>JBBGZY010000103.1:440000-2840000 GCA_037952925.1 Lithobates clamitans | reverse complement strand
CTACTTCACTTGAAGTAGTGCGATTTCAAAGTAGCCAGGTCAGCGAGATTTCAGGTGCTACTTGAAAGACATCTGTGTGGCTTCATGCACAGATGTCTATTGAAGTCGCACCTGAAATTGGCAAAAGTAGTGCAAGAACTACTTTTGCAAATTGGTGTGCAAATTACTTTTGCAAAATCAGTGTCGCACCGATTGGAACAGTGCCATTGCCTCCAATAGGCTGCTACTTGTCATGCAATTTGAGCTCTCAAATCGCGAGAACAAACCACTCCAATGTGAACCTTGGCTAAAAGCAGCTTTTTTTTTAGCTGCAGTGTGCATGAGCACTTATATATGTGAGGGCACCTTAGGGGCCCATGTACACTGCATCTCAGCTCCAAGAAGCTGCTCCTACAGGCTTTTGAGCTTTTTTGAGCTCTCTTTTTTTCTGCCTGGAAACTCCCCTCCATGTTGGGAAATGTGTCTATGTACACTATGGGGTTGATTTACTAAAGACAAATCGACTGTGCACTTTGCAAAGTGCAGTTGCACTCTGAAAGAGCAGTTGCTCCAGAACTTAGTAAATGAGCAGAAGCTCTGCTGACTTTCATCATCCAATCATGTGCAAGCAAAAATGCTGTTTTTAAATTTTCCTTGCACGTGATTGGGTATTCTTTGCAAAGTTAAGCTTTACCTCATTTACTAAGCTCTGGAGCAACTGCACTTTGCAAAGTGCACAGTCAATTTTTCTTTAGTAAATCAACCCCTATGGCTTTTTCAGGAGTTTACAGGCATATGTTCTTACAGGCAGAAAAAAACCCCACCAAACTCAGATTTTTGAAAGGAGCTTTCGAGGAGAAAAGACGCCTAAGTGCCCGAAAACACGCAAAAAAAGCTCAAAGAAGCCTGGAAATGCACAAAAAAAGATGAAATGAGCTGAGGGGAGGGTTTGTGAAAAAAAATGCTCATGCTTAAAAAAGCTCAAAACAGCTTGGAGAACTCAATAAAAATGTGCAAAAGAGCACAAAAAAGCACAAGCTTGCTCATGTTTTCCAACACAAAAATAAAAGCTCAAATGCCTGTAAAAGCAGCTTTTTTTAAGCTGCAGTGTGCACGAGCCCTAAAAGTCCCATTTACTCTTTCTTGCAAGGGATTTTGGTACCAAACTGTGAGACTCCAGCAACCTGTATTTTGGTTGCTACTGTCTAAGCAATTTTTTTTTTCTTGGGTAGCAGCACTGGTACCTGTCAGGGAATACTTGGTCATGCCCATGAAGGTTGACAAGATACCTGGGGGCATACAGAGAATGCCAACCCAGGCATGTAGACTCCAGAGAGGATTCAGCATGGTCAATAAGGAGCAATAAGAGCCAGGAAGTACAAGAAGCAGTCAAAAGCAAGTATAAGGCAGCAAAAACTGACTTAAACAGTATCTAATCATGATCTTTATTGTGTCTTAATGGACAGTCAGCTACTAAATAGGTGCACTTACAGCAGCTGAGTTTCTGAAACAACAGATGAGCTGGTCCACTACAGACCAGGCTCACACTAGTACGACACGACAGTCATACAACTGTGGATCTGACTTTGCCCTGCAACTTGAAGTCCGACATCTGTCGGACTTCAATGAACCAGTATCCGACATTGATCCCGACAATGCCAGCCACTTTGTGTCTGGTATGAACCTTTAGGGGAAACTCCATGCCAAATGAAAAAAAAAAGCGGCATTGGTTCCCCCTCCAAGAAAAAGGCAGGGGACGAGAAAGCGCCCCCCCTTCCTGGACCATACCAGGCCACATGACCTCCATATGGGGGGTGGGCGCACACGGTGGACCTGGCATTACACCGGGAGAGCGTGTCGAGGCAACATTGGAAGAAGAACAGAGGGAGAAGACAGTGCAGAGGGGAGACCCGGCAGAGGCAGAAGAAAGTAGACATTAGGAGAAGAACCAGAGAGGGCTAGAAGACATCAGTGGAAAAGAACCGGAGAGGGGAGATGAACTGGCAGAGGCAGAAGACATCAGCGGAGGAGGGAGAAGAGCCAGAGAGGGGAGAAGAAATTGGAAGAGATGCCGAAGCTGCCTTAATAAATTACTTTAAAAACCTGTGTACTGTGTTTTATTTTTGACACTTTTTTTAGGTGAATGGGTAGGGGTACAATGTACCCCATACTCATTCACATAGGGTAGGGGGCCGGGATCTGAGGGCCCCCTTGTTGAAGGGGCTTCCAGATTCTGATAAGCCCCCCGCTCGCAGAGCCCAACAACCAACGGCCAGGGTTGTCGAGAAGAGGCCCATGTCCTCATCAACATGGGGACAAGGTGCTTTGGGGTGGGGGGCTGGGATCTGGGGCCCCCCTTGTTAATGGGGGCTTCCAGATTCCAATAAGCCCCCTGCCCGCAGACCCTGAAACCAACGGCCAGTGTTGTCAGGAAGTGGCCCTTTTCCTCATCAACATGAGGATAAGGTGCTTTGGGGTGGGAGGCGCAGGGCCCCCCCTGTGCCAAAGCACCAACCACCCCATGTTGAGGGCATGTGGCCTGGTATGGTTCAGGACAGGGTGCAAGCTTATTCCCACCCCCTTTCTGACCTGCCGAGCTGCATGCTCGGATAAGGCTCTGGTATGGATTTTGGGGGGACCCCATGCCATTTTTTCGGCATGGAGCTTCCCCTTAAAATCCATACCAGACCGAAGGGCCTGGTAAGCTCTTTGAGGGGGAACCCCATACCGTTTTTTTTTATTTGGCTGGAGATCCCTATAAGAGTTGTACCAGACACAAAGTGCCTGGTATTGTCGGGATCAAAGTCGGATCCCTGTTTATTGAAGTTGGATGGATGTCGGACTTCAAGTTGCAGGACAAAGTCAGATCCACAGTCGTACCACTGTCGCGTTGTACCAGTGTGAACCCGGCCTAAGGCCAGGTTTACACTTATATGACACGACTGTTGTCCGACTGTCATCCTACTTTGCCCTGCAACATCAGTCTTACATCGGTCATACTTCGGTCCTACTTCCATCTGGATTTTGTTCCGACTTTGAGATAGTCTGACTTGTCCTTTGACCAATCACAATAATCCCAGTGTGAGATAAATCCATTTTACTGCTGCTGTAATCACCATGTCGGATGTCACAAGTTGGATGGTTAGGACAAGTATCCGACTTTGATCTGACTTCAGTTGATATTCAATGGGCTGAAGTAGGACCAAAGTCGGACTGGAACCCTTTTCAACGTCGGACCGACTTGTGTTGGATCAGTTGGGGCAGCTCTCATAGGGAATCAATGATTTACACACGCCATGCAACATGTGCTTTAAAAGTCAGAGCGTATGTCGTACCAGTGTGAACCAGGCCTCAATGGCAAACTGTCCCTGGAAATCATTTTAAATGTTTGCAGTTGGAAACCTAATCTAGCACCTCCTCATGGGTTGGAGTATTCATTTGATTAAACTGGTTCATATCTGCAACAGAACATACAGACTTCACTTTCCTAGAAAATATATATACAGAGATCAGCATGAATCTGTCCAGGGGGAAATAGAAAATATGTATCATATTATAGGCAAGATATTTTAATATGATCACAGAAATATTAATGTTCTATATAAATAATAAAAGCGTCATCTTAGGATCTAGAAAATAGAATGTTATAGGTTAACGTGTTCATTACTAATGAGCAAAAAAAAAGAAAACCTCGTACCACTATATTTTTTGAAATAAAGCAATCAGTTTTCAAAGCATCATTAATAGAGACACATGATGAATTGTATATGTTATGCAAATATGGCTAGGCAATTGAACAAGCCTGATGTGCACAGATCACACAGTCAGGAAGGTGCTAATAGCAATGCATTATTTTTCCTGGGTGATAGGGGTTTGGGATTTTATTATCAAGCAACAAATCAGATTCATAGCTACTTAATTTTATTTTTACTGCATATTCTCTCCACCTACACTCAGAAAAATAAATCATATTTAGAAGCGTTTCCTTTCTTCTTTTGTTGAAATCATCTTGTGTGCTTAACCTCTTACAGTATCATTTTACCGATGTAAAGTAAAAGTAAAATGTCATGTAATGTTTAAAACTTTAATGTTATTTTAAAGATGAACCCCAGGCACAAGAACTCTGATATAAAATGTATTCCTCAACAGCTACAAGGGATATAAATCTACTTTGTGCCCTCCTAATTCTTTTAGAAGCCCATGTGGCATTGCACATGGTGGGACTATTTATGGAGGTGTGGAGCAGCAGGCAAGTTTCGCTTCCCTCTCTCGAACTATATGCATGGCCCACTTGCAAGATGGAGGCTTACCTTCCCCTACATAAGTGTAATCTATTTTTTCTTGATAGGCTCACAGATTTCAAAGGAAGATATTTAGCATCATTTACAGACATTTTAGAGGCATGGTGGGTGGTGTTTTCAATTTGCATTGAGCAGTGCATGAACACACAATTCTGCTGCTTTATTCCTCAACACTATGCCCCTTTCTTTTTATGCAGTGCAAATTGGCAATCATTTCATATCCAGACACAGTGGGAGATATGTGAAGTCAAACTAAGATATGTATAGCTAATGCAAACATATAGATATAATATTGAGAAGCATGGCCTGTTATAACTTTGGATGTTATGACAAATACTGATTCATCAAGATACTTGTAGGGTTGATATAGCATATGAATGTTGGTAATCTGTTATGTAGTGCATAAAGATTGATTTATGTTGGCAATTGTTTCTGATGAATGGACTTTTGTTTCACAAAACAGCCCAGACTCCTCAATTTTGGATTATGTACAATATAGATTTTCATTCCATATGCTGTACATTTTAAGATGGATAAATGTCAAAAGAATGTGGTGGATTCTGTTATTTATTTAGCCAAGTCCCGAGCCTCTCCAGGCCTAATGTGACCTAAAGAGACAGGGACAGCTAACATCCTTCTGGGTAGAGTGGGTTTATGAGGTATGGTGGGTGCAATGTAGGTAGATTAATGGGCGTCAGACACTTCTTGAATGCAAAGAGATTTATTTTCTCTTAAACAGAACTGCGGGAGAGAGGGTTAGGGCCAGAGCACCCTTTAGTGGTCCACCTGAGCTTTTCCAATCTTCTCACTGAGTATCTTACTTAAGCTCCACCCCCCCATCCCTGCTGGATTCCTAGCTTGGCACTCACGGATACTCCTCAGGCATCACTCCACTGGCCTGCTCGGTCTCTGGCTTGGCACACAAGGCTGCTCTGCAAGAGTCACCTCCGCTGGCTGGGTCACTGGCTTGACACCTGCTGAAGTTTCCCAATTTTTCACTGTCACCGGTTGACAAGAATACATCTCTGGTACTGCTTCAGCTACTCACAATGGTCCCTGGTGATAAGGTGGATGGTCCCTTATGGCCGACAGCTTCTCCTCTACCTCTGACCACGGCAGGTTCTCCGGCCGCCAGAACCGTTGCTTTTGGTTGGACTACAAACCGCAGTCCCAACCCTGCGCTGCTCTCTTGCTTCTGGATAGGCCCTCAGACAGCCTAGCAGCCAGATGTCCCTGGGATAGGCCTCAGGCTCTGGCCTAGCAGCCTGGGGGCAGTACAACACATGTCCACCCAGACAGCCGTCCAGGTGGCACAGAACCCCTATCACCTAATCTTTCCTTGCAATGCCCTTGTCTTATCAGATACCCTGCATTATACTCTTCTAGTGACAGAAGAGGGAAGTGCAGCAAATCCAGAATTAGGGTGGAATCAATTGATCTCCTATCAATTGGCCAAGGCAACTATATTTTTCAGGTAAATTTACTAGCAACCCTGCCTAAACATCCGGGTGCTACATCTGTATTGTATATATCTATTCTTTAGAATAAAGTATTGTTTGTTGGTTGCGCTTGTCCAGAATAATTATATGTGAAACATCAATGATAATTTTGATTTCATACTCATCCATTAATAATTGGGTAAATACATGCATATGTGGCGATCCCCACCACCAGTTCACCACTGCACTCACCTCAGTTAAAGAACTGTGATAGGTCTAACAACGCCTTCCCCAGCTGGGGCGTACCCCAGATTGTTACAATGGCTGATCGATAGCCTCTCCTCCTCTCCCCTCTTTGGGTGTGGCTAGAGGTATTTAATAGGTTATATAGGCATAAACTCCTCTTTTCTCCACTGTCCCTCAAAATTAACTTACTTCCATTGTGTAGTATTTAAAACACATGACATGTATTAAACCGTATCCATTTACATTTAAAACCAAAACAATGGGTGTGATTGTTCATTCCTAAGTCCTGATGTACTCCGTCACCCGACTCCGCCCAACGCGCGTCGTCACCACCGTGACTTCCTCAGGGGTCTATAGAATGTAAACTTTATTAATGGGGATGTTCACACTTGACTAAACTTCTAATGCTTAACAAACAGTCCTATAGCGTTAGTATGGGCATTAGACTTACGTTAATAGGCTTTAGTATGGGCGTTAGACTGACATTTTACAAGCGTTACTGCTGAGATAAAATTCTCCGCAAACACCCTATGAGCAGTTTTGGAGCATTTGATGAGTGTTAAGACACGTTAAAACTGCTCCACAAATGCCTATTCCATTACAGGAAATAAATTCATCTTAATGCGCTGCAACCGCTCCGCAACTGTCTGCCAGAATGCTTGCGAAGCGCTACCAGAGACTTGAATGGGAGACATTAAAAGGCTTCAAACACCTCCTGACTCAACTCGAGGGTTCAACACTGAATGTACGTGACTCTAACGTTTCATGTTTTTAAGAGCACTGTGTGCTTTCCATTGTATCATTTGCATAGGCGATGGATGCCAGTGTAGACTTACAGTAACTGTACACATTTGGGATGAAAAATAATGAAAATATTAACTTTTTCTATTTATATTACCCTGCACGGGGGAATGTAAATTTTATTTTTTTAAGCAGGACCTCAAGCTGTTTCAGAAGTCCCGTCATGCTTCTGCCTCTGAAAGTCACTGTCAGTCTCCTTATCATGTCTCTGGGAGTCATGCTTGTAACTGTCAGTCTTGCAATGCCTAATAGGACATGTAGTTCTACAACAGCTGGACCCCTGCTGTTGCCCTCCTCTGATCTAGACACTCTTTATAAAATACTAGCCAGTCACTACTTAGTGAAAAATTCACCATACAACACATGTAATTACATACAGTGCAGCGCTTCTACTCCAAAAATACAACCATATATGTGTAAAGAAATAATTACCATCCACACTCCATGCAAAAATAAAGTGAAACTTTTGCATGGAGTGTGGATAGTAATTAATTATTTACACATCCTGTACTATTCATTAAAGGCTGCAATTATGTATGTCAAGATTGAAAACATCATGAAAATAAAATTGCATATGATGTTAACTGAATAAAAATATTTGATGTGTTTCCTAACTGTCAACGTAGTGGACGTGCCAATACAGACTCCCTAGCTACACTGTAAAGGATACTCCAAAGGCAAAGGTAAGCTTACCACTGTTCACAGTAAAGCAGGCCACCATAGAGAAGGATCTGTGGAGTTGGAACCATGCTGGAACACTTTGAGAGAGGATGATAATAATGATAATCACAAGAGAATCTGGCAGGCTGGTTGTACCCAAGTTGATTGATCAAGCAACTTGGTACATTCAGCCTGCCCATTAACGGTTTGAATCTCGCGTGGTTCCTACTGAACGGGCAGAGATTCAAACTGTGTACTGCCTAATACCTGGAAGCAGGATCGGGACTCACAGAATTATGAAGATGGTTCCAGGTGAAAACAGATCATGTTGGATCCTCAGGGCATGTAGTCAAAGATCCAAATGATATTCACCAGAGCTCCTGATAGTGGAGATGGATTTTAAGCCTAGGTCCCAACCCCCCAGGTTCACCCTACTGCCTAATACCTAGAAGCAGGATCGGCACTCACAGAATTAGGAAGATGGTTCCAGGTGAGAACAGATAATGTTGGATCCTCAGGGCATGTAGTCAAAGAACCAACTGATATTCACCAGAGCTCCTGATAGTGGAGATGGATTTTGAGCCTAGGTCCCAACCCCCAGGTTCACCCTAAGAAAGATCAAGGCTCGGAGACAAGAAGGTAGCAAGAATTAGATCTAGGGCTGGAAGGTACACTGCAGTGACAGTTCAGAGAAAGGAACTGGTAGTGAACACAGTAGATAAGCTACAAGTCACAGGTCAGGTCTGCAATGGACCAGAAACAAAACGAAGGTTTACGACATGTAATAGATTCAGATAGCCAGAAATTATGCCAAGTGTCAGGGCAAGTACTGGACTTGGATAACCAGGAATGAAGTCAAGAGTCAGGGCAGGTAGCTGACTTGGATAACCAGAAGTCAAATTCAGAAGTCAGGAAGCAATCTAGGAAAGCAGGATGGATAGCAGGCAAGTTCATGGCTTAGCAGCTAGCTTGGAGAAAGCGTTGAGAGCTGCACTTAGTTTAATTAGATAAGGCAGGAGGAGGAAGCCTTTATGATTGGCTGCGGCATGATAGGAGTGGAAGGATGCTGATCTGATTAGGTGCATCATGACTGCGAGACAAATAGCCAAGCTGAGCCTTGACAAGCCTTGTAGCTGATTATATTAATCAGCAGGTGAGACCATCTGGCACCTAAAGCACAACCTCGTGCAAGAACATGGTAAGAACAGAACACATTTGTGGAACTACAAGGACCATAACCCTTTGCGTGTTAGAGCTGTGAAACTACAAGTAACGTACTGGCTTGCTTGTTGGTCTGTGGAACTACAGGCAACAGTTTACCTGCTGGTCTGTGAAACCACAGGTAACAAATTAGCAGCAGCTTCTACTGCTAATATGTGAAACTATTATTTTTCAGGTTGTCCTAAAAGTCCAGCCTAAACAGCACCGACAATGTTAAAAGGGAGAAGTGGGGTTACAATGAAAAACAAAAACAGATATTTTAAGTGATGTTTAGTGATAGACTGCAGTATTCATGTTTTTCCTGACTTTGTTCATAAATACAATTTAATATTTTAACAATTGCAACCTACATTTTATCCCAAAGAAAATGACTCTAAAACGTTTCTCGAATTATTAAGATGCTAAATTATATAAGGAAGTGTATTTTCTTTGAACTAGAGGACAGCTCAGGGCCTTGTCAATTGAAATTTTGTTGTTTTGCAGCCTAAAATGAAGACAGATACAGTTTTTGTTTTATCCAGCTGTATTTACTAGTGCTACTTTTCTATACCCACTGTACCTGTGCTAGACTCTCGATCATAAGAATGTATATACAGTATATATATATATATATATATATATATATATATTTGGCAGATAGCATTATATTCTCTAATGTGATCATTTTTATGAACATGACTAAGACATTTCAGAAGTGACAGGTTAGGTTTAATAGACAAGATTCTTCATAACTGTGAACACTAAACGGAACGATCCTTTAAGAACTGTTCTAAAAAAGCTCTCCAGCCTGTGCAACAGAATAGTTAATGTTGTCATTTTAAGCCTCTAATGATTATTTACAGTATTTTCTGTAATGAATATGCAAAACACAGTTCAAACAAGGTTTAGCGAGGAAGTTACAGTGATTAATGTCAAATTCATTTGTATTCTGGCAGGAGTTTGGCCTTTATCTTGAGCACTTGTCCGTATTCTATAATTTCTTTTATTTATGTCCTTCATGGAGACAAGTTCGGCAGTATTCAACTGGCATAGCCTGACTTTTGTGCATCCTTAGCTATAAAATATTTTGATTAATCTCTTCACCTTTCAACTCGAGAATCATAAGACTATTTGGATGAAGCAAACACATTTTTTACTGAAGATCTGACAGGCCTTCTTGTGGCGCTGCTTTATGGTATGTTAGGAGATTCAAGAGAACTATCATGATCAGTCTTCACTCACTGCCTGCCATGGGTCTCCATGTTTATGGATTTAGACTGACACTCATTCCGCAGAGGATACGGCACTGAAACTTATCATTTCAATGAACATGCTTGTCTTCTACTTCATTTGTACTGCAGTCAGATCCTTCATCGAGGAATAAAAGAGGGTTTCATAGACATCACTATGTAGTATGACAAATATGGATGTTATAAGGAGCTGAGCAGAAAAGGAGTAGAAATTTAAAAATAGACAGGTGCAATTCTTTTCGTTCTGAATTAGTTTTTTTTAACAAATTTCGACAAATTTGTTAATTCGGAAATATCCGAATGACTAACTATTAAATTAAAGGTATTGGAATTTCCTTTCAAGTTTGGCTGTTAGTGAACGTAACGAATACAAATTTATCCAATGTTACAAATTATCCGAAATAACAAATGATATATCTAAATTAATGGAACGTAACAAATTAATAATAATAAATAACAATAAAAACTTTTTATTATTATTATGTATTATTATTTGTTCTGTTCCATTTGTTTAGATGCTGCATTCATTATTTCGGATGATTCCTAACTTCGGATAAACTTGTATTCGTTAAGTATACTAACAGACAAATTTGAAAGGAAATTCAAATACCTATAATTTAATATTTAGTTATTATTAATTAGTTAGTTATTCTTTGGAATTTTCAGATTTTCTTTTATTATTTTTGGATTTTCTAATCTACAAATTTACAAATTTATGAATTTACGAATTTTCAAATTTATGAATTTACGAATTTTCAAATTTACAAATTGTGATCATAACGTATATAAAAAAAATGAATGAGATGAAAACAAACAAATTTTTCGGCATTGCACATGTCTAATAAAAAAATGTGCCATATAGGTGCAAACAATACTTATGCTGTAAGTATTTGCTTTTGATGAAGGCTTAGGCCGAAACGCGTCAGTTTTTATGATGTTACTGCTATAATGCTACAATAACATTTTCTATGGAGAAGCTGGCGAGTTGCAGGCTTGTACTTATTATGATGCATGTATGGTTGAAACATTTAAAGTGGAATAGCCCAGTGAACTTTAAATAGTTTGCTTGGACCAAGCTGGTCTAGGCAGACTATTTCCTTCATTGACACGTGCATAGGCTGTCAGCACTGTATAAACTGTATGCAGTCTCAGCTACATACAGTGTATAACACTTTGTTTTGGCCGGGGAATGAAAACTTCCCATCTCACGCCAAGAAATAAAATCGATTTGGGCTGAGTGCTGCTCAGCCATTCATAGGAAGCTTTGTATTTTCCGAATAAATACAAGGTTTCATCTGATTGGCTATGGTAGAGAGGTGGGCAGATGACTTCATGATCTCTGCCTCAGCCAATCAGAGGAAGCCTTGTACTCATTCAGAAGATGCAAACCTTCCTGTGAATGGCTGAGCAGTGCTTACCCAGACTCATTTTTGTTCTCGGGAACAGGACGAGAAGTTCTCAGCCCCTTGCCAGAACACAGTGCTATATACTGTATGGCTATGTTGTACAGTTCATACAACAATGACAGCCACTGCATGTGTTAGTGAAGGAAATAACTTGTTTGGACCAGCTTGGTTCAAATTAACTATTTAAAGGTCACTAAAACCTTGAGTTAGGATTTAAGGGGTATATTTATTAGCCACTTAAGGACCCAGCCTTTTTCTGACATTTGCTGTTTACAAGTTTAAATCCTTATTTTTTGCTAGAAAATTACTTAGAACCTCAAAACATTATATATTTTTTACTTATGCACCAGTTTTCCAAACGCCAATTTTTGGGAAAAAATACACTTTAATGGATTACAAAAAAAACATAATATATACCCCAATTTTTTTTGTATAATATGAAGGTTGATGTTACGTCGAGTAAATAGATACATAACATGTCATGCTTTAAAATTGCGCACGCTCGTGGAATGGTGCCAAACTACGGTACTTACTTGCCGACCAGCCACTGTCATTATACAGCGACAGCTTGGCTCCTCCACGTGAATCACCGTAACTGTACGGCGGCTGCTTTAAGGGGTATAGCAGGCGCGCACGCCTGCTGCAAGACTCTGGAGCCGATGCGTGTGGCCGGCAGTGGCGATGTGCACTGGCCAACCGCGATCGCTCGTCAGAGAGCCAAAACAGGGATTTGTCAATGTAAACAGACAGATCCCCGTTCTGACAGGGAAGTAGAGAGAGATCTGCTGTTCCTAGTGATCAGGAACAGCGATCTCTCTCTACTAACAGTTAGTACACTGATCCCCACAGTTAGTGTTCCCTGCCAGTGACCTTTTATACAGTAATCAGTGGCTATTTTTAGCTCTGATCACTGTATTAATGCCAATGGTCCCTAAAAGTGTCAAAAGTGTCCAATCTGTCCGCCGCAATGTCGTAGTCCCGCTAAAAAAACGCTAATCACCACCATTATTAGTAAAAAAAAATAAATTAATAATAAAAATGCCATAAATATATCCCCTATTTTGTAGACGCTATACCTTTTGCACAAACCAATCAATATACACTTATTGTGTTTTTTTTAACCAAAAATATGTAGAAGAATACATATTGGTTTAAACTGATGAAGAATTTTTTGGGGGGATATTTATTATAGCAAAGAGTAAAAAATGTTTTTTTTTTTAACTTGTCAAATTTTTTTGTTTATAGCGCAAAAAATAAAAATGGAAGAGGTGATCAAATGCCACCAAAAGAAAGCTCTATTTGTGGGAAAAAAAAGGCAGTCGATTTTGTTTGGGTGCAACGTCAGTTAAAGCGACGCAGTGCGGTATCACGAAAAATGGCCTGGTCATTAAGGGGGAAAATCTTCCAGTCCTTGAGTGGTTAAGCATTTCTTCAGGTAACCAGTTTAGAGTTACAGAGGAGGTCTAGTGCTAGAATTATTTCTCTCGCTCAGACGTCTGTGGCAATAACTCACGTGTGTGGTGTAAACATTGTTTACATATGTGGGCATAACCTACGTATACATTAACTACTGCGTGGATGGTGGCATTTTAAAAAAATTAAAAAATATTTATTTTATTATTTTTTTTTAATTTATACACTGTCCCTTAATTTTATTTTTTTTATCACTTTTATTGCTATCGCAAGACATATAAACATCCCTTGCAATAACAATACAGCATGACAGGTCCTCTTTATTGAGAGATCTGGGGGCTAAAAGACCCCGAGTCTCTCCTCTACTCTTAAAAGCAAAAGATTAAAAAAAAACATTTTTTTATCTTTTGCTTTAAAGCGGATGTAAACCCGATTCATGAAATTTGACCTAGGCACATATATCTGCAGGGTTTTCTTATCGCTCTCCAAAGTACTAAGTCCCGTGTCTTTCTGCTGCTCCATTCTTCTGTTATCAGCCTGATAACTTGTGACAACTGAGATAAAACCAGCCTGAAATTTGTGTCGGATGGGTGCTATAAATAGATTAGCAGAGAGCTGGTCTATTCACAGCACAGCTCTGCACATTCCTTCCTTCCTTCCTTTGCCAATGTGGAGTGGGGGTGTGTGCCTTTCCTCCAGAAAGCTTTCACACAGTGTATGCCCAGACTCCACACCCAGTGCTGAGCAGGAAGAGAAAATTTCAAACACAATGTGCACTTTCTAAAGAATATAGCAAGCTGAAGACAACAGACATGCAAGTAGGGAGATTTGTTTCATCTCTGTTTATCATCTGAGGCTGTTCACCTCACTGGGTATTAGTGAGCGTTTACATGCACTTTAGGAAAAGTGTTTACATGGCTCAAGAACCGGAAGTGACGTTGATGTCGCTGCAGTGAACATCCCACCTGTGAGGACTGGTGCTGTGTAATACAGGGGTAGGAGTTGAATGTGAAAATTGGGGCATGTATGGAAGGTCGGCCCAAGTACCATCCACCCCTATAGGGAGCTTTCTGTGGATGGGAGGGCTTCTGAAGACAAGTAAACCAGTGGACAAGTCGGAACGGTGTGGTAGTGCATAATACTGAGTCTCGTTAGGAAGTAAAATTGTAAGATTGTCAAGGCTAGGGAAAGGAAGGGGGGGTTTTCAGTGACCTTTCGGGAGTGTATCTATGCTAGGATACCGGGGCAGTCGAAGGTATAGTAGGTGGGGCCCATCGGGGGGCCACTGAGAGAGAAAGATTAGTGGCTAATGGGAGCATTTAGGGTAAGAACGGGGTGTGGGAAGCGGGGAGGGTTTAGGGATTAGTAGACGAGAGTATTGGGTGCATGGGGTATGAGTTCTTTGAGTATAGAACAAATTCAAGGAGTTCCGAGTGGAGGCGGTAAGGTGGCAGGGGGTGTAGTTTGAGTCTTGGATTGTTTGTAGTGTAACCAGCATGCCCACGTGGTATTAAATTTGTTTGGATTATCGTTAGCTTGACTTATGAGTTTTTCCATGTCTGTTATTCTGTCTACTCCATGGACTCAATCATTCACCGTTGTTGGAGTAGTAGTCCTCCAAAGGAGGGGGCTCCCGTAGACGTCCAATGACGAAACGCGTAGGGTGTGGCCTAAACCTATGTCTTGCTTCATCTCCCAAATACACAGGACTTGTTGACGGTTTGATCTGATCCTTTTTGTCTGATATGAGCTGCTAATATGTGAGTACCGCTCTATTATTTTGGATAATAAAAACTTTTTTAAAACGTTTTTACGCTATGGGCATCCCTTCTCTTCTATGTTAAATACCAACATGATCCTGAGAGTGCCAGCAATTGCCACACAGTGGCATAGACTGTGACTGCATGATACCCTTGCAGGGGTGAAAGGAGCTAGTGAGTGTCTGCACTTTAGGAGCACGAGATTTAAACAACATTGTCACCAATGAAAATAAGATTAAGAAGACTGCACTGAATATTTTTGTTTACTGAGGATCAAACTGCTAGCACTACTTTTCACATGTGCACGTTAATGGGACTCTTTTCAATTATTATTGTTTTATAATTTGACATTTCAAACCTAAGGGTGCTTATTATCTCAATAGGATTACTTTAAGCACCAGTCACTGGATCCCCCCCCATTCTTCCCAACCATTTCCTCACCCTTCCCCTCCCCCCCCCCATCACCTTTCTACCCCCTTACACCAATGTATGCAATGTAAACCATGTATGGTAGCCACACCAAACACTTTAATGCATGGCAAGAATTCCAAACAAACACATCAATTTTTAAGTTTTTGATTTTGCTTCTTAATCTACCTTTATTTTCAATTTATTTTATTCGATTTGAGTCATAGATACTCTTAACTACCTGCTTTACCCTGTAGAGGTGAGTATAGTAGGGTAACAAAGAGCACATTTTTCAATCAGAACAGCACCACACCCACACCTGAAACTTCTTTGCAGCTCAGCTCTTTCCACTTTGGGGGTGATTGCTTTTGGGGGGCAGCAGTTCAAAACCAAATTTTTACCTATCTCCACTGCGCGGAGTCATTATTAAATTACCAAATATAAATATGTGCAATAATAAAAAACAGTCCACTATGTAATAAAGTTCACCAGATAAATGATGTGAACAGTCCTGACATTGTGACTTGCCAGACGCAAAAATGCAATTTTTCATAAGTATCATATTGCATCACTGTGAACCTCCACCGCACCTTAGGTCACACCTGCTTACCAGAATGATTTGACTATCTAATAAGAGAAGTAAAAATAGCCTCAAATATAGCCAGACTCTTAACACAGGGCTGCCAGAAGTTTCCACTCCAAATCAGTTCCGCGGGCCACCATCAGGCTTCCACAGTGCCTTAAAAAAGTATTGATACCCTTTGAAATTTTCAACATTTTGTCATGTTACCATCAAAAACATACATTTATTTTATTGGCATTTTATGTGATAGACCAACACAAAGTGACACATAATTGTGAAGTGGAAGGAAAATGATAAATGGTTTTCAAATTTTTTTACAAATAAATATCTGAAAAGTGTGGTGTGCATTTGTATTCAGCCCCCTCTGAGTATTTTTGGGTGTGAAATTTTTGCCCATTCTTCTTTGCAAAATAGCTCAAGCTCTGTCAGGTTGGATGGAGAGTGTCTGCGAACAGCCATTTTCAGGTCTTGCCACAGATTCTCAATTGGATTTAGGTCTGGACTTTGACTGGGCCATTCTAACACATGAATATGCTTTAAGCTAAACCCTTCCATTGTACCTCGGCTATATGTTTAGGGTCTTTGATCTGCTGGAAGGTGAACCTCCACCCCAGTCTCAAGTCTTTTGCAGACTCTAACAGGTTTTCTCCTGCCCTGTATTTGGCTCCATCTATCTTCCAATCAACTCTGATCAGCTTCCCTGTCCCTACTAAAGAAAAACATCCCCACTTGACTTGCATACAGTGTAAGGACAATCATATGTAAAACCACACACCCTTGTGTTTGAGCCCTTAGACACCATGCACAATGGCTGTAATAGGAAATTGGAGGTAGTATCTATAGGACAGGCACTAGACACTAAAGAGAAGTCTCCCTAATGATACATATATGGTAAAAAAAAAAAACTTGGTAGGAGGGTTAACTGTCCCCTATTCCATTGGAACTGGAAAATATATATTTTTGCTCTAAATACACTTTAACCACATAACGACCGGCGCACGCCGAAGTACATCGGCAGAATGGCATGGACAGGCAAATGAGAATACCTGTACGTCCCTTTGAGTTTGCCGCCGTGCCATCGCATGCGCGCCACCGGCAGCGTGCAAGCGTGCCCATCGCGAGCGACGTGAGAACTACCGTGGGTCCCGCAGACTTGATGTCCGCGGGGATACCCACAATCGTCTCATGGAGAGGAAGAACGGGGAGATGCTGATGTAAACAAGCATCTTCTTGTTCTGCCTAGTGACACTGTCACTAATCATAGCTCCCTGTGATCGGGAGCCATGATCAGTGATGTGTCACACACAGCCCCTCGCCCTCACAATTAGAATCACTCCCCAGGACACACTTAACCCTTCCCTAGCCCCCTAGTGGTTAACCCCTTCACTGCCAGTGTCATTTTTACAGTAATTCATTGTAATTTAATCGCTCTGATCGCTGTAAAAATGACAGTGGTCCCAAAAATGTGTCAAAATTGTCCGATGTGTCCGCCATAATGTCACAGTTATGATAAAAATCACAGATCGCTGCCATTACTAGTAAAAAAAAAAGAATATTAATAAAACTATCTCCTATTTTGTAGACGCTATAACTTTTGTGCAAACCAATCAATAAACGCTTATTGCAATTTTTTTTTTACCAAAAATATGTAGAAGAATACATATCGGCCTAAACTGAGGAAAAAAAATGTTTTTTTTTATATTTTTTGGGGGGATATTTATTATAGCAGAAAAAAAAAAAAGCAGTAAAAAATGTTGCTTTTTTTTTTAAAATTGTCGCTCTTTTTTTGTTTATAGCGCAAAAAATAACCACAGAGGTGATCAAATACCACCAAAAGAAAACCCTGTTTGTGGGGAAAAAAAGACGTCAATTTTGTTTGGGAGCCGCGTCGCACAAGCACGCAATTGTCAGCTAAAGCGACGCAGTGCCGAATCGCAAAAAGTGCTCTGGTCTTTTGCCAGCCAAATGGTCCGGGGCTGAAGTGGTTAACCATTCTAAAACAATTTCTAATTTACCATATCTAAAAAAAAAAAAAGGCAGTTTTCAATGTCCCAACTTATCACGCCCTGTCAAAGTACATGTCTTTGAGCCATTGTGTAGAAACAGCTGTCTGGTTTGTAACCAATTACAGTACAAGCAATATTCTAATTCAGAAAACAAGATGCAGATAAAGAAAACATAAGAAACCTCTTCAATCACACTCCCGCTATGAGGTATGAGGAGGGGGGGTGGGGTATATTTTGTATGCAGGAAGATTACGCTTTGTTAAGGCTCCCCATCAGTCAATCATTTATCCTGTCTAACTCAGTAACAGGCAATCAGACATCGATGTCATCTTAACTGCTGCAATCAGGATTACCAAGTAAACTTTAATATTATCTTTGTGAACTGTGCATGTTTAAATGCTACATTACCATCTCAATGCATGTTTTTTTGAAGGAGCAGAATTTTGCTAGTTTAGTGTTTTTTTTACATTCACAATGCAAATAGATGCAAAACAATTTGAATGGGGAATAATGGTACATTTTTCAAGAGTAATCTATAAAAGATGGACGCTTCTCGAACACAAGAATTGATTGCTCGCAAAATACCCAGCCTAATTTATAAACAATTTAAGCCACCCTATAATCACATTAGTCGGGCTACATTATTTTTGTCCTGTAAGTGTGCATGAGGTTCTTCTTGGTAGAAAGAGAATTTTTAAAAAGAAAAGGAAATGCGTGACAAGTAGAACTGGGATCAAATTGAAAAGTGCAGAGCAGAGTTGATCCTCTTTCTGTATGCATATACTGTAGCTTTATTTAAGGTTTTAGATAATAAATATACAGGTGATACTCGAAAAATTAGAATATTGTGCAAAAGTTCATTTATTTCTCTAATGCAACTTAAAAGGTGGAGCTAATATATGAGATAGACTCATTACATGCAAAGCAACACCTGCAAAGGGTTCCTGAGCCTTTAAAATGGTCTCTCAGTCGGGTTCAGTAGGAATCACAATCATGGGAAAGACTGCTGACCTGACAGTTGTGCAGAAAACCATCATTGACACCCTCCATAAGGAGGGAAAGCCTCAAAAGGTAATTACAGTAATCAATGCAATTTTTTGTCTGCCATAATGTCGCAGTCCCGATAAAAATCGCAGATCGCCGCCATTACTAGTAAAAAAATAAAATAATAATAAAAAATGCCATAAAACTATGCCCTATTTTGCAGACACTATAACTTTTGCGCAAACCAATCAATATACGCTTATTGCTTATAGTGCAAAAAATAAAAAACCCAGAGGTGATCAAATACTACAAAAGAAATCTCTATTTGTGGGGAAAAAAGGACGTCAATTTTGTTTGGGTGAAACGTTGCACGACTGCGCAATTGTCAGTTAAAGCGACGCAGTGCTGAATCACAAAAGGTGCTCTGGTCAGGAAAATTTTCCGGGGCTGAAGCAGTTAAAAAAACTTTAGATATTCTTTAACAAATTACAGATTTTCAGATCAGAATGATTTGAATTCAAATCTGTCGAAAATGTATGGACCGACCTGAATTCTGTGTGAAGAATAGCTGGTTGTTAAGGAGCGGTCTGGGAAGCTCATCAGCTGTCGGAGGGTTTCCCCACTGACAGCTGAATGTAAAAAAAAGAATGCCAATGAAAAATAAAAAACTGCGTGGGGTCCCCCACAAGACCCAAAATCCATACCAGACAATTATGTGAGCATGCAACCCGTCAGGTCAGGAAAAGGGGAGAGGAGGGAGCACCTCCCCTACTAAACCATACCAGGCCACATGCCCTCAACATAGAGGATGGGGCTTTGGGGTAGGGGGGCTTGTCCCCATGTTGATGGGGACAAGGGGCCTCTTCCCCACAACCCTGTTGTGGGGGTCTGCAGGAAGGGGGCCTTTCATAATCTGGTAGTCGACTTTAACAAGGAGCCCCCAGATCCCATCCCCCCCTATGTGAATGAGTATTGGGTACCCCTTAAAAACCATACCAGACCAGACCCGAAGGACCTAGTATTGATGGTGGGGGCCACACTGTTTGTTTGTTTTTTTTATTTATTTTTCATTGCCGGCATTCTTTTGTTTACACTCAGCTGTCAGTGGGGAAACCCACTGACAGCTGATGAGTCATGGGTTGTTAAGAATGTGACCCGCTTCCTAACAACTAGCTATTTTTTACACAGAATTCGGATCGGTCGATAAGATACTTTTACGATCAATTCGAATTGTTCTGAAAATTTGTGATTCTTTAGAAAAATCATAAACAAAATACATTTTAACGAAATTTGTAAATGTTGTTATTCAGAAATTCGGATACATCTGAATCTCCAAATAACCCAAATTTTGTCTGAATTTAGATTCGGGCTGAAACAAATTGCACATGAATAGAGTGTGCAAGTGAGCATAGACCATGTTCGAGAAGGCTGTCTGGGGATACAGATAAAGGGCCCGAGGAGCAGAAGCTAAATGTGTATTTTTTTGGTGGAAGAGGAATGCTGAAAGAACTTTGTGTTAATAAAAGCGCTAAAAAAAAAATATTTAGGTAAGTAGCTGTGTCCTTCAAGCACCACACTTGAGCTGAGGCACTAGAGTCTCTGCTATTAAAATAAAAAAAAACCTAATTGAACGACATTTGGTTTGCTAGAGTACTATGTATCATAAACTGTCATGTTTTTATTTTTGTTTTGTTTTTTTTCCATAAAATACTGTTTTCACCTCTTTTTCATTCTATTTTGCATCATACTGCTGCTGATAGCCTCCAGCCTCTTTCACCTTTTCCCGTCTACCTGAACTTGCTCCAGCATCTGTTGCACATCATTGCTCTGACCTGTTTATTGCTAGTGGCAAAAGTGGGTCATGCCACTGCAAGGTATGTTAAGATGGCCTCTTAAAGATGAACTTTAAGCTCCCCCCTACTCTACCACTAAATATATGCTGGCATTAAGAAGGTGGAGTCCTTCTTCAGGTATCCACATCACTTTCTGCATCACATGGACACTTCCTACTGGTTATCTAGTGCTGTGGTCCTCACAGAATCCAGAAAAGGAGTATCATCAGTGACAGCAGTGCATGGAAATTGTTGGGGACCATTTAGTGGGGCCGTGTTTGCAGCTTTTTACCCTACCTGAAAATAGGGTCAGCTTGGGACCCAGACAGTGGACTTAGGTAAGTAACATATGTTTCAGTAGGTAAGAGGAAAAAATAAACACAGTTTAGGTCAGAGATGAACCTAAATTGATTCTAAGGGTAAAGTTTTTTTGTAACTTTAATGCATTTCCTGCATTAGTCCTGTATCAGTCCAGTGCTGTGCCAGTCTGCTGGTCTTCTCTTCTCTCTCCCCACTCTTACAAGCTTGACTGAGAGCAGAGAGAGGGAGGCGGGCCGGTCACGCCTGCACGTCTGCCCCCGTAGCATAGCATAGCATTGCTATGGGCACAGACACAGAAGAGGTGGAGCCAAGATCGCCAGCAGGGGACCCCAGAAAGGGAGATTTGAGGCAGCTCTGTGCAATACCATTGCACAGAGCAGGTAAGACTAACATGTTTATTATTTTAATTAAAAAAAGTTGTTTAAGGCCTGGTTCACAGCTATGCATTTATTAGCGCATTTTCAGTTTTGCAAAAAAACACTACAGTCCGTTTAACGTGGTTTCCTATGGATGTAGTTCACATCTGTGCATTTTATGGAAAGGGCCAGGGTTTTTTTGTTTTGTTTTTTGGGTCCATAGACTTCAATGGTTTAAAGATGTGTATTTGAAAAACGTAAAATGCACCTGCAATAGGCTAACTGCAATATGCTAACTGCAACCTGCACAAGTGTGAATCGGCCTTACGGGGGTTGATTTCCTAAAGGAAAGGGTAAATAGGTTGTTGCAGGAGAAATTGCACTTTGTAAGACAATTTTCTCTAGAGCTTTGTGAAGTTTGTTAAATTTTACTTTGTAAAGAATACCTAATCACTTGCAAGAAAAAGAAAACAGCATTGTTGCTTGAACATGATTGGATGATGGAAGTCAGTACAGCTTCTCCTCATTTGCTAAGCTTTGGTGAAAATTCCCTTGCAAAGTGAAACTTCCCTTGCAAATTGAACAGTCGTTCTTGAGCTACATGATCTTGGCTTGGTATCCCAAGTTTTTCACTTCTTATTAAGTGATTGAACAGTACTGACTGGCATATTCAAGGCTTTGGATATCTTTTTATATCCTTTTCCATCTTTGTAAAGTTTAATTACCTTGTTACGCAGGTCTTTTGACTGTTCTTTTTTACCTCCTCATGGCTCAGTGTCTAGCCTGCTTAGTGCATCCATGTGAGAGCTAACAAACTCATTGACTATTTATACACGGACACTAATTGTGATTTAAAAAGCCACAAATGTGGGAAATTAACCTTTAATAGCCATTTTAACCTGCGTGTGCCACCTTCTGTGTCTGTACCAAGGCCAAACATTCCAGGGTATGTAAACTTTTCCTCAGGGCCATTTGGGTTATTTCTGTTATCATTAAGATTTAAAAAGGATCCAAAAACTAAGTGATAATAAATGGCTTCATGTGATTGCCATCCTTAAATAAAAGACAGTTTTTTGGCATGATCAGTCATATTTTCAATATTAATGCCAAAATTTCACAATTTCTGCCAGGGCATGCAAACTTTTGAGCACAGCTATATACAGCAAAAGAACTTCTGCCCAAGTGCCCAATGCGCTCTGAGACTTGATCTTCTTCAGTGTAATCAGATGGACCTTAATATTAAAGATAAAGAAAAAGATAAGATATACAAGCCATAAACATTCTAACACACACACTACTTATACCGTGTTGTATAAAATCTCTAAATGTCATCAGATTTTTCAAAGGGAACATAGCCAGTAAATGCATATCAAAACCAAGGATCAGTCAGTGCATTCCACCCAAACCCTCCAAAAGACAATAGGCAAAACCCACCACCAAAAACATACGCAGCGATTTCTTTAGGATGCTGTAAAATCATTTACCGTATATACTCGAGTATAAGTCGAATTTTTCAGCACATTTTTTTGTGCTGAAAGTGCCCCCCTCGACTTATACTCGAGTCAAGCACTTTTCTGCAGCAAAAAGTTTCATTTTCCGAACTGACTTTGGGGCCCCATATCTCAGGGTCACTTGGTGCTAGGAACCCCAAATTTGGTGTGAAAACCCAGTGGAACTGGTACTATAATATATTCAAAGCTGGGGTTCCTAGCACTAAGTGGCCCTGAGATACGGGGCCCCAATCCGGTTCGGAAAATGTCATTTTCTGCTGCAGAAAAGTGCTTGACATTTTCTGAACTGATTTTTGGGAACCTGTATGTCAGGGCCACTTGGTGCTAGTTCCACTGGGTTTGCACACCAAATTTGGGGTTCTTAGCACTAAGTGGCCCCGAGATACGGGGCCCCAAATTCGGTCAACTGTGTCCATCTGCAGCAATGTCATTTCGGGACCCTTTGGGTTCAGAGACCCTAAATTTTGGCTGCAGCTAGGGGGCATCTAGGAACCCTTAACTACTGAGTTTGAAGTTCAGGGGACCTATGGCTGCAAATGGGCACAGTGAGGCTGCAAATGGGCATTGTTGACCCTCTTTTCCACTTACAGTAGCTGTGCATTTCTCACCCTCATCTTATACTCGGGTCAATACGTTTTTCCTATTTTTTTGTGGTAAATTAGGGCCTCGACTTATACTCGGAATGACTTATACTCGTGTATATACGGTAAATATATTTTTTCTTTCCAAAAAAAAAAGAAGAAATCACTAAAAAAATAAATCCTATTATACAATGTATAAGGTTTTCCAGGAAGGGGTTGTGTCTTTATTGAATTTTTAGTTCTGTAACATTTTGCTTATCAACACAGCCATACTTTTTAAACAGAAGTGCTAATACTTGTCCTTTATAAAGATGCCTTTTTTCAAAGATAAATAAAAGAAAATAGGAACTAAAGAAGATGTGTAATTTCTGCATTTTATACAGCAGCCAAACAGATACATAAATGCTGACATTCCAGCAAGAAACATTAACAATTATTTGTGGTAGCCAGGAGGCTCTGTAGTAATATTTTTATTTCTTTAGAGATTTGCATAGAAAATAAACACATGAACGAGTAATTAAGCAAACCGTGTTTTAAGATATTGACCCAAAAGCCATAAATGCAGAAAGTAAATTAATTGGTCATCATAAATATCATGTAAAAAAAACAGATAAAAGCAAATCCAAAAGAAGCTGCATAGGCGAAATAAAAAACAATCTCAGGAGACCATTAGCGTTATTGCCAGATATGCTCAGTTTACGTATTAGTATTTATTGTTAGGCTATTTACATTTATTACTACTCAAAGTCATATCCTAAAGCCTTGCTGCTGGCAATGATACTTTGTAGTCCAATCACAAAATAATAAGCATAGGTGTGCGCAGCCTATTGCATTAGGGTGTGCATCCCAAAGCTGAAACACACATGCGTGTGTCTATCTATCTATCTATCTATCTATCTATCTATCTATCTATCTATCTATCTATCTATCTATCTATCTATCTATCTATCTATCTATCTATCCTATCTAATCTATCTAATCTATCTAATCTATCAGTAGGGCACTGGACAGTGTCACTAGAGCAGTGGGCAATAGTAGGGCAGTGGACGGTGTCAGTAGGGCAGAGAGTGGTGTCAGTAGGGCAGCGGTTGGTGTCAGTAGGGCAGCGGTTGGTGTCAGTAGTTTACTTTTTTTTTATGTATTCATTTATGGCAAAGTGCCTTAACATAAGTCACGTCATTTTCTTATGCATATATACAGTTAGTCGACATATTCCATGAGACAGAAGACATACCCAGACATAGAAAGATCATTATTGACATTTTAGAAGTTACTTTGCCAATACGGTAGCAGTTATTAGTTGTGGGATATGCGGAAGAAATCGGTTTAAAAGTATTTTTGAAAAACGTTTCAGATCTATATTAAGAAGTGCAATTGGGCGATAGTTTCCACATCAGGAAAGATCTTTCCCCTCTTTAAGTATCAGGGATATATATGCCCTTAGTGAGTCTACTGGCAAAGGACTGTCCCCTTTCAGAGTGTTATAGGTCTTCAAGAAATGTGTTGTCAAAGAGGTCACAAAGGTATTATAATAAGTCAGGGTGAAGCCATCAGGTCCCGGCGCCTTCTGAGGTTTTGTTTGGGCTAGAGCTGCCAGAAATTCTTTGACAGTAATCTCAGACTCTAGGGATTCCCGGACTTCATCCGATAATGTGGGCATGCCGGAGGCTCTGATGTATTCACCTGCTGACTCCGTCTTGGCTGCTAAGGTCTCAGAGGATTCCCCAGGGTGCAGGTTATAGTTTCTGATAGAAATCGCTGAATTCCCTTGCTATATCTTTGGAGGTATGTACTTTGGTCCCCTGTCTAGTTATGATAAAAAGTATGAAAGTGCACTTCCTCGGGCCACGTAGGGCTCTAGCAAGCATCGAGCCCGGTTTATTTGAGAATTCAAAAAGCAAGCTTCTCGCCCATGCTAAACTTTGGGCTGTCTTTTGATAAAGTAAGTCTTTCAGCTCTCCTCAGCTCTCCTCTGGCCTTCAGCAGAGCCTTAAGATGGGCTTCGGCCAGTGAACGTTTATGTAGCAACTCGAGAGAGCGCACCTAGGACACCAGCAAATCTATCTGCCTGGCTCTTTCCCATTTTTTCAAGGCCCCAATCCTAATTAACTCGCCCCGCACCACGCATTTATGCGCCTCCCAAATAATCATTGAGTTCAGTGATGGGTCAGCGTTTTCTGTGAAGTAATTTGTGAGAGTTTTCTCTACCTCACTGTGTACCTCAGGGAATTGCAATAAGGATTAATTAAGTTTCCAAGTTGGGAGGGTACGGGGTTCCGCCTCCCAACTCAGAGTCACATGGATAGGTGCATGATCCGAGAAAGATATATAATCGATCTGAGAGGAGACAACAAGAGGTAAGTTCTTGTGCTGAATCTGAAAGAAGTCGATCCTGGAATATGTATGATGCACCGAAGAAAAATAGGTGTAGTCCCTATCCTCTGGGTGTAAATTCTCCATGGATCGACCAAAACAGTTCTGCTTTAAGTTTTTTAAGGTAGGAAAAGGAGAGGTGTGACGCCCCTCTCGAAACATTGAGTAACGGCTCCCATCAGGAAGATACCCTCATGGAATTCCAGTATAATTGGAGTTAGGGACCTCAGAAAAGTAAGGTGGTCTGAGTTTGGAAAATAGACATTTACCAGGGTCACTGTGGTATTTTTGATTTTCCCTTTCACGAACAAATAACGGCCCTGAGGGTCTGCGCATTCCTCCAGGAGAGTCCACTGGACCGACTTAGCGGTCACGATACTGACCCCTTTGGACTTTGACACAGGAGAAGGTGCATGGTATACATTGAGAAAATCTCTATTGTAGAGCCTAGGGACTGCTTGTTGCTTAAGAACGCCACCTGGGAGTGAGATTTCTTAAGGTCGGAGAGGAGTCTAGAGTGTTTCTCTGGCGTGGATAGGCCACGAGCATTTAAGGACGTAAATTGAATCCTGTGATTAGGGCAACGTGGGGTAATCCTCACAGAGGATGCTATGCACTTTTGTAAAACAAAAAAATAAATAAAAAAAAAAGGGGGGGGGAGAAGTAGAAAGGAGAAATAAGAAGGGTAGTAAAAGTCAAGGACGGAAGGTGGAGAAAGAAAGTAAAGTGACGAAGAGGCAGGCACCAAAGAAAGAACGAAGGAAAAAGAAGATTATAGGGTGCACTAGGATGCTAACCAAAGCATTGCGCAAGTATGCGCAGCCTATATGCAGGAAGTGGAAGACTGACCCTGTAAAGCAATGGTAGATGTACCGTAGGGTGAGGGCCCCTACATGAAAAAATGCTAGATTGAGACCGCAAGGGGTGGCGTTGAGGAGATACCACAGACATCTCAGGGCTTGAATGCAATCTATCTGCTTAGTGGCAGTTTACCTCCTCAAGTTCACGGCTTGTGCATTCACTATCAGCTAGGGTGGCAACTCAATTAAACAGAACTTAGCAAATAAACTATAAAACTCAAGACATCCAACTATGTGTTCCACAACCTTCCAGGAATGACCCACTACGCGCCCCCGTCGCGTGCCAGGAAAAATCAAAAAACACCTGAACAAAAAAAGTGACGGGGGGAGCACCATGAGCCCAGCCCAGTCCAGCTCCAGAACATAACTCGGCTACTCGAGCCCCCTATCTAAATGACAGAAACCTCACTTTTCAAATGGCAGAAGGTTCAAAGTTATATTTATAATTACCACATGACTATTTGACAGTCTATTAACACACTCCATTTTACATTGTCCCAACACATGTTGGAGTTGTGGATTGGCATATTCTCCAGCATGTGGGTGTAGAAAAATTCATCTATATGGAGAGTAATAAATACTTGTGCGCACACCAAAAAACAAATGGAAAGAGCGAATAAATAAAAATAGAGTAACTACTAGAAAATCATAAATAATTAAACACAGACCCAACGAGATAAAAATAGTAGCTGCCACAAATAGTGTTCACACACCAATTGACAAGATAACAGGTAATAAATTGTGGCGCTTTACTAGATGTTGAAACACTAAACGCTATATATGTGCAACTCTCACCATACCAGGAAGATCCAAAATTAGGAACTCCAGGTATAAATAAAGTAAAAACAATTAATATTCCACTAAATTGTGCAACCAGAGGTCACAAAAAAACAATATTGCATCAAAAAATGAATCTAAATCAAGCTGACTTGAAGCCCCTATAAATTAATGGATAGAAGAGGAATGTTTCCAATCAATAAAATTCCTCAAAATGATGGAAAAACAGGGGAACATAATGGTGTAAGATCAATGGTAAAAGTGTAGCAAAAATCTAAAGAGTATTAAATAACCAATTTTAAGTGTACCGAAAATCCGAAACACACATCCCAAGTGTCAAAAGTCATCTAGAAAATGTGTCAAACACACCAAAAACAAAAATAAAACATATGAGCTACTTAGGATATGCTGAAACTGCTCCACCAATAATGTAGCAAATTAAATATTCAAAGAAAACAATTGCTTAAAATAGATCACATGCATATATTCAAACAGTGCAGCATAAATGATAATCCGAAACTAAATAATAACAGTAAGTGCACCAAGTGAAGCACAGCAATAAGTGCAGCATTCAATTTGCAACTTAAATATATCCTGACACCCAGTTCTTCAAACAGGTATAAAAGGAAAAAAATAAAAATGAATAGCAATAAATGAATCACATAAATAAACCCATAAAAAGTCCCATACACAATCAAATCCCCAACGTGATAAATGATTAAAAGAATGTGTCAGAATGAGTTCCTCCAGGTATAACCAAAAATGTGAGCCAAAATGATGAAATAAAAGTGAAAAAAGTTGACAATAAAATAATCACAATAAATTGTCCCATAAAAAGTCCCATACACAGGGTACCCTTTGAGAAAGTGACGTGACAGTCACGCAACGCGCCAGGGAGGAGAGAGGCGAGTCGTTCGGCTGCACTCGGCTCCCCGATCACGGCCGGGATCGGTGAGCAGTGAATCAGCTGCAGTCTTTTATCGCTGGTTGTGGTATTTTAATATGTATGTGACTGGAGGCTTTAATAAAGAATGTTAGACTTTATCACACTATGGAGTCCTTCCCTCTTTATGTTCTTGGAGCGTCATCTGCCTGAGTCATCTGGAAGCAGAAGCCTGGGGACCCTGGGGGGATCCGTCATCGGGGAGATCGTGAGTTGCCTGGGTTATCTTTGCTGGCTTACTTGGCTGTTATCGTTCAGCCGTGGGGTGAGAGGCTGGGGGAACCATTATTTCCACTTCACTTTTTTTTAATATCGGTCACACCTGGAGGAACTTATTTGGACACAATTTTTATTTAATTGTCACGATGGGGATCTGACTGTGTATGGGACTTTTTATGGGACAATTTATTGTGATTATTTTATTGTCAACTTTTTTCACTTTTATTTCATCATTTTGGCTCATATTATTGGTTATACCTGGAGGAACTCATTCTGACACATTCTTTTAATTATTTATCACGTTGGGGATTTGATTGTGTATAGGACTTTTTATGGGTTTATTTATGTGATTCATTTATTGCTATTCATTTTTATTTTTTTCCTTTTATACCTGTTTGAAGAACTGGGTGTCAGGATATAATTAAGTTGCAAATTGAATGCTGCACTTATTGCTGTGCTTTGGGGTACTCATATGGATGACAATCTACCTTTTGTAATACAATGTATCTTATCATTGACCATTTGTATGGAATATGTTATTACTGCCTGCAACCAGAATGTATATAAGTTTTACAATTCCTTTATTGAAGTATATTTCTTATGTGATCATTAACCAGAGACTACAAACTTGATGATTTTAGAATTTGATCCGATTGTATATTTACTGTATAATTAAAAACAAGAATTGATTGTATAACATTGTCATTGCCTTGACGTACACACTTTGTCGCTTAAACCCCCCCCCCCGGGAGAACTTTTCCTTTTTGTATACATTGGGGTGTGCAACTCTTGGACTCTATTTACATGCGTTTTTTCCTTTTTTTCAAAGTTATAGAAACCAAACACTCGGATAACTGAGCCTCGGCCCACTGTGAAAAAATAGAAGACACCTATAACCTGTCAGTTCCGTGGGTATCAAGGCTCGGAATCTTCTCATCTCAAAAGCCACCTGATACGCCAGTCACAATTAAAGCTCAGATGAAGTTGGTGCGTCCCTGGGTTCCATTCTTGGCCTGGATCGCTGACATTGTCTGCTGGGTCTTTGGGGTCTCGGCGATGCTGGTCGAGTATTGCCGAATGTAATTGGAAAATCTGAGAACCCCATGCAAAATATTGTGTCTGTAGTAAACACTCCCTGAGCAGCTACCCAATGATCCTTTTAGGAGGAATCATACGGAAAAAAAAAAAGAAACTGGTGCATAATCACACTCATAGGTTGGACTTGATGGACTTGTGTCTTTTTTCAACCTCACCTACTATGTAACTATATATCATAAGAGTATAAATAAATCCAGATCTGGAAAGTGAATCAATGTAAACTGCTCACCTTTGCAGATGGCTGTGAAAACACAACATTTTTATCAGGGCAACCAGGCTTGGATTTTAATTAACGTATTTGCCGGCGTATAAGACGACCCCCTAATTTTCCATTTGAAACGTTGGTTTTGTGCTATACTCGTCGTATAAGACGTCCCCCTTCTGACTGTCAGCCCGCTGGATGTGTGGTAATACCGTATGTTCAGTAGCTTCGGTAACATACTGTATACAGTATGCATACAGTGTACCGCGCTGAGCCAATCACGGCGAGCAATACAAAGCCTGCTTGGATTGGCAGAAGCTGTAACAAAATAAGCTCATGCCTCTCAGATTCTCAAATCCAATCCGAGCAGGCGGTATACTGTATGTAGCCTGTTTGGATTGGCAGAGGTTGTTACTCCAATCTGAGCAGGCTTTGTATTCATCAATAGAATACATTGTGTGCGGTGATTGGCTCAGCACGGTATACTGTATGTAGCTGAAGCTACATACAGTATTACTGCACTCCAATGGGCGGACATCTTATACGGGCGTATAAGACAAGCTTCGATTTTTGAGGGATATTTTTAAGTATAAGAGGTCGTCTTATACGCCGGAAAATGCAGTATGTTATATGGATTCCAAAATGCATTCACAGTAATGTTCAGTCACTAGCGGACAAAAGGATTTAACATATAGGTGTATTTATATCTGACAGCAAATACAGGAAAGGACTTTGATGCCAGATATCTTATCGCTTGGCTCTAGCACTATTTATTCTGCATTTTGAAGCATATATCACTTCATTTTCATGGGTAACTCCTGAAGTGGGAGTGATGCAAGCACCGAAACACATTGTTTTAACAAATTTTAATAAACTTGGAGTTTTTTTTTATCTAGGAAGCCTTGTGCGATTGACTTCTTCTTGTTTGCACCTTGTGGATAACCACCATTAAATAGCACTTGAGCCAAGTGATATTATAACCGGAATAAGAATCAGGAAAGTCGTTTTCTGTGGGTACATCTCTGCTGTCAGAGGTAACCCCGCTTAGATGTTATATTCTTTTATCCACTAGCAATTGAAGGTCACTGTAAATTCATTTAGAAATCCATACAACATGGAAAATTTAAATCCAACCTGTTTGCTGTGATACACATTTTGTGTTTTCCTGGCCACTTGCATAAGTGAGCAGTTTACACTGGTTCATTTTCCAGATCTAAATGTATTGATACTTTTATGCCTCGTACACACCATCGGATTGTTGGCCTACAAAACAGTGTTTTTTTTGTCAGAAGGACGTTGGCCCAAACTTGTCTTGCATACACACGGCACACAATTGTTGGCCAACAATCACGAACGTAGTGACGTACTACATGTTCTTTCAACTCTTTAGTGCCACCCTTTGGGCTCCTTCTGCTAATTTCGTGTTAGTAGAAGTTTGGTGAGCGTTGATTTGCGCTTTTCTTTTCGCAATTTTAATTTAGCGCTTTTCAGTTTGCGTTTTTCATTTCATGCTTTTCAGTTTGTTTCTGAACGTCCGTTCGCTAACCAGCCATGTTGCGGAATTGGAGGAGATAACGTTTTATTTAATATTGGCCTTGGAGTTATTGCTTTGACATTTTTTTTTTGGTTGAATAATGATTTGATTTGGTATATTTTCTATATTTTTGGATGCATAGAATGCACTTTTTGGTTAAGTTCTATTGGCAGATAGCATGTCTAATTTTATTTGTTTTCTTTTTTTAAGGCACAATAAAAAAATTGTGGAGAATAATACTTGGCTATGTGTTTTACTTCAAATGACAGTTTGGGAGTAGGCAGTTACATTTTAAAAAATACAATGTAAAATTAACAAGGGACACCAACATAGTTGTATCTTTGATCTTAAAAACTACAGGATAATGGTGTTGTGGTAACTTGAAAAAAGACCTCTCCTGCGCTCAGGTGTCCATGAACTGGATATGTGGTGCAGCCACCTATAGAAGTAATGCCTAGCGTCTTGCAGCCCTCATTTGAACAATGGGTATTCAAGCTAAAAAAAAAAAACAGAAAAGAAAGAGGGCGCACCAACCTAGTGCATTACCACTGATAAACTTTAGTGCAGCATAAAAACAGTAAAAATTATACTCACAAACGAGCTAGTATAAATAGCTTTCAAAAGGGCGCAAAAGCGCTGTTTCTGTGGATCGACACCCCAGGACCTGTTGCCGAGAGGATAAGACCAGCGCAAATGGCTGATGGCTTACGCGTTTCGGGGGAGCACCCCTTTCTTCAGAGCCTAAGCGGGCAATCAGCTGTGGTAACTTGCCCAAATAAAAAAAAAAAAAAAAAACATAATAATATTATTCTTGATATCACTAGAAAAAAAAAAGCCTTTGAAAATTAGTTTGCAATAACTCCATCAGTATCACCAGCAAAGCAGCTTCATTATTATCCCATTAAAGAAGATGGGATTTCGAGATTTCATAATTTGCCACATCATAAATGTTAATTCTCCATTACAAACGCTAGTTTACAAGATCGACCGCTTCTGGCTCGTCCTTGCTTCCGAGCATGCATGTTTGTACTTTGGACTTTTGTCCGTCGGACTTGTGTACACACACTCGGAAAATCCGACAACAGACATTTGTCCGCGGAAAATTTATAAACCTGCCATCCAACATTTGTCCGCGGAAAGTGTGCCAACAATTGTCTGATGGAGCATACATACGGTCGGATTTTCCGCCAACAGCCTGTCATCACACATTTCCCATCAGAAAATCCGATCGTGTGTACGAGGCTTTAGAAGCACACTGTCCCTATTGGTGTACATATAGTAAGAACACACTAAATGAAATAAATGAGACTACCCTTAATTCATGCCTTAAAAAACACACTCTCTAAATTGATAACAAAACTGAATGTGCAGCAAAGATTTGCAGATGGCTTTTTAAAAAAAAAATAACTACATTTATTGCAATACATTTTTATTAATTTTCAAAGTTTTGTAATACAAAAGTGCAAAAAAGGTAGGAAAAATATGAACATTATGCCAATTAACAATTGTAGCATATATAATATAGCATACAGTTAACATCAAGTGTTGTGCGCTCATGTGGCTTTGATAAATTCTGTTTTATTATTAAAGTTATATGATATAGTCGTATTCAAGAGTGAAACAAACACAAAAGAAGATGAAATATAAGATATAACCAAAAACACATGTAGAACTACACAGTCAATGTTCAAGTAAAACTTAAGTGGACATTAAAGTAGGGTTCCGGCTGAAATTATACTTTTTAAATAAAAATACCCCTATAATACACAAGCTTAATGTATTCTAGTAAAGTTAGTCTGTAAACTAAGGTCTCTTTGTTGGTTTATAGCAGTAGTTTGTTATTTTTTAAACTTACAGCAGGCCGTGGCCATCTTAAGTGTGGGCATCTGAAGCCAGACTGTATTTCTTCCTGGATCTCATTCTTGCAGATCTCGCACATGCTCAGTGCAGCACAAGCAGTGTAATAGGTTTCAGGTCAGGTTTCCAAAGCAACGGCAGTGTCAGGAACGGTGTCATCTCCGGTTTCTCCTGCTGGTGGCACTATTACATTCAGCACCAAAAGGGTGTAATTCCAGTGGCCACCAGCGGGGTCTCCCTGCCTGGACTGCAGACTTGCCATCAAGCACACCTGTCATGGTTTTGCTGGACTATATAAACCCGCCCTGAACTAACCTCCAGTGCTTCAGTATTCCTCTGCTAAGCCCTTGTCCCTGCCAGTACCTGCTCTTGTTCCAGCCTGTTCCTGTTTGTTCCTGAACCCCGTTTGTGTATCCTGACCTTGTACCCTGTTTCCTGTTCCCTACTCCTTGGTCTGCTTCATTATTCCTGTTTTCTGTTCCCTTGTCGCTTTGGCCCATGCCTTATTTTTTATTTCATGTTGGTTTCCTTGCTTGTGTATTATATTAGTTAGATAGATAGTTAGGTGGGTTTTGGGGTTTGCTGTGTTTTCACCATTTACTTGTTTTGGTTTGCTGTCTTGTTTTCACGTGTATCTTTATCATTGACAATAAACATACTTTCTTTATTTACTCGTTTGTCCCTGATTCCTTGGTGCAGCCCAGCGATCTGATCACCTGCATTGGATGTTGTGTATAACATCCCCTGACAGAATACTGAAGCCATACAATCAGATCGGTTGCACCTGGGAATTGGGGCCTGAGTCCCAGCTATTTTTGAAAGATGGATTTTGAAAGTATTTTGTATTTATCGCTCCTGGCAACTGATGACAGAGACTTTTGTTATCAGACATTGGCTGAATACACTAGGGAACAATTGTTAGAATGCATCCGCCTAGCTCATGTTTTTATTGAGCAAGGCAGTTTTTTGTTTGGAGATGTGCAACCATTAATTAAGATCTGTACTGAGTTGGCCCTGTCTGATGTCGCTGAGGGAGGTGATGACTATGCACCCCCTTTTAGTGCAGCTCAGGTTGAATCTTTAGTTTGGCTGTTGGAGGATGACTCAGCATTTTTTTTTGAACAATATTCAGCTTGTTCTCGGCAGGTGCTTGCAAAATGCATTGAATCAGTGCAGTCTCTGGTCAGACAAGCCAAGTGCAAACCTGATGCAGTGCAATCATTAATACAGGCCTGGTCAAGTCTGTCGCATTCAGCTTCTGTTAGCTCCAAATATACTTCTCTACCAATGAAATACCAGTACCCTGTTTCCTCCTGTTGCACCTACCCTGCCTTTAACTCCCCTGCTGCTTCTCAACTGCCTCCATCAGCTCCACTAAATCTCCCTTCAAAACCTACTCCCTCTGTCTTGCCATCCTTTCACTCTTCGCTTCTACCAGCTGCATTCCCTACCTACAGCCCTGTACCCACTTATAGATCCCCAGTGGCTAAAACCAAAAAGAAGCGGAAGTTTTTTCCAACCCATACCATCATGCCAGTATCCAATCCTGCCTCCCCACCAGCTGATCTGTTCCAGCCTGATGTGTTCCTGTATGCCGCCCAGCCTGATGTTCCGATGCCTGCTGTTGTGCCAGTACCTGCTGATGTGCCAATGTCTGTGCTTGCTGCCCAGTGTGAAGTTCCAGTACCAGCTGCCCGGTTTGAAGTTCCAGTACCTGCTATCCAGTCCGATGCACCTGCTGTTCAGCCTGTTGTGCCAGTGCCTGCTGTTCTGCCTGGTGTGCCAGCACCTGTGCCCACTGTCCAGTCTGAAGTTCCAGTACCAGCTGCCCGGTTTGAAGTTCCAGTACCTTCTATCCAGTCCAATGGACCTGCTGTTGTGCCAGTACCTGCTGTTCTGCCTGATGTGCCAGCGCCTGTGCCCACTGCCCAGTCTGAAGTTCCAGTACTGACTATCCAGTCCAAAGCACCTGCTGTTCCGCCTCATGTGCCAGCGCCTGTGCCCACTGCCCAGTCTGAAGTTCCAGTACCAGTTGCCCGGTTTGAAGTTCCAGTACCTGCTATCCAGTCCGATGGACCTGCTGTTCTGCCTGTTGTGCCAGTACCTGCTGTTCTGCCTGATGTGCCAGCGCCTGTGCCCACTGCCCAGTCTGAAGATCCAGTACCCACTATCCAGTCCAAAGCACCTGCTGTTCTGCCTGATGTGCAAATGTTTGTGCTTGCTGCCCAGTCTGAAGTTCCAGTTGCCCGGTTTGAAGTTCCAGTACCTGCTATCCAGTCCGATGTACCTACTGTTCAGCCTATTGTGCCAGTACCTGCTGTTCTGCCTGATGTGCCAGCACCTGTGCCCACTGTCCAGTCTGAAGTTCCAGTACCGGCTGCCCGGTTTGAAGTTCCAGTACCTGCTATTCAGTCCACTGCACCTGCTGTTCTGCCTGATGTGCCAGCGCCTGTGCCCACTGCCCAGTCTGAAGTTCCAGTACCCACTATCCAGTCCAAAGCGCCTGATGTGCCAGTGTTTGTGCTTGCTGCCCAGTCTGAAGTTCCAGTACCAGCTGCCCGGTTTGAAGTTCCAGTACCTGCTATCCAGTCCGATGTACCTACTGTTCAGCCTATTGTGCCAGTACCTGCTGTTCTGCCTGATGTGCCAGCACCTGTGCCCACTGTCCAGTCTGAAGTTCCAGTACCGGCTGCCCGGTTTGAAGTTCCAGTACCTGCTATTCAGTCCACTGCACCTGCTGTTCTGCCTGATGTGCCAGCACCTGTGCCCATTGTCCAGTCTGAAGTTCCAGTACCAGCTGCCCGGGTTGAAGTTCCAGTACCTGCTATTCAGTCCGATGCACCTGCTGTTCAGCTTGTTGTGCCAGTACCTGCTGTTCAGCTAGATGTGCCAGCGTCTGTGCCCACTGTCCAGTCTGAAGTTCCAGTACCGACTTTCCAGTCCAAAGCACCTGTTGTTCTGCCTGATGTGCCAGCGTTTGTGCTTGCTGCCCAGTCTGAAGTTCCAGTACCGGCTGCCCAGTTTGAAGTTCCAGTACCTGCTATCCAGTCCAATGGACCTGCTGTTCTGCCTGTTGTGCCAGTACCTGCTGTTCTGCCTGATGTGCCAGCGCCTGTGCCCACTGCCCAGTCTGAAGTTCCAGTACCGACTATCCAGTCCAAAGCACCTGCTGTTCTGCCTGATGTGCCAGTGTTTGTGCTTGCTGCCCAGTCTGAAGTTCCAGTACCAGCTGCCCGGTTTGAAGTTCCAGTACCTGCTATCCAGTCCGATGTACCTACTGTTCAGCCTATTGTGCCAGTACCTGCTGTTCTGCCTGATATGCCAGCACCTGTGCCCACTGTCCAGTCTGAAGTTCCAGTACCGGCTGCCCGGTTTGAAGTTCCAGTACCTGCTATTCAGTCCACTGCACCTGCTGTTCTGCCTGATGTGCCAGCACCTGTGCCCACTGTCCAGTCTGAAGTTCCAGTACCAGCTGCCCGGGTTGAAGTTCCAGTACCTGCTATCCAGTCCGATGCACCTGCTGTTCTGCCTGTTGTGCCAGTACCTGCTGTTCTGCTTGATGTGCCAGCACCTGTGCCCACTGCCCAGTCTGAAGTTCCAGTACCAGCTGCCCGGTTTGAAGTTCCAGTACCTGCTATCCAGTCTGATGTACCTACTGTTCAGCCTATTGTGCCAGTACCTGCTGTTCTGCCTGATATGCCAGCACCTGTGCCCACTGTCCAGTCTGAAGTTCCAGTACCGGCTGCCCGGTTTGAAGTTCCAGTACCTGCTATTCAGTCCACTGCACCTGCTGTTCTGCCTGTTGTGCCAGTACCTGCTGTTCTGCTTGATGTGCCAGCACCTGTGCCCACTGTCCAGTCTGAAGTTCCAGTACCAGCTGCCCGGTTTGAAGTTCCAGTACCTGCTATCCAGTCCAAGGCACCTGCTGTTCAGCCTGTTGTGCCCATGCCTGCTGCCCAGCTCGATGCGGATGTGCCACTACCCAGCGTGATGTACCTCTGCTTTCTGCTCAGCCTGATGACATGGGGCCTGCTAAAACTGTTCCTGACTGATGGCCATCTTGCCGCTGGGTCAATCCTGTCTGTCGCCTGGCTTAAATGTAATGCTCCTGTGTGGTCTGCCTCCGATGGTTTCTTTACCGTTACCCTGCTAATTTTCATTTCCAGATCCAAACTTCCTGACCCGGGTGGTGGGGTACGTGTCCTATTTTCAGACTCTGATGGCACGTCCCCCAGTGAACTAAAAGACTCTGGCCTTGGAAGTGCGAAGAAGTCCGCAGACTCAGTAGGGAAACATTTTAAGGTGTTTCTGCACCCACTCGGACTGTCATACCCAGGGCTGAATGGAGTGTCCGGAGGCCACTCCTTTAGGAGGGGGAACTGTCAGGAACGGTGTCATCTCCGGTTTCTCCTGCTGGTGGCACTATTACATTCAGCACCAAAAGGGTGTAATTCCAGTGGCCACCAGCGGGGTCTCCCTGCCTGGACTGCAGACTTGCCATCAAGCACACCTGTCATGGTTTTGCTGGACTATATAAACCCGCCCTGAACTAACCTCCAGTGCTTCAGTATTCCTCTGCTAAGCCCTTGTCCCTGCCAGTACCTGCTCTTGTTCCAGCCTGTTCCTGTTTGTTCCTGAACCCCGTTTGTGTATCCTGACCTTGTACCCTGTTTCCTGTTCCCTACTCCTTGGTCTGCTTCATTATTCCTGTTTTCTGTTCCCTTGTCGCTTTGGCCCATGCCTTATTTTTTATTTCATGTTGGTTTCCTTGCTTGTGTATTATATTAGTTAGATAGATAGTTAGGTGGGTTTTGGGGTTTGCTGTGTTTTCACCATTTACTTGTTTTGGTTTGCTGTCTTGTTTTCACGTGTATCTTTATCATTGACAATAAACATACTTTCTTTATTTACTCGTTTGTCCCTGATTCCTTGGTGCAGCCCAGCGATCTGATCACCTGCATTGGATGTTGTGTATAACATCCCCTGACAGGCAGTGTCAGAGGAAGTTGCCGCCCCTTCCCAGAAGGCATTGCAAACAGGAAATGATGCGATGGGCCACGGCCAGGGAGGAGGAAGTGAAAAATGAATACAGCAGATATACAGTAGGTGCTGAGAAAAAAAAATTAAAAAATATCCAATTCGTTTACAGTGCACAGTTTAGTGAGGGATACTGAAGAGTTGTAAAAGTGGGTGGAACTCCACTTTAAGACGGTCGTTTAATGAGTTTGATTTTTGATATACCAATTGCACCAAGTTTCCCATAATGAGCTAACGGTCTTGTAATTGCCTTTGGACGAGGCAAATAGCAGTTCATATGTTGCATTAGTGTGGGTTAATTGGATCACCTCTTTTATAGATGGAGTATTGGGATTCTTCCAGTACCTAACCAATAGTAAACGGGTTGTCAACAGGATGTGTATGATTGGTCCCCTTAGTTTTGGGTGGGCCGTTGTCTAATCCCAAGGAAAATAACACGGCTTTTATTTTAATTTTGCGGCAAACTCAATCTCGCCAAAGACACTTCATTCATCCCTAATCACAAGATTAGCTGTAGTGAATTACAAATACTTTGGCAGGTTTTATAGTAAACATACATGAATTCAACTGTGTACTTAGCTGTTTGCTTGGATAAAACAAATCAAGCAGACACTGGATTAGCTCTGCCTTCGCAGACAAAAAAATAGGAAAAAAGCATCCCTTGAAATAAAGCTTCTTTTTGTCCAGGAACAAATTTCCTGCATAGTCAAAAGGTTATACAGTATATAAACTCTCCATCTCAGCATAATCTTGTATCTTGTTTAATTTTCAATTAAACCTTCATGCAGATATAAAATAACATTCTTGATGACAAATTGCAAATCATTATTTTTTTTACTGTTTGCAGATTAATCATTGTCTGGCTTTCAATAACTGCAATGCTAGTCATAAATAATTTTCATGTGCATAATAAAACCCAAAGGAGAGCTCGTGATATATCCAAGTAAATGTCAATGAGGAAATTTTTCTGACCTCACCTCTTTCTAGACGTCCCACTTCAAAATTTCATTGCTCCTTGCCTCCAGCTCTAATATATTATATTTAAAAAAATTAATTTACAATTCATTTAATACCTCTCACTGGATGTTGCTTTATGTATCCATAGAAAATACTCTGAAAACTTCTGAAACTTTTAAATTGTATTGCATATTAGCTTAGATGTAAATAGTTTTTCAATAAAATAAGATTTTAGAAAAAACTGTAATTAACCACTTGGTTTACCCCCCTCCCCTTCACGGCCAGGCCATTTTTTGCGATATGGCACTGCATTATTTTTAATGACAATTGTGCGGTCATGAAAAGTTGTACCCAAATAAAATGTGTGTCCTTTTTTCCCCATTAATAGAGCTGGTGGTATTTGATCACCTCTGCATTTTTTTTGTTTTTTTGCGCTATAAACAAAACAATACAGACAATTTTGAAAAAAAAACAATATTTTTTACTTTTTACTATAAAACATATCCAATAATAAAAATGGAAAAAATCTAATTTCTTCATCAATTTAGACCAATATATATTCTGCTAAATATTTTTAGTGAAAAAAAAAAATCCCAATAATGCCGCGTACACACGATCGGACTTCTTGTCCGAAAAAGATATGATGGCTTTTCCGACGGGATTCCGCTCAAGCTTGCCTTGCATACACACGGTCACACAAAAGTTTGCCGAACTTTCGACCGTCAAGAACGCGGTGCTGTTCAACACTACGACGAGCCGAGAAAACGAAGTTCAATGCTTCTGAGCATGGGTCGAATTGTTTCCGAGCATGCGTAGGAATTTTGCGCGTCGGAATTGCTACAGACGATCGCATTTTTGGATAGGAAGTTTTTCCGACTGAAAAATTGAGAACCTGCTCTCAATCTTTTGCTGGCTGGAAATCGGTCAGCAAAAGTCCGATGGAGCATACACACGGTCACATTTTCCAACCAAAAGCTCTCATTGGTCTTTTGCTGGCTGAATTTCCGATCGTGTGTACGCGGCATACGCGTATATTAATTGATTTGTGCAAAATTTATAATGTCTACTAACTATGGGATAGATTTATTATAATTATTTACATTTTTTTTACTAGTAATGGTGGTGATCAGCGACTTATAGCGGGACGGCGACGTTGCAGCGGACAAATCAGACATTAAGGGGGGGTTGATTTACTAAAGGCAAATTGACTTTGCAAAGTGCAGTTGCACTCTGCAAGGGCAGTTGCTCCAGAGCTTAGTAAATGAGAAAAAGCTCTACTGACGTCCATCATCCAATCATGTGCAAACAAAAATGCTGTTTTTTTAATTTTCCTTGCATGTGATTGGGTATTTTTGCACAGTGAAGCTTTACCTCATTTACTAAGCTCTGGAGCAACTGCACTTGCAAAGTGCACAGTCTATTTGCCTTTAGTAAATCAACCCCTAAGTGACACTTTTTTGGGAACCAGTGACACTAGTTCAGTGATCAGTGCTAAATATATGCACTGTCACTGTACTAATGGCATTGTCAGGGAAGGGGCTAACATAGTTACATAGTAGGTGAGGTTGAAAAAAGGCACAAGTCCATCAAGTCCAACCTATGTGTGTGATTATATGTCAGTATTACATTGTATATCCCTGTATGTTGTGGTCGTTCAGGTGCTTATCTAATCATTTTTTGAAACTATTGATGATCCCCACTGAAACCACCGCCTGTGGAAGGCGATCAATGGGTTCAATGTATTCCTAGGGAGTGCTTGCTAACTCGTGGGGAGTGCTTTTACTGTCGGAAGGCAAAGATTTGTGTTCCTGCTTTGTAGGAACACAGGATCACAGCCTTCCCTTCTCACAGAACGATGATCTGTCTTGTTTACATAGGCCGACCACCGTTCTGCCTGTCTCCTAAACTCCCGTCATGTCCAATCACAGCGGAAGCGGGTCGCTGGCAGCAGACCTGGAAGTGCCGTATCACGTACAGGTACATGGTCCTGTGCAGAGGAGCCACCTTCAACCGTATATACAGTATAGAGTATACATTCAGCAAGCAGTTCAAGAGCAAATTGTAAGTTCTTATTCAAATTATTATTAACTGGAGAGGTTTACATACTATAGTATACCTTAGTATAGTATAGTATAGTATAGTATAGTATAGTATAGTATAGTATAGTATGGTATAGTATAGTATACTACAGTATACTTTTTATTTTTTGTAAACCTGTTGCAAAGTTTTACCTGGACACCCTTCCAGTAACAGCATTTCATGTTTAAGGCTGACAATGCTAAGTAGCTGCCCTGCAATTAGCAGCAGCGTTGTCAGCATGCTGTGTGAGCGCATTCAGTTAGCTATTGTGCTGCCTATCTAATAGACCTGATAGACAGTTCAACTTCCAAACTAAAGGAAGGAAAATGTCAGGCTGGCGATGCAAGCTAAGCGCAACAGACACAGAGCAGTTCATTCCACATAACAAATACAGGGAAGAACAACATCTCTCTTGGCAAATCTCTTGTCTCTGGACTACTGCAAGTACCTGCCTTTTTGCTAAGCCTTGCTGTTTCTTTCCTTTCTACTTTCTCTATTTTGTTGGCAATGAAGCCAAGGAAACAACCCCTTATTGTGCATTTACTAAATAAGAATGCTGTGTATAAAAATGATTAACATTAACAGGAATACATGCAAGTAATAAAGAGTGATACAAATATGCATACATACACACATAGGGCCATGTCCTTTACTAACAAATTCTGTAGACAATGGGAATACACTAAAAGTCATCTAGCTTCTATTATAGCTGATCCATGAATTCCATAGCAAACAGAACTCCAGGCATTTTAAGCAATTGCAGGAAATGGGCTTGTGGTGTTGGCAGTCTCTGTCACAGTTTGAAGCAAGGCTCGAAGTTCAGTAGCTATAGCAGAATTGAAGCTCCCACCAACCAGCAGGACAAAAGAGAGAATAAGTGCGGTCTCTGTAATGGGTTACTAAAGATAAAAATAAATAAACTTGTACCATCATCCAGGATTCTAGAAATGAGGAATTGGGAGCCTGGTCCCCAGCCAGGCTACCACAAAGGACATGAGGGCAATTTGGACTATCGCGGTGCAGTAAAACAATAAGATGAAGATGTGTGACAGATAAACAATTATAAAAGATGTAAAAATAGTTTATTTATACAAAGATAATAGTCAATTACAAATAAAAACATGACAATAATTCATATATGTCACCGAAACAGTAAACCCCCGAGATGGGGGGGGGGGATCACAGTGGGACAATTCATCACAGAAACTACTCGACTAGTTTCGCGGGCAGTGGCTGCTTCATCAGGAGAGTATCTGTGAATTAATTAACAGGTGATCAAAAAACAGTATAACTACCCTAAGCCATGAACAGTAAAAGAGCTTTTAATATTACACAACATTTAAACAAGGTATTTATTACATAAGGGGGGAGGAAGAGCAAAACTGCTTACCCATGTCCCGACAGGCCCTGATCGCAGGGCATAACCACCAAAAGGGGGGTCTCACCCGTGGCGACTCGGGGGGGTCTACAAAGCATGATGGACTGGAATCTGGATAAATGAATTAAGACACAGGGTAGATGGACTGAAATCTGGATAAATACATTAAGACACAGGGTAGATGTGCTGTGGGCCTACAGAGCCACACAATGATGGGCCAGTGAAAAAATATTAGGTATGTAAATGGTCCGGTGAAGCAGGGTAAAAAATCATCAAATATTGAAAAAATGGTGAAAGGAGTGAAAACGGAAGTGAAAATTGTGAAAAGAGTGTTCAATTAGAGTACAAATGGTGGGTGGGTTTAATACGTGAGGGGATGAGAGAAATGGGGAGGGATGTAGGGAAATAGGAGTGACAAGGAGTGAAGGGAGAGTGAGATCAAGTGCTATTATTAAGTGAAATAAGTGAAGGACACAATATATACCTGGTAATTTAGATGTAAAAAATGTTTCTATTTTGAAGGTCCCGGGAGGAGTGGTCCGGCTGAAAAGGAAAGTATCAGCCTACAGCCACAATGTATGATACTCCAGCAAGATGGCATGGGGTGGAGGCATACAAAAGTCAATCCACCCATGCCAGAGTCACCTATAAAGGGAGAAAAGGAACGGTACCAAAAAATTAGAAAGGCCAAAGGCCAGTAACCTGAGATAACAGGTGCTACAGCAAGGCTATAGTAAAATCGTTAATTACCCAGGTGACTTACTGGGTACTGGCTGGAGTATATCATCCCGGGGCACCTGTAGTCCAGAGCATGGAAAAACAGGCAAATTTCCTGTTATTTATAGCTCCCAACCCAGCGATGTTAGACGCATGCAGGCGATCGCTGGCATGTGACGTCACAGGGTCAGAGCTCCCGCATTGCGCAACGGCGAACAAATCACGCGTGCGCATGCTCACTAGCCCTTTGGCCAAGTGTTGTAAATCCAAGAACTGGATGTCCCTCCACAATTGATGAGAAGACGAGAAGAAAACTGGTCAGGGGGGCTGCCAAGAAGCCTACACCAACATTAAAGGAGCTGCAGGAATATCTGGCAAGTACTGGCTATGTGATACATGTGTCAGGGCTGGGCTCAGCCCTTCCTTCTCAAAGCTGGCCGCTCAGCTGTCGGCTAATTGCCAGCTCCTTTGTCTCCACAGTGACTCACCTGCTCGTCAGTCCTGCCTACTTAAGCCGTCCAGCCCAGATGATCTCTGCCTTGATCACATCTCTAGCGACGCTCTCCTGTGTTCCTGTTAAAGACTTGCTTGGCTGACATTCCTTCTGGCTCCAGATCCTGCTTGCTGTTCTACTACACTCATCTCTGGCTCCCTGACATTTTGGCTTGTCTGACTATCCGTTCCGGTTCATGAACTCTGGCTATGTTTTGACTACGTTTACTTTGTTTACCTTTTTATTATTATTATTAAACAAGTGTGATTTAACTGTACTTCTGTCTCAGTCTGATTCATGGTTTCTGACATAATGTGACAACAATCTCCTGTATTTTTCATAAGTCTGGGCTATAGGGTAGAGTGACAAGACAGAAGCCTTTTGTTAACCACTTCCGGACCGTCGCACGCCGATGTACGTCCAAACTTTGCCGGTGGACATCGTTGTTATGGCAGCAGCTAGCTGCCATAACCCCGGTATCCCCGTTTTCGTGCGGCGGTCGGATTTCTAATAAAAGTGGTCCCTGCGGCAGATTCGCCGCAAGATCACTTTTATCGGTGGCGGGAGAGGGCTCTCCTGTGTTCCTGTTAAAGACTTGCTTGGCTGACATTTCTTCTGGCTCCAGATCCTGCTTTCTGTTCTACTACACTCATCTCTGGCTCCCTGACATTTTGGCTTGTCTGACTATCCGTTCCGGTTCCTGAACTCTGGCTGTTTTGACTACGTTTACTTTGTTTACCTTTTTATTATTATTATTAAGCTGCCATAACCCCGGTATCCCCGTTTTCGTGCGGCGGACAGCTTTCTGATAAAAGTGGTCTCTGCGGCAGATTCGCAGCGAGATCACTTTTATCGGTGGCGAGAGAGGGCCCCCCTCCCGCCACGATCCGGTGCCCTCCGCCGCTTACCGGACCCGTTGGTAGCGGCTTCCGTCTCCCTTCTGTGCCTGGAGATGAGTGAGGCTGGAGATGGCGCCCACTCGTCTCCATGACACTGCTGGGCGGAAGCGACGTCATAACGTCACTTCCGTCCACGCCTCTTAAAGGCATATTTTTTTCAATGTCATTTTTTTTTTATTGAATTTTAGTGTAAATATGAAACCCGAGGTCTTTTTGACCCCAGATCTCATATTTAAGAGGTCCTGTCATGCTTTTTTCTATTACAAGGGATGTTTACATTCCTTTGTAATAGGAATAAAAGTGACACATTTTTTTTTAAACAGTGTAAAAATAAATAAAATATTGTAAAATAAATAATAAAAATTAAAAAAAAACTTTAAACTCCCCCCCGTCCTGACAAGCTCGCAGAAGCGAACGCATATGCGAGTAGAGCCCGCATATGAAAACGGTGGTCAAACCCACATGTGAGGTATCAACATGACCGGTAGAGCAAGAGCAATCATTCTAGCCCTAGACCTCTTCTGTAACGCAAAACATGCAACCTGTAGAATTTTTTAAACGTTGCCTATGGAGATTTTTGAGGGTAAAAGTTTGACGCCATTCCACGAGCGGGCGCAATTTTGAAGCGTAACATGTTGGGTATCAATTTACTTGGCGTAACATTATATCTCACAATATAAAAAAAATTGGGCTAACTTTACTGTTGTCTTATTTTTGTACTCAAAAAAGTAAATTTTTTCCAAAAAAAGTGCACGTATAAGACCGCTGCGCAAATGCGGTGCAAAAAAAAGTATTGCAATGACCGCCATTTTATTCTCTAGGGTGTTAGAAAAAAAAACATATATAATGTTTGAGGGTTCTAAGTAATTTTCTAGCAAAAAAACCTGTTTTAAACATGTAAACACCTAAAATCCAAAACAAGGCTGGTCCTTAACCACTTGACGACCGCCTCACGCCGATGTACGTCGGCAAAGTGGCACGGACAGGCAAAATCACGTACAGGGTACGTGATTTGCCTTCCGCGGGTGGGGGGTCCGATCGGACCCCCCCCCCGGTGCCCGAGGCGGTCGTCGTTTGTCCAGCGGCGATCGGTGATGAGGGGGAGACCATCCGTTCGTGGCCCCCCCCTCGCGATCGCCGCCGGCCAATGAAAACACTCCTTTGCTGCTGTATGCTAAACAGCAGCAAAGGAAGTGATGTCATCTCCCCTCGGGTCGGTATTTTCCGTTCCGGCCCGAGGAGAGACGACAAGTATGTGAGTGCACAAACACTACACACACAGTAGAACATGCCAGGCACACAAATCACCCCGATCCCCCCCCCCGATCGCCCCCCGATCCCCCCCCCCTGTCACAAACTGACACCAGCAGTTTTTGTTTTTTTTTTTTGTTTTTTTTTCTGATTACTGCATAGTGTCAGTTTGTGACAGTTACTGTGTTGGGACAGTGTATATTACCCCCCTTTAGGTCTAGGGTACCCCCCTAACCCCCCCTAATAAAGTTTTAACCCCTTGATCACCCCCTGTCACCAGTGTCGCTAAGCGATCATTTTTCTGATCGCTGTATTAGTGTCGCTGGTGACGCTAGTTAGTGAGGTAAATATTTAGGTTCGCCGTCAGCGTTTTATAGCGTCAGGGACCCCCATATACTACCTAATAAATGTTTTAACCCCTTGATTGCCCCCTAGTTAACCCTTTCACCACTGATCACCGTATAACCGTTACGGTTGACGCTGGTTAGTTTGTTTATTTTTTATAGTGTCAGGGCACCCGCCGTTTATTACCGAATAAAGGTTTAGCCCCCCGATCGCCCGGCGGTGATATGCGTCGCCCCAGGCAGCGTCAGATTAGCGCCAGTACCGCTAACACCCACGCACGCACCGTACACCTCCCTTAGTGGTATAGTATCTGAACGCATCAATATCTGATCCGATCAGATCTATACTAGCGTCCCCAGCAGTTTAGGGTTCCCAAAAACGCAGTGTTAGCGGGATCAGCCCAGATACCTGCTAGCACCTGCGTTTTGTGCCTCCGCCCAGCCCACCCAAGTGCAGTATCGATCGATCACTGTCACTTACAAGGCACTAAACGCATAACTGCAGCGTTCGCAGAGTCAGGCCTGATCCCTGCGATCGCTAACAGTTTTTTTGGTAGCATTTTGGTGAACTGGCAAGCACCAGCCCCAGGCAGCGTCAGGTTAGCGCCAGTACCGCTAACACCCACGCACGCACCATACACCTCCCTTAGTGGTATAGTATCTGAACGGATCAATATCTGATCCGATCAGATCTATACTAGCGTCCCCAGCAGTTTAGGGTTCCCAAAAACGCAGTGTTAGCGGAATCAGCCCAGATACCTGCTAGCACCTGCGTTTTGCCCCTCCGCCCGGCCCAGCCCAGCCCACCCAAGTGCAGTATCGATCGATCACTGACACTTACAAAACACTAAACGCATAACTGCAGCGTTCGCAGAGTCAGGCCTGATCCCTGCGATCGCTAACAGTTTTTTTTGTAGCGTTTTGGTGAACTGGCAAGCACCAGCCCCAGGCAGCGTCAGATTAGCGCCAGTACCGCTAACACCCACGCACGCACTGTACACCTCCCTTAGTGGTATAGTATCTGATCGCATCAATATCTGATCCGATTAGATCTATACTAGCGTCACCAGCAGTTTAGGGTTCCCAAAAACGCAGTGTTAGCGGGATCAGCCCAGATACCTGCTAGCACCTGCGTTTTGCCCCTCCGCCCGGCCCAGCCCAGCCCACCCAAGTGCGGTATCGATCGATCACTGTCACTTACAAAACACTAAACGCATAACTGCAGCGTTCGCAGAGTCAGGCCTGATCCCTGCGATCGCTAAATGTTTTTTGGTAGTGTTTTGGTGAACTGGCAAGCGCCAGCGGCCTAGTACACCCCGGTCGTAGTCAAACCAGCACTGCAGTAACACGTGGTGACGTGGCGAGTCCCATAAGTGCAGTTGAAGCTGGTGAGGTGGCAAGCACAAGTAGTGTCCCGCTGCCACCAAAAAGACAAACACAGGCCCGTCGTGCCCATAATGCCCTTCCTGCTGCATTCGCCAATCCTAATTGGGAACCCACCGCTTCTGCAGCGCCCGTACTTCCCCCATTCACATCCCCAACCAAATGCAGTCGGCTGCATGAGAGGCATTTTTATGTCCTCCCGAGTACCCCTACCCAACGAACCCCCCAAAAAAGATGTTGTGTCTGCAGCAAGCGCGGATATAGGCGTGACACCCGCTATTATTGTCCCTCCTGTCCTGACAATCCTGGTCTTTGCATTGGTGAATGTTTTGAACGCTACCATTCACTAGTTGAGTATTAGCGTAGGGTACAGCATTGCACAGACTAGGCACACTTTCACAGGGTCTCCCAAGATGCCATCGCATTTTGAGAGACCCGAACCTGGAACCGGTTACCGTTATAAAAGTTAGTTACAAAAAAAGTGTAAAAAAAAAAAAAAAATATGAAATAAAAAAAAATAGTTGTTGTTTTATTGTTCTCTCTCTCTCTATTCTCTCTCTCTATTGTTCTGCTCTTTTTTACTGTATTCTATTCTGCAATGTTTTATTGTTATTGTTATTGTTATTGTTATTATGTTTTATCATGTTTGTTTTTCAGGTGTGTAATTATTTACACTTTACTGTGCTTTATTGTTAACCATTGTTAACCATTTTTTTGTCTTCAGGTACGCCATTCACGACTTTGAGTGGTTATACCAGAATGATGCCTGCAGGTTTAGGTATCATCTTGGTATCATTCTTTTCAGCCAGCGGTCGGCTTTCATGTAAAAGCAATCCTAGCGGCTAATTAGCCTCTAGACTGCTTTTACAAGCCGTGGGAGGGAATGCCCCCCCCCCCACCGTCTTCCGTGTTTTTCTCTGGCTCTCCTGTCTCAACAGGGAACCTGAGAATGCAGCCGGTGATTCAGCCAGCTGACCATAGAGCTGATCAGAGACCAGAGTGGCTCCAAACATCTCTATGGCCTAAGAAACCGGAAGCTACGAGTATTTCATGACTTAGATTTCGCCGGATGTAAATAGCGCCATTGGGAAATTGGGGAAGCATTTTATCACACCGATCTTGGTGTGGTCATTTGCTTTGAGGGCAGAGGAGAGATCTAGGGTCTAATAGACCACAATTTTTTCAAAAAAGAGTACCTGTCACTACCTATTGCTATCATAGGGGATATTTACATTCCCCGAGATAACAATAAAAATGATTAAAAAAAAAAATATGAAAGGAACAGTTTAAAAGTAAGATTAAAAAAGCAAAAAAATAATAAAGAAAAAAAAAAAAAAAAAAAAAAACACCCCTGTCGCCCCCTGCTCTCGCGCTAAGGCGAACGCAAGCGGCGGTCTGTCGTCAAACGTAAACAGCAATTGCACCATGCATGTGAGGTATCACCGCGAAGGCCAGATCGAGTGCAGTAATTTTTCCAGTAGACCTCCTCTGTAAATCTAAAGTGGTAACCTGTAAAGGCTTTTGAAGGCTTTTAAACATGTATTTATTTTGTTGCCACTGCACGTTTGTGCGCAATTTTAAAGCATGTCATGTTTGGTATCCATGTACTCGGCCTGAGATCATCTTTTTTATTTCATCAAACATTTGGGCAATATAGCGTGTTTTAGTGCATTAAAGTTAAAAAAAGTGTGTTTTTTCCCCAAAAAATGCGTTTGAAAAATCGCTGCGCAATTACTGTGTGAAAAAAAAAAATGAAACACCCACCATTTTAATCTGTAGGGCATTTGCTTTAAAAAAATATATAATGTTTGGGGGTTCAAAGTAATTTTTTTGCAAAAAAAAAAAACTTTTTCATGTAAACAATAAGTGTCAGAAAGGGCTTTGTCTTCAAGTGGTTAGAAGAGTGGGTGATGTGTGACATAAGCTTCTAAATGTTGTGCATAAAATGCCAGGACAGTTCAAAACCCCCCCAAATGACCCCATTTTGGAAAGTAGACACCCCAAGCTATTTGCTGAGAGGCATGTCGAGTCCATGGAATATTTTATATTGCGACACAAGTTGCGGGAAAGAGACAAATTTTTTTTTTTTTTTTTGCACAAAGTTGTCACTAAATGATATATTGCTCAAACATGCCATGGAAATATATGAAATTACACCCCAAAATACATTCTGCTGCTTCTCCTGAGTACGGGGATACCACATGTGTGAGACTTTTTGGGAGCCTAGCCGCGTACGGGACCCCGAAAACCAAGCACCGCCTTCAGGCTTTCTAAGGGCGTGAATTTTTGATTTCACTCTTCACTGCCTATCACAGTTTCGGAGGCCATGGAATGCCCAGGTGGCACAAAACCCCCCCAAATGACCCCATTTTGGAAAGTAGACACCCCAAGCTATTTGCTGAGAGGTATAGTGAGTATTTTGCAGACCTCACTTTTTGTCACAAAGTTTTGAAAATTGAAAAAAGAAAAAAAAAAAAGTTTTTTCTTGTCTTTCTTCATTTTCAAAAACAAATGAGAGCTGCAAAATACTCACCATGCCTTTCAGCAAATAGCTTGGGGTGTCTACTTTCCAAAATGGGGTCATTTGGGGGGGTTTTGTGCCACCTGGGCATTCCATGGCCTCCGAAACTGTGATAGGCAGTAAAGAGTGAAATCAAAAATTTTCACCCTTAGAAATCCTGAAGGCGGTGATTGGTTTTCGGGGTCCAGTACGCGGCTAGGCTCCCAAAAAGTCCCACACATGTGGTATCCCCATACTCAGGAGAAGCAGCTAAATGTATTTTGGGGTGCAATTCCACATATGCCCATGGCCTGTGTGAGCAATATATCATTTAGTGACAACTTTATGGAAAAAAAAAAAAAAAAAAAAGTGTCACTTTCCCGCAACTTGTGTCAAAATATAAAATATTCCATGGACTCAATATGCCTCTCAGCAAATAGCTTGGGGTGTCTACTTTCCAAAATGGGGTCATTTTGGGGGGTTTTGTGCCACCTGGGCATTCCATGGCCTCCGAAACTGTGATAGGCAGTGAAGAGTGAAAGCAAAAATTTACACCCTTAGAAATCCTGAAGGCGGTGATTGGTTTTCGGGGCCCCGTACGCGGCTAGGCTCCCAAAAAGTCCCACACATGTGGTATCCCCATACTCAGGAGAAGCAGCTAAATGTATTTTGGGGTGCAATTCCACATAGGCCCATGGCCTGTGTGAGCAATATATCATTTAGTGACGACTTTTTGTAAATATTTTTTTTTTTTTTTTTTTTTGTCATTTTTCAATCACTTGGGACAAAAAAAATAAATATTCAATGGGTTCAACATGCCTCTCAGCAATTTCCTTGGGGTGTCTACTTTCCAAAATGGGGTCATTTGGGGGGGTTTTGTACTGCCCTGCCATTTTAGCACCTCAAGAAATGACATAGGCAGTCATAAACTAAAAGCTGTGTAAATTCCAGAAAATGTACCCTAGTTTGTAGACGCTATAACTTTTGCGCAAACCAATAAATATACGCTTATTGACATTTTTTTTACCAAAGACATGTGGCCGAATACATTTTGGCCTAAATGTATGACTAAAATTTAGTTTATTGGATTTTTTTTATAACAAAAAGTAGAAAATATCATTTTTTTTCAAAATTTTCGGTCTTTTTCCGTTTATAGCGCAAAAAATAAAAACCGCAGAGGTGATCAAATACCATCAAAAGAAAGCTCTATTTGTGGGAAGAAAAGGACGCAAATTTCGTTTGGGTACAGCATTGCATGACCGCGCAATTAGCAGTTAAAGCGACGCAGTGCCAAATTGGAAAAAGACCTCTGGTCCTTAGGCAGCATAATGGTCCGGGGCTCAAGTGGTTAAGTGGTTAAGAAGGAAAACATCCAAGCCCGGCTAAATTTTGCAAAAATACATCTGAAGTCTCCCAAAAGCATGTGGGAAAATGTGTTATGTTCTGATGAAACCAAGGTTGAACTTTTTGGCCATAATTCCAAAAGATATGTTTGGTGCAAAAACAACATTGCACATCACCAAAAGAACAACATACCCACAGTGAAGCATGGTGGTGGCAGCATCATGATTTGGGGCTGTTTTTCTTCAGCTGGAACAGGGGCCTTAGTCAAGGTAGAGGGAATTATGAACAGTTCCAAATGACAGTCAATATTGGCACAAAACCTTCAGGCTTCTGCTATAAAGCTGAACATGAAGACGAATGTTATCTTTCAGCATGACAACAACCCAAAGCATACATCCAAATCAACAAAGGAATGGCTTCACCAGAAGAAGATTAAAGTTTTGGAATGGCCCAGCCAGAGCCCAGACCTGAATCTGATTGAAAATCTGTGGGGTGATCTGAAGAGGGCTGTGCACAGGAGATGCCATCACAATCTCACAGATTTGGAGTGTTTTAGCAAAGAAGAGTGGGCAAATATTGCCAAGCCAAGAGGTGCCATGCTGATAGACTCATACCCCAAAAAGACTGAGTGCTGTACTAAAAAAAAAATGCACTTCAACAAAGTATTAGTTTAAGGGTGTGCACACTTATGCAACCATATTATTTTATTTTTACTTCCCTCCACCTAAAAGATTTCAGTTTCTTGTTAAATTGAGTTGTACAGTTTATAGGTCATATATATATATATATATTTACAGTATATTCTAAATAATAAAAAGTGAGCACTCAGAGATAAACCGCGGCTTGCACAAAAGGTGACAGGTAAAGCTTATATAATGTATACAGTAAAAAGAGTGCAGCACATGTGAAACTCATACAAAAAAATACATACACTAAAACCTAAATCAATTACGGTAAAGTGCAATAAAATCAGTGCTGATTAAACAAATTTATAAGTGTGCAAAATAAATCATAAAGTGCAAAGTGCTCATTCACCACTATTAAGCAATCAAAAGTCCCACGAAAGAGCCCATAAAAAGTGAGAACTTACGTGATGAGTACTGACTCTCAACATGGTTAATCATCTGCTGTGCAAAGAGATAAAGTGTCGGTGTTCCTCCACCCTTATGACTTCACCAGAAACTAGATATATATCACCATATTACAGCCTCCAAACAAAGGGGGGATCATGATATCCTTTCACTGTCATCCAACTTCCAGATCGTCCCCATTCAAGGAAAGCACTATGCCAAAAAAAGCTCATGACACGGAACCTCAAGAGATAAACAAAGTGAACAAAATTGTCATCAGCACACCAAGAATTCCCCAAAACGGATTTATACCCGTGGTCACATGATAAACATATAGCAACGTTTTAAAAACCACGCAGGGCCCCTTTCGTCTTAGTCACTTGCCTGACGAAGGGGCCCTGCGTGGCTCTGAAACGTTGTATGTTTATCATGAGACCACAGAAATAAATCCCTTTAGAGGAATCCTTGGTGTGCGGATGACATTTTCTTCACTATGATCATCCACGATTTCCAGCCTATGATCATTACAGCACCCAACATTACTGAATAGCCAGTTTCTCGAATGTGTGCGTAGGGAAAATTGCGCTTGGACACAAGAGATAAACAGAACCTATCCTCAGAGCTCCAACCTGACAAAAATATGGACAGGTAATTCTGGCAACACATTTCTCCAACTGATGCCTATCTACAGAAATTACATAAATCATGCAGCATTCATAAAAAACATATATTTCCCCATTATGTATTTTCCTAATTAACAAACGGTCATAAACTTCTGAACTTTTTCATATATTGCCCTCTTCTCTCATGAATCACAAACAATAATGCCCTGTACACACGGTCGGATTTTCCGATGGAAAATGTCCGATCGGAGCGTGTTGTCGGAAATTCCGACCGTGTGTGGGCTCCATCGGACATTTTCCATCGGATTTTCCGACACACAAAGTTGGAGAGCAGGAGATAAAATTTTCCGACAATAAAATCCGTTGTCGGAATTTCCGATCGTGTGTACACAAATCCGACGCACAAAGTGCCACGCATGCTCAGAATAAATAAAGAGATGAAAGCTATTGGCCACTGCCCCGTTTATAGTCCCGACGTTCGTGTTTTACGTCACCGCGTTCAGAAAGATCGGATTTTCCGACAACTTTGTGTGACCGTGTGTATGCAAGACAAGTTTGAGCCAACATCCGTCAGAAAAAATCCTAGGATTTTGTTGTCGGTATGTCCGATCAATGTCCGACCGTGTGTACGGGGCATAAGAGTGACTGACACCCGGTTACTGCAGCCAGAACACACAGGTGATGTGTCCTACAATTCTACAGTGCCTGGAGCTAAGTAAGTATCTGTTATGAAAACTCACGATTGGGTAAGAAATGACTCTTAGCAGTACAAGGGAGTTGGGTGCAATTCTACATCCATTACAAGAATATATGAATCGGTATTTACACAACGGACCAACTGAAACTAGCTTCACTCCAGTAACCATATAATCTGTTGTAACAAGATAATGAAACAAATAATGAAAATACATTAGATGTACCATGTTCTATATTAAAAGAGAACCAGCTACAATAAAATTACTTAACTACCTTATTAACATAACATTGTACAGATTCCATAGCCAAATGTCCTTCTGTAGCTACTTTTTTATACTCACCCTCACACTTTTAGTATGCGGCATATTTGCTGCATTAATATTTAACTGTATCTGAGAAATTACAATTTTTTTACGTTAATAATAAATGAAAAGTCCACAAGCTTTTATTTTTTAACGCTAATTCTAATTTCCTTTGGGATTGTTTATTGGTATTATTACTAATCTGAAATTTAGAATTCTAAAAAGATAATGGTAGTAGAATTAAATTTCGTTTGGTAAATCCATTTACTTATAAGATTAATTAATAAGATAAAACTGCACACTATATAGTTAGATTGAAAAAACTCAATTGACCAGAACTCTGCCTTGGCTCCTGTGATTGGGATTTGAGGATCACAGTACTTTAGTGTCAAACCTTCATCAACTGTGCAGGAAAGCAGTCTTAAATGCAGAAAATCTGCTTAAACTGTATGTCCAGCCTAAAGGTATTTTTTTCAGGTGTAAATGGGAGGGGGGGGGGGCCCATTTATTTGTTGTCTGAGACTCCGTTTTGGTGCCGATCTGTCAGCACCACCCGGCTTGACAATACTCGAAACTGAATTATCCGTGTGGAAAATTCTCAGCAGATCAGTGACTGCAGCTAATTAGATGCAGTCACTGTTTAGGTATTTTAACAGCTGCGGAAGTAGCGGCTGTCAGAATGCAATAGCCAGCTGGGGAGATTCCTCCATCCACCAAGGACAATGGTTTTATCAGGCAAAACGAGAGAGTCTGTCAAAGGGATGCAGACAGCAATAAGAGTTTCTGTTTTGCTATTGGTGGATTACCCATACTTTCTATCTGGTGAAATTGTTGTCACCAAGACAGGATGTAAGAGGAAGCGTATCTAACGGAGCTCCAGACAGCAGTAAAACCCAACAGGGGTTCTAACCATTTCGCACTCTATCCAGAACTAAAAATAACTTCATGTTTTTGTTGGACATACACTTTAACCGGTTCCGGACCAACGCACGCCGATGTACGTCGGCAGAATGGCACGGCTGGGCAAATAGGCGTACCCGTACGTCCCTTTGAATTTGCCGCCGTGCCATTGCGTGCACGCCACTGGTGGTGCGCGCGCGATGGCTGGGAGCTCCATGAGTCGGGTCGCGGGTCCCGCGGACTCAATCGCCGCAGGGATACCCGCGATCGCCTCACGGAGAGGACGAACGGGGAGATGCTAATGTAAACAAGCATCTCCCTGTTCTACCTAGTGACAGTGTCACTGATCTCTGCTCCCTGTGATCGGGAGCAGAGATCAGTGATGTGTCACACGTAGCCACGCCCCCCCACAGTTAGTAACACTCCCCAGGACATACTTAACCCCTCCCTAACCCCCTAGTGGTTAACCCCTTCATTGCCAGTGTCATTTACACAGGAATCAGTGCATTTGTATAGCACTGATTGCTGTATAAATGACAATGGTCTCAAAAATGTGTCAAAAATGTCTGATGTGTCCGCCATAATGTCACAGTCACGATAAAAATCGCTGATCACCGCCATTACTAGTAAAAAAAAAATAAATAAATAAAAATGCCATAAAACTATCCTCTATTTTGTAAACGCTATAACTTTTGTGCAAACCAATTAATTAATGCTTATTGCGATTTTTTTTTTTTGTTTACCAAAAATATGTAGAAGAATATGTATCGGCCTAAACCGAGGAAAGAAAATGGTTTTTAAAATATTTTTGGGGGATATCTATTATAGCAAAAAGTAAAAAATAATGCATTTTTTTCAAAATTGTCGCTATTTTTTTGTTTATAGTGCAAAAAATAAAAACCGCAGAAGTGATCAAATACCACCAAAAGAAAGGGAAAAAAAGGACGTCAATTTTGTTTGGGAGCCGCGTCGCACGACCGCGCAATTGTCAGTTAAAGCGACGCAGTGCCGAATCGCAAAAAACACACTGGTCAGGAAGGGGGTAAATTCTTCCAGGGCTGAAGTGGTTCAAGGCAACTAAGAGACATATATAGGTTGGCACCGATATCCTTACCAAAAATACTATTTGCTTAGCTGTCCCTGGTTTTAATACTTTCACTGACCGGTAACATGACTATAGGATGAAAAGGTAGAATTTATTTGCATATTTGCTTTCCAAATTTAGAAATATTAATTATGCATACTGTAAGCAGTAAGCCTACTATTTACTTATTGTCTGGGAGTCCTAATAAAAAATAGCAGTGCACTTCCTGTGCCTTAAAGTGTTTGTAACCCTAAAAAAAAAAAAAAAAAAAATTATCCTGTTCCCTGGAAGCATGTTATACAGCACAGTGCTTGTCCTGTATAACCTAAAAAAACTGGCTGATCCTGCCTGGCCATGCCCTCCCCCCTGTAAACTGACCATGGTTTATCATGGCTGCTGAGCCCTGATGCTGTGGTCAGTTTACGTGCCTCCTTCATCTGCAGCTATCCTCTCTGCTCTCCCCCATCCTCTGCCCCCTCCCCTCCCTGCCTGTCAGCTTCGTCCATTCCCCAGCCCTCCCCCCCTACTGTTATCATAACACAATGACATTGCTACAATCCCCTCTGCTATATTAAATAATGTCTCCAGTGCATGCGTTTTTTCCATCATCCGCAGCTCTACTCTCTGCTCTCCCCCATCCTCTATCCCTTCCTCTCCCTGCCTGTCAGCTCCCTCCACTCCCCAACCCTCCCCTCCTGCTGTTATCATGAAACAATGACATTGCTACAATCCCCTCTGCTATATTAAATAATGTCCCTAGTGCACGTGTTTTTTAAATGTCGCTGTGTACATTATTTTAGAGTGCCAAATGACGCTCACATGACTGGCCGCCTCCTCTCCTCTCCCTGGCTGACATCAGCAGGGGATTCTCAGCCCCGCCTGCAGTAGCTGTCAGATCGAGAGAGGAGAAAGGTGACAGGTTACGTGAGTGGCAATCGGCGCTATGAAATATGGAACACAACTGCATTTAAAAAAAAAAAACACATTCACTGGGGACATTATTTAATATAGCAGAGGGGATTGTAGCAATATTATTGTGCTATGATAACAGCAGGAGGGGAGGGCTGGGGAGTGGACGGAGCTGACAGGCAGTGAGGGGAGGGGGGAGAGCAGAGAGGAGAGCTGCGGAAGACAGAAAAAACACATGCACGGGGGCCATTATTTAATATAGCAGAGGGGATTGTAGCAATGTCATTGAGTGGCTTAACAACCGCTTTAAGCCTCGTACACACTAGTGTTTTTTTTGTATTCAAACCTAGCAGAGATGAACGATAGAAAACTGACAGCTCAGGTCGGAGCCACTGTACTAACTATCCAACGTTAGTACAGCGATTTCCCCTGCTGTGCTATTGTGTTTAGACAGGTGGATGGTGCCCCCCGCTAGAACACTCCGGTCAGCGATCTCAGCCATCGGTTAAGAGCGCAGATTTGGAGCCGATTGGCAGACCTTTTTCGGTCATACCCCTTTGAAAGAAGGCTGCTGAATGGCTGGCTTCTGTCTCACCGACTCCGGTACACACGTGCTGAATGTCCACCAGTTTCCAATAAACCAGCCAATAATACCCCACATTTAGCCCATGTGTACTAGGCTTTAAAGTGGTACTAAACCCACAACAATAAAATCAGTCTCTACTGTATGTGCAGTAAAGCATGCTTGTTATACTCACTGTGGAACCTAAGGGCTTAATCCTCTGCATTGTGTAAAAAGGCTGTTTGATCCTGTCTTCTCTGACCCCCCCTTCCCCTAATAATTTACTGATAGTACAGAGTCTATGGAGTCAGGCTGCACATGCTCAGTTTGGTGTGTATTGCTAGAGAGCTTATTTTTTTTTTCTTGGGCGGATGCATCAGATCAGCACAGGGCCAATTAGCACTGTCCAGGCAGAGGGTCAGGGGTCTTGCAGTCTCTTAGGACAGTCAGAAAAGTCCTCCTACAAGCTTTAACCAGTGCTTGACTGGACACTGATAGAAGTCCCAAGACTGCTCTAACTGCTGATGTGAAAAGGTATATAGCCATTTATATTTACTAAAATAATTGCATTTCCATATTCTGTGTACTGTGGGATCACCAGATATAGTGAATGCAGGCTCCTGGGTTTAATAACACAAGATTCAAAGTTGTTTATCTGCGGTATGAGATCATCTAATGCACTGCTGCTTCTCATCACTAGTCGCATGAGATTTAATGATGTCACTACTGTCCTGATCATTGTTCTTGCAAGCCAAAAAGCTGAAGAGCTACAATTCAAGGATCTTTCAGCTTCTACTTTATTCTTTCTGTAGATCTGTGATTCCTCCACCTGTCCTGCTGCTTCTTGATCATTGCCCACCAGTTATCAGATCACCAGTCATCAGGAATATAGGTTTGATATGAGGAAGCAAAGCCTTGTTTCTACCAAGATGGCTCAAACGCATCCAGGGATGAGAATATTCAAATAATACAAAGGAATTAATCATGGACAAAGAAAAATGGAATAGGGCAAAAAGAAAGAGAAAAATAAGGGGGAGGAGGTTGTTTGGTGGATAGAAGTTGCCCAACTAGGGTGATACCCTAACCAATGTCCTTCTCATCTCTTCTCTTGCAGATTAAATATGGGCATTCATTATGAAATGAGGTCTCCTCAGATGAACCCATGCACTCCATGTTTTTCGTGAATTGGGCTATCAACACTTTATTGCTGTTCACATTTGGGGCTTTTCTCCTTACTTCTTATTTGTGTGACAGAACAAGAAATTAGCGAAAATCTCCCCACTTCCTGTCCATTTTATAGGTGTCAGAGACGGCAGAAAGATTGGGGGAATTTACAACGAGGGCACAGGCAGCAATTAAAACTAAATCCCCCCTCATTTCCATGCAGGAGAGTGGTTTAAGAAAGATTAACAAGAGAAGATAAATCTTCTCCACGAAGACCACATTTTAAATCTGACAACAGTACCAACCTTCCCCCACTCTTCTGAAAACTGAAATAAACATTTTGGCTGGAATTGGGTTTTAAAGGAACATCTCAATGATATGTTATTCCAGGAAAGTTTACTTAAACCGATATCACTAACAAATGACCTCCGTTTAAAGCCTTTATAAATAGAATGAAACCGAGCCTTGATGTAAGGTGAGAACTTTGTAAAGGCAGCCAAGTTATAATTAAAAATGTACGCTGTGTATTCACAATGGGGTTACTGAAAACCTGTAATACTAAACAGTTATAAAAGATGCATGTGGCCAGGTTGATGCGGATAACTTCTGTACATTATTCACTTTTTTAAGACACTTGTTTGAAGTCAGGAGGTCACCACCCTAGCTGGATGAAATCCAGATACAAAATATCACATGTATGCTAATCATACCATATATTATTTCTTTATTTTTTTTTTACCTGGACTACTCATTGCTCATTATTACAGATGAACAAATTTATTAAAAACGACTCTGCCAATGATTCACGCAATCCACACTCTTATGCCCAGTACACACGTTGGACTTTGTTCGGACATTCCGACAACAAAATCCTAGGATTTTTTCCGACGGATGTTGGCTCAAACTTGTCTTGCATACACACGGTCACACAAAGTTGTCGGAAAATCCGATCGTTCTGAACGCGGTGACGTAAAACACGTACGTCGGGACTATAAACGGGGCAGTGGCCAATAGCTTTCATCTCTTTATTTATTCTGAGCATGCGTGGCACTTTGTCCGTCGGATTTGTGTACACACGATCAGAATTTCCGACAACGGATTTTGTTGTCGTAAAATTTTATATCCTGCTCTCAAACTTTGCGTGTCGGAAAATCCGATGGAAAATGTCCGATGGAGCACACACACGGTCGGAATTTCCGACAACACGCTCCGATCGGACATTTTGCATCGGAAAATCCAACCGTGTGTACGGGGCATTAAAGTGTTTGTGAAGGCAAAGCTTTTATTTTTTTCAAAAATAACACGTAATACTTACCTTCTCTATGCAATGGTTTTGCACAGAGTAGCCCCAATCCTCCTCTTCTTGGGTCCCCCGTCGGTGCACTGCCCCCCCCATACAGAATGCCCCCATAGCAAGCTACTTGCTATGGGGGCACTTTGGCGTGCTTGCTCCCGAACCCCGCTCTCTGTGTCCATAAGACACAGAGAGCATGGCTCAGCCCCACCCCCACTCCCTGCTCATTGGCTGTGATTGACAGCAGTTGGAGCCAATGGCTCCTTCTGTGCGCTGTCAATAAATTTGTTTTGTTTCGTTCCGTTCTATTTCGTATTAAAATGAATTCATAATTTGTGTCCGAAATTCAATTCGGATTCGTACAAAATATGAATTTTCGTTTGTAAAATTTTCGTAACAATAACGAAAGTTCGTTATGATAAATTTATCATTATGAGGGGCTCCCACCATCCCTGTGCTGTGCTGACTTTTAGTTTTGTTAACTTTTCGTAACAATTACGAAAGTTCGTTATGATAAATTCATCCGAAGTTCATAATAATTTCGTATTTCGTACAAAATTCGTATGCATAAAAATTCGTATTTTGGATCCTTACGAATGTACGAATTTTTGGAAATTCATACGAATTTCTGATTCATACGAAACTAATCGCACATGTCTACCTGCTGTTGCCTCTTTGTCAAGGAGGAGAGAGAGACCCAGGAGAGCTGCTGCTCTCATGCACATTGCTGGACCGAGGCTTAAAGAGGAACTGCAGTCTGCTCACATAACTTGTAATAAAAACATTGTTGCCATTCTAAAGCTTCCCTCCAACCACTTTGCATATTATTTTATATATACTGCGATTCTGTACTTGCCAAATATGCTGCAGAAATCCCCCTCCACTAAGTCTGGCTGAAAATGTTTTAACTGTGGGTAGCTGAAGCTGCTGCCTGTTCACTTCCTGGATTTACACAGACACACAGAGGCACATCTCCAGCTCTGCAGCCCTCATTGGCCCTCTTATTACTTATCCCCCTCCCTTCCTGGCAAACTCTCTCTAGAGTGAGAGAGCTGTGCATGATATCATAAGCCTAGGCTTTTTACCAGACAAGAAACAGAAAGTGGGTTGTATAGGGTATTTACTGGCAGAAAAAAAAAATGTTTTACTATCCAAAGTTAAAACACCAAGGGCAGGAGATTTAATAGATGGAAAGTCGAAAAAATGACTGAAGGTCCACTTTAAGTAAGTGTCAGGGGGGCTGAGGGGGGCCTGCACACTGAAGGTTTTTTTCATCTTCATGCATACCCTGTTTCCCTGAAAATAAGACCTAGCGTGATTGTCGGTGATGGCTGCAATATAAGCCCTACCCCCCAAATAAGCCCTAGTTAAAGTCCTTGTAGGTCTTATTTTCAGGGTAGGGCTTTTTTTTGGGGAAACAGGGTAGGGCTTATTTGGGGGGTAGGGCTTATATTGCAGCCATCACCGACAATCACGCTAGGTCTTATTTTCGGAGAAACAGGGTAGAATGCATGGAGGTAAAAAAACTTCAGCTTTTAGAATTACTTTAATCTATTTTTTTGGAATAATGTATTGTTAATTTATTTAGCTTACATTTAAAAAGGCGTGACAACATTCTAAGGGGGGGAAAAATGATCTTAGAATGGTGTTGAATATTTCATTTTTTTCAGCTAATTTCCCTTTTTGCTGACGTTGTACTGGGGACACTGGACATTAAAGAGTATACATATATTATTCTGTTGCCAATGCTGGTCAAGTGTATTTGTAATGATCGGCTCTTTATCCTCTGTTGGTTGTTACTCAGCACTGCAACTCAGGTCTATTCTGAGCACAACTGGCTTCATTAGCAGTGGTGTACCTAGCACATCTCACACCTGGGACTAGTCTTTTTTTTTTGCACCTCCCTGCCCCCCCTCTCCAAGAAAACAATCTGAGGAAATATAGCGGTGCACATAGCGCGCCATGCTACATTGTGGGTGTGGTCAAATTGTGGCAGTGGGAGGGGTTTAAAGGGGCATATGCTTTAATAGCTGTGCCAGAAGTGAGTGTGCAACAGATACATACAAACCTCAACACACTGATTTAACCACTTCAGTCCCGGAAGGTTTTACCTCCTTAATGACCAGGCCATTTTTTGCGATATGGCACTGCTTTCCTTTAACTGACAATTGCGCGATCGTGTAACGCTATACCCAAACAAAATTTGTGTCCTTTTTTTCCCACAAATAGAGCTTTCTTTTGGTGGTATTTAATCACCTCTGAATTTTTTATTTTTTTGCACTATAAACAAAAACATTTTTTGAATAAAAACAATATTTTTTACTTTCTGCTATAAAACATATCCAATAAAAATAGGTACAAAATCTCATTTCTTCCTCAGTTTAGGGAAATATGTATTCTGCTACATATTTTTGGTAAAGAAAATCCCAATTAGTGTATATTGATGGGTTTGGGCAAAAGTTATCGCGTCTACAAACTATGGGATATTTTTATGGCATTTTCATTTTTATTACGTTTTTACTAGTAATGGCCGCGATCAGCGATTTTTAGGGGGACTGCGACAATGTGGCTGACAAATCGGACACTAAGGGGGTTATTTACTAAAGGAAAATCCACTTTGCACTGCAAGTGCACTTGGAAGTAAAGTCGCTGTAGAGGGGGACATGCAAGGAAAATAAAAAAACAGCATTTTAGCTTGGATGATAAAATCAGCAGAGCTTCCACTCATTTCAGATCTACCCCTTAGATTTAGAGCGACTGCACTTCCAAATGCACTTTCAGTGCAAAGTGGATTTGCCTTTCGTAAATAACCCCCCAAAGTGACACTTTTTGAGGACCAGTGACACTAATACAATGATCAGTGCTAAAAAAATGCACTGTCACTGTAAAAATGACACTGGCAGGGAAGGCGTTAACATCAGGGGCGAACAAAGTGTTAAGTGTGCTTCTAGGGAGTGATTTCTAACTGTGTGGGGGATGGACTGACTGGAGGAAGAGAGAGATCTGTGTTCCTGATTAGCAGGAACACAAGATCTCTCTCTTCTTCTCTGACAGAACGGTGGTCTGCCTTGTTTACATAGGCAGAGCGCCATTCTGGCTCTGCAGCCATGGCGGCCACTGGACACGCTGATTGGCTCCCGCTGTGTCCAATCCCAGCAGGAGCAGGTCTCCAGCAGCGCGTGCCCCAAACCCGGAAGACAAAACAAAGTACAGGTATGTTGTTTCGTGCAGCAGTAAATGTGCGGTGGGCGGTCTGGAAGTGGTTAAATAAAATAAACTGTTCTGTTACATATGTTTTCTACTCACAGCCTATCTTTACAAAGAATGTAATGTACTAAGAGTGAAGTCGTCAGGAGTATGAAATGTAAACCCCAGTGAGGGGAATTGATCAAAACTTGAGCAGACAGAATCTGGAGCAGCTGTGCGTGTCAACCAATCAGCTTCTATCTTCAGTTTGTTAAAAAATGAAAGCTATGAGCTGATCTGTTGCCAAGTTCAGCTGTTCCGAATCCTGACTGCTTCAGTTTTGATAAATTCCCCTCAGTGTCTATACTGCAGAGGTGAGGAGTGTGTAATGCACAGGCCCCTTTACAAAGCACAACCAAAAATGACCCCCTCTTCCTTGGAAAGATCACCCCCAGCCAATTTTCCCCAAAATACATATCTCCCTTAACATCCCTATTTCCCCTCTCCCAGCCTTTCCTCTCAGTACAGACCACCCAAAACAAACCTATCAGCACACAATCTACTTCCAGCACAGACCAACCTCCCCCAACCACAGACCCTTAGTACAGACTAACCCTCTCCAAGTACAGACCCCTCAGTACATAAGGACCACCCTCATCCCAACACAGACAGACAGTACGAAAACCCTTGGTACACAGACAACTCATCCCCAGCACAGATCCCCGTCATAAACAGACCCACCAGCACAAGTGGACCCCCCCCCGTAAAAATCCTTAAGTACAGAAACACCTCCCAGCACAGATTAACCCCCCCAACACAGCTGGACCCCACCAGTACAGAAACACCCCTAGCTCAGACCCCCAACACAAACTGTCCCCATCAGTACAAAAACACCAATCCCAGCACAGACCTGATGACTTCCCCCTAGGAAAAAATGAACCCTCCAGCACAGATGGCCACCCCCCATTATAAACCCCTCAGCACAGACCCCCAGTACAGACAGACCCCAACCCCAGTACAAACCACACAGTACAGAAACAACATCCCAACACAGACTGACCCCCCCCCACAGCACAGATTGACCCCAGGACAAACCCCTCATTACAGAAACACCATCGCAGCACAGATTTATGTAGCACAAGCAACTCCCCCCAGCACAGATGAATCCCCCAACACAAACCCCCAACACAGATGAACCTCCAGTACAAACCCCCTCAATACAGAAATCCCCCCCAAGACAGATCCATCAGCAAAGGCAACTCTCCAACATAAACTCCAAAGACAGATGGACCCCATTTGTACAGAAACACCCCCAGCTCAGATCACTTAGCACAGATAATCCTTAGTTCACAAGCTTTTCCCCCAGTACAGAAAACCCCCCACACACAAATGCTATGCAGTAACTCATTGTGAGAAGAAGTCTTGCTTTGGGCTCTGTCATGTGGGCAGAGCATCGGATTAGACTTCTTCTCACACTGATCTGTTAGAAGCTGCTAATGTACATGAAGCCTTAGGCTCCATGTACACTACAAAAAATGGGAATAAGTAGGCTCTGGCTAGATCTGCTGCTATAAAATGAGACTGATCATTTAGATTTTAAAAAAGGATAGGAAATGGAACAGGTAGTGGTTATTGGTGAAGGTTGTCAATGGCATTATTGATGTACCTCAATGTGAAGATGATGAAAATCAACAATAAGTATAATATGCAATGCTTTGTGTAGCACTGTAAAGCATGAGCTCCTACAAGGCAGCAGAAGTACAGGAGATGATGGTAACGCTTTAAGGCAGCATACATGACCCTATTTCTTCCAAAATGACTAAGCACATTAGGTACAGAATTCTATGCTTGTAAATTTTTGCCTTTCCAAATAAAAGCAGCACTGAACACTTGTTTGGGTTATTTTAAATGCCGGGCTTCTCATCGTAAAAGCTCAAGAGCAAAGTTCATAAGGGGTCATGTTGGAGAGTTTAGTAATCCAGCAGGCATGACTCCAGCTTGTGCAGGACATTTGGTGGAACCTAACATGCAGGCCCCCCTATGTTAATCAAGCTAGCGCATGTCCGTTCGTCTTCTAAAAAAGTAATACAGACAGAAATACATGAGAGGCATATAAGACATGATTGATAAAATTATATTGCTATAAGTATGTATTGCAATGAAGGATAATATGGTGTATTAACTATACCGCCGGAGTGGTGAACGAGGACCGCTGTGGGGGCTTTGATCTCAGGTAAGTAATTCATAATGAGCTAGTATGCTAAGCATACTAGCTCATTATGCCTTTGTCTTGCAGGTTGTTTTTTTTTTTTTTTAGGGTTTACAGCCACTTTAATGTAATCCAGTGCCGTATCACAAAAAAATTTCCTGGTCATGAGGGGGGTATATTTTCCGGAGGTCAAGTGGTTAAATAGCTCCTAAGGCTGGGTTCACACTGCTTCCGGGTGTGCCTCGCAGAAGGGGTCTGGTGCGTCCCTGTTCTCCTTTTCAGGGCTGAATCAGGGTCAAATTTTTGCCTGAATTTGGACCTGAAACGAAGCCAAAGACGCACAGGACTCTTGTGCAAGCTGCTCCGCAACCACCCCGGAGATATGTGAACCAGCTCCATAGAGAGCCGGTTACAATTTCCTGTCATGCGAATTGGATGTGGAGAAATCCGCAGCCCCTATGTAGTCTCACTAGTTTTCCACAGGAAGAAAATACAGAGGAGAAAAAAAGTAAAACAAAATATGTTAAACAATATTATAATAATAACAACAAAAGAAAAAAAACCCAAATACAAAAAATATTTGAAAAAATGTAATTTCCCTAAATCCACCCAGACAAGAAAAATGCACCCCCTAAATATAGAGAAAAACTTTTTTTAAGAACATTTTGCATAAACAGCATAATACGCGAAACTAGTCGGTTTTGTCCAAATCACTATGAGAATCCCCAGTAAGCAACTGTGATACAATGGCGACATTTAATAAATTCAGCCAAATGCACTTCATTATAAATTGCTGGATCATGGACATTTTTGGTGTTTGAACTCTCGTATTCATTGCCCTCATAGTCACAGAGCTCATGTTCCCATGTAATTGGAAAGCACCTTATCTATGACTGGAGTCCTGATTGGATTTGAATGAGGTTAAGTTCTTAGCCAAGGTTCTCTTTCCAGTATGAATAAAAATTGATGTTTTTTTTTTTCCGCTTAAGCTGCATGATATCAACCTCTGAGTATTTAATATTGCTTAAGCTAGTGCTGGTTATGTGTCTATTGGCAACAAGGTAAGGGTTACATGACAGTTTTCTTGGGCTACAATTTTAGGCCTGCCATTCTGTCAGACGATAGGAAAGAACCTTCTCTCAAAAAAATTCTGCATGTCTGACATGATCAGAGTGTTTACCGCAGACTTTAATACCGAGACGATGTTGGGATCATCAGCACAGTCAGAAATTTGCATGCTGCCATTTTCATTTGGCATAATCACTTCCAGTAGAAGCTTTCTTGTTACTTTACCCTGCTGGCTGGATATGCGCTTTCTGTGATATTTGCACAGCTACAATGAATGAATTGATATATGATAATCTTCTTTTCTGCAAACATGAGTAGAACTTCCTTGCTTGCCAGCAATAGACAGTGCTTTAAATCTTTATGTATTTTTTTATTATGATATTGAGAAGTTTACCAGGATGTCTCTTGCTTTGGCGACAAGGCAGAACTATTATAGCCTTACTCTGGGCACATTTTTATTTAAATTCTACAAACATCCACAGATACTGCTAAATAAAAAAACAGCATAAGTGTCAGGGCTGGGCTCAGCCCTTCCTTCTCTGAGCTGGCCACTCAGGTGTCGGCTAATTGCCAGCTCCTATCTCTCCACAGTTACTCAGCTTTTGATGATATCCTGCTCGTCAGTCCTGCCTACTTAAGCCGTCCAGCCCAGAGAATCTCTGCCTTCGCCTTGGTCAACATCACAGAGACTATCTCCTGCATTCCTGTTAAAGACTTGCTTGGCTGACATCCCTTCTGGCTCCAGATCCTGCTTGCTGTTTTACTACGCTCATCCCCGGCTCCCTGACGTTTGGCTTGTCTGACTATTCGTTCTGGTTCCCAAACTCTGGCTATGTTTTGACTATGTTTGTTCTATTTACTTTTATTATTAAACAAGTGATTTGATTGTACTTCTGTCTCGGTTTGATTTCATGGTTTCAGACAATAGGCTGCAAAACTCAGCAAAAAAACAGAACTGAATCCAAGGAATTACAGGGCTGCCCTATACCCCTTATCTTAGTGCATCGTGTCAACATATATGTATAATGACCATACAATCAGTATTGAAACAGAAAAAAATTGTTGAAACTTAATCAGTGTTATAAGTGAAAAAGTGCTCAAGTGCTATAATCAAATGCTATAATAAAGTGCTCTGTGCTTAATCCAAATCATAATGTCCATATACATGGACTTTTAAATAAAAAAACAGCATAAATCCAGAGCTGTCCCCATGGTACTTCATTTTCACCATAAGATGTCCTTAGTCTTCCAGGTAGAATGGACCCCGGTGTCATTCAACTCCAAAAGAGGGAGGACATACTGTAAATTGAGGGTGTCATGGACTCACCCCCTGGGGGTTTTGGCACCACAGACCTTTCCTTTACAATCCAATCATGCAGCATATGGTGTTGATGTCATCACATCAGAGCCTCTTTCTGCATCATTGAGGACTGTCAACCGCTTGAGAGAGGAAGAGGACCATATGAATGTCTGGAAGACACCCAGAAAAGACAAAGGTAAGTATATTGGACATTGGCAAAAGTTAAAAAAACACTATTGTTATATGTATGAGCACCACAGCTTGCACATTATGGCTTTGTTTACACCATGGCTTCATCAATGGCTGTGAAGATTTATGAGGCAAGTGGGGGAAGAAGTTGGCTACTGAACCCCTCCATCTTAGACCACATAGTGGCCACCTGAGCTTTACCCATGGTATTTCTGCAACTTGCATTCATTCTATGACAAACCCTCAACTTTATCAAAAAACACCTCCAGGCAAAGATGATTCATCAGTAAACAGACCATTGCCTGTCTGTTGTAGATTATTTCATAATGTTTCTCTACCTACTATTTTCTTTCGGAGATGCGCCGTCCCCAACCACTTAACTGTGCGTGTTATAGCATCTCATTTTTCATTTTTTGAAGATTTTTGTCTCTTCATAAAAATCGGAAATCATTTTCAGTCTGCAACCTAGAAACAAACAGGTAATTAAATGTATAAACACACTACTTGTCAATATCACAGATTAAAAATATGATCAAGGGAGCTGAGCCCATCGATTGAACTCCTGGAACATGCCATTACCTTGGAGGAGAGATCAGCAGCCCTGATTACTGAGCAATGCCTATTTTATGCCATATTCTTTCCTAAGTCAGTTTACTCTGCGTGAAGTCAATTTAGTATGTCATCTTGCTACTGTTTGACACCATATTATAAAGAAAGCAAATAAATAAAAGGAGGAATATTGTAAAATGGGGCTTAAGGACTGGAGCTAATTATTTTCCTAGGCCTCACACAAAAATTGGAGGTTACTGAGTCACCTATGCCTTGTAATTAATGTGGATGCACCAAATAATACCTAAATATTAAAACTCACACCACTGATAAACAAAGCAAACAGTGCAAAAATTGACATTTTGTAATCTATTTAAAAAAAGGAAGCTGAAATGAGAAAATACATTTATTACACATGGGACCTGTTTGTTACTGTTATATGAAGCCTTGAAATGATTCAGGTTCATCCCTTAACTTTAACCATTCTAAACTTCAGACTTTGCTCATCAGAGGTAATAAGTATTGTGGTCGTTGAAGTGTTTCTAAACTCTAGGGTATGAACCAAGAAATCTATTTGGCATGCAAATATATACTATTAGCATTTCAAGGCGACTAAAAGGATCATAAGCTTGTGAAGCAGGTGAGGATTGGCCCACATGGTTGTCATCAGCCACCACCAGTTAATGTGGGTTGTACCTTGGGGCACAGTGTCTGTCTCCACCAGAACTCTTTGCAATGGGGATGGTATTTGTTGAAAGGAAAACTTCCAGACTGTAAATGTCCCTGGTTCACCCCACTAGGTGCTGAGATGTGAGGCAGAGGCATGGTCAAAATCAATGGTATGAGTTGCATGAAGAAACAGGTTTACAGATATACTAAATGTGAACTAGCTCTTTACATCAGTTATGCAGTCCTAAAACAGGTGGTGCCCATGTCCTTGTCCTTGCATGTGTGTATGTGTGCGTGTGTGTACATATCCATGGTCTACAAACATTCTGGAGGGCATTCCTACCATAATGTTGAAGAAATAAAAAAATACATAGATTGCTTTTCTTAAAAAAAAAGTGTCTAAACTATAAAGTGCCAAATTAAATAATATGGGACAACCAAAACCGTGCTTCGTTATGTTCTTACGAGGAATCTAAACAATACACAAATGGTTCATACAGTACAGTAAAATCCAAAAGAAGGTCTTCAATAAAGTGCTTATTTGTGCAATATGGTGCCTTAGGTGCCAAACGGATCTGCCAACCGGTGCTCTTAAGTGAAAACACTCTGCACTTACCAGAAAGATTTGAACCTTTTTTCTAAAAGGAAGTCAAACAGCATTTACAGGTAAGTGTGTCTCCAAATAAAGCTGGGGTCACTCATCCAAAGATCTCCCGGAAAATGAGGGGCTATAGAGAAATCAGTCTTGAACACTATGATGCTCTTCTCACTTTCAGTAGTATCTACATATACTCATTAGCATGAGGAAAATGTAAAGGATAGCCCCATAGTGTAGTAATTTAAGTTAATTCATTGAGATGATAACATTTTACACTTACAACAAATCAGATAAAATTAACATTGACTAGGAAGTTAGGAACACCGGTTTGCATTCCATCTGTGTTCCATAGACCAGAAGTGACCTATGCCGGAAGTCCAACCCAGCGTTTCGTCAGTGTACGTCTGACTACATCAGGGGTCCTGATGACGTCAGATGTATATGTACTGACGAAACGTTGTGTTAGACTTCCGGCATATGTCACTTCCAGTCTAAGGAATGCTAGTGAAATGCAAACTGGCGTTCTTAACTTCCTATTTAATGTTAGTTTTATCTAATTTGATGTAAGTGTAATTTTATCATCTCAATAAATTAACTTAAATTACTACACTATAAGACTATCCTTTACATTTTCCCCATGCTAAGGAGCTCACACAGTTACTACTGAAAGTGAGAGGAGCATCATAGTGTCCAAGGCTGATTGCTCTATAACCCCTCATTATTCGGAGGATCGTGAGTGACCCCCAGCTTTATTTGGAGACACACTTACCTGTGAGCACTGTTTGACTTTCTTTTGAGAAAAAGAGTCAAATCTTTCTGGTAAGTGCGGAGTGTTTTCACTTGGGAGCACTGGTTGGCAGATCTGTTTGGCACCTAAGGCACCATATTGCACACATAAGAATTTTTATTTATAGCAGCAAGCACTTTAATTGAACAGCAAGCATTTTATTACAGACCTTCTTTTGGGTTTTACTGGACTTTATGAACCATTTGTGTATTGTTTAGATTATTCATAAGAACATCAATCAGCACTGTTTTGGTTGTCATGTATTATTTATTTGGCACTTTAGGCTCCATTCATATCTTGGCATCCCAGATTGTGGGCGTAATTGTGCCATGATCGGGGTGCCATTGGAAGTGACAGGGATCGCGCGGGCATCCCGTGATTTTCCGTGGTTTGGGATCGCAAGCAGAATCGAGGATTCCGCCCATGATCCAGGACGCCAAGATGTGAATGAAGCCTTATAGTTTTGGCACATTTATTTAAGGAGCACAGACTTTGTCTTTTTTTTCTTTTTTCAACATATGTCAGCATTTATAGCTGTAAGACACGCAGCTTCTATACAGGGTGTATATTTTGCACAGGGACCCATGACCATTATACATAGTTCCTGCCATAATGCTATGCAAACAGAAAAGTGGACAGTTCAGTAGGTTCAGTTATAGTGAGTGATAGCATGTTCTGCCAGACAATGCACCTTATATTTTAATTACATAAAACATTTAGTAAACAAGGAACATTTTTTAAAAGGTAAACCTATCCACAACCTATACGTTCATCTTTTGTCAGTTGGCTGGCCTCTATTTCCCCCAGTAGAAGTATCTGTTTACCTAGGATCTCATTTTGAGGAGATCCATTGTAAGAAAGCCTGACTCTCACAACTTGACTCCCCATTTAGTATACTGTATATTGCATAGGATAGGGAAGCCTTACCTGCTTGGCATTTTAATGACCAATGGACTACAGCAGGCAATAGCTGCTTGGACCTTATATTCAGAGATCTTATCACTGGATTTTTCTAGTCTCTCTCTTGAATATGAATTGCAACGTATTTGAATACAAATGTCAAAGCTGAATTAGGACTGTAAAAAAAAAACAAACACACAATTTCATGAAATAATTGGTTTAGATACAACCAACATAAGTGCCTATGTCTATCTTGATATGAGCCACCTGTCATCTGTTGCTAAGTAGCTCTCACACCAACAGAGGGAAGGTCAGAGCTCTAATGCTTTGTACGTTGGCAGTCATTTAAAGCTCTAAAGATATTGCATATGTTTATCTTGTTCCCTTTTCTGTTGAAATACACAGCTATTTAAAGCAAAATCGCACTCAGAATGCATTATTTGGTGTTGTATTGATTAAAGAAGGGTTAGATGCATTCAGGATGTTATTGGCATTTGTATGCCAATTAGGACGAGTTTTTTCCCTATCTGTCAGGACAGGAAGTGATAGGGAATCTCCCTCATGAAGATAATTGTGATATTGAAATTAATCATTGATATAATAATGTTTTATCGCTGTCTGCACCTGCCTGTTCCAGTTCTGTACACCCTATTTCTTGTACAGGCATTACAGTGACCGGAAGTGATGGAAAATCTCCCCAGTGGGATAAAACAGAAAGTTTAACTCTTTCCCACTCTATCGAAAAAATTCTAAAATCGGTCTCTAATACCATTGATCACATTTACATGGACATTGTTCAATGGCAGTTTGCCAACTAACTAGTGATTGAGTATGACAGTGACCTATAAGGTCAGCTCTGTGCTGGAAGCTTTTAATTCTTTTAGGTAAGTAATTTCCTCCCACGAGATCTTGGCTCTAGACATCCCCAAATGACATGGGTCAATGTATTCTATTAGCTACCGACAGACATGACCCCTGACCTTAGTTTTACAACACATGCCAAGATCCTTGTTAGGCTTTCCTTCTCCTGCCTCTGAAAGAGCACAATCAATTATAATGGCAAGAAGAATTTGGTCAGCTTAGTTAGAATTTTATGTGATTTGCCTATAGGTAACTGGTCTGAATTCTGCCTTCTGATTATAGAAATTATATTAGCACACATATTATCAAGTTAATGCCACTATGACCCTCTCTCCATTATTACATTGCAGCCAGCAGCAAAGTGGTCTCTTGACCTCTGTTTCTTGAACTGTATTGAATTTAAATTACCTACTTAAACAGTCCCTGTCACCTACAGTCAACTGAAGCTAACTTTATATTTAAACAGGTGATATGGGGGTTGATTTGCAAAACCTGGTGCAGCTCTGCAAAGAAACCAATCGGCTTCCTTTTTTTTTTTTTTTTGTCAAAGCTTAATTGAACAAGCTGAAACAAGAAGCTGATTGGGTGCCATGCACAGCTGCACCAGATCTTGCAATCTCCAGTTTTAGCAAATCAACCCCAGTGAAACAAAATATACTTACTGTGTCTGGATATATTTCAAGATGTTATTAATAAAATAAGTCAATTGAGGCATATCAAAAAGTTGCCAAAAAATTATCGGTTCTGAGACTTATTGAAGCATTGTTGTAAAAAAGTTTATTAGCTAAAAAGCTTTCATACTCTCAAGTTTATGTTGCATCATTTACATGTATTGCAGGTGTTTTTAAATGAATACTATAATGTAGTTTTTGTTAGTTTATATGTTTTTAAATGTTTGTTTTATATGTGTAGCGCTGGTAGATTTTCCTACTGCTTGTAGGTAAATTTAGTGGGTTATCTGTTTTATACATAGTCAGATTTGCCTCTGTTCCAGCTTGGCTGAGTTGCATGTAGTTTCACACTGTGCCTGTGGGTGTCATTGTCACCATGGGTCGGTGTTGGAAAGGCAACACGCTGAAGCTTATGAGTGCTCCTCTGTCCCGGAGATAACTCAGTGGAGGTGGTCCTCCAAGTTGCATTCTGGGAGAGGGTATTTATGGGACAGACACCATGTTTTAGGGTTTGTTTCGTTCCACGTGCTGGCCCTCCTGGCCACCAGGTATGTGCTAGGAGTACTACCTCGTGGTCCTCCGTCTGGGAGGCCCACGTAGCTGTGGCGTGTGGGTGGGCCCAGAAGCCTGTCTGGGGCCTACCACAGCGGCAGAGGAATGGTCCTGGGCTGTCTGTCCTAAAGAGAAGAAGCTGGACGACTGAGAAGATCCCAGGGGAGGACCCGTCATGGAAGGATCATACAGAGTGCTGGTCTGGAGAGGGGCCTGGTGACTCAGTTGGAGGACGCATCTTAAAGTAACCCTACCGCATAGTACTGCCGGGTCGGCTTAAAGGTTCTAGTGCTGTGTTTGCTGTTCATCTTAAACCATTACATCCTGTGGCAGAGGATCGTACGGGTATTGCTCTGATCAAGTCTGTGGAAGAGACTTTTGTTCGTGCTGCGTACTGGCTGCTAGGTTAGTGAGAGAAACCTATCCAGGCAGGCAAAGATTCAACTCTAAAGAGATAGTACATTCATCTACAAGTTCTAAATTCCTAATGCTACACCAGGAAAAGGTATTTGAACTCAACTCTCCTTCTACCTCTTTCCTGCTACTTCCTTCAATTTATGTTTATTAAAGCATTGGAAAAGATACTCAAGTGTCCGGTGCCTACACCGTATGGTGATAAACTCAACAGGACCCTTGACCCGGTTCTGGTGAGAGGTAGCGAAGGTGACGGTAACAGCCCGCAATAAACCAGCAGCTCCATCGTGAGTTAGTGCTACATATGTTTTTATTTTACAATTTGTATATAATCTGTTTTACAAAGGCTGATTTAATACACAACAAAGGAATCCAGAGGACTATAGGTTAGCTAAAAAGTATATGCTGCCTGCTTTGATGCTCATTTGTCTGACAGAAACTTCAGACTAAACCATCCAAAACAACCATTGGGTACTAGGTGTAATCCTAGACTCTGACTTGTCATTTCAGCCTCAAGTCCGTTGTCAGAAGTTTGTAGAAATCACCTCCGTACCATCTCTAAAATTCGCCCCTTTTTAACAAATGAAACCACCAAGCTCCTCATTCATTCCCTTGTTATCTCTCGCCTTGACTATTGCAACTCCCTTCTCATTGGGCTGCCTCTCCATAGGCTATCCCCTCTTCAGTCTATCATGAATGCTGCTGCCAGACTCATACACCTTACCAACTGATCAGTGTCTGTTACCCCTCTCCTCCAATCCCTACACTGGCTCCCAATCACCCAGCCAATTAAATTCAAAATACTAACTACAACACACAAAGCCATTCACAACTCTGCCATGAGCTACATCACCAATCTTGTCTCCAAATATCCCCCAAATCGTCCTCTCCGCTCTTCTCAAGACCTCCTACGCTCAAGCTCTCTCGTCTCCTCCTCTCATGCTCGTCTCCAGGATTTCTCCAGAGCCTCTCCCATCCTCTGGAACTCGCTACCTCCACCTGTCCAGCTATCCCCCACTCTTGCTACCTTCAGGCGATCCCTGAAAACTAATTTCTTCAGGAAAGCCAACTAATCTTTTACCACTTCCATCAGCTCATAACCCACAGTTACAACCTTTTGTACCACCTGCCCCACCCTATATGATTGTAAGCTCTTCTGAGCAGTGCCCTCTTAATCCTCTTGTTTTTTTTTTGTATTATAACTGTATTGTCTCCCTTTTATATTGTAAAGCACTGCGTAAACTGTTGGCGCTATATAAATCCTGTATAATAATAAAAATAATAATAATGGAAGAGTCACTGGAATGTGTCGTTCACTAACGGATGTAAGTTTTAAGGCTGAATTTTATTCTGCCTATAATTTGTCTTTCTTGGTTCCCATCAACACGGTAATGACATTTTAAATAAAATCTTTCTGTTTTCATTGCATTCCTTGTTTTATATGTGATCACTGCATTTCTGTGCATCTATTAGACATGTGCACTGCCGAAAAAATGTATTTGTTTTTGTTTTAGTTTCATTTGGTTTTGTTTTTTTTTTTTAAGTTTTTCGGGTCATTTGTTATGATTGCAATTCAGAAATTTGTAAATTCGTAAATTTGAAAAATTCATACATTTGTAAATCTGAAAATAAGAAAGAAAGTCCGAAAATTCGAAAGAATAACTAACTAATAATAACTACGGATGAGCCTACACCCCCCTGTTCAGTTCGCACCAGAACTTGCGAACAGGCAAAAAATTTGGACGAACACACGAACACCGTTAAAGTCTATGGGACACGAACATGAAAAATCAAAAGAGCTAATTTTAAAGGCTTATCCACACTCTTGTTCCTAGTCCTTTTTCTGCTAATCTCTCCATAGCCCTGCAAATGGGAGAAGTCAATGGAATTATTTCATCATACAATCACTGACTTGCTGTAGGAGGATTATCTTGGTAATGCGCAAGCAGATATTAGAGATTTCAAATTATAAGGATGAGGAAGATAGTGCTAGGACCATGGAGGGAGGGAGTCAAAAGAGACAGTGACGTTCTAGCAGCTGGAGATTACTGCCAAGTGGCACTCCGGTAAGGAAGGAGTGAATAATGAGGTGGTAGACCATCTGTGGGTGGCATCACTTGGAGGTGGCACCCACAGAGGAGGATAGTTCAAAGGGAAAGACACAACAGTGAGGGAAGATTTTGTCCAGGCATGGGGGTAGCTTGCAAGAGAACTGGAGGGAGCAGGCATCCAAATTCATCTGATGGGTCTGTCCCACGGGTCCCCAGAGCTAGACATGTGCAATTTGTTTAGTTCTGAGTTCGCTTTTCAACTATATTTGACAAATTTGTTAATTCGGAAATATTCAAATGAAGGAAAACCTGTTTAATTAATTTTTCCAAAAATTTAAAATTCTAAAATCCGAAAATCAAAAATTGAAAATTTGGAAATTCGAAGATTCGGAAATTCGGAAATTCAAACATCTAAAATTCGGAAATGAGAAAATTCAGAAATTAAAAAATTAGAAAGTAAGAATGAAAATCCGAAAGTTCAAAAGAACAATAGTCTAAAAATAAGAATGAAAGCCCAAAAATTAGGAAACCCGAAAATGAGAACATCTGAAATAATAACTAACTAATAATAACTATTACTAACTATTAAATTATAGGTATTGTAATTTCCTATTTCCAATTTTGGCTGTTAGTGAACGTAATGTATACAAATTTATCCGAAGTTACAAATTATCCGAAATAATGAATGCTGCATCTAAACACTGGAATGTAACTAATAATAATAAATAATAATAATAATAATAATGAAAACTTTTTTTCTATTATTATTTATTATTATTAATTTGATACATTTGTTTAGATGCGGCATTTGTTATTTCAGATAATTTGTAACTTCAGATAAATTTGTATTTGTTATGTTCATTAAAAGTCAAATTTGAAAGCAAATTACAATACCTATAACTTAATTGTTAGTTATTATTAGTTAGTTAGCAATTATTTAGGATTTTCAAATTTTCTGATTTTTGAATTTTCTAATTTTCTTTCTTATTTTCAAATTTCCGAAAAAAATTTCGATCATAACGAATGACCTGAAAAACGAAAAAAAAAAATGAATGAAACAAAAACTAACAAATTTTTTGGCAGTGCACATGTCTACCCAGAGGCAGTCCACAGAGCTCTGTGGGGCTTTTTAAAATATATGCCATGGTATAGGTACTAGCCAGTCACATGATGCCGCATCTGCTACAACAACTGTGGCCTTTAGTAACAGAGAGGAAAGTCCACAAGAGGTTTCATAAGCTTAGGATATATCACGTCAATCTGGAAAGGGGGACATGGAGCCATGCTAAGGAAGGTCAAGTGAAAACTTAAACTTCTGTAAAATTGTCTTACACCCACCCAGCATCCTTCCCAAGACAGGTGTCTCTTTGGCAGTTGTTGCAGTGGAAGAAAAGAAAGAAAAAAAATGTCCCCAAATCACCCCCCCCCCCCCCCCAATGCCCATCATCGTAATGCTAGCTGGGAAAAAAATTGCAGACTTTACAACTGCTCTTATTGCAGCTTCCAGAATAACCCAATCACCCACTATGAGTTTATGGCCTGGGATAAACCACAATGGCACAATGGTCAGTTTGGGAAAAAATCTTGGAGATTTTTTCCACAAGCTGACCAAGTATTATGCTGGCAACCCTTTGGGGCATATCTCGATGTACCAGGTTATTGATGTAAATGTACGAGTCTCTTTCCTTGTTTATTATACATACTGTTTGCTACACGTGACATTTTTATTGGACTAATGTTCATTTTACTTCTATCTCAAAATAAAAATTGGCACTTGCCTTTTAGTAAAAAAAAAAAAAAAAAAATGCTCTCCTTTATTCCGCCTCTAAAGTCCCAGAGGGGTGTTTCTGCACAGTTGTGCATTGACATGTGCAGAAGTGAAATTCAGACAAATTTTTTGTTATTTAAAAAGTCGGATGTATACGACTTTCCAATTTACAATAGTAACGAATTTAAACGAAATTTGAATAGTTTTCTAATCAAATTTGAATTTCCAAAGAGAATAGAAAATAAAGGAATAGAATAGAAAAGAATAGAATAGAAACAAATAGAATAAAATAGAACATAAAATAATGTAATATAATAGAGTAGCACAAAACAAAATACTAAATAAAAGAATAGAAAAAAATAGAATATATAAAATCACAATAGAAATAAAAGGATAGAATAGAAAATAATAATAAGAATAGAGTAAAACAGAACAAAATAGAATAGAAAAAAAGAACAGAATAAAATAGAATAGAAAATAAAGGCATAGAATAGAAAAAAAGAATAAAATAGAATATAACCATTTTCCAAAATTCAAATAAAATTAAATTACATTTGAATAGAATATAAAAGAATAGATCAGAATAGAATAGAAAATTAAAGAATATAGCTGACTAGAATAGAAAAGAATAGAATAGAAAAACAACAATATAATAGAAGTGAAAGAATATAACCATAGTCTGAAATTTGAATTTCAAATAGAATAAATTTGAATATGAATACAATAAAGAAGAATAGAACAGAAAATAAAATAATAGAATAGAAAATAATGGAACAGAATATAATAAACAATAGAAAAGAACAGAATATAATAGAAAGAATATAATACCATTTTATGAAATTGGGATTTTAAATACAATAAAATCGAATAGAATGCAAAAGAATAGAATAGAATACAATAGAAAAGAATAGAATAGAATGGAATAAAAAGTATAAAACCATCTTCCAAAATTTGAATTCAAAATAGAATACATTTAATTTCGAATGGAATTCGATTCAAATGCAACTCAAATGGAATTGAAAAAGTTTGAATTGATTAGAATTTTAAAAAGATAAATGAATTCCGAAAAAAAGCATTAAACAAATTAAACAAATTTAACAAAATGAATTTATATAAATAACGAATCGAAACAAAACTATTTTTTTCATTCTGCACATGTCTAGTTGTCTAGTTGTGCATATGGTTGTTCAATATTTGTCCATTTGTAATTTTTGGGTGCAAACATAATCAACCACCCATGTTCTTAGTATGTAGAATGGTTGGGCATAGCAACCTGTGAAAATTCTCATTGAAAACAGTTAATCAGGACAACAACTTTCACTTCCTCTAGATTAAAGCATGATCTGGCCCAGTTCTTTTACAGTATTTGGACCAGAAAGTGGAATAAGACACTTCAGTTCTTTCATTAATTCACTCAAAATTGGAAATGCTCACAATTGCAATGGCAATCACAATTGAGTCACAGCCAATGGTGTATTTTGGTTTTGTGCTACCCTAGACAAGATTAAAATTGGACACTCCCCCATCTAAATTTGTCCCACCCCTTCTGGTTTAAGACCCACCCCTTCATCTGTAAACTCCACCCTTCCTCTTTAGGCTACACCTCTTCTTATTAGAGCTCCACCTCTTCAGAGGTGGGGGGAGAGAGAGGGGCCAAGAAAAAGGAGGTTCCCCTATATCCCCCCCCCAAAAAAAAATGACACCGGAATCCCACCTTCCCACAGCGCACGGCCCATAAGGAAATACATAATACAGAGTTGGGTAGGTGTCTATAGGACAGTAGATAATATTTAGTAAGGAGGATATCCAAAAGGCAGTAGCTAAAACAGAGATGGGTAGTAGGTGTGTAGCCTCCCTGGCGGTTTTCTCGAGTGTGACTCGGGGTTAAAATTCAGGACCATTAGCGGTAACCCCGAGCCACACTCGGGATTACATTGCAGGATCCTGGTGTGGCTTTACTTACCTTGTCCCCAGGATCCTGCGATGTCCCCCGCTGTTTGTGCGGGCTCCGTCCTCTTCCGAAGCCTCTTCGTGCCAGGCTCCGTTCCCTGCGAACGTCGTGACGCACGGGGGCGGAGCCTGGAGGCAAATTCAAAAAACTGCAAAAATCATAACACATACAGTACTGTAATCTTACAGATTACAGTACTGTATGAAATTATTTCACATCCCTTTTGTCCCCAGTGCTTTGTCCTATGCCCTGCATGCAGTTTTATGTTATATATACTGTTCTTTCTGCCTGGAAACTGGAGATTGTCCATAGCAACCAAAAAGTGTCTCTTTACATCAAAAGTGGTTTTAGACCAGCTAGAAAACAGCGATAGTAAATTAGAACACTTGCAGAATTGAGCGATAGTGAATCATGGGGAAATTTATTTTATTATTATTTTTTTTTTTAATTATTTATTTTTATTTATTATGTTATAATTTATGTTTTTGTGTTTCAAACTTTATCAAACCCTAGATATCTACTAGACTCTTGTTTGGACAGATTTTAGTGTGTTATTGTTAAGAATTACAGACCTACAATATAAAACGTCAAATTTCCATGCAAAATAATTGTACCGCTTTCAGCACCTAAAATCCAAAATAATCATACCGCCAGGGAGGTTAAACTATGAGAAGCTAATGGTAGAGTAGATTCCAATAAAGCAGGAGGTAAACTGTAGAAGGGTAGGTGTCCATAGAGCAGTAGGTAGTATAGAGAAGGGTAGGTGTCCACCCAGCAGTAGGTAGTATAGAGAAGGGTAGGTGTCCATAGAGCAGCAGGTAGTATAGAGAGGGGTTGGCGTCCATAGAGCAGTAGGCAGTATAGAGAAGGGCAGGTGTTCATAGAGCAGTAGGTAGTATAGAGAAGGGCAGGTGTTTATAGAGCAGTAGGTAGTATAGAGAAGGGTAGGTGTCCATAGAGCAGCAGGTAGTATAGAGAAGGGTAGGTGTTCATAGAGCAGTAGGTAGTATAGAGAAGGGTAGGTGTTCATAGAGCAGTAGGTAGTATAGAGAAGGGTAGGTGTTCATAGAGCAGTAGGTAGTATAGAGAAGGGTAGGTGTGCATAGTGCAGTAGGTAATATAGAGAAGGGTCGGAGCTGATAGAGCAGTAGAGTATATAGCTGTCCAGGGACTGTAGGTATGTGTACACACGGTCAGGTACGTGTTCCTAGGATTCTAGTGCGCTGTCCAGGTACTGTAGGAAGGTGTCCTTAGGATTGAGGTGACACCAGCTGGTCGGTCTCCATTCTCCATGACTTAGATGGGATACTACACCTGCAGCAGGAGGCAGAACAGCGCCACTCCCAGGCAGTCCCTCTTCTTCTATCCCATTGTCAGTCTCATTAAAAGGCCTGAGCGATGTGACATCCCCTCCGCTCTCCTCCCTTTCTCCTCTCTGCTGGGCGGGGCGATCTCAGCTGAAAGGGGCGTGGACCATGTAAAGAGGTGACTGCGGGGTTTCGTCACCAGATTATCGGTGGTTGCAGCTTGGTCACCAGGAGAGGAGCTTAAAAATAAGACTGTCAGAGGGTTGGTGTGAAGTGCGGTCCGCACCCCCTGCATCCCCATAGCTGCTGGTAGTGTCCCTTCTGCCTTGGGGGGGCGGAGCTACCCCCCTGAAAAATGCCACCCAAGGCAAACGCCTTGTTTTCCCTCATGGTAGATACGCCCCTGGTCACAGTCAACATGCAAAACTAAGATTTCATGTGCAGCCAATTCTTCTTAAAATTCACAGTTTACCTGAAAAATCTTCCCCATAGTGTCACGGAAGTGCATACAGTATTCAGCTCCATGGTTAGTGGCAGACAAGCACAAAGAGTATTCAGTGACATGGACAGTTCTTATCAGCCAGTGTCTAGCAAGTACACCAATCATTATCTTGCCTTGAAATTGATGTCTTATTTCAGTCAGCGGGAATTACCGTACAGTAGTTCCGGGACAGCGCTTTTGTAAAGTGTTAAGCAATCTCCTTTATTGACCTATTTATTTATGATATTACTTAGGTTGTTTGGATTTGAATGGGAAAAAAAGTTTAAAGGCACAGATCAATTATGTATCAGCCATACCAATTCAATTTAATGTCAAAGACATATTCTTCTCAGTTTTTACAATGAGACAGCTAATGCTTCATTCTACAACCACGAGGGAACATCTGAGATTAAAGTGAACCCTCTTCCACACTCTTACATGGAGGCCATTGTGCCGGATGAGAGAATAGAAACCTGAGCTTTTTTTGCAGAGAAAGTTTGCTCACAGTATAAAATCTAAAGAATTGCAAACATTTTTGTTGATTCAGCTCAGTAAGTACAAAGATAGGGGAAAATGTGTCAGAAAACTAAAATAAACTATACAGTGATCTTTTTTTATATTTGAAAATGATCCCAGATGGTATTATTTGATATGAGGATAGCAGAAAAAATCAACAGTAAACATAAATATCATCAGGATATGTGCACTGGTGTTCATGTCATAAATGTCAGCAACAGAAGGCAAGCCTGGTGGCAGTAACAAAACGTGGAAAAAAAGAAAAAAAAGAAAAAGAAAATTGCCCATAGAGAACAAAATAAGCATCCAACACGTCACTAGACATACAAAATTGAAATAAGAAACAAAAGTGTTTACATAAATGTATGACTCAGAGGGTTGGCCGTGTCATTGCCAGCATCCCTTGTAATTTTTAGAACTAGATGTGTACCTCAAAATGGGATTTTAAGGGCAATGCAGAAATTGGCAGTGTTGAATTATAGTTAAAAAGAAGTTTATTGATACAAAAATGAATAGGATATACATGAACATACACATTGATCTATAGTTAAGAATAATTATAAAAACATCAGATATATGGAAACATATGATGCATCCTACTGCTAGTTACAAGTACCACCCCCGATAGGTGTGATGGCGTCCTGATAGCAGATTTCCAACGCGTTTCAACTTATTGTAAGGATAAAGTCTTCCTCAGGGAGGGACTGCATCACATTCTAAAATTTTAAGTAACAGCATGATTATTGGTATATACTTAAATATTTGTTTGTTACCTATATCTACAGAAATCGCATTACAACAGAAAAGTATTATATGCGACTTACATTTGCGACTACAGAAATCGCATTACAACAGAAAAGTATTATATGCGACTTACATTTGCATTTAACTGTGAAAAATCGCTTTCCCAGTGCTGGCAGGGGTCCTAACACGTGATTGTCAATGCTGCTCAAATGTCCTCTACGGGATGGCCTGGTGTATTGTGAAGAAACCAGTATTTGGCAGTCGTGATAATTAAACAACTGAAAAACATGAAGGTATAAGGGAAATGCTAAGAAATTGAACATCAAAAAGGTCAAAGAATGGAAATAATGGTGATTCGTAGGGGAAATAAGGTTCCCCAGGGCCATCATAGAGTAAAAGAGATCAAATACCTTCAATTGATTGTGTCAGGTGTATTGTTCCAAGTGGCAGGGAGCTCCGGTCCTGGAGTACCTCTCTGTAACAAAGCCAGTTGTGGAATGCTGCCTGTGGCCATCCCTGGCGTCCTAATATATGGGGTGTGGGCGTGGCTAAGTGATGGGCATAGCCCTATTCTAGGTAGAGTCTCACATTCATTGGTGGTGCAGTGGAGGGGGTGCGACTTCAATTGGCTGCTGTCACTGTTTAGAGGAAGCACCTTTGTACAATGTATTGAGGGGAAGCGTCCACAAGCTTCCATGTTGTCTAGGTAGCAGACGCTTGGACCTCCTCCTTCCCTTTCTCCTCCCCGTGACGTGAAGCCTATTGCTTACACGTAGCCCATGTAGTATGGGCACGGGGTGAGGCGGGGAGAGAGGTGCGTCTGGTTGCCGGGGCAATGTGCATATGACGTTGGGGTCACATGGCCCCGACGTCAGTTCCTAAAAGAGGGAGGGGCGCCGTGTGACTCCACAGCGCTATTGAGCAGTCTTATCCATGTTAAACCGGGCATTGGGGCATAGTAGCCCCGCTGTCTGACAAAAAAGTATCAGACTATGCACAGCGGTGTATGGGGTACTGTTCTATGCTGATGTCATAGATGTCACCAAGATATACAGTGACAAGTATGACAAAAAGTAGCAGGTCTATACTCCCTCATTAGAGATGGAAAAAGGAAGGAAGAAAAATTGTATAAAAGAATTGCAAAGAATTGATTGAAATGGGGATAGTACTGATGAAATATGAAATATATATAATAAGAGAATGTGAAGGGAGATTTTTATTCTTAAATATGCCCAAACCTCTTTATGATGATTGTACTGTCATTGAGCGAATGGCAGAACATCAAAATTAGGGCTTATAACCACCGACACAGTAGGAAATCCCGGGGCATCAAAATAAGATCTGACGCCTTCGGGGTATTCGGGCCATGATGTTGCGTCATGGCCCCCCCCTGTGCCGGGTAGGGATAGTGGGCAGAATGGCAACGGTATCATTGGCCCTTTATTTCAGCACTGAGAGGCGGATTCATATGGCACAGTCGCATGAAAAAAATGCATCTGCAGAAATAACAGCAATTAACATAATACTGTATACAAAATAGTTACACAAAAGAGATTACAGTAATTACAGTAAATAAGTTTAATTAGAAAAACTCTCCTATATAGTTTCTGACTGGGTAGGGTGTAGAGTCTTAGCAGTTTAAGACATATGATCATCAATGGGGAGATAATGGGCCTATGGTGTTGTGGAGGGAGCCCTCTGTTTCTCCGCAAGGGGTACTGGAATAGAACTCCAGTTCTAGAAAAGCAGAGGTGCAAGGGAACAAAGAAGGTGAGATAAAAATTATGTTAATCCGTTTTCCCCGAGCTGAAGCCCTCCAAGAAGGGTCTGAAACTTTCGGTTTCATTTAGGCCTGGGGGGGTAGTGGCCCTAAGGTACCTTATCCAGCGCATTTCACGCTGGAGGAGGACCTTGTTCCAGTCTCCCCCCCTGAGTGGCAAATGAATCCTATCAAGGACTGTGAAGTTCACCGAGGGTAGTCGGTAATTGTGATATCTGGCAACATGCCTTCCCAAAGGCAGATACAAGTTGCCGATTTGCATACTTTGCATATGTTTGTCGACACGTTTTCTAAATTCCTGTCTTGTTTTGCCCACGTAGAAGGCACCACACTGGCACTGCATGAGGTATACCACACCCTGCGTCTTGCAATTGGCAAAATGACGCAGGGAAAAACATTCCCCATTAGGCAGTGCCAGTGTGGTCCTCCTACCGATGACTGGACATTGGGCACAGGAACCACATGGGTATGTACCCCATGTTTTACAGGGGTCCTTTCTTGCCGTGCCCTTGTATTCACTTTGGATGAGTGCATTTCCTATTGAGCCAGGTTTTCTATAGGTGATTTGGGGTTTAGGACCAATTAGTCCTTTCAGGATTGGATCATCTGTAAGGATGGACCAATATTTTGAGATAATTTTATTGATTTTAAAATGCTCATTAGAAAATCTCACAATAATCCTTGTAGTGTCCTCTTCTTTGGTTGGTTTCTTTGAGAAGATTAAATCCCTTCTATTGGTTTGCTTAACTCGGTTGAACGCTTTTTTTAAAGAGGATTTGGAGTAGCCTCTGTTCATGAGCCTAATGGTAAGTTTGTCCGCTTCGTGTTGAAAGTCTTCGTTGTTACTGCAGTTTCTTTTAAGGCGGAGAAACTGGCTGTAGGGAATGGATCTTTTCAGAGGTTCCGGGTGAAAGCTGTTTGCATGCAACAGGGTGTTGCCAGCAGTCTCCTTTCTGTAAAGTTTACTTGATAGTCCGCCCTCAGAGTTTTTAAAGATGGTAATGTCCAGGAAATTTACTTCATGGGTATCCGAGGTCATAGTGAAAAACAGGTTAAAAGCATTGTTGTTCATCAGCTTTAGACAGTCCCTCAATAATTCAGGGGGGCCGTCCCAGATGATGAAGAGATCGTCTATGTACCTCTGCCACATACATATGTGGCGAGTGTACACAGACGCTGCCTCCCCCTGTAGGAACTCCCTCTCCCACTCCCCCAGGTACAGGTTGGCATAGGAGGGTGCGCAGCACGTCCCCATAGCCACTCCCTGCATCTGGAGGTAGTGGGAGCCCTTGAAAAGGAAGGTGTTGTGTCTGAGGATGTAGTCCAGCATAGTTAGAATGAATGCATTGAATTTCCAGTCTGTTGTTGCTCCTTGTTGTAGGACACGTTCAATTGCAGCTATGCCTAAGTGGTGTGGGATACTATTATACAGCGATTCCACATCCACTGTAACAAGTAGAGCTGAACTGGGAATGGATATTCCATCGAGGATTTGCAATAGATGTATGGTATCCCTTGTATACGATGGAAGTTCCATTACATGGGGTCTCAGGTATTGATCTATTATTTGGCTGATCCCCTCTGTGATGGAACCATTCCCGGAAATGATAGGTCTCCCTGGTGGGTCATTTAGTTTTTTATGCACTTTGGGTAGTGCATAAAAGGTGGGTTGACGTGGATGTCTAGTGCGTATAAAATCCCACGTGTCTTTATCTATTACCCCTTCATTGACAGATTCATCCACCAGGGAGAAGAATTCCTGGTTGAATTTGTCTACTGTGGAGGGAGAAATCTTTTTATAGCATTTGGTATCATTCAATATGTTAAAACACATTTTTTCGTATTTGGCATTGTCCATAAGGACGATGTTCCCTCCCTTGTCCGATGCTTTGATTGTAATTTCTGTGTTGTTTTTAAGGGAGTTTAATGCCTTTTGTTGTTCCCGATTTAGATTGCTTTTTTTGTTGTATTTTTCCATCTTGTTGATTTCTTTAGTGATCTGTCCTACAAATAGAGCTATGGCTGGATTCTGATTCAGTGGTGGAAATCTGTGTGATTTCCTTTTGTATTTTTTGGTGGTTTGGACTCTGCTGGGTTCCTCATATTCTTCTTCACTGCTTTCACTGTCAAGATCCCTCTCACAAAAATCCTCTATTGGGCCACTTTCTTGCAGTAATAGATTAAGATCTCTGAGAGCTCTAAAGTCTGCTGCTTTGAGATTAGGTTCCACTTCAGGTGTAGCCATGGTTTTTTTAGTCGCATATAAGCTTTTGAGTAAAAGTTTTCTGGCGAACAGATTTATATCTTTGATGGTTTCAAAGCTGTCTAAACTCCGATTCGGACAAAAGGAGAGACCTAGAGACAAAACTTCCTGTTCTATTGTTGTGAGTTTGTGAGATGAGAGATTTATGACATTTAGTTTTCCTTCACCGGTGGAGCTGTCATGGATATCATTAAAAGTTGTGGTGGTGGGGTTGGAGGAGGTTGGGATTTTTGTGTAGCGCCACATAAGTGTGGCGCTAAGGGAGTAAGTAAATAGCATGTGAACCTGGAAAGGTAAAATAGGCAATGAAAAATTGAACAAAACCAAAACATAAAAGTCCAAAGTTAATAATAAACATCTATGGAAGGTCCATAATGCCCTGTACACACGATCGGTTTTGCCGTCGGAATAAACTCCGAAGGTTTCTCCGACGGAATTCCATTCAAGCGGTCTTGCCTACACACGGTCAAACCAAAGTCCAACCGTCAAGAACGCGGTGACGTACAACAGGTACGACAGGACTAGAAAAAGGAAGTTCAAAAGCCAGTAGCCAATAGCTTCCGTCTCGTACTTGCTTCAGAGCATACGCCACTTTTGTTCCGTCGGAACAGCATACAGACAATCGGTTTTCCCAATAGGAATTGGGTCCGTCGGAAAGATTTAGAACAGGTTCTATTTCTGGGTCCGTCAGAACTTTAAAAAAAAAAGTCAGATGAGGCCTACACATGATCAGAATATACGATGAAAAGCTTCCGTCTGACTTTTTCTGTCGGACATTCCGCTCATGTGTATGAGGCATTTGAGTTCAGAGTAAAGTGAAAGGCCTTTCTTAGATAATCCGGGATGAATCTTGAAAATACAGTCAAAATGGTAAAGTGTTCATGCTTACCGTATTCGATGGACACGCGTACCGTATAGCACATGAGTCAAACAGGCACTCTTGAGGGAATGACCTCAAACAGGAACTCCCACCACTGGAAAAACGGTAAGAAGGGTTCCACCCAATGTTGAATGAGGACTGTCAGGTATCCATGATGGACTCCAAAACATGTAATCAATCACATCAAATGGTGTGCATGAAAAACAAATGACCCGCACATAGTGTAATACTGTTTGACATTTAATGTTAAAAAGAAAAAAGGGGGTTTACACTTTCAGCAAATCCGATAAAACAATCTTGTAAAAATGGAGTATAGGCAACGATTCCAGGAGCATCACTTGACGCGTTTCATCCTATTGGACATCAGATGACCCCAGATGGTGTCCAATAGGACGAAACGCATCGGGTGATGCACTTGGAATTGTTGCCTTTGCTCCATTTTATTTACAAGACTGTTTTATCAGATTTGCTGGAAGTGTAAACCCCCTTTTTTTTTTACCATTAAACGTCAAACAGTATCACACTATGTCACACTATGTGATACGCAGAGGTGGTCAAATACCACCAAAAGAAAGCTCTATTTGTGGGAAAAAAAAGGACATCAATTTTGTCTGGGTACAGCATCACACGACTGCGCAATTGTCAGTTAAAGTAACGCAGTGCCGTATCGCAAAAAAATGGTCAATAAGAGGGTATATCCTTCCACGGCTGAAGTGGTTAAACCGCTTGCCGACCACCTAAATGTAAATCTACATCATTAATTTGACATTAAATATCAGTGTTATGGCTAACTACCATAACCCCAGTATTTTTTATTTTTTTTTGTTAGGCGGCCAACTTCCTGAATAAAAGTGATCCCAGCAGCGGATTCACCATGTGATCCCTTTTATAGGTGGCGTGAAAAGTGCCCCCCCTCCCACTCGTTCCAAGCTTACCAGAGCCATTGATAAGCCCAGAACCAATCCAGTGTGGTCGATAGCTAGGCAGGAAGTGGAGTGAGGGCAAGATATCCCCTACTGAGCTCTATGCCCCTGGAGAACCAGAGCGAGGTCTGATGGCTTTTTTTAAGGTCAAAGTGTCTTTTTTTTTTTTTTTTGCTTTTAGGGTAAATTTTAGATCTGAGGTCTTTTTGACCCCAGATCTCTCAATAAAGTTGGCTTATCATGCTTATTTCTATTACAATGGATGTCTAAATTCCTTGTTATGTATGTCCTGACTGACATATGTGACTGACCTATCTGACGTACACAGATTGTTGCTGCTCAGTGCTCAGCCTTACCTGTAGTGTGCAAGTACACTCGTCCCAGACCTCAGCATTCACCACCACTGAGACAGCCCTGCAGGCACCAGGCAGCCAGAGCCAGGATAGAAGAGCCACCCGCCCATTTACACAGAGCGAGCAGCTAAGCGGAGATCTCCCAGTGCCCAGCGCGGCCGCAGTGGCATTCCCCCCTCCTCGTGGATCCGGAAGCACCTATGATGGAACCGGGTCCCAGAGGCGGGACTTTTTGTACGTTACTTGGCCGCACTGGCGGAGGTCGTTCCCTGTTGCTGCGGCTCAGGGCAATTAATGCATTTAGGGATTTTGAGACCTGGGGCTTTTTGGAGGCACACCCAGGGCTCCAGCCCCTGTCAACCCTCCCTCCCAACGCCACTGGCCCCCACACATCCTTCTGGCACAGGAGTTAACAGAAGAGCCCATTGACCAATTAGCACTGGGTTTGTTCCGTCATGCTCACTTGCCCTCTTATGATGAGTATTTCATTCTATATGGCTTGAGTACGAAGCTTGACATCCTGAAGGAGAAAAGGGCACATATGTTTTAACCACTTCCGGACAGCCCTATAGCAGGGTGGCCCTCCTGTGCAGGATCACGTGTATATATACGTGATTCTGCACCTCCGCCTTCAGGGGGCGCGCGGACCACCGGCAGGCTGCTTCTGCTGTGATTAAAGCGGAGTTCCACCCGAACGTGGAACTTCCACCCAAACGTGGAACTTCCACTTATCTAATTCCTTCCCCCTCCGGTGCCACACTTTGCACCTTTCGGGGGGGGCGGTACCTGTTTTTGAAAGGTGCCCTGTCCCCACTTCTGTTGGACCTTGTATCGGCGAGGTACGTCAAAAGTTTGGCCCCATCCTCCTCCCTATTCGTTTTCCTGCTGCTGTTCCAGTAGGAGAACGCAGTGCGCAGTAGGGCTCCGGGTGTGCCATTGCTGGGTTCCCTTACCGGCAATGGCAGCGGCAGTACCCGACAGCCGATAAAATCATTGGCTACGGTGCCGACATTGCTGGACTCCAAGACAGGCAAGTGTCCTAATATTAAAGGTCAGCAGCTACAGTATGTGGGGAGGGGGCGGAACACTGCTTTAATCACAGCAGAAGCCGATCTGCGGGTGCCGAGCACTGGATGTCCGCCAACACCTGCTGATCATCGATAACACACAGAACGGAGATCTTCCTACATAAACAAGGCAGATCTCCGTACTGACGGGGAAAAAGGGATGGATTTTGTGTCCCTGCAAAGCCCCTAGTAAAAGCAGCACATACAGTACATAAAAACACTGGCTAGGCACACAGTTAACCTTTTGATCACCCTAGATGTTTAACCCCTTCCCTGCCAGTGTCAGTAGTACAGTGGCAGTGCATATCTTTAGCACTGATGACTGTATTAATGTCATTGGTTCCCGCAAAGTGTCAGTTAGTGTCCGATTGTCCACTGCAATTTCGCAGTCCCGCTATAAGTCGCTGATCGCCTTTACTAGAATAAAAAATAAATATATACTTGTAGACACTATAACTTTCATGTAAATCAATCAATATACGCTTATTGGGATTTTTTTACCAAAAATATATAGCAGAATACATATTAGCCTAAATTTACGAAGAAATTTGATTTCTTTTAATTTCCCACAAAGTGTCACAAGTGTCAGTATTGTCTGCCACAATATCCCAGTCCCGCTATAGGTTGCTGATCGCTGCCATTACTAGTATAAAAAAATAAATAAATAAAAATTCCATAAATATATACCATAGTTTGTAGACGCTGTAGCGTTCACGTAAACCAATCAGTATACACTTATTGGGATTTCTTTTTACCAAAATATGTAGCAGAATACATATTTATGAAGAAATTTGTTTTTTTTTTCAATTTTTTTTTTTTTTAATATTGTTCTTTATTGAAATTTTGTACAATACAATATGAGTAGCAAAAACTTTATCCAATAATGTAATTCACTCATCAATACGGGTACAATAAATCCAATAAGGCATTACAAATTTTAGACCATAAGCGGATAGTAGGTAGGGAGTGGGATGGGAAGGTCCAGGAGTGGGGAAAGGTGAAGTTTTTAGATTTTTATTGGAAAAGTTTTATAGCAGAAAGTAAAAAATATTGTGTAGTTTTTTTTTCAAGATTGTTGGTCTTTTTTTGTTTATAGTGCAAAAAATAAAAAACGCAGTGGTGACCAAATACCACCAAAAAAAAGCTCCTTTTGTGGGTATACAGCGTCGCATGACCGTACAATTGTCAGTTAAAATAATGCAGTACAAATTGCCTGGTCGTGAAGGGGGGTAAAATTTTCCAGAGGTCAAGTGGTTAATTGTACTTACTATTGGGAAAATAGTTAATAGTAGCCGTGAATGAGGACTGCTAGTAGGCTATGCATTTTTTTGGGGGTTTACAACCACTTTAAGTGAACAAGCTGGGGTTAGAAGCTCATTGGTTTCTTTACAGAAGTGAGTCTAATTTTGCGCTCTCCAGCTTTGGTAAATAAACCCCATCGTGTTAATTGTGACAGAATGAGGTGATGCACTTTTATTAATGTATTCATTTAGTCTTGCTGTGCAAGATATAAATGAGTGATACAAATAGACTACGATGAGTGCGCTTGCTGTTGGTGGTTTCATGCCGCCTTGTATCCTCTCCTGTGGGGGTTGATTATCCTTTGTTGTTTACCTATTCTCTGCTCACTAGCTGATATTAATTAGTTACGTGACTGTCTATGTCTCCTTGAAGCACAGATAACCATTATTCACTCTGCACCGTGTCTAAGTGCGTGGTTCTGGCTGGGGAACATTCTCTATCACATCCTGTTAGTTAGCATATGGAGTGATGGCTCCCCTTCTATTTTGGTGATGCTCCTCTCCCACTGTGTCTGTTAGAATGCGCTAATGATGAAAGTAAGGAAGACAACAGACAGCAGATGTTGGGAGCTCTGCCAGGGATCTGACAAGATGGGGGGTAAAAATAAAACATTCCATCAGAACAGAGGAACGTTTTCTGACTTTACATGTGTTACATATACCTGTGATACCTTCATCACCCACGGCTGTGTTCAATCCAAATGTGTTCATACTGACTTTGCTGAAATTTTTAACCGCTTGCCGACCAGCCGTCGTCATTATACTGCGGCAGATCGGCTCGATTCTGCGCATATCGCTGTCCCTTTAACAACCGTAGCAGGCGCGTGCGCCACCGGAGGTGCACGCGCGCGTACGCTACACGGCGGGGGAGCTGATGCACATGTCCAGTGGCCGCGATGTTGGCCACCCACGATGGCTCCATAGAGAGCCAGAACGGGGATCTGTCAATGTAAAAAAACAGAGTACAGTGTGATCGCATAGCTCCCAACTGTCTTCGAGGGACTGTCCCTGATTTGGAGCAATGTCCCTCATTCCTCCTCATTTGTCCCTCATTTTGGTCTGATCCATATAGTTGTATATAAAATGCACTTTTTATCTTTCAAAAAGTGTTTCCCAGTCCTCAACCTTTCATCCAATTTCTAAATTGCTGCATTTGTACATTTTAAAAGCCAATATAAAGGAATAGTAGTGGTAACAAAAAAGTTCTTGTGGATTTAATTAACCTTTCTTTTGGTTTATTCTCCTTTAAGGGGGTGGGGCAGGAGGCGTGTCCTATGCCTACATACATTTGTTAGTAGGTGTCCCTCATTCCCATCTCAAAATGTTGGGAGGTGTGTGATCGTCTGCTCTTAGTGATCATGAACAGCGATCTCTCTGTACTGCCCGTCAGTCCCCTCCCCCCACAGTTAGAAACACCTCCCAGGGAACACATTTAACTCCCTGATCGCCCCCTGGTGTTAACCCCTTCCCTGCCAGTGTCATTTATACAGTAATCAGTGCATTTTTATAGCACTGATCACTGTGTAAATTTCACTGGTGTCAAAAGAGTGTCAAAAGTGTCCAATCTGTCTGCCGCAATGTCGCAGTCTCGCTAAAAATTGCAGATAGCCGCCATTACTAGTAAACAAAAAAAAAATTATAATAAAAATGCCATAAATCTATCCCCTATTTTGTAGACGCTGTAACTTTTGCGCAAACCAATCAATATACGCTTATTGAGATTTTCTTTACCAAACATATGTAGAAGAATACATCTTGGCCTAAACTGAGGAAGAAATGTGATTTTTTACATCTTTTTATTGGATATGTTTTATAGCAGAAAGTAAAAAATATTGTTTTTATTCAAAAACATTTTTTTTGTTTATAAAGCAAAAAATAAAAAATGCAGAGGTGATCAAATACCACCAAAAGAAAGTTCTATTTGTGGGAAAAGAAGGACATCAATTTTGTTTGGGTATAGCGTTACATGATCACGCAATTGTCAGTTAAAGTAAGGCAGTGCCATATCGCAAAAAATGGCCTGGTCATTAAGGAGGTAAAACCTTTTGAGACTGAAGAAATTAGTTTTATTTTGTTTTTTTAAGGTTTTTTTGAGGATATTTATTACCGTATATACTCGAGTATAAGTCGAGTTTTTCAGCACATTTTTTTGTGCTGAAAGTGCCCCCCTCGACTCGAGTCAAGCACTTTTCTGCAGCAAAAAATTTCATTTTCCGAACTGACCCGTATCTCAGGGTCACTTGGTGCTAGCAATTTGGTGTGCAAACCCAGTGGAACTGGTACCACAACATATCCAAAGATGAAGTTCCTAGCACTAAGTGGCCCCGAGATACGGGGCCCCAAAATCGGTTTGGAAAATGTCATTCTCTGCTGCAGAAAAGTGCTTGACATTTTCTGAACCGATTTTGGGGCCCCATATCTCAGGGCCACGTGATGCTAGGAACCTCAAATTTGGTGTGCAAACCCAGTGGAACTGGTACCATAACATATCCAAAGCTGGAGTTCCTAGCACTAAGTGACCCTGAGATACGGGGCCCCAAATCCGATTCAGAAAATGTCATTCTCTGCTGCAGAAAAGTGCTTGACATTTTCTGAACTGATATTTGGGGCCCTGTATCTCGGGGCCACTTGGTGCTAAAAACCCCAACTTTGGAAATTTTATGGTGCTAGTTCCACTGGGTTTGCACACCAAATTTGGGGTTCTTAGCACTACGTGGCCCCGAGATACGGGGCCCTAAATTCGGTCAACTGTGTCCATCTGCAGCAATGTCATTTCGGGACCCTTTGGGTTCAGAGACCCCACATTTTGGCTGCAGCTAGGGGGCATCTAGGAACCCTTAACTACAGAGTTTAAAGTTCAGGGGACCTATGGCTGCAAATGGACACAGTGATGCTGCAAATGGGCATTGTTGACCCTCTTTTCCACTTACAGTAGCTGTGAATTTCTCACCCTCGTCTTATACTCGGGTCAATGAGTTTTTCCCATTATTTTTGTGGTAAATTTGGGCCTCGACTTATACTCGGAACGACTTATACTCGAGTATATATGGTATAGCAAAAAGTAAAAATTATTGGTTTTTTTTTTCAAAATTGTCGCTCTTTTTTTGTTTATAGTGCAAAAAATAAAAACCACAGAGCTGGTCCAATACCACCAAAAGAAAGCTCTATTTGTGGGAAAAAAAGGGATGTCGATTTTGTTCGGGTGTAACGTCGCACGACCGCGCAATTGTCAGTTAAAGCGATGCAGTGCCGTATCGCAAAAGATGGGCTGGTCATTAAGGGGGCAAATCTTCCAGGGCAGAAGTGGTTAAATATACAGACCGTTATATTAAGGATAAAGCAATCTCTGAATTCTTTGATGGTAGCATTGTAAGGGCCAAGTGGTGCAAGGATCTCACAATGCATCATTATATCATTATAAGTAAGAAATTCATATCTATCAAAAACTGTAAATACGAATATGTTTTTAAAAAATCATAAATAATCCAGTAAAGTCCATTAGAAAAAAAGATGGACTTTTTGCCCTTGTGCAAAATTTAATTTATCAACCAAAATCCATATTTCAGTGTGGATAGCAAAATCTTCACACCGAAAAGTGCACACCCAACTCTCAAGCCGCTTACCAGCTACCCTTTCCCCCAAGATAGGGGTCTGGCTGCACTTTGTCCCAGTATCCCCATGGGATGGATGGGTATCAGGAGCCAGGATTCCAGGATGGGTTACCAAAAAAGCAGGAGGAACAAAAAGGGAGAGACAAAGGAGGAACTCATAGGGGGGGGTTATTTACCAAAGGCAAATCCACCTTGCACTGCAAGTGCACTTGGAAGTGCAGTCGCTGTAAATCTAAGAGGTAGATCTGAAATGAGTGGAAGCTCCGCTGATTTTATCATCCAATCATGTGCAAGCTAAAATGCTGTTTTTTTTTTTTTCCTTGCATGTCCCCCTCGGATCTACAGCGACTTTACTTCCAAGTGCACTTGCAGTGCAAAGTGGATTTTCCTTTAGTAAATAACCCCCATAGATTAGTAATTAAAAATCCAGGCTTTAAAGGTTAAAAATACTTACAAGAAGGCACGAGTAAAATCACATAATAAACAATTGATCACATGCAGGCACCCCAGCGGGTGTGATAAAATCCCTGCTGCAGCTAATCCTCATTATATCTTTGCTGCAATATAGTCCAGGGAAATAGAGCAGGAGCTTCATTAATTTAACCATTTGATCTCCGGAAAATTGTGCAGTCATGAACCCAAATAAAATTGATGTCCTTTTTTTTCCCCACAAATAGAGCTTTCTTTTGGTGGCATTTGATCACCTCTGCAGTTTTTTTTTTTTTTTGCACTATAAACAAAAAAAGACTGACAATTTTGAAAAAAAAAAAAAAAGGTATCCAAAAAAAAATGTAATTTCTTTGTCAATTTAGGCCAATATGTATTCTGCTACATATTTTTTAGTAAAAAAATCCCAATAAGCGTATATTGATTGGTTTGTGCAAAAGTTATAGCGTCTACAAACTTTAAGATATACTTATGGAATTTTTATTAATTTTTATTTTTTTACTAGTAATGGCAGTGATCAGCGATTTTTAGGGGGACTGTGACATTGCGGCGGAGAAATGTGACACCAAGTTACACTTTTTGGGCACAAGTGACTCCAGTACAGTGATCAGAGCTATAAAAATGCACTGTCACTGTACTAATGACACTGCCAGATAAAGGGTTAACATCAGGGGCGATCAAATGGTTAAATGTGTTCCCTGGGAGTGCTTGCTAACTGTGGGGGGGGGGGGGGTGCTTTGACTGGGGGAAGACAGAGATCCGTGTTCCTGCTTAGCAGAAACACAAGATCTCCATCTTTCCATCTGACAGAACGGCGATCTGCCTTGTTTACATAGGCAGATCGCGTCCTGTCTGCCTTGGGGACATCTGGTCCGCCAGGCCCGCTGATTGGCTCCCGTTGTGTGCAATCACAGCGGCAGCGGGTGGTCAGCGGTGCCCATGCGTGCCCCCAACCCAAAGAAACAAATTACGTACAGGTGCGTGATTTCAGGCTGAAGGGCCACCTTGCCGCAATATATATGCGTGCGGCGGTCCGGAAACAGAGTATATCTAAAAGCAAAACCTTTTTTTAGTGTAGCCCTGGTCCACAGCACTCCCGCCCGCTGCTGCATGGACCAGGATGTCACTCACAGTGTCAATCATGTTGCAACCGTTTAGACACAGCCCGTGTTGCAGCTCTCATACTAGTCGCCTTCCATCCACATTCGGACCAGCTGGGATGAGACAGAGAAACCGGAAGTGAAGGCACAGTACCCGGCAATCACACACCACAGCAGGGAACAATGCTATAGAGGGAGTGTTCAGGGCACAGAGCTCAGCGCCCCGAGGACTTTCTAAAGGAAGCCAATAGAGCTTCTTGTTTGCAATCACGTGATTGCAAACATGTCATACTTCCCATAGCAGCTGTGTGTCCGGCGCCCTGCACACACTTAAGAGGCCATTATTTTTTTCAGTGATTGCAGAACATCATGCTTCCCATACACCTGTGTGACTGGCATCCCACACACACACTTAAAGGGCCAGTATTTTTATGTTTTATGATGAGTAGCTTTGGGGTGGCGGCGCCCCTGCGCCCCCTATGGGCAGGCCGCCACTGTTCAGGTCTCAGTTTATATTTAACTCCCTGCTCTATTCTATGCAGTATGTGACAGCAGATCACCACCTCCTGCCTGCTGGAGCTGAGTGATAGCCTTTGATGTGTGTTTTAGGAGGTTGTAGAAGAGAGAGGGCTACAGATAACTAAATATAGCTCATGTAGGAGGATTTGTTTCATCGCTATGTATCCCCTGAGGCCAATTACAAGGGTTTAGGGAAAGGGAAACAAAAGGATGTCTTGAAGCCTATGCAATGTAGCCTTTTTTTGTTTCTAGTTACTACACCAACAATCACATTTCAGCTCCCCGGGCAGGTTTGAATCTGATTGTTTACTCTATGCAATATCTCGGTATTGATATATTGTACAACATAAAAATATAAAAAATATAAAAAATAAAAAATATATAAATATAAAAAAATATAATATTTGGCATCTAAGCAGGCATGTTCCAAGATGACCAGATTAGTGACCAGATCAGATAGGTGAAACAGAGTGTAATTATTTGTGCAAAATTGGGATTCAGCAGCAGAATCAAATAGGTCTCTTAGAATTGTGAAATGTGCTGCTTTGATTCTTTCAGCTATGTGATGATGAAATATGAAAAAATATTTTCACTCTCAACCATTGGGGTGGGGTACCTTTCTAGATTTAGTTCAAAACAACTTACCAAAGCCCCTTCATACAGGGAAGAAGCTAAACCTTAGTCAATGTACTCTACTATAAATATTTCACCCTACACTGCCATTAGGAATGAGGGTCAGGTAACATGGATTGTAGGCCATTCCCCAGGTTCAAGATTTGTTGCTCCAGTGAATTTTTGTGCATGTTTGCCCAGAAGAATATGTTTAAACCAAAATGCATTGCATGGCCCTTGAACTATGGTCAGGCTTAGAAGAACAAAACATGTCCTAAATGATAGCGCCCAGCTTTGCCTATTAGCCCTAAATACGACCAGAATGCAGCAAGAAAATTTATAGATTATAGAATATATTATTTACAGAATTGATTTACCTCTAATCTCAGGTTTGTTGAATTTTGAACAAGAGTTACCGAACCTCTTGGTGAGTCAAATCTGGGAACATCCACCCACCATTAACTATTAGAATAAACCCACTATGGGTCCAGAACCTTCAACTCTTGATCTCTTGTTTTGACTGGAGTAAACCTCTACTGTATATGGTCTTTGTAATAGTATTAACAATTGAGAGATGGTGTCATGTACCTGTATGCAGAGCCTGAGATAACAGGGGTGGTCTTTTGCACAGTTCCCATCCAACAAGGGCTGCAGTGGCAAAGGGAAAGACACAAGTGCCAAGGTGCAGACACTATGAGCAGGAACATTGGAGCACTGGTATCAAAGATACAGCTGTTGATGCATTGTGGAAACACCAAGTCCGTTTGATGGAGGAGTCAGGTCTCACACATAGTTAAGTGACAGCCATGTGGAAGGGCACGGGATGTAAGCAGAATCAGAGTCAGGAACAGGCAGAATTTGGCAACAATTGGGCAGCGAGGTACAGAGTCACAAAGAAAAAGAGTGATCAGTAGTCCAGGCCAGGGTTGGTAGTGGAGACAGACAGCAAACAGGAGCAGGCAAGGATAATCCAAGAGCAAGGTCAAATACAAACCCGGGTCAGTAAAAGAATCAAGGATGCACATCAAGACTGAATCACAGAAACAAGCCTGAAAACCACACAGCAACAAACTAGTTATGAGTTCAGGTTTACATAGGCCGCTTGGCAACAGTGGACTTACACGTATGTATGCACGTACGCATGCTCATATGTGTGTGCAATGATGAACATGCAGTCCGCCTTCTATGCTCATAGAAATGTTCAGAATGCCAAAAGCGCGTCTTAGCCTGATGGCTGGCATCATGTTTCTGACAGATGGCTGATGTAAATGTATAGTATTTGTTTTTGTTTTTTTAGCTATATATGTAAAAAAGATCAAATTGATGTACCCTTGTGTTTGTATGTGGATGAAAGCAGACATTTTGGCTTATCACATGTGCATGTTCTGCTTACAGTCTTACACAGCACAAGTTTAGAATAATAGGAATAAGAGAAATCTGACATTAGGGGGGAGAGTTACTAAAATTGGAGCATGCAAAACCTTCCAGTTTTTTTTATCAAAACCTAAAGCAGAGCTCCACTTAAAAGGGAAAGCTCTGCTTGTCTGCCTCCTCCTGTTTTTTGTTTTTTTTCTTGCTATTTCAGTTTTTTTTTCTTTGGGGGTACTTAAATCAACTTATCCGTTCATTTTATTCCCCGCTCATAACACATCATAGTAGTTTTTTTTTTTTTTTTAATTTATATTTATTATGCAGTCACCCCTTTCCCCCTTCTATATGTATTTTAATAATTTATGTCATATATGTAAATACCTTTATTCTCCCAAACCCACCCTGCAGCTTGTCCCTCCCGCCCTCCACCTCCCCCCCCCCCTCCCCCCTGTCTACCAGACACTTTTCCAGACCTTACTCTCGGTTACTCTTCTGTATTCCGCTTATTAATTACCGCTGTTTTTCTCCTATTCCTTTAGTGCACTCGTTCTTTTGCTCCCTATGCTCCCATGGCTTCGGCGTATCTCATAGTTAGTTTGTATTTGTCCCATTCCTGCCGTTTTTCCTCATAAGCTTCCAGACCTTCCCCATCGCTAAACCCTAAACCTTAAGTACTCTAGATTTTGGATCTCATTAACTTTATTACACCAGTTCCTCCTTGTAGGTCTTATTGGTTCCTTCCATTGTCTGGGAATAAGACTTTTAGCTGCGTTTAAGAGTGGCGGCAATAAGCTTTTCAGATATTGTTTATTTGGCATGTTTATCCCGTGAAATAGGCAGCTCCACTGGTCGTCTGGGAGCATTGTGTTGGTTATTTCCCCTATTATTTGCCTTATCTCGTCCCAATATTTTTTCATTTCCGGACATTGCCACCATATATGGGCCATCGTCCCGATTTCTTTACACCCTCGCCAGCAATATTGTGACTTTTCCTCTAGGTATTTATGTGCTTTATCAGGGGTAATATGCCATCTAACTAAACATTTATAGTTTGTCTCTGTCATATTACTATTTACTGTAGTGGCGTATACCTGGCGCAATATTTGTCTGATCTCTTCTTTTTTCAGGGATGTTTCCAGTTCATTCTCCCATTTTACAATATGCGGTGGTATCTCCAGCTCTATCCTTTCCAAAAGTGTTCTATATATCTTTGAGATCACCCTCTTCTTTCCCCTATCCACACAGATTTTCTCTAAGGGAAGCAGGTTTGCTTCCAATCTTATTGGCTGGGGCAAGGACTCTGTAAAATGCTTTAGTTGGTTGTATTGCCATTCATCTATCGATCTCCACTCCCATTTGCTCTTTAGTTCCTGGTACGTGTAAATTTTGCCTTGCTCCATAATATCTTTCAGTTTTGCATTTGCTAGTGTTATCCATTTCCCAAACCAAGCTTCCATTCCCGGTATAAAATATTCTGTGTTTGTTAGTGGTATTAGTGGTGAGTTATATTCCCATTTTTCCTTTCTGTGTATGTGATCCCATATTTTTAGTGCCTGTCTAGTGATGTTATTTGTGCCATTACCAAGTTTTCTATATTGTGGAGGTATCCAAATTATTTTACCTAAATTAACTGTGCTTATTGTGCCTTCCATCTTAACCCATCTCTTTTCTCTGTTTTCTTTTGCCCATTCTACTATCCGTGACAATATTACAGCATTGTAATAATTTCTAACATCCGGTGCACCCCAACCCCCTCTTACCCTTTCTTTAGTTAACTGTGCCATACTTATTCTTGCTTTTTTCCTTCTCCAAATGAAACTTAAGAAGAGCTTTTGTATTGTTTTAAAGAAGGCCTCCGGCAGTGGGATCGGTAGCATCTGCATTTTATACATGATTTTGGGGAGAATAACCGTTTTAATAATATTAATTCTTCCCCCCCACGATATGTTTCCTGTTATTATTCTATTTAACTCTGTTTTAATCTCGTCCAGTAAAGGGAGAAAGTTTGCTTGATATAAGCTTACACTGGTTTTAGTCATCTTGACCCCTAAGTACTTCATTTCTTTTTTACCCCAAACATATGAGAAATTTTTTTGAAGTATGAGTTCTTCACTTTTTGGAATGTTAAACGTTAGGGTTTCAGACTTCGATGGGTTTATCTTAATATTTGAGACCTCGCCATACTCTTTTAAGGTTTTCATTAAATTTGGCAGGGATGTCTTTGGGCAAGTTACATAGAACAGGAGGTCGTCCGCGTACGCCGCTAACTTGTGGATTTCATCCCCCATCTTTATCCCCCTTATGTCTGGGTTCTGTCTCATCCTATTCAGGAGTGGTTCCAGTGCCAGCACGAATAGCAGGGGGGACAGTGGGCACCCCTGTTTAGTTCCGTTGAACATCTTGAACGGTTCTGATACTATCCCATTTATCTTTACCCTTGCTGTAGGTCTATTATATAGGGCCTTTATGCATGTTATCATTTTCTCACCCAATCCTATTTCTTCCCATGTACCCTGCATGAGGCCCCAGTCTACCCTGTCGAATGCTTTCTAGGCATCAATCGACAGGAGTAGTCCTGGGGCCCCATCGCCTTTCATCTCCTGTATTGCTAACAGGGTTCTGGTTCCATTATCTCTCCTCTCCCTCCCGGGGATGAAACCAACTTGATCTGGGTGTATTATATTTTGCATTATCTTTTTCAACCTATCCGCATGGATTTTTGCGTAAATTTTGGTATCCAGGTTTAGGAGAGAGATAGGTCTATAACTTGAGCATAGCGTTCCATCTTTCCCCTCTTTTGGGATAACAACAATAGTGGCCTCCAGGGCTTCTTTACGTAATTCCCATTTCTCCCCTATCCCATTCATGTAGGAGCACATTTTTGGGATCAGGATGTCTTTAAACTTTCTGTAGTAGAGAATCGTCAGGCCGTCAGGCCCAGGACTTTTCCCCACCGGTGTTTCTTGTACGATTTTTATTATTTCTTCCTCAGAAATGGGGGCCTCAAGCTGACTAATTTGCTCCTCTGTGATTTTCTCTAAGCCACTCTCTCTCAGGTATGCTTTTATTTTTACCCGTTTCTGTTCGGCCTCCTATTTGGTACCTATAGCGTATAGACTCGCATAGTATTCTTGAAACTTCCTAGGGATTTCTACTGTTTTATGTGCAAATTCCCCATTACCTGTTTGAATTTTCTCTATGTAATTTGCTGAATTTTTTTTCGCTAAAGCCTGCGCTAGATGTTTCCCAGGTTTATTCCCATATAGGTACCTTTCTCTTTTTACTCTGTTATACGTCATTCTTGTTTCTTGCTCTATGAGTTCTCTCACCTCCTCCCTTTTACGGCTGAGTTTTAGCAAAGTTTCGCTGTCGTTCTTGTTCTCATGGAGCTGTTCTAGTGTGTTAATTTCTTTGCTCAAGGCCCTTGTGTTCTCTCTAATACTCCTTCTCTTCTCCGCCCCCTCCTTTATCATAATGCCTTATATAGGCCTTATGGGCTTCCCACACCGTCATTTCAGATACCCCTTCCCTATTTTTTTCTTTAAAATACATCTCTAATTCTTTTTTCATTCGTTCTTCTATTGCTTTATCGTGCAAAAGTTCCTTGTTTATTCTCCACATATTACTTCTTGTGTTTAGCTCTCCTATCTTTAGTTGTAGCGTCACCGGCGCGTGGTCAGAGAACGTTGTTATACCAATATTTGTAAACAACCACCTCTAACAAACGTGTGTAAAAGGAAAACAAATACCTTCGCGCTAACTCAAATGTGTAAGCTGCTAACACTGCAAATAGAATTTTTGCTGTAGACCAAGAAATGTATAAATAAGTGCAGCGCTATACTTTTATAACGTGAATTGACAATTGTGCATATTAACATAGAGAAATCCTAAAATAGTGAAAGTCCATTTTCTATAAATCAAAGTCCATTTGTTTGTGAAAACATGGAAATCACCACGTGAATGTATGACTGAAATAATAATTAAGCAATCCCCAAGGTAGTGGAGGCGTACCGTAGATATTGGACCTAAAAATAGCATATGCTACATAGGTCAACATAGGCATTTATTGCCCAATGGCAATGGTGCACAGAATCCGTGCCAAGGGAAAGTCAACGGTCCTGGAAACTTGCTCAGGGATTATGTGCAAAAACCACACTTGTGCAGATACCACCACCCATATGAATGGAGGCTTACCAAAAGGTTGGGACCCAACACAGCATATGCTGAATGAGTCAAACAGGCTGGGAATTGTCCACTGGCAATGGAGAGGAGATCTCAAGGATACACTATTGAAGAAGTCCTGGAGGTGCCTCGCCGGGGTACTTCCTCCACGTGGAAATTAAGGATATCCTTTTAACACATGCTGGTATTACATAGAACCTTAAAGCTCCCCAGTTTGTTTTGGAACATGTAGATGGGATGCCAAATCCTGGCTGCTTCACAATATGCCTTTGACAGCCATGGACGACTGGGACAAGAAATCCTAATCTCACTGCCTGTTCTAAGTCACCAGCACAAATGATTGAAGCCAGAGGGTGAGTAATAGCAGCCCCCTGAGTAGGTTTCCTATGAGAATACAGACATGAAGGGGATGCGTGGAACCACCTCTAACAACCTGTGCTCTATTAGAAAAAAATCCAGTCTAAAGTATGATGCGTGGACAGGGGAGTGGAATGTATAGTCTCTTGTTTTGGGGTGTTGTAACCTCCAGACATCTACCAATTGGTGTTGGTGCAATTTCTGTTTTAGTTTGTTTCTCCATCCCATTCCAGTCCCCTGTGCATGTGACGTACTATCCTCCTTTGGTTCCAAGCAGAAGTTGAAATCGCCCCCCATTATTAAGCCCCCCTTCTTGAATTCCATTATATCAGCTATCAGCTTCAATAGATAGCCAGTGGGGTTTTTGTTTGGGCCATATATGTTTGCCAGGGTGCACTCTACTCCGTTTAATTTTCCTCTCAAAAACAAGTATCGCCCTTCAGGGTCTACCAGTCTCTCTTCTAGGTCAAATCTTACACCTCTGGCAAACCCTATGGCAATCTTTTGAGATTATTTTGTAATTATTGGTTATGGTGAAGTGGGTCTCCTGCAGTAGTACCACATCCGACTTCAGGAGTCTCAGTTCACCCACAATATTCGCCCTTTTCCTGGGAGCGTTTATACTACGTACATTATAGGTAATTATCTTTAGGCCCGCCAGCCTTTTTTACACTTTTTATGTTTGATCATACCACTTTACAAGAGCGAGGGCCTCATCCTTATTCTTCCCTGGTGCTCCTGGTAGATTCCCCTTCCCTCCCCCCTCCCTGAACCCCCCGTCTCCCCCCGCCCTCCCCTGTCCCCCCCCGTACTCCTTCCCCCCTAATCCTCCCTCCTCCCCCAACCCCCGCTCCCCTCCTCCCCTTGGTTGGGGGAATCCGGTCTCCCCATGACCTGAGAAACCATGGGCCCTTCCACCCCACCTGGCCCTCTGGTTATCCCCCTTGAGGTGAAGCTCGGCGTAGGCGTCTCCAGATCCAGTGCTCCCCCCTTGGTTGGAGGTTGCCCGGGTCTGCCCCCCCCGACTCCCCAACCCCCCTGCCTTCCCCCGATATCTTTGCATTTGTTTACTACATAGTTTTTTCTGTTGTCTTTACAGGTACAGTTCTAGTTATCTCAATTTTGATTTGAAGACTGGCTGCCAGGCCTGCTGTTCATTGGTGGAATCCCTGTTTCCTGATCTTTCCCACCAGCCCGGAACTTCCACTAGAGGGATCCCTAAGCGGTTACAAAATTTTTGAGTTTCTCCCGGGAATCTTAAGGTTGCCGAACGGCCTTCCTTATACCCGTTTAGACAGGCTGGGAAACCCCAAGAGTATTTGACTTCATGCGCTTTAAGCTGGGCCAGCAACGGTTTCAGCACTCTTCTCCTGGCCAGCGTCTCCGCCGCCAGATCCGCAAAGATCTGTAAGTTCGTCTCTCCGTACCGCACTGGTTGGTTCTTTTTCATACACATCTTCATCAGTTCTTTGTCTTGATAATTATGGAATCTCGCAATCACGTCTCTTGGGACATCCCCCTTGATCTCTGCAGGCTTGCGAATCCTGTGGACTCTGTCAAATTTTATTTTACCACTCGTATTGGTTGGGGTAATCATTCCCCCGAAAATCGCATCCATTTTTCCTTGTAGGTCCTCTTTTTCTCCCTGTATCTCTGGAAGACCTCTTATTCTGATTCTTCCTTCTGCTCCGGTTCTCCTGATCTTCCAGTCTATACATGATGTTTCTCTGTTCTTTTATAACCTCCTCTATCTGTTTTTTGAAGCCTTCCAGCTCTTCTCCGTGTCGATCCAGCCTTGTTTCTACCTCTTCCACCCTTTTTAGAGTTTGATTCATGTCTTCTCGTAAGGAATCGATTTCTCCTTTTATTGAGGTTTCAAGCTTCGCTAACATTTCTGCCATTTCGCCCTTTGTTGGTAGTTGTTTTTTTGGGATTCCGCCGTTTCTTCATCCAGTATCTCGCCACTTGCAGTATGGATGTCTATCTCTGCTAGTTGTCTTCTTGTCCCCATCTTTGGCAAACTCTCTGGTGCTTTTGCTTTTAGCCCCCGTTTGTTTACCTGGGCTTTCTTTACTGCTTTCCTGTACCATGTACTTCCTAATGGTTCCCGGGCTTGCACTTGTTCTGGGCAGATTAGTTGTCCCAGGGGACATGTATCAATGCAAACAAAAGTTTTAAAAACTGACGTTTTTTCAGGAGCAGTGATCTGAATAATGCTTAAAGTGAAACAATTAAAATTAAATATTCCTTTAAATTATGTGCCTGGGGGTCCCCTTAGTCTGCATGTAAAGTAGTGCATCTTTCCCATGTTTATAACAGTCCCACAGCAAAATTACATTTCTAAAGGAAAACATGTCATTTAACACTCGCAGCTATAATTTATTGTCAGATCCCGGCAATATAGATAAAAATCATTGAAAAAAAACGGCGTGGGTTCCCCCCCCCCAGTCCATTACCAGGCCCTTTGGGTCTGGTATGAATATTAAGGGGAACCCCGTGCCAAAAATGCTGAAAACAAATGGCGTAGATGTCCCCCATAAAATCCATACCAGGCCCTTCAGATCTGGTATGGCTATTAAGGGGAACACCGCACCAAAATTTAAAAAAAATGGCGTTGGGTTCCCCCAGACCCCCAGGCACTATATACTCTGAACAGCAGTATATATATATACTATACGGCCTGCCCTATATACTCTGCAGAAAAATGGGGCCTTAGGTGTTGGTGGTGCCAGAACACTGTAACCCCTCACAGTTACTCTTGTTGGGCGCAGGTACAGGCCCTGCTGTGAAACATTATATCAAAAATTGTAATTACATGGCCCTGTTAACCAGGGGCAGAGAAATTGGGGCTTTGGTTTTGGTGGTGCCAGAACACTGTAAGCATTCACAGTTATTCTTCTTAGGCGCAGGAACGGGCCCTGCTTAATTATTGTTTCAAAAATGGTAATTACATGCCCCTGTTAAACACTGTATTATATACTGTGTACACCACCTGAAGTATATTAGAAATAGTACACCACGGAATGAACTGTAGATATAGGCTACACTGGATGCAGAGTATATATATATATATATATATATATATATATATATATATATATATATATGTATATATACTAGACCAGCCCTCAAATTTTCCACTTGCCTACTTGCATTTTGCGAGTGGAAAATGAGGGCTTGCGAGCTGGGCTGCCTGGGAGTGGTGGGGCGAGCACCGTCGGTGGGTGGGGTTGATCGGGAGCCATTCTCCCAGTGATCGCCCCGTTGGAAGAGAGCACAGAGGAAGAGGAGAGCCACGGGGTCACCGAGCGGTATAGCACGCTGTTACAGCTTACATTAAATTTGCCTCTGCTCTGCTCGTCGGCACTCATATCTTCCCGCCTAACCCTGCGCCTGTGATAGACAGAATGCGGGTCCAGTGCTGGGATGTGTTCTGTCTATCACAGGCGCTCGGTCAGGAGGAGGCGGGGCTGTTTGTGATGGTGAGCAGAGCGCAGGCAATTTCATGTAAGCTGTAACATTCGCACTCTGTGATCCCGTTGCTCTCCTCTTCCTCCAGTTATGATCTGGCCACCCTCTCTCTTCCTCCGCCCTGGTGAGGCTGCAATGTTGGGCACAGTGAGTCTGCAATGGAGGCACGATGAGGCTGCAATGTTGGGCACGATGAGGCTGCAATGTTGGCACAGTGAGGCTGCAATGAGCACAGTGAGGCTGCAATGTTGGGCATGGTGAGGCTGCAATGGGGGCACAGTGAGGCTGCATTGTTGGGCACAGTGAGGCTGCAATGATGGGCACAGTGAGGCTTCAATGTTGGGCACAGTGATGCTGCAATGGTGGGCACAGTGAGGCTGCAATGGGGGCATGGTGAGGCTGCAATGTTAGGCACAGTGAGGCTGCAATGGGGGCACAGTGAGGCTGCAATGGGCACAGTGAGGCTGCAATGTTGGGCATGGTGAGGCTACAATTGTGGGCACAGTGAGGCTGCAATGTTGGGCACAGTGAGGCTGCAATGGTGGTCACAGTGAGGCTGCAATATTGAGCACAGTGAGGCTGCAATCTTGGGCATGGTGAGGCTGCAATATTGGGCACAGTGAGGCTGCAATGTTGGGCATGGTGAGGCTGCAGTGTTGGCACAGTGAGGCTGCAATGTTGGCACAGTGAGGCTGCAAGGGGCACAGTGAGGCTGCAATGTTGGGCACAGTGAGGCTGCAATGTTGGGCACAGTGAGGCTGCAATGTTGGGCATGGAGAGGCTGAAATGGGGACACAGTGAGGCTGCAATGATAGGCACAGTAAATCTGCAATAATGGGCACAGGTCACGCTGCACTGATGGGCACAGGTGAGGCTGTGCTGAGGGGAACTGAAAAAGTTATTGTTAATATTTACTTTTGTAACTTAATTCTGCATAAAACATTTAAGTGTCATTTCATGAGATAATTTATGAGGGTGTGATTAGGGGCAGAATTAGGGGCGGGGCAAGGTAGGGGTTGGGCGGGGCAACTGGTGACGAGTAACTCTTGAGGCCTGGCTAGTAGCTCAGGACTTGAAATTTTGAGCCCTGTACTAGACTGTATATATATATATATATATATATATATATATATATATATATATTAATACACCGCCTGAAGTGTATTAGAAACAGTACACGACGGAATGCACTGTAGATATAGGCTACACTCGATGCAGAGTATATAATATGAATATATATATATATATATATATATATATATATATATATATATATATTAGTACACTGCCTGCACTGACTGAATATAGAGTAAACACTAAATATAACGTCTATGCTAAATGCAGAATATATATATATATATATATATATATATATATATATATATGTATACTAGATTGACTGTATATAATATATATATATATATATATATATATATATATATATATATATATCAAATACACTGCCACTAACTGAATAACCCGCCTGCTTAATCTAATGTCAGACGGTAGCTTTTCAATGGAAATTCTGATCGTGTGTGTGCCTCATCTGACTTTTTACGTCAAATTCTGACGGACATTAGAAAAAGAACATGTTCTAAATTTTTCCGAAGGAACCAATTCCTATCGGGAAAACTGCTCGTCTGTATGCTGTTCCGACGTACCAAAAACGACGCATTCACTGAAGCAAGTACGAGACGGAAGCTATTGGCTACTGGCTATTGAACTTCCATTTTCTAATCCTGTCATACGTGTTGTATGTCACCGCATTCTGAATGGTCAGAATTTGGTGTAACCGTGTGTATACAAGACAGCTTGAGCGGAATTCTGTTGGAACTTCGTCGGAAAAACCTTCAGAGTTTATTCCGCCGGGAAAACCGGTCGTGTGTACAGGGCATAACTCAAGCTATCTCTCTGTCCACACCAACAACACTACACACGGCCGCTTTGTAAGCAGCCTTATATAGTGTGGGGCGTGGACTTAGTCCCCCTGAGCCATGATTGGCCAAAGGCACCCTGCCTTTGGCCAATTATGGCTCTCTCAGCATAGCGCGCTGTGATTGGCCAAAGCACGCATGTCAGGTGCATGCTTTGGCCAATTATCATACAGCAATGCACTGCGATCTTGCAGTGCATTATGGGGTGTTCCACGGTGCTCAAATTTGCCTCGAACGCCCCATATGTTCAGTTCGTTTTAGAACAAACGAACATCGGATGTTTGAGTCGAACTTACGTTTGACTCAAACCGCGGGCTCATCCCTACTCTCAGTGATATCAACATACACTCCTATATCCTGTACAGCAATACATTTGTCTTATATTTTGATATGTCTTCCACAGTCATCACTGTGGATGCAACACGATGTTGGTTCGGGCTTGCACTCTATTTTTTTGTCTTTCCCAGCCTTTTTGTATCCTACACCCACAGCTCCCGGGACAGACATTCCCTGCGGTAGCCAAGTGAATATGAGCATGTGTTTTCTTTTTTTGTTTTTCAACAGTTTTGTAAGTATGGGCACGTGATGGTGGCCCTTTAATGCTTTGACAGTACAATATATTTACCATTTTTATTATATACCTTACACTGTTTTATTTTATAGATACTAAGTTTGCATCAACCCCTGAGGAAGTGAACGGTTGTTCACAAAACGCATCTGGCTACTAGGATGCATTCTTGTACCTACTATGGACCAGGGGTGGCCCAACCATAAGGGGTGCCCAGGCGCCACCCCCTCTCTCCAGGCCACCCCCTATATGCAATGCATAGATTCATGCATGGCATGAATCTATCCACAGCCGCCATGGCTACCCCCTATTCATGCATCCGTCCCCTTTCAGGGCACCAGGCGCATGAATTACAGTGGCCAGGTTTTTTTTTTTTTTTAAGCACCCGATTAGAGCCAGAGACTCTAATGGGCTTCATAATAGGGTGGGCTCGGGACGCAGAGCATTGGAGCCCACCCAGTTGTGAATGAAGATTCGCTGCTGCAACACTGATCCTCCTCCCGGCCATTCAGGAAGCGAGTGTGATACCTGTCACCCGAGTGGCTGAAAGGACAGGCGATCCTATTGGACACCTAGGAGGAGGGGAGGAGGGGCACGGCGGAAGCAAGGGGGGGGGGAGCCACTGGCCGATGCCTGGATGCCGGATCCCCGGCGATGCCTGGATGCCCGATCCCCGCCGCTGCCTGGATGCCCGATCCCCACCGATGCCTGGATGCCCGATCCCCACCAACGCTCCTCGGATGCCCAATCCCCGCCGCTCCTCAGATGCCTGATCTGCGCTGCTGTTCCTTGGATGCCCGCCGATTCCCGCCACCCAAATGGGGTAAGTGCCAGTGGACCGACCGGCAGACAGCGGGGGTGGTTTGAGTTGACGCGGGGGGGATTCAGTTATTTGCCGCCCCCCCCAAACAAAAAACACCAGCCGCCACTGCTGTGGACTATTCTATGGTAAACTGTACCTGACTGTAATACACTATGTGCAACAATACAAATTTGTTCATAATATGACATCTGCCCGCGGCTACTGTTGATCCTGTATGTATCAATAAATCTGTTTTATATTTAATCAATAGGAGCGTCGCACCTCATCTAAAATCCCAAGGGCAAAATTTGTTGTATTTCTATGTTCAATAGGGATGGAGGTGCATCACGGGGTGTACAGGCCACATTTCATTGTTCAAATTCTGCCAAAATGCATTGGTTACAGTTCAAGCACTCCATGTGTTATCTTATCCAGTATTACTCTCAACACCTTTGCATTGCGGTAGCAATGTTTTCATTTGAAGAAAAAGCATGCTAAGTTAATATAGCTATGTCTTAAATGAAATAACATTGAACGTGAACACAAAGATTGACGTTCTTGTGAGCAGTTGCTTTCTGTGATGTCTTCACTTTTGCAGCCTATAATGCTGGCTAGAACATGTCGATGCCACCCTGTTTGACAGCTTGGTTCGATAGAACGTGGCATGGATCTTGTCAATAGGAAAAGTCACTGAATTAATCAAATTATATTAATTCCATCTGGCGAGACAAAGCAGAGCCCAGAGAAGCTTTGGCAGCAAAAGGGACAATTATTGACGGATACCGCCTGTTTGTGTTTTAAAAGCAATGAGAAAATTGAGTACTGTCCGTGAAAGCAATGAAAAATAGTACAGATAAGATTATTTTTCAGTGTGCAGTATTCTGGACAAGTACCGTATATACTCGAGTATAAGTCGTTCCGAGTATAAGTCATTCCGAGTATAAGTCGAGGCCCTAATTTACCACAAAAAAATGGGAAAAACTTATTGACCCGAGTATAAGACGAGGGTGAGAAATGCACAGCTACTGTAAGTGGAAAAGAGGGTCAACAATGCCCATTTGCAGCATCACTGTGCCCATTTGCAGCCGTAGGTCCCCTGAACTTCAAACTTGGTAGTTAAGGGTTCCTAGATGCCCCCTAGCTGCAGCCAAAATTTGGGGTCTCTGAACCCAAAGGGTCCCGAAATGAAATTGCTGCAGATGGACACAGTTGACCGAATTTGGGGCCCTGTATTTCAGGGCCACTTAGTGCTAAGAATGTCAAATGTGGTGTGCAAACCCAGTGGAACTAGCACCATAAAATTTCCAAAGCTGGGATTTCTAGCACCAAGTGGGCCCGAGATACAGGGCCCCAAAAATCAGTTCAGAAAATGTCAAGCACTTTTCTGCAGCAGAGAATGACATTTTTTGAACCGGTTTTGGGGCACCGTATCTCGGGGCCTCTTAGTGCTAGGAACTTTAGCTTTGGATATGTTGTGGTACCAGTTCCACTGGGTTTACACACCAAATTTGGGGTTCTTAGCACTAAGTGGCCCTGAGATATGGGGCCCCAAAGTCGGTTCAGAAAATGTCAAGCACTTTTCTGCAGCAGAGAATGACATTTTCCGAACCGATTTTGGGGCCCCGTATCTCAGGGGTCCTTAGTGCTAAGAACTTCAGCTTTGGATATGTTGTGGTACCAGTTCCACTGGGTTTGCACACCAAATTGGGGGTTCCTAGCACCAAGTGGCCCTGAGATACGGGGCCCCAAAGTCGGCTCGGAAAATGAAATTTTTTGCTGCAGAAAAGTGCTTGACTCGAGTATAAGTCGAGGGGGGCACTTTCAGCACAAAAAAATGTGCTGAAAAATTCGACTTATACTCGAGTATATACGGTAGGTGAAAAAGATACAGGAACTTAACTATCTTCCACTAATAGGTAAAATAACAAAGACACTACAACTTTATGATAGAGGGACCTTTTCCTGGATGGGAAGGATAAACATTGTAAAAATGGATATACTGCCTAAAATCATTTATATACTCCAAACGATACCTATATATCCCTTAAGAACCGTAATGAATCAAATCCGTAAGGCCATAGGAAGTTTCATTTGGGCAAAAAAGAGCGCCAGAATCAATAGGAAAACATAATATAGACTAAAAAAGGATGGTGGACTGGCTCTCCCAGACATTTTGTTGTACCTCAGATCAATATTTATAACCAGGATTGTGGATTGGTTCCATAATATGGACAACAAACAATGGGTGAAACTGGAGGAAGAAGTCACAGACATAAAACTGAAATCATTACCTTGGATTAAGAGGGAATATAGACCCCGGGAAGGGGATATGCCCTTCTTGGTCGTATCAACCTTGAAAGTGTGGGACGATTTGATAAAAAGGGGGATAGGATCTACATTGAGAGGTCCAATGACCCCCCTCTTTAGCAACCCGGAATTCCCACTTGCTTTTAAAGCCAAGACCTTCCTAAAGTGGCAAAGGAGGGATGATACGAGGATAGTGGAAATAATGGAAGAAAATAAACTCCCCCCATTGGAGGCCCTTGGTACCGAATATAGAAAGAAATGGTTTCAGCATGGACAACTCCAGCAATACATTTCATCTTTGACGAAGGAGTCCATAATGAATAGACCATTGTTAGGGTTAGAAAAAATACTGTTACAGAAACATAGACCCACACATATCTTATCTGTTGTGTATAAATATTTAATTTCAGAAAACAAGGAGGAAGGGTTACAATACATAAAAAAATGGGAGGAGGAACTAGGGATGGTTATCCCTAGAGCTAAATGGGAAAAAGCAATTACAGTAACTCATAAATTATCACTATCTTCTAGGCATCAAGAAAGAAATTACAAAATACTAGCCAGGTGGTATAAATGCCCAGTTGATATGAACAAAACAAATTCAGATAATACAGACAGATGCTGGAGATGTGAAGTAGCAAAAGGCTCAATGTCGCATATCTGGTATTTTTGTCCAGAAATTCAATCATTTTGGGAAAAGGTATTTAAAATATACAGGGCTACAACCGGGGTAAAGATACAATCAGATATATATGTGGCGATATTGTCAATGATCCCTGGATCAATAAAAAATATAAAAAAGGGAACTTTGAAGTACTATATAACTGCGGCACGTACCGTCATAGCTAGAAATTGGAAAAATAAAAAAGCCCCCTCCATAAAAGAATGGGAATGTGAAATGGGAGTGATGCGATCCTTAGAGGAGAGGATGATATTAGAGGGAAGGAGATGAGTAGGTACAGGAAGAGCGTGGGAAGAGTCTAGAACCTCGCCGCGATAGGGGAACGAGAAAAAGGGGATAAAGATAGAGCAAATACTGTGATGAAGAGTTGGAGAAGGGGGGAGAGTTCTTCTGAATTGGAGAAATTTTTTTTTTTTTTTGTTTGCTTTTCGGTTAGCTGAGTGGTGTTGTGTAAGAGGATTGGTTGAGGGTGTATGATGGGTATGGATGGGGGGTACTGGGATAGTATTGTGTGGTAGATATAGGGGCGGTGCAAAGATAGAGTAACAAATTATATCCAGAAATGTATACAGATGATGCTAGTATAGATCATGGGGATATATAAAATGATCTGAATATTAATTGTGAATGCCCCTATACACCATGATTTATTTTTTTTCTGTGTAGATGTATGTATGTGTATATGTTTTATATAAAAATTTTGTAAAAATAAAGATTGTAAAAAAAAAAAAAAAATGTGCTGAAAAATTCGACTTATACTCGAGTATATACGGTAGGTGAAAAACTCTATGCAGTGTATTTTAGGGGCAAGCAATGATTTTAGGGTGGTAATTAGGGTTGGACGAAGGGTTCGGCATGAGCATAAGTTCGGGCCAAACTTCGGCTGTTCGGACGTTCGACGAACAGCCAAACAAACAAGTCGTTCGACCGTTTGTACGTCCCCCCCCGAACTGACCACAATGCATTGCAGCGCTGAACAGTGCATGTGAGTGTGCGATGTATGCGTAGAGCGCTGGAAAGGAGCGGTGTGCTTTCTGGAGTGGGGATATATTAATGTGGGGATATATATGTGACTGGACTCTCTTTATCTGCCTTTTTGCAATGTATTTTGAAATATTGACATCTTAGCCCATGAACTTCTGGGTCTTTGTGTAGTATCCCCCATTCCTCAATATTGGGGTTATTTCTGGGCTTCTGGCAAGTTATATACAGGTGCCCTTGCTGTCCTACTAGGAATTGCTACATTATATACAAGAGAATAGTCCATTGCTGACCGCTGCTTTGTTAGCATAGGTTAAGAGGTCATAGGTATATACTGGTCCTAATCCTGCATTCTTTGGACATCATCCACTCTGCCCATTTTCTTTTGGGGCACACCATTTCTGATCTTAAGGTTCAACCAATCTGGGTTCATGGCATGTTCTCTGGTTATGAGTCAATAAGTAATTGGTTCTGAGGAAGCTATTTTGTGAAACGCGTCAACCATCTTTTTGGCATGTACTGTAACTACCAATGTTGAACCTCAAGAGAACATCCAAGTGATTTTAAAATGTTTTCTATGTATTTAATTTTGTAAAATAAATCTATTATAAAGTATTATTTGTATGAATTCCTCTATAGTACCGTGATAATCCGTCATGTTGGTTCTTTGTTTTTGTTGTCTTGCATACACACGGCCACATAATTGTTGGCCAACAATTACGAACGTAGTGACGTACTACGTTGTTTTTTAGCTCTTTAGCCCACCCTTTGGACTCCTTATGCTAATTTTGTGTTAGTAACGGTTTGGTGAGTGTTGATTCGTAATTTTTATTTTGTGCTTTTCATTTCGCACTTTTCATTTTGCACTTTTTATTTTGCACTTTTCATTTTGCGCTTTTCAGTTAGTTTCTGAATGGTCGTTCGTCAACCAGACATGTTGCGGGATCGGAGGAGATAACATGTTATTTATTATTGGCCTTGGAGTTATTGCTTTGACGTTATTTTTTTGGTTGAATAATGATTTGATTTGTTATATTTTCTATATTTTTGGATGCATAGAATGCACTTTTTGGTTAAGTTCTATTGGCAGATAGCATGTCTAGTTTTATTTGTCTTCTTTTTTTAATACACAATAGAAAAAACTGTGTAGAATAATACTTGGCTATGTGTTTTACTTCAAATGACAGTTTGGGAGTCGGCAGTTACATTTAAAAAAAAACAATGTAAAATTGACAAGGGACACCAACATAGTTGTATCTTTGATCTTAAAAACTACGGGATAATGGTGTTGTGGTAACTTGCCCAAAAAAAAACAAAAACATAATAATATTATTCTTGATATCACTAGCAAAAAAAAATACTTTCAAAATGAGTTTGCAATAACTCCATCAGTATCACCAGCAAAGCAGCTTCATTATTATCCCATTAAAGAAGAAGAGAATTGTGCGCTGCATTTTGAGATTTCATAATTTGCCACGTCACGAATGTTAATTCTCCATTACGAACGCTAGTTTACAAGACCGACCGCTTCTGGCTTGTCCTTGCTTCCAAGCATGTGTGTTTGTACTTTGGACTTTTGTCCGGCGGACTTGTGTACACACGCTCGGAAAATCCGACAACAGACATTTGTCCGCGGAAAATTTTAAAACCTGCCATCCAACATTTGTCCGCGGAAAATCCGGCAACAATTGTCCGATGGAGCATACACACGGTCGGATTTTCCGCCAACAGCCTGTCATCACACATTTCTCGTCGGAAAATCTGATCGTGTGTACGAGGCTTTAGACTTGGGTGGACAGACATTCAAAGCCTTTGGCAAGTAAACTGTCTCCCTTATACGTGTTTTATCTGTACATTTAGCCGTTTGCTTGGAGTTTAGCTGAAAGCAAGTTATGTACAGCATGCCTAATTATTATTTTGGTACGTTACAAATCTTAGAAGTAAAATTGCATTAAAAACATTACTTGAGCTCTACAATGATTCTGCAATCAGACGGATGATTAAGGCCCTGGCAGGGCTGAAACACATAAGCGTGAAAAAATATATGGATCTTTTATCCGGTGTTCAATAAAGTAATTTCAGCGATCCCAGGCGTATGTGCCAGCCTTCATCCACACACCTAGGTCTGCATAATTTGCGGTTGATAGCAATCAAGAGGGAAAATGGTGTACACATATGTAGAATAATCAATTCAACCATTACTCACTGGAAGCAAGCTTTATGTATAAGACGCAGCAGGATACCCGCTCTCACATCCTGAGATCCTAAACAATCCTTGCAAGTTTACATCCCATCAGTTTTATTTATTCTTCAGTTAAATGGCTGGCCGGTGGGCACATAAAAAGGTTATCCTAATGAACACAGCCCCTTGAATGGCTTTACTAGAGAACACAATTAGCATATCCATTGAATACCATCTACTTAGCCAGCAGCTTACAAACATTTTTCAGTAAAAGGCCCTGAAGTTTAATTAAAACAGAATTACATAATTACCGCTCTTTTATCTGTAAACATGTCATTTTGTTAAGGCTTATAATGCTCCTATTATCTCTTTGATCCGAGGGCTTCTGGGTTTTTGTTTTTCTTAAACTTCACTTACTTATGCCGCGTACACATGAGCGGACTTTTCGACCGGACTGGATAGACCGACGGACTTCCGGCCGACTTTCCGAACAATCTGACTTGCCTAGACACGATCACACCAAAGTCCGACAGATACGTAAGTGATGACGTACGACCGTACTAAAATAAGGAAGTTCATAGCCAGTAGCCAATAGCTGGCCTAGCGTCGGTTTTCGTCCGTCGAACTAGCATACAGACGAGCAGACTTTTCGACCGGACTCGAGTCCGCAGGAAAGATTTGAAAGATGTTCCAAATCTAAAGTCCGCTGCAGGTCCGATGAAGCCCACACACGGTCGAATTGTCCGCTGGACTCGGTCCGTCTGACCGAGTCCGGTCAAAAAGTCCACCCGTGTGTACACGGCATAAGGCAGCAAAACATCCTTGAGGGCGAACTCTTGTTTTAGAGATGATGACATCATTATGGAGTGTGCGATGATGTCATCTCCTTGCTCCCTGTGCTCCCTTTTCCTATATAGACTAAAAACCTTCAGATCCAGATTTCTCAGGCTGGGAGGAGGGGGCACTCCTAAATTATACAGTGTGTAAAGTATTTGTAATTTATTAACTTAATTACTTGAGCTGCCGCCTTTAAATTAACATGATTGTAATATGAAATTATTTAAATATGCAATCGAATATCAATAAAAAAAATAAAAATGCGATAACCAATATGTGATTGTGGGGTTGATTTACTAAAACTGGAGAGTGCAAAATCCAGTGCAGCTGTGCATAGAAACCAATCAGCTTCCAGGTCAAGGTTTAATTGAATAAGCTGAAGTTGGAAGCTGATTGGCTCTTTGCAGAGCTGCACCAGATTTTGCACTCTCCAGTTTTAGTAAATCAACACCAATGCGTGTAATACAATACAGTGCAAAAAAAAAAAAAAAAAAAAAAAATTTTTTTTTTTTTTTTTATAAAAGTGCTGAGTGCAATAAAGTGACCGTGCAATAAATGATAATAAAACAACTAAAGCCTCGTACGCACAATCGGATTTTCGGTAGGCAATTGCGTGATGACAGATTGTTTGCCTAAAATAAGATAATAATGGATAAACTGTCGTGGTCGGCTCTCAAAAGCTGTGTACTAATGATCAGATTATTGTACGATCGCTACAAAAGCGGTATTATTCATCCAATGTGTACGGGCCATTATTCTATCCAAATTAAATAAACAAACATGTTGCGCTATCACATATGTGATAAGATGCCTTTGAAGATGATATGTAAAAGGCAAAAAATATCCACCGAAATGAAAATGAAAATTTATAAAATATATGTCCAGAAAACCAGCAAAAGTCCCTAAAGTGAAGAAAAAGAAGTGTCCTTCAATTTTCAACACGTGCAACACCCAGTGCTCCCCAAAGGATAGACTAGGATAGATATATCCTCTTACCAGATATTTAGATCTTTCAAGGTCTGTATACGCATCAGTGAGTAATTACCCCTCACTTTGAGTATAAGCCGCCTTTGCTGTTAAGCCTATTTAACCTCCCTGACGCTATTTCCGAGTGTGGCTTGGGATGAATTTTCATTACCAAAAGCGGTAACCCCGAGCCACACTCGGGATCGCATCGTAGGATCCAGACAAAGTTACTTTCCTTGTCCCCGGGATCCTGCGATGTCTCCCCGCTGTGTGTGTGAGCCGTGTCTCCGCTCAATCTATCACAGTGCCGGGCTCCGTTATCTGCGAGCGGCGCGACGCACGGGGACAGGGCCCCGGCACCAAATTCAAAAAGTGATAAAACACACAATACATACAGTACTGTAATCTTAAAGATTACAGTACTGTATCAAATTATTTCACATCCCTTTTGTCCCTAGTGCTTTGTCCAGTGCCCTGCATGCAGTTTTATATTATATATACTGTTCTTTCTGCCTGGAAACTTGAGGTTGTCCATAGCAACCAAAAAGTGTCCCTTTACGTCGAAAGCGGTTTTAGACTAGCTAGAAAACAGCGATAATAAATTAGAATCACTCGCAGAATTGAGCGATAGTGATTTGTGGGGAAATCCGTCATCAAACACTGAAAGTAATGACAGCGACAATTCTGCAACTGAGCAAATTTCAGTGTTTTTGATTTGATTACATTATTGAATACTTTTTATTATTATTGTATTATTATTTGTTATAATTATTTATATTTATTTATTATGATATAATTTATGATTTAGTGTTTTAAACTTTATCATACCCGGGATATCTACTAGACCGTTGTTTGGACAGATTTAAGTGAGTTATTCCTAAGAATTACAGGCCTACAATATAAAACGCCACATTTCCATGCAAAACAATTGTACCATTTTGAACATCAAAAATCTGACATAATCATACCACCAGGGACAGTGGAGGATTAAGGTGGTCATGGGCACCTAGGCTACTTTTTGTGTGGCCCCCTCCTAAGCATGCTTTGCCAGAAAATAAATTATTTAGTGCCATGTGTAAAAGGGTAGACCTATATTACACGCCTCAAGTGCAACTCTCAGGTCTACATCCCAAACACATACAGACATGAGCCTACTATAAACAGCAATGCCACAGAAAAAAAAAGCATTCAAAATACACCTGAAAAGCTGGTAACAGATTTTACCTTTCTAAACCAACAGTTAAGCCAAAAAAACGTCTGCAGCAGCTCCTGTTTAACTGAGGCAAAATCACAACATCCTGACAGAGACCAATCGAAATGCTGTGTAAAATTTCAATAGAATAAAAGCCATACAAATACCATAAACAGCAGCAGCAGCACATAAAAGCAAGCAATAATCAACAGCAGAACAATCATACGTTCCAACAGCAGGAAGTGCCAGCATCCATCGGCGCAGACTGTCCATCGGACACCACTGCAATCCAGGAAACGGACCCGACTCACTCCCAGGATATCCGGCAGCTTTTGCCAACATGCTTGTTCATTATGTACCTTTGTGAGTACCTTTTTACAGTTTTATTAAACTCCATGTTTTTTACTGCACTTAGGGTGGCGCCTTTGTTTCATTTTCAGAGTGCATATAACACGCATCCTAACAATAAGAGGGACGTTTCAGGAAAAAAAACTTCCCACAGCCCCCTGCACAGTACACAGCCCCCCTGCACAATACACAGCCCCCCTGCACAGTACACAGACCCCCTGCACAATACACAGCCCCCCTGCACAGTACACAGACCCCCTGCACAATACACAGCCCCCCTGCACAGTACACAGACCCCTTTCTTTGCATAGTACACAACCCTCTGCACAGTACACAGCCCCCCTGCACAGTACACAGCCCCCTTTCCCTGCATAATACACAGACTCCCTGCACAGTACACAGACCCCCTGCACAGTACACAGACCCCCTGCACATAACACAGCCCCCTTTCCCTGCACAGTACACAGACCCGCTGACAAATAACACAGCCCCCTTTCCCTGCACAGTACACAGACCCCCTGACAAATAACACAGCCCATTTCCCTGCACAGTACACAGACCCCCTGACAAATAACACAGCCCCCTTTCCCTGCACAGTACACAGACCCCCTGACAAATAACACAGCCCCCTTTCCCTGCATAGCACACAGACATCTGCATAGTACACAGACCCCTTTGCCTGCATATCACACAGGCCTTTTTCATTATAAAGCCCCCCTGCACTCCCAGGAGACCCCCAGTCTCCTGGGAAAGAATACTCTAAAGTTGAGAAAACATCACTGCCAGCCCTTTCTCATACACTGCTCCTCCTGTGTCACTCATTGTAAATCAAAGCTTCTAAATACCTCAATTAACGCCGTCCTTCGTGACCCGGTCATGTGACTGCTCTCCTCTGCTGTTTCATTGACGGTCACATGACCGCTCTCCTCCTGCAATCAAAGGCTACACTCGGGAAGGAGGTGGAGCAGGAGGAGGAGAGCGGCCAGACAGAGCGGCTTTATTCGAGGTAGTAAGAGATTTCCATCTACATTGAGAGTGACACACGAGGAGCTGTGTATGAGAAAGGGCTGGCAGTAATGTTTTCTTAACTTCGAAGTATGCTGTCAGCGCTGTCCCAGGGCCAGGAGAGGCGGTACAGCTGGCCTGACACCCCCCCCAATGGGTGGCACCCGGGGCGGACCGCCCGATCCCCGCCCCCTGTTGGTAAAAAAACATTTATCGGCGTATTCGTATAACACGCAGGCATGGTTTTTATTCTACATATACATAAATATATATAAATTAATAAAAATATCATGGCCAATCAGGGGCCCTTGCACACGTGGGGCCCTAGGCTGCAGCCTAGACCAGCCTGTGCATTAATCCGCCCCTGGCCAGGGAGGTTAATAGATGCCAATGATGCAAATCACCACATATAATGTTCTTTGGGGAACCTCTATCATCATTCCATAGCCGAGCCCTTCCTGGTGACACAATCAGCTTGTGACTAAAGCAGAGTGTGTCACCAGGAGGAAATGGCTCGGCTATGGAACGATGATAGAGGTTCCCAAAGAACATTATATGTAGTGATTTGCATCATCGGTGTCTATTAAGCAGGCTGAACAGCAAAGCTGAGCTCATGCACATTGTTGGATCAGAGTGAGCTCAAGTAAGGAAAAGATGGGGGTCAGGGGGCAGCTGCAGCAAAGAAGGTTTTTAACCTTAATGCATAGAATGCATGAAGGTGAAAAACCTTGAGACTTTACAATCACTTTAAGCAGTGAAGGATTTGTACAGCCTGGGGAAGGCTGCATTAGGCATACAGGGTTGTTTCACTGCTGGCTGGGATGACCAGAAGCTCTGAGAGGGCAATAAATCTGTACTACAAAGACAGGAAAATAATATCTCCTTATCACACAACCTGCAAAGGGGATCTGTTAGTAATATGGATGATCTTGAAAAGTCCTTCTGTGCATCTGATGTCAGCTTTTCTTTATCTGAAATGTCACGTGGGGGGTACAGAGTCAGTGACAACAGCAATCTCTGTAACCTTTAAAGTGTAAGTGTTCCTTTCAGGAAGATTTTTAAAACCCCAACCCCTTCTTCCCCCCAATTCAATTCTATATATAATAAATAGTACATACCATAGTTCCTTCTGTTGGAAAAGGTGGCACCCCTCCCATTACAGATGCAGCTGTTGGAGGCCCTCTTCTGGCTCCAGCTTAGCTTAGTGGCTGTCCCTCTAGGCCAGGGGTCTCAAACCGGCGGCCCCCCAGCTCTTGCAAAACTACAAGTCCCATGAGGCATTGCAAGGCTGACAGTTACAAGCATGACTCCCACAGGCAGAGGCATTATGGGACTTGCAGTTTCACAACAGCTGGAGGGCCGCCAGTTTGAGACCCCTGCTCTAGGCTGTTCTAGTCCTCCTCTACCTGTGCGCACAGGTGATGTGTGAAAAGCAGATGCAAAGAATTGCCTAGGAGCATTTTTTGAAAAAAATCCTGAAAGGTGAACTTACACTATGGGACTTGTGTTATCTTCATATGCACATGAACTTTCTATTTAAATATTGCCTCAACAACCCCCTTAATGAAATCCCCTTTTACTCCACCATCTATGTGGGCTGCTATATCTATTGTTATTCCACTGAGTGGATCTATAGTCTGATTAGTGGAGGCCCGTGCATTGTGGGTGCATGGGCGCCGCCCCCCTAACACCTCAGTCGCCCTACCTATTCATGTGCCCGCCCCTTTCAGGACGCCGGACACATGAACTACTATGGCGGGGATAGGCGGGGGGTGTGTATTTTGAAGCATGTGATTAGAGTCAGAGGCTCTAATAGGCTTCAAAATAAGGTGAGCTCGGGGCGCAGAGTACTGCATTCCGATCTCACCCTGTTCTGTGACGATAGCGAATTCATTTTTGCTAGGGTCACACTACAGTTCCTCCTGCCATTTAGGATTCAGATCTGTGAGACCTGTTTCCCGATTGACCATTGTCTATCGCTTTGGCGGAAAAGACACACAGGGGAGGAAGCCTGAGGAGCGGACACCAGAGCCACCGCTACCAGCACTGGTGGAGAGGAGGAGGACAGCCTCAATACTTCAGGATAGGAGGAGAGCACACAGCGGGTGGTCAGTGCAGCAGGTGGTCTGGTGGCCGTGGGTGGTCAGTGCCGCGCGCGGTCCGGTGGGTGAAAGGTAGCCACATCATCCCTTTAATCCAGGACACATATGAATTACACAGGTTCTGAGACTGATTTAATGCCGATAAGGCACCAAGTGTGTCATGGACGAACTACGCATAGTTCTACAACAGGTCACAGGCGCACGGGTTCACAGAGGCGCAGTCCGGCTAACAGGCATCCAGTGGTGAACAGACGTGCGTCACTGCGCATGTGCATGCGCAGATCGTGCACACACGCAGAGTGACGCTGCCTTGGCGCCCAGTGGCCTTTAAAAGGGGATCCTGTTGCATTCATCCTTTGCTGTTTGATCTGCAGCTTTACCCTGTGACCTGATCCTGAACCCGCATCTGGTCCAGTACTTACCCGGCTTCCTGACCTCGCTGCTGTCTCCAGTCCTGATCTTTGGCTTTCCTTGACCCTGCTTGTTTACCTGTCTCCCTGATCTTCCGTCACTAACCCTGCCTGAATTTTGACCATTCGCTGCCTGCTGTTTCTGCCTGATTGATCCGCTGTGTATTGCATGGCTAGTCCGACCTTGCTCCTGCCTGCTGTCTTGCATCCGCGTGCATCTGCATCCGCTGCCTCTCAGTGAACCTGCATCCGCTTACCTGCATCCACAGCACCCAAGTCGTTTCCTGTCTCTGCCAGCTTTCATCATCTTCAGTCAAGAGAACTCTGCAGGCACTCATACCTCACTGCGCTCCTACGGTCACTGTCCCAACTCCAGTGATCCCGGAGCCAGGGCTGTACGAGAGGTCTCCCTCTGCACGTCAGGCTCACCTCCAAGGTACGTGTCAAAGTGAGTTTAATTACCACCTTAATCTGCCACAGAACCCGTGTAATTAATGTCTGTCCTGGATTAAAGGTATGACGTGGCAACCCTAGGATGGGTGATCAGTGCCACGGGTGGTCCGGCAGCAGCGGGGGGGGGGGGGTTGGTGCATGTTTGCCCCCCCCCCCCAAAAGGAGAACCCACCAGCCGCCACTGAGTCTGATGGGGAAATCTACCCTTGACCACAATAAAGCACTTGTGGACTTTAAAAGTTTAATGCATGGTGCACTTCCAACACAGTTGCATTATCGTGATGACAATTGAAAATATTATTTCAACCTAATCAGATCCTGCAACTCAGGATTTACAGTGCTTAAAAACACTAAACTAATCAAATTATCACAGCAAATGGTTCCGGTAGTATGATATTCTAATACCTACACTGCTGAATGCTTCACTAGATAGATTTGATTTTGGAATGATTCCTGAAAACACCTGAGGATATTTATAATTTGTTCAATTCACATGGTATACATACCATCTGGAAGATATAATTTGCTGCTCAATTAGATTCCTCTCTCTTAAGAATGGTGCTTTCCAAGTGCCGACTGTAACTTTTTCTACCATTTCAGTAAAATTTTATTTGGAAGAGAAATTGTCAAGATTTAGGTGATGCCTTCGGAAGGCCTGTTTTTATGTATTTTCACCAATATATATCTTTGTTGGGAATGTTTCGCTTACGCCATATTGCTTTTTACCAGTTAACAGTTCCAGAATATCTCTATTATTATACATTTGTTAACTGAGCTACATTTTTAAATGTGCCTAGCGCAAAAAATAAAAACTGCAGAGCTGATTAAATACCACCAAAAGAAAGCTCTATTTGTGGGAAAAAAGGGCACAAATTTTGTTTATGTACAGTGTTGCATGACCGCGCGATTGTCAGTTAAAGCGAAGCAGTGCCAAATTGTAAAAAGTGCTCTGGTCAGGACGGTGGTAAAATCTTCTGGGGCTGAAGTGGTTAAGAAAAAAAAAAAGGCGACAACAAAAAAAGCACATAAAAATTAAGTATTGGCAACTAAAGCCTAAGGTAGCCTCATTCAAATCTGATGGCAGGTAGGCACTAAACAAGTGTCGGGAGAAAGCTTTCCCAGAGTATACTACATTAAGCAATAGCAAGTAATTAGAAGCAAATCAGTGCTAATCATTGGGGCATTACCGATGACACAACAGTATCCTTAGATTCCGTCCAAACATCCCACACCTTGGAGAATTTTTTAGGGCATCCTCTAGATCAGGGGTAGGCAACTTCGGCACTCCAGCTGTGGTGAAACCACCAATCCCATCATGTGTCTGCCTCTAGGAGTCCTGCCTGTGATTGTCGGGGTCTTGAAATGTCTCATGGGACTTGTAGTTTCACCACAGATGGAGGGCCGAGATTGCCTACCCCTGCTCTAGATTTATATGTGAATTTGTACAAGGGTATCATTCTAATAACAACAGACTTCCAAAAGTCTAATGTAGGGGCCTACAGAGATTTCCATTTAAGGAGTAAAGACTTGTGTGCATAGAACAATTACAGGCCTATCAAAGTTCTCATGGCCCTAGAGGTAGCCTGTAAATCAGAGATCCTCAAACTACGGCCCTCCACCTGTTGCAGAACTACACATCCCATGAGGCATTGTAAAACTCTGACATTCACAGACATGACTAGGCATGATGGGAATTGTAGTTCCTGAACACCTGGAGGGCCGCAGTTTGAAGACCCCTGCTGTAAATGAACTAGACCTAATTAGATATATGCACTGCCTAAAAAATTGCTTGTTTTCTTTTCATTCGTTTTTTGTTTTTTGTTTTTTAAATCGAAAAATCGGAAATTTGAAGATTCTGAATTCGTAAATTCGAAAATTGTGAAATTCGGAAATTCGAAAATTCGGAAATTTGGAAAATTGTCTAATTCGGAAATTTGGAAAATTAGGAAATTCATAAATTCGAAAGATTGGAAATTCAAAAATCTGAAAATTCAAAATCCGAAAATAAAAAAGGAAAATCCAAAAATTCTAAAGAAAGAAAATCCGAAAATCCAAAAATTTGAAATAATAACTAACTGATAATAACTAACTACTAAATTATAGGTATTCGAATTTCCTTTCAAATTTGACTGTTAGTGAACGTAGCGAATACAAATTTATCTGAAGTTACGAATTATCCGAAATAAAGAATGCCGCATCTAAGCAAATGGAACGGAACAAAATAATAATAAATAATAATACGGTTTTATTAGTATTAATATTGTTATTTATTATTATTAATTTGTTACGTTCCATTTGTTTAGATATGGAATTCGTTATTATGGATAATTTGTATATCAGTTAGTAATAGTTAAGTTGTTATTAGTTAGTTATTTCAGATTTTCGAACTTTCGGGTTTTAGAATTTTCAGATTTTCGTTCTTATTTTCGGATTTTCGTTTTTATTTTCGGATTTTCGTTCTTTCACATTTTTGGGTTTTCAATCTTATTTTTAGATTTCCAAATTTTTTCGGATTTTCGAATTTTGAATTTCCAAATTTTTTAATTTCCAAAATTTAGAATTTCCGGTTTTTCGAATTTCCGAAATTATAGAATTTCAAATTTCGGAATTTTTGAATTTCGAATTTCAGAATTTTCGAATTTCACATTTCCGAATTTTAAAATTTCCAAAATTTCGAATTTTCAGTTTTCGAATTTCGATTTTAGAATTGTCGAATTTTCAGATTTCTGAATATTTAGAAAAATGTGTTAATTTAAAAATTTCCGAAATTTCCGAATTAACGAATTTGTCTAAATTCATTAAATAACGAATTTGGAACTAAACAAATTGCACATATCTAGACCTAATATACAGATGTATATAGACAAATGGTAGTAGCTGAACAAATGCACTTTGAAATTTCAGACCAGAAAAGTTTTATACCCGGACAGTCCCAAAACACATGTAAAAACATAGCAGGGTCTACTGTACAGCACCAGCATTGAGAGTAGCGTGAGGGAGAATTTGAGTGTCCCTTCTTGAGTTGGTCCAGTTCTTGCCCATGTGGCCTCCATTCTGAAGTTATCAACACAGTAATTGATAACTGTACAGAGAGAGGTTATTATTATCATCCTTATTATTATACAGGATTTATATAGCGCATAAGAGCAAACAGTACAGTTACAATACAATTCAATACAGGAGGAAGCAGAGGGCCCTTCTCATTGGAGCTTGCAATCTAAGGCCTCGTACACACGATTGGATTGTTGGCTAACAAATCCGTGGACTTTTGTCCGAAGGGCGTTGGCCCAAACTTGTCTTGCATACACACGGGCACACAATTGGCCAACAATCACGAATGTAGACGATGTCTTCGTGAGACGAAACGTACGTCGGATGGTTGACGCGCTGACGTCATCGCAGTATATCCCGTACCTCGTCCTGAATGGGTGTCCATTAGCCAGCCGGCTGCAGTACTTTTATATGCTTTTTATCTATGGTTCACATGTAAGTGCAATCTTTTATTTACATTAAATCTTGGTCTCAACGATTTTACACTATGGAGAGCCGTTGTTTTATTATATTTCTGGGGCCTGCCTATTGAGTGTCTGGTTGGATTGAGCTGCCTTATTCGAGTGCTGGTCCTTCATTGAAAGCCGTGGTGTGAGTTCTGATCCTTCATTGAAAGCCGTGGTTTGAGTCCTGGTCCTTCATTGTAAGCCGTGGTGTGACGTTTCCAGCATTGACCATCAGGTTGCTGTACAGGCTTGCCAAAGCTTGCCATCTGGTAAGCGGTTAATATACACGGTGGTGGATCCCCTCACATGCTGGTGTTGTGTGATTGAATTATTTTATCCGTACATCTTTGGTTGGACCCTTTTTCTCCCTTCTATCTGGACTGATTATCCATTTACTCACATTTTCACTATTTGGACTTATTTTTACCACCCTTTTTTTTGGGACCTTTATTGTGTTTCACATATGTTATTTTTGAATTCTTCAGGGCCTTTTTGTTTACACATATATCACTTTATATGTTTGCTCATTTTTATATGTTTGTTCACTGATGTTTAGCGCTGCTCACGTTTTATAGTACTAATTGTTTTGTGTATATCCCACTTATTTTGAGCTGCTGCTTTACATTTTTTGTTACCAGGTAGCGCGGTATATTTATTTTATTTTCACGAACGTAGTTGTGCTTTTCAGTTTGCGCTTTTCAGTTCGTTTCTGAACGGCCGTTCGTCAACCAGACATGTTGCAGAATCAGAGGAGATAACGTGTTATCTATTATTGGCCTTGGAGTTATTGCTTTGACATTATTTTTGGGTTGAATAATGATTTGATTTGTTATATTTTCTATATTTTTGGATGCATAGAATGCACTTTTTGGTTACGTTCTATTGGCAGATAGCATGTCTAATTTTATTTGTTTTCTTTTTTTAATGCACAATAAAAAAATAGTGTAGAATAATACTTGGCTATGTGTTTTACTTCAAATGACAGTTTGGGAGTAGGCAGTTACATTAAAAAAAAAACAATGTAAAATTGACAAGGGACACCAACATAGTTGTATATTTGATCTTAAAAATTACAGGATAATGGTGTTGTGGTAACTTGCCCCCCCCAAAAAAACACAAAAAAAAAGCATAATAATATTATTCTTGATATCACTAGAAAAAAAAAGCCTTTGAAAATTTGTTTGCAATAACTCCATCAGTATCACCAGCAAAGCAGCTTCATTATTATCCCATTAAAGAAGAAGAGAATTGTGCGCTGCATTTAGAGATTTCATAATTTGCCACGTCACGAATGATAATTCTCCATTACGAACGCTAGTTTACAAGACCGACCGCTTCTGGCTCGTCCTTGCTTCCGAGCATACGTGTTTTTACTTTGGACTTTTGTCTGACGGACTTGTGTACACACGATCAGAAAATCCGACAACAGACATTTGTTGGAGGAAAATTTGAAAACCTGCTAGCCAACATTTGTCAGTGGAAAATCCGACAACAATTGTCCGATGGAGCGTACACACGGTCGGATTTCCCGCCAACAGCCTGTCATTGAACATTTCCCGTCGGAAAATTTGATCGTGTGTACGAGGCTTAAGAGGAAGGGTCAACAGATACAAAAGGTGATAACTATGGAGGATGAGCTGATGAAGAAAATAAAAGTACACACTTAGGTGGAGGTGGGATAGGCTTCACTGAAGAGAAGGGGTTGCAGGAAACATCTAAAAGTGGACAGAGTAGGAGATAGTCAGAGTGGGGTAGGGGGTTCCAGAGGGAGCTAGAGAGCAGGGTAACAGTAGAAAACATTTGTAGATCCAGAGAAAAGGTGTACACCATGCACACAATCCAATCTGCAAATGTAAAGGGAAGATAAACAGGATGAGGGGGAGAGGTTAACCAATGTCACAGCATCAACTGACTTGTTTGTGAGTATATTTCTTTTCATTTTATACAAGCCTTGCATGCAGGAGACACAGGAGAAGTAAAAATAAAAAATGGGGAAACCATACTTATAGGGCGTACACACGGTCGGACTTTGTTCGGACATTCGGACAACAAAATCCTAGGATTTTTTCCGACGGATGTTGGCTCAAACTTGTTTTGTCTACACACGGTCGCACAAAGTTGTCGGAAAATCCGATCGTTCTGAACGCGGTGACGTAAAACACGTACGTCGGGACTATAAACGGGGCAGTGGCCAATAGCTTTCGTCTCTTTATTTATTCTGAGCATGCGTGGCACTTTGTCCGTCGGATTTGTGTACACACGATCGGAATTTCCGACAACGGATTTTGTTGTCGGAAAATTTTATCTCCTGCTCTCCAACTTTGTGTGTCGGAAAATCCGATGGAAAATGTCTGATGGAGCCCACACACGGTCGGAATTTCCGACAACACACTCCGATCGGACATTTTCCATCGGAAAATCCGACCGTGTGTACGGGGCATTGCACTTTAAAATGAGAATTCAGATAACATTGTTGATTTTAAATTAATTTATTAAAATTAAAGTGATATTAAAGGTTTGTTTGTTTGTTTGTTTGTTTTTAACCACTTAAACCCTGGAAGATTTTATCCCCTTCCTGACCAGAGCATTTTTTGCGATTTGGCACTGCGTCACTTTAACTGACAATTGCGCGGTCGTGCGACGCTGTACCCAAAGAAAATTGACATCCTTTTTTCCCCACAAATAGAGTTTTCTTTTGGTGGTATTTGATCACCTCTGCGGTTTTTATTTTTTGCGCTGCAAACAAAAAAAGAGCGACAATTTTGAAAAAAAACTCAATATTTTTTACTTCTTGCTATAATAAATATCCCCAAAAAATATATAAAAAAAACAAGCTTCTTTCTCAGTTTAGGCCGATATGCATTCTTCTACATATTTTTGGTAAAAGAAAATCGCAATAAGCATATATTGATTGGTTTGCGCAAAAGTTATAGCGTCTACAAAATAGGGAATAGATTTAGGGCATTTTTATTATAATTTTTTTTTTTATTAGTAATGGCGGCGATCTGCGATTTTTATCGTGACTGCGACATTATGGTGGACAGATCAGATACTTTTGACACTATTTTGGGACCATTGTCATTTATACAGCGATTACTGTGTAAATGTCACTGGCAGGGAAGGGGTTAAACACTAGGGGGCGATCAAGGGGTTAAGTGTGTCCTAGGGAGCGATTCTAACTGTGGGGGGGGGCTACCACTGACATGACAGCGATCACTGCTCCCGATGACAGGGAGCAGTGTATCTCTGTCATGTCGCAAGGCAGAACAGGGAAATGCCTTGTTTACAAAGGCAATTCCCCGTTCTGCCTCTCCTCACCGCGAACGCGGGCCGCCAGTGAACATCGAGTCCCCGGACCCGTGGGCATGCTCCCGCATGTGGGGGGAGCAGCACATGGAAGGTTCTTTACCTTCATGCACAGAATACATAAAGGTAAAAAAAACTTCAGTTTTTACAGCCACTTAAAATTATTTACAGTCAGTAATATTATACATTCTGAATCTATATAGCCCCTTAAATTTCGACATTTGCACTTTTTTTAACATCTGCTCAACAGGAAAAAATATAATACAGAAAATGTCATAGCTTGGCTTTGGGCGCAATGTCACTACCTAGTTAGTCATTGACCTTTAACAAGCAAACAGACTGTGAAGTCTCAAAACTCTAGAATTCCAAACAATGGTTCAATGCCAGTGGCACACCAAGGCCTCTTTCACATGGGCAGCAAAGAAAGGGGGTTGAGTAACACTTTTACCACCCACCAACCTTCCTCTTAAACCGTACAATACAGCTGGAAGGGGTTGTTCACATGCCATGGTTGCAGCAAATTTATTGCAGCATGAAATTAAATGTGCAGTTGACAGGCAGCTCAGCCTGTCAAACTTGACCATTCAAGACCATTTTCAAAGGGACTAATATGCCATAACCACAAGCCAAACGCTCAGCTATTGGTTCCAGCACATTCCAGACTCTTTGAAAATTTCTAATCAGCCCAAAAAAAAAAAAAAAGATTACAGGTGGTGCCCCCTAAATGCCCTATAGCTGCTGCTTAGCTGCACACTGAAGTGATTCAAAGTGATTCATCGCTGTTTGCTTTTCAGAGAATGGGCAAGTATATCAAAGCCACGATAGCTCTGAAATCTGCATCTTTCAGTAACGTTTCAAAACATGCTTTTCCTATCAGACCAGTTTAATGTTTTTTTTTTCTCTTACCCATTTTCAATGATGATAAAGCGTGGCTGGGTCAGAATCTGAGGTTTTTATTGCTGCATACTCATTAAGGAGATTTTCCATCACTTCCTGTCCTGACACAGGTTACTTGGACAGAAGGCAAGGATAAATCTCCCTAGTGGGGAAACAAAAAGTCGCTGAAACCGAGATTTTAACCATATCGCACTGCACATTTCCCAAATTGCTGCCTGTGTCCCCTTTCGGAAGATTTCCCCATTTTCCTGTTCTGACATTCCTTAAATGATTTGATTAGAAATTTCCCTAACAGGAACACAAACTTCAATAAAAACTAGATTGCTTCACCATATCACTGGTAAGTGCCGCTGGACTAATTCCAACCACGTAGCTTCTTTAGGCAGGCATAAGGTTAGTGTTCATTAGGGATGAGAGGGATGTTCGAGTCGAACGTTAGTTTGACTGGAACATCCGGTGTTCATCCGTTTTCCAAATTTAGAACATTATGGGGCATTCACGGAAAATTACAGCGCCCGTGGAACTCCCCATAATGAACGGCGAGACCGTCAATGCACTGCGAGATCGCCATGTTGAGGACAAGTGGCCTGGTATGGTTCAGGAGGGGGGGGCGCTCTCTTGTCCCTCCTTTTCCTGTGGCCTGCCAGGTTGCGTGCACGGATAAGGGTCTGGTATGGATTTTGGGGGGACCCCCACACCATTTTTTTTAACTTTGGCTCGGGGTTCCCCTTAAAATCCAAACCAGGCCAGAAGGGCCTGGTATGCATTTTGGGGGGACCCCCACGCCATTTAAAAGAAATGTGGTGCAGGTTTCCCCTTAATATCCATACCAGACCTGGAGGAACTGGTATAGATTTTGGGGGGACCCCCAAGCCATTTTTTTTTGGTGCGGGGTTCCCCTTAATATTCATACCAGACCCAAAGGTCCTGGTAATGGACTGAGGGGTGGGAACCAATGCCATTTTTTTCAATGATTTTTGTCCATATTGCCAGGATCTGACAATTTATTACAGCCGCGAGCAGTTTTAAATGACATTTTCTCCTTTAGGAATGTAATTTTGCTGTGGTACTGTTATAAACACGGGAAAGATGTGCTACTTTACAGGCAGACCAAGGACACCCCCCAGGCACGATATTTAAAGGAATATTTCATTTTTATTGTTTCAATTTAAGCATTATTAAAATCAGTGCTCCTGAAAAAATGGCCGTTTTTGAAACCTCTTTTTGCATTGATACATGTCCCCTGGGGCAGGACCCGGGTCCCCAAACACTTTTTATGGCAATAAATTGCATATAAGCCTTTAAAATTAGAACATTTGATTTTTCATGTTCGTGTTCATGTTTTCATGTTTCATAGACTTTATCGGTGTTCGCACAAATTTTTTGCCTGTTCGCAAGTTCTGGTGCTAACCAAAATGGGGGATGTTCAACTCTTACCTAGTGTTCATTCTGCCGTTGTTCCCTTTTACAGAGTTTGTATAAAATATTATCTTCACCAGCACACCTTCCTTATGGGTAAGGATATTGATTTATTAGGGAATTTTTGTAGTCTTTTTACTAGTAATGAATACATTTGAGATCTGGGCAACCAAGGAAGCACCAAAATAAAGCTATAAAACAATCCCATTTTTATTAGTAGCAATTATGCATATAGAAAAAGAATTGTAGAAAAACACCCAAGTGTATAATAAAAAGGCTACATCTTAATGTTGTGAGATCACTCCTCCTTCATATAAATAGCTCTTGCATTCCTATTAAAATTAAACTGTATGTCCACTTTTTCATTAATAGAAAAAAATATTAATGTTTAGCTATACTTTTAGGCAACAATAATGGCTGTCTATATATATATTGAAAATAAATTGTTATGTGTGCAGAGACTAAGACATATTAACTGATATATTTTTTCATGGGCAGAAATATTATAGAAAAAATGTGTACAGTTCGATGTTAAGAGAAATATGAGAAATATATATATCCATTATATATATATATATATATATATATATATATATATTTATATATATATATACACAGTGCCTTGAAATTTTCCACATTTTGTCATGTTACAACCAAAAATATAAATGTATTTTATTGAGATTTTATGTGAAAGACCAACACAAAGTGGCACATAATTGTGAAGTGGAAGAAAAATGATAAATGGTTTTCAAATTTTTTTACAAATAAATACGTGAAAAGTGTGGTGTGCATTTGTATTCAGTCCCCCTGAGTCAATACTTTGTAGAACCAACTTTCGCTGCAATTACAGCTGCAAGTCTTTTTGGAGATGTCTCTACCAGCTTTGCACATCTAGAGAGGGACATTTTTGCCCATTCTTCATTGAAAAATAGCTCAAGCTCTGTCAGATTGGATGGAGAGCGTGAACAGCAATTTTCAATTCTTGCCACAGATTCTCAATTGGATTTAGATCTGGACTTTGACTGGGCCATTCTAACACATGAATATGCTTTTATCTAAACCATTCCCTTGTAGCTCTGGCTCTATGTTTAGGGTTAATGTCCTGCTGGAAGGTGAACCTCCGCCCCAGTCTCAAGTCTTTTGCAGACTCTAACGGGTTTTCTTCAAAGCTTGCCCTGTATTTGGCTCCATCCATCTTTCCATCAACTTTGACCAGCTTCCCTGTCCCTGCTGAAGAAAAGCATCCCCACAACATGATTCTGCCACCACCATGTTTCACGGTGGGGTTGGTGTGTTTAGGATGATGTGCAGTGTTAGTTTTCCACCACACATAGCGTTTTGCTTTTAGGCCAAAAAGTTCAATTTAGGTCTCATTTGACCAGAGCACCTTCTTCCACATGTTTGCTGTGTCCCCCACATGGCTTCTCGCATATTGCAAACAGGACTTCTTATGGCTTTCTTTCAACATTGGCTTTCTTCTTGCCACTCTTCCATAAAGGCCAGATTTGATGCTGAAGAAAAGCATCCCCACAACATGATTCTGCCACCACCATGTTTCACGGTGGGGTTGGTGTGTTCAGGGTGATATGCAGTGTTAGATTTCCACCACATATAGCGTTTTGCTTTTAGGCCAAAAAGTTCAATTTAGGTCTCATTTGACCAGAGCACCTTCTTCCACATGTTTGCTGTGTCCGCCACATGGCTTCTCGCATATTGCAAACAGGACTTCTTATGGCTTTCTTTCAACAATGGCTTTCTTCTTGCCACTCTTCCATAAAGGCCAGATTTGTGGAGTGCACAACTAATAGTTGTCTTGACTGTGGACAGATTCTCCCACCTGAGCTGTGGATCTCTGCAGCTCCTCCAGAGTTACCATGGGCCTCTTGAAGCTTCTCTGATGAATGCTCTCCTTGCCCGGCCTGTCAGTTTAGGTGGACGGCCATGTCTTGGTAGGTTTGCAGGTGTGCCATACTCTCCATTTTCAGGTGATGGATTGAACAGTGCTCCGTGAGATGTTTAAAGCTTGGGAATATTTTTTATAACCTAACCCTGCTGTAAGCTTCTCCACAACTTTATCCTTGACCTGTCTGGTGTGTTCTTGACCTTCATGATGCTCTTTGTTCACTAAGGGTCTCTAAAAAACCTCTGAGGGCTTCACAGAACAGCTATATTTATACTGAGATTAAATTACACACAGGTGGACTCTATTTACTAATTAGGTGACTTCTGAAGGCAATTGGTTTCACTAGATTTTAGTTAGCAGTATCAGAGTAAAGGGGGCTGAATACAAATGCACGCCACACTTTTCAGATTATTATTCTTTCCACTTCACATATATGTGCCACTTTGTGTTGGTCTATCACATCCCAATCAAAGAATAAAAATCCCAATAAAATAGAGTTAGGAATCCTGCAATGTTTAGTTAGTGCCTGAATGGCAAGGATTTATTTTCTGTTTTGTTTGTTTAAAACTTTATGCAATCTTTTTAAATAAAACTGGCTGCAAGTCAGATTTTTACAGAAAACCTGGCGTTTGGACTACCCTTTTCCCAGGGAAGGTGATTCCCCTTGAGCTAACCCCTGACAATATGTATATATATATATATATATATATATATATATGTATATGTGTGTATATATATATATATATATATATATATACATACATGTGTATATATATATAATATATATATATATTCACTGATCAGCCTGACCCATAACATTATGATCGCTGACAAATAAAGTGAAAACATTGAATATCTCATTCCAATGGCATCTGAAAGTGGGTGGGATACATTAGGTAGCAAGTGAACATATTGTTCCTGAAGCTGATGTGTTCAAAACAGAAAAAAATGGGTGTAAGGATTTGAGTGACTTTGACAAGGGCCAGATTGCAATGGAAAGAAGACTGGTTTAGCGCATCTCCAAAACAGTAGCACTTGTGGGATATTCCCAGTATGCAAGTTGTCAGGACCTACCAAAAGTGGTCCAAGGAAGGAAAACTTGTGAACCAGTGACAGGGTCATGGACAGCGAGGAGCGAAGGTAGACCCACGTAGTCTGATCCAATAGAAGATCCACTGTAGATCATATTGTTGAAATGTTCATGCTGGTTTTTCGATAGAAAGGTGTCAGAACACACAGTGCTTTACTGTTTGTTGCGTATGGGGTTGCATAGACTCAGACCAGTCAGGGTGCCCATGCTAACCCTAAAAGCACCTACAATGGGCATGTGAGCATCAGAGCTGGAACATGGAGCAATGAAAGAAGGTGGCCTGGTCTGATGAATCACATTTTCTTTTATATGTATGTGTGTATTGCTTTTTTATTATACCCTTATTTTTTTCTACAATTCTTTTTTTTTATTTGCCTAATAGCTACTAAGAAAAATTGAGATTGATTTAATACTCTTTTTTTTTCCAATATTGGTTTTTCAGATTTCAGTTGCTCTTATTACTGGTAACATTTCCTTTTGAGCGGGCCAAAGATTCTATTCACCTACTTTATTATATATTTGTTTTATTTATTATAGTACTGATTCATACATGCATTCTCATTTAGTAGTCAACCAATGTTTTCAGCACTGCACAGGAACCCTTTATTAAGGCAGGATAGCTTGTGCAGTCCCAAAATATCAGCTATACTATGTTTGTGTAGTACCCTCTAGTGTGCTAGAATTGGTTTTTGTTAGTGTGGGGAAGTTTTTTAGGCTGGCTGCCAGCCAAGCCTATGTGTTTTTTTTCTGGGTCAGGGTGAGTGACTCACAGAGGGCTGGATGACTCACAGGCAGCACTTCTGAGACCTCACCCTACTTCTGGAACTTGCTTGAAACATCCAGAAGAATTGGAGTGGAGGTAATGAAGAGTTGCCTGGAGTATTCTGAGGGCCCTGACCAATCCCCAACAGATGGGTTGGCAGGGAGCAGGCCCCCTCAAATACTCTTAGTCAGCCAAGATGGGCCAGTGGAGTTTGGGTGGAAGCTGGGGATGGAGTGTTAGGTGGGTGCCAGAGACCTCTGAGGGAAACCCCCTAGTCTGGAGGGCTGACCTAGTGTCTGGGAGCTTGAGTTCTGAAGGGACCCTCTTCACAACACACAGGGGTGTCCTGAGGCGCAGGAGAAGGACAGCAGGAGGAGAACATTGCCAGGCAAATCTCCAGGGAGGAAGACAGCCTGGTGGACTGGTGAGTGTTACAGTCGGGGAGGACAGCCTGAGAGGACTGGGTGAGAACAGTCTGAGATGGATGCAGAGTCACTCTGGGACTCTGGGAGGACTGTAGAAGTTTAGCCAACAGGGCTGGAGAAAAAGCAAGCAGCAGCCAGGCAGACTTGCAGTGCCTGAAGGGGTGGTGCTGGGATCAGTTGCCACAGAAGGACAGCTGGGCACTAGGATTTTGCTACATAAACAAGGGGCCCACTGTCCCTGCCTGTAAAGGGCATTTTATACCTATCCAACTGTGCCAGCTGGCTCTGGGAGTTGTAGTGCTTCAAGCAAGTGTTGTACTGGAGGAGGCTGAGGAGTGTAAATAGCTGTACAGAAGAAGTTTGTCCCTAAAAAGTTCTACTAAAGTTAAATGGGCATCCCATATTACCCTTCTCACTATCCAAGTTAAACCCCCTAATAAAAATACAAAAACAAAGCACTGGTCTGTTCCTTGCCTCAAAATGTGCTGTGAACATGTGGTGTGCCTGGCTGTGCAGGGCGGGGGATCCCTTTCTACTTGCGGTTCCTTAGTGGGTGTGTTACATTTGTCTATTAAATCTTTTACACATAAGGAAGGTATGTTGGAAAATGCTGTTGTAAATGCGCCATCAAGCTAGCCACTAGAGCACTCATTGCGAATCTTAGTGGCGCATGGATGTACAACTGATATATCTGCCATCTTTGTATAAAACAAACCTTCCACAGTCCATTCTAACACTGCATCTTCAAAAGCCAAAAAAGTAGTTTCTGGGTGGGCAATTCATTCTTGGTGTGTGAAATCGCATGGCCACAATTCCCTTGGCATGTCAAGGTGTTTGTCGGAAGCAAGACCACACATACTACAACAGTGGTTGCATAGCCTCTTTTTATTTGCTATATGAGGACGACGTTCAGCTTAAAAATGTCAGCCTAAATTGTATAATGGGGTATGGCGCTCCCTTTAGGATAATGGGGTAGTAGAGTAGTAGGGGGGGATTTTATTGTATAGTTCCTTGTGACTAGAACCAATTTTTAACTCCAACTGTACCCCTAGTGGTGGTACAGGATACCATCAACCCTATAAAGTGCAAAAAACCTAATGTGCAGCAGTGCAATCTTCAGTGAAACAATTCATAACTCATACATGTGACCGCAATAGAAAAAAATAAAAAACTAAACATTTCCAATATTCATGAATCATACATGTGACCACCCTGGAAAAGAGGGGGGGGGGGTTTATATGCTGAACCCCTAATTATATGATAGATCTTCACCAACAAGCCAGCATAAATATTAGTGACTTATTCACAAGACCCATACATACACCTTAAACCAAATTGAATTAATTAATAATATAACCAGTGATCATAGTCCTAGGTGTGCTAGATCATTGATTTTCCCTTATATCACATGAACTTCCAGGTGCACCTTTACTCAAATTAGTGCAAGTGTGTGCAAAGCAATTAATAATAAATAGTAAATAATTATAGTCCATATAGTAATCAAAGTCTTCAAATCCAATGTTCAAAATTATTTCCAAAGAAACTGTGACTGGGGTGCTCTCAGATGATATTGGTGACTTATTGTGCTCCCCCTCACGGGTCCCCACTCACCGAATCCTGCAACCCCAAAAGGGGCAAACAGCATAGGGTATCACGGCCACAAACTCCTCTCCACCGCGATCATCTGAGGTATCCAAATTGGTCTCCGCTCACCGTGTTGTATTTAAGGTATGTTCTCAATGGCTCCCGAATCCCGCAACCCCAAAAGGGGCAAACAGCATAGGGTATCACGACCACAAACTCCTCTCCACCGCGATCATCTGAGGTATCCAAATTGGTTTCCGCTCACCGTGTTGTATTTAAGGTATGTTCTCAATGGCTCTTACTAAATAACTTGGAATCCGTGGTCAGGTCTGTCTGCCGATGGAGCACCAGCTGCCACTGCACGTTATAAGCAGCTAAAACAGGTTTTTCTTTTTGGATACCTGAACAGCTCAGCCAGACACGTCCTGGGTGATGAAGCAGCTGCTGGAGCCGATGAATTTGAGACTTGTTTTGAACCTCTCCCTCACACCACACCAATTCCCGCCCATTCTTCCCTTGCCTGCATTATGAGGTCACACGTAAGAAGGGCACTCTTTATTTCCTAATATATTACTAGTATCTCCTGTTCTATATTGTAAAGTATTTCGAGATTATTGTGTTTCACCATTTTACTTATTTTGGTAGAATTCTCTACTTTACCCTTTATTCAAAGTTGCTTTTTGTCTATTATTGATGTAGAAACTAGAAATACTCACACCCCAAATAGCAAGCAATTGTGCTGCAAGTTTGAAAATGACTTTCTAAGCTGCTGCTGCTAGACTTTCCAGGATTCACAAGTTTGTTGCATTATTGCAGCCAGTCCGCATTGCATGACTCCAGATCAACTTTCTTTGCAAACATTCTGCAAGTCTGCTGCAAGTTTTGGTTCAGTTATTTTGTGCAATAGTCATCCCACCACAGGGGGGTCACTGTGACTGAATTTTCATGCTGCAGACTTGCAGAGCTCTTGCTGTAGACTCACCACTGCAACTTTGCTCTTGCTAGAGACTTGCCACGCAAATTTGCTACAAATTGGAAAAGTGTCAACTGGAACTTGTGCTTTAAGTGTTCTGCAAGTGTACAACTTGCCAGTGAAAATGTGCAGCAAGTTAAAAGACTTACAATTCAAAGCTGCCACAAATTTGTTGCAAGTTATCTTTGCTATCTGGGTGCACGCGTGCACACACACTGACAGCATACCTGTGTCCTGGACCACCCTGGAGGGTTCACCACAGTTAAGTGATGCACCCTGATCCTACAAACGCCCCAGCCTGTAATTAGATTAAAGGAACAGCAGAACACAATGCACTCTCCCCTCCTGTAAGTATGTTCACACAACCAACAACAACACCTACAGGGTGAGGGCCACCATCAATTGCCTCCCAACACTTGCCTTTTGCACACTTTGCCTTCTAGCCTTGCATTGGAGATTCCCTGAATTTATCTTACAGTAGTTCCCAGAGATCTTCTATAGCATATTACAGAAATGTTTCTTTTCCTAAGACTGTCTTCAGTTGGAGCATTAAATTTACGTTAAAGCAGAACTTCAGACAGATACCGTATATACTAAGCCGAGTTTTTCAGCACATTTTTTTTTTTTTTGCTGAAAATGCCCCCCTTGGCTTATACTCGAGTCAAGCACTTTTCTGTAGCAGAGAATTACATTTTCCGAACTGACTTTGGGTGCCCCATATCTTGGGGCCACTTGATGCTAGGAACCCCCAAATTTGGTGGGCAAACCCAGTAGAAATAGCACTACAACATATCCAAAGCTGGGGTTCCTAGAGATACGAGGCCCCAAAGTCAGTTCGGAAAATGTCATTCTCTGTTTGACATATTCCGAACCGACCTTGGGGCTCCATATCTCAGGGGCCACTTGGCTGGGGCTAGAAACCCCAGCTTTGGATATGTTGTAGTGCTAGTTCCACTGGGTTTGCCCACTAAATATGGGGTTCCTAGCACCAAGTGACCCCGAGATACGGGCACCAAATTCGGTCAACTGTGTCCATCTGCAGCAATGTCATTTCGGGACCCTTTGGGTCCAGAGACCCCAAATTTTGGCTGCAGCTAGGGGGCATCTAGGAACCTTAACTACCGAGTTTGAAGTTCGGGGGACCTATGGCTGCAAATGGGCACAGTGAGGAATGCAAATGGGCATTGTTGACTCTCTTTTCAACTTACAGTAGTTGCGCATTTCTCACCCTAGGCTTATACTCGAGTCAATAAGTTTTCCCAGTTTGTTTGTGGTAAAATTAGGTGCTTAGGCTTATATTCGGGTCGGCTTATACCCGAGTATATAGAGTAATTCAGACACGACCTAATGCAGATATATATCCTTTAATGCATTAGTGTATATATTTTTTAATGCAAACTAACTTGGCATCAGCCTCTTGTGGCATAACTCTGACTGGGAGAGGAGAAGCAGCACAAAGAGCCAATCAACTGCAATGCAGTGTTTATGTCCTCAAAAGGGACATGCTAATAGGAGTGATGTAGAGGTGAGCTTATCAGTCTGCTTTTACATAGAGTATCCTAGAAAATTTGATGACAGAGTGCTTCAGAGTACAACTTAGAAGATATCTTTATCCAAAGGTATGCTCTTTGTGCAACAACTATAACATACTTTGGTTTTCTTTTTCATTATTACCCCTTTACTGATTCACCTTCCTTTCTGTATCGTCAATATATCCTCATTTTTATCCCACTTATTCTTTTCAATAAATTATATAGGTTTCTTTTGGGTACCTAGCAATCACATACAAAGTCCCCCTATTCCATCAACAAAGTTCTGAATTACTAATCTGTGTCCTTTGTCCTTTTATGAGTAAAGCTGCATTCACACGATCAGACTTTCCAACAGGAAATGTTCGATGCCAGGCTGTTGTCGGTAAATCCAACCGTGTGTATGCTCCATCGGACAATTGTTGTCGAATTTTCCGCAGACAAATGTTGGATAGCAGGTTTGAAAATTTTCCATGGACAAATGTGTGTTGTCGGATTTTCCGAGCGTGTGTACACAAGTCCATCTGACAAAAGTCCAAAGTACAAACATGCATGCTCGGAAGCAAGGACGAGCCAGAAGCGGTCGGTCTTGTAAACTACATGTGATAACAAAAGCTTGCCACCACCCTCATTTATAGCCGGCTATCGCAGTAAGCGGCATTGGAAGGCTAAAACAGGTACCAACAAAGTCTGGGGCATGCCTAGGAAAAAAATCATAGCCTACTTACCACCAGCTTGCAGACAACTAATTTGACCTGTCTAACAGTACGCATTAAAAACAGGGGTTTAGTCCGCACGCATTTGCAAAAGCATGCGTGAGCCACAGAGCCACGTCACGGCACCCTTGTATCTGTGGTCCTAACACTAAACTATGAGTGTCCCCACAGTGGAGGCACATGCATTTTAATGGATAAATGAGAGCAGGTGGACTGAAGGGGAGCCCACCCCTCCTTAAAGGTACAGGAGCACCACCAAACACCCAGCAACAGCACAATGGCTGCAAAGGTGCTGGTGCGTTGCTGAACCAATACAAATACACATGTGATAACAAAAACTTGCCACCACCCTCATTTATAGCTGGCTATCGCAGTAAGCGGCATTGGAAGCTATTGCTGGGTGTTTGGTGTGCTCCTGTACTGTGATAGCCAGCTATAAATGAGGGTGGTGACAAGCTTTTGTTATCACATGTGTGTTTGTATTGGTCCAGCAAAAGTACATTCTATGCATCCAAAAATATAGAAAATATACCAAATCAAATCATTATTCAACCAAAAAAATGTCAAAGCAATAACTCCAAGGCCAATAATAAATAACACGTTATCTCCTCCGATTCCACAACATGTCTGGTTGACGAACGGCCGTTCAAAAACGTACTGAAAAGCACAAAATGAAAAACGTGAAAAGAAAAGCGTGAATCAACACTCACCAAACTTCTACTAACACGAAATTAGCAGAAGGAGCCCAAAGGGTGGCGCTAAAGAGCTGAAAAATCACGTAGTACGTCTAGTACGTCACTACGTTCATAATTGTTGGCCAACATTTGTGTGGCCGTGTGTATGCAAGACAAGTTTGGGCCAACGCCCTTCTAACAAAATTCCACGGTTTTGTTGGCCAACAATCTGATCCTGTGTACGAGGCTTAAGACTGGATTCTAATTGTGGGCTTGTTGGCCCCATGACCCTAACACATTTCCTTGGAGAATCTGTATCTTTACAGCCTTGAGAAAAGAAGGGAAAGGGTAAGATATGAATGAAACATTTAAATACATTAGGTGTGAATAAGGTTCAGAAGGATGGTATTTTCAATATGAAGCTAAGATCAAGATCAACACTGGGACATGACCTAAAATAGCAGGAAGTAAGTTCTAAACTAATCTTAGAAAGTATTATTTTACCGAAAGAGTTGTTGACAGATGGAATAGACTTCCATCAGAGGTAGTGAGCCTGTCAAAAGTATGTGGATTCCATCATGCGTGGGACAAACATAGATCTATACTCAGACAAGTAGTTTAAAATAAATAAATCTAAAATAATGGGGGCATGTTCAATGGGCCAGTCATATCGCTGGCATTGTTCTTCAATGTATCTACACTGAGCAAAATTATAAACGCAACACATTTGTGTTTGCCCTTATTTATCATGAGCTGAACTTAAAGATCTACAACTTTTTCTATGTAGTCAAAAAGCCTATTTCTCTCAAATATTGTACACAAATCTGTCTAAATCTGTGTTAGTGAGCACTTCTCCTTTGCTGAGATAATCCATCCACCTCACAGGTGTGACATATCAAGATGCTGATTAGACAGCATGATTATTGCACAGGTGTGCCTTAGGCTGGCCACAATAAAAGGCTTTAAAACATGCAGTTTTACTGTATTGGGGGGTCCGGAGGGTCTGAAAACCAGTCAGTATCTGGTGTGACCACCATTTGCCTCACGCAGTGCAGCACATCTCCTTGGCATAGAGTTGATCAGGTTGTTGATTGTGGCCTGTGGAATGTTGGCCCATTCCTCTTCAATGGCTGTGCGAAGTTGCTGGATATTGGCAGGAATTGGAACACGTCATATACGCCGATCCAGAGCATCCCAAACATGCTCAATGGGTCACATGTCCGGTGAATATGCTGGCCATGCAAGAACTGGGATGTTTTCAGCTTCCAGGAATTGCAACGTTGGGCCGTGCATTATCATGCTGCAACATGAGGTGATGGTCGTGGATGAGTGGCACAACAATGGGCCTCAGGATCTTGTCACAGTATCTCTGTGCATTAAAAATGCCAGCAATAAAAATGCACCTGTGTTCGTTGTCCATAGCATACATCTGCCCATACCATAACCCCACCGCCACCATGGGCCACTCAATCCACAATGTTGACATCAGCAAACCGACCCCCCACACGACGCTATACATGCTGCCTGCCATCTGCCCTGTACAGTGAAAACCGGGATTCATTGGTGAGGAGAACACCTCTCAAAGTGCCACACACCGTTGAATGTGAGCATTTGCCCACTCAAGTCAGTTACAACGACGAACTGCAGTCAGGTCGAGACTCAGATGAGGATGACGAGCATGCAGATGAGCTTCCCTGAGACGGTTTCTGACAGTTTGTGCAGAAATTTTGAGTTTGGAAACAACAAAGGACAATGCAGATGCCACCACTCCCCAAGTAGTAGTAAGTATTAGTTGATAGTAAATGGTAGTAGTAGTAGTAGTTATGGAGTATATATATATATATATATATATATATATATATATATATACATATATACATGGGGCAGACTTGATGGACCACTTGGTCTTTTTCTGTTGTTACTCTTCTATGTTTACACACTAAGGGGTTAATTTACTAGAACTGGAGAGTGCAAAATCTGGTGCAGCTCTGCATAAAAACCAATCAGCTTTCAGGTTTTATTGTCAAAGCTTAATTGAACAAGCTGAATTTAGAAGCTGATTGGCTACTGTGCACAGAGACACCAGATTTTGCACTCTCCAGTTTTAGTAAATCAAGGGTCTGTTTCAACAGACTTTTGTTCATGTCAGAACTGCTTTCTGCTTTATATAAATCTATGGTAATGCAAAAGCAGCTTAATGCAAGTCCAATGCAGGTTAGAAGGAGGTCAACTGCAGGTCAAATGCACCTATCAATGTATTTTGAATCATCTCAAAAGCATCTAAAACTGATGTCAGAAGCAAGCTAAATTTGCAAATTGATCCAAAGCCCATCGAGACAAGCCCTTATGCCGTGTACACACGACCGGACTTCTCGACAGCAAAGGTCCAACAGAATGAATCCGCCAGACAATTCGATGGTGTGTGGGCTTCATCGGACCTTTGCTGTCGAAAAATCAGACAGACTTTAGAAATAGAACATGTTTCAAATCTTTCCGACAGACTCGAGTACGGTCAAAAAATTTGTTCGTCTGTATGCTAGTCCGACGGACCAAAAATGATGCTAGGGCAGCTATTGGCTACTGGCTATGAACTTCCTTATTCTAGTCCGGCCGTACGTCATCACGTTCGAATCCGTTGGACTTTGGTGTGATCATGTGTAGGCAAGTCCGTTGCGCCGGAACTCCGTCGGAACTCCATTGAAAGTCCGTCAAAAAGTCTTTGGGAGTTCAGTCCGTCGGAAGTCCGCTCGTGTGTACACAGCATTAGGAGGCATGTACTCACCACTGCTCGTTAGCCATAGTGCCCTTTATAGTGGCCTGTTGCTTTGTGCTCTCTTCGATTTACCTTGCTTGGGTGGCTCTTTCAGGAAAATGCATTGCAAACTGATAGCTGTCTGGGTCACAGAGGGACGCGCAAACCTCGAGCCACAATATGGCAACAATGCCCAAGGAAGAAATACATGACTTCATTAAACTCTGTCCCAATTTCAGCTGTAAAGCAGCTCTAGAAATCATTATTTAAATTATGAGAAAACATTTTCCTACGAGTGTCTATAATGAATATCTGTTAGAGTCTAATATTGTTTTCTTGAAATCAAGATTACTGGAGTATGCTATATTGAAATGCATAGTCATGCAGCCCTGGCAGAAAATTGATTTCGTATTGTGTCACTAAGAGGACAATCATTCCACATTCTGCACTATGAAGGATGAATTTTGGACTTTCCCTGCTCATAGAATCTTATTATTGTTATAATACTCCTTTCTTAATAGTATTAAAATCAATCTCTTCTTTCCTGTACATTTGGGAAGCTTTGTGTGAAATTTGCAATAATCTGCTTTAACGTTTTACAAATGACAGCATTAAAGAATACTCTTATTTCTCACCTAATCCATTTAATATGATTTAATCAAAACAAATTATTTGCCCGATGCTGCAATGCTCGCCACTAAGACATGAATCAGCAAACGCAAAACACATTTCTTTTCTGTGAAGGTCTATTGTGCAACAATGTTAAAAAGCTAGCTCAAGCATAATAAAGCTACTTTAATCAAATCAATGCCTGCAGATATTTAAAAAGCAAAAATTGGTACTTCCTAAGCTCAGCCAAAAATTAATTAAAAGCTCTGTTAACAGTGTACACACAGCCCCCACAGTCTAAAGACCTTAAACGCTAACAAAATCACCTCCCATAATCCATACTCCCCACTTAGTCTACCTCGTCATCTCTGAATTTAGAACCCACTTGTGCCAAGGTCCACAACTCCATTAGATTACAATTGAGCAGCTGGCAAGTGTCCAAATTGTATCTTCTAATTAAAAAAAACTGAGGTGGGTTTGTATGGCATGGGTACCTCCACGCCTCTCCTATGATCTCATGCTTTGTATGAAGGCAAGGGGAGGCCTGGGTCTTCCAGACCTTTTATTATATTATCAGACCACTGACACCTTTAAACTCTCGGATACTTCCCCAGCAGTGTTTTTTTTGCAAAATATTGTTGTATAGCCTTACAAATCTCTCCTTCCACTGCAACATCATCCATTCAATTTTAATTTAGGCACCATGACCAAGGCTGATGGGATTTGGTTCGCAGCTGGAGAACAAGCTCCACTGGGGCATGATTTGTGATCGTGAAGGGGTGTATTTTATTACGATGCATACTATCAAGGTGACCCTGATCAATCAAAAGCAGATCAATCCGGAAGTACGACTGGTGTATTTGCAAGAAGTAAGAAAAGTCTTTATCATTAGCATTAAAAACTCTCCAGCAGTCCACCAGCCACAAATCCCAAAAGGGACTTGGAAATATGTTTCCTTGCAACGACAGAGTACGTTTGCCAGAGAATGTCCATGATCACAAATCCAGAGGAGAAATCCTTTAAGACATTAAGAACCTTGTCCAAAAAGGATACCTGACCTGAATTCGGGTCATAAATATTCACCAATGTAAGTGGGTTGCCATAAAGAGTACCTTTGCCCATAATTTATCTGCCCTGGGGTCCTCTAAGTGTGTCTCAGGAACAAAGGGGCAGGTCTTGTGAAGGGCTATAGCTACATCTTTGGCCCGTTTGGGAGGTAACATGTTCTGAAACCAATGGTCAAACAGGTAAAGCAGCAATTTAGGAATCGACCCAGACATGAAGTGGGTTTCTTGCAACATTAAAACCTGGGGCTTAAGAGCACGGACCTCTCATCAAACTCTAATTTGCTTAAAGGGAGAGCTAAGTCCTCTGACATTGTATGATTGCACTTTAAAATCAGACACTACGGAAAAAAAACACAACCCACAAGAGGCAAAAAGTTAGTCGACCAGGAAAAAAACAGCAAAATATGTTAAAACACCATATAAAAATAAACAAAACAATGAGTGCAGACAGCATGCCACTGGCCTCTGTAAAACAGAGACAGAGTGCATCGGCAGCACGGAGTCTACAACCCCGAAGGGTGAGTAACCCATATAAAAACAGAAAGGGCTAGACCTATAATGTGGAAGCATGTAAGCCATACCCAAGCAGGCAATACCAGAGCTACTCACCGCATATAAATGAAAAAATAACGGCGTAATCTTCAGCCATATAGTACAATCAAGACTTACAGTTTAACCAGCAAACCAAAATCCATTGTGGACTAAGGCATTTGACAGTAAGCAAAATAACACAAAACAACAAAGAAAAAATATAATAGTTGACATCATGCAGCTCAAACAGTCCTGGATGTGTCCAGGACTGAGGGGAAGTCATAACATCGTTAATCCCAGAGGGTTAACCAAAGTGCGAGTTACCCATACGTAAAATGATGGTCACCAACATAAATTCCTCCCAAAATACCCATAGGAAAGCAAAAAGAGGACACCTCAGAGTTTCCCTTTTGCATTTGGTGATCCTAGGGTTTACGAATCCTCTTTCTTTTCCAACACTGTTCTTGCCAGTCCTGCTGCAGGGTAGGTTGATGTGAGGTTCTGCCACCTCTCCAGTCAGGGAAGTCAACCTCTAACAGATTGAGCACCTGTGGAAACTGCGGAATGTCATCTTTGTTTCAAAGACTGGTCGAGACCCCCTCTTTAGTGTCTGTAAGCCAGAAAGGGAAGTCCCATTGATATGTATCTACCACATTTTGCAGGGTGTCCAGCAGAGGGCTAAGGGTTTTTCGTAGTTCCAATATACGGCGGGACAGATCAGGAAAAAAAGTACAGTTTAGCTCCCTCCAGCTCCAAATATGGCCTCCTGCGCATTCCCCACATGATAGTTTCCTTGTCCTGGAAGCGCAGCAATTTACATATTACATCTCGTGGCTTATCAACATCGGTATTCACTGACCCCAGGGCTCTATGAGGGAGTTGGCCCTCTTTTGTTGCCTAAACTCCTCTGTGAAGGTGTTCCACTAGATTTTGGAGTCCGTGGGAACGCATGTGTGCAGTAGGGTTCACTAGGGTGTTCAGTAGGGTTGAGGTCAGGTCTCCATGAAGGCCACTCAGGTTCCCCCACACCAAACGCAATGTCTTTATGGACCTGGCTTTGTTGACAGGAGCACAGTCATGCTGGAATAGAAATTGGTCTTTCCCTAACTGTTACCACAAGGGTGGAAGTGTACACTTGTCTAAAATTCTTTTTTTTTTGCAGTAGCATTAGCATCCTTCACACCTAAATTTAAAGAGAAACGTTGGTTTATTTTTTTTTAACAGCTACAAATACAGGTATTTAATAGTGCCTAGTGTCAAGTGCTGTCTTCCTACAGCCAGTTCTTCTGACTGTTGTGGGTCCCCATTGCCACCATCTTGGATACAGGAGCTGGTTTTGGCTTCCTGAGGAACCACAGCTATCTCCCCACTGCGCATGTGCAAGCTCATGTGGCGATTTGTGAATGGTCCTGAAGCCTACTGGGACGTGTGACATGTCCCAGAAGGCTGCGGGAGGGGAAAGAGGTTTTTTTTTAGTGAGGTTCCACTCTAATAATTTGGAGGGAAGTCCATGTTTCTTTGGCCATATAGATGTGTGATGATCAAGTGTGTAGAAACTTTTGGCTGTATAGGGGGTTGATTTACTAAAGACAAAAAATTGTTAACTTTGCAATGGAAGTTGTACTCAAAGCTTAGTGATTATGGTCAAATTTCACTTTGCACAGAATAATGCCCTGTACACACGGTCGGATTTTCCGACGGAAAAAGTGTGATCGGATTGTGTTGTCGGAAATTCCGATCATGTGTGGGCTCCATCGGACTTTTTCCGTCGGAATTTCCGACACACACTTGGGTTGATTTACTAAAGGCAAATCCACTTTGCACTACTTTCAGTGCACTTGGAAGTGCAGTCGCTGTTGATCTGAGGGTGACATGCAAGGAAAATAAAAAACAGCATTTTTGCTTATACATGATTGGATGATAAAATCAGCAGAGCGTCCCCTCATTTAAGATCTTCCCTTAGATCTAAAGGGACTGCACTTCCAAGTGCACTTTTTTTTTTTTTCATTTCAGTGCACTGGTAGTGCAAAGTGGATTTGCCTTTAGTAAATTAACCCCACTGTGTTGGGCAGCACAGTGGTGTAGTGGGTAGCACTCTCACCTAGCAGTAAAAAAGGTCGCTGGTTCGAATCCCAACCACGACACTACCTGCCTGGAGTTTGTATGTTCTCCCTGTGCTTTTGTGGGTTTCCTCCGGGTACTCCAGTTTCCTTCCACACTCCAAAGACATGCTGGTAGGTTAATTGGCTTCTGTCCAAAAAATGGCCCTAGTATATTAATCTGCATTAGGGACCTTGGATTGTGGGCTCCTTGAGGGTAGGGACTGATGTGAGTGTGCAATGTATGATGTGGAGCACTGTGTAAATTGACGGCGCTATATGGGTACCTTAAATAATATAATAGACTAGCATCTTAATGAGACACAATGTACAGGGACAAATGTAGACACTCACTCAGGTCGAACTGGACGGACACAAAGTCCCACGCATGCTCAGAATAAATTAAGAGACAAAAGCTTTCGGCTACTGCCCCGTTTATAGTCCCGACATACGTGTTTTACGTCACCGCGTTCAGAACGATCGGATTTTCCAACAACTTTGTGCGTCCGTGTATATGCAAGACGAGTTTGGCACAAAATCCGACGGATTTTGTGGTCGGAATGTCCGATCGATGTCCGATCGTGTGTACAGGGCATAATACCCAACCACGTGACAGAAAATAAAAAAACAGCATTTTTTGCTTGCATGTGATTAAATGATGGAAGTCAGCGGAGCTTCAACTCATTCACTAAGTTCTAGAGTAAAATTCCCTGCAACTTTCCTTGTGGGAAATAGGAAAAGTAAAAAGCCTATTTGATTTTAGTAAATCAAGCTCATATTGTACAACCCTTTACTACCTTTCAAGAATTTCACAGCCTCTGAATATATTAGTTGCTTGGATCTGTCAGTGAAAGAAGAAATCCGTTTTTTGTTCTGATGATATTTTATCACAATTATGATTCATGGTATTATTAAGTTCACAGATGTTAGCTGGAAGAAGTCATTTCCTCAGCCCGGGGGCCTCCCCTTCACCATTCATTTTTGATAATTAGTCCATCTTTACAAAGGCAATGTCATATTCGGACGAGGCTGAGAAATAATATTTTTGCATTTCTGTCATCTCCTCGCCTCATTCCCATCTTGTTTCCCCTTAAACATGGTGCTTTAATAGCCCCTTTCATTATTCCAGAGTATAAATGGGGAAGGTGAGGAATTTTTAGAGAAAAATAGCAAAATGCACCCGATAGAGCGTAGGAGGTGAGTTCACGCATTTAAAATACAAGTTGTCAAGTCATCACACTGAAGTGAAAGTTGTGAAAACCACACAACATGCCCATTGCTTGAGAGGGAAAACATATGTGCATTAATGTTACTGGATCATTAAAAGAGAAATTCAGACAAATACAGTACATGAAAAACACCCTTTAGTTCATATAGCTCCTTGAGGGCAGGGACTGATGTGAATGTACAATATAGATGTAAAGCGCTGCCTAAATTGACAGCGCTTAATAAATACCTATAATAAATAAATAAAAGTAAAATATATACCTTCTAAAATCATTCAATTACGTGTAAGATTAATTACTTAAATTAAGCTTTAAAGTGATTGTAAAGGCTTGTTTAATAAAATAAAAATAAAATAAACATGTTATACTTACCTCCTCTGTGCAGTTGGATTTGCACAGAGCAGCCCCGATCCTCCTCTTCTCGGGTCCCTCTTTGCTGCTCCGGCCCCTTCCTCTGGTGTGTGCCCCCTCAGCCAGCAGCTTGCTACAGGGGGCACCCAAGCTGAGTCAGAGCCCCGTGTATCCATTCAGACACGACCTGGCCCCCCTCTCTCCCCCCCGGTTGACTTACTGATTTTGATTGACAGCCACGGGAGCCAATGGCGCTGCTGCTGTCTCTCAGCCAATCAGGAGGAGTGTCTGGGACAGCTAAGACAGTCGTGGACATCGCTTGCAGAGAGATGTGGCTGAGGTAATCACTCCCAGGAAAACCCTTTGGTCGCCCCTGATGTTAACCCCTTCTCTGTCAGCGTCCTTAGTAGAGTAGCACTGCATATTTCTTAGCGATGATCACTGTATTAGTGTCACTGCTCCCCAAAAAGTGTCCAAAAGTGTCAGTTAGGTGTCCGATTTGTCCACTGCAATATCACAGAAAAAGAAAATAAATAAAAATATACCATAGTTTGTAGACGCTGTAGCTTTTGCGCAAACCAATCGACATATGCGTATTGGGATTTTTTTTTTTAACAAAAATATGTAGCAGAATAAATTGATGAAGACGGATTTTTTACATTTTTTTTTTTTTTAATTGGGAATGTTTTATAGAAGAAAGTAAAAAAATATAAATATATTTTTTTAAGTGTATTTAGTACAAAATACAACAAATACCACCAAAAGAAAGCTCTATTTGTGGGGAAAAAAGGACATAATTTTTTTGCGTACAGCATCACATGCCCGCACGATTGACAGTTACAGTAACGCAGTGCCATATCGGAAAAAATAGCCTGGTCATGAAGGGGGGTAAACCTTCAGGGGGTGAAGTGGCTAAAGCATTAAAGATTTATGCTGTTATTTCTTTACTGGCAGACACAAACTGTGCTTACTAGGTGGAATTCTGCACTATTGACAGCTCATTGAAGACTTTGGGAGTGTCAGCAAATCCTTCCCTTCTCACAGCTGTGACCTGAGTTCTGATAGTCGTTGTTCACTTATCATGCAAGCAGCACTCCCTGAGATCCATGCTGTTAGCGCCTTCACTTCTGTATGTAAATTCTGTAACTCAAATGTCTGTAAAATTGAAAGCCATTCCAAGTTATTTTTTAGGTATCCACTTTACTTAATATAAGCTAGGCATTTTAAAGCCCAACTCCACTTTGGACAAAAGCTAAAACACATGAGACCTCTGGTCACTTATAAAAATGAAAAGCTAATCTCTGGTGCTGTCCCCCATGGACTCACTCAACAATACAGCACCGCTCCTCTTCTGGTTTGACACCCGGCACCCTTAAGCCCACTTCTTGTGAGCCCAGGGCATCATGGATCTTCCCACTAGCCTGGACTCACAGGAGAATGCTTAAGACAGTAGTGCCACTTGCCAGCATTAAGAATCTTCCCACTGCTAGCAGAGAAGATAAAGAGAACCTGTGATATCAACAGAGTGGACCAAATACACCTGAACCAAGGTGTCATGTGGATTGATTAAAAAATACCTTTTAAGCCCCATATACACGATCGGATTTTCCGACAGGAAATGTTAGATGTCAGGCTGTTGGCAGAAAATCCGACCGTGTGTACGCTCTATCGGACAATTGTTGTCGGACTTTTCGCCAACAAATGTTGGCTAGCATGTCTTCAAATTTTCCACCAACAAATGTGTGTTGTCGGATTTTCCAAGCGTGTGTACACAAGTCTGTCGGACAAAAGTCCAAAGTACAAACACGCATGCTCGGAAGCAGAAGCGGTCGGTCTTGTAAACTAGCGTTCGTAATGGAGAATTAACATTCGTGACGCTGCAAATTATGAAATCTCGAAATGCAGCGCACAATTCTCTTCTTCTTTAATGGGATAATAATGAAGCTGCTTTGCTGGTGATACTGATGGAGTTATTGCAAACTAATTTTCAAAGGCTTTTTTTTCTAGTAATATCAAGAATAATATTATTGTTTTTGTTTTTTTTTATTTCATTTGTGCAAGTTACCACAACACCATTATCCTGTAGTTTTTAAGATCAAAGATACAACTATGTTGGTGTCCCTTGTCAATTTTACATTGTATTTTTTTTAAATGCAACTGCCGACTCCCAAACTGTCGTTTGAAGTAAAACACATAGCCAAGTATTATTCTACACTATTTTTTCTATTGTGCATTAAAAAAAGAAAACAAATAAAATTAGACATGCTATCTGCCAATAGAACTTAACCAAAAAGTGCATTCTATGCATCCAAAAATATAGAAAATATACCAAATCAAATCATTATTCAACCAAAAAAATAATGTCAAAGCAATAACCCCAAGGCCAATAATAAATAACACGTTATCTCCTCCGATTCTGCAACATGTCTGGTTGATGAACGGCCGTTCAGAAATGAACTGAAAAGCACAAAATGAAAAACGCGAAAAAGAAAAGCGTGAATGAACACTCACCAAACTTCTACTAACACGAAATTAGCAGAAGGAGCCCAAAGGGTGGCACTAAAGAGCTGAAAAACGATGTAGTATGTCTAGTACGTCACTATGTTTGTAATTGTTGGCCAACATTTGTGTGACCATGTGTATGCAAGACAAGTTTGAGCTAAAGCCCTTCGGACAAAATTCCACGGTTTTGTTGTCGGAAAGTCCGATCGTGTGTACGAAGCATAAGTGTTACATTTTAACCAGCATAATGTCAAAGGGTTATGCCATGTCACAGTGAGGAATTGATGTCACCAAGGGTTCTCACCCATGCAGGTTGAGGGGCTCCAGGATGTGTATCTCATTAGGAGACAACCGCCCTGGTATGAGTTATGGATTCTAAAAGCAATGTAAAGTATTGGGTGGGAAAAGACTCCAAACCTAGGTCCATGTTTGATGGTGACCAGTAGACATGTGCATTCGTTTTCGTCCGAATGCATTTTCGTCTGAATTTCAGGTATTTTCGTTATCATTTTAACAAACGATAACGAAAGTGCAGAATCCGAAAAACGAAAGATCCGACATAAAAAAATGCTTTATTTTCGTTCTCGTTGCTACAACAGTTGGATATAGATAGGAGATTCGACATGATGATGACAATAACAATCTGTGTCCATCAAACCTGTGGTCGAATGTGCCTAACCTTAACTCTATTAGTCCAAGATTATTCTACATAGAGAGAAAAGATTCGACATAGAGAGAAAAGATTCGACATGGAGAGAAAAGATTCGACGTAGGGGAGAAAAGATAAATAAAAATAATGATGATGATGAATGTTATTGGCTGATTGTAACCAAAGAGGAGGAGCAGTAAAATAGCTAGAACTAAGTTTTGAAAGTTCTAAGAAGATTCGATGGAGCAGGTAAACTATACAACGTCGTGCAGTTTAGCTGCTCCGTCGAACCTTCTTTAAACATTCGACAGACACCATAAGCCTTCAATGACAGATTCAACCTTAATTTCGATTTTTTTCGACGAATGCAATTTTTAACGAAAAACAAAATAAATAAAAACGAATTTCAGGAGTAACTAAATAAATTTATTTTTCGGACGAAAGCGAAATTCCGAAACGAAATATTTCAGTGTGCACATGTCTAGTGACCAGCACCTATTGATTGTGCAAGTGGGCAGCAAGCGCACAGGAAAACTAGGAACGTTAGTCTGCCCGCACTGACCAGGTCAACATTTGGAGATAGATTTGCTGCAGGAGCAGGGTGTAAACACAATCGTGTTCTGGATTGAGGAACCTCATTCTATTAAGTTGCCAAAGCTGGCCTGCTTAAAAGCCAGGAAGAAAATAAAAATAACCTTTTCTGTTATATAAAAATGGGCAGAAAGCCCTTATCCACAGGTTTGGTGAGTGGACTGTGTTCTTAAAGCTCTACCCTTGAAGCTAATTCTCACAATTCATACATGTAACATGACAAAATACGGTATATGTAGAGCTTGGTCTGCTTTAAAGTGGAAGAAAAGCCTAAAGCCTCGTACACGCGATCAGATTGTTGGCCAACAAAACCGTGGAATTTTGTCCGAAGGGCGTTGGCCCAAACTTGTCTTGCATACACACGGCCACACAATTGTTGGCCAACAATTACGAACGCAGTGAAGTACTAGACGTACTACGTGGTTTTTCAGCACTTTAGCAAAACCCTTTCGGCTCCTTCTGCTAATTTTGTATTAGTAGAAGTTTGGTGAGTGTTGATTCGCGCTTTTCTTTTCGCGTTTTTCATTTAGCGCTTTTCAGGTTGCGCTTTTCATGCATTTCAGTTCGTTTCTGAACGGCCATTCGTCAACCAGACATGTTGCGGAATCGGAGGAGATAATGTGTTTTTTACAGTATTTTTGGATTTGGAGTTTTTGCTTTGACGTTATTTTTTTGGTTGAATAATTTGATTTGTTATATTTTCTATATTTTTGGATGCATAGAATGCACTTTTTGGTTAAGTTCTATTGGCAGATAGCATGCCTAATTTCATTTGTTTACTTTTTTTAATGCACAATAAAAAAATTGTGTTGAATAATAGTTGGCTATGTGTTTTACTTCAAATGACAGTTTGGGAGTAGGCAGTTACATTTTAAAAAATACAATGTAAAATTTACAAGGGACACCTACATAGTTGTATCTTTGATCTTAAAAACGATGCCATACTGGTGTTGTGGTAACTTGCCCCAAAAAAAAACAACATAATAATATTATTCTTGATATCACTAGAAAAAAAAGCCTTTGAAAATTTGTTTGCAATAACTCCATCAGTATCACCAGCAAAGCAGCTTCATTATTATCCCATTAAAGAAGAAGAGAACTGTGCGCTGCATTTCAAGATTTCATAATTTGCCGCGTCACGAATGTTAATTCTCCATTACGAACGCTAGTTTACAAGACCGACCGCTTCTGGCTCGTCCTTGCTTCCGAGCGTGCGTGTTTGTACTTTGGACTTTTGTCCAACGGACTTGTGTACACACGCTCGGAAAATTCAACAACAGACATTTGTCCACGAAAAATTTTAAAACATGCTAGCCAACATTTGTTGGCGGAAAGTCCGACAACAATTGTCCGATGGAGCATACACACGGTCGGATTTACCGCCAACAGCCTGTCATTTTCCGTCGCAAAGTCAGATTGTGTGTACGCGGCTTAAGTCTAACTATTTGTAAATATGTTGCTTCCCCCTTCCTCCTACCTATCCTGCCTAACCTATAAAAAAAAAAGATATGTTTACTTACCTATTTTTAATCCACTCCTGTCCAGTCACATAATCTTGAAGCTCCAGTTCCCCTGTGTCAGTGAGCGACTGCTGCAGGGGAGAGGAAGGAGCACCAACAATGGCTGGCCTATGGGAGCCTATGGATAATATCACAGCTCCCAGGATTTCCCAGATGTTTTTAAAGCAGGAGTAAAACCATCCATAAAACAGTTTCATTTCCGGCACGTGCCGGAAATGTAACACTACCATTGGTGGTGCTCTCAACCAAACTGTCAAACCATCCAATGGCTGGTGTCATAACTGATCACATGTGCAGCATCATGGCAGTTGTAGATTAAAAAGAGGCAAAGCTTCCTTGGCTGAAAACGATAGGGGGTTTACTTACACTTTAAGTTCTCCTTGAGCCAGGGCTGCCAGATCATACACACATCTACTTATACAGGTTAGAGAGGATAGATGGGTGGAGTGGGGGAGTGAGCATTTTTAAAAAAAGTTAGACTTAAAGTTATAGTAAGTGATCACCTTGTAAAACAACCCATTCGGTTTAAAATTGAAATGAAAGGCAAACATTTGTGTATAGATATTTAAAAAAAAAAACCATTATAAATAGCTAAGTGCTCCCATTCCCTCTATTCCCTCTGTTCTCAGCTGCATAAGACCTGGGGGAGGAGAAGCAAAAGCAGACTGAGCTTCCCAGTGAATGGTTGTGCAGCGGGGGCATGTCAGGACAAGTCTGATCATTGGAGGAGACCAGCCTGAGTTCCCAGCCCGGGAAACTGACAACAGTATGCTCTCCTGCTTAGTGTGGTGAGTTTTTAACAGGAAAGCAGAGGGACTGGCAGGAGCACCAGGGATTTCACACAATGGAAGCAATACAAAGAGAACAGGATACTCTTTCATACAAGTACATTGTACAGAAGGCACATATTGGGAATTTGAAATGCTGGGGTAACAAAGACTTTAAGCATAGCTCCCAACTGTCCCTGATTTCGAGGGACTGTCCCTGATTTGGAGCAATGTCCCTCTGTCCCTCTTTCCTCCTCATTTGTCCCTCATTTTGGTCTGATCTATATAGTTGTGTATAAAATGCACTTTTTATCTTTCAACAAGTGTTTCCCAGTGCTAAAACCTTCATCCAAATTCTAAATTGCTGCATTTGTAAATTTTAAAAGCCAATATAAAGGAATAGTAGTGGTAAAAAAAGTTCTTGTGGATTTAATTAACTTTTTTTTTTGGTTAATTCTCCTTGAAGGGGGTGTGGCAGGGGGCGTGGCTTATGCCTACATACATACATCCCAAATGTTGGGAGGTTTGCTTTAAGTTTGCACGGACTGAAAATCAAGTGGTTCAGCAGGACCGGCTGACTTTTGACCCCTGTGTACCGCTAATGACCGGGTTCTGTCAAACAGTCGTTCTGGAAAACCAGCATTCGCTTAGTGTTTGCAGCCAATGGCTGCAAGTGCTGATCTGTGTATTCTGGCAGGGGGTCAGTTGAAGCGGGGCTTTTCTTACAACTTAATAACCAACCAATGTATCCACTTTACATTGTTATCTCAAAAACTTGAAGATGGCTGTCAGAAGTTTATTAGGTTGCAAAATATTTTTTTGACTTTATAGATTTTCACAGCTTGTTCTGCCTTTTTCCTCATCGCTCTCCTTTCCCATTATCTTATTTTAGCTCCTGATGACAAATCCCTTTCTAATGGTATTGTTAAACCGAGTACTAAGTGCACGCTAATTACTGGAAAAGTACTCTAATTATCATGTGTCTGGCTCTTGGCTACGCACCTAATGCCTAATTAAGGCCAAATATATCTATGATAACAGCATATACAATGTCGATGATATGTACCAATCAGTTCTACCCCGTTGGTATTCATTATTGTTCTTGTATGTTTATATGTAGGACGAGATAATGAACTGAGGATGAACACATTGACAAGAGTGCGTTGGTGGGTCACAGCATAATAAGAACAAGGGCTGAGATGTAACAGAAGGAAGACGTAATGGTTGGGCATAAAGAACTAATCTATTACAACTGAAATCCTGGGAGACAGCTAAAAATACAGATAAAATAGAAAATAAGATTATTTTAATTGCCAAAGGGTTTGTAATTTCTGTCTATCCAGTCTTGAAATTTACACAGCTCTGTCTATCAAGGCAGAAGACTTGATTTCTCTCTGCTGCAGTTCAATAACATTTACAGGTCAAGTCCATCACCAAGCCATAACCGGATAGTGAAAGTAGAAGACTGATCAGCTAATCAGTCTGTTCCAGTGGTGGCTGTTGCTCCATTTTTTTTTGGGGGGGGGGGGCACACAAACCACCGGACCCCCTCCTCATTTGGTCCGTCAGGTCAATCAAATCCCCCACCCCTTATTGCTTGCCCAAGAAACCCCCCCTATTGCTCGCCCATCTGCCCACCAGCCCCGCACTTACCACATCCAGGTTGTGGGCAGCTTCAGCGGGCGGCTTCCCCCTGCGTCTACTCCTCGGCGGCTTCCCCCTTGCTTCTGCTCCCGACCGGACAATATGATTGCTTCTCCTCCCTGCCAATCGGGTCTTAAGACCCATAGTTACATAGTAGGTGAGGTCGAAAAAAGACATAAAAGTCCATCAAGTCCAACCTATGTGTGTGATTATATGTCTGTATTACATTGTATATCCCTGTATGTTGCTGTTGTTCAGGTGCTTATCTAATAGTTTTTTGAAACTATTGATGCCCCCCCCTAGACCACCACCTGCGGAAGGGAATTCCACATCACACAATGCAAATTCAGTAAGTTTCTATTTTTATATATTTTATATATACAACTTTGCCTCGCTTTTTAGCAATGCTTTTTTTAGCTATATACTTACTGAATCGCATTATGTGTGGTTTTCTCCTAGTTTCGATTTATGAATACCCATCGCCTACCCTAGGCTGTGGAGATATATACATGAATATACTCCAACTCAAGGTACCTCTTTTGCTCGTTTTGATGTGTTTCCTTTGAGTGATTCAACATATGCCTTTTTAAAACATTAGGTTGTTTTTTATTTGTGCAATATCTTTTAATCGCAATGTATTTCATTTCAGATAGTGAGATTCTTTCTCTTATCTGTTGCGTCTTTGAACCTTGGTTCCGTCCTGAAGAAGCCTAACGGCGAAACGCGTAGACGCACAAAAGGTTCACTGTACAAATTGTAAAATTCATATGTATGATGGTTTTTACCCTTACAATAATTTTTATGTATATTTTGTAATTTTTCAATAAATATAATGATTTATTTGTAATATTCCTTTCTCCATTGTTTCCTGGCCCATAAAGTCCGATTTTGGTAGTAATGCCTGTATTACTCCTTTTTTCTTCCCCTATATTACGGACGTGGCTTTGGAGTGCCTTCTTCCTCAATTTGGGAATTCCACATCCTTGCCGCTCTTACAGTAAAGAACCCTCTACACAGTTTAAGGTTAAACCTCTTTTCTTCTCATTTTAATGAGTGGCCCGCTTCCTGAATGGCTGGGAGGTGAAGCGAATATTAATAGGCTATTGTCACACAAGTGCGTGGGTTCAGGGTGCAGAGCCCACCCACATTGAAATCTATGCATCCGGTGCCCTGCATGTAGATCAGGGGACAGGCGTATGGATTAGGGGGCGGTGCCCCTGCGCCCCTAATGGAGCGGCCGCCACTGCTCTGTTCTCTCCTCTGAAGTCAAATGCTGTTGCTTACACTGCTTGTATAAAATACAAAAATAATGTAATTATGTATTGATAAATGCAGCTTTCCTCATTAGAGCACAGAAAGTGCATCAGGTGATTAATAATGAACCATTCGTTTCCATTCAGAATTAATATGCAATCCGTTTGGTGACACAAAGAGCTGTGTCTTCACAGCAACAATAAAATAGGAATCGATTGCAATGTTTGTTGAAATCCCTGCCATGTACATTGATCACCCAGAGGGGTTTGCTTTTTTCTCAACAAAAATGAAGTAAATATTTAAAAAGACACAAAAAATTAGGCTGACAAAGATTACTCTTGTTACAACTCCTTCATAAGTCAATACTTACCCATCTGTGCGCCGTTAACCACTTCCTACCCGGCAGCCACTGTAGATAAACAACAAGGCAGGAGCTTCATAGATTCGGCAGGGCATATTAATTGTCTTTACGGTCATGCAGCAGTGTGCCCTGTAATCGTTGTGTCCATCAGACACAGCAGATCACAGATAATGATACAGGGCCATTGAAATTTGCCCAGTACTATATGATCACTGTGGCCAATCACAAAGATAAACAAAGGCTGTGTGTTGCAGCCATCTGCTCTGTTTATTCTCACACAGAGGGTGGTGTGACAGGAGACAAAGCCAATCTGAGAGTGCACTGGGATTTAACTGTCATTTTACTTTGAAACACACACCACTGCAGCCATCTGAAGTGCCCTAATTGCTAACCATACCAGTATAAACTGCCATGCACCAGTGTAGCCATCCACTGTGTCCTTAATTACTAGCCACAATTGTCTCAGTATCACCAGTGCAGCCAGCAACATCTCTCCCAGTGTCACTAGTGCAGCCAGCAACATCTCTCCCAGTGTCACAGTGTCACTGGTGCAGCCAGCAACATCTCTCTCAGTGTAACTAGTGCAGCCAGCAACATCTCTCCCAGCGTCACTGGTGCAGCCAGCAACATCTCTCCCAGTGTCACTAGTACAGCCAGCAACATCTCTCCCAGTGTAACTAGTGCAGCCAGTAACATCTCTCCCAGTGTAACTAGTGCAGCCAGCAACATCTCTCCCAGTGTAACTAGTGCAGCCAGTGACATCTCTCCCAGTGTCACTAGTACAGCCAGCAACATCTCTCCCAGTGTAACAAGTGCAGCCAGCAACATCTCTCCCAGTGTAACTAGTGCAGCCAGCAACATCCCTCCCAGTGTAATTAGTGCAGCCAGCAACATCTCTCTCAGTGTAACTAGTGCAGCCAGCAACATCCCTCCCAGTGTAATTAGTGCAGCCAGCAACATCTCTTCCAGTGCCATTAGTTCAGCCAGCAATATCTCTCCCAGTGTCACTAGTGCAGTCAGCAACATCTCTCCCAGTGTAACTAGTGCAGCCAGCAACATCCCTCCCAGTGTAATTAGTGCAGCCAGCAACATCTCTTCCAGTGCCATTAGTTCAGCCAGCAATATCTCTCCCAGTGTCACTAGTGCAGTCAGCAACATCTCTCCCAGTGTAACCAGGCCCGGATTTACTCCCTTTGCCGCCCCAAGGCCGGGTCCTTCAATGCCGCCCCCCCACACACACACACACACACACACACACACACACACACACACACACACACACACACACACACACACACACAAACACACACACACCACCATTCTCGTCCTTTATCGATGACTGCTACAATAGATCAATTAAAAACATATCTCCACACACGAGAACACTGAAAATAACTGACTTTAATTGTACAGACTGAAAATACTTCAGGGTAAGCGCGCGAGGGGTAAGGATTTTTCGCGGGCAATGGCTGGTGATAGTGCTTCAATCATCCCCGGCACCATGGTTGTTATGGTGTCAGGATGATTGAAACGCATTATTTCTATCATTACATTGTAATATAAAATGAAATAGTTCAACTCACCATAATGCAGAATCATTGGAAGCCCTGAGCGTGTCACCTGCCACCCACCATCGCGTGTCACTTGCCACGCTGCCTGCCACCAGATGGGGATGTCACTTGCCTCTATGCCTGCCACCAGATGAGGATGTCACTTGCCACGTTGCCTGCCACCAGATGGGGATGTCACTTGCCACCATGCCTGCCACCAGATGGGGATGTCACTTGCCACTATGCCTGCCACCAGATGGGGATGTCACTTGCCACTATGCCTGCCACCAGATGGGGATGTCACTTGCCACGCTGCCTGCCACCAGATGGGAATGTCACTTGCCACACTGCCTGCCACCAGATGGGAATGTCACTTGCCACGCTGCCTGCCACCAGATGGGAATGTCACTTGCCATGCTGCCTGCCACCAGATGGGAATGTCACTTGCCACTATGCCTGCCACCAGATGGGGATGTCACTTGCCACACTGCCTGCCACCAGATGGGAATGTCACTTGCCACTATGCCTGCCTCCAGATGGGGATGTCACATGCCACGCTGCCTGCCACCAGATGGGAATGTCACTTGCCACCATGCCTGCCACCAGATGGGAATGTCACTTGCCACTATGCCTGCCACCAGATGGGAATGTCACTTGCCACTATGCCTGCCACCAGATGGGGATGTCACTTGCCACGATGCCTGCCACCAGATAGGGATGTCACTTGCCATGCTGCCTGCCACCAGATGGGAATGTTACTTGCCACGCTGCCTGCCACCAGATGGGAATGTCACTTGCCACGCTGCCTGCCACCACATGGGGATGTCACTTGCCACGCTGCCTGCCACCAGATGGGAATGTCACTTGCCACGCTGCCTGCCACCAGATGGGAATGTCACTTGCCACCATGCCTGCCACCAGATGGGGATGTCACTTGCCACCATGCCTGCCACTAGATGGGGATGTCACTTGCCACCATGCCTGCCATCAGATGGGGATGTCACTTGCCACGCTGCCTGCCACCAGATGGGAATGTCACTTGCCACTATGCCTGCCACCAGATGGGAATGTCACTTGCCACGCTGCCTGCCACCAGATGGGAATGTCACTTGCCACTATGCCTGCCACCAGATGGGGATGTCACTTGCCACTAAGCCTGCCACCAGATGGGAATGTCACTTGCCACTATGCCTGCCACCAGATGGGGATGTCACTTGCCACTAAGCCTGCCACCAGATGGGGATGTCACTTGCCACCATGCCTGCCACCAGATGGGGATGTCACTTGCCACCAGATGGGAATGTCACTTGCCACTAAGCCTGCCACCAGATGGGGATGTCACTTGCCACCATGCCTGCCACCAGATGGGGATGTCACTTGCCACCAGATGGGGATGTCACTTGCCACCATGCCTGCCACCAGATGGGGATGTCACTTGCCACCAGATGGGGATGTCACTTGCCATGCTGCCTTCTATCAGATGGAGGAGGGCGGAACAGCGGTGCGGGCAATGAGAGATGTCATCTCTCTCCCCCGCTGCCGCACCGCTGACAATACATTGATTTTTTCAAAAATGGCGCCGGGCTGCGCAATCACGCTACTGCGCATGCGCCGCCCGGCCGAGCGCGTACGAGCTTTCCCGAGCCCGGCCGGCTTCGGAACGGCGCATGCGCAGTTGCGTGGTTGGCTCGCGGCCATCTTTTCTGCGGGCACCGGTGCCATTGATAGAGTTTAATGGGCAGCCCGAATAGGGGGGCGGCTGCGAAGTCGCCGCAGGAGCGGCGCCGCCCCTGCACCACTGCCGCCCCGAGGCCTGGCCTCGGTGGCCTTGTGGCAAATCCGGCCCTGAGTGTAACTAGTGCAGCCAGCAACATCTCTCCTAGTGTCACTGGTGCAGCCAGCAACACCTGTACCAGTTTCACCAGTGCAGCCAGCAAAATCTCTACCAAAGCCACCAGTGCAGCCAGCAATAACTGTACCTGATCACATCACACCTGTACATTTTCACCAGAGCCAGCGTAACCTGATTAAATAATAAGGATATCAATAAACACATGCAAGCTCTTGGAGGGGATGATAAGGGACAATATCAGGGATATGCAACTAGCGGACCTCCAGCTGTTGCAGAACTAAAAGTCCCATGAGGCAAAGCAAGACTCTGACAGCCACAAGCCTGACACCCAGAGGCAGAGGCATGATGGGACTTGTAGTTTTGCAACAGCTGGAGGTCCGCTAATTGCATATCCCTGGACTATATACAAGATTTTAGTAATGAAAATTGTATCATTAGCAGTAATCAGCATGGATTCATGAGGAATCCTTCTTGTCAAACCAATCTATTAACCTTCTATGAGGAGGTGAGTTGCCATCTAGATAAAGGAAGGCCCGTAGACGTGGTGTATCTGGATTTTGCAAAAGCATTTGATACAGTTACCCATAAACGTTTACTGTACAAAATAAGGTCCGTTGGCATGGACTATAGGGTGAGTACATAGATTGAAAACTGTGGGGTTCCCCAGGGTTCTGTGCTGGGGCCAATCCTATTTAATTTATTAATAAACGACCTGGAGGACAGGGTAAACAATCTTTGTATTTGCGGATGATGCTAAGCTGAGCAGGGCAATAACTTCTCCACAGGATGTGGAAACCTTGCAAGAAGTTCTAAACAAATTAATGGGGTGGGCAACTACATGGCAAATGAGGTTTACTGTAGAAAAATGTAAAATAATGCATTTGGGTGGCAAAAACATGAATGCAATCTATACACTGGGGGGAGAACCTCTGGGGGAATCTAGGATGGAAAAGGACCTGGGGGTCTTATTAGATGATATGCTTAGCAATGGCTTGCAAGCAAAGCAAGCAAAGCAAACAGAATATTAGCATGCATTAAAAAGGGGACCAAAGATAAGATGATAATTATCCCACTCTATAAGACTCTGGTCCGGCCGCACCAGGATTATGCCGTCAAGTTCTGGGCACCAGTCCTCTGGAAGGATGTGCTGGAACTGGAGAGAGTCCAGAGAAGGCAACACAACTAATAAAGGGTCTGGAGGATCTTAGTTATGAGGAAAGGTTGCGAGCACTGAACTTATTCTCTCTGGAGAAGAGACGCTTGAGAGGGGATATGATTCCAATGTACAAATACTGTAGAGGTGACCCCACAATAGGGATAAAACTTTTCCGCGAAAGGGAATTTAATAAGACACGTGGCCATTCACTAAAATTAGAAGAAAAGCGGTTTAACCTTAAACTGTATAGAGGGCTCTTTACTGTAATTCTGTGTACACACGATCGGACATTCCGACAACAAAATCCTAGGATTTTTTCAGACGGATGTTGGCTCAAACTTGTCTTGCATACACACGGTCACACAAATGTTGTCGGAAATTCCGAACCTCAAGAACGCGGTAACGTACGACGAGCCGAGAAAATTGAAGTTTAATAGCCAGTGTGGCTCTTCTGCTTGATTCCGAGCATGCGTGGAATTCTGTGCGTCGGAACTGTGTACACACAATTGGAATTTCCGACAATGAATTTTGTTGTTGTAAAATTTGAGATCCAGATCTCAAATTTTGTTTGTCGGAAATGCCGACAGAAAATGTCCGAAGGAGCCTACACACGGTCGGAATTTCCGACTAAGAGCTCCCATCGAACATTTGTTGTCGGAAATTCCGACTGTGTGTACGTGGCATAAGAGCAATAAGGATGTAGAATTCCCTTCCACAGGCGGTGGTTTCAGCGGGGAGCATCGATAATTTAAAAAACTGTGTACACACGAGTGGAATGTCCGACAGAAAAAGTCTGACGGGAGCTTTTCATCGTATATTTCGATCATGTGTATGCCCCATCGGACTTTTTACGTCGAAAATTCTGACAGACCTAGAAAGAGAACATGTTCTAAATTTTTCCGACAGAACCAATTCCTGTCGGGAAAACCGCTCGTCTGTATGCTGTTCTGACATACCAAAAACGACGTACGCTCTGAAGCAAGTACGAGACGGAAGCTACTGGCTATTGAACTCCTGTTTTCTAGCCCTGTCGTACGTGTTGTACGTCACCGCGTTCTGGACGGTCGGAATTTGATGTGACCGTGTGTATGCAAGAAAGCTTGAGCGGAATTCCGTCGGAACTCCGTCGGAAAAACCTTCAGAGTTTTTTCCGACGGGAAAACCGGTCGTGTGTACAGGGCATTAGATAAGCACCTGAATGACCACAACATACAGTGACATACAATGTAATCTTGACATATAATCACACACATAGGCTGGACTTGATGGACTTGTGTATTTTTTCAACCTCACCTACTATGTAACTATGTAACATATAAAGTGCAAACGTGCAATAAAACTAGTGCATAGATGGTGAGCCCACAAACATGTAGGCTCACTATCTATGCACTCATTTTTTTTGCATGTTTGCACTTTATATGTGTTTATTGATTATCCTTAGTATTTAATTTATTTTAATTGCACTGTTTATTAGCGGTGCTTATAATTTATTCACATTTTCATGAGCTGATATCACAGTTAATTAAGTAGCTGCTTGTCCTTTAATTGTTATTTGTCCTAGCGCGGATTTTCAAGTAATTTAGCATAACCTGATTGCCAGCCAGAGCTGATTCTGAATGCCATGTCAAAAAAAGGTTCACAAATGAGGAGGTCTTTTAGATTCTGAGCATGACATATGAGTGTAGTGGGGAGGAGTTCCCACTGTGTACAGATTCGGATTCTGAATATGAACCCATGGGGAGCAGAAGTTCAGTAACGGCCTCCAATTCAGAGGATGAAAAATTCCCTAAAAAAGAATCAGGCATACTGAACAGCTGCGGGCAAGCACCAGCAGTGCAGTACATCCCAATGAAAGGCCAAGTACAAGTAGTGGGGTGTCACATAAGCCACGAAGGATTAGAGCCCTAATAGTGTCCCAGAGGCACTTTCAAGCCATTGAAGCCTTATTGATTCCATCTACTTCAGCATCTACTTCTTCCATCTACTTCAGCATCTACTTTAGCAGCGCCTATCATTCCCCCTTTTACAGCCCAACCAGGCATTGAGGTAGGAACAGAAAATTTTACACCCCTTCAGTTTTTTTTTTATTTGTTTTCACCAAAGCTTTGTTTAATTAAATTGTAGACCAATGTAACCTGTACGCCCAGCAGCACATTGCTAATAATTCCAATTGCTTTTATGCCCAGCCATTTGTATCGAAGCCTATCACAGCTGATTAATTTAAAATCTTTCCTGCCCTTACTCTAAATATGGGACTCACCAAAAAAATAATAAAAAAGAACTTCTCTCCTATTGGTCCACACACCCCATTCACGATATGCCAACGCATTCCTTCATTATGAACAGGACACACTACACAACACTTGCATCCAGTGACAATTTCCTGTGCCCTCCCTACCATCACCCCGAATATGACAGACTTTACAAAATTAGGGTACTTAGTTAATTAGTTAATTTTAGTTAGTTATTTTTTTTTTCTAAAATGTTCTCAGATTTGTACTACTAACAAACATATCTATGTTGTTAAGTCCTTTATCCATTTTACAGGCAGTTTTGGAATCAAACAATATATTCTTAGTAAATATTCCAGATATGGGTGAAGAGGGTCATGGGGGTACACGTATGACTTCATCATTTACACAGGCAAAGATAGTGACCTGGAGCCCCCTGGATGCTCAACATACACTATATTACTAAAAGTATTGTGATGCCTGCCTTTACACGCACATGAACTTTAATGGGATCCCAGTCTTAGTCCGTAGGGTTCATTATTGAGTTGGCCCACCCTTTGCAGCTATGACAGCTTCAACTCTTCTGGGAAGGCCGTCCACAACGTTTAGGAGTGTGTCTATGGGAATGTTTAACCATTCTTCCAGAATCGCATTTGTGAGGTCAGGCACTGATGTTGGAGAGAAGGCTTGGCTTGCAGTCTGTGCTTTAGATCATCCCAAAGGTGTTCTATCGGGTTGCGGTCAGGACTCTGTATAGGCCAGTCAAGTTCATCCACCTCAAACTTGCTCATCCATGTCTTTGTGGACTTTCCTTTGTGCATTGGTGCTCAGTCATGTTGGAACAGGAAGGGCCAACCCTAAACTGTTCCCACAAAGTAAGGAGCATGAAACTGTCCACAATGTCTTGGTATGCTGATGCCTTAAGAGTTCCCTTCACTGGAAGTAAAGGGCCAAACCCAACCCCTGAAAAACAACCCCACACTATAATGCCCCCTCCACCAAATGATTTGGACCAGTGCACAAAGCAAGGTCCATAAACACATGGATGAGTGAGTTTGGGGTGGAGGAACTTGAGTGGCCTGCACAGAGTCCTGACCTAAACCTGATAGAACAGCTTTGGGATGAATTTGAGTTGAGATTGCGAGCCAGGCCTTCTCTCCAATATCGGTGCCTGACCTCACAAATGTGCTTCTAGAAGAATTGTCAAACATTCCTATAGACATTCTCCTAAACCTTGTGGAGAGCTTTCCCAGAAGAGTTGAAGTTGTTATAGCTGCAAAGGGTGGGCCAACTCAATACTGAACCCTACAGACTAAGACTGGGATGCCATTAAAGTTTATGTGCATGTAAAGGCAGGCGTCACAGTACTTTTGGTAATATAGTGTATATGGTTAGCAGTTAAAATAGTGTGGTACCTTATGTCACTCTTGTTCCATTAGGGATACCACCTTATACCAGCCTGCCACTTTTCTGACACCTTTATCTGCAGCAAACTATAGATTTTGGTACAGTGTGACCAATTCACAAGGGCTTTCCACAAAGACTGAAAAGGGGGCAGTCAGCAAGTCTACACAATGAAGACATTTTGACCACATCTCAGCCTTTTGCCTGAACTGACCCTGCCTTGTTGAATGATGACATTTCTGCATGCCATCTGGACTGATCCTTTGCTTGCCTACTGACCGTGTTTTTGCCTGCCACCTGGATCAATCCTTTGGCTATGTTCTGACCATGTCTCTGCCTGGCACCAGTAGTGACCCATCTGCGCACCCCCTGACTATGTTCTTGTGAGACACCAGTCCCACCCATCCAATGTGAACAACTGCACTACTGAAACCACAGGTACTCTTTTGTTTTTCCTTTGTTCAGCCCCCTGTAATTCCTAGCCAATAAACATAGTATTGTGCTATGGGGCAGCCACATACCAGTAGATTAGACCTACTGGGCTATTATCCTTGCCCACTCATACAGAGGTGAGCATTACAGTATAATGTTGTCTGTAGATTGTTGGTTAATTTTTGTGATACACCAGATGCAATGTCAGATACATGAGTCCAAACATTGAAAAGGTCTTACACATGTGGTATCCCCATACTCAAGAGGAGTAGAGTATCAGAATGTGTTTAGGGGTGTAATTCACTTACTATGCCTTTAGAAAATGCTTGGGGTGTTTGCTTTCCAAAATGTGGTCATTTTGTGGGTGTTTCTACTATCCTGGTGCTCCAGGGCCTCCAAAAATGTGATAGATAGTCAGGAAACTAGATTTATACCCCTAGAAAGCTCAAAGGTGCTCCTTGGATTTTGGGCCCCTGAATGCTTCTAGGCTGTAAAAAAAAGTCTCACACATGTGGTGTCATACTTTGGAGGCATAGCAGAATGTTTTTTTGGGGTATAATTGTAAGTATGTCTATGCTGTATGTGTGAGAAATAACATGTAAAAACAATAACATTGTTTTTCTAAGAATTGTGGCAAAAAATTTCAACTTCAAAAACTCACCATGCCTCCTACTAAATACTTTGGACTGTCTACTTTCCAAAAAGGAGTCATTGTTTAAGTATTTGTATTGTATTGTTCTGGCATTTTAGGGCCTCAAGAAATGAGATATGCAGTCAGAACATGAGAACTGGGGGGGGGGGGCGTGTCTACCGCGCAGCTGCATGGACGTGTAATTCCACAGCTCCGCTCCAGCTAAAGGAACCGATGACTTTTGGGATGACACCGCTACCCAATCTTCATCCTAGGCAAGCCTAAAGGCACCGCTGACCCAGCCAGATGACCCGCAAGAGGAAAGGCACGGCACAACTGAAGAAACTACAAGATTTCTTTCAGCTGAAGGACCGCGATCCCCTTCAAGATGGCACTGACGCAGAGAACAGCTCTCCTTCCCCCACAGGAAGCTTGCGGTCTGCTGCATCAAGTCCGGGCTCACAAACAGGCCCGGCGCACAGCTCTCCAGGTGCCTCCACTCCTCTCTCCCATAGCCCAGGTAAATCAAAACCTCGTCTGGCTGAGGACATCCAGAAGGGGGGCATGAGTCAGGACTCCATGGAAGACACAAGAGAGCTGGTGGACCCGTTCACAACATTCCCCACAACGGGTAAGCCTGTATTTGACACCACACTCAAAGACATGCTTGTCTCCCTCCGCAGCTCTATGCACACAAATATGTTACAGTGTGTGAATAACTTTAAAACAGAATTAGGAGCCCTAGGAGGGAGGGTAAATTATATTGAGGATAAAATGGGGGACTTTGCATCATCCCACAACACCCTAATTGATGCCCATAATGATCATTCAGAAGAGATCGCATGGCTTAGGTGAAAGGTCGCTGACCTTGAGAATAGGTCACGGAGAAACAACATTAAGTTACGGGGGGTTACCGAAACTGTTCTCTCCTCACAACTCCAGCAGTACGCCCAAAATCTAATTAAGACCTTCCTTCCCACCATTTCAGAATCTGAAATCCATATTGACCGCATTCACAGACTGCCAAAGCCATCACACCTCCCAGACAATATACTCCGAGATGTCCTGATGCGGGTGCATTTCTATCAAACCAAGGAACAACTTATGTCTGCATTCTGCAAAAACCAACAACCCCCAGAAAGATTTGCGCATATTCAACTATTTGCGGATCTTTCACAATTCACCATGCAAAAATGCAAGGCTTTGGCCGGTGACCAAGGCATTACGCAATCACAACATCCTATATCGCTGGGGTTACCCTGTCAAACTAGCGGTCACTCATGACGACAACACCACAGTAGTCACTGACGTGGAAGAGGGGCTCGAGCTACTTCGATCCTTGGATATATTGCCTGATCAATCACCTGCAGGCCCCTCTCCCCCTGCGAAACTAAACACCCAGTATGACTGGCAAACGGTGTCAAGATAGAAAAGCAACAAACAACAAAATTCAAAAACACCCAAATACAAGAATTAAACCTACTTTTATTCATCAAGGTTTCTGATAAATTTTGGAGTACTCAGTTGTGAATTCTCCCCCACTGAGTTATGGGCAATAGTTCTGCCCTCAAGTTCAAGTTTGACTTCGTCTTTTTACTACAATACTTGTTTTTTTTACAATTTGATTTTATTTTTTCCCCCTTCGTAACCTGACTCCCTTTCTACTAGTCTGGCCTCCGTGTGAACGTTCTCACCGATCTGGATTTGCGCAAACCAAGTTAACTCAACTACCAATGGAACTTCAAAGCAAGATGGACTACACTCCCAAGACTAAGGTACTGTAAGCATTTACACTTACACTGCATGCATGGCTCTTAAAATAGTCTCCTTCAATGTAAATGGCCTCAACCACCCGGCCAAGAGAGCCTCGGTTTGGAGGGAAGCACTTAAACTCCAGGCCGATGTCTTCAAGAGACACACTTTTCAGCCTGTAACACCCTCTATTTCCAACATAAAAAATTTCCCCACATATTTTTTGCTTCAGCTCCCTCAAAACAAAAAGGAGTCCTTATCGCTATCAGAGACTCTGTGGCCTTCAGCCTGACAGAAACCCATGTGGATCCAGCAAGAAGATACCTCATACTTCTAGGAGAACTCAATAATAAACCATACACGATTGCAAATTGATACGTGCCAAATTCCCACTAACTCTGTTTCTTGAAAAGGCTATATCGCAAAATCTCCACTATCCAAAAGGGCTCACTAGTGATATGCGGAGACCACAACATAACAGCAGACTACTCATTGGACACCACATCCAGAGCCAAAAGACCTCCCTTCTCACTTCAACCTCTGCTACATTCAGAAGACATCTATGACGTGTGCAGATGCCAGCATGCTAACGAAAAGGACTTTACCTTTCACTCAGCTAGGCATAATTCTTATTCCAGAATAGATTTGATACTAGTGGACTTTTACAAGCAGTGTCCTCCTCCACCATACATGATATAACATGGTCTGACCATGCTCCTGTGTCTATCACAGTGGTGGAGGGGCACGCTCTGAGTCCTACTTATATCTGGAGAGCTAACCCACATATTTTCCAATTGTCTCAACATGTCACGAATATAAAAAATAACTTATCTGAGTTTTTTGATGCAAACACCAACTCTGTATGTGACCCTGCACTGCTTAGGCGCGCACATAAGGCCTTTATTAGGGGGATAATACTACAGATATGTGCAAGGGAGAAGAGGCAGTGGACGAAAAGCTGAATTTACTTATTAACAACATCAAAACCTTAGAGACTTTGAACAAACAAAATTCCAACCCTCATACTGCCCAAAAACTTTCTCAACTCCGTTCTGATCCCAGACTCCTACTAATTGAACAATATGACAAACACATACAATCTCTAAAATTGTCCCACTATTCATCTGGCAATCGAGCAGGCAAATTCTTAGCCCAGAGGCTCAAAATAGCCAGGACCAAATCTAAAATCCCATTTTTGCTCCATCCAACAGGTAAACATAAAATATACAACCCTAAAGAAATAGCAAATTCCTTTGCTGAATATTATTCAACATTATACCATCTAGATAAAGATCCCAACACACCACAACTAACAGAGGAAAACATACAGGCCTTCCTGACAAAAATTAAGCTTCCCTCTCTCTCACAATGACAACTTATGTCCCTTAACGCCCCTATAACAGAGTCTGAGATCCAGAAAGTGATACGAACACTTCCATTAGGTAAATCGCCAGGCCCAGATGGCCTGCCCAATGATTATTACAAAACATTTCAATCCAAGCTAACTCCGACCCTACAGAAGGTCTACTCGGCTGCAATGTCCTCTGCCTCATTTCCCCGTGAAATGCTTAAAGCTTATGTGGTGATACCTGGTAAAGAGCCCACGTCCCCGCCCAACTTTAGACTGATATCACCACTCAACACTGATGTTAAGCTTTATGCAAAAATCTTAGCCCACAGACTACTCCCTATCCTTCCCTCCCTTATAAAACCTGACCAATCCGGTTTCATGGCAGGAAGACAACCTGCTGATGTCACCAGAAGAGTCATAAATATCATGCAATATTCTCGATCCTGTCGGATGCCTTCTCTGCTCCTCTCTTTGGATGCGGAGAAGGCATTTGACAGGATACATTGGGGCTATATGAGGCATACATTGCAAAAAACAGCCTCTCTGCCATATTGGCTTTGTACTCCTGTCCTTGCGCACAAGTTTTCACATCTAACTTATTATTAGATACCTTTACCATATCTAATGGCACAAGGCAGGGCTGCCCCCTTTCCCCCTCAATTTTTAACTTACTTATTGAGCCCCTAGCAGAAAGAGTTAGGACTCATCCTAATATCTCAGGCTTCTCCATACAAGGACAATACCACAATATAAACGTATTTGCGGATGATATTATCCTATTCTTATCATCACCTAACACATCACTGCTGCATGCACATGACACCCTTAACGAATTCAGCAAAATCTCATACTACAAAGTAAATTTTACCAAGTCAATCATACTAGATCTGGGAATAGCACCCTCCTTAAAATCCCAACTATACACATCCTTTTCCTATACATGGAGCAAAACAAGTATTACTTATCTAGGCCTAATATTAACTAAGAATCCCCAAAATCTAGCAGAAGCCAATTACTCATCCTTAATTAATAAACTTTTCAAGGAAACAAAAAGACTGGCCAATATAGAATTAACTTGGACGGGACGCCTAGCCTCATTTAAAATGTTGCTCCTGCCCCAAATACTTTATATATTTCGAATCTTGGCAGTACCAATACATAACATATATATCAAAGCCTTAAATACCTTGCTTTCTAGATATATCTGGAAATCTAAGAGACCGAGATGCTCTAAAACCCTTCTGGTCAAACATAGAATGGCGGGCGGTATGGGACTAGTTGATATTAAAGATTACTATTTAGCTACTATTCTTACACAACTTAAAGAGTGGTTCAACCCAGCACCTGACACTTTATGGTGCGGTATCGAACGAACTTTGATCCCTTCTAACGATCTAAAATGTTCCCTGTTCTTAGACGTTTAGAAACCCCTTTCCCTTAACAAACTACCTCTTACTATCCAAACATCATTATTGGCGTGAAGAGATCTATGCAACGTCCCCACTGCTATGTCCACTCAAAAGGACATTCCTATACCTATAACAATTCTTTCTCATGCCATCCCAAATCTCAATATTGGAGACTGGCATGATAAAGACATTAAAACGATCACTGACTTGCACTCTGATGATTCCCTTATCCCCTTTACTTCGCTTAAGAAGCACTACAACCTTTGTTCTACCGACCAATACAAATACAATCAAATAGCTCACCTCCTACGTTCCATCAAATCATATCTTATATATCTTCCAAAAGGTGTGTGGAGATACTTCACCACGAAACCAACCCCACCTAAAGGTATCTCTTTGTTCTATAATCTTTTTCAGCATAAATTAGAATTCATAAAATCTCAGCCCTATAAGAAATGGGAGTCAGACCTCGACATACATATTACAAGTTCACAGTGGCAACATGCATTTTGATTGCTTTACAAAGCCTCCAGGTGCGTTAACCACTTTGAATTATCTCAGAAGATAGCACTTAGATGGTACCTCACACCATATAGAATCTCCAAGTTTGGAAACCATAACTCTCCACTATGCTGGAGGAAATGTGGAGCAGCAGGCAACCTGCTACGTATGTTCTGGGCCTGTAAACATTTACCAGTTTTTGGAACTCTATCTTTCGGTCAATATCAAGCATCACTGGGATTCTGACTCGTCCCAACCCAGGCCTAGCAATATTAAATATAGGTATTGAAACCTTCCCACCAGAATTTAGAACGGTGATCACTCACAATTTTCTAGTGGCTAGAACATTAATAGCCAAACATTGGAAGGCAGACAAAGCACCAAATGTATCTGAAGTTCTCACAAACACTCATACCCATTATGTGTATGAATCTCTACTAGCTAGTAGATGTGGTAAGAAGGAAAAATTTGATAATCAAAGGAAAATATGGACAACATGGTTTAAAGGTAATTAATATTAGACATTCTTAAAAATTCACCTTACTCTAGCTATATTCGCTTTGTTCATGTGACAGTCAGACCATAGATAAATTTCCCTCCTCCGCATCTCCCTTCCTCCCTCCACCCTCCTTACTTTTGTACTTTATTTTACCTTTTATACTTTTCTACTTATATATTTTATTCAGTTTTGTATACCGTATTGCTCAGTTATATCTATACCGACAGAGTAAATGCGTGCTTCCTGAGATGAAGTTCTTATAGTACTTTCAATGTAAAATTGACTATGCAATACCCTAGTACTATTTTCTTTTATGTACCAATACAAATCCCGCTGATGTAATACTGTATTTCATTTATACTCTGTGAAAACTAAATAAAAACCATTTGATAAAAAAAAATAAGAACATGAGAACCAATCAATTTTCAAATATATATATACCATGGTTTGTAGAATCTATGGGGGAGGGGGGGTATTTACTAAAACTGGTGCATAGTAACCAATTAGCTTTTAGGTTTTATTGTCAAAGCCTAACTGAACAAGCTGAGGTTAAAACACGCACAGCTGCACCGTATTCCCTGTGCACCAGTTTTGGTAAATCTCCCCCTATAACTTTCTCACAAACTAAATAAATAAATAATGAATACATTATAAAAATAAATAAAGGAAAAGGGTTTTTTTTGTCAAAAATGTCCGCTCTTATTTCCTTTATATAGCAAAAGAAAAAAAAATCAGTGGTGAGTAAATTTCACCAAAACAAAGTTCTATTGCCCCTTTCACACAGGACGGACCTGTGTTGATCCGAACCGTGAACAGCCGCTGCTCAGCGGGATCGCTCCGTTTTTCCCAGCTGATCCGGCGGATGACAGGGCGGTCCCTGCACACTGTGCAGCGACCGCCCTGTCAGATCTCCACTCTCCCCTATGGGGGATCGGATGAGCACGGACCGTCTGTCCGTGTTCATCCAATTTGCTCTGCAGACGGATAGAAAAATAGGATTTTCCTCCGTCCGCAGAATCGGACGAGAGCGAGGACGGATGATATCGTGTGTCAGCGGATGTTCATCCGCTGACACCCGCTATCCCATAGGGATGCATGTATGTCCGTATTTCATCCGAAAATGGATGGATGAAATACGGACATATGGTCCGCACGTGTGAAAGGGGCCTATCTGTCTTAAAAAAGGATATAAAAATTTATTTGAGTACAGTGTAGCATAAGTAATTTTCATTCAAAGCGTGGCAGCAGTGAAATCTGAAAAATGGCCTGGGTAGGAGGGGTTGAGTCCAGTCTTCAAGTAGTTAAAAATGACTTGTTCCGTATGTAACATTTCTTCATCTTTCATCAAGATCAATTACAAAATATCACATAATGTTGTCTGCAGAGGCCCTGAAGGCCTCACAATAAGTGCCAAATGCCGCATGCGGTTGGAGAAACTTGTGAAAGTGGTCCTATGGTCATATGATGAAAACATAACCTGCAAAAAAAGAGGCTTTTATACTCAGATGTGTTGATGCCCATTCCTCCAATCCACACTCCAGACCTATGGATGCTTAAGTGTTTTTTACTTTTGACACTTTCAGCAGTGTCAGGTGCCTGCATCCCCCACAACGTTGTATCTGTCAGATACACGGAGGGCAACCACACATCGGACGTCCTGAGGACACATCCACTCTGGGATGGTTGGATATTCATCCGCCCATTGTGCAGCCTTTATCACACAGGATCCAACGATCGTTTGCCCTAAGTTGATCCGCCCAATACAGATTGGGTCTGGCGTCCATGAAATACTTTATTTGACCCTGGTGCCTTGAATACTGCTTGAACACAGAGTCATTCCACTGGAACCTATACATTTGTAAAACATCTTCAACTCTCATATCCCTGATGAAGGTATCAGGATACTGGAAAGGCGTCGGGTATTGGGGTATATCACCCCTAGGAGAGTATTTATAACACGATCATTATTCATCTGTATATCTTCGGTTCTGTCTCTGTATGGAATGTACATTTTTATATGTTGTAGACGTTTGTACGTCTTTTTTACTGTATACCATTAAAAATATATTTTTTAACTCAAGAGTTGGTGGTCTGTCAAAGTCCCAATAAGGGGGGGTATTCTTCTTTGTAGTGCGTTGGGCAGCTTTTTCTTTTGCAGGTGCATTTAACTTTTTTTTTTTTCGTCACTTTAGGTTCTTATAAAAAATTGCAGGGAATATAACGATAAAACAAAGTGTTATTTTTGCCTTACATCTCCCTCTCAATAAATCATCATCTCTTAGGCACAAGTTAAAAATTCATAAAAAAACAGAAAAAAAAGAATTAAAATTGGTTGGTTGGATAGGTGCCACTTGTCACCCACAGGGAACGGCTGCTCTTCTAGATTAATACACTTGCCTTTATGCATTGCTGTTGTGCCTCTAGGGAGAGACTTTCATTCCAGTTTTGAGTGATGTAATAAAAGGTCAACGCTTTAAAGCGTGGAGATTTCCCAGCGACAGGCAGCTCTGAAACTTTCTGAGGCTGTGCCTGGGCAATTCCATTCCATTACCAGTGCTGCTCACCTCTTTTAGTAACCAAGTGTAATTAAATTGCAGTGAACTCCATGTACATCACTTTTTTTATTTTTTATTTCTATTTTTAATTATTTAAAGTGTGTCAAGTTGTGGGGAAAAGTGTTCTGCCTGGAACAGAGCCTTGCCAAAATTCCTCAGGGTAGGCAAAGATGAAAATGGTGTTTGGCCATTTTTAAGCAAATTCTTTAACTGGGTTGCGTAATGGTGTTGTACATCGTTTTTCCCAATGTTTTTGTACAGAATTAACAAAAAAAAATGCATTTTAATATTTTCCTTCTTCCTATAGTCAGAAAAATATCATATGACTATTTTGCATTTTCATTCCCAGCCAGCAGGAGAAGTTACATGATGAGAGAAAAAGGAAGTTCGGATGGCCGCAATATTGCAGAAATCAGTTTTATTTAGAAATTTACCAAACAGGGTAAAAACATCAAGGAAATAGCAGTGGAGTAGCAGGGTGACCCACTGACATGTTTCCTACTACAATAGCGCTTACTCATCTCTTGTTCAGGTGAAGCCATACACTCCTTTTAACATGTGCACCTGTCTGCTCATAGCTGCTCAGGGATGGACTGGCTATCGGGACTACCGGGAGATTCCCAGTGGGCCGATGGCTCAGTGTGGCGAGTTTCACTTTTAGCCGCATCTGCGGTGCGCGGCGATCTACCCGTCAACCGCCAACAGCTGGCGCCTGATGGGTAGATCGAGATTAGCCAGCATGCAGAGTAGCGCAGGGAGCTTCTGTAGTAGTAAGTTCTCTCTCTCGTGTCATCACGCTGTTCCCCGGCGGCCCCTCCTCTCTTCTTGTCTATGCCAATGGCTTGTAAGATCATCTGGTATAGACAAGAAGAGAGGAGGGGCCGCCGGGGAACAGCGTGATGACACGAGAGAGAGAACTTACTACTACAGAAGCTCCCTGCGCTACTCTGCATGCTGGCTAGTAAGATCCCACAATGTGCCCTGATTATGTGCCACATAATGTGCCCCGTGCTCTACAGTGCCATGATGTGCCCCATAATGTACCCTGTGATGTGCCCCGAGCCCTGATGTGCCCCGAGCTCTGATATGCCATGTGCCACGTGCCCTAATGTGCCATGTAGCCTGATGTGCCCCATAATGTGCCCTGATGTGCCCCATAATGTGCCCTGATGTGCCCCATAATGTGCCCTGATGTGCCCCAATGTTCCCTGATGTGCCCCAATGTGCCCTGATGTGCCACAATGTGCCCTGATGTGCCCCATCATGTGCCCCGATGTGCCACAATGTGCCATAATGTGCCCTGATGTGCCCCCTGCCCTGATGTGCTATATGCCCCATAATGTGCCCCATCACGTGCCCTGATGTGCCATGTGCCCCATGTGCCCTGATGTGCCCCGTGCCCTGATGTGCCCCGTGCCCTGATGTACCATGTGGCCTGATGTGCGATGTGCCCCATAATGTGCCATGTGCCCCATCATGTGCCCGTTCCTGATGTGCCATGTGCCCCAATGTGCCCTGATGTGCCCCGTGCCCTGATGTGCTATGCACCCTAACGCGCCCTGATGTGCCCTGATGTGCCCCGTGCCCTGGTGTGCTGTGCCCCGATGTCCTATGCCCTGATGTGCCTTTTGCCCCGATGTGCTTTGCCCTGATGTGCCCTGATGTCTTGTGCCCCGGTGTGCTGTGGCTCAATGTCGTGTGCCCTGATGTACCATGTGCCCTAATGTGCCCCATGCCCTGATGTGCTATGTGCCCCATAATGTGCCCCATCACGTGCCCTGATGTGCCATGTGCCCCGTGCCCTGATGTGCTATGTGCCCTGATGTACCATGTGGCCTGATGTGCCCCATGCCCTGATGTGCCCCGTGCCCTGATGTGCTTTGTGCCCCATGCCCTGATGTGCGACTTGCCCCATAATGTGCCATGTGCCCCATCATGTTCCCTGATGTGCCATAATGTGCGCTGATGTGCCCCGTGCGCTGATGTGCCCCGTGCGCTAATGTGCCCATTCTCTGATGTGCCATGTGCCCTGATGTGCCATGTGCCCCGATGTGCCCTGATGTGCTATGTGCCCTAATGCACCATGATGTGCCCTGATGTGCCCCGATGTCCTATGCCCTGATGTCCTGTGCCCTGGTGTGCTGTGGCTCAATGTCGTGTGCCCTGATGTTCTGTGCCCTGATGTGCTGTGTCCTGATGTGCTATACCCTGATCTGCTGTGTGATGTACCCTGATGTACTGTGCCCTGACGTGCCCTGATGTGTTGTGCCCTATTAGCTGATGTGCTGGGCTCTGTACCCTGATGTACTGTGACCTGATGTGCTGTGCCCTGTACCCTGATGTGCTGTGCACTGTACCCTGATATGTTGTGCCCTGTACGCTGATGTACTGGGCTCTGTACCCTGATGTGCTGTGCCCTGTACGCTGATGTACTGGGCTCTGTACGCTGATGTACTGTGCCCTGTACCCTGATGTGCTGTGCACAGTACCCTGATATGTTTTGCCCTGTACGCTGATGTACTGGGCTCTGTACCCTGATGTGCTGTGCCCTGTACGCTGATGTACTGGGCTCTGTACCCTAATGTGCTGTGCCCTGTACCCTGATGTGGCCTGATGTGCTGTACCCTGATGTGTTGTGCCCTGATGTGCCCTGTGCCCTGATGTGCTGGGCTCTGTACCCTGATGTGCTGTGCCCTGTACCCTGATGTGCCCTGATGTGCTGTACCCTGATGTGCTGTGCCCTGTACCCTGATGTGCCGTGCCCTGATGTGCCGTGCCCTGATGTACCGTGCAATGGGCCGGTCTGGATGAAGTCCAGGGCCACATTTTTGTCCCAGTCCAGCCCTGTAGCTGCTCTGTTCAAAAAAAAGTCTATTGTTTGTAGAGCTCTGATCTTGATTGTACACTATATTACCAAAAGTACTGGGGCGTCTGCCTTTACACGCACATAAACTTTAATGGCATCCCAATCTTAGTCTGTAGGGTTCAATATTGAGTTGGCCCACACTTTGCAGCTATAACCGCTTCAACTCTTTTGAGAAGGATGCCCACAAGGTTTAGGAGTGTTTCAAGTTCCTCCACCCAAACTCACTCATCCATGTTTTTATGGACCTTGCTTTGTGCACTGGTCCAAATCATTTGGTGGAGGGAGGGTTATGCTGTGGGGTTGTTTTTCAGGGGTTGGGCTTGGCCCCTTAGTTCCAGTGAAGGGAACTTTTAAGGCATCAGCATACCAAGACATTTTAGACAATTTGATGCTCCCAACTTTGTGGGAACAGTTTGGGAATGGCCTCTTCCTGTTCCAAAATGACTTTGCACCAGTGCACAAAGCAAGGTCCATAAAGACATGGATGAGCGAGTTTGGGTGGAGGAACTTGACTAGCCTGCACAGAATCCTGACCTCAAACTGATAGAACACTTTTGGGATGAATTAGAGCGGAGACTGAGAGCCAGGCCTTCTCTTCCACATCAGTGCCTGACCTCACAAATGCGCTTCTGGAAGAATGGTCAAACATTCCCATAGAAGAAAAAAGAGAAAGGTCTGGTGTCCCCAGTAACACACTTCCATCCCTATAACATATAGAAAAACCAAGGATTCGCCCTGGGACTTTAAATAAAGTGGGTACCGTTACCGCCAGTCAACATAACAGTAGTAAATACAGTATATGGTTTATTCAAGTAAAATTGTTTACATGCATAGATAACACCAACAGTTGCCAAAAAGAAGATATATAAACAAGAAGTATTGGTACATGGATGTAATAGCAGTCATAGTACACGGACATCATACTACCTAGTGCCTTCCAATAGAGATTACATTGTAAACGGTACCACATCCCAAAATGCATAAACTAAAAATAGGGGTGAATGTGAGGAATGTATTTTTTGGGTACCTATTTAGACAACATACACTATATTTCCAAACGTATTGGGACACCTGACTTTACACGCACATGAACTTTAATGGGATCCCAGCCTTAGTCTGTAGGGTTCAATATTGAGTTGGCCCACCCTTTGCAACTATAACAGCTTCAACTCTTCTGGGAAGGCTGTCCACAAGGTTTAGGAGTGTGTCTATGGGAATGTTTAGTAAAAGGAAGAATTCGCCCCGGGACTTTAAATTAAGTGGGTACCGTTACCGCCAGTAAACATTACTAGTAAATACAGTATATGGTTTATTCAAGTAAAATTGTTTACATGCATAGATAACACCAACAGTTGCCAAAAAGAAGATATATAAACAAGAAGTATTGGTACATGGATGTAATAGCAGTCATAGTACATGGGCATCATACTACCCGACTAGTTTCGCAAGATCCAGCTCGCTCTTCAGGGGTGGATGTGTGTAACATTGTACCTAAGATAAAAAAGTATATAGTTGGCAAAATGGCACAGTATTATTAAAAAGGCACAGGGTAGGAGGGGTTATGGGTACCCATACTCACCACTGAGCTTGACCATGGCTACAGGTGTGCGGCTCCAAGATAGCGACAGCAGGTGCCTCCCCAGGGAGCTGAGGGGGCGAAGTCAGATGGGACCCCACCAGGGGCCAAACGGCGAGCAGGCATGGCATAGGTGTAGTGATGTAACCCTAGAGACCTCATTAGTTCATAAAGAGTGTAGGCTGTAAACATAAGTATGTTTGTCAGGCATCTAAAGTAGTAAAGTAGAATCAATAAGTATTAGCATAACGATATATATGCCGTTTGGCCCCTGGTGGGGTCCCATCTGACTTTGCCCCCTCAGCTCCCTGGTGAGGCACCTGCTGCCGCTATCTTGGAGCCGCACACCTGTAGCCATGGTCAAGCTCAGTGGTGAGTATGGGGACCCATAACCCCTCCTACCCTGTGCCTTTATAACTAATACTGTGCCATTTTGCCAACTATATACTATTTTATCTTAGGTACAATGTTACACACACCCACCCCTGAAGAGCGAGCTGGATCTCGCGAAACTAGTCGGGTAGTATGATGCCCATGTACTATGACTGCTATTACATCCATGTACCAATACTTCTTGTTTATATATCTTCTTTTTGGCAACTGTTGGTGGTATCTATGCATGTAAACAATTTTACTTGAATAAACCATATACTGTATTTACTACTGTTATGTTTACTGGCGGTAACCGTACCCACTTCATTTAAAGTCCCAGGGCGAATCCTTCATTTTACTAAACATTCCCATAGACACACTCCTTAACCTTGTGGACGGCCTTCCCAGAAGAGTTGAAGCTGTTATAGCTGCAAAGGGTGGGCCAACTCAATATTGAACTCTACAGACTAAGGCTGGGATCCCATTAAAGTTCATGTGCGTGTAAAGTCATGTGTCCCAATACTTTTGGAAATATAGTGTATGTTGTCTAAATAGGTACCCAAAAAATCCATTCCTCACATTCACCCCTATTTTTAGTTTATGTATTTTGGGAGGTGGTACCGTTTACAATGTAATCTCTATTGGAAGGCACTGATCTCTCATAATGCTGAAAAGTGAGTGTAGAGATAGGGATTACCGTATTTTATGCTCCATAAGACGCACCTGACCATAAGACGCACCTAGGTTTTAGAGAAGGAAAACAAGGAAAAAAAATATTCTGAACCAAATGGTGTACTAAAATATTTAACAAAATATAACAGATAATTACTCTATAGGTAGGTGGTGGACACACAACAATACCACCCACCCCCCCTATCAAATCAGCTCAGCTACACTATACCTGGGTGGTGATGGTGGACACAGCAACCTCCCCCCTTCCCAGATCAGCTCTGGGTGGCCAGGTAGACACAAACACCCCTTCAGCCTTTTCTCACACCAGCTCAGGTGACTGGATGGTGGATACCATGTCAACCCACACCTCCCACCCCCTTATCACCAGCTCACCTCAGGCAGCGGAGGACACTGCCATTGGAATCCACAACCCCCTTCCCCGGCGGGTGGTTGGCTCTCAAATATACCCGGGTGGGCGAAAGCTAGCAAGGTCTCGAGGACTGTGGACACAGTCTGCAGCAGCAGCTGCCGGTGGGAGGAGCAGGAGGTGACAGACTGGACCAGGCTAGTGCGGCCATGGCGCCGGGAGTGTTTTTCAGATCATTCCCATCAGAGCCAATGGGTTAATGTTCACTTATTTGTTGTAGACATGAATTTGCCTACTCTGTGTTGCAATTTGCTTTAATCCAACTCCAGTAACATATACCTATCTTTGCTTTGCTATCCCCCCCCCCTCCACCAAAACCACCACTTCATTTAGCACCAGAAGTCAAAGGAAATACTTGATGCTTGTAGGTAAGGAAGAACATATGATTCACTCCATGTGAAAGTGCAGTGTGAGTTAAGATTCCATGGACTTGTAGCTTTGCATGGGTCAAACCCAGATTCATTTTACATTTGCAAGGGAGTCTAATAGGATGAAGAAGAGAATTCCACAAAACAGGAACTATTTAAGAACATAGTGTGGTGTGGTGGTGTGAGCAGGAATGTAAATGATGACACAAACATAATAACAGTGCTACATTCAGCTTATACAGGATTGGCCTTTGTGACGATCATGCTAAATTCCGACCATCACCCTAAGTTTTGTCCAGGCTCCATTTTGAATTAAGCATAGATCTGAAATTAATGGGGGTAGCTTTCTTTAATGGATTTAAGGTTGCTTCTAATAGGGTAGTTTGCTAAAAATCAAAGTAGACATACTCACCCAACAGTATGGCCTAGTAATGTCATGAATAGAGCAAGGAAATAGGTATCACAGGCTATAATGGACCTTGCATACTATGGGAAACCTCTGGTACAGTCATAGTCCATGGAAAAGTTCCATAACCTTAGTAGGAGATCATAAAAATAGTGTATGCAAGTAGAGATATGCAGCATCAGCAGTATGCCGATCCTATGATGTCCAAGCACTAGGGCAAGCTGTTTCACAGGAGCAGAAGTAGGCAAGCAAGAGAGAGAAGAGAGAAAAGTGCCCCTAAATGCAGACGTCAAGGGCATTTATTGTGGAATAAAAGACAAAGGGCAACTCACATTTGTTGCAATAAAAACAGGCTCATCATAAGGGTGAATCCGGGATAACAGCACTGGGTGTCTGATATGAGGGGCCGCCAGGGTCCGCTACTGCATGGAAGAAGTTGGGTGGAAGTCTTCAGGGAGAAGACGAGAGGCTGCAGTGGTGCTGGAGTGTGGCGTGGCCCGCAGCGCTGGCGGAGTGACGTCACTGGAGAGGGGCCTAGTAATGTAATTGGCTTCTAATGGTTCTGAAAACAAAATGGTTTCCTCTGCTGTTTATGTCAACTTCACTGTACAACGATATACATTTTTCCTAATTCACTAGGCTTAGTTGGTGATCCTATAAGCTGAGAATAGAACATGATCGATCAATGAAAGTTTCCTTTTTTAGGAATTTTTCTCAAACATTTAGGGTTTTTGTATTGTTTTCCAAAAAACCATCTCTAAGATGACATTGACAATGCAATCAGCTAGCATGATAGCACCCCCAGCCCTTTTATCTGATTGGAGCTTTTGCAGTCTTACTACACTTTGTAAGTGGCTGGTGGATTAGCGACCCCCGCAAGAATATGGACACAGATAGAAACAGTGTTATAGTATCTGTTCTTCTGCTGCCACTGCTGCTTCTGCGGTTAAACATAAACTGATGAAAGAAACCAGAATTTAAATGCTGTGGATTCTCTGTAGAAAAAAAAATGGTAGAGCAATAGCTGCATAGTGCTGCTATTTATAAGCATCCTTTGAAGGCTGTGAAATTGAACTGAAGCTCACACCGGCTATAAAAGATTCAGGAAGCACTTGTTCGCAGACATGGTCATTGTGAAAGCAATTAGCTGTGCAATGTTTTCCAAAATGATGGGAAATATGATATTTCGAAGGTTTCAATCACTACCTGTATGAGCAGAGTTTAAATAAATTACAATGCCTAATGCAGGGTGAGTTATCTCCTGAATAATTCTGTGCAATATTAACTACAAACACAATTAAAAATGTAACAATGGAAAGGTAAAGCTTGTGTTCCCTCTGGGGAATTTAGAAGTTCACGGGGGGCACAGGACTAGGCAATGGTTCCATTAAAAAAACTTAGAACACAAAACAAATAGAGCCATAGGGGTTCATTTACTAAAGGAGTAGAGGCTTTGAACACTGACTTTGCTAAGTAAATAGTCTCTACTCTAAAGTAAATGAATCCAACCCCAAAGAGTCCATATTTTTTAAATCTGTTCAAGGCTGCAAGTTATAAGTTCCTCAAGTTTATGAACTTTACACCAAGCCTAATATGTCTTAAAACAGAAGACACTCAGAAACTTTGCACAACTTAAACATCACAACAGGTGCAATATTTACTCAGTTTGTCCCTTCTATGAAAATAGTGCAGGAAAACCCATTGGATGTCTTAGTTATTCCTCTCTCAGGTTCACTAGATCTAGATCAAGAGAGAGATGGATGAAACATTGTACATGTACCAGTGATATTGGACACTAGAGAGCCCTTGCTCTTGGTTGGAACTGCCACAGCTAATACTTGCTTCTGTTGTGCTTAAAGATGAGTAATAAAACATATGTCATTACTTTCCCCTACCATTTGGTAACCTTCCCACTGGGGTACCTCTTGACCATAGGGATACTGCTTCAGAATAGCAAGGGGTTCTCCATGTGATGTCTTGGTTTTATAGGAAAGTAAAATACTTTCTTAATAGGTGCTATGCCGATATGAATTCTTCCTAATTAGGTAAGTGAAGTCAAGGGGAATTATAAGGAAGCATGCTACATACCTATTAGGCCAATGTCAGCATGGTGGTTGGGAATGCTGGACCCATACACTCCCACAACAAAAGGGTCATTGACTTTGAATATAATTAGAAGTCACGATGGGTGAACCTATTTTTTTGCTTGGGGTACTGTATTTTGGAGGATTGTGGAAGGTCAGGCTCCTCTATAGAGGCCTTAATCATATACAGTGGTAAGAAAAAGTATGTGTATCCCCTGGAATTAACAATTTTTCTGCAGTTGTTGGCCATAAAATGTGATCTGCTCCTCATCTCACAACAATAGACAAAAACGATATTCTTAAAGCGGAAGTAAACCCATCCATAAAACAGTTAAATTTCCGGCACGTGACGGAAATGTAGCGCTCCTATTGGTTGTGCTCTCAACCAAACTGTCAAACCATCCAATGGCTGGTGTCATAATTGATCACACGTGCAGCAGCATGGCAGATTGTAGTTTAAACAGAGACAAAGATGGCGGCTTCCTTGGCTGAAAACGATAGGGGGGTTTACTTACACTTTAAGCTGACAACACACAAACAATTGTAATTTTGCGTGACTTTATTGAACACACCATTCATAGCCCTGGAGGAAAACGTAAGTGAACCCTTGGAGTTAATAGCTGGTCAAACCTCCTTTAGCAGTATTGACTTCAAGCAGGAATGTAAGCAGGAGCTTCCAAAATGCCCTGTGTTTAAAGGTTTTCTGCTCTTGGGGTATGTGCTCTGAGTCTGTTTATTTCAACAGTATCTGTGTTTAAAGGCCATTTGTTGAAATGCAAGCTTAATATATTGAGGTTGAGTTACTAAAATGGGAGAATGCAGCTGTGCATGGTAGCCAATCAGCTTCCAACTTCTGTTTGTTCAATTAAAGTGGTTGTAAACCTCAAGCTTGTACTTGTACTGTAAATATCTCCTAAACGTGCACAGTTTAGGAGATATTTACTATATATTCAGCCAATAATGTCATAAGTGCATGCACTGTGAAGGAACAGCCACCCGGGCCGTTCCTTCAAAATGCTTACTCATAAATGATGGCTCCCCCGTGCATGCGCGGGAGTGATGTCATGGCGACTCTGACCAGTCACACAGCTAGAGTCCGTCGTCCAGGAAGGAAGACAGATGAAGATGGAAGCGGCCTCCAACGATGAGATTGCACCGCTGGAATGCTTCATTTTCAGGTAAGTTTCACATAATGTGCTAGTATGCGATGAATACTAGCACATTATGCCTTTTAACTTGCAGGCCTACAAAGAAAAAAGTACCCAGTGGTTTACAACTGCTTTTAGCTTTGACAAAAAACATGGAAGCTGTTTTTTTATGCAGAGCTGCCCCAGATTTTGCACTCTCTAGTTTTAGTAAATTAACCCCATTGTGTCCTTAGTTGACCTGTGAGTTAGTGATTCCTGAGAAGGAAGGGTTATTGCTGCTGGCCAGGTTTTTCTTGCTCTTCTCAGGAAGGTTACTGCCCCCTACAGGTCATTTCATGTAAATAGGGGCTCATTATTGCCCGAGGAAGTCAGTTAGGGGAAAGTCTGCCAAAATGTAGACGTTACTCTGTCGGATTGCACCAACCTTGTGGGGTGGGGAGCCCAGTCAGGGGTCCCAATGGGGTAGGAATCTTGTGAACCTATATGGACTTCTGCTATCTTATGCTTGATCGTTTTCTTTTCCAATGATTTTTATTGGTAATTTTGTCAACGATAAGTGATGTACAATACAATAATCCTGCTTTGGTCCAGCTTGTTGCAGAACTGGGTACATACAAGAGAAAGGCAAGATTAAACAGCCCAATAACTCTCGTTGATCAGGTATTTAGGCCACTGAAGATATAAATCCGAGCAGTAGGTAATATACCGGAGTATCATATGCATCATCCCCAACAGGGGGAGCAATTGAATACGAAAAACAAATGAGAAGAAATAATAAGCACAGGGCAATCTATGTTTAACTCATAACGTATTATTGACGGAAACCTGTTCACTTACATGGACTCCTGTAAGCCCTTCAACTTTTTATTTAGTGACTAGGTCAATCAGGACCAAATATGTCTTAAATTACTTACATCTATCTTAAAAAAAAAAAAAAAAAATAAGGAGAAGGAAGAAATCAGGGGGGAAAAGGAAGTACAGAGTAAGAAAAAGGCAAATCAGTAGTGAAAAAGATGAGGAAAGACAAGGAGAAGGTACTAGTGTCTAGGTGCCAGGCTATGACCCTTCTATGCAGGGTGCTGGTTTCACTCCCTTCACATCAGGTGGATTCTAACAGGTATTTTATCCAGGGGTTCCATGTTTTCTCAAAGTAGGCTAGCTTGCCCCGAAGGATAGCCACCGTTCGTTCATTGACCATGATCCATGTCAATTTTGCCTTTAGGAGATCAAAGGGGATCATGGGTGACCACCAGGATCTCCCTATGGATGTGCTTGACCCTTTTCGTGGATTATTGTTACCCCATGTTGATTTACTGCCAGTTAAGTACTCTTGCACTGAAAAGGGAGCACTAGGGTCAAACTAAGGGCACTAAAAGGACTTTGTAGAGGAATGGGTGTTGCAGATGTCTTTAAGAACAGCTTGTCTGTAATTTTTAATTACTTAAGTGAAAGATTTTTATTGTTCATATAATCTGCCTGGTATGCAGTAGGCTCATGAACAGAGATGTTTGCTAGTTACTGGGTTCTTCTTTATACTAACAAAAAACTCAATTGAACAACACCAAGGTACCATGGTCCCCACCAAAAATATTTACGAACTAACAAGTTTAAAATATGGGACATTAGGCTACCATAAAATCAACAAATAGGTTAAAAAGATTTATTGATTCTATAAAATCACAACATTAAAAATAATGTAACATAATAGTAGTCCTTGTGACAAGATTTGACTCCAAATGAAAAGGAAATACTCCAACATGTTTTGCCTCTGCAGCTTCTTCGGGGAGAATTATTGACTAAATGGGGCATACACTGTATTAAGTGAAACATGTACAGTTAGGATAAGGAAAATAGCAACATTTCTGTATATTATGATATATCATACCAATGTGGTTTTTAGACTGTCTCACCACTCATCCAAAATCTCACTGAATGTTCACAAGGGACCATATGCCATCCTATGTAAGACCATTAACAAAAGTTTTCTTAGAATGCTTGTTAATGGTATTACATAAGATGATATATGGTCCCTTGTGAACATTTATTGAGCTCTGTACATCTGCCATTGTAGGTCACATGACATGTATTGAGTATCCATTGACTCTGTGTAATAAGAATGCTTAGAATTCTAATTTTACGTATACACTTACACGTCTATGTATCTCTGTTACAGCCACAGATTGTTTTCCTCACAAAGAGAAAGCAAAATACCTATAAAAAAAATTAATTTATTCTATTTTGTTTGTTTTAGATTTAACCGTATTACCTTCAGCCTTTAGGGACTGGGAATGTTTAGACCTTTTACTGCTTGTCTTCACTTTATGTGATTTCCTCATTATGATCAGCAGTTTAATGCAGAGGTTTAATGCTTAGCTATATTGACAAAGGAAGGCATTGTGCCGCTAACTGCAGTAATTCAAAACACCATTTGATACACCACGGAGACGGATAATTAGGAAAACTTTTCAGAGAACAGAGAAGTTAGGCTTTGCCTCAAAGTTAGGTAAAAAAAAATTGTTACTGTAATAAAGTTATGTTACCTATAATTAACAATAAAGTAAAGTGATACACATAAACAAATGACACTTCAAAGAATGTACCGTATTTAGAGATCAAATGTTAAAGGGAACAAAGGTGTTTTTTTAGTGAGGACTGGAGATATTTTGAATTATTGTTCCTACTTTCTACTTTAAAGTGACAGTGATTTTAGAATCTTGCTCTTCTATGTGCTTGTCCTGTATTAAATGTAGAGATTTGCAGACTAGCCACTAGAGGGAGCTCTCATTGGGTCAATGCTTTTATTCTGTTTCTTACTTAAGCCGCACAGGGAGTGCATTGTTTTCAGTGACTCAGCTGGCTAATCAACTTACATTGAAGGAGAATCACTAAATCATTGTGTTAAACTGAAAACTTGGATTCAGGGACTGTTTATGTAATGCCAAAATATGGCTGCCCTCATGTACATATATAATTACAAATTTTGCACAGATACAAGGACATTAAACGTTAACATAGTGATCAGATGTTTTATAGTAAGCTGAACTCTTTTAAACATTTAACTTAAAAATGTAAACTGTTACAATGTATATAATCCCTAAAAATGACCTTCTTTTACTTGTTCCATTTTAGAGGGAGGGAGAGAAGTGGAAGGGGTAAAAAAAAGAGAGATAGAAAAGACGTGTAGAAAAAAAAAGAGAGGGACAGAAAAGAGGACGGGGTAGAGAAAGAGAGAGAGAGAGAAAGAGAGCAAAGGGTTAAAGAAAGGGGAAGAGAGAAAGAATAAGAGTGAAGGGAGAAAAAGAGAGAGAGAGAGGAGGTAGTGGTAGAGAAGAATAGGTAGGAAGAGAAAGGTAGAGAAAGAGATAGACAGATAGAGAAAAAGAGGGGAGAGAAACATATGGCGGCACAGTAAGAGAGGGAGATGAGAATCAGTGAGAAAGAGAGAGGAGGGGTAAAGAAAAGAAGAGGGGGGGGGGGAGGAAAGAATGAGAGTTAAAGGGAAGAGAAAGAGAGAGGGTGTAGTAAAAAAGGGTGTAAGAAAGAATGGGTTACAGAAAGAATGGGAGGGGGGTAGTTTTAGAGAAGAAGAGAACGAGGGAGGCAGAGTAAGAGAGGGAGGGAGTGAGATGAGAGACAGAGAAATACAGAGAAGAAATATAGAAAAGAGGGGTGAGAGAGAAAAACTGAGCAAAAGGGTAGTGAGAGAGAGAGAGAGAGAGAGGGAGAGAGAGAGAATAAGAGTTAAAGGGTAGAGAAATAGAGTGAGAGAGAGGGTGTAGCAAAAGAGACGGAGAGAGAAGGGATTAGAGAAAGAAAAGTAGAGACAGGGAGAGAAAGGGGTAGTGTTAGAGAAGAAGAGGGATAGATAGAAGGGGTAAAAAAAGAGAGAGAGACAGGCAGAGAAAGGAAGAGGGGAAGAAAGTGGGGGTAGAGAACGGGGGTTAGTGTTGGAAGAGTAGAGGGAGGGAGAGAAGGGTTAAAAAAAAGAAAGGGGGAGAGAGAGAGAGAGACCAAAAGGAGAGAGAGAGGGAGAATGAGAGTTAAAGTGGAGTTCCGCCGAATTAAAAAAAAATTAAAAGTCAGCAGCTACAAAAAATGTAGCTGCTGAGTTTTAATAATCCAACATTCACCTGTCCCATGGTCCAGCGATGTGGGCGTACGAAGCCCCGGTCCTCTCCCCCCTGTGGCTTTACATCCGGGCATGCACTGTGCATGTGCGAGCCGTGCTGCGCGCTATGTATGGCCGGGCAATCTTCTGGGACCTATGACGTGTCCCAGAAGATTGCAGGGAGGGTATCCGCTCCCCCCCAAAAAAATTACATGCCAAATGTCTCATGTCAGGGGGTCACCTGCTCTTAAAGCGGAAGTTCCATTTTTGGGTGGAACTCCACTTTAAAGGGCAGAGAAAGTGGGAGAAGGGATAGAGAAAGAGAGAGAGAGAATGAGAGTTAAAGTGATTGTAAGGGCTCGCGGCTCTTCCCCACATCTGATAACCCCCTCGGAGAAGTGCTTCCCCGAGGGGGTTATCTTGAAGGCGTGCTTCGAGTCCAGCATTTGCGTTTATAGACACAGAATTCCGGATTCGGCCCCCCCCCTGGCGCCAACGTCATTGGATTTGATTGACAACAGCGGGGGCCAATGGCTGCGCTGCTATCAATCCATCCAATCAAGAGCCGGGACCCCGTGGAGAGAGAGAGAGACAGCGCGTCCCCACTGAAGAGATGAAGGGGTTTAGGTAAGTAAAGCGGGATGCATTAAGGTGAAAAAAAACAAACCTTTACAACCCCTTTAAAGGGCAGAGAAAGAGAGAGAAGGGATAGAGAAAGAGAGGTATAGAGAAAGAGAGAGAGAGAGAGAGAGAGAGAGAGAGTTGTAGTGTTAGAGAATAAGAAGGAGCCCTTCCCACAAATTTGCTTCTTATGTTGTAAATATTTTTTCATAGATTAAATATTCCTCTGAATCACACTCCTGAAGGACATGAATGGAAGTTTCCCTTGATTAAATTGATATATATAAGCCTAATTCCAGTCTATCTTAGAAGAATTTACCTTTTAGCAGTAGTATTTTCTGCCCCTTATGGGATCTGTTCATTATTCTCTCTCTGTCTTGCCCATTTTCCCTGTATGGGTAATTTTTAATGAATTTATTTAATACATTTGTATTTTTATAACACTTTTGTATTGTAAGTTCATACCGTACCATGAAAGTCCGCTTTGCCTCCATTCAATATTGTTCGATAGTTTTGATTCTATAGGATGCATGTACTCTTGTCTTAAAAAGTTCTTGTTGACACTTTTCCAATATGTAGCAAATTAGCGTGGCAAGTCTCTAGCAAGAGCTCTGCAAGTCTTAAGATCTTAGGATCTTAGTTATGAGGAAAGGTTGCGAGCACTGAACTTATTCTCTCTGGAGAAGAGAGGCTTGAGAGGGGATATGATTTCAATATACAAATACTGTACTGGTGACCCCACAATAGGGATAAAACTTTTTTGCAGAAGAGAGTTTAACAAGACTTGTGGCCACTCATTAAAATTAGAAGAAAAGAGGTTTAACCTTAAACTACGTAGAGGGTTCTTTACTGTAAGAGCGGCAAGGATGTGGAATTCCCTTCCACAGGCGGTGGTCTCAGCGGGGAGCATTGATAGCTTTTCTAATAACTATTTGATAAGCACCTGAATGACTGCAACATACAGGGATATACAATGCAAAACTGACACATAATCACACACATAGGTTGGACTTGATGGACTTGTGTCTTTTTTCAACCTCACCTAATATGTAACTATGTAACTATGTAAGTCACAGTGACCCCCCCCCCCCACCTGTGGTCAGTGCCAGGACAAGTTCATCCAGAACCAAGAGCAAAGATGCCAAACTGTGCCCCCCCCCCCCCTATTTATAATGTGCAAGCTTAGGGCATCCTACCCCCAACAGTCAATATCACTGCCAATATCACTACTGTTGTCAGTCTTGTAACAGAAGGAAGGCACCCCCATCCCTACAGTAAACCATTGCAGCCAGGACAGCCGCCCTGCCTGTGGTGGGCTGACTATTGCACAACATAACTGAACCAGAACTTGCAGCAGACTTTCAGAATGTTTGCCATGAAAGTTGATCTGGAGTCATGCAATGTGGACTTGCTGCACCTGTGCAACAAACTTGTGAAGCCTGGCAAGTCTACCAATAGTTTAACAAGTCATTTTCAAACTTGCAGCACAATTTGCTATCTGAGAGAGAGAAAAGGGGTACAAAAGAGAGTAAGGGCTCATGTACACTTGCTTTGGCTTAAACACACATAAACGGCTAGTTTACACTTGCTTCAAATCAAGGCTTTGTTAAAGCTCTCTGAACACTAGCTCCTGTCACAAAATAAAATGGTTAGCTTACAGTCCTGTTTACACCTTGCTTTTGCTTTGTTTTGCTTCACCTTCGCTTCAAAAATTATACCCCATGTACCCTGTTTCCCCGAAAATAAGACCTAGCGTGACTGTTGGTGATAGCTGCAATATAAGCCCTACCCCCCCAAATAAGCCCTACCATGTTTCCCCGAAAACAAGCCCTACCCTGAATATAAGACCTCCAAGGACTTTAACTAGGGCTTATTTGGGGGGGTAGGGCTTATATTGCAGCCATCACTGACAATCAGGCTAGGTCTTATTTTCGGGGAAACAGGGTAGCTTTAGTGGTGCTTCAAAGCGTCTTCAAAGCCTCCATAGAAGTCTATGGCAAAGCTCGTTTGAAGCCCCACTGAAGCCTCACCAAAGCCTCAAGGAAGCCCAACCAAGACCCCATGGAAACCTCACCAAACCCTCATGGAAGCCTCACCAAAGCCTCATGGAAGCCTCACCAAAGCCTCATGGAAGCCTCACCAAAGCCTCATGGAAGCCTCATCAAAGCAAGGTGTAAACAGGACCGTAAGCTAACCATTTTATTTAGTGACATGAGCTTTGACTGGTGTTCAGAGAGCTTTAACAAAGCATGTCTGCAGTCATGTTTTAAAGCAATTGTGAACTAACCCTAAGGAGGGGGGGGTAGGAAAAAAAAAGGGGGGAGGTGGTAGTGATAAAAAGTAGAAGGAGGGAGAGAAGGGGTTAAAAAAGAGAACTAGATAAAGAAACAAGTAGAGGGGGGGCAGAGAAAGAGAGAATGAAAGAAGGGGTAGAGACGGGAAGAGACACAGTGGGGGTAGAGAAAGAAAGGGAGAGAGAGAAAAAACCTTCGCCTATAGATTCTCTTTGAAGCTTCCCCTTCATGAAGTCCATTGCTGACTTTCTCCGCAGTAAGGTCACGCAGGAACATAAGAAAAGTTCCACTCACAAAGAGCCCATTTTTCTGCTGCCTCAGCTCTCCGTCTCTAATATCGCTCACTATCAAACACTTTTTTTATGCTTGTTTTATTTTGCTACTTTTACACGACAATAAATTCCAGTGTCAGTTGAAGGAGACTCTGCCAGTCTGAAAATACTTCTAGCTGTGTGTTGTGATTCAATGAAACTTCTGCTCCTCAATGGGTGATACTAAATACGATTGTGACATTTATAGACAAACTGCAGCTCTACACTATTACCTTTGTTTAGGGCATTTCTATGTCTACAAAAAGATTGCTAAATTCATTTTAAAAAGGAACTATTAGGCAACCCTACAATATATTAACCACTTGCCGACCAACCGACGTCATTGTACGTCGGACCGGGAACTTTATGTTATGGGCGCACACGCGCACGCCCATTGGCCAGCGGGGGAGCCAATCAGCGGGTGGGGCAGCCACCCGCGATTGTTCCCCGCAGTGACAGAACGGTGATCTGCCTGTGTAGACAAGGCAGATCTCTGTTCTGACAGGGGAGATCACACAGATCCTGTCTTAGACCCCTTTCACACTGGAGCGCTTCGTTGGTGCTACAGCGCTAAAAATAGCACCTGTAAAGCGCCCTGAAAGAGCCGCTCCTCACACTCCCAAGTGAAAGCCTGAGGGCTTTCACACTGGTGCGGTGCGCTGGCAGGACGGTAAATAAAGTCCTGCTAGCAGCATCTTTGGAGCGGTGAAGGAGCGGTGTGTATACTGCTCCTTTACCACTCCTGCCCATTAAAATGAATGGGGCAGCGCGGCTATACCGCCGGCAAAGCACCGCTGCAAGCAGCGCTTTGCGGTGGTTTTAACCCTTTCTCGGTCGCTAGCAGAGGGGTAAAATGATGGTGAAGCGGCGCTAGAAATAGCGCCGTTTTACCGCCGACGCCGCCCCCGCCCTAGTGTGAAAGGGGCCTTAGGGTACTTTTACACTGGGGCATTGCGGGGTGTAAAGCGCCGCTATTTTTAATGGTGCTTTACCGTCATTTTTGCAGCCCTTTTCGGCCACTAGCGGGGTGCTTTTAACCCCCGCTAATGGCCGAAAAATGGTTAAAAGCGCCACTGCAGCGGCGTTTTGCTTGCACTTCGACGGCGCTGCCCATTGATCTCAGTGGGCAGGGGCGCTGTAGGAGCAGTGTATATACCGCTCCTACAGCGCCTCGAAGATGCGGCTTGCAGGACTTTTTTTGGTGTCCTGCCAGCTCACCGCTCCAGTGTGAAAGCACTCCGGCTTTCCCACTGGAACAGTGCACTGGCAGGATGGGCTTTCACACTGGAGTAAGAGGAGAGGCGCTTTATAGGCGCTATTTTTAGCACTATGATGCCTGTAAAGTGCCTCAGTGTGAAAGCAGCCTTACTGCTATGCAGGAAGACAGATTTATCTGTTTCCCCTGGCAGCCCATCCCCCATACAGTTAGAACACACCTGCAGGGAACACATTTAATCCCTTGATCGCCCCTGATGTTAACCCTTTCCCTGCCAGTGTCATTAGTACAATAACAGTGCATATTTTTAGCGTTGATCACTGTAATAATGTCACTAGTTCCCAAAAAAGTGTCAAAAATGTCAGTTAGGTGTCCGATATGTCCGCCGCAATGTCGCAGTCCCGCTAAAAATCGTAGATCACCGCCATTACTTGTAAAAAAATAATAATAAAAATATCATGAATCTATTCCCTATTTTGTACATGCGATAACTTTTGTGCAAACCAAACAATATACGCTTACTGGGATTTATTTTACCAAAAATATATGGAAGAATATATATCGGCCTAAACTCATGAAGAAATTCGTTTTTTTATATATTTTTTGGGGGATATTTATTATAGCAAAAAGTAAAAAAAAATTGCTTTTTTTTTTCAAAATTGTGACTCTTTTTTTCTTTGTAGCGCAAAAAATAAAAACCGCAGAGGTGATCAAATACCACCAAAAGAAAGCTCTATTTGTGGGGGAAAAAAAAAGGACATAAATTTTGTTTGGGTACAACTTTGCACGACCGCGCAGTTCCGTTAGGGAGGTTCACCTTCTCTATTTATTTATTTATTTATTCAATCCTGTTTACCATCATCAGAGAGAGTTTAAAAGAATCCCAAATTCTGGGTTGACACCAGGACAGGATTAGAGGGGAAATCTACCAATGGGTAAACTAGTTTTGGTGACAACCAAAGCAACCCTCACTTTGGAGGGATTTCCTCTCACGTCATGTTTTAGCTTTGGGAAATGAAATTAACCACTTGACCTCCGGAAGAATTACCCCCCTTCAGGACCAGGTCATTTTTTGCTATACGGCACTGCGTTACCTTAACTGACAACTGCGCGGTCGTGCGACGCTGTACCCAAATAAAAATAAAATGTATGTAATTTTTTTCCCACAAATAGAGATTTCTTTTGGTGGTATTTGATTTTTCATTTTTTGCGCTTTAGAAAAAAAAAAAAAAAAAAAATGACCAGCAATTTTGAAAAAAAACAATATTTTTTACTTTCTGCTATAAAACATATCCAATAAAATTAAAAAAAATAAAAGAAATCAAATTTCTTCGTAAATTTAGGCCAATAGGTATTCTGCTACATATTTTTGGAGAAAAAAATTACAATAAGTGTATATCGGTTGGTTTACGTGAATGTTATAGGGGGTTATCTACGAAAAGGCAAATCCACTTTGCACTACAAGTGCAAACTACAAGTTCAAAGTGCACTTGAAATTGCACTGAAAGTGCACTTGGAAGTGCAGTCACTGTACATCCGAGGGGGACATGCAAGGAAAATAAAAAAAAACAGCATTTTAGCTTGCACATGATTGGATTATAAAATCAGCAGAGCTTCCCCTCGTTTCAGATCTACAGCGACTGCACTTCCAAGTGCACTTTGAGTGCAATTTCAAGTGCACTATGCACTTGTAGTTTGCACTTGTAGTGCAAAGTGGATTTGCCTTTCGTAAATAACCCCCTTTGTGTCTACAAACTATGGTATATATTTATTTTTTATATTAGTAAAGGCGGCGATCAGCCACTTAAAGCGGGACTGCGAAATTGCGGTGAACAATCGGATACTAACTGACATTTTGCAGGAACCAATGACACTAATACAGTCATCAGTGCTAAAGATATGCACTGTCACTGTACTTATGACACTGGCTGGAGGGGTTAAACCACCTAGAGTGAACAAAGGGTTAACTGTGCCTATCCAGTGTTTTTGTGTGCTGTATGTGCTGCTTTGCAGGAACACAAACTCCGTCTTTTCCCCCTGTCAGAACAGAGATCTGCCTTGTTTACATAGGCAGAGCTCCGTTCTGAGTCTCTGCCCGATGATCGGAGGGTTCTGGCGGACCTGGAGTGCCCGGATCCCACATAATAATCACAGAAGAAGCGGCCCGCCGGTGGTGCACACACGCCTCCTGCAGGCGGCAGTGCAGGATGACCTATATATATATAAGTGATCCGCCCATTGATGTCACCCTGTAGCAGTAAAACTGCCATAGGGCGGTCAGCAGGTGGTTAATAGAAATCTTCCCAATGGGACATGGATAGCAACCTTCTCTTACTCTATGCAAAACGAATAAAAAAAAAGTTTTGTGTTTAGTTTTACTTTAGATTTCTAATCCTAGATGTATCGCGGCATGTATGAACCTGCCTTCAGTAGACATTGCATTTAGATTATGGCACCCTGTGTGTCCTAGTGGTCTATCAGAGCTCATCAGATATGCCCACCTTCCATTGTACGGCAAATGTTATAGACCATTTCTACTGCACTGTCTAAGCTGCCAATTACTGCACCAAGGAACAGCTTTTAACAAGAGCAGACAGCAAAGGGCACCGAGAATCACGGGCAGTGATGTGTGTATGCTTGAAACATTTTCCTTACTTTCAAGCGAGTGCACATGGAAGAAGCAGATACATAGTCATCTTGCGATACTGTATGTGATGTGATCATGAGACATGGTTTATGTAATTTAGGGTTGGGTAGTTATTGGGTGCATTACATTAATACAGTATTTGCATTACAGAGTCTTTAACCACCTCAATACGGGGCACTTTCACCCCCTTTCCTGCCCAGGCCAATTTTCAGCTTTCAGAGCTGTCGCACTTTGACAGACAATTGCACAGTCATGCAAGAATGTAGCTAAATGAATTTTTAATCATTTTCTTCACACAAATAGAGCTTTATTTTGGTGGTATTTAATCACTGCTGGGTTTTTTTATTTTTTACAAAAAAAAGGTTTTTCTTAGTTTCTGTAAATAAATTTGGTAAATAAGTAATTTTTTTCCTTCACTGATGTACGCTGAGGAGGCGGCACTGATAGGCTGCACTGATGGGCACTGATGAGGTGGCACTGATAAGGAGGCACTATTATGCCACACTGAGGGGCACTGATAGGTGGCACTAATATGTGGCACTGATGGGCTCTGATAGGTGGCACTGGTGGGCACTGATATTTGGCTCTGATAGGCACTGATGGGCAGCACTGATGGACACTAATGGGCGACACTGGTGGGCACTGATAGAGAGCACTGGTGGCCACTGATAGGCAGTACAGATAGGGGGCACTGATGGGCAGCACTGATTGGCACTAACGGGCAGCACTCATGGGCAGCACTGATGGAAATTGATCGGCAGCACTGATGAGTAGGCACTGATAGGCACTAAAAGGCAGCAGTGACTGGAACCAGTAATGGGCACTGATTTGTGTCACTGATGGGCACTGATTTGTGTCACTGATGGGCACTCACGGGCATTGATTGGTGGCACTCATGGTCATTGTTTGGTGGCACATCTGGGGTTTTCCTGTAATCAGGACACTGATGATCAGTGCCCTGATTACATGCCCTGTTCTCCCCTACCAGTGTGAGGCGATGAGAGACAATTACCGGCACTTCCTGTATTAACATTTGACCAGCTGTGATTGGACACAAGGTTAGAGAGCCGTGTCATCGACTCTTTACAGAGAACAGGGTCACGCTGTTTCCTAGCAACATGGAGCGGCAGCGATCGGCACACTACACGCCCCCCCCCCCGGGTGCGCGGGGGAGCCGATCGGGTGCGCCGTCATATGACGTCCACCCAGAACAGGAGCCGCACTGCTCCTCCGTCATTTGACGATGGGCGGGCGGCAAGTGGTTAATGATTTGATTCACTTTTTTGTATCTTTCATAAACAATTTAAGAAGGCTTCATTGTAATTTCCTTTCAAGATCAAATCATTTACATTTTGATCAATTGTCGCAGGGCACTAAAATGACATGGGGACAGGGCCTACCCTGTCTATTTGGTAATCCGGCATTGCTGACAACACATGCATTGGAATTTAGAGCAAAAAATATATTGTGTTGTCAGGTCAAAGATTTTACTACTGGCAGAGCAACAGTTGTTTTTCAGTACTTTCAGTGTGTTTAAAGCTCAACTCCAACCTTACCTTTGGCTTTGTCAGTTGTGCAGTCTTGTCTCCTATACTGAAACTACTGTACTTTGTCTAATATTTATTTTTTTATTTTTTTTAATGACAGTATTCGGGTTTGCCGATTTTTTGGCGATCCGAATACTTTTAACTGCAAGGGAGGGATTTGGGGTATTTTAGACCCCCGCTCCCTCCATAAAGAGTACCTGTCACAACCTATTACTGTCACAAGGGATATTTACATTCCTTGTGACAGCAATAAAAGTGATCAGAATTTTTTTTTTTTTTAAGGGACAATGTAAAAAAATAAAATAAAATAAATAAGAACAAAATATAAAAATGTTAAAGCGCCCTCGTCCCCGTCTGCTTGCGCAGCAAAGAAAACACATATGTAAGTCATGCCCTCAAATGTAAACGGTGTTCAAATCACACATGTGAGGTATTGCCGCGTTCGTCAGAGTGAGAGCAATAATTACCGTATTTAACATGCTCCCCAATTTATGAGGTAAGTTTCAGGAAAAAAACTTTTTTGTGTGCCCACCTGCAGCCTGTTGTGTGCCCACCTGCAGCCTGTTGTGTGCCCACCTACAGCCTGTTGTGTGCCCATCTGCAGCCTGTAGTGTGCCTACCTGCAACCTGTTGTGTACCCACCTGCAGCCTGTTGTGTACCCACCTGCAGCCTGTTGTGTACCCACCTGCAGCCTGTTGTGTACCCACTTGAAGCCTGTTGTGTGCCCATCTGCAGCCTGTAGTGTGCCCACCTGCAGCCTGTTGTGCGCCCATCAGCAGCCTGTTCTGCGCCCATCTGCCCCCTCAATGCAGCTCACCATATCTCGGATGAAATCACTGAGCCATCATCTCTTTCCTCGGCTCTCAGTCGGCAGTCACATACACAGTCCCGCCTCCGCCATCAGCATTGGACCAGCTCCTGTGATAGACAGAACACTGGTCCAATGCCGATGGCGGAGGCGGAACTGTGTGTCGGAGAGCCGAGTGGAGAGGAGATGGCGGCTCAGTGATTTCCAGCAGCACTCGTCCCCCCTCCTTCCCCTCCGAGGTACGCTGTCGGCATATAACACGCACCCGCGATTTTCCCCCTATTTTTAGGGAAAAAGTGCATGTTATACACCGATAAATATGGTATAGAAAAAGACCTCTTCTGTAACTCTAACCTGGTAACCGTTCCAGTTTTTTTAAAGCGTCGCCAACGGAGATTTATAGGTACCGTAGTTTGTCGCCATTCCACGAGCGTGCACAATTTCAAAGCATGACATGTTAGGTATCTATTTACTCGGCGTAACATCATCTTTCACATTATACAAAAAAATTGGGCTAGCTACTGTTTTTTTAAATTCATGAAAGTGTCCTTTTTCCCCCCCAAAAAATGCGTTTGAAAGAACGCTGCGAAAATACCGTGTGACATAAAATATTGCAACAATCGCCATTTTATTCTCTAGGGTCTCTGCTAAAAAAAAATATATATATATATATATATATATATATATATATATAATGTTTGGGGGTTCTAAGTAATTTTTTAGCAAAAAATACAGATTTTAACTTGTAAGCAACAAATGTCAGAAATAGGCTTAGGCATGAAAGGCTTAAGGTAGTATAAGGCAAGGATAGACAACACAAGCGTTGTATAAAAATTGTTTCGTTTTATATATTTATTCAGTTTTTGAGCACCTAAAGGCTCATTGGCATAGTTTTAGTTAAAAAAAAAGTGCCAATATCTGCATTACAGCCTGCCAAGCCCTTTGCAATCCTCCTCTGGAGAGCCACATCAGATTTATGGGGAAGAGCTGTCTTGTTGGTTATTATGATGGGTTATGAGAATCCTAGTAAAGTACGGCTTTAAACCCTAAGTGATTCAATATTTCCTGTCAGCCTGTAGATTCCAACCAATATTTCCGTTATCTCTCCCTTCACACACTGTAAATAAAGTGCTTTCCGGGGAACTGGCTTGTTTTCTGTGCAATAAAGCCCGAGACCAAGCGTGATTTATTGCTCATTTCTGCCCACTTATAATGGACAATTCCAGACCCAAAAAGACAGGCGTGAGCAATGCGTAGTTCTGTGTTCTCTAAAACTCAGTCCCCCAATGTCAGCTGTTTGTAAGGCACCGATGCCCGCCCCGCTAACCAACCCAATAACTGTACAAAGCGTTGACCTTTAATGTCCTCAGTGCACAGAATATTAACAGATCTGTCCTTGTTAGAAGTGTACACAATATAAATTTACGTATATGGATTTAACCTTTAAAGGTAGATGATGGCTGTTGTCTGGCACAGCAGTGGTCTCCATTTAGTGATAATTTCATTACTGCCTGTGATTCCGCAGAGATGTGTTATTCTCTGCAAAAAGACCTGCCTTTAGCTGGCAGGTAATTGCAGCCTCCAACATACAGTGTGTGTATAATAGTGAATTGGATGTGACCTGGCGCACACACTAGAGCACACCTGGCGACCTCCATCCCTAAATTACTTTATAGAAAAGGAGAGCTATGGGAGTTTAAATGAGGCGACCGCCGTGTCAGATATGGAAAAAAACAAACATAAAGTTGAAGTTACAGTACATGATTTATTGTTACATTGAAGAAAAATATTGGATCAAATAGATAGGTAGTCACATGACTTACACTAAATATGCCGCTACATAGCATGCAATACAAATAGGAATTAGACATAATAAATGCACATGATAAAATAAATGGGTTAAAAAAAAATGTATTATAAGAACAGATAACTTTGGGCATCTAGTGGCACGCAACGCGTTTCCTGGCATTACAGCCATTCATCAGGAGTGTTATGAAGTAATATACCGTAAAGGAAATGGACAGGGGTTAATAATAATGCCCTTAGAATAAGGGAGGACAGAGAGATTATATCCCAACAAGGTGGAGATAAATTGGGATACTTACTATACAGCCTCAAGGCCAGGTCCAGTATTCTCCAAGGAAGACGGGGGTAACAGGCATGATGTCTCCCCCGGGTTAGAGACGGGGGAAGCCTCCAAGGACGGTGCATAGTGTTCCTAGAAAAAATGTGTCAAAAAGGGATTCATTAATTGTGTAAACTTCTACACAATTAATTAATTTCCTTGTTTACACAATTAATTCATCCCTTTTTTACACAATTAATAAATCCCTTTTTTACACAATTAATTCATCCCTTTTTGACACATTTTTTCTAGGAACACTATGCAATTTTCGTGCACACATAGTCTATTGGATCATGCTATGACCACCGTGTTGGGCTTCAGGCACTGTTCTCCGTCCTTGGAGGGTTCCCCCGTGTTGGGATTTAATCTCTCTGTCCTCCCTTATTCTAAGGGTATTATTATTAACCCCTGTCCATTTCCTTTCCAGTATATTACTTCATAACACTCCTGATGAATGGCTGTAATGCCAGGAAACACGTTGAGTGCCACTAGATGCCCAAAGTTATCTGTTCTTATAATACCTGTTTTTTTACCCCATTTATTTTATCATGTACATTTATTATGTCTAATTCCTATTTGTTTTGCATATTATGAAGTAGCATATTTAGTGTATGTCATGTGACTACCTATCTATTTGATACAACATATTTCTTCAATGTAACAATAAATGATGTACTGTAACTTCAACTTTATGTTGTTTTTGTCCATATCTGACATGGCGGTCCTGCTCTCCGCTTTGCTATACACCATTGCAAGGTAGGAAAGTCCTACCTACACACTGGTGTGAAGGGGACAGAAGACTCTACAGTGGGGGGGGTGTAGGGGACAGAGGACATTGCATTGGGGGGGACAGAGGACACTAAAGTGGAGGTGGGGGATGTAAAGGGGACAGGGGACACTACAGTTGGGGGAAGGGAGGGGTAAAGGGGACATAGGACACTGCATGGGGGGTGTGAAGGGGACAGAGAACATTGCTTTGGGGCACAGAGGACACTACAGTGGGGGGGAGGGGTGTGTGTAGGGGACAGAGGACACTGCATTGGGGGGGGGGGTCCAGAGGACACTACAGTGGTGGGAGAGGGTGAAGGGGACAGAGGACATTGCTTTGGGGTGGGGGGTGCAGAGGAGACTACAGTGGGGGTGTGTGAAGGGGACAGAGGACACTGCTTTGAGGGCACAGGACACTGCTATGGGGGTGCAGATGACACTACAGTGGGGGGGGGGGTTGTGATGTGAAGGGGACAGAGGACACTGCTATGGGAGGGCAGAGGACACTACATTCCGGGGGGTGATGTGAAGGGGGACAGAAGACACTGCTTTGGGGGGCAGGGGCAGAGGACCCTATTGCAGGGGGTGGGGCAGAGGATACTGCAATGGGGGGACAGAGGACACTATAGTGGGGGGGGGTTATGTGAAGGGAGGCAGGACACTGCTATGGGGAGGCAGAGGACACTACTGTATGGGGGGGCAGAGGTCCCTACTGCAGGAGAGAGGGGGAGGAAAACTACTGTGAGGGGGCAGAGGACACTACTGTGAGGGGGATGAAGTGAAGGGGAGTGGAGGACACTAGTGGGGTGGGGGGCACAGGACACTATACTGTGTTTTTATTGTTTTATTGTTTTTTTTTTTTAATCACGACCCCCCCCCCCCTTCCCATGGGGATCTTTGATTTCCTCCAGTTTGTCCAGGTAGATCTTAACCTCTGAAAGGTTGCCTACCCCTGGTTTAGTGGATATCTTTGGTGGGGTCACAGCAAAAAAATAACATATATATATTATGGTGAACCACAGAAGGGAAACTATATCACCTTCAATGTGTTGCCAACATCCCAGATTAATGCAAAAAGATAAGAACCCTAGAAATAGGGAACTTGTGTACCCCCCAGTGGGACTTTGTAGGCGAACAAAACAATTGCGTTTAAATAAAACTATTATTTATTTGAAAAAAGCATAAAAACAAGACAGACTGAACATAAATCTCTACGAAAGTGCTTATGCAGTGAGTTTTCTTTCATATTGATCATTATATACTTTCATCTATAAATACATGTTTCTCTGTAGGCCTGACATGTTTCAGGACGATGTCCCTTCTTCAGAGGCGTATTGCAGAGAGAAATTATATGTATAGAAGACACATTCTGAAAAGACAAGTGAGAGCAATTTGCATATTGAAGTTTTATGCAGGATAAACATTTCACAACATGGCTTCCGACATTGTCCAATATACATACCAAAAATCTAGTCCTTAAGACGAGAATGAAGAGCATAAAATATGCACAAGAGCAGACTTTTATATCAAATGAAAAAAAGGGGGGGGAAAGGGGTGATTTGCTAAAATAGCAATGGCCATCAGTTAGCCGAATGGCGGAAGTGGCGGTTTTCCCCTGGATTCAGGAATAGCTCCGCAAAGGCCACCAAATGGGAGGATGACCCTACCGCGTCCACAGAGTAGTCCTGTATGCGACGATACAAACCCACCTTTGCTGACACTTAAAGCGCGATCTACACTGCGCAGGTGCCAGCGACTGTTTAAAAGCCGCAATTGGCGTCCTGCCCAATGTTAAACCATATCCATCAATGCTCATCACGCTTCAGACGCTTGCTCAACACGGTTAAACCCAAACAAGTAAGTAATGAGAAATCTTATTATATACATTGGGTATGTACTTTGCAATGAAGGAGAGGCAATACCTTGCCACCTCCTCCATTGCATTCTCAACCATGCTCGGATGGCTAAGTTTGTGGCTGCATGAATAGTCCTTCCTTTCCCATCTGTTTATCAATATACATGGGAAACCATATCCCCTTAATACAAAGATCGGTGTTTATGATGTTTCAATTTTCTTTTGATACTTTTTCCTTTTCCCTTTGAAGTTGGAAGTTTTGGAATTATTAGTTCCTGTAGTTATAAGACAGAGCCATACACGTTGCTTGAAATTATGGAGAAAGCCGTTTATAGCAATTTAAAACGCTTACAGCAAGCTAATGCGATTTTTTAATTCACACAAACCTATTTTCCCCCCCCCTCTCTAGGACTACTCTGTGGACGCGGTAGGGTCATCCTCCCATTTGGGGGCCTTTGCGGAGCTATTTCTGAATCCAGGAGAAAACCGTCACGTCCGCCATTCGGCTAACTGATGGCCATTGCTATTTTATCAAATCACCCCTTTTTCCCCCCTTTTCTTCATTTGATATAAAAGTCTGCTCTTGTGCATATTTTATGCACTTCATTCTTGTCTTAAGGACTGGATCTTTGGTATGTATATTGGACACTGTCGGATGCCATGTTGTGAAATGTTTATCATGCATAATACTTCAATATGCAAATTGCTCTCACTTGTCTTTTCAGAATGTGTCTTCTATACGTATAATTTCTCTCTGCAATACGCCTCTAAAGAAGGGACATCGTCCTGAAACATGTCAGGCCTACAGAGAAACATGTATTTATAGATGAAAGTATATAATGATCAATATGAAAGAAAACTCACTGCATAAGCACTTTCGTAGAGATTTATGTTCAGTCTGTCTTGTTTTTATGCTTTTTTCAAATAAATAATAGTTTTATTTAAACGCAATCGTTTTGTTCACCTACAAAGTCCCACTGTACTGGGCGGTACACAAGTTCCCTATTTCTAGGGTTCTTATCTTTTCGCAAAAAAAATAACAAGTAGGCAATCGAATTCTGCATCCTCCACCTAAAACCAAAAAAGCCTTTTGGTTACAGTTATAGAAGTCTTGAAAGTTGAAATTCCACAAAGGCATTTACACGTGTATGTACCAAAAATCAGTTTCTGGATGGGCTAGAAATGTTGATACATTTTTATCCATGTCACACAAGCATTAAGCATCGTAATATTGTTGTAATCCTTCTTTTTACAAGTGTGTGTCGTAACGTGAACCAGTGATAATTAGCTGCGGAATTTTCCTCCAGTAAACCGTACATATTTTTATGTTAATTTCAATGAATTTTTTTCCCCGACTCCAAGAATCTTCAAAGCGAGGATTAAAGTGTGCTGGAGGCATGATCCTGCTGTAGCAAGGCTGGATTTGCTGAGTCTATCTAAAGCTGCAGTATTTTCTTGCTTAGCTGATACATATAACATAATCATATTACGCATAATGGAGCATGAATGGAACACGGCCAATGCGTTATCGTGTCCACATATTTCCTGCACAATCCCAGCGTCGCCAACTAATAAAAGCCTCTTCTCTTATCTTCCTTATGAAATCAGAGCATTTTCTCTACTTGTTGCTGTGCTTTTATCTGAGCTTGTGAGGGAAATGCTGGCTTGAAGATAATTAGGCAGCAGTAAGATGATGAGATGACAGAAGCCTTGAAGCCCAACTGCCCCTTGGAGCAACACTGAATTGTTTAAAAAATGGTATACTTATCTTTTGTTTCAGGTGTCTTTAGCCAGATTTGATGATGCCAAAGGTCCTCTTATCTGGGTGTTCTTGAAATTTATAGATAGCTTCTACAATCAAATTTAATAAATGAGTAAGATCAAGTAAGGGTTGTATCATCATCCAGAATTTTTAGAAATAAGGGGGTTGGGAGCCTGGTCCCCAGCCAGGTCTCATCAAGGAAGCTAGGGGGTAAGCTAGCTTCCTTGGTGAGACCTGGCTGGGGACCAGGCTCCCAACCCCCTTATTTCTATCTGGGTGTTCTGTTGTTTTTGACCTCTCAGGCTCGCTGCTTGGAGAGGACACACGTGCCTGAGAAAGTTTGCAATGCATGACTGGGGATGTTGCATCGGAGGAATGAAGCTGGATCCTGTATAGGAGCACCAGGTATACATTTTTGCTGTGAGATGAGTGTAAGTGCAAGCTAAGTACAAGATTGGACCACACAGGAAGTCTGGTGGTAATCCAGTGAGTTTGTAGGCAGGTGCAGTCAATTTTCTCCAATGCAGGTGGTGCTCAATCGCAGCAGCAGTGCAGAGGGAGAGGAAGTCAAGAGGAATATGGTTCCTCTATGGTTTCTAGGGTCAATGGGGCAGTGATTCGGTTGGATGCTGATCGTCCTTTAAAACCACAGTTTCTGAGTTTGGCTTACAATTAACATCTAGGTAGTGAAGGGACAGGTCACCTCTCTGGCAAGGATAGTAATAGCAGCAGGGAAAGGTTTCTGTCAGGATACACATGCTAGCAGACAGAATAATCCCTCCTGGGCACAAGCTAAAACTGATTTCCTTTCTCGCTCCTAAGAATTGGGCATTGGCTAATAGATATGCGAATGCTCAAACTTGCGTGCAAACACAAGTCATCACGCATCCCCGTGCATGCCGACGCTTGCACGCACCTGTGGCTGACGCTGGCACCAAACAGACTACTTAAACCCAGCCAGTGCTCAGATCCAGTGTTGCCTTGTCTTCAGCCTTCTGTGTATCTGGCATTCTGTGAACCTGTATCCTGCTTTCAGTTATCTACCTGGCTTGTCTTGACCATTCCCTGAATTCCACCTGCACCGACCTCAGCTTATCCAGTGACCATTCTTCTGTCCGCTCCTTTGGCTCCTGTTCCACTGATTCAGTTCCAGACCCGGCTTGCCTCCTGAGTATGTTCCTGCCTGTGTCCTGTACCCGATTCTCCAAGCCTGTGTATGACCCAGCCTGCCTGACCCTGCCACTGTCTGCTGTCACCTGCACCAGTTGCCTACCTACCTGTCTACCCGCTGAAGCCATCTGACGACTTCACCAGCCCAGCAAGGACATCAGCCCTGCTGCTTGCAAGACTTCCTGACACTCGTGCGACTCTGCACTCCTGCGCCTTCTGTCTACACTATCAAAGGCACTGAGTCAGAGGTGTAAGAGAGGCCTTCCTCATCCTATAAGGCTCTGCTACCAGGTACGTGATAGTTTCAGATAAGTAGGGAAAGCTTAGGGATCCGCTACCCTTCCTGGTAACCTCGCCGCTTGGGCACAGACCGGGCCAAGCTGCATTCCTTCCCATCAGACAGATGGCGTCAGTTCGCTTGAGATCTGCTCTGCTACAATCTGCAGTTCATCCGTGAGTGTTCCTGGTCGGGCTGCCTTCCTGCTGGGCTTGTTGTAAACTGTTATACTCTGACTACAATACAAGTTCTTTCTATTGCATCTGGACAGAATGTGTGTTACTGTCACCGCAGCACGCTGCACTCACCCACAAGTTAAGTGCTATTACTGCTTACAGTCAAAAGATTATAGAGTGCAAGTCTGGCTCACAGGTCCTCTTTCTGTATCAGCTGTAAGTGTGTGCTTTGGCATCTGCACATTGTTCTTTCATGTGATCTTTGCCCTAATCCCTCTGCTCCCTGGACTTTGGGACTATTGGCATGAATAAACTACTAACTGTCCAAACGTGACATCATGCACTGACCACAAGTCAACAAATCAACCCTGAGGTGAAATGTCAACCCATCTGACCTCTAGGGATCCCTAATTCCCTCTAGGGGGTAAGGGGTGCTATATATCTAAACAAAATGTAGCTCCAAAATAGGTATTGTACACGTCACCATTTTTTTAGCTAAATATATTTCTAAAGGTGCTATCGACATGAAATTTTCCCCACATGTCAGTAACAACCCATGCAACCCATACATACAAAGAAACCAAAACAAATACATTCATAAATGAAGTTATGTGTAATAAAATGGAATGGCACAGGAAAATATAAGTATTGAAAATATGAAGAAAGGGAGTTGCAAAAAAGGCATGGAAAGCCAAGACACCAGCTGAAATCTATCAGTAATTAGAAAGTAATCCTTCCCATTTTCAGTGCAAATTAAAATCAGCTGGTTCAGTCTCAACTGATGGCCTATAAAAAGGTGTCTCATTACCAAGGTGTCACACAAGAAACATCTCATGATGGGTAAAAGCAAAGAGCTCTCTCAAGACCTTTGCAACATTATTGTTGCAAAACATACTGATGGCATTGGTTGCAGAAGGATTTCCAAACTTCTAAATTTTCCAGTGAGCACTGTTGGGGCCATAACCCGGAAGTGGAAAGAACATAAATTCACCATAAACCAGCCACAACCAGGTGCTCCTCTCAACTTTTCTGATAGAGGCGTGAAAAGAATTATCAGGAGAATTGTCCAAGAGCCAAGGACCACTTGTGGAGAGCTTCAGAAAGACCTGAAATTAGCAGGTACAATTGTTTCAAAGAAAACAATAAGTAATGCACCAACCGCCATGGCCTGTATGCACGCTCACCATACAAGACTCCATTGCTGAAGAAAAAGCATGTTGAAGCTCGTTTAAAGTTTGCTCGTTTAAACATTTAGACAAGCCTGTGAAATATTGGGAGAATATAGTGTCGTCAGATGAAACCAAAATTAAACTCTTTGGATGTCATAATACACACCATGTTTGGAGGTCAAATGGCACATTACCCCAAAAACACCCCTCATACCAACAGTGAAGTTTGGAGGTGGGAACATCATGGTGTGGGGCTGTTTTTCAGCATACGGTTCTGGCAAATTTCATGTCACTGAAGGAAGGATAAATGGAAAAATGTACCAATACATTCTTGATAAAAATCTGCTGCCATCTACCAGGACAATGAAGATGAAACAAGGGTGGACATTTCAGCAAAATAATGATCCCCAACACAAAGCCAAAGAAACTCTCAAATGGTTTCAAAGAAAGAAAACAAAGCTTCTAGAATGGCCCAGCCAATCACCTGACTTGAATCCAATAGAAAATCTATGGAAAGAACTAAAGATCAGAGTTCATAGAAGAGGCCCACAGAACCTTCAAGATTTGAACACTGTTTGTGTGGAAGAATCGTCCAAAATCACACCTGAGCAGTGCATGCAACTAGTTTTTCCATACAGGAGGCATCTTGAAGCTGTCATTACCAACAAAGGATTTTGTACAAAGTATTAAATATACTTCAGTTAGTGTGTTCTATACTTTTTCCCTGTGTCAATCCATTTTTTTGCACAAAACTTAATTTCTGAAGTTATTTTGGTTTCTTTGTATATATATGGATTGCATGGGTTGTTACCGACATGTGGTGAAAATTTCATGTCAACGGCACCTTTAGAAATATATTTACCTAGAAAACGAATTTTATTGGCTGTATATGGTAAAATATCATTGAATATGGACGTTTATGGGAAAAAAATGAAAGCCTGAAAGGCTTTTCAAGTTAAAAGCAGTCTGATTCATAGCTTTCTATGAAGGAACCCAGAGAATATCCTGCCCTTCACATCCCAAAGCGGCAATCAACCTTCAATCATTGTTTGTGAACGAATTTACTGTTGTGTCTGTATTACATTTTTAATATCACAGTTCCATCAAACATCAAAAGTAAGGGTGTGCATAACTGTAACACAGAGTGATTCTAATCAGGGGTCTTCTTTTATACCAAGTGTAAACTTCCTTTAAATGATAATAACCTGTGTGAAGGTATGCAAATATTCTTCCTTTTTAAACATTTTTCATTATAAAAGTATTTAAAATAAGTATTTAAACTACAAAGTATGTAGTTGCAATGTCTTACATTGTTGCACAGTTCCTTGACCTTCTATAGCTTTTATCTATTGCATGGAAACCATGGGGATTAAAACGTATAGATTTTTTTTGAAGAGCATTCATTATCTAAGGGCATCAGATTTGTGGTTGCTGCAAGTCTCTTAACTGTTTAGAAAGCATTTGAACATAATAAATGTGGTTCTATCCACACAACTACTCACTTAGGGGCCTGTGTTTTGCTCCAGTTCAGGAACGTGCAGTCAAGGGAGGTAGGTGTGGCAGGTGAGGCAGAGTCTCACCTGCCATGAACATAAAAAAAAAAAAAAGATCGAGCTTCTAGGGTTGTAGCTCAGCGACCCGTGGTAGCTGAAGTCCTACCCCACCAGTGGTCATAAATTGGGGTTCTTACAACCTATGGTTCCGGAGATATGGGGCTCCTTGTGCAGCCTGTCAGAAGCTACATACAGAGCAGCCAGTTTAAATGCAAGCTGGCACACTCTGTTTGTAGCAGACTGAGAGGATGAGCTCACAGTGCCTCTCACTTCTTGTCAGAGGCACTGAGCTCAATGGACAGCTTGGAGTCTTAGACCAATGGTAACGCACCATTGGCCCAAGCTGTCCAATAATGCAGTGGAGGCACGCCTCTCACTGCAGTGTCATAGAAGGGGCATAAGTCTAAAAGACAAATGCTCCCTTCCAGCCCAGCCCTCTTAACTACAAGGAAAAAAACATGGGTTTATGGGTATAAGATTTACCCACAATCCCATGTTTTTCTGTTTTTCTCACACAGTTAAGAGGGAGAATGAGAATCTGCTGCTGCTGTTGAAAAGGTACTGTTTTAATCAAGCTAAATCATATTTATTTGCTATATCATAATAATGTATTATTTATCTATTTACTGTGAAATTACTGGTTGGAAGTTATAACTTCAAACTTCAGCAATTTATCCATTAAGCCGTCTGCTGGAGTACAGTTTTTGAAAATATAGTAAATTACCTTCAAAACAATATGTAATAATTATTTGTATATTACTTACTAATAATAACGACTTTCCACCCAAGCCGATTCTGATACTTCTCTTCTACATGTAAAAATCATAAATTACTCAGAACCCTCAAACATCATTATACATTTATATATATATATATATATATATATATATATATATATATATATATATATATATATATATAATTTTTTTTTTTCCTTTTAGAAGACACCCTAGAGAATGAAATGGTGGTCGTTGCAACTTTTTATGTCACACAGTATTTGCGCAGCAATTTTTCAAACGCTTTCGTTTTTGGAAAGAATCTGTTGAAAAAAGAAAAACACGAAAGTTAGCCTGATTTTTTGGTATAATATGAAAGATGATGTTATGCCAAGTAAATAGATACCTAACATGTCACGTTTTAAAATTGCGCACACTTGTCGAATGGCGTCAAACTTCAGTACTTAAAACTCTCCAAAGGCGACGCTGTAAAATATTTTACATGTTACATGTTTAGAGTTACAGAGGAGGTCTAGTGCTAGAATTATTGCTCTCGCTCTAACGATCGTGGCGTATGTAACTTGTGTGTATCTGGCTCTGATAATAGCCAGTGCCTCACCAGCCACTCACCTCACCGCACGTCCCTGTTTCAGCTGGCCAATGTTTTCAGAGAGAGGAAAAATAATCAGTGCCACGCCAAAACTTTCTTACACACTGTGATATGCCCTGCTGGAGGTCTTCATTTATTGCCCACATTTGCATGTCACCATAATGTTGTGCAACTGTTTGCAAATATGTATTCACATGAGTTCTTGCTCCAGAAGAGCTTACAACCTAACGTCTCTATCATAGTTATATAAGCACACATATATGCTGTATAGTCAGGACTCAGTAATCCTTTCATCATCCTTTAGGAGGAAACCCCTTACAAACAGGGACCACAGTTCTGCCAGGCAAATATGCTAATCACTGTGGGGCCCACATGGCAGGACTTGCTAATGTAGGGGCCCACACAGCATTTAAAATGACAGCCTCAGTCCAGGCTCCAGCTAAGATACGCCCCCAATACGTTTCACTCCGCCCCGGATCTTAATCATGGGGGTTCCCATGATTAGGCTCCGAGGGTGGAGTGAAACATATTGGGAGTGTGGCTTGGCTGGAGCCCAGGCCGAGGCAGTCATTACACATACCCACAGGGTTTTGCAGTGAGGAGCGGCACATACAGGGGCGGACTGACCATTGAGCCACCCCGAGGGCCCTGAGCCCCTAGGGGGCCCCATCAGGGTTGCCAGCCTCAGTAAAACCAGGGACAGTATGTATAAATCTGTGTTTTTTTTACATCTGTCTGTGTATATGTGTGTCCATGTATGTGTATACTGTGTGATTGTATACTGTGTGTGTGTATACTGTGTGTGTATACTGTGTGACCCCATAATCTCTGATTGCCTGGGGGCCCCATAATCTCCTATTGCCTGGGGGCCCCATAATCTCCTATTGCCCGGGGGCCCCATAATCTCCTATTGCCCGGGGGCCCCATAATCTCCTATTGCCCGGGGGCCCCATAATCTCCTATTGCCCGGGGGCCCCATGAGCTATCAGTCCGTCCCTGGGCGCATAGAACCTATTTTATCTGTTGTATCATTGGAGGTGGAATGAGATCTGTCCCTGCCAGCACTCCCAGCAATGTACTACAGGAAAGGACCTGGCTGGAGCCCTGAGGAGCACCCTCTATTTGCTGTCTGGTCACAGTGGTTGTTAGCATGTGTAACATCAATACAATCCTATAACAGGGTTATGTATATTTTATGATGTGCTATGTTTTTAATACAGCTTTGTATGAATAAAGATGTTATTGTTTTTTATACACAATGGGTGATATATGACTAAAGCTGCAATAAAGTCCCAAGGTGAAAACTTGGGGTATGTGTTAATTAAGTATGGGGATGACCAGCATTTACTCTACCTTGTTATTTATTGGAGTATGCTAACCACTTCATCATCCTGGCTGTTTATCTGTGATAAACTTTAATGCATGCACTATAATTAGATGATTACCAGTGTTAGTTTGAGCATTACTCCACTATACAACATTTTGAATTGTACATAATAGTTAATTGGTCTTGTACTTGGTCTTCTTTCATGGAGTTTGTATTAGAAAATGATAGAGGTTTTACATAATTCCACAATCCACCAAATATTGATATTTTAGGGAGCTTCTTCTGAGATGGAAGCAGCCCACTTCGCCTATGCTAAACAGTTGGGTAGCTGCAGTAAACGCAGTTTTGCCATTGTAAAAATTAACCTATGAGAGTAGAAACTGTCCTAAGAAGTTTGACAAAATATGGTCCACCTGGATTGATGCTCATGGTTCAGCTGAGAAATTTATATTAGAAGTCCCATTATACCACCCTAGCGGAAGCTTGAGTTTTCAAATTTGGACAGGTGCAAAGAATATTACTAGACATTGCAAGTCCTCACTACATTTGCAAAGCAAGAACAGAAGTTGTCTATGGACAGCTTTGATGACTTTCAACTAGTTCTGAGAACTAATCAAAAGTGTATCTTTAAAAGTGTAAGAATTACCTAATAAATGCTGCAAGTAAACAAAAGTATTGACTCTGCAGTAAGCAATAAGGATGCTGCAAAAACACATTTTAAATTACAGAGGCTTGGATTGTATCTTGTTTTTCAATATTATGTTACAGAGCCAAGTAACAGCAGGGCCTTCAGGGTCAGCATTGACTGATTCCGTTCTTGATGTTGGGACATTGTTTTATGCAGGTTAGGTCATCAAGCCTCTTAATCATTAAGTTAAAACAATCTGCATCACCCAGGGGTCTGAAATACATCCAGTCGTGTTCAATTATTTCTCAAACAACTAAGTCAATAAAACTTTAGAGAGTTATCACGTTAAATGGGTACAGTTAAATAGACTGTAGTTAATTGATCTCATCTATTACCCAGTCATTCTGTTTGTACTCTTATCAGATTACAATGTCACTTAATTAGTTGTTGAAGACATTTTTTTTCTTTAGTTTTAGTATAATTTCTTCTGAAGTCACATAAATTAAATGGGGCCATATATGGGGCAGGATTGTCAATGTCAAACAACACAAACATTTTTCAGCCAAAATTGGATTTCCAACAAGGCACAGCAGTAGTGTGCCAATGGCAATACAGACTTTGAGGATTTTTTTTCCCCCTAACGAAATTAACATGTTAAAGCACATCTAATAGACAAGCAGACCTCCAACCAGTGTTTTAAAGCCCAACTCTAGGAAGCCCTACACAGCAAGGGTTAATTGCTTGTTTAGGTCTAGGGGACATAGAAAAGAAGGTTTACTTACCTGATCATCTGCTCCTCCATGCTGCTAGCCTGGTTTCCACAGTGCATTGTCCCCCATGCTCCAGCTGTCTAAGGTCCTAATGACATGAAGACTAACACAAGGTCTATAACCTTGCCCTGGACACGGTGAAGCCAAGGGACAGTCCACCATCAGAGCGTGGAGGAATATCATCAGCCTGGATTGTGGTGGACCAGGTAAGATAAAGTGCAAATACTTTCCCCTAGACAGAAATGAGCAGTTAACCCTTGCAGTGTTGTTGCAGCCCCACTGTGTCAGGTGTCTGTGATAGCGAGTCCTTATGTGATAGTGAGACTGTGATAGTGAGTCCGAGCCAACTCAGGGTTTCCTAGGGTGAGGAATCTAAGTCCCAGCCTGCTTTTTCAACAGGGCCCCTGATGCTTGGGATGGACTTGCAGCAAGCTGGAACCAGGTCACAGTCCCAGGTAGGCCCAGCTGAGGATGCGGAGAACACTCACATGTGCAGAATACAACAGCATGAGACAGAAGGAAATCCAGGAAACAAGCCAAGGTCAGGGCAGGGGCGGCAGGCAAGCACAGATGGTGGACGAAGCGGGAGTTGGTACATGGGAAGTCAGACACAGAATACACGTAATAGTAGGCAAACAGGAGCTCAGAGAACTGGGAAGTTGCTCGGGCAACACGGGTTTCACTGGGCATGTGTTATATACGGAAGTAAACTGGGAGGCGGGTCAGGAATAATGGAAAGGAAGAAAATATAACACTCACAGTATAGCAGGTCATGCCCATAGTTGAACACAGATGCCAAACAACATATTTGAAAGAAATCTGAGGTCTAGGAGAAGCACTGCAGCAAGGAGGTAAGGATTATACAGGCATGAAAACTGCAGGCTAAATTGTGACACACTGTAATGTTATGTTTCCCAGAGCTGGACTGTAAATTGCCATTGTTCTACTTTCAGAGGGCATGAAATGATACGCCTGCCCCAGGTTCCAGAAGTCAAGCAATATGTAAAGATTATCATTGTCAATTCACCTAATTTGCAATGATATGTGAGGTTCCAGTTTTTATACAAAAGTTGACTAAGTTCAAAAGGTGTTTCAAAATTAAAAGACTGAAACAATTAAAGTGTATGTAAACCTAAAATAATCATAAAATGTAGCTTGTCCTCCATACATTCCAGATCTGTAATGCTTCTCTCCAGAAAAAAGGACTGAGATAGTAAACTAGACTTTCTCAAGAATTAGCGGACTTTATGGGCACAACATGAGGCAGTATGTGTAAAAATGAAATAGTCTTTATTACAAATAATAATAATTAAAAAAAAAACACAAATCACACATGATAAAATCACTACAACACCCGTTACTCAACAGTAATTTTAGATAACAGATACCCAATTACAAACATGGAGACATGGATCTGGTCATGTAGGTATTAAGAGTCCATCGATATATGAGAAAATGTAAATAGAAATCAATAAGTCAGGTCCATAACTCCTCTATGCGTGTTTGTCAACGTGTTTCGCAAAAGATTTGCTTCCTCAGGACAAATTGGGTAGGTGTTACTAAACATTAAAAGTATATACAAGAATAAATACAAAAGTACATAATTATCATATATCAAATCTATGTATGTTCGTATTATGAAATATATTTGTGTGTCTTGAAAAAAAAATAATAATATAATGTGCTTGCCTGATTCACCTAGAGAAAAACAGATATCAGGCAGGAACAAGTCCTGGGAGAGAACCAGTGTGTCATCTGGCACTTTAGGGTTCCCATTTAGAGGCCCACTGGTTGTGTGATTTGTGTTTTTTTTTATTATTTGTACAAAAGACTATTTTATTTTTACACGTACTGCCTCATGTTGTGCCCATAAAGTCTGCTAATTCTTGAGAAAGACTAGTTTTACTTTCTCAATCCTTTTTTTCTAATGTGAGGGTCCCCCTTCCCTGTAACTCTTCTCTCCATTTGCCATTGTGTTACCTGGTGATCCTGCCAGTTCCTTCACTGTCCTAGGGTGTCAACACTCCTTGCTGGCTGGTAAGTTTAAACTTGGAAATCTCCAGTGCTCCTTGCTGCAATAGACGAGTTATAGGTGGAGGCAGTGGCCACTTGTTTGTACTCCTTGAACTGCTCCCAGAGCTATGTACAGGTTTATTGCCCCAATACAGTATCAGTGCTGACCACAGCTGGGTCTCTATGGGCTGTGCACTGACTAGCCACATCATTGGGAGAGATGTGTACGGTACATGGAATTTAGAAGTCCAACAAAACGCTATTATTTTTTATTAACCCGGAAATGCACATGACAGGGACTTGTGGTGTAGTTAAAGGTTTTCTTTATGGGGACAGTTTAATTTTAAGTCCTGTTTTTTGGCTTTTCTGTATTCTTGAAGAGAGAACATCTTTCACCTTCGTAACTCAATGCTCCAGTGCTCTGAGAAGCTGCTAGGGAGGTGTGGATGGAGTTTCAGATGTAAAACTAGACACCAATTGTAGAATATTTAAATTTCTTCATCCTTTGTTTTCTTCTAGTGCATCTCATGCAGAAGTCAGGGCTTGATTTTGCCTCCAATGGATCTTAGTCATTGTTCACCAACAAGATCTTCACTAAGCTCTTCCCACAATAACTCTCACTACAGTACATTTTTCCATTACCTTACTTACTGAAGCATTCACCTTGCAAGCATTATGGGAAGGTACAGCAGCAGTCATATGATTACAGAGATAAGTAAGTCGTAATAGACAGGCAGAAAGTATGCCCCGCAATGGCTATATTGGGGTCCTGCATCTCTGTCCTTTCCCTAGAATAGGAGGTGGCCTATCAAGGGATTCCGATATGAATGGTTGTGGGTTTTCCCCACGCTGATGGTTGATTAAACTATGGTAAGAGCTGATGCCTCCACTGTGACACCTACCTAGGTAGGGTCTTAATGAAAAATTGGGAGCGGCCGTTCCCGATGACGTCTTGATGACAAAACGCGTAGGGGGAGCCACAGTGTCATTGCATCACTTCCTGTTTGGTTCATGGAACGCATGGGAATCGCAGACTTCCCATTTCTCATTGCTAACAAACTTTTTAACCTATGTAAGTGCACATCTATACGTTTATCGAAAAATAAATTGAGTTAAACATTATTACACTATGAAGTGTTTTTTCTCTTTGCATATTTTGTGCATTAATGAGGAGAAGGGGCTGATAAGGATTTCCAGCACCGGAGGTCTGTTCCAGCATACAGGAGTGTGGCTTTGAAGGCGCAACACCCCCTAGAGGGCCCTCTGGTAAGTGCATTCATATAGAAGAGCACGGAGTGAAGCATCTGCACTATAAGAATTTTTTTTAAAGCACCGAGAGGAAAAAAGGCACAGGTCACTTTGTTTGGTTTACTTCTGAAGGATGTTTTTTTCACTTGCAAATGGACTGTTTATCATTTTTAGGACTTGAACATAACAATTAGGAATTCTTTCATCACAATTTTTTCATCACAATTTACCATTTATTACACTTCAATTCAATTTATATATGGTTATACTGTGAATATTTTTATGATTGCACCTGTCACTTTATCTACATATGTATAATATTCTTATATGATTTATATACGTTATATTCTCTAGGAATTGTTGAGTAGCACTTGTCACTTTATTTTGATTTGATGGTATGATTTATAAATATTTTTTTTTTCCATAAAGATTTTTATTAGAGATAGTGAAAGACATTACAGACGTATCAAAACAAAAAAATAGGGCTCCAGCTGGAGTGCCAACAAAGGTTACACATCATCAACATATTCAGGGTACTCCATGCATAATGTATGATCAACACTCTTGACATGACAAGGCATAAAGAGCACGTTAAAACATTCTTAAATTGTGAAGTTTGTGTAAGGAATTGCATATGCCTGTTGACCTGTCAAGGTCTCATGAAAGTCGGGGCCTCTAGCCTGATTCACGGCCTATTCTCTGCATGTCTGCATTTCCTGAGAAGAGTGGACAGGGGGGCAACTGTTAAGTCAGCCCCTCACTCCAAACTCTCTACCCGTTGGGGATCGTTTAGGAGAGGGATAAGGAAGAAAGAGAAGATGGGAAAAAGAAAGAGGGAAGGGGAAGGGGTGGCGATGGGGAAAAGGGGGGGGGGGAGTGTAAGGAGAGGTTAATGGTAGGAAAGGGGGTGGGATGGCCATGAGCTACCCTCTTCATCTACTCCTCAGCGCAATTCTTAGAGAGTAGGTGCCTCCAGTGCTGTCAGATTATATCTATAACAGAGTGTGACTGTGACACGCCCGCTAACCATTATCTTGCACCAGATCTTGGTATCCTTGAGAATTTTGGTAGTTAGACCATGCTTCCCATATAGTCGAGAAGCTTGAGATCCTATCTTGGGAGGTATAGATCAGCTCCTCTATCGCTGCAATGTGGTTGAGGCGCGACGCCCATTCTTTCATTGAAGGGGTCGATGTAGACCTCCAATGAACCAGTAAGCATAGCCTAGCAGCGTTTATCATATGCATAGCCACTGATTTATAGTATCTTTTCTTGAATATTTTGGAAAGATGAAGGAGGTACTGTGCTGGAGAGAACTCCAGTGGGAGCAAAGAGATCGCAGTCGTCTATCAGGAACCATGAATCAGACCGAGACAGAAGTATAGTTAAATCACACTTGTTTAATAATAATAATAATAAAAAGGTAAACAGAGTAAGCGTGGCCAAAACAAGCCAGAGTTCAGTAACCGGATCGGGTAGTCAGCCAAGCCAATGTCAGAGGGCCAGAGATGAATGTAGTAGTACAGCAAGCAGGATCAGGAGCCAGAAGGGACGCCAGCCGAGCAAGTCTTTAACAGGAACGCAGGAGAAAGTCTCTGTGATTTTGACAAAGGCGAAGGCAGAGATCAAGTGTGCTGGACGGCTTTAAGTAGGCAGGACTGATGAGCAGAATCAACAACAGCTGGGTAACTGTGGAGAGAGATGGGAGCTGGCAATTAGCCGACAGCTGAGCGGCCAGCTCAGAGAAGGAAGGCTGTATGGCTGAATCATTGGGCATGCCTACCATATGTGGAGGAAGGTACCCAAGTCTTGGCCGCATCTCCAGCATCGATCGGAGACTATGGGTATGCATTTGTGAAGCTGTACCATCGCGTTTTAATCTTATACCCATTCTCGTGGGTATGCACATTCAGTGATCCTTTATGGATGTATAGATGAATGCGATCCCAACTAGTTTCCAGAATCACAGTGTCTAGTTGGGTCTCCCAGAATGCATGTTCTGTATGCAGGGCGATTTATAAATATTAACAAAGGTCACAAGGTTTTTGCATGTTTACTAGTACTTTCACAGAGCAGCGCCACAACCACTAGAATCCTCCCATTTTATCAAGTGATTCTGCCTGAGCAATGCTATAGTAAATTGTAAAAGTTCTTACATTGTAAAAGTATGGCCATTTTGGGAAAGCCTGAACATCAGTGATATTCAATGCTTTCTTCAGACCCTATTGTCTCCAGCTAGTGCACTTTATAAATTGAGTGTGCCTACTTAGTAGTTGAGGAAGGAATGTTTGCAAGAGAGGATCGAAAGTGTTAAAAAAAACCTTTCTCTCGTCTTGCAAATATATTTGTAATGCAATATTTAATCATGTCATATATCCAAAACATGGACACCAAATTAGTGTAGAAAGCGCTGGAAGACAAAGAGGAGGTGGGGGCAGTAGAATAACTTGGCACCTGAAATTGCTAGCGACAGATTAATAAGCAGATTCCACCTTGCAGAAGAGTGTGATGGCTGTGCGGTGATTGCACCTTGCTTAGTTCTTGTGTAACAATAAGTCAGTGTGGCTCCCTGATATCTGAGTGGAGCTGATATTAACAGCTATTGTCTGCTTCCATTTAAAGGCAGAATCTCTAATTAAGTGCAGAAGCTCATTCTGTAGTCTTTGTGTTTTGCAAGCAGCACATGCAGCATGATCAGCCGAAAACCCATTCACTGCCGGAATGTCCTTGTCGACAGACACTCACCTTTACTTTCAAAACACTTCTATAGCATGGGGATGAATTAGCTTCCCTAATAAGTTAATGGGTGCACCATGTAATTAAATGGAAAAAATAAAAATTTTCAGAATTTTATTTTCATGGCTTTTGTGAATATTGCCTTGTATTGAGACGGCTCACATAGAAACATTGGATGTAATATGAACATCCCTGTGTGTCCAATACATGCTGGGCTGATAAATGCCACATCATCTCTGAACGCCAGTGTCACATAAGTGTTTGGTTGAAGATCAAACCATCCTTGCTTTCCATACCCACAGGTCATTCAAAATCAATAAGCAAGTTACTGATAAGATTTTATCAGTGAATCGCTAATGTTTTGTAGGAAACATTGTAACTGGGCTAATCTAAGGAAGGTGCCTAGTGGCAGGTTCCCTGTGGTGCAGCATTATGCAAAAAAGACGGTATGTTGAGGGCTTGGTGGGCCCTGAATGCTGCTTGCTGTATGATTGGTGCCAGCAGACATAACCACAGACCACTTTGGCATTGGCTGCCAGTCAACAATAAACTGTTATACATAGCAAATAAATCTGTGTCAAAGTGGAGTTCTGGCCGAAATATGACTTTTAAGGTAAAAATACCCCTAGAATACTCATGCCTTGTGCAATGTAACAAAGGTATGCTGTCAACTATGCCCAGGTTTCTATCTGTGCAGCATTGTTTTCTTACTTTGTGAAGTTTCTGCACAGCGCAGTCATCTCCAGTGTGGGCATCTGAAGCCACAGTGTCCTTCTTCCTGGATTCCGTGCATGCTGGCTACCCAGCATGCACCTGCCGATCTCGCGCATGTGCAGTGCCAAGCTGGCCAAGATTATCCATGGACGCCAATGTTAAATGTTACTGGAGCTGTGCAATGCCAAGCTGGCCAAGAATTTCCATAGACGCCATGCCAAGCTGACCAAAAGCTCCCAGGAGCCGATGCATAACTGCAAATGACGTACAACCACGTGGCCCCCTAGAGGAGGATATAGGCAGAAGACTTCTGCTGCATGTAGGGTATCCAAAGTAAGAAGATTGTATCCATCCGCTTTATTCCAAATTAAGAAAGAGGAAAGAGAGCCTGCGACCATAGTCCCTCCATCAGATTGTCATAACACCATTCATTCCAATGCCCGCATGTCCCGGTGCAGGACTATAGTCTCAGGCTTTCTTTCCTCTTTCTTAATTTGGAATAAAGAGGGTGGATACAATCGCCTTACTTTGGATACCCTACATGCAGCAGAAGCTTCCTGTGATTGCAACCATATGGTGCTCCTTTCCCTAATTCAATCTAGGGCTTGGATAGATATGAATGATGACCTGTGTTTATATCTGAAACATTTTGACAACTGGTGACCTAGAAATATACAAATTAGGTGCCTTGCTGAAATCTTGATCTTGTCCTCCTTGTTTGCTCCAGTACCCGCCCGGGAGGGTATATATGTGCCATATGCAGTGCTGAGAGGATTACTGTACTATACTCATGCGTCCTGATGAAGCATAACTTTGGTGAAACGCGTTGACACATGAGGATTTCTCTTTATTGGCTGTATGGAGCAAGAGCAATATCAATGTTCTATGTACAGTTAATCAATCTAGCATCATATAATCATGGCTTTATGATGTTTTTTACCTTGTAATCATGTATAATAAAAATTAGACATTTTATCTTATGACTGCCCTGTGTGGCCTGTACAGTCTGATTCTTGGTTCTTTGTTTTTAGTTTCTGCTGTCTGTAGAGAGCCCTGTGTTGTTTACCAACACAGGGCTCTCATCTGTCATTTGCTGAGCTGATCAGTGGGTGTAGGCCATAAATCATTGGCCAGACCCGCTGATCAGCTTGTCTTGCAGCAAATGACACAGTCTTCAAGATCCGTGCATGTGCGAGCAAACCCAATAGAAAGCCATGATGTACAGGTATGTTATTGTGCCAGTACGAACCGCCCTGCCACAATAAATGTACTATGGCGGGTCAGAAACTTGCTGGCTTGTTGACAATTTTGGGGTAATTGAGGAAAATTCTTAGGAATTTTGCCAAGCCACCACAGAAGAAACCAGAAGGCACCCTGGTTGAAAAAGGCTGTCCTAAACTAAGAAAAAAAATGTCTTTACAAATACTTTAAGGGAGTCCATTTGCATCCAGTGTGAAACCTTACATATAAACTCTTCCACCCAGTTGTTTTAAAGAGTAACTGCAGTCTGTTCAAATAACTTGTAATAAAAACATATTTGCCATTCTGAAGCTTCCCTCCACTTTGCATATTATTTTATATATACGGTGGTTCTTTACTTGCCAAATATGCCGCAAAAATCTCCTTCCACTAAGTCAGGCTGCAGCCATTTTAACTGTGGGCAGCTGAAGCTTCTGCCTGTTCACTTCCTGGATTTACACAGACACACAGAGGCACACCTCCAGCTCTGCAGCTCTCATTGGCCCTCTTATGACTCACCCCTACTCCCTTTCTGGCAAAATCTCACAAGAGTGAGAGAGAGCTGTGTATGATGTCATAAGCTTAGGCTAATGACCAGACAAGGAACAGGAAGTGGGCTGTATAAGGTATTTACTGGCAGAAAAAAAAGTTTTACAATCCGAAGTTAAAACAACAAGGGCAGAACATTCAATAGATGGAAAGGAAAGATGAAAAAATGACTGAATGTCCTCTTTAAGTATATTTACCATGCCTCTTGCTGCATAATTCTGCATCATGGAACCTCCCTCTCTAAGAACTTTGGCACCTGGGAACACGCTGGTTTGACTTTTTACAGGCGCTGATAATACCAGAAACTAGAACGCCTATGTGATTAAAATTACAGTCACGTAACAGTTAAACTGCATATGAACTAAATTCAACATTTTCACGCTTGACTGAAAAATACTTTTAAAATAAAAATTCTTCCTGCAGAAATTGTTCTAGCTAAAGATCATTAGTCATTATTCTTTCATGAATCGCTACAATAACACTGAACAGAGAGAGAGAAGAAAAAAAACTGCTTTTGTGTTTTTGTGTCTTGGCAGGGCAGGAGTTAAACTCCTTCCATTTAATCAAATATGCCACCCTTGTATTTTGCCTTTCAGATGATGTTAAAGTAATTTGTTGCTGTTGCCTTTGGGGCATAAACAATCTGTATTCATGAGTGGTGGGCACCAAGGCGAGAGAGAAGCAAGTAAAACACATTTTTAGGAAAAGTGTTGACAATTACAGACTTTCAAACAGAAAGGAAAGCTCCAAGGAACAGCATGATTCCAATGGCTGCGCACATAAGGTGAACACCACTCCCATTCATGCAGAGACCGTCTGGAATTCTATTAGATGGATAGTCATCTTCTACATGTTATTTAGCTTGCCAAATAAACCAAATGGCTGTAGTGTGTCCATGTCCATATCATCGCGGTGGGGTTTATTTACTAAAACTGGAGATTGCAAAATCTGGTGCATCTCTGCTTAGAAGCCAATCAGCTTTCAGGTTTTATTGCCAAAGGCTAATTGAGATTAGAAGCTGATTGGCTACCATGCACAGCTGCACCAGACTCTGAGGGCTCCAGTTTTAGTAAATCTACTCCTATGCAGTTGTGGCCCGTGCATTGTGGGCGCACCGGCGCCGCCCCCTATCCGCAAGCCCAGCCCCTTTCAGGCGCATGAATTATAATTGCGGGGATGCAATTAAGGTGAAAAATCTTAAAGTGGAGTTCCGCCCACTTTTACAACTCTTTAGTATCCCTCACTAAACTGTGCACTGTAAACGAATTGGATATTTTTAATTTTTTTTTCTCAGCACTTACTATATATCTGCTGTATTCATTTTTCACTTCCTCCTCCCTGGCCGCGGCCCATCGCATCATTTCCTGTTTGCAATGCCTTCTGGGAAGGGGCAGCAACTTCCTCTGACACTGCCGTTGCTATGGAAACCTGACCTGAAACCTGTTACACTGCTTGTGCTGCACTGAGCATGTGCGAGATCTGCAAGGATGAGATCCAGGAAGAAATACAGTCTGGCTTCAGATGCCCACACTTAAGATGGTCACGGCCTGCTGTAAGTTTATAAAATAACAAACTACTGCTATAAACTAACAAAACAGACCTTAGTTTACAGACAAACTTTACTAGAATACATTAAGCTTGTGTATTATAGGGGTATTTTTATTTAAAAAGTATAATTTCGGCCGGAACACCACTTTAAGGCTTTACAACCACTTTAGGGATTCAATTGTCTCCTCTGTGTACTCTCTCCATTCCCAGCCTTCTGAATAGTGAAGAAGCAGTTGCAATTTGAAGAGATCATCCTTCTGCTCACGTTGCTCTCCTCCTATCAGAATGTTCCTTGTTAAGCATGCAGCACAGTTGATTGGTTCCCATTTCTGCCCCTCAATCTCCAAGTCTAAAGCCTCGTACACACGATTGGATTGTTGGCCAACAAAACCGTGGACTTTTGTCCGAAGGGCGTTGGCCCAAACTTGTCTTGCATACACACGGCCACACAATTGTTGGCCAACAATCACAAACGTAGTGACGTACTAGACTTATTTCGTGGTTTTTCAGCTCTTTAGCGCCACCCTTTGGGCCCCTTCTGCTAATTTCGTGTTAGTAGAAGTTTGGTGAGTGTTGATTTGCGCTTTTCATTTTGCGCTTTTCAGTTCGTTTCTGAACGGCCGTTCGTCAACCAGCCATGTTGCAGAATTTGAGGAGATAACGTGTTATTTATTATTGGTCTTGGAGTTATTGCTTTGACATTATTTTTTTGGTTGAATAATAATGATTTGATTTGGTATATTTTCTATATTTTTGGATGCACAGAATGCACTTTTTGGTTAAGTTCTATTGGCAGATAGCATGTCTAATTTTTTTTTTTTTTTTTTCATTTTTTTAATGCACAATAAAAAAATAGTGTAGAATAATACTTGGCTATGTGTTTTACTTCAAATGACAGTTTGGGAGTAGGCAGTTACATTTAAAAAAAATACAATGTAAAATTGACAAGGGACACCAACATAGCTGTATCTTTGATCCTAAAATCTACAGGATAATGGTGTTGTGGTAACTTGCCCAAAAAAAAAAAAAGCATAATAATATCATTCTTGATATCACTAGAAAAAAAAAAGCCTTTGAAAATTTGTTTGCAATAACTCCATCAGTATTACCAGCAAAGCATCTTCATTATTATCCCATTAAAGAAGAAGAGAATTGTGCGCTGCATTTCGAGATTTCATAATTTGCCGCGTCACGAATGTTAATTCTCCATTACGAACGCTAGTTTACAAGACCGACTGCTTCTGGCTCGTCCTTGCTTCCGAGCATGCGTGTTTGTACTTTGTACTTTTGTCTGATGGACTTGTGTGCACACGCTCGGAAAATCCAACGACTCACATTTGTCCACGGAAAATTTGAAAACCTGCTATCCAACATTTGTCCGCAGAAAACCCGACAACAATTGTCCGATGGAGCATACACACGGTTGGATTTTCTGCCAACAGCCTGTCGCCACACAATTCCCGTCGGAAAGTCTGATCGCCCTGCTGTATACAGAATTCCAAGAAGCTAATAACAAAGTCTAATTTAGGCATTTGTATTAGTTGGAATTAAAAAAAATGCAATGATTATTGAATACGCAGTTGCAACAATAATGCCCTGTACACACGGTCGGATTTTCCAACGGAAAAATTGCGATCGGATTGTGTTGTCGGAAATTCCGATCGTGTGTGGGCTCCATTGGACTTTCTCTGTCGGAATTTCCGACACACAAAGTTTGAGAGCAGGCTTTTTCCGACAACAAAATCCAATCGGTTAAATTCTGATCGTGTGTACACAAATCCGACGCACAAAGTGCCACGCATGCTCAGAATAAATAAAGAGATGAAAGCTATTGACCACTGCCCCGTTTGTAGTCCCGACTTACGTGTTTTACGTCACCACGTTCAGAACGATTGGATTTTCCAACAACTTTGTGTGACCGTGTGTATGCAAGACAAGTTTGAGCCAACATCCGTTGGAAAAAATCCATGGATTTTGTTGTCGGAATGTCCGATCAATGTCCGATCGTGTGTACAGGGCATAAGTGTTATTTATATCTGCTTGGAGTTCAGCTTGGAATGAAAAAAAAAGTATTAGGAATAGTTAGTTTATGTTTACATCAATAGTGCTGACTTTTGCAAAATAAAAAAAAGTGAGATTTGGATTTGATTTTGAATTTAAAAAGTTTGCTTACGACCGCCTGTATTTTCTCAGTCATTAATATATTGGGAATGATAAGAACTTAAGAACTCTGACTCACAAAAAATGAAACCTTTGTCCCATGCAGCAAATCCAGCCAATACAAAGTCTAATGCAGGTACTTGTATTAATTGCATTAAAAAAAAAAATGAATGTAATGATCATTAAATTCACTACCTGCAGTAATATGTGTCTTCATATCTACCCCAAGTTCAGCTTCGAATGAAAAAAAATATTTTAGCAGAAATAGTAAGTTATTTTTCCTTTACATCAATATTGCTGATTTTTTGCTACATAAAAAAGTCACCGTTTTTTTGGTTTTTATTTTGAAAGAAAAAAACGTTTGCTTACTACCTTCTGTATTTTCTCAGTCATTAATATATTTGGGAATGATAAGAACTCTGAGTCACATAAAATGAAACATTTGTCCCTTGCAGCAATTCTAAAAGTCTCCCATATAATGGCGGTGCGGAGCAGCTGACAGTAGATATATATCTGAACTTGCCTGGAGCAATTGATTTAAATTGACTTCTTTGGAACAATATGGTTATCTCGACTGGAGGCTTCATTGCAAAAAGTTCTCAGCTAAACCTCAGTGTGCCATCTAAATCCCGCCGCAGCAGAGATATCGACTGTGAGCATATGCTGGAAGGTAGCAGCTTTCCGGGGACTGGAAAATGTCTGGAAGCTCAGGATTAGAGTTTATAAAAATCAACTAGTCTGATTTTTTTTTTTTTTTACTAATATTAACTGAATTATTCTACTTTGAAATAGTAAATTTAGAGTCTTGCAATGTCATCCCACACCTAGGGGGTGGATTTACTAATGGCGAATAGACTGCGCACTTTGCAAGTGCAGCAGCACTCATTTTGCCCGAAGCTTAGTAAATGAGGTAAAACTTCACTTTGCAAAGAATACCCAATTGGCTTCAAAGGAAAAAAAAAGACTTTTACTTGCAAATGATTGGATGATGGAAGTCAGCAGAGATTTAGTACATTTACTAAGCCTATTTGCACAGTCTATTTGGTTTTAGTAAATCCACCCCATAGCAGTGGTGGCTGGAGGGTTTTTTCTTGGGTGGGGGGTGGCAAACAACACCCGGTGCCTACCCTCCCCGCCCGCCATCTGCCAGTCGGTCCAGGACTTACCCCAACTGTGCGCCGGGCATGGGGCAGCTGGCAGCGACTCCTGCGTCCTCTTCTCCATAACGGAGGTTCCGCCGCATGTCTCCTCCCCTCCTCGTAAGCCTCCAATAGGCATAGCTCCATGATTTGGAGGGACTGTCCCTGATTTGGAGCAATGTCCCTCTGTCCCTCTTTCCCCCCTCATTTGTCCCTCATTTTGGTCTGATCTATATATTTCTATATAAAATGCACTTTTTATCTTTCAAACAGTGTTTCACAGTGCTAAACCTTTTATCCAAATTATAAAATGCTGCCTTTGTAAATTTTAATAGCCAATATAAAGAAGTAGTAGTGGTAGAAAAAAGTCCCTTGTGAATTTAATTAACCTTTTTTTTTTGGTTAATTCTCCTTTAAGGGGGCGTGGCAGGGGGTGTGTCCTATGCCTACATACATTTGCTAGTAGGTGTCCCTCATTCCCATCTCAAAATGTTGGGTGGTATGCAATAGGATCGCCTGTCCTTTCAGCCAATCGGGTGATGGGTCTCAAGACCCGCTTCCTGATTGGCCAGGAGGAGGTCTAGTGTTACAATTAGGAGCTTCAAAAAAACACCCCCCCCCCCCCCAATTCATGCATCTGGCGTCCTGCACAGGGGCCGAATGCATGGATAGGGGGGGAGCCTCCCTTCTCTCTTACTGGATGGGCTGCCCCTGCACCATAGAGTCCATAACCACTTCAGCTCTGGAAGGTTTTACCCCCTTCCTGACCAGGCCATTTTTTGGGATACGGCACTGAGCTTCTTTAACTGACAATTGTGCGGTCGTGCGATGCTGTACCCAAATAAAATTGATGCCCTTCTTTTCCCACAAATAGAGCTTTCTTTTGGTGGTATTTGATCACCTCTGCAGTTTTTATTGTTTATTGTTTGCACTATAAAAAAAAAAAAAAAGACCAACAAATTTGAAAAAAATCAAAATTTTTCACTTTCTGCTATGAAACACATCCAATAAAAGAATGTAAAAAATCTAATTTCTTCATCAATTTAGTCCAATATGTATGCTGCTACATATTTTTGGTAAAAAAAAAATCCCAAGCGTATATTGATTGGTTTGCACAAAAGTTATTGCGTCTACAAACTATGGGATAGATTTCTGGACTTTTTTTTTGGTTTTTACTATTAATGGCGGCGATCAGCGATTTATAGCAGGACTGCGACATTTCGGTGGACAAATCTGACACTAAGTGACACTTTTTGGGGACCAGTGACACCAACACAGTGATCAGTGATAGAAAAAAATGCACTGTCACTTTATAAATCAAACTGGCTGGGAAGGGGATAACATCAAGTGCGATCAAAGGGTTAAGAGTGCTCTTAGGGAGTGCTTTCTAACTGTGTGGGAGATGCTGAGGAGGAAAACAGAGATTCGAGTTTCTGCTTAGCAGAAACACAAGATCGCAATCTTCCTCCCTCACAAAAGGCGGTCTGCCTTGTTTACATAGGCAGACTACTGTTCTGACTCTGCTGTGAATGATCACCGGGTCCCGGTGGCCAGCGCGGCCGCTGGACCCGCAGATTGGCTCCCGCTGTGTCCAATCACAGCGAGAGCGGGGCGACGATGGCACGTGGCCCAGAGCTGAAGAGAGGAATTACGTACGGGTATGTGATATTTTGCGGTTAAGGGCCGCCCTGCCACAGTAAATGTACGTGGCCTGGTCCTTAAGTGGTTAACAAATGTGAGACTGTTTGGAGGGGTGTTGAGGAAAAGAGCAGGATCTGGAGTAGAAGGAATGGCATAGGAACATGGGGGTTGATTTAGTAAAGGCAAAAAGACTGTGCACTTTGTAGTTGCGCCAGAGCTTAGTAAATGAGGTAAGGCTTCAGTTTGCAAAGAATACCCAATCACATGCAAGGAAAATGAAAAAGAAACAAACATTTTTGCTTGCACATGATTGGATGAGGGAAGCATATCTCCCAACTTTTTGAGATGGGAATGAGGGACACCTATCAGCCAATGTATGCAGGTATAGGACACGCCCCCTGTCACGCCCCCTTAAAGGAGAATTGTACACAAAAAAAAAACAAGATTGGTTAAACCCACAAGTGCTTTTTTTACTACTACTCTTCCTTTATATTGGCTTTGAGAATTTACAAATGCAGCAATTTAGAAATCAGATGAAAGGTTTAGCGCTGAAAAACACTTTTTGATAGATAAAAAGTATATTATATACATCTATATAGATCAGACCAAAACGAGGGACAAATGAGGGGGAAAGAGGGACAGAGGGACATTGTTCCAAATCAGGGACAGTCCCTTAAAATCAGGGATAGTTGGGAGCTATGTGGAAGTCAGCACAACTTCTGCTCATTCACTAAGCTCTGGAGCAATTGCACTTGCAGAGTGCTACTGTGCTACTGTGTTTTGCAAAGTGCACAGTCTATTTGCCTTTAGTAAACCAACTCCATAGGTTGGACTGGGAGTGCCATTTTTATTTAAAACTGGGCCATATTCCTAGGAAAAAGGTCGCGTTTGGGCTAGACTAATATATAGAATTTTTTGGGGATGCAGTAGGCAGACACTGGACCCATCGGGGTGGATTTACTAAAGACACAAAAAAAAATCCAATGCATTTCGGAAATCAGAAAAACCTCAGGGCTACATGATGAAGGGAGAGTTTTTCACACCCCTAAAATGCATTGGCTGTGTTTTTAGGCTACTTTCACACTGGGGCGTTGTGGGCGTCGGCGGCAAAGCACCGCTATTTTTAGCGGTGCTTTACCGTAGTTTTTGCAGAGGTTTTCAGCTGTTAGCAGGGTGCTTTTAACCCCCGCTAGCGGCCGAAAAAGGGCAAAAACCGTCTGCTGCAGCGGCCCTTTGCCGGCGGTTCAGCGGCGCTGCCCATTGATTTCAATGGGCAGGGGTGCTTTAGAAGCGGTGTATACACCGCTCCTAACGGCGCTGCAAAGATGCGGCTTGCAGGGCTTTTTTTACTGTCCTGCCAGCGCACAGCTCCAGTGTGAAAGCCCTTGGACTTTCACATTGGAGTTAGAGGAGAGGCTCTTTCAAGGCGCTTTGCAGACGCTATTTTTAGCGTTATAGCGCCTGTAAAGCACCTGTGTGAAAGTAGCCTTAGTGTAAACCAATAAATTAATTTGTACGCCTTTGTATTTTGGTGCTCCTTCTGTTTTTTTTATGGAAAGCAAATGTAGTGGATTTACTAAAGTCATATGCATTTTCAAAGTGCAATTGTGCTAATTTTCTCAAGACCTTAGTAAATGTGATAAAGCTCTACTGATTTCCATCATCCAACAAACAAAAATTATGTTTTTTTTTTAAATTTTCCTTGCATCTGATTGAATATTCTTTACGAGGTGAAGCTTTACTGCATTTACTAAGCTGTGATGTAAATGAGCGCAAATGCACTTGCAAAGGGAACAGTCTTTTTGCGTTTAGTACATCCACCCCTTTGGGTTTCCAGAAAGGGATGAAAGGAACACCAAAACAAAGGACAAAAAAACATCCAAATTCATTTATTAGTTTACATTAAAAAACACAGCCAATGCGTTTCAGGGGTCTGAAAAAAAAACTCCCCCTTCATCATGTATCCCTGAGGTTTTTCTGACCCCTAAATGCATTGCCAATTTTATTTACTGTAAGCCAATAAATGAATTTGTCCTTTGGTCTGGCACACCTTCGATCGGTGCTTGTTTTTTCTGGTAACCTGCTGGGTACCCACTGGAGTGTGGCCCTGTCTGTTGTCACCAGTCTAAAGCTCTCCAAACTTGTCTTTTCACTACTCTTTGTGAAACCACATCAAAGTCCCAGCACTTCTTGAATTTTTTCTTCAATGAAGACTAAACCAGTGGCCGCCCTCCCTATCCAAGCACCTTTCAGGACGCTGGGTACATTAATTACTATGGCAGGGATGGGGGGGTGTTTTTTTGAAGCACATGATTAGAGCCAGAGGCTCTAATAGGCTCCAAAAAAGGGTGGGCTAGAGGCACAGAGCACTGCGTCCCGATCCCATCCAGTTGAGTGACGATAGCGAATAAATTTTCGCTATTTTCACACTAAATCTTCTCCCTGCCAATCAGAAAGCAGGTGTGAGACCTGCCAAAATGTCAATCCTATCGGACGCCTGACGTGGAGCCAGGGAGGAAGCCCCTAGAGCTAGAGAGGAAGCCCGCCAGCCTGGAACTGCTGCCCGGACCCCACGCCTGCTAGTCTGGAACCGCTACCCAGACTCCGCACCCGCTAGCCTGGAACCGCTGCCCGGACCCCACACCCACTAGCCTGGAGCCATTGCCCGGACCCTGCACCTGCCAGCCTGAAGCCGCTGCCCGGACCCCACACCCGACAGCCAGGAGCCGCTGCCTGCACCCCGCCGAACTGAATGACACCCCATCTATCTGGATCTATCCAGGTAAGTAGCAGACCAACTGGCAGATGCACAGGGGTTTGTTAGTGCCACTCTGCCAGTGGGGTGGTTGTTTGCCGCCCCCACCCCCAAGGTACAAAAAAAAAAAGCTGCCACTGGACTAAACCCACTGGGAAAGATGTATTAAAGGCAAATAGACTGTTCACTTTGCAAGAGAATTTTCCCTTAGCTTAGTGGATTTTGGTGAAAATTCTCTTAGCAAAGAATACCTGATCGCATGCTATGAAAAAAAAAAAAAAAAACAGTATTGTCGCTTGATTGGGTAATAGAATACACCCCATTCACTAAGCTAAGTGTAAAATGCCCTTGCAAAGTGAACAGCCTATTTGCTTTTACTAAATTAGCCCACAATTCCAGAAGACAGCAGCAGAAAGATCTCCTCATCTTTCTGCTTTCTCTGCTGCATTCCTTATTAAAAATGCAGCAAGGGGAGTGAATCCCCCTGATAATGACAAGCAACCTAATGCAACCACATGGCTAGTGCAATCCCTGAGAGACAGACAAGGTCAAAATTGAGTTGGTCGGCTGATATGAGTAACAACTGAGCAGCTCAAGAAAAACCATCAGGTCATGGTTTCAACACTCCTAATTACTTATTATTATTTTTTCTATTCAAATTTCCAAGTGAACTTTCCACTTTGCATATTCTGCACTATACTATAAATACCAATGCATAACGTTACTGCAAGCAAGACTTGTACACATCCAAAGGCAAAAAAAAACAAAAACATTTAGTGCACTAAAATGTGCACTAAATGTTTGTGAAAATAAGTGTTAATAATACAGAAGTATATACCAGCAATAACAACATAAGAAGATAATTCTTGATTTTAGCTCTTATTTCATTGTTGACCTTTACTGGTCTCACCAGAAGTATGTCAGGGCAAAAAACAAAACAAAAAAAACAACTACATCTCTACAATACATGTGCATTTCTTCACATTTTAACCCATTTAAAGCAGAACTTCAGTCATTTTTTTCATCTTTCCATCTATTAAAGGGATTGTAAAGGTAAAAGTTTTAAAGTTTTTTCACCTTAATGCATTCTATGCATTAAGGTGAAAAAACATCCGACAATACCGCCCCCCCCCCCCCCGTTTTACTTACCTGACCCCTCAAAAGTCCCGCGCTCACCCCCGACATCCCCTTTGCCGCTCAGCCTGGCCGTTGATTGGTTACAGTAGATGGATTGAAAGCAGCACAGTCATTGGCTCGCCTGCTGTTAATCACATCCAATGACGCGGCGCGATGGGGGGCGGGGCCGAGTGATACAGTGAGCAGCTATGGCCCTCGCATGGAGGTGTTGGAGCTCGCATGAAGGTGTTGAGTCCTTGCGGGGGGGGGGCCGAGACAACCGCCGAGGGACCCCAGAAGACCAGGTTCGGGGCCACTCTGTGCAAAGCGAGCTGCACAGTGGAGGTAAGTATAACATGTTTATTATTTTAAAAAAATAAAATAACGTTAGTGATCCTTTAAATCTCCTGCCCTTGTTGTTGTTTTAACTTTGGATAGCAAAACATTTTTTTTCTGCCAGTAAATATCTTATACAACCCACTTCCTGTTTGTTGTCTGGTCATTAGCCTAGGCTTATGACGTCATGCAGATCATGCCTCTGTGTGTCTGTGTAAATCCAGGAAGTAAACAGTCAGCAGCTTCAGCTGCCCACAGTTAAAATGGATGCAGCCAGAGGATTTTTCTTCTGCATATTACAGAATCACAGTATATATAAAATAATATGCAAAGTGGTTAAAGGGAAGCTTCGGAATGGCAAAGATGTTTTTATTACAAATTATGTGAGCAGACTGCAGTTCCTCTTTAAAGATCCCGCAAGTACCTTTTAAACTGCCAGAAACATATCAGCTCTTACCGTGAGGGGGCGAAAAAGTATTTGATCCCCCTGTTGATTTTGTACGTTTGCCCACTGACAAAGAAATGATCAGTCTATAATTTTAACGGTCGGTTTATTTTAACAGTGAGAGACAGAATAACAACAAAATTATCCAGAAAAATGCATTTCAAAAAAGTTATAAGTGTATTTGCATTTCAGGTGTCTTCTATACAGGTAAAAAGCTGAGATTAGGAGCACTCTCTTAAAGGGAGTGGTCCTAATCTCAGCTTGTTACCTGTATAAAAGACACCTGTCCACAGAAGCAATCAATCAGATTCCAATCTCTCCACCATGGCCAAGACCAAAGAGCTGTCCAAGGATGTCAGGGTCAAGATTGTAGACCTACACAAGGCTGGAATGGGCTACAAGACCATCACCAAGCAGCTTGGTAAGAGGGTGACAACAGTTGGTGCGATTATTTGCAAATGGAAGAAACACAAAATAACTGTCAAATCTTGGGTGAGAACCTCCTTTCCAGGGCATTGAAAATGGGTTGTGGATGGGTATTCCAGCATGACAATGACCAAAACACACGTCCAAGGAAAGGAGTGGCTCAAGAAGAGGCACGTTAAGGTTCTGGAGTGGCCTAGCCAGTCTCCAGACCTTAATCCTATAGAAATTATGTGGAGGGATCTGAAGGTTCAAGTTACCAAACGTCAGCCTCGATACCTTAATGACCTGGAGAGGATCTGCAAAGAGGAGAGGGACAAAATCCCTCCTGAGACGTGTGCAAACCTGGTGGCCAACTACAAGAAACGTCTGACCTCTGTGATTGCCAATAAGGGTTTCTCCACCAAGTACTAAGTCATGCTTTGCGAAGGGGTCAAATATTTATTTCACTCATTAAAATGCAAATCAATTTATAACTGTTTTGAAATGCGTTTTTCTGGATTCTTTTGTTGTTATTCTGTCTCTCGATGTTAAAATAAACCTACCATTAAAATTATAGACTGATCATTTCTTTGTCAGTGGGCAAACATACAAAATCAGCAGGGGATCAAAAAACTTTTTTCTCTTTCCTATTGTATGCTGACAACACACATTATTTTTGAGGACTGAGTGGTGTCAGCCCTACCCAGGTTTTCTTTTGCTAAACTGCTCAACCACTTCTGCTGTTTTCACCCTCAAAGCATAGGCACAACAACATAAAAAGTGTAGCACTCTTAAATACTTTAAAACACCCATTGTGCACATAATATGGTTGGAATAGCTTCACACATTGGTGGTTTTTATTATAAGTCCTGTGTGCACAGTGGGTGTTTCAAAGTATTGGATATTATTTAGCAATTTATTTATAGAGTGCCACTCTTTTTATGTTGTTTTATTGGTGATAGTGTTTCCGTTTTAGTGTTGGTAGCTATCGGAGAGAAGTGGGAGTTGATAGGGAAAGAATGCAAAAAGATCTCGATCTTTTAGGTCTTTAGATCTTTTATTATTTGACTTGTAGTCCTAAGATAAGAACTAGGAGGGCTAAATAAACCAGTTGACATAACACAAGAAGAGTAATGCCGCATACACATGATCAGACTTCTCGTCGGAAAAAGATATGATGGCTTTTCTGACGGGATTTCGCTCAAGCTTGCCTTGCATACACATGGGTCACACAAAAGTTCGCTGAACTTTCGACCGTCAAGAACGCGGTGACGTACAACACTACGACAAGCCGAGAAAATGAAGTTCAATGCTTCCGAGCATGCATCAAATTGTTTCCTGAGCATGCGTAGGAATTTTGTGCGTCGGAATTGCTACAGACAATCGCATTTTCGGATAGGAACTTTTTCTGACTGAAAAATTGAGAACATGCTCTCAATATTTTGCTGGCTGGAATTCGGCCAGCAAAAGTCCGATGGAGCATACACACGGTCGCATTTTCCGACCAAAAGCTCTCATCGGTCTTTTGCTGGCCGAATTTCCGATCATGTGTATGCGGCATTAGAGGACAACTCTGTATTTTTTTTTTTGCACTTGTAGGACAGATACAGTATAACAAAATGCCTTCAATAGCATATTAAACAGACAAAAATGGAGCAAATAAGAGCATGTTGTTATTGTTGGGGTTTACATACACTTTAACTAACTAGCACATGGGTCACCTGACCTCTCATTTAAATATTTTCACTGGATAGTTTCATTTCTGAAATTCGAATAGAAAAATTTTCCTTGGTAAAGAAAGTAAATACCTTCTTTACCTAGGTGATTTGTGATCGCTGTGTTATAGAGTTGCCATACTTTCTGGTTGGATGAGCATCATCCAAGCTCTTCCTTTAGGCCCAGGTTGTCATAGACACACCCTTCTGTATTTGATGGGACCCGGACTTTAAAGCGGAGTTCCACCCAAAAATGGAACTTCCTCTTTAAGGGAAGGTGACCCTCTGACATGCCACATTTGGCATGTCATTTTTTTGGGGGGGGGAGCTGGGACCCTCTTTTCAGAGGGTCCCAGCTCCCACTTCCTCCCGGCGCACCGCAGCACCGGAAGGGAGATCAACTCTCCCCCCTCCCTCTCGGCAATCATCTGGGACACGTCACAGGTCCAAGATGATTGCCCGGCTAGTCACGGCAAGCGGCGCGGATCGCTCATGCGCAGTGGGTGTCCAGCTGTGAAGCCACAGCCGGGCGCCCACAGTTACAATGCCGGCGCCGCAGAGAGGAGGGGGAGACGAGCAGGCCTTTTACAATATACAAGAACATATTTGGGGGCCACACCATACAATGCGTTTAAATTCAAGATGGTGCTGCTATAAGACCTACAAACAGTACAAAATATTTTACAGCGCACACATACAAGAATGACATTTCCTGCAGGGCTAGTTAAAAACACCTGAACATATTCAAAAAATACGGGGGTTTGGTCACACTATATGGTCATATAGTGCTAAGCCCACTTACTGCGACAAAGTACCCCGAATTAGTGGGTCCTACACTAGTAATAGAATGGAAGATCCTTTGTCTCAACCATGGGAGCTGAACTCCTCTATGTGGGAGAACTGAAAGGGATAAATCCTAAACACTGGTGGCCACTAATAAGAGGTAATGAGAAGGGGGAGGGGTGCTCCAGCCCAAAAAACCTGGTCAGGGCCTATTACAATATACAAGAACATATTTGGGGGGCACACCATACAATGCGATTAAATTCAAGATGGTGCTGCTATAAGACCTACAAACAGTACAAAATATTTTACAGCGCACACACTTCATGCACCCCCATCGCTGGACCCCGGGATGGGTAAGTGTTCCATTATTAACCACTTCAGCCCCGGAAGAATTTACCCCCTATCTGACCAGAGCACTTTTTGCGATTCGGCATTGCGTCCCTTTAACTGACAATTACACGGTCGTGCGACGTGGCTCCCAAACAAAATTGACATCCTTTTTTCCCCCACAAATAGAGCTTTCTTTTGGTGGTATTTGATCACCTCTGCGGTTTTTATTTTTTGCGCTATAAACAAAAAAAGAGCGACAATTTTGAAAAAAAACTCATTTTTTACTTTTTGCTATAATAAATATCCCCAAAAATATATATAAAAAAACATTTTTTTTCCTAAGTTTAGGCCGATACGTATTCTTCTACATAATTTTGGTTAAAAAAAATCACAATAAGCGTTTATTGATTGGTTTGCGCAAATGTTAGAGCGTCTACAAAATAGGGGATAGTTTTGTGGCATTTTTATTGATAATTTTTTTTTTTTACTAGTAATGGCGGTGATCAGCGATTTTTATCATGACTGCAACATTACGGCGGACACATCGGACAATTTTGACACATTTTTGGGACCATTGGCATTAATACAGCGATCAATGCTAAAAAATTGCATTGATTACTGTAAAAATGTCACTGGCAGTGAAGGGGTTAACCACTAAGTGGCGCTGTAGGGGTTAAGTGTGTCCTAGGGAGTGATTCTAACTGTGGGGGGGGGAGGGGCTGTGTGTGACACATCATTGATCACCGCTCCCGATTACAGGGTGCGTGATCAGTGTCAGTGTCATTAGGCAGAACGGGGAGATGGTTGTTTACATTAGCATCTCCCCGTTCTTCCTCACCGTGAGATGATTGCGGTTATGCCCGCGGACATTGAGTCACGGTCACGGAGCTCCCGGCGCGCGCGCTTGTGAGCCACCTCTTAAAAGGCAACTTACAGGTACGTTAATCTGCCTGTGCGTGCCCTTCTGCCGCAGTATATCTGCGTGAGGCGGTCAGGAAGTGGTTAAAAGTCAGCACCTGCAGTATTTGTAACTGCTGACTTTTAATTTTTTTTTTAAGCAGAACTCCGCTTTAAGAGGTTAGTTCTCCTTTACCAAAAACCTGTATATACAGGTAATAGGTGTCTGAAGATATAAAGAGAAAAACACATGTGGGAGAGACGCATGCGCTGCACACCCCGAAACAATAATGTTAAAAAATGGACAGTTTCCCCGGTGGGGCTTTAGACAGCAATATCTTGATATTCAGAAATAATAAAAAATGTATAACCAGTAAGTGCTTTTATTGAACCATAAACAATTGTAATGTTATATTTCAATTGGCATTACAACATAGAGCGCTGGCCAAGTAGTACAATACATATTCCACAATATAAAGTCGACACATCTTTACACAAAATTATATACAGTCATACATTTCCGGGCTGTTGACGGTATAAATCCCCGACGCGTTTCGACCTGTGTACGGTCATCATCAGGGGGATAGTTGGTTCTATAAAATACATTGAATATCTTCAAAATTTAAGAACATGTCATCATAAATCTCATTATAAGGTTAAAAGTGGTAGTATATTTACCGCTGAAAAGTAGAGGGAATAATCCTTTGGCCAGTAAAAGCCGTAAATGGATCCGGGGGCCCCCCAATATTCGCCCCTGTCTCCCCAGAGCGCATGAGTCCAGCCCAAGGGGCTTACAAGGAGCCACATAGACGCCCTCCAGGGGAAGGAGAAGTCTGCACCTGCGACAAATACCCAATAAGTCAAAATGATTCTCAGCACATTGGCAAAAGTATGAAGTGTATGGGCTAACTGCAATCCTAGTGATCAATATATATTGATCTGGTGTCCTAAAGTTTCATGATTGTAATTATATAGAAAGTGGCACAACCATAAAAGAAATGGTTGTGTAGTTGTAGGGTTGTTTGAGTGGTGTGGTGTGTAAACACAGGTGAGTGGGAAGTGATATGTGGTACTAGGAATATGAAAAATCCTTTGAGTGATAAAATAAAATTAAATGGATGGCCAGCACAATGCTGACTACAGTGCCATGTCCAGGTGAATGAAATGAGTGTATGGTGTCAGCCAACACATGGTGAAATAAAAGTGAAAAACAAGTCAAAAGGAGAGTGTGTGAATAAATAAAACCAAATAAAACAATCAAAAACATGTGTGGAAGATCTAAACTGATTATAGGAATAGGAGTATGAGTGTAGTGTTGTAATATTAGAGTAGTAAGGGTATATGTATAGTATAATAATTTACCTTATGCCACAGTGTGGCTGATGTAGTAAAGTTAGACTTGTATGAACCAAATTGCAATGGAGCAAAAAAGGTAAAAAGCTGGAGCCAAAAAAAGGATTTGTGCAGTGCCATCCATTACGGTCTGCATGGAGTCATAGTAAGACTCACAGGCAGCCGATCATGGATATATGCCTAAAGTAGGCAATTAATTGAGTAAGCACAGGTGCTGATCTCCTCCCCCCCAGAGTGAGCAGCCCACATGTGGCTCCCCCGGCATCCCTGTAGGCAAAAAAAAAAAAAAAAAAAAAAAAAACCCCGGCAGCTGCCGTCAACTCCGCCGCAAACCGCGAGATGTCGCGGCGCCGTGCACACACCAAAGTAACTCGCACATGCGCACCTCGCCGCGGCTCATCCGGAGGTGATCAAGGGATGCCGCCGGCAGAGTGAAGCTCACGCTGGCGGACGATGAATACAAGCGTCCGTCAATCAGAGCATGGGGGGGAGAGCTCAGATCCTGCATCACCCCCACATTCTCACCCTGCCGGGAAGCCTTCAATTGGACCAGGACTCACCTCCATGAAGCCGACAGGGGCGGCAGAGGTCCACCATGATCCATGACGGCCATAATCTAAAGTGCATATGTAAATGCAGTAGGCACTGAATTGTAGATGATGAGGTAATCATTGAATTATGCAGGAGCTGAGTGATAGCTCACTGACCCTAGATCCTAACATGTATATTTACAGAGCAGGTGTTAGTTAAACATCTGATCTACTGCAATACAGGAGTCTAAATCTATCCTGATGCATGAGGTGGGGAAAGATACAGTTACGATCTACTCCCCCATTTTGGGGGGCGTTTCCTCCGCAAGAGGCAAACAAAGTGTCACCCCCAAAATGCGTATCGTATCGAAAAAGGTTTTAAACATGTGAGGGTTTGAAGGGCCGTGTGAGCAACACAAAGCTCCTGCCATGTCTCTCATGTGTCATAGGGGGGAAGGGGTGTTTAACCACCCAAAATTCAGTAATAAAGAGAAAAACACATGTGGGAGAGACGCATGCGCTGCACACCCCGAAACAATAATGTTAAAAAATGGACAGTTTCCCCGGTGGGGCTTTAGACAGCAATATCTTGATATTCAGAAATAATAAAAAATGTATAACCAGTAAGTGCTTTTATTGAACCATAAACAATTGTAATGTTATATTTCAATTGGCATTACAACATAGAGCGCTGGCCAAGTAGTACAATACATATTCCACAATATAAAGTCGACACATCTTTACACAAAATTATATACAGTCATACATTTCCGGGCTGTTGACGGTATAAATCCCCGACGCGTTTCGACCTGTGTACGGTCATCATCAGGGGGATAGTTGGTTCTATAAAATACATTGAATATCTTCAAAATTTAAGAACATGTCATCATAAATCTCATTATAAGGTTAAAAGTGGTAGTATATTTACCGCTGAAAAGTAGAGGGAATAATCCTTTGGCCAGTAAAAGCCGTAAATGGATCCGGGGGCCCCCCAATATTCGCCCCTGTCTCCCCAGAGCGCATGAGTCCAGCCCAAGGGGCTTACAAGGAGCCACATAGACGCCCTCCAGGGGAAGGAGAAGTCTGCACCTGCGACAAATACCCAATAAGTCAAAATGATTCTCAGCACATTGGCAAAAGTATGAAGTGTATGGGCTAACTGCAATCCTAGTGATCAATATATATTGATCTGGTGTCCTAAAGTTTCATGATTGTAATTATATAGAAAGTGGCACAACCATAAAAGAAATGGTTGTGTAGTTGTAGGGTTGTTTGAGTGGTGTGGTGTGTAAACACAGGTGAGTGGGAAGTGATATGTGGTACTAGGAATATGAAAAATCCTTTGAGTGATAAAATAAAATTAAATGGATGGCCAGCACAATGCTGACTACAGTGCCATGTCCAGGTGAATGAAATGAGTGTATGGTGTCAGCCAACACATGGTGAAATAAACACATATATATACAGGTAATAGGTGTCTGAAGATAAAAACAAACTGTGCAGCTTTGACAAAAGTTAAATAATGCCCTTGCTATGTAGGTGTAGGCTATTTACATACCTCCCAGAGATGATACCATCCCTTTTTGCCCTGTTGCAAGTACATTGCTACGTCATTCACAGCCAAATCAAACCCCCCTTGTAAGCAGGTGCTTATTGAGGTATTACTGTGTGGATTAAGATCATTATTTTCTGGGTTAAATGTGTTCTCTGCTGGGTAGGTTGCACTACTTTGTTAATATTGACTGGCAGGAGTGGTGCTGTTTGGTAGGCAAGGGTTAAGACTGCTAGTCAGGTTTTCCTGGGCTTTTCTGAAGAGTACCACAATCTGATAGACAAAAGTTATAAAAAGGGGAATTCTATCTGTATAACTCTATCTTTGTTCTCTGATGGAAAAAGGAGAGTGCTGCTGAGGATCCGATTTCTACTTTGCTACTTTTACCACGCCTTGGGGAGCCCAGTTGGAGTTCCAAGGAATATGAGGTTTTTTGCTAAATGGACTAATATGCTTTCTCACCTATTAAGGTTTGACCACCTCATGGGTATAAGGTAAACCAGGGACACCCTTAAAAGGCACTCAGGGCACTTTGTATAGGAATGTGTGTGGGAGATGTTACGGAGAAGACAGTATAAACACATTACAAGGGTCTAACCTGCAGTTGAGGGAGGTTAGGCTATTTTGCCATTGCTAGGGGCAACCAGAGTCATTTCAGGTGCTTAAGCAGCCAGCTAGCAGGAGTCATGGTGACATGGCATAGGTGAAGGAGGGCCCTGGTAGAGCGGGAGTTTGCGAGCTTGGCCCCCCCCCTAGCGATCAGTGCCCCACATACAGGGACCAATATCGTGGCATGGTGTCACGGAAGAAGATCAGAGAGAGTGAAAGGCTTTGAAAATGGAGAAGCTCAGGAACTTGTGAAGAGATGATGTCAGGGAGAAGACTCGTAATGCCACTGGGAAGGAGGTAAGTTGTCAAGCTGTGCTGGTGGAGTGTGGTACAGACTCTGTGGTACCCACTCGGAAATGCTGCATCCATTAAGAGACGCTAAAGGAAACTCAAGGAGTGAAACGTACACAAGGGATTAACTGTGCAAATAAAGTATGTTCACATCTAAGTCAGAGTGCTGCCTTGATGATGGTTTCACGTGACAGCAGCCTCCATCTGTGAGTACAGACATTAGCGAGTCTCCCATTTGGGTGGGTTAAGCCCCGCTCAAACCCTCTCATGGTCTCTCCCATGTTGCAGTAGCTTTGACAGAAGAGGAGATAGGGATCTACATATTTTTGCTGGTTTGAGAGCTCGCTCCAGTGATATTGGGGAGTGAACAGTAACAATTGGGGATGTCTTAGCAACATCCTAGTAATAAGGCAGGATGGGATGATACCATCTATGAGAAATTTTTAAACAGGCTTCAAAAGTTACTTAAATGACCTACGGCTATAGGAAGGGCATTATCCAACTTTAGTCAAAGTTGCACAGTTTGTTTTTATTTACAGGCACCCCAGTTTTTTTGGTAAAGGTGAATGATCCCTTCAAGTAGTTGCATTATCACACTGAACCACACAGGTTCACCAGTCCTCAGGATCAATGTCCATTCATTGCAAGCTGACAAATGTAACCTTAGATCGAGCATCAAAATTTTCCAACACAAAAGTGCTCTTGAAGCCCACCTACAGCCCACCACAAAGACAATAAAAGGAATTGGTCACTACATGGCAGAACATGGCAGAACATGAATAACACAGCTTGATCAGGTAGAGTGGCAATGGTGGTCAATAGGGCACTTCTTCAGATAAGCAATATACTTCAGGCTTACAGGCGATGAATACACGAAAAGCACCCACTTTAGATGTGGTATTAGTGTGGCTATGTTGCTTTAAGTATCTAAAGGTCACTGTGGGAGGTCTGGATGGCAGTATGGGGTTTTGCAGAAAACTGTAGGGAAAAAACTTGCTCTTTCCCTGCTCGTTGGGTACCTTTCCATAGCCCTGCTCCTACTCTTTCCCTACCTAGCGGGGCTCTGTCCTCCACCTACTCCTTCACTGCAGACATGTCAAAAGATGCCGCAGGTGCTATCTATGCACTTCTGTGTCAATGATGGCCGTCCAAGTCTCACAGGATTTAAGCGTTCAATAGGAGATGCCGGCCTCCCCAAGGTGGCTGCCCGAGGCCCATGATAGCGGACAGTCAGTCCCCAATGAGTTTCTGAGAGTCTTTCAGGGATGTAAGCTATATGGCTTTGTAACTTCTAGGGATAAGCTTAGGTGTGTTTGGACAAAAGTCTGCCTGATCTCGACAGGCAGTTGTCAAAGCCGACAACCAAATGCAGGTGGCAGAGGCATTCTCTGCTCAGCAGCCACATGTAAGCAAAGGGCATGTATGTGTAGGGCTGTGGGGCAGGGAATGCTTCTGCCGCCTATAACTGGCTGTTGGCATTGACAGATTCCTAGCAGTATAATTCAGTTGGGTTGGGACTTGTCCAAACATGCCTGAGCTCATCACTGGTACCTTTCATTAAGATTGATTCTTTGTGATGCATTTATCATAATAAAAAAAAAATGGGCACTCAGAAAAGAAGGTAAGACCCCATAAGAAGGAAAGTGAGCAGAGTCGGGAGTATTTAAATTGAGGCAAGACCTGAAAATAACTCATACTAGTAGAGGATGGAGCAAAATAGGGGTCTTCTACTCCTGTGTGCACATTGCACTGGATACCGTGTACTTCAAAGATTTTTTTTATGTAAAATATTCCACTTTGCTAAAATGTTAACTGATATCACTAATGGTAATGCCTTGCGATTTGACCGAAGGCAGACACTGTAGTATAATTAAATTCCAGTTTAAAAAAGGGTAACTGCTTTTGCTAACAGGAGCTCCTGGCATGTCACCAGGTTCAGAAGTCACTGACGGTTGCCAAAAAGCTGTCATTTTAATTCACTAATTATTAATAAGGACTCATATTGAGAACTCTGCCTGCATGCATTCCAACACGCACGTCTCCAGGGATTTTTGCTGGCTTATAGAATGAAAGGCAAATGTAAAGGCAAGTAACAGTCCGCTGTTTATTTGGATTCAGATAAAAGATTTTTAAAACATTTCTGGATTACTTCTTAATATGGTGCCTAGTGCACTGTGCTATGGTTCACATACTGATAAGAAGTGGGTCTAGAAACTCTCGTGTTCTAAGAATGTGATAAAGTCATGCTAGAAAAAACATATATATATATATATATATATATATATATATACACAGTATCTCACAAAAGTAAGTACACCCCTCACATTTTTGTAAATATTTTATTATATCTTTTCATGTGACAACACTGAAGAAATGACACTTTGCTACAATGTAAAGTAGTGAGTGTACAGCTTGTATAACAGTGTAAATTTGTTGTCCCCTCAAAATAACTCAACACACAGCCATTAATGTCTAAACTGCTGGCAACAAAAGTGAGTACACCCCTAAGTGAAAATGTCCAAATTGGGCTCAAAGTTTCAATATTTTGTGTGGCCACCATTATTCTCCAGCACTGCCTTAACCGTCTTGGGCATGGAGGTCACCAGAGCTTCCCAGGTTGCCACTGGAGTCCTCTTCCACTCCTCCATGACGACATCACGGAGCTGGTGGATAATGGACACCTTGTGCTCCTCCACCTTCCATTTGAGGATGCCCCACAGATGCTAGTGGTTTATAGGCATGGGGCATGGTCACTGGGTGGTGACCCCGCCCCTTATGACGGCACAGTCCCAGCATGCCCCGGGACTGTGACGTTATAAGGGGCGGGGTCACCGAGTGACATCACCTGGTGACCACGCCCCATGCCTATATAAGTCATTGCACACCGCTCACACCGCTCACACAGCATTACAGTGGGAGAGAGCATTGTGTCAACATCGGAAGTTTACTGTACAAAATAAGGTCCGTTGGCATGGACCATAGGGTGAGTACATTGATTGAAAACTGGCTACAAGGGCGAGTTCAGAGGGTGGTGATAAATGGGGAGTACTCGGAATGGTCAGGGGTGGGTAGTGGGGTTCCCCAGGGTTCTGTGCTGGGACCAATCCTATTTAATTTGTTCATAAACGACCTGGAGGATGGGATAAACAGTTCAATCTCTGTATTTGTAGACGATACTAAGCTAAGCAGGGCAATAACTTCTCCGCAGGACGTGGAAACCTTGCAAAAAGATCTGAACAAATTAATGGGGTGGGCAACTACATGGCAAATGAGGTTCAATGTAGAAAAATGTAAAATAATGCATTTGGGTGGCAAAAATATGAATGCAATCTATACACTGGGGGGAGAACCTCTGGGAGAATCTAGGATGGAAAAGGACCTGGGGGTCCTAGTAGATGATAGGCTCAGCAATGGCATGCAATGCCAAGCTGCTGCTAACAAAGCAAACAGAATATTGGCATTACAAAGGGGATCAACTCCAGAGATAAAACGATAATTCTCCCACTCTACAAGACTCTGGTCCGGCCGCACCTGGATTATGCTGTCCAGTTCTGGGCACCAGTCCTCAGGAAGGATGTACTGGAAATGGAGCGAGTACAAAGAAGGGCAACAAAGCTAATAAAGGGTCTGGAGGATCTTAGTTATGAGGAAAGGTTGCGAGCACTGAACTTATTCTCTCTGGAGAAGAGACGCTTGAGAGGGGATATGATTTCAATATACAAATACCATACTGGTGACCCTACAATAGAAATAAAACTTTTTCGCAGAAGAGAGTTTAACAAGACTCGCGGCCACTCCCTAAAATTAGAAGAAAAGAGGTTTAACCTTAAACTACGTAGAGGGTTCTTTACTGTAAGAGCGGCAAGGATGTGGAATTCCCTTCCACAGGCGGTGGTCTCAGCGGGGAGCATTGATAGATTCAAAAAACTATTAGATAAGCACCTGAATGACCGCAACATACAGGGATATATAATGTAATACTGACACATAATCATACACATAGGTTGGACTTGATGGACTTGTGTCTTTTTTCAACCTCACCTACTATGTAACTATGTAACTATGGAAGAAGAGAAGAGGGAACAAGACGAGGAGAAGGCCGGGCCACCGCTAGCAAAAGAGCGGCAAAAGAGCAGAAGATAGCGGAGGAGCCTGGTAGAAGAACTGGAGAGCAGGAGAAGAACTGGACACCGGGAGAAGAGGCCAGAGAGAGCGGAGAAGTCGGAAGAGACCCCCCCAAAGTCGGAAGAAGACCCAAAGGGCTGCCTAATAAACTACTTTAAAAACCTGTGTAGTGTGTTTTTTATTGACACTTTTTTCCCCAGGTGAATGGGTAGGGGTACGATGTACCCCATACTCATTCACATAGGGGGTAGGCGGGATCTGGGGGCCCCCTTATAAAAGGGGGCTCCCGGATTCCGATAAGCTCCCTGCCCGCAGACCCCGACAACCAACGGCTAGGGTTGTCGGGAAGAGGCTCTTGTCCTCATCAACATGGGGAGAAGGTGCTTTGGGGTGGGGGGCCGCAGGGCCCCTTCTATAGTTGTTTAGGTAAGCAATGTACAGCTACAGCGGTTTGCGGAAATGAGCTGACCTGCCGCAGTATAATGGTGGCGGCTGGACGGCAAGTGGTTAATGGCACTGTGAACTGTTTTTCATTAAATTGTTTTTTACTGTGTTTTTCTGCCTTCTTACGAAACTCTCTTATTTTGCGCCTTACTTCCATTTGTTTGGAACAAGCAGTGCACACTAGTTGTGGTCTTGTGCATTGCTCTATGTATGCTACAGATCTCATTGTCCACAATTTATCTTGGTAGTAAGCAAGAGAGGGTGGCTATGTTCTTATACAGTGGCACCATGGAGAACAAATGTAGCCACCCTCTAACAGGACGTTGGATACCAGCAGCCAAAAAAAAGAAGATTTTGATGGGGCTCAGAGCAATAGAGGGACATTTTTTTTATTAAAAATACATACCCTAATACAATTTTTTTTAAACCAGAGTTTCCTGTCACTTCCCGCCAGCCTATAGTAAAATGAAGGCCGGGCAGGGGCACTGTTGTTCTGGGAGGACGTCATATGACATCCCCCCGAGAACACTCCTCATGCGTGGCCGCGCAGTGGTGAGATCTGTCACTGGCCGATGAATGATCACCGCACCAGCCTGCTGCCAGTGTCATGTGATCACTGTGACCAATCACATGACAGTTGTAAACAATAGATGGCTTCCTTTCATGCCATCCATTGTATACAATTGTGTTGCTAGCTGTGATTGGTCACAGTGAACACATGGTACAGACAAGCCAATCACAGCCCATCTGTACAATGTAATTAACGTTGACCAATCACAGCTAATCACATCAAAAAGACACTGAATGAACTTGTTTCATTCAGTAAAAATGGTTGCTTATACCAATGAAATTCATTGGTAACTGCAATCATGTGTGCTCTGGTCACTGTGTTAGAAAAAAAAAATGTTTACATACTGTCACCAGTCAGTGTCCCTGGTCACCGCCACACCAGTTATATGATAAAGCTGTACCGCACTGGTGACAAGAGGCAAAAAACATTTGGTTTTAATTTCTTAATTTTCCAAATAATTATGACAAAAAATTACAACTTCAAAAAACTTGCCATGCCTCTTACTAAATACCTTGGACTGTCTACTTTTACAAAAAAGGGGTCATTTAGGGTGTATTTGCACTGTCCTGGAATTTTTGGGCCTCAAGAAGGGTGTCAGTACATCAGGATTGGTTAATTTTCAGATATATACCATAGTTTGTGGACTCTGTAACTTTCCTATAGACTAAATAATATATATAGAGGTTCATGTGACACTCATGGCCAACATCTGTAACTGTATACACAACGACAAAACCAAAGGGATATCGGACTTTATAGGCCAGAAAAGGAGCATACATAAAGTTCATAAAAATACATATTTTACTAGAATATCACAATAAAAAAGGCAAAAGATATGGGGGGTTATTTACGAAAGGCAAATCCACTTTGCACTGCAAGTGCACTTGAAAGTGGAAGCTCTGCTGATTTTATCATCCAATCATGTGCAAGCTAAAATGCTGTTTTTTATTTTCCTTGCATGTCCCCCTCGGATCTACAGCGACTTTACTTCCAAGTGCACTTGCAGGGCAAAGTGGATTTTCCTTTAGTAAATAACCCCCAAGGTGTCTTAGCAGAAGTTGTATATGGGAATGCATTGTATAGAGTTAAATGTCAAGAAAGAACAAGAGCACTATTATGATCAATCCTCATATGCCAGCGTGTTTCATCGGGGCCTAGGAGGACCATATAGTACTCATCTACAAGAGAGAAAGCATCATTCACAAACATAATTAAGTTACATACTAATGTGCAGACAGTGGGATTGATTTCTAAAACTTGAGAGTGAAAAATCTGGTGCAGCTGTGCATAGTAACCAATCAGGTTCCAGGTTTTATTGGCAAAGCCTAATTAAAAAAGTTCAAGTCAAAAGCTGATTGGCTACCATGCACAACTCCACCAGATTTTGCACTCTCCAGTTTTAGTAAAACAACCCTAGTATTCTCCACTTGCAACTATATATTCACTGTGCATGACCCACCTCAATGCAAAACCACCCACACGTAATAGCTCCCTGGTCGGGCGCTGGAGCACCAAAGGACATTCTTGACCGGAGAGATCTAAACACCAAATATCGATGGTAAGTATACACCCAATGTCTATGCCTCTGACCGACAAACAGCTTTGCCATATATAACACCTACTATGGCCTAAAGGACACTCAGGGCAAGTGAGGACTTGAATCATCCAATGATGTTGTGTGCATTATGAAGCGGAAGTAGTGGAAATGATTGCCTGAGGGGTCTCCACTCAAAAAGTGTTATCTTTAAAGTAAGAGACGATATTAAGGGTCATGTGGGATTCAGGGGACTATCCACTTTATTTGAACATAAGGGTGTATATAGGATTTCATACCTGTATTGGTTTGCAACTATATATCACGTATGCCAAAAGATTTCCCACAACTTTTCCATTGTTATATATACATATTAAACTATATTGTAATGTATTCGGTGCAACCAACATACCCACCAAAATCAAGATGCAGAAGCGTCATGCGCGCATGTGCCGGTCCATGCTACTGGATGGCAAAATGCTATGCCAGTACATAGAGAACCCGTCCGCGTCATCATACGTGGGGCGCATCACGCGGTAGCGACTCCAAGGAAGGTTGCACTGCTACCGCGTCAACATACCCACCTAAATCATGAAGGAGAAGCGTCATGCGCGCATGTGCCAGGTGGGGTGGTCCATACTACTGGATGGCAAAATGCTATGCCAGTACATAGAGATCCCATCTGCGTCATTGTACATGGGGCGTGTCACGCAGTAGCAACCCCAAGGAAGGTTGCACTGTTACCACTTCATCATCTCGCGCTGATGCAGAAGCGTCATGCAAGCGTGTGCCGGATGGATCGATCCATACTGCTGGACATCAAAAGGCTGCCCCAGTACATAGAGAAGCTGTCCGCGTCATTGTACGTGGGGTGCGTCACGTGGCAGTGACCCCAAGGAAGGTCGCACTGGTACCGCATCACATCAGCATGTGTCAAGTAGAGTGGTCCATACTAATGGACGGCAAAAGGCTACGCCAGTACGTAGAGAACCCGTTTGCATCAATAATATACACTGATTTGGGTTATCTTCACCAAAGAGATGTAGCAGAATACATTTTGACCTAAATTTATGAAGAAAGATTATTTATTTGCAAAATGTTATACCAGAAATGAAGAAAAACATTTTTTTTTCAAAATTTTCCATAGTTTTTCGTTTATTTAGTAAAAAATAAAACACCCAGTGGTGATTAAATACCACCAAAAGAATGCTCTATTTCTGTGAAAAAAAGGATAAAAATGTCATATGGGTACTGTGTTGCATGACCGCGCAATGGTCATTCAAAGTGTGACAGTGCTGAAAGCTGAAAATTGGCCCGGGCAGGAAGGGGGTAAAATTGCCCTGGATTGAAGTGGTTAAGAGTGATGGAAACTTTATCCCAGTGGCGGGACAAGGTCATCTAGTGCCCAGGTCAAAGATGCCAAACGGCACTCCCCTCTTCTCCCCAAAATGTATAAGCAATTTGTGTCAGCAAATATCCCCTCCCTTCCCTTCAAGCATTTTTTAGCACTAATATGCATGATTACCCCGGAGCATAAATTCCCTTTGCAAGCAAAATGTCTCCCCAAACAAAAATGACCCCTTTTTCAGTACTCCTGCCAGCTTGTAGGTAGACACACTCTATTCAGCACCTCCCCACCTCACATGATACCACAGCACCCAGGGCAGCTGCCCCTCCCGCCCAACCCTTGTCCCTCCCCCGCTTAATCCTAAACCTCAGTTGTTTCAAACCACAGAATGAGCTCTATACCCATGAATCATCATCTAAGAAGGTACTCATGGCATCGGCATGTCTGATTCAGGACACTGGCTTAGACTTTATCCCTTTGAGCACAAGAAGTCAGGACAAATTTCCCAAATGGGATCAAACACAGGTATAGGAACTTGGCAGGTATTCCAAACCTTTCAACTGGAACCATTTTTTTTTTTAAAGTTGTTCTTGGAGTTCTACTTTAAATGAGAAGCAAGGAGGACCCGTAACTTATTTCAGATGATTTGTGAACCACCGGAAGGCGTCTATGTTACTAAGCGCCGAAGGCACCGAAGCCTATCTCTATCTTCTATTCTGGAATATTATTTCCCTGTAAATCATAACTAGAGAAAGATCTGAAAGTGTGCTTATCATAGCCTCTGCTTCAAAAATAATTTCCTTCCCTCACTTATCTGATTTATAATGCATTTGTTCCTTTCCCAAAAGTAATGCTTTCTCTTTTAAGACAAATAACCAAATTTCCACCCTGGGCTCTGCCGCTGAAACATTTTTCAAGCAATTTCATTCTATTTGATTCAGCCTCAGCGGCTCCATCCGATTTGATTGAACTTGCAATCCGTTCTCCAACTTGCAGATATACACGTAAATATTTATTGGAAGACATGGGGGGGGATTTATTCCTGTAACGAAAACAAGAGCAGAGCCAGACACATTGAGATAGCATGTCGGAGAATTATTTGTGTTTGTATTCATGAAACAACAAAGCAAGTGAGAGCATTTCTCTGGTTATGTATCTATTCAGTATGGCTTAAACATGTGGCATAAAATGGCAGATTTCAAAATAAACACCCCTAAAGTGGTTATAAAGGCTAAAATTCTTAATGCATTCTCTGCATAAAAAAACCTTCCAAGATTAGCCCCTTACCACCCACAGAAACACTTAAGTACTTACCTGAGCCAGAACTAGATCAAGCTCTGTGCCGAGAGCACCATCACTGCTCTCTCTCTCCTCACTGGACATGAAGGCAGCAGCAGGAACCATTGGTTGTCCATCAAATTCACTGAGGAGGGAGTGGAGGTGGGGCCAATCCACACTATGTGTGTCTATAGACTCACACAGCACAGCTCAGAAGTGAGCCTGCACATCTGCTCTCATAGAAAGCAATCGTTATGGGGGCAGACACAGAAGAGGTGGAGTGGACAAGGCTGGCGGGGGACCCCGGAAGAAGAGGTTAAAGGCCTCTCTGTGCAATATCATTGCACAGAGCAGGTAAGTATAACATTTTTTAAAATTTTAAATAAAAAAATAGCCTTTAGTAACTCTTTAAGGCTGCTTTCACACTGACACGGTTTTCAGGCAATTTAGCGCTAGAAATAGCCTCTAACGCCTGAAAACCGCCTCCCCATTCATTTCAGTGTGACTTTTCACACTGGGGGCGGTGCGCTTGCGGGACATACTCAAAAGTCCTGCAAGCGGCATCTTTGGAGCGGTTTGGGAGTGTATACACCGCTCCCAAAACTCCCTGCCCATTTAAATGAATGGGCAGCGCTGCCAAAGCGCCTGCAAAGTGATTCGGCAGCGGCGCAACACGGGCGTTTTTAACCCTTTCTTTGGCCGCTAGCGGAGGTTAAAAGCGTCCCGCTAACGGCCGAAAAGCACCGCTAAAGGGATGGTAAACTGCCGTTGCCCGCGCAATTTTACCGCGATTTCGCGGGTGCGATATTGCCGCGATTTGGGATCAGTACTACTTTGTATGATTTTACAGGGTTGGGGTTTACAAATGCTTTGACCCTCAGCTTGTGCTTACAGCTTATGCTTACAAAGTCGTACTGAAATCATGTCTATATTATTCAGGTACAATTTGCATGCTACTTGAGGGTTTAACGTTGAGGTCTATGGACATCAACTCCCATGGAAGTTGGACCAAAGTAGTGCAGGAACTACTTTGAAGTCCGCACGACTTAAAGTCGTGCCAATATGAATGGTAGTCATTGAAAATCATGAAGAATGACTTGTCATGCGATTTTGCAGTACAAAATCGTGGGACAACTTGTATAAGTGTGAAAGGGGCCTAAAGCAGAGCTCCAAAAAAAAAAAAAAATAAAGTCAGCAACTACAAATACTGTAGCTGCTGACTTTTACTATAAGGACACGCACCTGTCCAGGGATCGCATGAAATCGCCCCACCCAAGCAGATTTGTCAATTGGCTCGGGTGCAGGCACTGCCATTGCAACTGAGGGAAACCATCAGCGAAGCCTTCAGGCTTCACAGCCAGTTTCCTACTGCAAATGCGTGAGTTACGCAGCGCTTTGTGAATGGCCCCATCACACACAGGTCCCAGAAGGCAGCGGGGGGGGGGGGGCAGGAGGAGGGGACGATACAAGTTTTTTAATTAGATATCATTCCCTACTTTCAGATAAATCACGTGCTTTCTCCTGATGAGCGGCACCAAGCCGCGAAATGCGTTGAGCTACCAGATGCCGTGTATCCCAGCATTTCAGTTTCAATACTATATGCCATTCACCCACATCGTTATACCTTGTGACAGGATCAGAAAAGTCATAGGCCATGCAGTTGTTATCTTGTTTTATATGTGTACCTCATTATGACCATTGGTAGACTTAGTATTTTATTATGGTATTCATTTATAACCATATTATTACCAGTTACCACTGTTGTAGAAATCAACACTGTGAATAGTATGTGTTTCTATATATATGGAATAAAGGTATGTAATCATGTTTTTACCGATCATTAAATCTCTTAATATCTACCACTGTATTCTATTCAACCCCGTGCTTCATTCAAAGTCTCACCCCTTTTTGCTCTCAATTTCGGAGATGGAGAAATGATGTTCCTCACTGCGGTAGGGTTAGGATGGAAGTACTCCAAAAAAGGTTCAAAACAAATAGGAAAAAAAAATATATATATATATATATATATATATATATATATATATATATATATATATATATATATATATCTATATCCAAGAACATGGGGAGGGGGGGCAGGGTGTTCTTTTGTTTAAGACCACCAGAAGCCATTTTTTTCAAGAGTAACCTATTAGTTGGGTGAGTACCATTGTCATGATCTGGGAGTAAGTGTTGAGTGGTACACATGCATGTGAAGTTAGCATATCTAGAGAGTTAATATGTGTGTAGCAGAACCTCTCCCTGTCTAATGAGAACCTTCAAGGCCAAAGATAACTAACATCCTTCAATATGTAGTGGGTTGTGAGGCATAGTGGGTGCAAAGATGGTGAAAGTCATTGGGCGCCAGACACTTCTTGGATGCAAAAGAGGTTTTATTTCTTTTAACAGTCCTTTTTATATTTTGCAAGGGAAAGAGGGTAAGGGCCAGGACACCCTTGAGTAGTTACAATTTCAATTGGCAGACTCTGAGATTTCAATAGGAGGACAGCCATACAGGGAAAGGCATCCAGCAAGGTGCCACTTCTGCACGTGTAGGTTTGCTATCTCCTATGGCAACAGTAACTAACAGTTCCTAACACAAAGTTCAACAGTAATCTAAGTTTCACTACAATGTCCACTTGTAGCTCTTCAGCCCCTTGAGCTCCTAGTCTCTCATTGAACTCTCTGATTCACTGACTATGGATCCCGTGAGCTCCTCAAGGTTTTTCCCTCAACTGTCACCCATGCTTCCCTGATGGGTCCCTAGCCTGGCATTCCAGATACCTTTCAAGCTTCACCCCTGCTAACCAGCTTGGTCCCTGGCTTGACACACAAGGCTGCTCTGCAAGTGTCACCTCCGCTGACTGGTTCCCTGACTCGATCACCGCCTGAAGTTTCCCGATTCTCCACCATGCCCGTTCGGTGAGAATACTGCTTCAGTTACTTACTGTGGTCCCTGGTAAAGGTGGTTGGTCCCTTAGTGGTGACAGCTTCCCTTCTACCTCCGATCACGACAGGTTCTCCAGCCGGCAGAAGCGTCAGTCTTGGTTGGACTGCAAGCCGCAGTCCCAATCCTGCGCTGCCCTCTTACTTCTGGATAGGCCCTCACATAGCCTGGTAGCCAGATGCCCCCAGGATAGGCCCAATCTCCGGCCTAGCATCCCGGGGCGTACGACACATGTCCACCCAGACAGCAGTCTGGGTGGCACAAAACATAGATCACCTGACCTCACCCAAATATATAGGTTCTCCCAGCAGGCCAAGGGATTCAATAAAACCACTGCCCATGGGCCGAGATACCCCATATACCCATAACCTGACCTTGGGTTGCCCTTTTCATATCTAGTACCACCAAGTTCCCGGCCACCTAGTGGTAGAAGAGAAAAGAGCAACAAGGTCAAACTAAGGGATAAACCAATAGATCTCTATCAATTAACTGCAGTAGCTACTCCTGACAAGGAATTTGGTGAGGAGCTCCCTGACTAAACCCCAGGGTGCTACATGTGACATACCTATAAAGTATATAAATAATACCTTGAGATTAATCATTTTTCCTGGAGCCCTGCTCTAAAGCTGTGTTTCTCAAATTTTAGGCAGCTTTACTACATTGCCGCAACACATTTTCACATTTTATAGCATGTATATGTAACACAGATTGTCGAATCAATAGGAGAGGATAGGGTGGCATACTAGGGTGGAATGGAGTAATCTCTCCAAAAGTGATTTCACCATGTGGACTGCTTAGTTGAAATTTGCTTATAAAACCGCTTCCTTTTTCTTTTGACAAAAGCATATGAGCAACGGCATGATGATGAACGATTTCTTGATAAACCAATAACAAATAAAAGAAAATGTATTAGCAAAGCCATGTGATCATCATGTCAGTGCTGATATGGTTATCAGCTAAGTGTAATGCACACAAAAGAAATCCTTTCCTAAAACAAGACAGCACCCATTAAAAAATAAATAATAACGTTTTTTTTTTTTTGCCTTTTTGTAATAAAGCTTTATTGTTAGGATTAGGGTATCTTAAAGCGGAACTTCCACTTTTCTTCCTTTCTTCCTTCTTTGAAGTTTTTTTTTTTTTAGGAAGCAGGTATGTGCCCTCACTTCTGCTCACATCGCTTAGTCCCCCTTTCCCTGCGCACAACCTCCAGGGACACGTCACTGGTCCCAAGAGGCTGCGGGTCCAGTCAGAAATTGCAGCATGACTTGTGCATGCACAGTGGGGAGCCTGCAGAAGGAAGTCACAGTCGGCTTTCCACAGTCAAGATGGCACTGCTAAGGACCCAAAGACTGGAGAAGAACCTGCCCAGGTGACGACAGCGCTGGACCCCTAGGCTGGTGAGAACCTGTTTATTAAATTTTTCTGTAAACGGCTGGAGTTCCTCTTTAACATCTAACATCATGTTCCCAGTGAATGAGGACCTGTTTTTTTTGACACATGAACAGGTTTAGGATACTCCTCTAAACCCAAGGGTCCACTTTAACCCAGTTGCACCCTTAAAACCACCAAAAATAACCTGCATCTTCCTTATTGACTACTACTAACTTAAAGTGTTACAAAACCCAGTAATATGAAAATAGTTCATCCTTCCCCACAGTTCCCACAGCTTATAAATCTTCACATTACATTAAAATGTCACTTTTACATTAAAATGCTGCCAATATACCTTTTTGGATGATCTGTATACCACAGTTACATGATAAACTGCACAGTTTCTCCAGTGCTGAGAGTTCAGGTAGGAGGAGATTTCCACTACAGCCTGTATACACGCCCACATGTGTGATGTCAATACCATGTGGCCTGGCTAGCTCTGAGGACAAGTAAATGTTCTCTTCAGCATAAAAGACAAAATTGAGCATGTGCAGGTTGGCTACACTGCCTGTGTTAGCTGGCTTTCCCCAGATAGTGCAGGAGGGGAGGATCTGTGCATACAGAATAAAACAGCCTTTTTACGCAATGCAGAGGATTAACCCCTTAAGTTCCACAGTGAGTATAACAAGCATGCTATGCTGCATATACAGACTGATTTTACTATTGTGGGTTTAGTAACACCTTAACCAAAATAGTGACATTTTGCCGAAATGGGGGAATAAAAACTGTTAACTTTGCTCACCCAAGTGCCCAGTTGCTTTTATCAAGATTACCTCTATAGGGTTACGGTGCGAAGGTGCCACGACACCCAAAGACCAATTTTTACACACCCGTTACTTCTATCCAAAATCAAAGTGACACCAGAATGTATCCAAAAAATCTCTAATCTTGTTCCCAGTGCACTACATTGTGTCCTCATCATACACACTGACTCCCCAGCTGTTGCTGAGCAACATAAAGGCAGCTTGCAGGGAAAATGCAATTTATAAATACAATTATTACTGCAGCAGATTCTAGACATGGTACAGATCTGCCACTTTACAGGTAGACTAAGGGGACCCCCCCAGGCACTATTATGGAAGGAATTTTTCATTTTTATGCTTTCACTTTAAAAATCAAAAAATCACTGCTCATTTAAAAATGACGTTTTTCACAAACTTTTTTTTTATTGATACATGTCCCCCAGGGCAGGTCCCGGACCCCTAGAACCATTGTATGCCCAATTACTTGCATATAAGCCTCCAAAATGGACACTTTTGATTTTTGACGTTCAGGTCCAATTGACTTTAACCACATGCTGACCGGGCCATAGCCGAAAGACGACTACAGCACGGTCGGCTTATTCTGGGTCGACGTCCTCTCAGAATTGCGTGCACCCAGCAACATCCATAACCGCTGGGCCCCCCGCATCATGGATCACGGTAAGTGGCCGCTGATAGCAGCCGTTTACCACGTGATCGCTCCGTCAAATGACAGAGCATCACTTGTAAACGAACCGGCGTCATGTCATGACGTCGGTTCCTCCCTCCCCTCTCTGTACCGATCGGTACAGTGTGAGAGGAGAGAGGAAAATATTGTTTGCAGCGCTGTGGGCACTACAGATCCAGCCCACAGTGCTGCTCAGTGCCCATACTCTGCCATACTCTGCCATACTATGCAATACTCTGCAATACTCGCCAATACTTGCCAATACTTTGCAATAAATTATAACAGAAACAAAGAATTTTTTTTTTTTACCAAATGTTCAGTCTTTTTTGATTTATAGCGCAAAAAATAAAAAACCCAGGGGTGATTAAATACTACCAAAAGAAAGCTCTATTTGTGTGAAAAAAAGGACAAACATTTCAAATGGGTACAGTGTTACATGGCTGAGTAATTGTCATTCAAAGTGTGAGAGCACCGAAAGCTGAAAATTGGTCTAGTTAGGAAGGGGGTTTAAGTGCGCAGTGGGTAAGTGGATAATGGGGTTCATTATTCGGGTCCGAACTTTCGCAGTGTTTGAAAGTTCTGGTGCAAACTAAACAGGGGTCCATTCGGCTCATCCCTACTTAACACATCACATCTGAGTAAGCAGCCCTTTCCACATTCCCAAACAATCATCTCCAGATCTGCTTTCTGTCACACAACCCTGACAAGCAACTAACAACTGTTCATGCTTCCTTAAGTTGTGCAGACACTTTTGTTGATAGTTCAGATCAAAACCTGGCATGACAATTTTTCTATCAAGCAGTGCATCCAAAAACCAGCACATAAATAAAATAAATGCCTCTCAGTGGTGTAGGAGTAGCTCAAGCCCAGCATGGGCAATGGGGGCACTGGAGTGACTGTCACCATGTACCAGCCATATTTCCCCTATAGCAGTGCCCCTTGCCCCCCAGTTTGAGCTGTGGTGTGCCTATGTCACAACTTCTGCAATGTCAGAGTGCCACTTAAGGTCATGTGGATGGTTACAGTCCGGTGGATTCTCTGAGGTCTGCATACAACACTTGGCTCTAATGCCTACCTGCTGTAGATTAGATATAGCAGCCAATTTGGTATTAAATCAGTAGAGAAAATGTGGGGTTGCCCATGCACCTCAAATTTGCCGAGGCTTGTGAAGCAGACTCCTCGGAGTCACTCAGGATGACAGCATCTGGAACTTCCTCCTCCCAGCCACGTACTACTCCCAGGGGTCCTGGGTTTGGAAAGCCATTGCTTACAGATTGACACATGTCTTCCTCTTCTTCAAAGCCTATGAAAGTGCCAGAATCCTCCTCCTGTGCATTCTGTGACATAGGAAGGATGGTGTCTGGATAAAGTGGGCCTTGAGAGGAAAGGAAGTTCTCCTCTTCCTCCAGCTGCTCTGCCTCCAGTGCCCTGTCCATAATGCCATGCAGAGTCTGCTCCAGCAGGAACACAACAGGGATTGTATCACTGATGCATGCACTGTCACGGCTCACTATCCTTGTGGCCTCCTCAAATGGTGACAATACAGTGCATGCATCCTTAATGATCAGCCATTGGCGTGGGGAAAAAAAGCAGAGGCGGCCTGAGCCTGTCATCGTGCCGTACTGGCACAGGGGCTTGTTGACGGCCCCTGCTGCATCTATAGCCTCTGCAGCATTCGGAAAGTTGAGTCCCACCTGGTGGGCATGTCACAAATCAGGCGGTTTGCGGCCAGGCGGAATTCCCTCTGAATTTCAGCCACCCGAGCACTGGCTGTGTATGACCTCCTGAAATGGCTACAGACTCTTCTGGCCTGCTCTAGTACACCTTGCAACCCTGGGTACATACTTAGGAAACGCTGCACCACCAAATTGAGGACATGTGCCAGGCATGGCACATGTGTCAACTTTCCCTGTCTAAGGGCGGAGAGGAGGTTCGAGCCATTATCGGACACCACCATTCCTGGCTCCAGCTGGCATGGTGTGAACCACCTCTGGGCCTGTCCCTACAGAGCTGCAAGAATCTCTGCTCCGGTATGGTTCCTGTCCCCTAAACACACCAGCTAAAGCACTGCATGGCACCTTTTAGCCTGACTCTGGGAATAGTCCTTTGAACTCTTAGGGGGTACCTGATGTTCATAGGACAATTCTGCAGAGGAGGGCATGGAGGTGGCGGAGGAGGAGGGGTTAGAGCTGACAGGTCTGGCATCATCACCACTAGCTGTATGGAGCACAACAAGCTACAGCACCAAGCCCTGTCCTACATCCTTTCAAGTTGCAAGCAGCATTACCTAGTGTGCTGTGAATGAAATATATCGTCCCTGCCCATGCTTGCTGGACCATGTGTCAGCAGTAAGGTGGATTTTACGGCTGACTGCCTTGTCCAACGATGCCAGAGCATTCCCTTCCACGTGATGGTAGAGAGATGGAATGGCCTTACGTGAAAAGTAGTAGAGACTGGGAACGTGCCATTGTGGTACAGCACATTGTGCGAATTTATGGAAGGGGACAGAATCCACCAGGCTTAAAGGCAGAAGTTGGAGAGCCAACAGCTTTGACAAGCTTGCATTCAGATGCTAGGCATGTGGGTGGCAGGGACTGTATTTTTTTTCTGCTGCAGCAGATGGGGCAGAGAAATTTGCCGGCACAGCTGGTGGTGTGCTGCTGGCAGATGTGCTGTTAGGACCTGGGACACCCTGTGCTATACCATCATCCCTGTCAGTGGAGGCTGCTGAAAGGTAATGACTCGGTACGCAGGGGCAGACTAAAGTGGGTAAGGAGGAGGGACAGATTCGTGCACCTTTTGTGTGGCTTTTAGGTTCTCTTGCCAACAGGCTGAGTGGTTGGACGTTAAATGCCTTGTTAGGCATGTGGTACCCAAATGGTTGGTGTTTTTGCTACGTTCGATGTGCCTGAGACACAGTTTGCAGATAGCAACAGTGCAATCTGCTGCAGATGTGCTGAAAAGGGCCCTGACAGCTGAGCTTTGGGGAGTGGGCCGGGAGATAACAGCTGCAGAATGTGATGGAAAAGGTTGGCTGCTCTCTACTTTTTCTTGATGTTGGCCTCCTTGGGGTTGTGCCGCCTCACCTTCAGTTTCCTCCTCTGCTCTATCTGGCACCTAAGTCGCATCAGTGACCTCATCATCATCATCATCATCTCCATCTCCTCCATCTTCATCATTACCACTGGAGACAACTTGGCAATATGCTGCGGCTTGGGAAACATGAATGCCAATTTGTCTACCAATGTTCCTCCCTCTCTCTAGGCTCATGTTCCTGCAATCCTCAACCTCGAAATCAAAATCTGACTCCAGTAATGGCTGGGCATCATCAAGGCGCAAGTGGCTGATGCTGTGGTCAAATAACTCAGCTGACTCCTCAATGGCTGATGTAGGGGCTATGGCAGGAATAGATGTGGACAAGGTGGCAGGTTTATCCACTCTGGCAACTGCAGGGGACTACACACTTGTCTCTGTTTGCGTGACAGAGAATGAGGAGGATGAGGAAGGTTTTGTAAGCCAGTCCACCACCTCTCCTGCATGCTGTGGCTGGATAGCATGGGCAAACTCAGTAAGCAGAAAAAATGATGCCCTACCTGAGGACTGACCACTACGTCCACCTTTGCCTGTGGACACATTTGTTGCTGGCCCCCTTACAGTGCCAAGGGAACGTTTGCCTCTTGTTTTCCTCCCAGACATTATTGGGAGGGAGGGGGCGGTGCTTATAAGCAAATGTAAAGAAGAAGTTGAAATCTGTATGTAGATGCACTTTAATCAATGTAAAGAGGTGTTTGGTGCACTTTAATTTGAGTATTCACGCTACACAGACACACTCCACAGATACACTATAATATACTGCAATATAATGCGGCAAATGTATATTGACATAGAACTATATGGCGTTAAACTGGTAGTAACACACACAGAACTATATGGCATTAAACAGGCAGTAATGCACACAAAACTATATAGCGTTAAACTTGCAGTAACGCACACCGAACTATATGGCATTAAACAGGCAGTAATGCACACAGAACTATATGGCGTTAAACTGGCAGTAACTATATGTTTTACTATCCAAAGTTAAAACAACAGGGGCAGAAGATAGATGGAAAGTTGAAAAAATGACTGAAGGTCCACTTTAATGTCAGCATTTCCAGCCAGCAACAGGAGATGCAGGCACCTTTTCACATTATTATCAGACTTCTATAGTGGTTCTGCGTAAAAAGCCTGTTGTTTACAGGTCTCCATCTCAAATTACATAAGAATGAATGAATGAATGAATGAACTGCAGTGATTCCTCCCCATCTTCACCAACCTATTCAGATGGGACAGTGTATGGTACCTGTCCTCCAACGGGCAGACTTATGATGACAGCCCCCCTGCTCAGCTTTTCACTGGGAAGATCAATGTACTGTGGTTAATCTGCCTCCTGCTGACGTCCCCCCCCTGCTGTTTCCACCCCGAGCTCCTTAAGCCCCTTATGCAGCTGAGAACAAAGGTTATGTGATCACAAAAAAAGGTATTTAGGAATATATATATATATATATATATATATATATATATATATATATATACATATATACATATATATACACATGGCTTTTTTTCTCAGAAAATAGGTGCAGGAACTCAACCACTATCTCCCAAAACCAACCTCCCCCCCCCCACACACACACCCTCCAAACCGCATCAAATAGTGGGTGTGGTAAAATTTTACTAACAGTGCAAGGGTCTTAAAGGGGCATTAAATACCAGGAGTGCAGAGTTCGGGGGGAGGGGAATGGTACACACAGAGTTCAGAGTTCAGGGATGCTCTACATACAGGGTGCAGAGTTCAGGGGTGCACTACACACAGAGTGCAGAGTTCCAGGGTGTGCTACGTTCAGAGTTTGCAGTTGCTCTATGTACACAGTGCAGAGTTCAGGAGTGCGCTTCATACAGTATGCTGAGTTCAGGGGGTGCACTACACACAGTGCAAAGTTAGGGGTGCACTACACACACAGTGCAGAGTTTCTTCCGCAGCTGCTTACCTCTGAATCCCCCATCCACATCTCACTTTCATCCCTTTTCAACTCTGACCTCTGCATGCAACCCCGCTTTCACAGTCCCCATTTTCCTCCTCCCTCCTTAAAAGCTCCACCATTTTCCACATGTCTACTTGTGTTGCTATATTAAACTGAAACACCCTGTTGGCTCTAGAACCTCCCCACACACTGTAGGTGGCTCCTCTCTCACTTGTAGGGAGATGATCCAGTGGGGGAGTTGGGATCTGCTCTGCATCTTCCTTGTCCACTTAGGAGATCAGATCTGTGGGAGCCATTGAGAGACAAGCTGTCCCTTGTAAACAAAGAAGCCGGATTTCAATGTTTACAAGTGATAGTGGTGAGCATGGAGCAGAGGGCCTGAGCCAGAGGTGGTAGAATTGAGTTCCACCAAGTTCCAGCTGAAAAAAGCCCTATATATATATATAGATACACTATATTACTAAAGGTATTGGGATGCCTGCCTTTACACACATATGAACTTTAATAGCATCACAGTCTTAGTCCATAGGGTTCAATATATAGCTTTGCAGCTATAATAGCTTCAACTCTTCTGGGAAGGCTGTCCACGAGGTTTAGGAGTGTGTCTATGGGAATGTTTGATCATTCTTCCAGAAGCGCATTTGTGAGGTCAGACACTGATGTGGGACGAGAAGGCCTGGCTCGCAGGCTCCACTCTAATTCATCCCAAAGGATCTAGTTGAGGTCAGGACTCTGTGCAGGCCAGTCAAATTCCTCAACCCCAAACTTGCTCATCCATGTCTTTATGGACCTTGCCTTGTGCACTGGTCCAAATCATTTGGTGGAGTGAGATTATGGTGTGGGGTTGTTTTTCAGGGGTTGTGCTTGGCCCCTTAGTTTAAGTGAAGGGAACTCCTAAGGTGTCAGCATACAAGACATTTTGGACAATTTCATGCTCCCAACTTTGTGGGAACAGTTTGGGAATGGCCCCTTCCTGTTCCAACATGACTGCGCACCAGAGCACAAAGCAAGGTCCATAAAGACATGGATGAGCGAGTTTGGGGTGGTGGAACGTGACTGGCCTGCTCTGACCTCAACCTGATAGAAAACCTTTGGGTTAAATCTCATCCAACATCAGCGCCTGACCTCACAAATATGCTTCTGGAAGAATGGCCAAACATTCTGATAGATACACTCCTAAACCTCGTGGACGGCTTTCCCAGGAGAGTTGAAGCTGCTATAGCTGCAAAGGGTGGGCCAACTCAATATTGAACCCTACAGACTAAGACTGGGAGGCCATTAAATTTCATGTGCGTGTAAAGGCAGGTGTCCCAATACTTTTGGTAATATAGTATATGTATATATATATATATATATATATATATATTACATGCACAAATGTTTTGCCTTGCATTTAGATTTTAAATTGAATGGGTTGTTTTACAAGGTAAGGGTTCACATATGTTTTTGTGGCTTGGAGCTGTGAGATTCCACGCTCATCCACCCTCCTTCCGGTGTGCAGGGCTTTCCCATTTCAGGTATGTGTGGCGGCTTGTGTGATCCCCCACAACCGTGAGCAGTACAGGGCAGCTGTGTAGTGCCCAGACTCTGTAGTTGCGGCTCTGTGTGGACTTTGACCCCCACGGGCTCTGTGTGGATTTGTGGATTCACTCCTACCCCCACCCCTTTATCAGGGGGAAGAAGGACTGGCTAAGCAGACTCCATGGATTATGGGAATCATAGTTCTTAAAGGGGCTCAATTAATCACAATTGTCAATGGACTTCAATTCTTACAAATCTCTGCACCTGGAGGAGGAGAAAATCTGGTCTCAGACAGAGGTTCTACCAGTTTGATAAACTTTAAGATTATACCGAAGCTGTCTGTTTCTAGCAATTTGTGATCTCCACTGATTACATAAGTGCAATGCAACAAAAAAATCAAAATGTATTGCTCCTGGCAGGGAAAAAGTATCTAACACAGACGTCTTCCTTGTCCACAATTCTTGTTTGCAATTACAGTGCAGATTGCAATGTTTACAACAGCCCATGCTGTATCTTATGACAGCTCTCCAAACACAGGGAAAGAAAAGGCAGAGTAATGCCACGTACGCACGATCGGAATTTCGGGCCGCAAAAGACGGATGAGAGTTTTTCGCCATGTGTACGCTCCATCGGTCTTTTGCTGGCGGAATTCCAGCCAGCAAACGATTGAGAGCATGCTCTCAATTTTTCGGTCGGGAAAAGTTCCTATCCAAAAATGCGATCGTCTGTGGCAATTCCGATGGGCTAAATCCCTACGCATGCTTGGAAACAATTCGACGCATGCTCGGAAGAATTGAACTTCATTTTCTCAGCTCGTCGTAGTGTTGTACGTCACCGCGTTCTTGGCTGTCGTAATTTCAGCGAACTTTTGCGTGACCGTGTGTATGCAAGGCAAACTTGAGCGGAATCCCGTCGGAAAAGCCGTCATATCTTTTTCCGAGGAGAAATCCGCTGCGTGTGTACGCGGCATTACTGTGTAGATCTGCAAAGTCGCTTTGTATCAAGGTTATAGTAAAGAACAATCGTTCTTAAAAAAATACAGTTATCCTTTAATAACGCCCAAACCACTTTAAAAGATGTTGGCTGCAGTGTAGATTGTTGCCAAGAATATTAGTTCCCTCCTCTGTGAATGATAAAACCTTGCTCTCTGACACACAAGACGCAATTACTAATCGGCCTCCAGAGCTGTTATGTGGTGTCACTTTTAACTAAGCAAGAGCACTCCTCGTTTCTTCACTTCCAAGAGTAAAGAATAAAGGTGGTTTTCGTCCAGGAGCTGAAGAATCTGCCATTTCCGCACAGCACATCTCTTTTTCCATTCCTTGCCGTTAATCAATTTAACTTCAGAATGGAAGAGAGAAGAACATTAGGCACAAACTGCAATGCTGCAAGCTAAAGAGGGACAGTTGAGGAAGAATAGTTCCATAAGAGTGCCAAAAAAAACAAATCTTCTCTCCACTGCTTGATTTAGCTGAGAATTTCACTTGTAATTTGTGGGACTAGTCTCAATTTGTTTTCAACTGTACTCTATTGAACAGCAAAGGTTTAAAGAGAACTTGGCCTCTAAAAGCTGTGTTAAAAAATGCAGAAGGCCTTTAACCGATTGCTGATTTACCATGTCTTATTCTGTACATTCTTGGATGTGTACTGAGGAGAGCCTGGTACAAATGTTCATCTCACTTGAAGGACTTTTTGAAACGTTTAATCTTTAAAAGCTTCAAATACATCCAACACATTTTGGGGGAAAAAGCCGACTGTCTTTAGTGCTGTCATACAGTGCCTTGCAAAAAGTATTTATACCCCCTTGAAATTTTACACATTTTGTCATGTTGCAACCAAAAACGTAAATGTATTTTATTGGGATTTTATGTGATAGACCAACACAAAGTGGCATATAATTGTGAAGTGATAAATGGTTTTCAAAATGTTTTAAAAATAAATACCGGTATCTGAAAAGTGTGGCATGCATTTGTATTCAGCCCCCTTTACTCTGATACCCCTAACTAAAATCTAGTGGAACCAATTGCCTTTAAAAGTCACCTAATTAGTAAACAGAGTCCACCTGTGTTTAATTTAATCTCAGTATAAATACAGCTGTTCTGTGAAGCTCTCAGTGGTTTGTTAGAGAACCTTAGTGAACAAACAGCATCATAAAGACCAATGAACACACCAGACAGGTCAGGAATAAAGTTGTGGAGAAGTTTAAAGCACGGTTAGGTTATAAAAAAATGTTCCAAGCTTTGAATATCTCACGGAGCTCTGTTCAATTCATCATCCAAAAATGGAAAGAGTATGGCACAACTGCAAACCTACCAAGACATGGCCGTCCACCTAAACTGACAGGACGGGCAAGGAGAGAATTCGTCAGAGAAGCAGCCAAGAGGCCCATGGTAACTCTGGAGGAGCTGCAGAGATCTACAGCTCAGGTGGGAGAATCTGTCCACAGTACAACTATTAGTCGTGCTCTCTAAAAATCTGGCCTTTATGGAAGAGTGGCAAGAAGAAAACCATTGTTGAAAAAAGCCATAAGAAGTCCCATTTGCATTTTGCGAGAAGCCATGTGGCGGGGCACACAAAACAGGTGAATGAAGGTGCTCTGGTCAGATGAGACCAAAATTTAACTTTTTTGGCCTAAAAGTAAAACGCTATGCATGGCGGAAAACTAACACTGCACATCACCCTGAGCACACCATCCCCACCGTGAAACATGGTGATGGAAGCATCATGTTGAGGGGATTCTTTTCTTCAGCAGGGACAGGGAAGCTGGTCAGAGTTGATGGGAAAATGGATGGAGCCAAATACAGGGCAATATCAGGGCAATATCAGAAGAAAACTCTAGCGTCTGCAAAAGACTTGATATTGTGGCGGAGGTTAACCTTCCAGCAGGACAAAGACCCTAAACATACAGCCAGAGCTACAATGGAATGGTTTAGATCAAAGCATATTCATTTGTTAGAATGGCCCAGCCAAAGTCAAGACCTAAATCCAATTGAGAATCTGTGGCAAGACTTGAAAATTGCTGTTCACAGACGCTCTCCATCCAATCTGACAGAGCTTGAGCTATTTTGCAAAGAAGAATCAGCACAAATGTCCCTCTCTAGATGTGCAAAGCTGGTGGAGACATCCCCAAAAAGACTTGCAGCTGTAATTCCAGTGAAAGGGGGTTCTACAAAGTATTGACTCAGGGGGACAATTATGTGCCACTTTCTGTTGGTCTATCACATAAAATCCCAATAAAATACATTTATGTTTTGGTTGTAACATGACAAAATTTGGAAACTTTCAAGGGGTATGAATATTTTTTCAAGGCACTGTACGTTAGTCTTCATCAAGCCTTAACATAGGTTCTTGTGATTTTATTAACATCGACTGCTCAAGCCTTGCAGAAGAGAGACGCTTTTTTCCCCAAAATTTGTTGGCTATATTTGATGCTCTTAACCATTAAATGTTTCAAAAAGTCCTTTTGCAAGATGATCTTTTGTGCCAGGTGTTCCTTAATACACATCCAAAAATGTACATCCTGGCGAGTGCTTCCTTTGTCGCTAGCAGAGAGGTAACAGCCTATAACCAGAACAGGGTGCACCTAAATTATTTTTCAATCATGGATCTGCTTTTTTAAGGACAAATCACTTAACAGTAGATCCATCAGAACCAACTTTCACTTCTATCGGTATAGAGCCATCACACACACATCAGGCTTTTTTTTGCACATGTCACTGTGTAGGGGCAGCCATCTTGGTGGAGTCAGGATGTAAATGCAAGCCTGTTAAATGAGGCACAAAACTGAATGGACAAGAATGTCACAAAAGAGACATTCATTCTGTCCTGCTTCAGTTTGGCTGGGGTTCTGTTCACGGATCCTCTGGTGATCAGACCAGACATCACCTGTGTGAAAGGAATCTACCTTACACCTGCCCAGAGATGGGAGGGCCGGAAAAAATGGAAAATAGTTTTTTTTTTTTAAAGCATTTTTGAAACAATAAAAAGAAGTCTGGAATACGTTCTTTACAATGATAAGTAACATATCTATGACATGGTATTCAAACTATATAACATGAAGACCTTAATGAAAGATTTCTAAATATGCATTTCTGCCACTAGGCGACAGGTTTAGTTTTCTTGTGGGCTCCATCTTGTACCTCCTACAGTTGAGTTATTGTTGGAATACAGTAGATGATCGTTTCTGTCCTCTCAGGCCTTAAATGACAGGTAAGAGGGTAAATATGTCTGACAAATTAGTTTATCTTTATAACCTTTAAATGATTCCTATTATTGTTCTTTACCATCACAACATAATATTTCCCTATAGTCTAGTCAGTACATTGTTTATTTCTTTTCCTCCTCTCAGAAAAATTGTGAGACCAACATCTAGAGTTTGGAAACTTTTCCACAGTGCAATTTCTGCTGAGAGCAAAGCTGCAGTTTGCAAATAGTGTAGGAAGAAATATTATTTTCCAAATGCTACAATGATCAAACTCATCCTTGCATGCCAGAGGTGCCCTAAAGACGTTAAAAAATACTTTATGGAATAAAATGATGATGACCAGAATTAAAGTACGAATAGCTTTTCCCTCCAGAGTTCTCATTCTAGAAACACTCTTTCTGCTGCTTCTGGATCACAAAGTGTTTCTTCACCAGCAGCATCTTCAAGTAAGGAAGTGTTACAAACCAGGGTCTCCCCAAAATACACAATACCTTCATTTATGCATTAAATGACACCTAAAAATCAGGAGAACGTTCATCAAGCTCCTATAAGAGCAATATATGATTCTGGATCAGCATTGTATATAACTGAAAATGCATATCGGCATGAAGCTTTTAGAATATTATGAGGGGAAGGGGCGTGGTCAACTGTTCTCATGTATAGTAAAATGTTCTTAACATATACAGTCCTTGTTATTCTATTTTTAATAAAAAAAATGTAATGTTAAAAAGCAAGTTTAGTTTGATTACTGAATAAGCTGTATTTTTATTTCAAGCATAATACTATTATATACACTGAATTTCACCTTTCCAGTGTAACAAAATAACTTTCATTTCGTAAAACTAATCCACACTGAATTTTTTTTTTAATTTTTCCAGAAAAAAATGGGAAAAAATACTTTTTTTCCATGGCTTTAAAATTTTACATCTCTACATCTGCCATACATGAAGTGAATCTAGCATCAGATATATATTTTCAAGTGCATGTATGCTAAGTAATTTGTAAGTGCAACACTTTCAGGTATTAATACCTTTCAAAGAGGACTCACCCTAACAATGCCTTTATCTGCTCTTTATTTCCAGAAGCATGGCACCATCTTTGTTCAGACTTTGCCACTATGCACATTATAATTTGTTGCAGATTTACAGCCTAGGATAGACATCAATTTGCAATGAAATAAACAGACACAGATCAGCATTTGCATATACTTCCTCCTGCCTGAAACAGGCTGATGACACCATCTAGGAACAGCGGCTGTCGGGGCCGGGACAAGGGGTGGGTGGGAGGGACGGCTGTCCTGGGTGCGATGGTTTACTGTAGGAATGGGGGCACCTTCTATCTGTTAAGGCTGACAGGAGTAGTGATAGCGGCAGTAATTTTGAGTTACTGCTGGGCGTAGGATCCCCTAAGCTTACACATCATGAATGGGGTGGGGGGCGCAGTTTGGCATTTTTGCCCTGGGTACTGGATGACCTTGTCCCGAGTCTGGTTGCTGGACTGGAGCTCAAATATTGCTCGCTAATGCTAAAAGGTGAAAGTCTTCTGCAAAAGTACACTTTTGTTGTAAATTGTGAAGCAGTGGCGTAGCGTGGGGGGTGCGGAGGGGGCCGCGGCCCCGGGCGCAACATTTAGGGGGGCACAATTCCGCGCCAGTGGGTGACTACTGGCTGCCTCCTCCTAAATTCACTGCCCTGTGTCCCCATGCTCTGGCCACCTTGTTCAGTCTCTGGCGTCCTGTGATTGGCCGTATGGGGTCATGTGCGGCGGCGCGGCTGGCCTGTCCGTGATCGCGGTACATCCTGGAGTCCCGCCTCTGCACATGTTCAGTCTCCGGCACCCTGTGATTGGGTAAATGGGGGTCATGTGCAGAGGCGGGACTCCAGGAGCAAGAGCAAGCATTAACAGGCCAGCCCCGCCGCCGCACATGACCCCATAAGCCCAATCACAAGGCGCCGGAGACTGAATATAGCGGAGCGCGGGGGACACAAACATTCGAGATTGTGAGCTGCCGCTGTCTCCTCCTCCTCCTCCTGCTCCCCTCCGGACCGATGGAAAACAAAAAAGAAAAGGTGAGACTCCCTCGTGATGAGCGTCGTGTTGCTGGCCCGGGGGGGGGGAGGGGACACAGTCTGCGAAGAGGGAGCAGCCAGCCAGAGAGAGAGAGTGAGTAGAAGAGCAGCTAGAGTCATGCAGTGTAGTGGTCAGTATAGGAATACTGTAGGTAGGATAGTGTAGTGGACAGTAAAGTGGTCAGTGCAGTATAGTGGACAGTATAGTATAGTGGTCAGTGTAGCGGATAGTATAGTGGTCAGTATAGTGTAGTGGTCAGTATAGTGTAGTGGTCAGTATAGTGGTCAGTATAGTAGACAGTATAGTGTAGTGGTCAGTAAAGTGGACAGTACAGTATAGTGGTCAGTATAGTGTAGTGGACAGTATAGTATAGTGGTCAGTGTAGCGGACAGTATAGTGGTCAGTATAGTGTAGTGGTCAGTATAGTGTAGTGGTCAGTATAGTGGTCAGTATAGTAGACAGTATAGTGTAGTGGTCAGTAAAGTGGACAGTACAGTATAGTGGTCAGTATAGTGTAGTGGACAGTATAGTGGTCAGTATAGTGTAGTGGACAGTATAGTGTAGTGGACAGTATAGAGGTCAGTATAGTGGTCAGTATAGTGTAGTGGACAGTATAGTGTAGTGGACAGTATAGAGGTCAGTATAGTGGTCAGTATAGTGTAGTGGACAGTATAGTGTAGTGGACAGTATAGTGGTCAGTATAGTGTAGTGGTAAGTATAGCGGACAGTATAGTATAGCGGACAGTATAGTATAGTGGACAGTATAGTATAGTGGACAGTATAGTGGTCAGTGTAGTGGACAGTATAGTGGACAGTATAGTGTAGTAGACAGTGTAGTGGTCAGTATAGTGGACAGTATAGTGTAGTGGACAGTATAGAGGTCAGTATAGTGTAGTGGGCAGTATAGTGGACAGTATAGTGTAGTGGGCAGTATAGTGGGCAGTATAGTGTAGTGGACAGTACAGCGGTCAGTGTAGTGGGCAGTATAGTGTAGTGGACAGTATAGTGGTCAGTATAGTGTAGTGGGCAGTATAGTGTAGTGGTCACTATAGTGTAGTGGACAGTATAGTGGTCAGTATAGTGTAGTGGACAGTATAGTGGTCAGTGTAGTGGACAGTATAGTGTAGTGGACAGTATAGCGGTCAGTGTAGTGGGCAGTATAGTGTAGTGGACAGTATAGTAGTCAGTGTAGTATAGTGGTCAGTGTAGTGGACAGTATTGTGTAATTTTCAATATAGTGGACAGTATAATGTAGTGGTCAGTATAGTGGACAGTGTAGTGTAGTGGTCAGTATAGGAATCAGGTTGGTTAGTACTATTGTAGGAAGGGAAGGGACAGGACTCGGGGAGTGCTAAAAGTCTGCAGGTTAGGGGGCTCAAATTACTTGCCTTGCCCCGGGCGCTGACAACCCACGCTATGCCACTGTTGTGAAGACATGATTTTTTTCAAGCAGCTAACTGCAAATATGTCCAGGGTCCTTCCAAATGGCTCACAAACTTTCCCAAGTGAATAAAACAAGAACCATGCTTATCTCTCCTATCATCCTCCTTTACAATGTATTTTTTCTCCAACGCTCTAGGTGCTCTTTAACTCCCAGATGTGAGAAACAGATTCACACCTACAACTTCCACTAGAGCTGCCGAAATGGAACTTGTCCTGAGAACATCTCTGGAATGTAATTACATTGATTGCAGTTTGTGCTCTTAGGCAAGTGCTTGATTACCAATATGACACAACAGTGACAAATCTGTCTGCAGTTAAGGTACAAAATACAGAAAGTAAATGATGAATCTCAGTGACTGGAATTGTAAATTTTCCTCTGTTTACGATAACTTGCAAGTTGGCAGTTAAATGTCACTGCGACTGGAATAAATACAATAGACTGAACAATGCACATAATACCAGGATAATGTCATTCAGCAGTAATATTTATTGAATAAATACTTGACCTAGCTTCTGGGACCATGCAAATTCCATGATGGAGGCAAAAGTCATTTTCCTCCCTTTTGCTGCCATAGATGTGATGACAGTTTCCTTATTTTTCAGAGACTCGGGGTCATCACATATCTAAAGGCTCCCAGTCAGGAGAAAGTACCAGATAGGCAGGCAAGATACTTTAATTAATATTGCTATCCCCCTCCCCAAGATGAGCAGCACAGGGCACATCTGGCCTCCACCCCTCCCCTGCTCTGTATAGGTATGAACATGAAAGTGCAGTCACGCTATGCTTTCAATTCTCTTTTACGTAGTCTCTGCTCAAATGTTTTGCCGGAGGGCGGTTAAGAGCAAGGATCACTTTCATGCAGTTATGTTAGCTAAGAATACACTGTACCATGCAGAACCAAAAATTCCTGCTTTTATTATAGATATGTTTAAAGTAGACCTGTCATCACTTCAAAGGCTAGTGTATATGGATTGTAGCAAGAGATATACAAATAAACCGCCGCTGAATCTCTCTTACTCCTCTGCTCCAAAGAAAAGTGCAAAGCTGTAAAAAAGATGTGTAAATGAATACAAAATGTGTGTACATACACAGTGTACAGTGAAAAAAGCTGCCACTTAAATAAATACGTAAATTGATCAGAATCCCAAAACTATACCTCTCACACGTGTACAGATAGAGATAGCGGCGCTAATATAAATTGTGTAAAATAATGGGTCAGAGCAGCATAATGCCCATGACCCTCTACTTATACATAAAAATAATGATAATAGTGTCATGAAAAAAAATTTGAAGAAGTCTTTTTGACGAAACATGTCTTGGGCATGGTGGTTACACGGCATTCCATCGCACTGACATTAGATGCCGCTGTCTGAGAAGGACTACACCGATTGGATGGCTGGGCCTTAGAAGGTTGAGTGAGAGATACACCAGTTTACACTTCAGGTCCGCTGTGACCGCTGTGCACCCTTGGATCACTGATCCTGTTGCTTGCTGTGCTTGCTGTGGATTTTTTTAAAGGCTTTTATGTTTTAGTTTATAAGTGAGTGTAACCATTGAAGTGTGTTTGAAGTGATTTTTAGTAAATCTGTCAAAATGGTATCACGCTATGTGGAGCACTTTATTCATTTTTTCACATATGGAGCTGGCTTGATTGGATTCACGGTCCATCACATGCAACCCAGGTGTGGTTCAATTGCTGTTTTGCCGAACACGAGAGTGGGAGGCTATACAATCTGGTGAGTGCGCTCTTAAGAGGGTGTGGTGTCACTATCACGGTTTTCACACAAGAAGATTGAAAAACAACTGTTGAGCTTGATCATTCATTTCTTGTAATTTATTATTTATAGTGACACTTTTCACTGGGTGTTAAAAAAAAAAATTTTCATGATAAAAATATTTTTTTTTCATGACACTTTTATCATTATTTTTATGTATAAGTAGAGGGTCATAGGCATTATGCTGCTCTGACCCATTATTTTACACAATTTATATTAGTGCCACTATCTCTATCTGTACACGTGTGAGAGGTATAGTTTTGGGATTCTGATCAAATTAGTGTATATGGATGTTTGAGATAATTTAAAAGAAACTTACTAAGAGAAATAAGCAGGTTGCCATTTCTGACCTTGTTCTGAACATGATATTGCCTGACTCTCTGGGGTTGATGTTCTAAAACTAAAAAGTGCAAAATCTGGTGCAGTTGTGCATGGTAGTCAATTAGCTTCTAACTTCAGCTTGTTCAATTAAGCTTTCACAATAAAACCTGGAAGCTGATTGGTTTCTATGCAGAGCTTCACCAGATTTTGCACTCTACCACTTTTAGTAAATCAACCCCCCTGTATGTCTTCAAAATTTTGGTCAAGGATTTGGAACATGCGTAAAATCATGAAGCAAAGGGAAAGTAAAAATTCCTCATTTACGCGTTTCTTGCTGTTAGATCATGCATAACAGGCAAGAACTTGGAAATAATATATCCCTAGATGTATGCTGTCCATGAATCCTTCTAGTTTCCTAGCCCTAAATTGGTAAAACATTGCTTTAAGCCAGGGGTCTTCAAAATACGGCCCTCCAGTTGTTCAGGAACTACAATTCCCACCATGTCTAATAAATAAATAAATAAATAAATAAAATAAATGTCTAGTTATGTCTGTGAATGTCAAAGTATTACAAATGCCTCATGGGATGTGTAGTTCTGTAACAGCTGGAGGGCCGTAGTTTGAAGATCCCTGCTTTAGGCTTACAGGAGTGTGCTGGGGGTAAAACATATGAGGTGTAAGTTTCCTAATTTGGCCATGGATGAACAAGTCTCATATAAATCATTTTAGTGGTTTCACATTGGGGTTGATTTACTAAAACTGGAGAGTGCAAAATCTGGTGCAGCTGTGCATGAGGGCCAATCAACTTCTAACTTCAGCTTGTTCATTAGGCTTTGCAAAAAAAAACCTGGAAGCTGATTGGTTTCTATGCAAAGTTGCACCCGATTTTGCACTCTCCAGTTTTAGTAAATTAACCCCATTGCTTCTGTGTTGATACCATTTTAATATTCGAAAGGCCTGATTTATAAAATCCTAACTTTTGCACAGTTGCTTAATGAGATTGGAATTTTCCAAACAAACAAAACTCTGCATGGCACTTATTGAGGGGAGTTCATAAGATAACATGACCCATTTCAGTTTGAATGGCCTTAAACTAATTAAACTGATTAAAGTGATGTCAGGTTTTTTTAATCATAATCATCATGTTTTCATTGCATTCTGTGTAATATACCTCAAATACATTTTTCACTTAACTCATTTTTATTTTGTATACATTATTTTTTATCTTTCATTAATTCAAGTTATGACTGCAATTAGTGATAGCATGAAGTGGAATTCAGTATTTATATTAGGTATAGCAGATAAACGGCTTCATTTAATATGTTGGTATAAAAAGCAATAGTAAAAATCCCACATTTGATGTTGTAAGACCAAGCAAGATAGCATACAAGTACATACAAGCCCAAATCCTTTCTCTAGCTTACATACAGTAGTATTGTAGACCAGTGGTCATCAACCCTGTCCTCAGGGCCCACTAACAGGCCAGGTTTTATGTATTACCTTGGGGAGATGCAGACTAGAATACTGCAATCACTGAGAAGCAAATGATATCACCTGTGATGTATTTCAGTTATCTTGCAAACCTGGCCTGTTAGTGGACATGGTTGATGACCACTGCTGTAGACCACATATAACATTTTGTAGGCTTCATACTCACCGACATTTTTCCCCCTCCCTCTCTATCCGGCTGACAGTAGCATGTGATTTACTGCCCGTCTCCCATGTGACAGCACTACTGCCACGTTGTGGGGAGGTTGTCATGCTGGAGTCACCACATGAGTGGGTGGCAGAGCAGTAAGTAAGGCAGCTATTAGCAATTTTTTCACCATTAGCTGCCAGAAGTAAACACAATGATCCAATAACTCTTGGTTACCCCTGGCACTAGGGGAATCTTGTAGAGGACTGATTTGTCCTCTGCACTGAGTTACTAGTGGCCACCTTGGGGGAACCTGTATCTTAATGGACACAAACCTCACCTGAGCTGTTGGCAGCCATCTTGGAACAGAGAGGCTATATATAGCCTGTGCTGGATCTTTTTGGGTACTTTGCAGTGTGGAAAGTACACAGCTAGGGAGACATACATGCTGGCTAGGGAGAAAGAGGCCTAGTGCAGAGACAGTTTCCTGGAGAGGAGTGTTAGCTTAGGGTGTGTCCTGTAAACCCCTGGAAACCATCTGACTGCGGAAAGACTTTGCCTCCCAGTCTGCCATCTGCCTCTTTGCAAACTGTGCAGCCAGCACTATACCTCATCTGGAAATCCATTGAATAGGCTTCAAGAGTACCATTTTAAAGGTGTACTCCTCCATCATACCGCTAATGTAAGAACTGCACACTTGAGTTTTTTTGTGATGGAACTGTACAGGTATCTTACTGACTATACTTCTGCTTTGGGAAAATAAATACATGGCTTTACTTATAAGCAGGTGCAGCTAACTGGCTGGTCACTCGGTGGTTCTTGTTCTCATTATTGTAGGGAAAAGTTATAAGCAAGTAATAGCTGCACTGTTAGAGAAGTCCTTCCTGTACTGGTGTCACGGGTCATGAATCAGTGCCCATATATAAGCTGGGCTGGGAGGAGCCTTAATGCAATTGGGGCATGGGAGTCAGATACCCCACAGTGTACAGATGTAGTCACCTAGTTTGGGGGCCCTGGACAGGGCTGGAGGATAGGCAGTGATAGTGCACCCAGTGGAGCCGGCTGTAGTCACCCTGTCCCTTATGGTGGTGAGGGCTAGAGCAGGTAGCAAAATGCCTTTTTGGCTAAGGCAAATGTTCCCTGTAGTGAGTTTACTCCCCTGGAGGATTTGGGAGAAGTGTACTGGAGTTAGAGGTGCAGCGGCAGTTTTCCTGTCTCTGGAATGACAAGCAGGGAGTCGTGAGCTGTACACAGATTGCCAAAGGCAAGCCAGAGCCTTCTGAGTATTTATGACCCTGGTAAGGAGAGAATGGTTAAGTGCTGTATGCTGTTTTCACATGTGACTTCTGTGGATCGACCACTATATGTGATTGACAAAGTACTGTCAAGTACTGTATGTTTATGTTATGTGACTGTAATTGCCATCTTCTGACGTAACACCAATAAAGTGCAGCACTTATGCATTTTTTGTGTGGACATTTTTTTTCGAAATATAAAAGGCTAATTGCGGTAGATCTTGTGAGGAGGCCTTTGGCAAGGAATTGGGCACAAGATGATGGAGGTTTAGGGGTTCAAGCATGTGGGGTGTAAATATTCTTAGACCTGGCAGCCAAGGTGCAGAGTTCCTGGGTCCAGTCCTTCAGGAGACCCCTATGCAGGGACTCTGCCTCTGGGGCAGAGCGAGACAGACAGAAATCTGAAGGAGCCTTTGAAGACATCAGGATCCCAGTTATGCCCCGTACACACGGTCGGACATTGATCCGACATTTCGACAACAAAATCCTAGGATTTTTTCCGACGGATGTTGGCTCAAACTTGTCTTGCATACACACGGTCACACAAAGTTATCGGAAAATCCGATCGTTCTGAGCGCGGTGACGTAAAACACGTACGTCGGGACTATAAATGGGGCAGTGGCCAATAGCTTTCATCTCTTTATTTATTCTGAGCATGCGTGGCACTTTGTGCGTCGGATTTGTGTACACACGATCGGAATTTCTGACAACGGATTTTGTTGTCGGAAAATGTTATCTCCTGTTTTCAAACTTTGTGTGTCGGAAAATCCAATGAAAAATGTGTGATGGAGCCCACACATGGTCGGAATTTCCGACAACAAGGTCCTATCACACATTTTCCGTCAGAAAATCCAACCGTGTGTACGGGGCATTAGGCTTAGCTGGGGAGCCTGCCGAAGAGAACTTTGTCCAGAGATTGAGCAAAGTCAGAAGAGAGTTGGTGGGAGGAAGCCCAACCATTCTATGGTGGAGTGAGTAATTGATCATGCTATACAGAGGATAAGTGGTTGTGGGGTGGTTTGTTCTCCCAAACAAATGCAGTGCAAGCCAGGAGTTGTGCAAAACAGCCAGGAGTGTGCAATACTGCTAAAAGTTTGCCCAGTACAGCCAGGAGCTGTACAAGACAGCCACGTGAGTACACTGCAGCCCGAGGTTCTGCAATACAGCCTGCAGAGCAGCCAGAAGCCTAGCAGTCCTCAAGTTGTATATTTCTACAGTTCTGGGGCATCCCATGCTCTCCATCCCTATCCAAGTTACTGTTCCAATAAACACCCAAAAATAAACCCCTAGTCTGATCTTTGAGCCAGAGGAAGAATGCCAAAAATGTTGTGTGCCTGGTTGAGTATGCTGTGACTGGGGAAAATAGGCTCAAATTACCAGCAACTCCTGAGGGAGAAGGGCTACACATATACAGTATAGTCATAGTGCAACATGTTTTAGCCGGCAGTATTAATATCAGGCAACCAAAATTCAGCTTTCCACTGTTCTTACAGAGATTGCCTGAAGAAGAGGCCAGCATGCCTCAAAAGCATGCACTATGATCTGTTAAAGAGGTTGTAAAAAAGAAAAAAAAAAAGTAAAACCCTGCAAGACAAAGGCATAATGAGCTAGTATGCATCACATACTAGCTCATTATGAAATACTTACCTTAGAACTAAGCTGTTGCACACCGCACACCGCGGACAGGGCCGACATCTTCTCTGGAATTTCTTCTGGGTTCGTGGGCTCACGTGCTGTGATTGGCCGGGGCTGCATGCGCGTGGAAGCCGTTGTTCACGGCATAGGGCTCGGAAGGAACGGCACCCATAGGCCATTCCTTCAGAGCACATACGCCAGTGATGTCACTGGCTGCATGCACTGTAAATATCTCCTAAACTGTACAGGTTTAGGAGATATTTTCACTACCTATAGGTAAGCCTTATTATAGGCTTACCTATAGGTACATGTCAGCAGAGGAAGTTTACTTCCTCTTTAAATAGGCCAGTAAGTGGTATTACCCTAAATGCAAATTTCTACTTTTGTTAATGGCTAACATTGTATAACACTCATATTGGTCTTTCAGTAATAAACTGAAATCTGATTGGTTGCTATGAGTTATCCCATGTCATAGGCAGTCCCTGCCCTTCGAATACTTAAACAAAATGAAATGTGTTAAACTTTAAAACAGGTTAGAACGATGACTGCATAGTATAGCAAGCAGGAGACAGGCAGCAAGTAAGTCAGGGCATAAATCAAATGATAATGCAAGCATCAATGATATGATGTATCTGTTTCATTTTTCATCATTGTGAGATGATTCATCTTCACCTGTGGGAGATCGGAAAAGTCACCCGTTTGAGCTGACAGCAGCACCACACATAACGCAATACGGTTTGGAAATTGAATGTCAGAAACATTTACAATATAGCTGTCTCATTGATATAATTGCTTGTTGCTGTAATTTCATAAGCAATTTTCACAAACAATAAAACTGTATTGAGAAACATTCCCAGGAATGGCTGGTCAAATTTATCACTGCTTCTTGGAACATTTGTCAAAAATTCTCTTATTTTTGCTTTGTCATTTTTTTTACAGCTAACAGCTTTTTAAAAAATGAAAAACGGAATATGATATGATATAAATGGTTTGGCTGGCTGGATCCTGTTGACTGACAAAACAAGAGGTGCAGTTAAGTTCCATTGGGCTTTTGGGCATGGCTTCAGCCAGTAAGAAAGCTGAAACCTTTTTTAGGTCCGTGAGATCTAGAGGCCATTATTGCTATAAAGAGCATGCGGCAATTAATAATTTGACCACCTGTCACTAGAGGGACACAATTCTGGGTATAGGTAAGTATTTCTGAATGTTTTCCTTTGAATTTACCTAGCCAGGAAATAGATGGAGCAGCCTTACTGTCATGTGGACTTTGCAGTCTACTTTGAAGAGGTGTGATTTAACTGGATTTATCATCCCTTTCTGTATCTGCCTGTAGGCCGGTGCCTACTGCATGTCCAACCTTTGTGTGTGATTATAGGTCAGTATTACATTGTATATCCCTGTATGTTGCGGTCACTTAGGTGCTTATCTAATAGTTTTTTGAAACTATTGATGCCCCCCGCTAAAACCACCGCCTGTGGCAGGGAATTCCACATCCTTGCCGCTCTTACAGTAAAAAATCCTCTACGCAGTCTAAGGTTAAACCTCTTTTCTTCTAATTTTAGTGAGTGGCCACATGTAAAAATCACTTCTACAAAAAAGTTTTATCCCTATTGTGGGGTCACCAGTACGGTATTTGTAAATTGAAATCATATCCCCTCTCAAGCATCTCTTCTCCAGGGAGAATAAGTTCAGTGCTCGCAACCTTTCCTCATAACTAAGATCCTCCAGAGCCTTTATTAGCTTTGTTGCCCTTCTTTGTACTCACTCCATTTCCAGTACATCCTTCCTGAGGACTGGTGCCCAGAACTGGACAGCATACTCTAGGTGTGGCCGGACCAGAGACTTGCTGCTTTGTCCCTGGAGTTTATCCCCTTTTTAATGCATGCCAATATTCTGTTTGCTTGGTTAGCAGCAGCTTGGCATTGCATGCTATTGGTGAGCCTATCATCTACTAGGACCCCCAGGTCCTTTTTCATCCTAGATTCCCCCAGATGTTCACCCCCCAGTGTATAGATTGCATTCATATTTCTGCCACCCAAATGCACTAATTTACATTTTTCTACATTAAACCTCATTTGCCATGTAGTTGCCCACACCATTAATTTGTTTAGATCTTCTTGCAAGGTTTCCACATCCTGCAGAGAAGTTATTGCCCTGCTTAGCTTAGTGTCGTCTGCAAATACAGAGATTGAGCTGTTTACCCCATCTTCCAGGTCGTTTATAAACAAATTAAACAGGATTGGTCCCAGCACAGAACCCTGGGGGACCCCACTACCCACCCCTGACCATTCCGAGTACACCCCATTTATTACCACTCTCCGAACTCGCCCCTGTAGCCAGTTATCGTTCAAATATTTTTTATTGTTGAAAAAGAAGGTTTCAGTTTACATACAAAGCGGTGAGCTTCTATTAACAATCATTAATTGAAATTACTGATTTAACAGAACATTAGAATTCACTGACAATAGGGTCAGTAACCATGGACTATAAATATGACATATGAAAGTATAACACGTCTAGGAGTGAATATGGTTCTGTAACCCTACTGGCGGTGGTTGAATGCGATTTCCCCGTCACCCCTAACGGGATCATACTGTGACTGGGAAATGCCGATTTCAGGATACAGATACCATATTCCTCGGAGTTCCTGATATTGTAATGTGGTAAGCAAGATTATTTATAGTGTTATAAACCAAAATATACATGAAGATACACGAAGTGTTGTAGCCCCATTCGTGTCAGTTAAGGAGAAATTTTAGGGTGCAGGTGACTCCTGCACACATATCCAATGGTGATTATAAAGTCCAACCAGACAGGATCATAGTATGGGATATGGTGGTTTTCTTTATATCAATAAAACTTTGAACTTGTGAGGCCTTGGGGCTGGTATGTAATCTGTCTCTGAGAACTCAGGTTTGGGCCGACGGGTCCGTGATGTCCTCTTCATCCTGTGGAAGGAGTCCCCATGACTTCACTAGCTCCAAACCTTCTTCTAGAGTGGATACAATTGAGGTTTTGTTATTCCTCTCAACGGGCAGCTTAGTCAGGGAATTTCCATTTAAACCGAATATTGTTGTTTCTCAGGATCTTTGTAATGGTGATCAGATTTTTACGGGCTTGTATGGTTGCCTGTGAAAGATCCGTATATAAGGAGATTCCTGAGTAGGGTTCTGGCAGTGAGCTGCGCTTGCGGGAGAATTACATGAGCTGATCCTTAACATGGAAATAATGGATCTTTGCTATCACGTCTCTTGGTACACACTCTGGTAGATAGGATGGTTTGGGGAGGCGGTGAGCCCTATCAATAACCAATTTGTGGGATTTTGTCGCTGGAAGCAGTTCAGCTATCATTTTTTGCAAAAATGGATGGAGCTCTGCCGGGAAGACAATTGGATACAATTGAGGTTTTGTTATTCCTCTCAACGGGCAGCTTAGTCAGGGAATTTCCATTTATACCGAATATTGTTGTTTCTCAGGATCTTTGTAATGGTGATCAGATTTTTACGGGCTTGTATGGTTGCCTGTAAAAGATCCGTATATAAGGAGATTCTTGAGTAGGGTTCTGGCAGTGAGCTGCGCTTGCGGGAGAATTACATGAGCTGATCCTTAACATGGAAATAATGGATCTTTGCTATCACATCTCTTGGTACACACTCTGGTAGATAGGATGGTTTGGGGAGGCGGTGAGCCCTATCAATAACCAATTTGTGGGATTTTGTCGCTGGAAGCAGTTCAGCTATCATTTTTTGCAAAAATGGATGGAGCTCTGCCGGAAAGACCGTTTCCGGAATACCTCTAAATTTCACATTATTCCGGCAGGACCGGTCCTCGATATCCACCATTTTTATTTTCATGTTGCAGATTTCTTCTGCCAAATCGTCATGGGTGTCTACCACCTCATTATGTGCCAGTGTGTAATCACTCAGTTTATTCTCAATGTGGTCAACTCTGTGTCCTATGGCCTCAATTTCTCTTTTAGTTTTGATAAAATTTGATATGTCATGCTGTAGTGCTCCACGCAGGGTGATAAGCATGTCTTTAAGTGCAGAGTCTAAGATGGGTTGGCCTGCAGCAGGAAAGGCATCCAGCTTCTCACTGAAGCTACTGTGACTGTCAGTGTCAAGGGGGGAATCACTCACTGTGTCTTCGTGGGCCGTTAATTTCCTCCTCTGTTTCACTGGATGGATGGAGGAGAGTGTTCTCCATTGTCCTGAACTGCTGAGTTATATTGTTGGGAGATTTTCTTTGTAGAAGCGGCCGCCCCTGTTCTTCTTTGTGTAAAAGCTGCGGCGCCATCTTGGGAGGTCTGTGCTCCCGTCAGACTGAAGAAATCTGTGAGTCTGCGGGGCCCTTCATGGTCTTTTCCCCCCTCATGCCGCTACCTTTCCTCATACTCTGTACCAGGTGCTGGGTAACGTTTTTAAGCACCTCTTGTTGACGTGTGTCGTCCGTTAGATCCTGTGGAGCCGGAGCTGGTTCACAATGCGGACATCTCCTCTGGCTGCCGGCCGCCCCCCCTGTAGCCAGTTTTCAATCTATGTACTCACCCTATGGTTCATGCCAACGGACCTTACTTTGTACAGTAAACATTTATGGGGAACTGTGTCAAATGCTTTTCAAAGTCCAGATACACCACATCTATGGGCCTTCCTTTATCTAGATGGTAGCTCACCTCCTCATAGAAGGCTAATAGATTGGTTTGGCAAGAACGATTCTTCATGAATCCATGCTGATTACTGCTAAGGATACTGTTTTCATTACTAAAATCTTGTATATAGTCCCTTATCATCCCTTCCAAGAGCTTGCATACTATTGATGTTAGGCTAACTGGTTTGTAATCCCCAGGGATGTATTTTGGCCCGTTTTTAAATATTGGTGCTACATTAACTTTTCTCCAATCAGCTGTTACCATTCCGGTCAGTAGACTGTCAGTAAAAATTAGGAACAATGGTCTGGCAATTACTTGACTGAGTTCCCTAGGTCTGAAGCCCCTCAATTCCCTCGTGAAGACTGGGGAGAAGAAGAAATTCAATACCTTCGCCATCCTCCTTTGTTACCATATGTCCTTCCCCATTCTTTATGGGGCCAATATGGTCTGTCCTCCCTTTTTTACTGTTTATATACTTAAAGAATTTCTTGGGATTTTTTTTGCTCTCCTCCGCTATGTGTCTTTCGTGTTCGATCTTAGCCACCCTAATTGCACCCTTACATATCTTGTTGCCTTCTTTGTAAAGTCTGAATGCTGATGATGATATGCATTTTTACATTAGAGTTAAGCCATCCAGGACTTTTGTTCGCTCTTTTAAATTTATTTCCCAATGGGATGCAGTGGCTAATGCCCTTATTTACTATGCACTTAAAGCAAACCCATCTCTCCTCCGTGTTCTTTGTTTTTAAGATTTTATCCCAATTTATATCTTCTAGCAAGGTTCGTAGTTTAGGGAAGTTGGCTTTTTTGAAATTCAGTGTCTTTGTGTTCCCCTTATGTTTCCTAGTTGTGTGATTTATACTGAAGCCAATTGACCTGTGATCGCTGTTTCCTAAATTGCCCCATATTTCCATATCCGTGATCGGGTCTGTATTGTTGGTAATCAGTAGATCTAGTAACTTGTTTCTAGTTGGTGCATATACCATCTGACTCATAAAATTGTCCTGCAAGACACATTTACACACAGTCGGACTTTTCAGCTACAAAAGTCCGACAGCCCGTCCGACAGACTTTCGACGGACTTTTGGCGGACTTTCAACAGACTTTCTAACGACCGGACTTGCCTACACACGATCACACAAAAGTCTGACGGATTCGTACGTGATGATGCACACCGGACTAAAATAAAGATTTGAAGCATGTTCCAAATCTAAAGTCCGTCAGATTTGCGGCTGGAAAAGTCCACTGAAAGTCCGGGGAAGCCCACACACGATCGGATTGTCTGTCGGACTTGGTCCGTCAGCGTCCGTCGGACTTTTGTAGCCGAAAAGTCCGACCGTGTGTACGCGGCATTAGACTAATGCATGGTTCCTTCTGCCCAGTCTGGATAATTAAAATTCCCCATTATGATAACACATCCCATCCTTGCTGCTAATCCAAATTGTGAAATTTGCTGCAGGACTTGGGTCATGTGTGACTTCTTCCACTGCATGTGTTATATCCTGTGTGTTGGGGGCATGAATATCTGTAGAGGACCACCACCAGAGGGAAAGTCTTACGGGAGTAGAGTTTCGAGGACCTACAGCTACAATGTAATTCCTGCTCTTCCATACACTATCTCTGAAAAGGGGATGTTCTACAGGAATTCCGAGTTCATGTTTTTTTTCGTTGTTATGGACATTCAGATATGGGCTGCTAATGTACCTTATGCACCTTAACCTAGGTGAACTCGCTAGGGACAGAATTTAGTACCACAGCAAAGCCAATTTTACTGCAATCCAATTATGTGATTTGCCCTAACATGTATGGAAGGATTAATGAAGAGTGCATCTGTATTTCATTCACTGCCTCAGTAAAAAGGAAATTTATTATAGAGAAGTGACTGTCTTTTACTTCAGGAGTACCAATGTAGAATTCATGTAACCTTGGTTTCTAGTGAATCTCACACAGGGAGGTTGAGAGGCCTTACGCTGCAATGGAACCATATACAAAGTTGATTTCCTAAGTCAAGTACTTCAGTATTTTCACACACTTTAACCCTTAGGGTTAAGACACACTACCAGGAATGATGGTCAGTCCTGGGATGGAAGCAAGAGACAGTGGTGGATATCAGTGCCACTTTAGTTTGGGAGCACAGGTGGGCTTTATATCTCTCACCTCTCAGTGGGCTTCTCATGTTAGGATTTACAAGGTCTACCTAGAGGTCATATACATTCCTGCAATATGTGTAAATTGAGTACACAAGTGATTCTGGAGTTCATGTGTAGTGTCTGTTTGGAGATATGGGGACTGGCAGGGAATGGAACATGCTCTGCACCCCCATCCTGTAACAGTTTATTCACCTGGTAAAAAAAATTAAGAGGAGATACAGTGTTTATTGGTTCCAGGTCAGCCATGGAGAACTAAAGTGTGAAAATTTAACCAACATGGCTGCCAGTCTCAGACCTGCCCTCTAGGGGGAAAATTCCCAGTCTCAATTATGCATTGACCTCGGCAGCACCCCACATGTCTCTCAGTCTGTGTCTTTGCCCTATCTTCTTGTACATTGGTGTTCAATGCTATGAAATAAGCATTGTAGTTTCTGAAAAAAAAAACATAGTTCTCTTTTAATAAAAAGACTTAACTTTCCTGGGATCCAGCACTGTCCTCACCCAGGCTGGTTCTTTACCGGTCTTCGGGTACCCAGCGCTGCCATCTTGGATGGGGGAAGCTAGCTGTGACTCCCTGCAGCTTCACAGCCAGCTTCCCACTGCACAAGTATGAGTTGCGCTGCACTCTATGAATGGACCCATAGCCTCTTGAGATCTGTGACATGTCCCAGGAGGTACCAGGGACCTGCCAACATTAGGTACCCATTTCCCAAAAAAACAACCGTCCAAAGGTAATAAAGAAGGGTGGAAGGAGAAGATAAAGCGGATCCTCCCTTTTAGGGTGAAGTTCCCCTTTAAAGTGGTTGTATACCTCTCATTGTTACTTTTACCTATAAGTAGGCCTATAATAACACTCTTAGGTTCCACAGTGAGTACAACAAGCATGCTTTGCTGCATATGCAGACTATTTTTACTGTTGTGGGTTTAGTAACACTTTAAAGGGGTTGTAAAGTTTCATTTTTTTTTGTTTGTTTTTTAAATAACAAACATGTTATACTTACCTCCTCTCTGCGAATGTTTTGCACAGAGTGGCCCCGATCCTCCTCTTCTGGGGTCCCCCAGCAGCGCTCCTGGCTTCTCCCCACATCAAGTGCCCCCTTGGAGACCCGCATTCCAAGGGGAAAGCTGTGCGGGCGCGCTCCCGAGTCCTGCTGCTTCGTCCATTGACACAGACAGCAGGACTCAGGCCCCGCCCCCGGCTCCCGTGTTACTAGATTTGATTGACAGCAGCGGGAGCCAATGGCTGCGCTGCTATGAATCTATCCAATGAGGACCCGAAACAGGGACTTGAGCTACTGTGCTCGTCCCCCCCTCGATGGAAGGATCGGGTTCAGGTAAGTAAAAGGGGGGGGCTCTGGGGGGCTGCTGCACTACAGAAGGTTTTTCACCTTAATGCATAGAATGCATTAAGGTGAAAAAACCTTGAGAGTTTACAACCCCTTTAAGACTCTAGTTTTGTCACTGGCCCCATACATTTTTTTTGCTGCACTTTCCTTAACTCCAGCACTAGAATTCCCAATTATTCCTGATTATTCCAACTTTTTCATCAGGATTCAGCCTCCCATTGCTGCTTGTGAAAGTTACTACACTTTTTACATCATCACTTTACTTGACACTCCATTATTGCCTTAGACCTTATGTCTTATACTTAAAGAGGAACTGCACTCTGCTCACACAAAACATCTTTGCCATTCTGAAGCTTCCCTCCAACCACTTTGCATAATATTTTATATATATTGTGATTCTGTACTTGCCAAATATGCTGCCAAAATCTCGCTCCACTGAGTCTGTCTACATCCATTTTAACTGTGGGCAGCTGAAGCTGCTGCCTGTTCACTTCTTGGATTTACACAGACACACAGAGGCACACCTCCAGCTCTGCAGCTCTCATTGGCCCTCTTATGACTCACCCCCCCCCTCCCTTCCTGGCAAAACTCTCATGAAAGACAGAGCTGTACATGATGTCATAAGCCTAGGCTTATTACCAGACAAGAAACAGGAAGTGGGCTGTATAAGGTATTTACTGGCAGAAAAAAAATGTTTTACTATCCAAAGTTAACCGCTTCCCGACCGGCGCATGCTGATATACGTCGGCAGGATGGCACGGCTGGGCAAATGGATGTACCTTTACGTCCCTTTAAATTTGCCGCCGTGCCATTGCATGCGCGCGCGTCGACCGGGACCTCCGTGAGTCGGGTCACGGGTCCTGCGGACTCGATCGCCGCGGGGATACCCGCGATCGCCTCACAGGGTGGATAAACGGGGAGATGCTAATGTAAACAAGCATCTCCCCATTCTAGTGACAGTGTCACTGATCTCTGCTCCCTGTGATCGGGAGCAGAGATCAGTGACGTGTCACATGTAGCCACGCCCCCCCACAGTTAGAATCACTCCCCAGGACATACTTAACCCTTACACTGCCTCCTCGTGGTTAAACCCTTCACTGCCAGTGTCATTTACACTGGAATCAGTGCATTTGTGATTGCTGTATAAATGACAATGGTCCCAAAAATGTGTCAAAAGTGTCCGATGTGTCCGCCATAATGTCGCAGTCATGATAAAAATCTCTGATCACCGCCATTACTAAAAAAAAAAAAAAAAAAAAAATTATTAATAAAAATGCCATAAAACTATCCCCTATTTTGTAAACGCTATCACTTTTACGCAAACCAATCATTACACGCTTATTGCGAATTTGTAGAAGAATACGTATTGGCCTAAACTGTGGAAAAAAAAATTTTTATATATATTTTGGGGGATATTTATTATAGCGAAATGTAAAAAAAAATGTGTTTTTTTTTTCAAAATTGTCGCTCTTTTTTTTTATAGCGCAAAAAATAGAAACCGCTGAGGTGATCAAAGCTCTATTTGTGGGGAAAAAAGTAAGTCAGTTTTGTTTGGGAGCCACGTCGCAGGACCGCGCAATTGTCAGTTAAAGCGACGCAGTGCCGAATCGCAAAAAGTGCTCTGGTCTTTGGCCAGCAAAATGGTCCAGGGCTTAAATGGTTAAAACAACAAGGGCACAAGATTTAATAGATGGAAATATGAATAAAAAAATGACTGAAGGTCCGCTTTAATTCAGATGATGTGTGGAAATTGTGTGAAACCCATATGTTTTGTCATCTTTATTTATTCTTAAATGTTTACATTCTTCTATTTTCTTTTTATTTTCCAGTTCTGCCAAGTTTTTCTTAGATCTTAATTGTGTTCCATGCTGACAATGAACTGTATGTGGTGTATGTGATCTTTTTCATAATGCTGCTGTAAGCAGATGATAGGGAACTTTCATTGAGTCTCTGTTTGATCTAGCTCATGCTGTTTACAGGATGGACAATTCCCCATGCTTCATGTGTACCAAAGCTGATGTTCTCACTTCAAGTGCTTCATGTTCTGCAGGTGGGTAAATTAGCAGACTCGAAAAGAAAGTATACCCATTAAAAGATGGATACTCTCTTTCATTGTAATAGAGACTGGGGAAATGCAAGCTGCTTTACTTTCACTTTACTTATTTTTTCATTTTTTTTAAAGTAATATTTAAAGGGATTCTACCCTCTGAATAATAAAATGCCTAGCAACAAATACATTATAGAGAGTTGACAGCTGAAGGGTCATTGGCCTTTTTAATTAAATCTCTATACATTTAACTTATACAGTAGATCAAGAACAAAATGTTTGCTTGACTACCCCCCACAGTTCCTTCATTTTCAGGGCTGCTGTTAATCCACACAAAGGATTAGATAGTATTTAGTAGATTAGTCACTAAGGTATGAAATAAGGCAGCTGACGCATAAAGCTGGTAATGGATGGCTTAGATTTCCACTGATTCAAAATGAATCTTCCCATATTCGAGATATGAGTGGCCCCACAAGCACCACCTGGCTCAACAAAAGTCAATTTAAAAATTGCACACCCTGGTAGAAAATTACTAAATGGACGGTAAACCTAGTGATACATACACTATATTGTCAAAAGTATTGGGGCGCCTGCCTTTACACGCACATCAACTTTAATGTCATCCCAGTCTTTGTCCGTAGGGTTCAATATTGAGTTGGCCCACCCTTTGCAGCTATAACAGTTTCAACTCTTCTGGGAAGGCTGTCCACAAGGTTTAGGAGTGTGTCTATGGGAATGTTTGACCATTCTTCCAGAAGCGCATTTGTGAGGTCACTGATCTTGGATGAGAAGTCCCGGCTCACAGTCTCCGCTCTAAATCATCCCAAAGGTGTTCTATTTAGTTGAGGTCAGGTGCAGGTGAGTCAAGTTCCTCCACCCCAAACTCGCTCATCCATGTCTTTATGGACCTTGCTTTATGCACTGGCCAAAATCATTTGGTGGGGGGGGGGGGGGGGTTATGGTGTGGGGTTGTTTTTCAGGGGTTGGTCTTGGCCCCTTAATTCCAGTGAAGGGAACTCTTAAGGCGTCAGCATGCCAGGACATTTTAGACAATTTCATACTCCCAACTTTGTGGGAACAGTTTAGGGATGGCCCCTTCCTGTTCCAACATGACTGTGCACCAATGCACAAAGCAAGGTCCATAAAGACATGGATGAGCGAGTTTGGGGTGGAGGAACTTGACTGGCCTTCACAGAGACCTGACCTCAACCCGATAGAACACCTTTGGGATGAATTAGAGCAGGGACTGCGAGCCAGACCTTCCTGTTCGAACATGACTGTGCACCAGTGCACAAAGCAAGGTCATCTGTTTTTTTTATAACCAGCCGATGTCTCCCGACAATCGGTCCGTGTGTACGGGGCTTAAGCATTTAATTGCTGATTGTCACTGTCAAATAAGGGTGGGGAGAGAGATCGTATCAACTCTAAAAAATGAGTTTGTTCCTATCAACCTTCCCCTACCTCCTTTCTAAATTGCAAATGTGTTTTTTTTCTGTGTCTGCATATTTTTTTGCTTTGGTTTTTTTCTGGCCCTATGCTACCGCCATTTGGGACTAGGCTAGAATGTTGTGTCCCTGATCCTGCTGCCTCCTGGGATACTCATGTCATATATTCCTAAAACTAACAAACAATCTATTAAGGGCCAAAATCAATTGACACTATTCTGTCTTCCAACTCCTGGACCTCTCGGCTGCCTTTGATATGGTTGACCACCCCCTTCTCCTCAAAAAACTCCACGCCTTTGGTCTCCATGACTGTACTCTTCGCTGGTTCTCTTCCTACATATCCAACCGCACCTTTAGCATTACTTACAATTCTACTTCCTCCTCTCCTCTTCCTTTCTCTGTTGGGGTCCCCCAAGGTTCTGTTCTTGGACCTCTCCTATTTTCAATCTACACCTCCTCCCTGGGTCAGCTGATAGCCTCCCATGGCTTCCAATACCACCTCCACGCCGATGACACCCAAATCTATTTCTCTACCCTTCAGATCAGATATATCAGTCTGGATGTCACACCACTTCCTCAAACTCAATCTATCCAAAGCCAAACTTATCATTTTTCCTCCACCTCATGCCTCTTCCCCTGATCTCTCTGTCAAAATTGATGGCACAACTATAAGCCCATCTCCGCATGCCAAGGTCCTAGGTGTAGTCCTGGACTCACTGTCAATCCCTCCACTGGCTTCCGCTCACCCAACAAATTAAATTAAAAATACTAACAACTACTTACAAAGCCATCTACAACTCTGCCCCCAACTACATCACAGATCTAGTCTCAAAATACCAACCTAATCGTTCTCTTCATTCTTCTCAAGAGCTCCTGCACTCTAACTTCCTCATCACCTCCTTCCATGCTCACCTCCAGGACTTTTCCAGAGCCTCTCCAACCTTATGGAACTCCTTACCCCAATCTGTCCAATAATTTCCTACTCTATTAGCTTTTTAAGATCCCTAAAAACCCTCCTCTTCAGAGAAGCCTATCCTAACCACACCTAAGAACTGTATTTTCATTTTCTCCATCTGATCATCCCCCACAGCTATTACCTTTTGTTCCACTGGACCCTCCTTTCTGGATTGTAAGCTCTAACGAGCAGGGCCCTCTGATCCCTCCTGTATTGAATTGTATTGTAACTGTACTGTTTGCCCCCACGTTGTAAAGTGCTGCGCAAACTGTTGACGCTATATAAATCCTGTATGAAAAGAATAATATTCAAGGAGGCGACAGGACCAGGACACAGAGCATACGAACCTTTAACTTTTGGAGCAATCTAGCCAGCCAAATTATCACAATCCCCCTCTCTCCCTCTCTTGTTCTTTCTCTCGTTCTCTCTCTTCTGCTATACCTCTATACAAACACAGCTCATCCATAACAAAAGAGAACAGTTGTCAAATTGTTAGCTGAAAATAAAGATGGGTGGGGATCCAAGCATTACCTTCAACCTCGCAACAGGTCTTATACCTTTCAAAATGACTTCATTCCCGCTCCACATTTAGGAGCATAATTGCTATCGACTATCATAGCTGCTTGCAAGGATATTGAACCAAAGACATTGTACAAAATTATCCTTCCAAACCAGAAGAACTGCTGATCAGTCAATGTACCGTGGTATGCTTTATCCTGCTGCATACTTTGTTTGGATGTTGATTTCAACTGTTATGGAAAAAGTCAAAGGAAATTTCAATAGAAATGTATTGAACCTGTTGCTTTGCCCTTTAAATGAACAGTTAATATTGATTTTCAGTAAAGTGCACATTTTCAGTTATTATTGTAATGTTGACCTGAAAGTCTGTTCCAACATGTATTACAGTAAATATCATGCTCACAACAATAAGAGATAAAACTTCTATTTCTGTTTCTATTTACAACTTTACCTTGCTATTTTTTTCACAAATAAGGAATAAAAAATGTTTTAAAGATTTGAAGATTCTCCTCTTAGTGGTAGTCTGCATGCCAGTGCAGTCAGCATCCTTGCTGAAAGAATGATGATGAGACAAAATAGCCTACAGGACTTGCCACCTACAAGCTTGTCGTGATTAAATGAGTACTGGTCTGAGCTCCATACACTAACACATGGATGAAAGGAGCATTTGGGTGAGTCTACTACTAAGACCCACTAAAGAACAAAACTCAGGATGCCTGTGGAATGCATTGTCCACTTGATTGAATAAAGTTACTTGGAGGTTGAGCATACTTGCGGTATTAGTAGTAGCCTTGTCAATCTCTTTGCCCTTTTACACATGGGAGAAGACGAGACCCAGAGGAGACTTGGCACCCGTCGCTAGGGTATTGCAAAGTTAGAAATCTTGACTGATAATTGTGGTTGTAAAGTGTGCTTATAGCTGTAAAGAAAATCAGACTCCTTGTTTCATTTTCCAAGCTGCCCTGCTAAAATGTGCTTGGAAAACGACTGCTTGCTGTGAGCACTAAAAAAATGTTTAATATATTCATCATAGAGAGACTCCACTGTTGTTTTTTTGTATTTAGGGTCAGTCCACCCAATGTGATATCTCACTTTATCATAGTTCTTTTGTAGGGATGAGCTTCGTGTTCGAGTCGAACCCATGTTCGACTCGAACATCGGCTGTTCACCCGTTCGCCGAATTGCGAACGATATGGGCCGTTCGCGCCAAATTCGTGTGGCGCGTCACGGCCCATAATTCACTGCGGCATCGCAGTGCATTGCTTGCTGATGATTGGCCAAGCATGCACTATGACCCGCATGCTTGGCCAATCACAGCGCCGCCTGAACAGAGAGCCATAATTGGCCAAAGCCAAGGAGGCTTTGGCCAATTATGGCTCAGGGGATTTAGTACACGCCCCACACTATATAAGGCCGCCTGCACGGCGGCCCTGTGTAGTGTGTGTTCCGGCGTTCATTGAGTGAGAGAGAGAGACAGACAGTGTCATTTGATTTGAGTTAGATAGATTAGGCAGAACAGTCAGTCAGTTAGCTGCACTTACAGTGTATTGTGTATATATATGCATCCCAGGTGTTGCATATATATATATATACACTGTATTCAGTTTAGCTAGATCCGTTCCTGTTATCTTCTAGACTATTTACATTTAGTGCAGTGCGTCCTGCTCACAGTGTTCAGCTAGATCCGTTCCTGTTATCTTCTAGACTATTTACATTTAGTGCAGTGCGTCCTGCTCACAGTGTTCAGCTAGATCCGTTCCTGTTATCTTCCTACTGACAGGCAGGCTTGTCTGGTTACAGTATATAAGCTACCTGAAGAAAATTACTGGTGTTCTATTTGATCCTATTAGTACCACGGTCAGGCAGCTAGACTATTTACATTTAGTACAGTGCGTCCTGCTCACAGTGTTCAGCTAGATCCGTTCCTGTTATCTTCCTACTGACAGGCAGGCTTGTCTGGTTACAGTATATAAAGCTACCTGAAGAAAATTACTGGTGTTCTGTTTGATCCTATTAATACCACGGTCAGGCAGCTAGACTATTTACATTTAGTACAGTGCGTCCTGCTCACAGTGTTCAGCTAGATCCGTTCCTGTTATCTTCCTACTGACAGGCAGGCTTGTCTGGTTACAGTATATAAAGCTACCTGAAGAAAATTACTGGTGTTCTATCCCAGCTTAGTGCAGCTACAGGCCATTAGTATGTCTGGAAGGCCAAGAAGGAGAGGCAGACAGTCACAAGCCAATAAGAGAGGGCAAGCAGGCTCTGTGTCTAGTGCTGGTCGTGGAGACGGTGCATCCTCATCAGCACGTGGCCATGGGACACGCTTGGCCTTTTTTTCGGCAGCTGGCCGTGTTGAGCCGCAACATGCGGAAGACTTGGTCGAGTGGATGACCAAGCCGTCCTCATCCTCCTCATCCTCTCTCACCCATGCCCAGGGTGCTTTGTCTGGCAAAGCAGCGGCCTCTTCCCTCAGCTCAATGTCATCAGTGACTCCTTCCATAGCTCCACCATGTCCTCATGAGGATTCCCTCGAACTGTTTGACCACAGTGTTGGGTACATGCTCCAGGAGGATGCCCAGCGTTTGGAAGGCTCTGATGATGATACTGAGCTCGATGAAGGCAGTAACATGAGCACGGACAGAGGGGGTGCCCAAGAAGGACAGCAATCTGGCAGTCATGCTCCCCCTGCTGCAGCATACTGCCAGGTTTGCTCCAGTGATGAGGAGGGAGGGGATGATGAGGTCACTGACTCAACATGGGTGCCTAATAGGAGAGAGGAGGAGGAGGAGGAGGAGGAGGAGGAGGCGGCACATCACCAACGAGGCAGGATGCCCTCCAGGGGCCAGCCTAAGGGCAGCACATTGACTGCATCACACCCCAAAGCTCCACATGTGCAGGGCGCTGCAGTCTCTGCGCGTTATTCAAAAAGTTCTTTGGTGTGGGCCTTTTTTGAGACGAGTGCATCAGATCGCACCGCTGCTATTTGCAACATATGTCTCAAGCGTATCTCACGTGGCCAAAACATCTCCCGCTTGGGTACCACATGCTTGACCAGACATATGTTGACCTGCCATGCAGTTCGTTGGCAAGCGTATCTAAAAGACCCACACCAAAGAACAAAGAGGATCTCTCCTTGCTCCTCATCAGCTGAGATTTCCAACCCCACTAGACCTCCAGTCCTCTCTGAGACCTGCAGTGAGAGGAATGAAGGTGTAGAATTAGGTGTGTCACAGCCAAGTACTTGTGGGCAATCTGCTTTTGGTACACCGACGTCAGATTGTACCAGGCAAATTTCCCTGCCCCAGCTGCTGCACCGCCGAAAGAAGTTTGCTCCCAGCCATCCACATGCCCAGCGGTTGAATGCTAGCTTGGCAAAATTGCTAGCGCTTCAACTGCTGCCTTTTCAGTTGGTAGACTCTGCCCCCTTCCGTGAGTTTGTGGAATGTGCGGTTCCTCAGTGGCAGGTACCCAAACGCCACTTTTTCTCACGGAAGGCGATTCCGGCTCTCTACCGGCATGTGGAAGGCAATGTCCATGCCTCGCTGGACAGGGCGGTCAGCGGTAAGGTGCATATTACCGCTGACTCATGGTCCAGCAGGCATGGACAGGGACGTTACCTAAGTTTCACGGCACATTGGGTGACTCTGCTGGCAGCTGGGAAGGATGCAGGACAAGGTGCAGTAGTGTTGGAGGTTGTTCCGCCACCATGCCTCCAAAATGCTGATTGTGACACACCTCTCTCCTCCACCCCCTCCTCTTCTTCTTCCTCCATGGCCTCTTCCTCGGAACCAGCGGTGTTCCGTAGTCGTTCAAGGGGCTATGCAAGTACGCAGGCCAAAAGATGCCATGCGGTGCTTGAGCTGGTGTGCTTGGGGGACAGGAGCCACACTGGGGCAGAGGTTCTGTCAGCTCTGCAGGGGCAGGTTCAGAGGTGGTTGACGCCACGCCAACTTAATACAGGAATGGTGGTTTGCGACAATGGCACCAATCTCCTCTCTGCCCTCCGACAGGGACAAATGACCCATGTGCCCTGTTTGGCTCACGTCCTTAACTTGGTGGTGCAGCGGTTCTTGGGCAGGTACCCGGGCTTACAGGATGTCCTGAGGCAGGCCAGGAAAGTCTGTGTGCATTTCCGCCGGTCATATAATGCCAGTGCTCGGCTGACGGACCTCCAAAAGGAGTTTAACCTGCCCAAGAACCGCCTAATCTGTGACATGCCCACCAGGTGGAACTCAACGTTGGCCATGCTGCAGCGGCTGCACACGCAGCAGAGGGCCATCAATGAGTACCTGTGCGACTATGGCACCAGGACAGGGTCAGGGGAGCTTGGTTTTTTTTCCCCACGCCAGTGGGCCATGATCAGGGATGCATGCACTGTCCTGTCACCATTCGAGGAGGCCACGAGGATGGTGAGCAGTGACAGTGCATGCATCAGTGACACTGTCCCCCTTGTCCACCTGTTGGAGCACACGCTGCGTGAAATAATGGACAGAGCACTTGAGGCAGAACAGAGGCAGGAAGAGGAGGACTTCCTTAGCTCTCAAGGCCCCCTTTATCCAGACAGTGTTCCTGCGTGCCCGCCGATCACACAGGAAGAGGACGAGGAGGAGGAGGAGGAAGATTGTGTCAGTATGGAGGTGGAGCCTGGCACTCAGCATCAGCAGCAGTCTTTAAGGGATCAGTCCCAAGAAACACATGGACTTGTACGTGGCTGGGAGGAGGTGGCTGCGGACGTTGTCGTCCTTAGTGACCCAGAGGACTCCGGACCGAATGCCTCAGCAAACATACGCTGCATGGCCTCCCTGATCCTGCAAAGCCTGCGTAAGGATCCTCGTATTCGTGGTATCAAGGAGAAGGACCAATACTGGCTGGCAACCCTCCTTGATCCACGTTACAAGGGTAAGGTTGCGGACCTTATCTTGCCATCGCAGAGGGAGCAGAGGATGAAACATCTTCGGGAGGCCTTGCAGAAAGGTCTGTGCAATGCGTTCCCAGAGACTGGGAGGTTACAAACTCCTGTTTCTGGACAACGTGTTGCTGAGGCTTCTGTCAGTCAAAGAAGGAGCGGTGGAGAAGGTGGCCGTCTGACCGATGCGTTCAGACAATTTTTTGGTCCGCAGCCTCAAGGTATGATCGGTTCCAGCAACCATCGCCAGCGTCTGTTTTACATGGTGCAGGAATACCTAGGGGCAAGATCAGACTTGGACACCTTTCCCACCGAAAATCCTCTGGGTTACTGGGTCTTGAGGATGGATCACTGACCAGAGCTTGCACAGTATGCAATTGAGCTACTGGCCTGTCCTGCATCCAGCGTTCTTTCGGAACGCACATTCAGTGCTGCTGGAGGCGTGGTAACCGATCACAGGGTGCGTCTGTCCACCGACTCGGTCGATCGGCTGACCTTCATAAAAATGAATCAGTCTTGGATCACCACCAGCTACCAAGCACCTGATGCTGATGTAACCGAATAATTTTTTTTGAAATCTCAGATCCCTTCAAAGACTGCCTATGCTGATGCTGAGTGACTATCCCTGAGTAATTATCCTCTTCCTCCTCAATCATCACGCTGATAGCTTGTAAGAACATTTTTGGTTCTGGGCACCACCACCAGAGCCTAAGGCACAATTTTTCAGCCCCTGTTTAACAGGGGCGTGTAATTACAATTTTTGATGTAATACTTTGCAGCAGGGCTCGTTCCTGCATTCCAACTAGAGTGTCTGTGAGGGGTTGCAGTGTTGTGACACCAGCACCAGTGCCTAAGGCCCAATTTTTCTGCCCCTGTCTAACAGGGGCGTGTAATTACAATTTTTGATGCAATACTTTGCAGCAGGGCTCGTTCCTGCGTTCCAACTAGAGTGTCTGTGAAGGGTTGCAGTGTTGTGGCACCAGCACCAGTGCCTAAGGCCCAATTTTTCTGCCCCTGTCTAACAGGGGCGTGTAATTACAATTTTTGATGCAATACTTTGCAGCAGGGCTCGTTCCTGCGTTCCAACTAGAGTGTCTGTGAGGGGTTGCAGTGTTGTGGCACCAGCACCAGTGCCTAAGGCCTAATTTTTCAGCTCCTGTTCAACAGGGGCATGTAATTACAATTCTTGATCTAATATTTCACAGCAGGGCCCTGTGAGGGCTTACAGTGTTGTGGCCACAGCAACACCTAAGGCCCAAATTTCTGCTGAGTATATAGGGCAGGACCCTACTTTCAAACATCTAACTTACAAACGACTCCTACTTGCAAACGGAAGGAGACAACAGGAAGTGAGATGAAATCTACCCCTAGGAAGGGAAATTCTCTCCTGTAAGAGTTAATATGGGAAAACAATTTCTCCTTTCCACTGATGCTTTCCAATCCTTGTTCCACAAAAAACCCAAATTTTCAAAAAACATTTTTCATTGGGACAAAAAGTGAGGTGAAATCTTCTGAAGAGGAGGAAAGACAGCAAAACAAATGTCATAGGGGTGATAACCCTTCCCTATGTTTCCCAAAAAGCTTAAAAAAGATTTTTTGGCTGGAGCTAAACACGTTAAAAATGTACCCGTTCAAAATTACAAAGAGATTCTACTTAACAACAAACCTACAGTCCCTGTCTTGTTTGCACCGCCTGTGTACTGCTGTTCAGAGTATATATGGCCTTTCCTTATTTTAATTTGGGTGCGGGGTTCCCCTTAATATCCATACAAGACCCAAAGGGCCTGGTAATGGACTGGGGGGTACCCATGCCGTTTGTCTCACTAATTTTCATCCATATTGCCATGACCCGACATGACATTAAACCCGCAAGCAGTTTTAAATGAGATTTTTTCCTTTAAAAATGACATTTGGTGCAGGGACTGTTCTAAACACGGGAAACACGCGTCACTTTACAGGCATACTATAGACACCCCCCAGGTACGATATTTAAAGGAATATTTCACTTTTTTTTTTTTACTTTAAGCATCATTAAAATCACTGCTCCCGAAAAAACGGCCGTTTTTAAAAGTTTTTTTTGCATTGATACATGTCCCCTGGGGTAGGACCCGGGTCCCCAAACCCTTTTTAGGACAATACCATGCAAATTAGCCTTTAAAATTAGCACTTTTGATTTCGAACGTTCGAGTCCCATAGACGTCAATGGAGTTCTAACGTTCGTGCGAACTTTCGGTCCGTTCGCAGGTTCTGGTGCGAACCGAACCGGGGGGTGTTCGGCTCATCCCTATTTTTTTGTACTTCAGTGTGAAGATCTCCCTACAACAGCCCTTGGCTCTGTCCCCAGTTACCTGAGAGTTTTGGGTGTTCCCACTTTTTATGTTGTATACAGGTGGTTGAGACATGGTTTCACCATCCCCCTGACCACCCAGCATACATTATATAGTTCTTTGTTGTTCTGGGCACCTTAAAAGTCACCCCCATTCCAATTCCTACATTTTTCTCTTGGTGGTATTTAATCACCACTGTTTTTTTATTTTTTACTAAACAAATGAAAAAAGACAGAAAATTTTGAGAAAAAAAGGTTCCTGTTATAAATGTTTGCAAAAGAATAAGTTTTATCCTTTACTGATGTGTGCTGATGAAGCTGCACTGATAAGCACTGATAGGTGGCACTGATGAGGCAGCACTGATGGGCACTGATGAGGCTGCACTGATAGGCGGCACTGATGGGCACTGATAGGGGGCACTGATAGGTGGCACCAATGGGCACTGATAGGCACTGATAGGGGGCACTGATATGTGGCACTGATGGGCACTGATAGGCGGCACTGATAGGGGGCATTGATATATGGCACTGATAGGTGAAACTGATAGGGGGCACTGATATGTGACACTGATAGGCAGCACTGATGGGCACTAATTTGTACTGATGGGGCTACAGCGATAATCAGGGCACTCATGATTTGTGCCCTGATTATCTGTGTACATGTCCCCTGTCACACTTGCCGGTTACCGGCTCTCCTCTCCTCAAGCTATGACAGTGCATGAGGAAAGGAATGGCGATTACTGTCAATTTTGTTTACATGTGATCAGCTGTGATTGGAAAGGCCGAACATAGTCAGGCAGCTGAAGGAAGGCTGGGCGTAGTCAGGCTCTCTTGATGAGAGCCTGTAACAGCACTTAATTATATTAACCCCCACTGCTTCAAAAGATACAGCGCCCCCTGGGGTTGTCAGGACGGAGGAGGATTACTACTAAACAAGAAGAATCAGCAAAAGGGACACATCCTGCTGACTGTAAAATGATGTCCCTTGTGCTGATTTTTCTGTTTTTTTGTCTTTGGCTGCACTCGGGGTTTTGTGTAAAATAAATGGCAATTCCCACAGATAGAGTAGATGTCTTGTGGAGGCGGCTGCAAAATCTGATGAGACATGATTTGGATATTGTAGATAAATCCTATTGTGAGTTTTTTTTATACTTGGCCTCAGTCTGCTTCATTAACAATCCTACTTGAGCACCTCCCCGCCAAGTTTATTGTTCATCACATTGGATGTTCTCCAAGCACAGATGCCAGAAGCTTTCTCATAGCAGGGCGAACTAAACAGAACACCTCATCACAAAGCAGTAATGGTATTCACAGTATTCAACAGTATTCTCTACCTGCACCGTGGAGTAAACTTTCACTAGAAATTTTGTTTTGTTGATCCAAAGGCTTCAATACTTTCTAAATCATTGACCTGGAACACGTATGCATAAAGTTATGACTTTACTAGTGACTAGTGCTTGTTAAGTGTCAGTGAACCAGACAGTATTCATACTATACACAGCCAGGGAGCTAGCTCTATCTGATCAAGGCCAACAATGGAAGCCCTATTACTCTCAATACATGTTTCCTTTACATTTTATCTAAAGCCAGCAATTTTCTAAGTTTTGAGAAACTAGGGCATGGGTAAATACTCTGTGGCTTTTTTTTTTTTATTCCATTTGGATGATTTTCCTTCACTTCTTGTCTTGGAGACTTAAAGTGGTTGTAAACCCTTACAGACCACTTTGACCTACAGGTAAGCCTAGATTAAGGCTTACCTGTAGGTCCAAGAAATACCTCCTAAACCTACATGGTTTAGGAGATATTTGCAAAAAGACAGGCACCGCTGTCTACGACGCATGCGCCATAGACAGTGGTGCGCAGGCGCATTGAGCATGCCGCTGCTAACGGCGATATGCCGTTAGTGGCGGCTCCCGTGTGCATGCGAGGGAATGATGTCATCGCGGCTCTGGACAATCACAGCGCCGGAGCCACGATACCCAGAAAGAAGATGGAAGCTCCGTAGCAGAGGAGACAGCGGTGACATTGCAGGCTCCTGTGTCAGGTAAGTGACACATAGTAGCCCATTGCATAGTAGCCCATTATGCTTTACCTTTGCAGGGAAACAAAGAGGAAGTAAACCCATCAGGGTTTACTTCCTCTTTAACAGGAAGTTAGAGAAAATTTCTCCAAACTACAGAAACCCCCCTATTGAAGAAATAGATTCTGGACAGCCGCGCTCCAATAAAAGCCTTCATTGTAATGAATAGTCAACATTCATGTGACAACAGAAGCATGAACGTTGACTACTCATTACAATAAAGGCTTTTATCGGAGTGTGGCTGTCCAGAATCCACATCTTCAATATTGCTTGTGCTGAGCCTACACCTGTCTTCCACTCTGAGGAGGGCGTTTTATTCAGTACACCACCTGGAGCGGTTCACCCTTTTGTTCTCTTGTCCTGGCCTTTACAGAAACACCCCCCCCCCCCCCGTTAGACTCACCAAGGCATGCTAAGGAGGTGAAACATACCAAAAGTGCATCTCTAGCAAGAGTATTTCGGATGTGGATAGGAAAAAGGCACAGCCAATGATGAGAGCCATGGGGCGTGATAGAAGGAACACAGTAGACTTAGGCTGGCCATATATAGTTAATTTTTTCATTCAGCTCTCGGCTAAATTCCTCCATTCACACAAACAAGGTGGATGGAGGAATAACCCCTACCTGGACATTGTATTCTGACAGCAGCACTTACCACTGTCAGAATACACTGATCAGCAGCTCAAAGTTTCCAAGATGTGCCTTCAACATAAGTCAAAGAAATTATCAACTTCTGTAGAGAGGGGACTGCTACACGCTGATCGAAATTCCTTCCCTGCTGAAATGCTGTATGACCAGCTTAAGTGACAGTGGTCTGATATTCTTCATCCGCCCTGCTCGGAGAATATACCAAAAACCACCAACATCTACTGGGTGCTCCAAATAACTGTTTGGAGTGCTTACTTACATGTTCTCAATTGTGAGTGCATTAATCATTTTAGCAGGACCCATCTGACCCTCTTGTCTTAAATTGTTTTGTAACTGTACTGTCTCTTTTTTTTTTTAAGCACTTCTTAAACTGTTGGCGCTATATACATACTGTATAATAATAATGATTTTATAATAAACTAAACTATAAACTATGCCAGCGTACTTTGTCTTTTATTTTTTCATTTTAAGGTATAACTGCAGTTACAGTGCATAGACTAAATCTCGACCAAAACTTTTTCTGTTCTAGTTTTTGACAAAGCAGACATGGGTCTCTGCAAGCTTCTTTTTAAGGCTCCATGCACACTAGCTTAAAAAACACTCCTAGCAACAGCTTTTCAGCATGTTATTCTGCTTCTAGAAACAAATAGTGTTATTCTATGTGTCCATGCACACTGTTTTAGTCTAGAAGCATTTTTGGAACTTCAGCTTTTAGCAGTAGAAAAAAAAAAAATGTTTTTGCATTTTTGGGATCGGTATGCCGGCATGAAAAAACATTGGCAGCTCCTACAAGCTCTGAAATGCTGCTAATCACCGGTTTCCAGTGCTTTTTTTTCTCTCAGGCTTAATGTACACGGGACGTTTTTGCAACCTCTCCTGAACGTTTTAACTTGACAGATAGTAACCCACGTTTAAAACGTCTGTTTTAGCGGCGTTTTGCCACATTTGTGTTTAGAAGCGTTTGAAAATATATATATATATATATATATATATATATATTTATATATATATTTTTTTTTTTAAATTGCCAAAAATGAAAAACACCTGTAAACGAAACGCGGCTAAATGCGAGTTACCGCGTTTACCCGCATTTAGAAGCGTTTGGTGCTTGAAATGCCTCTAAACTCAGCGTCTGAACTAATTTTTTTGCTTTCCAAAAAAGGCCTCTAAACTCAACGGCCTAGAAACGACTATAAACGACTCTGTGTACATGTACTAATAAGATAACATAGAGGAGAGTTCAGGAGCAGTTGAAAAAAATGCCCAACTGCTCCTAAATGTCCGTTTAGCAGCAGCAGTGTACATGAGGCCTTAGAGGGCAGTCGCTGGCGTCCTTAACAACCAGTGAATAGCTTGTTAATGAGGGCTTCCAGATTCCGATGGGCCCCCCCGCCCGCAGACCCCCACAACCATGGACGTGGTGGTTGTGGGGGTCTGCGGGTGGGGGGCTTATCGGAATCAACATGGGGTCTGCATGATGTGCTTTGTGAGGGGAGCCCCCTGCCCCAAGGCAACCCACCATGTTGAGGGCATGTGGCTTGCGATGGTTCAGGAGGGGGGCGCTCACTTGACTCCCCCCACCTTTCCTGGACTGCTGGGCTGCATGGTTGGATAAGGGTCTGGCATGGATTTTAGGGGGGGACCACACACCATTTCTTTAAAATGTTGGAGGTCGCGGCTGCCTGCTACTTTACAACCCACTGGTTGCTGCTAGACGCCGGCATAAAAAGTGCTAAATGCCAGAACAAAAATAATAGCGTGTTTGTTCCACTGTTTTTCTAGCATTTTTTTACAAAGAAGGTCAAGGAAAAACAATATATTACAATAGAGGAAGTATCTGCCAATGGCGATACCTATTCTGGCAAATTTTCTTTCTCTTTAGGGTAGATTTCCACTCATTCCCTATCATGACTACGGGACTGGATATAATTTGAAAGTTCCTTGTTCACGGTCTTAAAAAAATGCAATATAATTCCACGCCTCCTAGGTATCTAACCTTTTATTCTAACATATAAAATTATCAGCAGCCATATTACTTAGATGTAAAATACAAGCCAAACTCACAATAGACGGCAGCGCTTATAAAGCTGTTGTAAATATCAAATATTAAAAAGTGTTTTACTACTTAATTACCCAAACACAGAGACACAATCAATTTTGGTGTACCAAAAAATGTAATGAATACCTATAAAAAATTATACTAATATAAAAAAAATAGTAAGAGTGTAAATCCACTAGTAATCATATATCTATTCAGTGTAAATACAAATGCATAAAACAAAAATAAGTTGCCTTCTCCTAAGCTTTAAATCCAAAATATTACAGTTGCCATCGAAACAGTAGAGGGGATATATTGTCTATGGGGACAAGTTTCTGGCGACTCGCATTTTTGTAATTAAAGTCTATGTAGATCCTTCAATGAACTTTCATCTGATCTTTTTTAGTCTATTAAACATACCATTGGAACCGTTTTATATATATGTTTAATAAGTGTGTATCCACCTCAAAGATATCTGATATACTGCTGGTGATGTAGATAGTCAGCAGATCTGTTTTATTTAGCAAAATGTACGTTTTTATCTGTTATATGGCAGAATATTTCACATAGACTGCTATCTGTCACTAGAATACATTCTGTTTTAATGGACTTCAGACCATCCAAAAATGGCCGCTGTAATTTCCCTCTATGGGTTTGCTACCAAAAGAGAGACATACAAGCCAGCCTAACTCACACACATTCCTGGAATGGGCTGAGAAATAAATAGGTACTGCAGAAATGGGTAACATCACAGATCAATTTACATTTTCACCAGCACATGGATCTTCTAAAAACATCACAACAGAAGAGTCAAACATTTGGGGCCCATGCAAGAGCCCACCATCAGGCACATTTTCTGCTGTAATGTGAATAAAACCTTTGGACATTATTAGAAGATCCATAGCGTGCTGGCGAAAATGTACATTGATATGTGCCAGCCAGTGACATCACAAGGAGGAATATTCTGCAACATAGTCTCTAAAGGAATATATGAGTCAAAAAAACGTTATTAGAATAAGGCAGCTATGAGAGACTTCAGAAAAAGCATCCTGCTAGATTCCATTTGTTCAGTCCTAAAGCCTCGTACACACGATCGGATTTTCCGAAATGTTCGATGACAGGCTGTTGGCGGAAAATTCGACCGTTTGTACGCTCCGTTGCACAATTGTTGTCGGATTTTCCGTGGACAAATGTTGGATAGCAGGTTTTCAAATTTTCTGCGGACAAATGTGTGTTGTCGGATTTTCCGAGCGTGTGTACACAAGTCCGTAGGACAAAAGTCCAAGGTACAAACACGCATGCTCGGGAAGCAAGGACGAGCCGGAAGCGGTCGGTCTTGTAAACTAGCATTCGTAATGGAGAATTAACATTCGTGACGCAGCAAATTATGAAATCTCCAAATGCAGCGCACAATTCTCTTCTTCTTTAATGGGATAATAATGAAGCTGCTTTGCTGGTGATACTGATGGAGTTATTGCAAATGAATTTTCAAAGGCTTTTTTTTCTATGATATCAAGAATAATATTATTATGCTTTTTTTTATTTTTATTTGGGCAAGTTACTACAGCACCATTATCCCGTAGTTTTTAAGATCAAAGATACAACTATGTTGGTGTCCCTTGTCAATTTTACATTGTATTTTTTTAAATGTAACTGCCTACTCCCAAACTGTCATTTGAAGTAAAACACATAGCCAAGTATTATTCTTCACATTTTTTTTTTTTTATTGTGCATTAAAAAAAGAAAACAAATAAAAGTAGACATGCTATCTGCCAATAGAACTTAACCAAAAAGTGCATTCTATGCATCCAAAAATATAGAAAATATACCAAATCAAATTATTATTATTCAACCAAAAAAATAATGTCAAAGCAATAACTCCAAGGCCAATAATAAATAACACGTTATCTCCTCCGATTCTGCAACATGGCTGGTTGTCGTTCAGAAACGAACTGAAAAGCGCAAACTGAAAAGCGCGAAATGAAAAGCGCGAAATGAAAAGCGCGAATCAACACTCACCAAACTTCTACTAACATGAAATTAGCAGAAAGGGTGGTGCTAAAGAGCTGAAAAACAACGTAGTACGTCACTACGTTCGTATTTGCTGGCCAACAATTGTGTGGCTGTGTGTATGCAAGACAAGTTTGGGCCAACGCCCTTCGGACAAAATTCTACGGTTTTGTTGGCCAACAATGCGATTGTGTGTACGAGGCTTTAGATTACAGCATAGAGAAGCTGGAGAGCATTCCACCTTTCATCTGTCTGTCTAGGACAGGGCTAGAAAACCTTGAAGAGGTAAAGATCTACTTGAACAACATGGAAGAAATCAAAGGTCACCGGCCTGTAGCACACTTTTTTTATTTTTTATTAAGGGGATAACCTATTATGGCCACATTAAAAAGAAAGGTTTTAAAGGTATAGGGGGCAGTTGCAAGTACTGCAGAGTTGAGACGTCAGTAACTTGTAACATAGAGTGCAGAGGTTAGTAATATATAATGCAGAGTTCAGAGGTCAGTAGTATGTAATGCACAGTTTAGGGGTCAGTCTTAGTAGTATGTAACTGGGGGGTCGGGAGTAAGTAATGCAGAGCATAGAAGTGAGTAGTGCAGAGTTCAGAGGTCAGTAGTACGTGAACCAGAGTTCAGAGGTACTGTAAGTATTAAATAACACAGAGGTCAGGGTCATTGAAATATAACAAACAGTGTGGAGGTAGGGTTGCCACTTTTTCATCAAGCCAAACCCGACACATTAAAAAAATTTTTTTTTTTTTTTTGCAGTATACACTATAGGATTGTAAAAGACCTGGGATACCTTTGAGAAGTATTGCAGTGAATGTAGCATTCCTTGATGAACATTGGCTCTGGCCAAATTGTGTTAATAATGGGAGAAGCTTAACCACCTCAATACCAGGCACTTTCACCCCCTTCCTGCCCAGACCAATTTTCAGCTTTCCGTGCTCTCCCACTTTGAATGACAATTACTCAGTCATGCTACACTGTACCCAAATTAATATTTTAGCATTTTATTCACACAAATAGAGCTTTCTTTTAGTGGTATTTATTCACCACTGGATTTTTTTTTTTTTTTTTTTTTTGCGATATAAGCAAAAATTTTGAAAAAAAAACCCAATATTTTCTACTTTGTGTTTTAAAAGAAATCCAATAAAATCAACTTTCATCATAAATTTAGGCCAGAATGTATTCTACTACATGTCTTTGGTAAAAAAAAAATCCCGATAATTGGTTTGTGTGAAAGTTATAGCATCTACAAGCTATGCTACATATCGCTGAAAATTGATCAATCCTGATGTACTGACTGCCTATCTCATTTCTTGAGACCTGTAAAATGTCAGGACAGTACAAATCCCCCACAAATGATCCCTTTTTTGTAAAGATGACAGTCCAAGGTATTTAGTAAGAGGCATGGCAAGTTTTTTGTTTGGAAAATTTAGATTTTTTTTTCCCCACAAAATTGTCTTATTAACAAGTTATTTCTCACACATAGCATAAAAAAACTTGCAATTACACCCCAAAATATATTTTGCTACTCCTCCTGAGTATGGCGATACCACATGTGTAAGACTTTTCCATAGCCTGGCCACATACAGAGGCCCAACATGCAGCGAGCACCATCAGGTGTTCTAGGAGCATAAATTACACATTTAGTTTCCTGATTACCTATCACCCTTTTTGAAGGCCTTGGAGCACCAGGACAGTGGCATTACCTACAAAATGACCCCATTTCGGAAAGCAAACACCCCAACGTATATTATTCTATGAGGTGTAATGAGTCTTTTGAACACACAAGTTTATGGAAAATGTGGAAAGAAAATGAAAACAGTTTTTTTACACAAAGTTGCCAATTTGTAAGATATTTTTAACACATAGCATGTACATACCAAGAATTACACCACAAAATACATCCGGGGGACACGAGCGCATCAGGATCGCCCGGCTGCGTGAGTAAACGACAGTGCGATCCCGCTCCTTCTGAGGGATGTTCAGGAATGTCCACCAGAAGGACGAAACGCCCACCTGGCCGTTTATATGCAGTGGCAGGGTGAGAGGAGGTTATGGAGCATAGTTAAATGAAACGTGGTCAGTTCGTCCCCAAGTGCAATCCCCCACAAGTCAGTCTGTCCTCCAGTATAATCCCCCCCAAGTCATAGTTACATAGTTAGTCAGTTTGAAAAAAGACACAAATTCATCCAGTTCAACCATAAAAAATAAATAAATAAATAAAAAATATTATACAATCCCATATACCCAATCCTATACCCACATTTGATTAAGAGGAAGGCAAACCCCCCCCCCCCCCAGAAAAGCATGATCTAATTTGCTACAGCAGGGGAAAAAATTCCTTCCTGATCCCAGAGAGGCAATCAGATTTTCCCTGGAACAACTTTACCTATAATTGTTAGTACCCAGTTATATTATGTAAATTTAGGAAATAATCCAGGCCTTTCTTAAATAAATCTACTAATCTAGCCAGAACCACCTCTGGAGGGAGTCTATTCCACATTTTCACAGCTCTTACTGTGAAGAAACCTTTCCGTATTTGGAGATTAAATCTCTTTTCCTCTAGACGTAAAGAGTGCCCCCTTGTACTCTGTGATGACCGTAAAGTGAATAACTCAACACCAAGTTCACTATATGGACCCCTTATATATTTGTACATGTTGATCATATCCCCCCTTAATCTCCTCTTCTCAAGAGGGAATAGATTCAGTTCATCTAATCTTTCCTCATAGCTGAGCTCTTCCATGCCTCTTATCAGTTTGGTTGCCCTTCTCTGCACTTTCTCCAGTTCCCCGATATCCTTTTTGAGAACTGGTAGCCAAAACTGAACTGCATATTCCAGATGAGGTCTCTCTAAGGATTTGTACAGGGGGGGAAATGATATCTCTCTCTCTCGAGTCCATACCTCTCTTAATACAACAAAGGACTTTGCTCGCTTTGGAAATCACAGCTTGGCATTGCATGTTATTATTGATCTACCAAAACCCCCAGATCCTTCTCCACTATGGATTCCCCCCAGTTGTACTCCCCCTAGTATGTATGATGCATGAGTATTCTTAGCCCCCAAGTGCATAACTTTACATTTATCAACATTAAACCTCATCTGCCACATAGTCGCCCAATTAGACAGTGCATTGAGGTCGGCTTGTAAATTAGAGACATCCTGTAAGGACGTTATTCCACTGCATAGCTTGGTGTCATCTGCAAAGAATTAAATGGTACTTTTAATCCCAGACCCTATATCATTTATAAAGATGTTAAAAAGTAAGGGTCCCAGCACTGAACCTTGGGGTACACCACTGATAACCCTAGACCATTCAGAGTAAGAATCATTAACCACTACTCTCTGAATTCGGTCTTTTAGCCAGTTTTCTATCCATTTACAAACTGATATTTCCAAGCCTGTAGACTTTAATTTACACATGAGCCGTGTGTGGGGAACTGTGTCAAACGCTTTTGCAAAATTCAAAATCCAAAGTCAGTCTGTTCACATTCCTGTGAACTTCACATGCGATGTCTGTGCGGTGCGAATTCAGCCATACAAACACATCAAAATGGTGCAGGACTCTTTTTTTTGTCCACACTAGAATTTCATCCGATTCCACAGTTTGTGCTGTGTTCTGCGAACCGATTTGGGGGTGTCATTAACTTTACATTGACACCCGCATCGGTTCGCAGAGTGCTGTGTGAACTGCTTGCAATTCTGATGCAGTGCCAATAAGGAATCCCTGTGGTTCCCGCATCGCACGAGTGTGAACCTAGCCTCATACTTGTTGCTTCTTTCCATGTGCAGTGTCTTTAAGTGCCGGTTCACACTAGACGTGGCACGACTTGCAGGTCGCCTCACCGAGGCGATCTGCACACGACTGCGGGGCGACTTGCAAGACGACTTCTGTATAGAAGTCTATGCAAGTCGCCCCCAAAGTAGTACAGGAACCTTTTTCTAAGTCGGAGTGACTTGCGTCGCTCCGATTAGAACGGTTCCATTGTACATAACGGGAGGCGACTTGTCAGGCGGCTAGGTCGCCTGACAAGTCGCCCCAGTGTGAACCGGCTCTTAAGAGACAGTACATCAGTTGCTTCTTTGCTGCTTTGTAAAGGAATTATGTCACAGCTGTTCAGAGAGCTAATGCAAACCCATGAGCTTACCAATAGACAAATTTGGGACTTATATTAGTGTTAGCTTAGGTTGATAGGGGAAAGTGAACTGCTATACAGTGGGGAAAATAATTATTTGATCCCCTGCAGATTTTGTAATTTTGCCCACTTACAAAGAAATGAAGGGTCTATAATTTTTATCATAGGTGTATTTTAAATGATAGAGACTTAAGGGCCGTACACACGCTTTGATTTTCAGACGTCAATTGTGTTACGACGACTGATCGCCCGCAAATCTTACAGTTAGTATAGTGCTTTTGACAGCCGATTTTACTTTTTCGTCAGACAAAAGCTGGATGGGCAGACTATAAAATTTTTGTCGGATGTGAAGTCTGATTTTTGTTTCATTAGTACAGTCTTCGTATTAAAAAAATCGTAAGAGCAAGACTACATATGCTCAGAAACGAAATACATACAAAACTATTCAACGCGTTACGTCACTTCTGACGTTGTATTCTGTCAAACGAAAATTCTCGTATTGTTAGTAACCTCTTCACTTTCGACATGAGATTAGCATGCCACAAAAATCGGACGTTCTGTCGTCAAAAATCAAAGCGTGTGTACAAGGCTTAAGGGGTTGATTTACTAAAGGCAAATAGATTGTGCACTTTTCGAAGTGCCGCTGCACTCTGCAAGTGCAATTGCTCCAGAGCTTAGTAAATGAGCAGAAGCTCTGCTGACTTCCATCATCCAATCATGTGCAAGCAAAAATGCATTTTTTTTTTATTTCCTTACATGTGATTGGGTATTCTTTGCAAAGTTAAACTTTACCTCATTTACTAAGCTCTGCAGCAACTGCACAGAGGGCAACTGCATTTTGCAAAGTGCACAGTCTATTTGCCTTTAGTAAATAAACCCCAGATTATCCATCAAAAATCAAAAAAAAAAACACATGATACAAATGTTATAAACTGAGTTGCAGTTGAGTAAGTAAAATATGTATTTAATCCCCAAGCAAAGCATGACTTAGTACTTGGTGGAGAAACACTTGTTGGCAAACACAGAGGTAAGACGTTTCTTGTAGTTGGTGACCAGGTTTGCACACATCTCAGAAGGGATTTTGGTCCACTCTTCTTTACAGATCTTCCTTAAAACCGTAAGGTTTCTTGGATGTCGCTTGGCAACTTGAAGTTTCAGCTCTCTCCATAAATTTTCTACAGGATTAAGGTCTGGAGACTGGCTAGGCCACTCCATGACCTTAATGTGCTTCTTCTTGAGCCACGTCTTTGTTACCTTTGCCTTTGGTGGTATGTTTAGGGTCATTGTCATTCTAGAAGACTCATCCACGACCCATCTTCAGTGTTTTGGCTGAGGGAAGAAGGTTCTCATCCAAGATTTTACAATATATGGCCCTGTCCATTGGCCCCCCAATGTGGCAAAGTCGGCCTGTACCTTTAGCAGAGAAACAGCCCCAAAGAATAATGTTTCCACCTCCATGCTTGACTGTAGGGATGGTGTTCTTAGGGTCATAGTCAGCATTTTTGTTCCTCCAAACACGGTGAGTCAAGTTAATGCCAAAGAGCTCAATTCTGGTCTCATTTGACCACAGCGTTTTCTCCCTTTCCTTCTCTAAATCATTTAGATGTTCATTGGCATGACTGTACGGGTGCCTTCTTGAGGAGGGGGACCCGCGGATACAACAGGATTTCAATCCATGGCGGTGTATTGTGTTATCAATGGTTTGTATGGTGACTCTGGTCTCAACTGTTTGGAAATCATTCACAAGCTCCTCATGTGTAGTTCTTATAGCGTCTACAAAATAGGGGATAGATTTGTGACATTATTATTAATTTTTTTTTTTTACTAGTAATGGCAGCAATCTGTGATTTTTATTGGGACTGCAACCTTATGGCGGACACATCTGACACTTTTGACACTATTTTGGGACCATTGTCATATATATGTTTAGCTCGTTAAGTAACTTGAACATACAAAGATGGTCCAAAATATTGGTAAACATCTTAGAATGTAAAATAGGGGAATAAAAAATATATTAAATAATGACATTATACCAAAAATTATATAAAAACAAATGACTAAAAATGCCTAATGACACTATAACGCACAGCATAAGCTGTGTGCCAAAGTCACTAGAACAGGCTCTTACAAACCTCAAACAAAAACAGCAGCTCATGTGTCAAAAAAATGTGAGCCATAAATAAAAGCTCAAACCTAGGCCTAAAAAAAGTAGGCTGTGATAGAGAGTATACAATGATGATTTTAGAGTTAGCTAAAAAAAGGGGAGTATGTCAACATCCCCCCTTGGTGGAAAGGCGCCCTACAGCTCTCCATAAACCACCCAAAGCATAATAGCCATACAAGGTGATAATGGGAAGCAAATTGATATCAGAAGTGCCCAATAAAAACACCACCCAACAAGTAAACAGAACTGTCATCTTAGAATACGGATGAACACCATAAAGAATAAAAAAGTTCCACTACACTAAACACAAAAATGAATAAAAAATGGGAATAAACATATGGAAATATGGAATAAAGTTACACAGAGTCACTAGGAGTTGTCAATAAAGGAATTAACATCAACTTCGATATTAAGGCCAAAAGGGGTATAGCTCTTAATCTTATGGACCCAAGCCATCTCTAGCCTTGAGATGCTTCTAACTAAACCACTACCCCTCCAGTGGGGCTTAAATGTATCAATACCCAGAAAAATGGTATTTAATGGATCTTTTTTGTGGGTAGAGAAGTAGTGCTTGGATACAGAGTGTTTGGTAAAACCTCTGCGTATGTTATTAATGTGTTAGTTTAGCCGCACTTGTAAAGGTCGTTTTGTCCGGCCCACATACTGCAGGCCACAGGGGCACTGCAGCATGTATACGACCCCAGATGTAGAGCTAGTAATGAAGGGCTCTATGTCAAAGGATTTAGAAGTACAGGTAGAGATAAAGCTAACAGTCCTTCTGGTCATACAACCGTTAATTGAACAGACCTGACATCTCCTGCACTGATAATACCCTGTTAATTCGGAGAAGAAGCCAGATCTAGGAATAGGATTTCGAATGTTAGGTGCCAATTTATCTTTGAAGGACGGTGTGCCCCTAAAAACCACTTGCGGTTTATCTGGTAAAATAGATCTCAGCACTCTGTCATTCTTAAGAACGTGCCAATGCTTGTTGATAATATGTTTAACCCTAGAATGCTGACAGGAAAAGTTAGTAATTAAAGGACTGCGATAGGAGGCATCAGCCAGACCCTCAGCCCGCGCAACCCGTAGACCTTTCCAATCCACATTCCCAACATGATCCAAGGTACTAGCCAAAAAATCAGGGGCATATCCCTTGGCTACAAACCTCTGGGTCAAGATGTGTGCCTGAGCTTGGAGAGTACTGGCATTGGTACAATTCCATTTTAATCTAAGAAACTGACTTTTAGGCACAGACCTGAGCCACGAGGAGTGATGACAGCTATCATTGGGAATGAATGAATTTCTTTTTATTATTTTCACTATTTAGCGCGACTTTTTGCTCTGTACAACATGACAGAGATCACTGCTCCCGATGACAGGGAGCAGTAGATCCCTCTCATGTTGCTAGGCAGAACAGGGAAATGCCTTGTTTACATAGGCATCTCCCCGTTCTGCCTCTCCTTGCCACAATCTCGGGCCGCCAGTGAACATCTAGTTCGCGAGACCCACGGGCACGCTCCTGCGGCGCCCGCAATAGGGGGAAAATTTAAAGACATGTACAGGTATGCCCATTTGCCTGCCTGTGCCATTCTGCCGACAAATATGTGTGTGCGGCGGTTGGCAAATGGTTAAAGGGATGAAAACCATTGAAATGTTCAAATATTGCAGAGATGCACTGCACATTTTTTTCTTTTTTTTTAACTTGACATACTGTATGCTAACTTCTTTTTTTTTAAGGCTTCACTTTAATAAATTAAGCCTAGTCTTCTTTAATAACAATACTGTTTGCTTGCTGTTTTTCTGCTCCACAACACCTTTTGGTGACAACTGTTAGAGACAGGATGTCCTTCTATTTTGGGAAGATTTCCAGAACTCCCCGTCATGTCTGTAGGACAGAAGCTAAAAGGAACACTCCTTGATGGGAACTTACCGTAGATAGCAGTAAACATTTAACAAAAGCTCTAAACACTTTCCTACTCTTTTCAAGCCTGAAAAAAATCCATAACTATCCTTAAATAGTACCATCAAAGGGCATCTGGGAACACTGCCCTTTCAAAAATAATAAATATGACAATATACCAAGTAAGCAAGACAACTTGTGAAGCACATTGCCCAGAAAAGAAAAGAAATTTAATTTACTGTTTTCTACAGCGTGCAAGGACCAGGCTAATTAAAGGGTATGTTCTTTAGGCACAGTGGGGATGATTTACTAAAACTGGAGAGTACAAAATCTGGTGTAGCTGTGCATGGTAGCCAATAGCAAGCTGCTTACTGTGGGGGGTGCCTCAACAGATGGGAGGGGCCAGGAGCACACTAAGGACACTTTACAATCACTTTAATGAAAGGTCATCATTCTGGCATACCATATAACTTTGCTTCATTCAAACAAGCCAAAACATTTCCAAGTATTGAAAAGGAAAAAAAAAATATTATTACCTATGGATACTATAGCAAAGCCCCGGGGCCCTTGAAGCCCAATGGTGACCTCCAGATTTAAGGACAGCTGACATCCTTCGGTGTAGAGCGAGTTACAAGGCATGGTGGATGTAATGCAAGATGAAATGGTGGGCGCCAGCAGTGGCGTCGCAAGGGGGGTGCGGGGGGTGCGGTCCGCACCGGGTGACACCCGCACGGTCCTCACCCCCTACCCTGATCTCTTGCATGATCTCTCCCTGTCCCACACAGGGGAGCAGACCAAAGCCGCCTCCCACATCTACACAGGAGGAGGAGTCCAAAGGACACACTGCTGTGCCTACCCTGCGCTGTTCTGTGGTCTGTAAAAATGTAATGCAAATGGACATGTGCTGGGGGGCGCTATGGGAGGGGAGGGTCTGCACTGGCACTGATGGAGGGGGGTCTGCACTGATGGAAGGGGGGTCTGCACTGATGGATGGGGGGTCTGCACTGAGGGGGTCTGCATTGATGGATGGGGGGTCTGCACTGAGGGGGTCTGCATTGATGGATGGGGGGTCTGCACTGAGGGGGGTCTGCACTGATGGAGGGGGGTCTGCACTGAGGGGGGTCTGCACTGATGGAGGGGGGTGTGCACTGAGGGGGGTCTGCACTGATGGAGGGGGGTCTGCACTGATGGAGGGGGGTCTGCACTGATGGAGGGAGGGTCTGCACTGAGGGGGTCTGCACTGAGGAGGGTCTGCACTGATGGATGGGGGTCTGCACTGAGGGGGGCCTGCACTGATGGATGCGGGGTCTGCACTGAGGGGGGTCTGCACTGATGGAGGGAGGGTCTGCACTGAGGGGGGTCTGCACTGATGGAGAGGGTCTGCACTGAGGGGGTCTGCACTGAGGGGGGTCTGCACTGATGGAGGAAGGGTCTTCACTGAGGGGGGTTTGCACTGATCGAGGGGGGTCTGCACTGATCGAGGGGGATCTGCACTGATGGGGGGGTCTGCACTGAGGGGGTCTGCACTGATAGAGGAGAGGGGTCTGCACTGATGGGGTGTCTATACTGATGGAGAGGGGTCTGCACTGAGGGGGTCTATACTGATAGATGGGGGTCCGCACTGAGGGGGGTCTGTATTGAGGGAGAGGGGTCTGTACTGAGGGTTTGTATACTGATGAGGGGGGTCTACACTGAGGGGGTCTAAACTGATGGACGGGGGACTGCACTTAGTGGGGGGTCTGTACTGAGGGAGGAGGATCTTTACTGCTGGAGGGGCTGTCTGTACTTAGTGGGGAGGGGTCTTTACTGAGGGAGGGGGGTCTGTACTGAAGGGGGACCATAGTTGGTGGAGAGGGGTGACACCAATTTTTTTCCGCACCGGGTGACACCAGCTGACACTTTTTGAATGCAAAGATATTTATTGTCTCTTAAACAGAACTGTGGGAGAGAGGGTTAGGGACCCCTACCCTTATGTAGATGCAATGTTAATTGGCAGACTCCAAGACTTCTATAGGTAGACAGCTATACAGGTGAAGGCCTCCAGCCAGACACCACTTCTGTATAGATAGGACTGCTGTCTCCTATGGCTTTCTGCAACACAAACAGTTCTCTTTACCCCACACTCATTCACTGTGGGTCTTCACTCAACGATCTCCCAGTCTCTCTCACTAGACTTCAGATCCACTAGCCACTGGATCCCCTGATCTCTTTTACTGTAGCACTCAGTATCTTCCTCAAGCCTCACCCCCGCTTCACTGGTGGGTCCCTGGCTTGGCACTCACAGATACTCCTCAAGCTTCACCCCTGATGACATGTTAGGTCCCTGGCTTGGCACTCCACAAGCATCACCTCTGCTGTCCCACTGGGTCCCTGACTTGGCACTTGCTAATGCTTTCCCACTTCTTCACCGTCCCCAGTTGGCGAGAAGTCTGCTCTGGTGCTGAAGTCTGCTCTGGTACTGGCCTCAGCTTACTCACAGTGGTCTCTGGTAGCAAGGTGGATGGTACCTTTGTGGCAACAGCTTCCCCTCTACCTCTGACCACAACAGGTTCCCCGGCCAGTGGAACTGTTATTTCTGGTTGGACTACAAGCCCGCAGTACAAGTGCGCTACTCCTGGATAGGCTCTCAGATAGCCTAGCAACCAGATGTCCCCAGGATAGGCCTTAGGTTTCTGGCCTAGCAGCCCGGGGAACTAAGACACACGTCCACCCAGACAGCCCTCCAGGTGGCACAGAGCACCGATCACCTGACTCCACCCAAATAAATAGGCTCTCCCAGCAGGCAAAGGGACCCAAAAAAACATCCCTGCCCATTGGCTGAGACACCCCATTCATTCCTAATCCGTCCTTGCAATGCCATTGTCTTATCTAATGCCACCAGATACCCGGCCATCTAGTGACAGAAGAGAGAAGTGCAGCAATTCCAGAATTAGGGTGAAATCAATTGACCTCCTATCAATTAGCCAAGGCAACTATCACTTGGCAAATAAATTTAATAGCAACCCTGCCTAAACATCAGGGTGCTACAATACCTTCTCACTTCTTATCAACCAATGCAGGTGGTTAGCAAATAAGATCAACGTGCTTTTCCCTGCAAACCGTCTTTATTGTAATAAATTGTGCGGCTGCATTTCAAGGTGAAGCTTCTTCCTGCCTCACTGGTATATAAAGATAAAATAGCAATGTAATCTCCTAAAAGCAAAACACAAATGATTTTCTATTCCCTCCCTGTCCTGCATTACCACTTTCTTCGCTCGGTGCTCTGTTATATTTAGACTGGTGCTCTTCCTGAGTCAGTTTTATTACATGAATCACAGGACGTTATGCAAATGTTCAGAGATTCTGCATATGAAAATATTACTGTCATGAATTAAGAGAGACGAGTTGGTGGAATAATCACTTGGAATTTGAGCGCTCTGATTGATAACCACTTCTTTTATAGGGCATAATAAAATATGAAAGATGGATGGTGTTGGAAGCCCAATTTTAATAACTAATTCGAATGGAAGAAGCAGAAAAGTTAAAGAGCCAGTGGGTGATAGTTCAACAGAAGTGATCTTTTTTTCTAAGCTCTTGTTCAGAATCAAGAGAATGTTCTTTTTATTACTGTTTAACAATTATATTAAAAGTAGGAGTGGAAATACTTATAATAATATTATAATAAATGTATAAGGGTTAATCGAAGTGGTGAGTCCTAGTTTCCCTTTCTATCTTGTGATATGTAAGCCTGAGGAAAAGATTTATCTGTTATCTAGAAAATGTGATTAGGGTCACGTCTTGGTTTCTACACAGGCTTGAGGCCCCCGTCACACCCCAGGTGACAGCACTGAGTGACTGTGTTTCGTCAAATTAGGCAACCCATCAGAATGTGTAACGGAAGTGACGTTCCATCACGGCCATGTTGCTACACTCCATGCTCGTCCACAGTAAGGATACTGTGAGAAGGCAGCAAGCAGACATCTTACATCTTACATCTCAAGGAGACTTGCATTTTACACTTATTTTTAACAGTAAACTCAGCATATATATACATATATAAATACAGTATTTAACCACTTCAATACCGGGCACTTATACACCTTCCTGCCCAGACCAATTTTCAGCTATCAGCGCTGTTGCACTTTGAATGACAATTGCACGGTCCTGCTACACTGTACCCAAACTAAATTTTTATCATTTTGTTCCCACAAATAGAGCTTTCTTTTGGTGGTATTTGATCACCTCTGGGATTTTTATTTTTTGCTAAACAAATAAAAAAAGACCGAAAATTTTGAAAAAAAACCCAATTTTTTTTGTTTCTGTTGCAAAACTTTGTAAATAAGTACGTTTTCTTCTTCACTGATGGGCACTGATGGTTCTGCACTGACAGGCACTGATAGGGCACCGATGAGGTGGCACTGATGAGGTGGCACTGATGGGCACTAACATGCGGCACTGATGGGGCACTGATAGGTGGCACTGATATGCAGCACTGATGGGTACACATAGGTGGCACTGATGGACACTGAAAGGCGGCGCTGATGGGCACTGAACAGCGGCACTGATGGGCACTGAAAGGTGGCACTGATGGGCACTGATAGGTGGCACAGATGGACACTGATAGGCGGCACAGATGGGCACTGATAGGCGGCACAGATATGAACTGATAGGTGGCACGGATGAGCATGGATGGGCACTGATAGGTGCCACTGATGTACACTAATGGATGGTACTGATGGGCATCACTGATTGGCAGGCATTATTGTTTGGCAGTGACTTGCATCCATTGTGGGCACTGATTGACATCCATTGTGGGCACTGATTGGCATCCCTGGTGGCCATGAGTGGAATACCTGGTGGTGACTAGTGGTGGACATCCCTGGTGGTCCTGGTGGCGTCCCTTGTGATCCAGTGTGGGCGTCCTCAGGGGGGGGCTGCACTGACAATCAATCAGCACAGATCCCCTCTGTCAGAGGAGCAGCCGATCGGCTCTCCTCTACTCGCGTCTGACAGATGCGAGTGGGGAAAAGCCGATCAACGGCTCTTCCTGTTTACATCGTAATCAGCTGTGATTGGACACGGCTGATCACGTAGTAAAGAGTCTCCATCAGAGACTCTTTACCTAGATCGGAGTTGCGGTGTGTCAGATTGAAAAAAAAGAAACTTAGGGGTTGATTTACTAAAGGCAAAAAAGACTGTGCGCTTTGCAAAGTGCAGTTGCTCCAGAACTGAGCAAATGAGGCAAGGCTTCACTTTGCAAAGAATACCCAATCATGCAAGGAAAATTTAAAAAAAACTGCATTTTTGCTTGCACATGATTGGATAATGGAAGTCAGCATAACTTCTGCTCATTTACTAAACACTGGAGCACCTACACTTGCAGAGTGCAAACGCACTTTGCAAAGTGGTGCGCAGTCTATTTGCCTTTAGAAAATCAACCCTTTAGGTGGATTAAAACTATGCTCATGCAAATCAATAGGTTAACTTTAAAGGTGAACCCTAGCTTTACACCAAGCCTCCACGCATCATATTTTATATTTAAAGTATGTTTCATTCTTTCAGTTTCTTCTTGCCGATCAAATAATGTCATGTATGGGTCCTTCTACTTCTTGGTGGGTAGTCCTTAGGGCAGCCACAAAGACCAGCGGTCAGCAATGGACGTACATGCATATATTTGCCAAATACAGTGGGAACTTCGTTAAGGTGGGTTGTGAGTTGAGCCAGAAAACAACAAAATAAAACCGTGTTGGCTTACTGATTTGCAAGGCCCCTGGCTAAAAGGCATGGAGAAGCCCACTGCTGCCTAGGCATCTAATTCTCTGAGTATAAAGTGTATGCCACATCAGCCGTGTCTCAACAATGAGCTGTATTTCCTCTTATGGGTGGTCCAGTGCTCCCCATTCTGTTATGCTCAGAAACTGGTTCCAGGGTGGATCAAAATCCCTGAGCAGGCTGTGAGTATCTATAGAGCCATAACCACCAAACTTGCTTCAGCTGGACCCATAGTCTAGTCAGCCCAACCCAAACAACCTCAGCGCCCCCAAGCTAATAAAATATATGTTACATTCTGCAAACTGCAGACATACATACCTTCCGTCATAGGTTAAACCAGGTGTTTTTATTGGCTTGCTGCCACCAACTGTCACACTCCAGTTAGGGTGTGCCCAGCAGTTTGTGAACTTTGTACCACAGTAGGAAACTGGTAAGTAATGAAGGTATGGGTCTTGTTGACAGTTTTACAGGAACACCCAGCCAAGAAGGAGTCCGAAGTTCACAGCAGAGTGGAAAAATGTCATCAGCATCAGCGGTCACTTCCCTGGCGAAGGGGCCCAGTGTGGCTCCAAAACGTTGCCGTATGTGTATCATGTGACCATGTGAATAAAGCTTTGGACCCTTCTGAGGAACCCTTGGTGTGCTGATGACATTTCTCCAGATTGGCTGTGGTTTCCAGCTGGTGATCATTACAGCACCCAGCTGTATATTGCGGGGAATATTGCGTTTTGAAGTTCACAGCAGAGTTCATGATAAGGGAAACCGGGTCAAAAAAATTTCTGAGTAACTTACCGACATTGGTCTCATAGAATGTACCTTTTTTCAAGTCATGTTTAGACTAGTATTGTTGTCTAACCACTTTGATATTTCAACAGTTTTGTTGTATATTTTGTTTTGGTCATTGCATCATCAATGGTGACCCATGAGTCTTTATATAGTAATAAAACTATAAAACTACTGCACAGCTAAATGTGTTTCCTCCTGTAAAGTTTCAGACACTGCTTGAAAGTTCCATATCATTAAATATCTCCTTTATTGCCAGTTTTAATGTTTTTCCATCTTCTGTGTATTAGAGAAGCTAAGCTAAAGGGGGGTTGAAATCAATAACTCCTTCATGGGCGTCAGTCAATCTGGCCAATTCCTAGTAATTAATAAACTTTTAAGTAATCAAAGTGATGTCCCTTAGTCATTATCTTCAATCCTTGTCGTCTCCTTTGCTCCAATTCTAGATATCACAGAGAAAACGGATAGCTTGGAATCTGGTAACTTTCCAATTAGCTTTCTCTAATTTTGTTTTAAGTGATGAGGACAGACTTCAAAACAGAGCAATGACAGACAGGTATGAAGGGAGAGGATGATGAAAATGACATGACTCTGAATAATTAGGTCTCAGTGATGTTAGGTGTCATCAGAGCAAAATTTCAGGCAGAATCGGAAATCTGGGCTGAATATTTTCGGCTTGTAATATATGTTGATTAAACTTGACATACTTACTAAAGTGCCAAATTTACATAATTAACAGCTACATGGTGTTACTGCCATCTGCTTGATACATTCCTCTGTTTATTGAGCTTTCACCTTTAGTTGATGGTACAAAAGCTGTTTTAAGTTCCTCAAATTCTTTTTGTGGCAAACGGCCTGGGAATTGTTTGATGTCACGGTGTAAAATGGGCAAAGCTTTCATTTATTATGCATGTGCTGATAATTTCAGTTATGTTAATGGTATTATTTCTCTTATCTTGTTTTAATCTTTGGCAAAGAACTTTTTAGAATTTATAAGTTTTTTTATCCTTATAATTAAAGCTTACTACAGTCATTAAAAAAAGTTTCCTTTAATTTTACCCGTAGTCTTATGAAAAATCTTCTCTTGAATCTCTTGATGATTAAAGCATATCCCTACCCAATGTTTTTTTAAGTTTTTGGATAGGGTAGGGAATGGTTAAGACAGCTGTAATCTTCCTTTCTCTTTTTATCTTTATTTCTCTTTTTCTCTTTCTTTCTCTTTCTTTCTCTTTCTTTTTCTCTCTGTCTTTTTCTTTTTTCTTTTTCTCTTTCTCTCTTTCTCTTTCTTTTTCTCTCTGTCTTTTTCTTTTTTCTTTTTCTCTTTCTCTCTTTCTCTTTCTTTTTCTTTCTCTCTTTCTCTTTCTCTCTTTCTCTTTCTTTTTCTTTCTCTCTTTCTCTTTCTTTTTCTCTCTTTCTTTTTCTCTCTCTCTCTCTCTCTCTCTCTCTCTCTCTCTCTCTCTCTCTCTCTCTCTCTCTCTCTTTCTCCTTCTCTTTCTCTCTCTTTTTCTCTTCCTCTTTCTCTCTTCCTCTTTCTCTTTCTCTCTCTTTCTTTTTCTCTCTTTTTTCTCTCTTTCTTTTTCTCTCCTTTTTCTCTTTCTTTTTCTCTCTTTCTTTTTCTCTCCTTTTTCTCTCTTTCTTTTTCTCTTTTTCTTTTTCTCTCTTTCTCTTTCTCTTTCTTTTTCTCTCTTTCGCTTTCTTTTTCTCTCTTTTTTTTCTCTCTCTCTCTCTCTATTTTTCTTTCTCTCTTTCTTTTTATCTCTTTCTCTTTCTCTGTCTTTCATTCTTTAAGATTTCCCCATACTTTCTGCCCTGAAGACACAGCAGGAAGTGAGTGGAATGCCAACACATACATTTACTGCGGCAGGACGTCTGCTCTGCGCTGATTCATGTACCACAGTACCTGTACATGATTCTGCACTTCCGGGTCTGGAGCATGCACACTTCTGGGTCTGGGGCATGCCCACTTCCAGGTCTGGGACCCGACGATCGTTCAGAACGCAGGCAGAATGGTGATCTGCCTATGTAAACAAGGCAGATCGCCGTTCTGTGAGAAGCAAAGGCTGTAATCCTGTGTTTCTAATAAGCAGGAACGCAGATCTTTGCCTTCCCACAGTACAAGCACCTGCGGTGCATTGCTTTGCAGGGGGAAACTTTTTTTATAGACTTTACTATCACTTTAACATGAAAATATTTGAGGACATATGTGGAAATCTGATGATGTATACCTAGTAAATATATATTTGGAGATAGAGGGGATAGCAGATGTATTCTATACAATCCTTATGCAATCAATATAATTATACCAGCCTGAGTATTTTAGAATGTGATATTTGTTATGGAAGTCAAAAATAAACCTATTTTTTTATATACAAGAAATGGTGTTAATTAGTATCTATAAAGTCCCACATTTCCTCATGGTGGTTGTTGTAGTCAGGAGAGAGCATGTCAGCCTTCCTGGTATGGTATGATACAGAACCTTGCAGACCTGTAGAGGTTGGGTTCTGGGTCTCTCTAAATAATCAGTGGATGAGAAGGCACCGTGTCATTAGTGTTTGTGGTTCCCCGTGTTATGGTATTCTGTGTATCTTTTGAAAAGATATTTTCATGTTGGCACTAACGGCTAATTTCCCTGACTTCTGGTCTAAACTCTAAACTATGCCAACTGCCATTCTTCTATATGATAGTGGCTAACAGGTTCACATTTAAAAGATCAATAATTAAATTATGGAGTGGTTTATGTGAAAGAGTTTTTGAAAACATTTGCGGATCAGTATGTAGAAGTTTCAGGAACTTACCAGAAACAATTTAAATGACGGGGAAATTGTGTGCAGCGATATTTTCTTACAGCTGGCTTCCTGTCATTGAAGAACTGTCAGCTGTCACTTTCACTTTTCACTTTCCCTTTGGCTTAAAATGGTTGATGGCACAGAACAATAGATACTGGTATATCTGTCAAATATCTCATGTTCTGTACAGGTACAGGGACTTTTGTGTTGTTATTGGTTGGTATTATCAGGTTTATATGACAAGAGTTTAAATAATGTTTATTGCAATTAGCAGGTATTTATATGAAGAGTTTACAGTGCCTTGAAAATATATTTATATCCCTTGAAATTTTTCACATTTTGTCATGTTACAATCAAAAACGTAAATGTATTTTATTGGGATTTTATGTGATAGACCAACACAAAGTGGCACATAATTGTGAAGTGGAAAGAAAAAAATAAATGGCTTTCCAAATGTTTTAAAAATAAATATGTGAAAAGTGTGGTGTACATTTGTATTCAGCCCCCCTGAGTCAATACTTTGTAGAACCTCCTTTCACTGCAATTACAGCAGCAAGTCTTTTTGTGGATGTCTCTACCAGCTTTGCACATCTAGAGAGTGAGATTTTTGCCCATTCTTCTTTGCAAAATAGCTCAAGCTCTGTGAGGGCTTGGCTCAGCCCTTCCTTCTCTGAGCTGGCCACTCAGCTGTCGGCTAATTGCCAGCTCCTTTCTCTTTACAGTGACTCACCTGCTGATGATATCCTGCTCATCAGTCCTGCCTACTTAAGCAGTCCAGCCCAGATGATCTCTGCCTTAGCCTTGGTCACATCTCTAGAGACGCTCTCCTGTGTTCCTGTTAAAGACTTGCTTGACTGACATTCCTTATGGCTCCAGATCCTGCTTGCTGTTCTACTACGCTGTTCTCTGGCTCCCTGACATTTTAGCTTATCTGACTATCCGTTCCGGTTCCTGAACTCTGGCTATGTTTTGACTACGTTTACTCTGTTTACCTTTTTTTATTATTAAACAAGTGTGATTTAACTGTAATTCTGACTCATGGTTTCTGACAAGCTCCGTCAGAATGGAAGGAGAGCATTTGTGAACAGCAATTTTGTTTAGGGTCGTTGTCCAGCCAAAAGGTGAACCTCCGCCCCAATCTCAAGTCATTTTCAGACTCTAACAGGTTTTCTTCTGAGATTGTCCTGTATTTGGCTCCATCCATCTTCCAATCAACTTTGACCAGCTTCCCTGTCCCTGCTGAATAAAAGCCTCCCCTCAACATGATGCTGTCACCACCATGTTGCTGGGGATGGTGTGTTCAGGGTGATGTTCAGTGTTTTCACACATAGCGGTTTGCTTTTATGTCAAAAAGTTACATTTTGGTCTCATCTGACCAGGGCACCTACTCCTAAATTCCAGATTTGTGAAGTGCACGCCTAATAGTTGTCCTGTGGACAGATTCTCCCACCTGAGCTGTAGATCTCTGCAGCTCCTTCAGAGTTACCATGGGCCTCTTGGCTGCTTCTCTGATTAATGCTCTCCTTGCCCGGCCTGTCAGTTTAGGTGGACGGCCATGTCTTGGTAGGTTTGCAGCTGTCCCATACCCTTTCCATTTTCGGATGATGGAATGAACAGTGCTCCCTGAGATTTTCAAAGCTTGGGATATTTTTATAACCTAACCCTGCTTTAAACTTCTCCAGAACTTTATCCCTGACCTGTCTGGTGTGTTCCTTGGACTTCATAATGCTGTTTGTTCACTAAGGTTCTCGAACAAACTTCTGGGACTTCACAGAACAGCTGTATTTATATTGGGATTAAATTACACAGAGGTGGACTCTATTTACTAATTAGGTGACGTCTAAAGGCAATTGGTTCCACTAGATTTTAGTTAGGGGTATCAGAGTAAAGGGGGCTCTAACTAGATATCCTGGCATGTAAATTTGTGAGGAGCTCTCTGCCTAAACTACAGGGTGCTACAAATACATTTCCGTTTTTAATTGTAGCATGACAAAATGTGGAAAATGTCAAAGGGTATGAATACTTTTTCAAGGTACTGTATATAGCATTTTGTCTGTAATTGTTTTGAGTAGTTCTTTACATAAGTCATGTTTAGTTTGATATAGTTAGCAGGTCTTTACAAAAATACTTTATATGATGCTTTGTTTGTAGATTTTATCAGCAGGTTTTTTATATTAAGGCAATTTTTGTTTAACCCCTTCCCGACCGGTGCACGCCGATGTACGTCGGCAGAATGACACGGCTGGGAAAATGGGTGTACTCATACGTCCTTTTAAATTTGCCGCCGTGCCATTGCTTCCGGGAGCTCTGTGAGTTGCGGGTCCCGCGGACTCGATCGCCTCACGGAGAGGACGAACGGGGAGATGCTAATGTAAACAAGCATCTCCCCGTTCTGCCTAGCGACAGTGTCACTGATCTCTGCTCCCTGTGATCGGGAGCAGAGATCAGTGACGTCTCACACGTAGCCACACCCCCCCACGGTTAGTAACACTCCCCAGGACATACTTAACCCCTTCCCGCCCCCTAGTGGTTAACCCCTTCACTGCCAGTGTCATTTACACAGGAATCAGTGCATTTGTATAGCACTGATTGCTGTATAAATGACAATGGTCCCAAAAATGTGTCAAAAATGTCCGATGTGTCCGCCATAATGTTGCAGTCATAATAAAAATCGCGGATCGCCGCCATTACTAGTAAAAAAAAATTAATAATAAAAATGCCATAAAACTATCCCCTATTTTGTAAACGCTATAATTTTTGCGCAAACCAATCAAACGCTTATTGCGATATTTTTTTTACCAAAAATATGTAGACGAATACGCCTAAACTGAGGAAAAAAATGTTTTCTTAAATATTTTTTGGGGATATTTATTATAGCAAAAAGTAAAAAATAATGTGTTTTTTTTCAAAATAGTAGCTTTTTTTTGTTTATGGCGCAAAAAATAAAAACCGCAGAGGCAATCAAATACCACCAAAAGAAAGCTCTATTTGTGGGGAAAAAAGGACGTCAATTTTGTTTGGGAGCCACGTCGCACGACCGCACAATTGTCAGTTAAAACAACGCAGCGCCGAATCGCAAAAAAGTGCTCTGGTCAGGAAGGGGGTAAATTCTTCCAGGGCTTAAGTGGTTAATATGGTCATATATAACTCAAACATCCTCCTAAAGCGATATTAAACTCAAGACCAAAAATGTCTGCTTTTAGCGGATCGGACGGGGTCGGATGTCAGCGGACATGTCTCCGCTGACATCCGACACTCCATAGACTAACATGGAGCGCCCCTTCAGGTCCGCCGTCAAAACTGACAGGCGGACCTGAACGGTCCGATCGTGTGAAAGGGGCCTAACAGGGACGTGCGGTGAGGTAAGTGGCTGGTGAGGAACTGGCTAGTATCAAAGCCAGATACACACAGGTTACATACGCCACGATCGTTAGAGTGAGAACAATAATTCTAGCACTAGACCTCCTCTGTAACTCTAAACATGTAATCTGTAAAAAAATTTAAAGCATCGCCTATGGAGATTTTTAAGTACTGAAGTTTGGCGCCATTCCACGAGTGTGCGCAATTTTAAAGCGTGACATGTTAGGCATCTATTTACTTGGCGTAACATATATTCATGAAACGCATTTGAAAAATTGCTGCGCAAATACCGTGTAACATGAAAACCACCATTTTATTCCATAGAGTCTCTGCTAAAACAATATATATAATGTTTGGGGGTTCTGAGTAATTTTCTAGCAAAAAAAAATGATGATTATTACATGTAGGAGAGAAGTGTCAGAATTGGCCTGGGTGGCAAGGGGTTAATTACCATAAGTAATATACAAATAATTATTATATATTGTTTTAAAGGTAATTTGCTATATTTTCAAAATCTGTACTCAAGCAGGTGGCTTAACGGACAAATTACTGAAGTTATAACTTCAAACCAGTAATTTCACAGTAAATAGATAAATAATAAATTATTATCTTATAACATATAGCATAAAAAATATATGATTCAGCTTGATTATAACAGTACCTTTTCAACATCAGCAGATTCTTATTCTCCCTCTTAAGTGCGTGAGAAAAACATGGGATTGTGAGTAAATCTTATACACATAAACCCATGTATTTCCTTGTAGTTAAGAGGGCTGGGCTGGAAGGGAGCATTTGTCTTTTAGACACATGCTCCTTCTATGACACTGCAGTGAGAGTGTCTCCACTTCAGCATTTTTATTGGACAGCTGGGGCTAATGGTACTTTACCATTGGCCCAAGACTCCAAGCTGTCCATTGAGCTCAGTACCTCTGACAAGAAGTGAGGAGAGGCACTGTGAGCTCATCCTCTCAGTCTGCTGCAAACAGAGTGTACCAGCTTGTATTTAAACTGGCCGCTCTGCGTGTAGCTTCTGACAGGCTGCACAAGGAGCCCAGTCTCTCCGGAACCATAGGTCGTAGGAGCCCCAAATTTTTACCAGTGGTGGGGTAGGACTTAGGCTACCTACCCTCAAATTTGGGGTCTCTGTGAGCTCAGGTCCCCAAGCTATGACCCTCGAAGCTCGATTTTTAGTTATTTTTTAGTTTTCATAGCTCTGCCTCACCTGCCACCCCTGACTGCATGTCCCTGCTGTATAAGAGTGCCTGGATAAAGGAGCACAGGGGCACCTTTGGACAGCAGCACTGTTAGTCGGGGGGGGGTGGTGTTAGATGTACTAGCAGATTTAGATTCACTAATAAATTTAAGCCAAACTCCAGCTTATGCTGCAGTTATATAAGCAGTTACAGTGGAACCTTAGATTACGAGCATAATCCGTTCCAGGGAAATGCTTGTAATCCAAAGCACTCGCATATCAAAGCGAGTTTCCCCATAGAAGTCAATGAAAATGAAGATAATTTGTTCGACATTGACTTCTATTGCATGCAATACCACATGTGGCCAGAGGTGGGGGGGCGCCGGAGAGACTTGGAAATACTCGGAGACTGCTCGGCTGCACTCGGAAACCCTCGGAAAGGCTTGGAAACACTCAGGAACTGAGTATTTCCCAGTGTTTCCGAGTATTTCTGAACGGCTCCGTATTTCCGAATGGCTCCTTGCAACACTCGCAAACCGAGTCAGAATTTTTTAAAAATAATTGCTCGTATTGCGAAGCGCTTGTTAACCGCATTATTCGCAATCCGAGGTTTCTCTGTACACCTTTTCTTTTAAGGATAAATGTTTTTCATAAATAAATAACTGCTGATCTTTGTAAGCAACTCTGTCAGTGGTAAACCGTTTGTCTCAACACTCCAACTGCTCCGTTTGCGGGACAGCTTGTTCTGCTGAAAAACAACAAACTTACTGGCCAGATCACCAGGTAAAAATAAAGGAAAGGAAGCCTCAAAAAAAAAAAAAAAAACTAATACAGCCACCACATCTAACAATTGGTAAATATAATAAAATGTTTGGTTTTGGGTTTTCTTATTCAAACGTTTTATTGGAATAAAGAGCGATAAATTACATTCTCATGGTAAGACATAAGCAATAGAGGAGCATGGCACACATAAACAAAGGCTTGGATTGTAGCCCAGGTAAAATCAAGCAAAAGGTTAAACAAAAACTCAACAAGAGCACGACCCAAGGGATCGATTAGAACAATGTTGTTGCATAGCATACACATGTTACGTAGTTGTAGATCTGCTTTTGACTTTAATACTGCTTTGAGTACACAGGTGGAAGGTTTGTTTAAAGATCAGACAATTTAGGGATACCCTATACTAAGAGAACTTTCAACTGTCAGAACACCCATTACTGCACACAGAGATTTTCCCCTATGTTATGAGGTCAATCCTTCCCTTTTAGGGTAGGAAGTAAATGACAACTCAACTGCCATTTGTGTCCATCATTCAAATTGTAAGACATGAAGTGATGGGTAATGATTCATACAAGAACAGGCAAATGTCTTTCTCACTGAGACATCCGATCATTTGTAGCATTGCTCTACAATCACTTTCATGGAAAAATAGCAAATAAAAAAAAATAATATGGCATTTCCATAGCTCCCAACTGTCCCTGATTTTGAGGGACTGTCCCTGATTTGGAGCAATGTCCCTCTGTCCCTCATTCCTCCTCATTTGTCCCTCATTTTGGTCTGATCTATATAGTTGTATATAAAGTGTTTCTCAGTACTAAACCTTTCATCTAAATTCTAAATTGCTGCATTTGTAAATTTTAATAGCCAATGTAAAGGAATAGTAGTGGTTAAAAAAAAAGTCCTTGTGGATTTAATTAACCTTTTTTTTTTGGTTAATTCACCTTTAAGAGGGTGTGGCAGGGGGTGTGTCTTATGCCTACATATGTTTGCAAGTAGGTGTCCCTAATTCCCATCTCAAAATGTTGGGAGGTATGCATTTCTTCAGAGCGAAAACAGGTAGGCCTCTGCCACAAAATGTGTTAAAATCCCTGCAATGTACATAGAACACCCAGAGAAGATTGTTTTTTTCTCAACAAAAGTGGAGTTACTCTTTAAAGCTGTAGTAAGGTTTACACACAAAAAAAAAAGAAAACCCCAAAGATAAAGAAGGCATAATGTGCTAGAATGCACTGCATTGGAGACGCTCAAGTGACAAGTGACAAGCTGCATCTGAAGGCAGACGATGTGGCAAGTGACAAGCTGCATGTGGTGGCCAGCGACATGGCAAGTGACAACTTGCATCTGGTGGCAGGTGACATGACAAGTGGCAAGCTGCATCCAGGCCTGTACTGGCCATCGGGACTACAGGGAGTTTCCCGGTGGGCCGATGGCTCAGTGGGCTGGTTTCAGTGACAGCCTGTCAAAGTAATGGCTTTCTTGGTTCGCCCTCAACTTCACACAGTGATGTGAGAAAGATAAGAAAAATAGAGGAGAATAAGTGAAATAGTAAAAGAGGTTAGTGAGGACTCCTTATGTTATGCTACCTATGTTTTTTTGCACAATTGCGTATAGTTTATATACTGTTTTTGTGCTTGTTTGCACAAATAAAGTGGACCGGTCTGGATGAAGTCCAGGGCCAAATTTTTATCCCAGTCCAGCCCTGGCTGCATCTGATGGCAGATAATGTGACAAGCTACATCTGGTGGCAGGCGACGTGGCAAGTGACACGCTCAGGGCTCCCACTGATTCTGCATTAGGGTGAGTTGAACTATTTCATCTTATATTACAATGTAATAATAGAAATAATGCCCTTCAATGATCCTGACACCATATCAACCATGGTGCCATGATGATTGAAGCGCCAACACCAGCCATTGCCTTGACAAATTGCCCGCAAAAAACTGCACTGCACTTGCCCTGCCAGCACCTCTGCTTTTCGATGAAAAACTGACCACACTAAACATGAGAGCACAGCAAAGTCAGTTCTCTAGCTGTGCTGGGAACTAAGCCTGGTCTCCTACAGTGATCAGATTTGTCCTGACATGCACCCCCTTCGCGTGCTGCCATTCACTTGGAAGAGCGGTGTGCTGCTGTTTCTCCTCATTCAGCTCTTTTGCAGCTGAGAACAGAGATTATGCGATCACTTATTAAAACTGGGAAAAAAAGTTTTACTACCCCCGTAGGAGTTGCTGAAGTCAAGGTTCCCCACTGCTGCACAAACTGATTTCATCCGGACACAGAAATCAGTCTTTGGCTTGTTTTTTTTTTTTTTGCAGCTTTATTAGGGGACGATAACTTGGATAGAGTAAGAGATTATGGCATGCCCAGTGTGACAACAATTCAACTTCAGGGACACTTCCTCCTATTTACAGATTCCTCTTCTTCCTTACACCTGCACAAACTTTGTTCCTCTTTGCACAGCTTCTGCTGGTTCACGCCTGAGGGAACTAACAGTCTATTTTCAGTTCAGCGACACCCCATTACAGGCAGGAACTCTCAGTTCTGTGAAAAGGAGAACATATGGAGTGAAACAGCAGATTGGTTTTGAACTTTCCTCCAGTTCGTTTGAAGACATGTCTTGACCCGTGTTCTTGATTTTGGTTCCGTATTGAAAAGACTGCCTTCCTGAACCTTATTCACCCCCAGGGCCATCTTAACAGCATTGTGGGCCCCTGGGCATAGTAGTGCACTGGGGCCCCAACAAGACCCACTACCGCTCACCAAACGCAACCCAATCCCAGGTAGCAACCAGTATCACAAGAATGTATGTCCCCAATTCTAAAGACCTCCTGTCTCCATCCCTCCCTCTGTTGCAGGTCCCTCCAACCTCTTCACCCTCCATCAATTCCATCCCTCTGTTACTCTATCCCTCCCTTCTTCTATCTTTCCACAACTCCATCCTTTTATCTTTTGCTCCATTCCTCCCTCCATCATACTGTCCATCCAACAATCCTTGTGCCTTATTTCCCTCCACCTTTTCTATCCTCCATCACTTTCATCCCTCTAGTATCCTGTCTCTCCCTCTTTTTTTCCATAACTCCATCCCTCCATCCTTTGCTTCATCATTCCATTTCTCTGTCTCACTCACACCCCTCCATGCCTTGCTCTATCCCATCATCTATCTCTCTGTCACCCAATCTACAGTCAGGTCCATAAATTTTGGGACATCGACACAATTCAAATCTTTTTGGCTCTATACACCATCACAATGGATTTGAAATGAAACGAACAAGATGTGCTTTAACTGCAGACTTTCAGATTTAATTTGAGGGTATTTACTTCCAAATCAGGTGACCGGTGTAGGAATTACAACAGTTTGTATATGTGCCTCCCACTTTTTAAGGGACCAAAAGTAATGGGACAGATTAACAATCATCCATCAAACTTTCACTTTTTAATACTTGGTTGCAATTCCTTTGCAGTCAAATACAGCCTGAAGTCTGGAATGCATAGACATCACCAGACGCTGGGTTTCATCCCTGGTGATGCTCTGCCAGGCCTCTACTGTAACTGTCTTCAGTTCCTGCTTGTTCTTGGGGCATTTTTCCTTCAGTTTTGTCTTCAGCAAGTGAAATGCATGCTCAATCGGATTCAGGTCAGGTGATTGACTTGGCTATTGCATAACATTCCACTTCTTTCCCTCTTTCCACTCTTTGGTTGCTTTTGCAGTATGCTTCGGGTCATTGTCCATCTGCACTGTGAAGCGCCGTTCAATGAGTTCTGAAGTATTTTGCTGAATATGAGCAGATAATATTGCCCGAAACACTTCAGAATTCATCCTGCTGCTTTTGTCAGCAGTCACATCATCAATAAATACAAGAGAACCAGTTCCATTGGCAGCCATACATGCCCACGCCATGACACTACCACCACCATGCTTCACTGATGAGGTGGTGTGCTTTGATTCATGAGCAGTTCCTTTCCTTCTCCATACTCTTCTCTTCCCATCACTCTGGTACAAGTTGATCTTGGTCTCATCTGTCCATAGGATGTTGTTTCAGAACTGTGAAGGCTTTTTTAGATGTTGTTTGGCAAACTCTAATCTGGCCTTCCTGTTTTTGAGGCTCACCAATGATTTACATCTTGTGGTGAACCCTCTGTATTCACTCTGGTGAAGTCTTCTCTTGATTGTTGACTTTGACACACTTACACCTACCTCCTGGAGAGTGTTCTTGATCTGGCCAACTATTGTGAAGGGTGTTTTCTTCACCAGGGAAAGAATTCTTTGGTCATCCACCACAGTTGTTTTCTGTGGTCTTCCGGGTCTTTTGGTGTTGCTGAGCTCACCGGTGTGTTTTTTCTTTTTAAGGATGTTCCAAACAGTTGATTTGGCCACACCTAATGTTTTTTGCTGTCTCTCTGATGGGTTTGTTTTGTTTTTTCAGCCTAATGATGGCTTGCTTCACTGATAGTGACAGCTCTTTAGATCTCATATTGAGAGTTGACAGCAACAGATTCCAAATGCAAACAGCATACTTAAAATGAACTCTGGACCTTTTATCTGCTCCTTGTAAATGGGATAATGAGGGAATAACACACACCTGGCCATGGAACAGCTGAGCAGCCAATTGTCCCATTACTTTTGGTCCCTTAAAAAGTGGGAGGCACATATACAAACTGTTGTAATTCCTACACCATTCACTTGATTTGGATGTAAATACCCTCAGATTAAAGCTGAAAGTCTGCAGTTAAAGCACATCTTTCACACACACGTCTGTTTTCATGGACTCCGCTTGCTCAGCAGGGATCGCTCCGCTGAGCCGACGAATGACAGGTCCGTCTGTGCTCACTGTTTAGAGACGGACCTGTCAGAGCTCCACTCCCCTCTATGGGGGATCGGATGAAAACAGATCTGCCTGTCCGTATTCATCCCATCTGCCAGAGGGATGGACAATAGGGTTTCCATCCGTCCGGATTAGCGGATTGGATGACAGCGGACAGGTCACCGCTGACATTCGTCGCTCCATAGAGGTGAATGGAGCGTCCGATCAGGTCCTCCTGAAAACTGACAGACAGACCTGAATGAGTGAAAGGACCCTAACTCACTCCTCACTCATTCCATCTCTCTGTCCATCCACCTCCCCCATCACTCCACTACTCTGTCTTTCCATAATAAAAATACTCTAGTGCGCTTCCACACCAAATTTGTTCACTATTTACTAAAAAAATATATGAATAATAAACACCTTAAGACCATCAAGCACAATAACCAAATATAGAATTATCATACGTTTTATAAAACACACACTATACAACACCAGCACTTTTCATCTACAAAACCAGCCTGATCGGTGATATTTCTCCTGGCATGCTGGGATTTGTGGTGCCACAGCCTGGCCCATTGAGGTGATCATGCAGGAGAGGAGCCTGTGCCTGGTGAGCAGGCAATGGGTAGGGATAGGGAGGTCTAATAGAGATTGGAGGGAGATCTCAGAAAACGTGATCCCTTTAGAAACAGAGCAGTTTACAGCCACACACAAAAATGATCTAGTGTAACAGCATGGACAGGAGCCTGCTACACAGAGCCCATCCTCTCCCCTCTCCCCCCCTCCTCTACACAGAGCCCATCCTCTCCCCTCTCTCCCCCTCCTCTACACAGAGCCCATCCTCTCCCCTATCTCCCGCCTCTACACAGAGCCCATCCTCTCCCCTATCTCCCTCCCCTACACAGAGCCCATCCTCTCCCCTCTCTCCCCTTCCTCTACACAGAGCCCATCCTCTCCCCTCTCTCCCCTTCCTCTACACAGAGCCCATCCTCTCCCCTCTCTCCCCTTCCTCTACACAGAGCCCATCCTCTCCCCTCTCTCCCCTTCCTCTACACAGAGCCCATCCTCTCCCCTCTCTCCCCTTCCTCTACACAGAGCCCATCCTCTCCCCTCTCTCCCCTTCCTCTACACAGAGCCCATCCTCTCCCCTCTCTCCCCTTCCTCTACACAGAGCCCATCCTCTCCCCTCTCTCCCCTTCCTCTACACAGAGCCCATCCTCTCCCCTCTCTCCCCTTCCTCTACACAGAGCCCATCCTCTCCCCTATCTCCCTCCTCTACACAGAGCCCATCCTCTCCCCTATCTCCCTCCTCTACACAGAGCCCATCCTCTCCCCTATCTCCCGCCTCTACACAGAGCCCATCCTCTCCCCTCTTTCCCCCTCCTCTACACAGAGCCCATCCTCTCCCCTCTCACCCCCTCCTCTACACAGAGCCAATCCTCTCCCCTATCTCCCCCTCCTCTACACAGAGCCCATCCTCTCCCCTCTCCCCCTCCTCTACACAGAGCCCATCCTCTCCCCTCTCTCCCCCTCCTCTACACAGAGCCCATCCTCTCCCCTATCTCCCTCCTCTACACAGAGCCCATCCTCTCCCCTATCTCCCTCTTCTTCACAGAGCCCATCCTCTCCCCTCTCTCCCCCTCCTCTACACAGAGCCCATCCTCTCCCCTATCTCCCTCCTCTACACAGAGCCCATCCTCTCCCCTCTCTCCCCTTCCTCTACACAGAGCCCATCCTCTCCCCTCTCTCCCCTTCCTCTACACAGAGCCCATCCTCTCCCCTCTCTCCCCCTCCTCTACACAGAGCCCATCCTCTCCCCTCTCTCCCCCTCCTCTACACAGAGCCCATCCTCTCCCCTCTCTCCCCCTCCTCTACACAGAGCCCATCCTCTCCCCTCTCTCCCCTTCCTCTACACAGAGCCCATCCTCTCCCCTATCTCCCTCCTCTACACAGAGCCCATCCTCTCCCCTCTCTCCCCCTCCTCTACACAGACCCCATCCTCTCCCCTCTCTCCCCCTCCTCTACACAGAGCCCATCCTCTCCCCTCTCTCCCTCCTCTACACAGAGCCAATCCTCTCCCCTCTCTCCCCCTCCTCTACACAGACCCCATCCTCTCCCCTCTCTCCCCCTCCTCTACACAGAGCCCATCCTCTCCCCTATCTCCCTCCTCTACACAGAGCCCATCCTCTCCCCTCTCTCCCCCTCCTCTACACAGAGCCCCTTCTCTCCCCTCTCTCCCCCTCCTCTACACAGAGCCCATCCTCTCCCCTATCTCCCTCCTCTACACAGAGCCCATCCTCTCCCCTCTCTCCCCCTCCTCTACACAGAGCCCCTTCTCTCCCCTCTCTCCCCCTCCTCCTGCCCACTAAGATAAGCTACCAACAGGACAGCATGTTGTTTTCAGCTAGCTTACCTTAGGCTGGCCATACATGGTCGAATTTAGAAAGAATTTTCTTTTGAAAATCAGAAAATGTGTGCGTTTTGTGATCCGATGATGCCACCATTGATTTTGAAATTCGGCCAACCAAGCCTTCAATTTCACCTCATGTTGCTACAGAAAATAATTTTCATGGCTGGGAATCTTCTTTTCTTTCCGGGAATTTTCTTTTCTTGCACATGCGCATTTCTTTTTCGATTACATTTCTCGCACGAATCTCCCATCATTGATTAGAAAATCGTTAGTCTTTCAAAAAATTTCCAACATGTCTGATTACTCAAATTGATCGCCGCACGAAAATCGGCTGTTGCTGCAGCCCACTAATGATGCGAAATACGAACGAAAATTCTTAGATAAGATTTTCAAAAGAAAATTCTTTAGAAATCCGACCTATGCATGGCCTGCCTTAGGCTAGGCTGAACTCTTTCCTCCACTGCAGGCTGGCTCCACTCCTCCCCCTCTCAGCTTCTCCTGTGAGGAACTTGAAAAAGGCGCGCTGAGAGAAAGGGGGATGGTACAAATAGCTTCACTCACTCAGATAGATGATCGGAGACTCTCAGTCTCTGCCGGCTCCAGCCGGGAACTGCACATGCACAGTCGAGCCAAAAGAGAGTACTGCATCCCCCTAGATTGGAGCCAGCCCTGATGGGGCCCCATGAGCACTTGGGGGCCCTGGTCCGTGCCCAGGGGTGCCCTCTCGGTAAGACGACCCTGTTCACCCCCTTGATGTATTTAGAGGTTTCAATTAGGTCTCCCCTTTCCCTTCTTTCCTCTAGACCAGGGGTCTCCAAACTTCTCTGAGGGCCAGATGCTAGCCTTTATGCGGCCCTTTGAGCACTATCCCAATGATATGAGGTACTATTCCTCCTACTGACTCCAACAATAGAGCACTATTTCTTCAACACATACAAATCATACCAATGATGAGGTACTATTCCTCCTACTAATAACAATGATGAGGCTTTAATCCTCCTCCTCCTACTGACCACCAACCTTGAGGCCATGTTTATTCTCACCGATGCTGGGTCCAGGCAATTTTCTACCCCAACTGGCCACAATTTGGCCTCCCCAAAGTTTAATGGACAGTAAACTGGCCCTTTGTTTGAAAAGTTTGGAGACCCCTGCTCTAGGCTGTACATATTAAGTTCCTGATGTCACTTTCAATATGTTTTACCCCCACAGACCATTCACCACTCTCTCTGGACTCGTCCTATCCTATCAATATCTTTCTTTAAGTGAGGTCTCCAGAACTGGACACAGTATTCTAAATGAGGTCTCACTAAAGATCTATATAGGGGAATCAGGACCTCCTTCCTCCTGCTGGTGATCCCTCTAGTGATACATTCTTGTATTCTATTCCCCTTTCCCACTGCATGGCCACACTGTTTGCTCTTTTTGCAATCATCTGAAATCTACTCACTGTCTTTCCTTGCTCTCTCCGCTGCCTCTCTGGCTTGAATCCCTCCAACTGCCTGTGGTGGGATCCTTCCTTCCAAGCAAGCCTCCCAAGCACCAGCCTGAGGTAACCCCCCCCCCCCCCAAGGGGTCCCTTAAGGGTCACCGACAGCCTCCCTCAGCACTGCATTTTCTACCCAAACTCCCTGCTGGCATGGCTCATGTCTATTTAAAGGCTTCTTTGGCTCGCTGTCAGGACCCCAACAGCTCACATGGAGATGATAAAAACATGCATTTGACAGGGAAAATACATCCAGGGGACATCAGTGGGTGTAGGGGCTTCATAAGCCCGTGCCCCTGTGGTCACCTCCACTTGTAGGGCTGTTGCGACCAGCTAGATGGTCAAATGTGGGAAGAGTCAAAGACGAGGCTTCTCCGGGTTCCTGCCAACGGCTCACACCTGCAAGCGTCCACACCGGAAGTGCCCTGGGGATTGGCCAAAGGCCCCCTAAATATTTAAGGCAACCCGTCTACTATTTTCTAACATTTTAGAAACAGGGCGAGGAACCGGAGAGCTGCCAAGATGAGTCATCCAGCCCTGGCTTCTAATAACCCTGACCCAGATTTAAGGACTATCTAGGGTTGCCACCTTTTCTTCAAGCCAAACCTGAACACTTTAGCTGCCTGGGACACCTTTGTGTGCCCAGAGGAGAGTAGTAATGCGGTGCGTATAGCGTGCAGCAGCGGACAGTGGCTGCGGTCAGATTGCTCTTGCTGACATCGTTGCTTTGTTCCTCAGTGATGGCCGAACCTGCCCCAAGACAGCCGCCTGCAGCACCCAGACGGCAGCAGAGTAGGATGTGACTATCTTGGTGACTTGGGGAGCCACAGCCCGGTCTGAATCATGTGTCCGGGTTTCAGTCCACCTGAAACCCGGACACATGATTCAAAACCTGGACTGTTCGGGTGAATCCTGGACAGGTGGCAACCCTACGTTTAACCCAGAGCCAGACTATGTTTTATCTGCACTACACTTCTAGTAGCACACACTAAAGGGTGCTACAAAAAGTATTTATAATGTTTTTTTTTTTATATCTATACACAAATGTTTTGCCTTTCATTTCTATTTTAAATGGAATGGGTTGTTTTACAAGGTGAGGGTTTACCTGTACTTAAAAAAAAATTGGAGAGTTCTTCTTTAAGTCAACTTGCATTTTCAAACAGATAAGGTGCTAACAAAAGCCTAAAAGTAGGGCTGTCATAACAGAAGTACTGGAGCTGCCATTGGTGACCCCTTTCTAAAAATGCAGACTGGAGAAAAGACAGAAGTCCTTATCTGATAACTTGTTCTGGGTTAGTGACTGAAGATATTGGATAAAGGGAGTTAGGAAGACAGCCAGGCAATTATGATATTCAGAAGGAAGAGAGGCCAGTGGTGTCAGTCTCTGTGATTCTCTTATGACAGGTTTTCTTTAATGAATGCTATGTCCAGGGTTCATTGCTACATTTCTTTTTTTTTTCCATGGGGAAAAGCTAACCACTCCGCTACTACCTTCTAATAGTTTTGCTGTACATTGTTTTACTCTTTTTTTCTTCTTTTTTTTTTTTTATTTTTTTAATATGGTTTGTAAAATCTTTTGTAAGCCAGCAGATGGAAGCCATTATCCACTTGCCAACCACCTTCTGCGGTTATACTGTGGCAAGGCGGCTAGGCTGCGCAAACCGACGTACCTGTATGTCAGTCTGTGCATGAGATTGTGTGGGCGCGGGTGCCCGCTGCACGCAGGGGGAGCGCACGCACTGGTCTGCCGGGCTCCATGTCCGCCAGCCACCCGCGATGGTGGTACAGAGAGTAAACAAGGCAGATCCCCGTTCTGACAGGGGACAACATTGAGATCTGCTGTTCCTAGTTATCAGGAACAGCAATCTCTGTGTTGTGCCAGTAAGCCCACCCCCCCCCCCCCCACAGTTAGAACATACCAAGGGAACACAGTTAACCCCTTGATCGCCCCCTAGTGTTAACCCCTTCCCTGGCAGTGTCATTTATACAGTGATCAGTGCTTTTTTTTATCACTGATCACTGTATTGGTGTCACTGGTCCCCAAAAAGTGTCACTTAGGGGTTGATTTACTAAAGGCAAATAGACAGTGCACTTTGCAAAGAGTTGCTCCAGAGCTTAGTAAATGAGCAGCAGCTGTAATGACTTCCAACATCCAATCATGTGCAAGCAAAAATGCTGTTTTTTTTTTTTTTTTTCCTTGCATGTGATTGGTTATTCTTTGCAAAGTGAAGCTTTACCTCATTTACCAAGCTCTGGAGCAACTGCACTTGCACTTTAGGGTCAAATTTGTCAGCCGCAATGTCGCAGTCCCGCTAAAAATCGCAGATCGCCGCCATTACCAGTAAAAACAATAAAAAAACCTATCCCCTATTTTGTAGATGGTAGAACTTTTGCGCAAACCAATCAATATACGCTTATTGGGATTTTTTTAACAAAAATATGTAGCAGAATACATGTTGGCCTAAACTGATGAAGAAATTTGAATTTTTACTTTTTTTTGGATATTTATTATAGCAGAAGGTAAAAAATTTCGTTTTTTATTTATAGCGCAAAAAAATTTCAATCTCAGAGGTGATCAAATACCACCAAAAGAAAGCTATATTTGTGGGGAAAAAAAAAGGACGTCAACTTTGTTTGGGTACAACGTCACACGACCGTGTAATGGTCAGTTATAGCGAGGCAGTGCTGTAGCTCAAAAAATGGCTTGGTCATTAAGGGAGGCAAATCCTTCCGGGGCTGAAGTGGTTAAAAAAGCATTTTATTTTATCACAGGGTAACGTTACCTAATCCACTTTCAATCAGAACAATGAATGATGATATCTTAGTAATGAGTTACTTTAGAATGGAACTTTTCATTGTTTAAAATGAGTTAGCCAGCAGAGTTTCGGAATAGTTTCCCTGGAAACCATAGCGTCATGAGATGCTTAGCAACCATTGCGGCTGCCCTAGTGACGAAAAACTCTTAACTAGCCAGTTCTCATTGCTGTACTATACCTACATGTGCCCATTTATTAAACACATGACCTTGTAATATGTATCTGTCTATACAAGGAGCATTCGCCAATCTGTTTCATTTTCCTCTGTATGTAAGAAATCTTTAACAGCCTGGAACACACATTGCCTATTTTAATACTTATTCGACCATGAAAAAATGTTATTTGATACTTTGTATCCTCTGGGAAATGTCACAGTTTGGTAGAAAGGTTTTTTCTTTTTAACATTTCATGGTTTCTTGTCTCATCACAAAGTTTTCAGTGTCTGAATTTATTTGTTGTGCATCAGCAGTGAGCTGCTCAGTGAAACATCACACTGCTTTCAATGCTTTGAGTAAAGTGTACCTGTCATCAGTGCCGGAACAAGGTCATCTAGAGCCCAGGGTGAACATGTCAAATTGCAACCCCCCCCCCAAATGTATGAACAATATGTGTCAGCAAAAATCCCCCCCCCCATAAAAATCGAGTGCTAATCTGCAGGGTTACCCATAAATTCACCCTTCTCCCAGTACAAATCCGCCCCCCTACAGAAATTTCCCTTCCTTCCTAGCACAAATCTTTGCCCCCCCCCCCCCTCCCAGCCCCTATAGTTAAATACAGTTAAAATCCCCTCTCCCCATATCCCCATAGCACAAATCCCTTCCACACACACACAAAAAATGTCACTCTCCTAGCACAAACCTCTCAAATGTCCTCTCTGAGCGCAATTCCTCTCCCCCCACTCCAAATACCCCCAGGCACAAATTCCCCTCCATCAAAGTTATCCTCCTAGCACAAATATCCCCCAATCATCCCTAATAGCATAAATCCCCCCCCCCCCCCCCAAAAAAAAAAATCCCCTACTAGCACAAATTACTTCCTCCCTCTACCATATCACCTTTTCTAGCATTAAACCTCAAAATCCCCCCTTCTAGAACAAATCCTGTTCCCCCCTCCCAACACAAATCCCCCCCCCCCCAAAAAAAAATCACCACTCTTAGCACAGCTCCCCAGAGAACCATTCTTACTCCTCAATTTCCCCCTCCTAACACAAATCCTCATCCCCCAATCGCCTCATGGTGCCCACTTCACATGACACCACAGTGCCCAGGGCAGCCTCCCCTGCCGCCCACCCCTTGTCCTGGCACCGCCTGTCACCTACATACTGTGCAGATAGTATCTATATATGATCAAATGACAACCATATTGCAGTTTACTGGCCTCATGTACACTGCTACTCCTAAAAGTCAAGTTCAGGAGCGTTTGGCGTTTTGGCGCCCCTGAACACAACTCAGTAAAAGTCTACGCACACATGGGCTTTAACCAGAGTTTAGGAGCAGCAGAGTTTAGAGGCAGTCAAAGCTCAACGCCTGAATGCAGAAGAATTGCGTTCAGGAGGGGAGCTTTTGGGCATAAACAATGCCAAACGCTCCTAAATGTGCATAAACGTGTCTAAACGCACCTAAACGCTAAGCGTGTTTAGCATTTCAGAGTCTATTTATTTCAATGGCCAGAATAAATTCAAATTCTGGCCAATGAAATAAACTCCCCAAAACCAAATGCTGCTAAACTCTGCTAAACTCACCTAAACTGGTTTGAAAAAATGCATCTTAGGTGAGTTTTTAAAGCTGATTTTACATGAGGCCTAATGGCAGTGTATTATTAAAGCTGAAATCCAGGCACAAAATAAAAAGTGATTATAAAGGCTGAAGGTTTTTTACCTTTATAGTAACATAGTTACATAGTAGGTAAGATTGAATAAAGACAACAGTCCATCCAGTTCAACCTGTGTAGGTGTATATGTGCGTGTGTGTAGAAAAATCACTTCCCATATCCCTGTATGTTGTTTTCGCTAAGATGCTCATCCAAAAGTCTTTTAAAACCATCCATACTTCCTGTTGACACCACTGATTGTGGAAGAGGGTTCCACATCCTTACCGCCCTGACAGTGAAAAACCCCCTACGCACCTTAAGGTTAAACTGCTTCTCTTCCAGTCTCATCGTGTGGCCCCGTGTCCTCTCACACTCCCTGGGACTGAAAAGTTTCATACTTACGCTGGGATCACCGTTGAGATATTTGTATATCGCAATCATATCTTCTCTCAAGCACCTCTTCTCCAGGGAGAATACATTTAGCACTTGTAGTCATACCTCATAATTGAGGTCCTCCAGTCCCCTTATTAATTTAGTTGCTCTTCTCTGGACTCTCTCTAGCTCCAACACATCATTTTGGAGGATTGGTGACCAGAATTGGATGGAATACTCCAGATGTGGCCAAACCAGAGTTTTATAAAGTGGCAGAATATTCGTCTTATCTCTGGAGTAAATTCCCTTTTTTATGCATGCTAATATTCTGCTGGCTTTGGTAGCCGCAGCTTGACATTGCATGCTATTGCACAGTCTGTCTTCTACTAGGACCCCCAGATCCTTCTCCATCCTGGAAGCCCCTAGGGGTTCTCCCCCTAAAGAGTATTATCTCTAAGAAGAAATTCTCACCAGAAGTGGACAATGACGTTGCCATCCCGTGTACATAAATGTAAAACAGGGGACCCCCACATGAGGGTTGGGATTTTAAGGGCAACTGAGTATAATTGAAAAAAACAATATAAGTATAAATATAGACATATTTTATTAATTGTTTACTCATTAAAAAGTCAGTGCATATAATTAATACAACTGACTAATTAAGAACAAAACATGTAGTATGGCATGAAAATACCAACAGATACAGTCTCCTGCGTTTGAAAATTGAGCCCGACGCGTTTCAGGAACTTGTTCTTTCCTCAGGGGCTTATCACACATGGAGATCAGTGTATATCTTATGCCAGAGAAAACCGTATTTGCTGTTGGGTGTCCAGTGGAATAAACGGAGAACAGAAATTGAAGTGATCCCCTGCGATCAAGCAAGGTGTAACAATGCTTAGTTCACGTATGTTGTATCAGCTGTGTAGTGTGGGAATTACCAACATACCACCATGAGAATTTCAAAATCCCATGTATTATACCGTAAATACTGCTTGATAAAAAGTGTCAGGGGTATCACACATGAGGAGCCGATATCTCGTAGCCAAACAGCAATGGCTGTTTATTCAGGTCCTCTTGTAAAGTTTCTATATCCTGCTGTGTTGTTATTGCCCTACATATTTTCTTCAGCAAACACTGAGATCGAGCTATTTATCTCATCCTCTATATCATTTATAAATAAATTAAACAGAATTGGTCCCAGGACGGAGCCCTGGAGTACCCCACTAACCACTCTCGACCATTCTAAGTATACGTTATTTATCACAACCTTTTGGACACGCCCCCCATAGCCAGTTTTCTATCCAGGTACATTCTCTATGGTCCATGCCTCCAGATCTCAGCTTGTAGATTAAGCATTTGTGGGGGACTGTATCAAATGCTTTTGCGAAATTCAGATACACCACATCCACCATCGTAACCTTTGTCCAGATGGCAGCTCACTTCCACGCAGAATGTTAATAGGTTGGTTTGGCAAGAGCTGCCTTTCGTAAACCAGTGCTGATTACTGCTAATGATAATATTTTCATCAGCAAATTCTTGCTATCATCCCCTCAAATATTTTACAAACTACCGAAGTTAGACTGACAGGTCTATAGCTCCCAGGAATAGATCTCTGCCCTTTTTGGAATATTGGTACCACTTGGGCTTTTCACCAATCAACTGTTACCAATCCTGTCAGTATGCTATCTATGAATATTAGAAATAGCGGTCTGACTATAACCTTACATAGTTACATAGTAGGTGAGGTTGAAAAAAGACTATGATAACCTGACTGAGTTCTCGGGTGTAAGCCATCTGGTCCCCATGATTTATTAATGTTAAAGAGGGAAGGGAGTCCCGCGGAATAAAAAAATTTTAAAGTCAGCAGCTACAAATACTGCAGCTGCTGACTTTTAAAATAAGGACACTCACCTGTCCCGGGGTCCAGCGATGTCGGCACCCGAGACCGAATCGTCCCTCGGTCCTCGGGTGCTGCCGCCGCCATTCTCTGTAAGGGAATCAGGAAGTGAAGCTCTGCGGCTTCTCTTCCTGGTTCCCTACTGTGCATGCGCGATACGCGCTGCGCTTCCCAACTGGTCCCCGCTGTCTCTGGGACCCATGTGTGTCCCAGCAGACAGCGCGGTGGGGGCGGGAGGGGGCGTAGACTCCTGTGGGAGTCTATGCCGGAAGTGGGTGCAAATACCTGTCTTAGAAAGGTATCTGCACCCCCCTCCCCCCTGAAAGGTGCCAAATGTGACACCGGGGGGGGAGGGTTTAGAAAAGCGGAGGTTCAATTTTTGTGTGAACCTCCGCCTTAAGCTTCTCTAATCCTTTCCAGATTCCTGCCTAAGTTAGAACATACTGTTCGGCGAGCACGGTCTTTCAATAGAGCTGTACCATCCCCAATAAGGTGCAGCCCGTACTTACTAAAGAGCCAGTAACCAACTGTGAAGTCAGCCCAGTTCTCCAGGAACCTGAACTCCTCTTTTCTACACCGGTTCATCAGCCACTTGTTGAGTTCCCTAATCTCCTACTGCCTCTCTAGTGTGGCTAGAGGCATAGGTAATATTTCAAAGAAAAACACCTTGGAGGTCCTTCTCCTCAATTTATTCCCTAGGTCACTGAAATCATTTTTTTAGGACACTCCACCTTCCTCTCACTTTGTCATGGGTGCCTCCAACTCCAGCAGTTTCTCCATGATTATAATGCAGATGTTTCACCTGCCACAGACAGGGCAGCTCCCTGTACTTGTCTATGAATAGGGGGAGGAAGTTGTGATCATTGAAGCCATCCATTTTCTCTGCAAGACACAACACCAGACAAACCCTAATGTCAGGCTAAACTCTCCTAATCTTGTCCCAATATAGGCCTCAATCTAGAAGCAATATAGGCCACTGATGCACCAAGTTAAACTTGTACCTTCGTTAAAACGATCGGCGCTTCCGCTACTCCTTCCTCCGCTCACAGATCGTACATACGACGCAAGCGTGTTACGCTTTATATACACTGCGCATGTGTGAAAATCCGCCCGCTCCTGACATTCTTCCTAGTCTATTCCCCGCCCCTTGCCTTTCGGCACAGTGGGCGAGCACACGGCGGAGAAAGAGCAAGTGCATGCAGACAGCAGCAGCAGCAACAACGAAAGGCCGCAGCCACGAATGTTCTGATCCCGGAGGAGATTTAAGGCCTCAAATATGTCCTTTATAGAGATGGTGGAGATGGTGGACATCTTGAAGAGGGCCGACTATGACGGGAAGCATGGACCTTACCCAATCCCAAATGTGAGAAAGGCCAAGATCATGACTAAAGTTGTGAAAAGTCTGCACAGGAATTTTGGGGTGCGGCGATCCAAGGATCAACTGAGGAAACGCTGGTCAGACCTGAAATAGAGGGAGCAGGATCAGTACAGAAAGATTAAGAGAGTTGTTGTCTGTTCCTATTATTATTATTACTTGCATGCAGCTCCATGTGCTTTTCTTTACTGTTGTACAGTTTAAAATGGCAAGTTTCAGGTTCGTGGGCACAGTAATCGTTTGTAGTAAACACTGTTCGTTCGCCCACTAATACGATGTTTTTGGCAGATGCAGGTTAACTACATTTGTTCATGCCTATTTGTATTAAAAGAAGTTTGATGTCTAGATGGGTTTGTAACTATAATGAAATGCAAACTTGATTCAGTGTAAGGAGAGGACACTCAGCAGCTGTTTACATATCTGGATGAAGGAGCACTAGTATGGGACACCAGAACAAACTTCTTAGGGTGTCCCACACAGGTGCTCCAGTGGATACTAGGGGTGTCTCAATGTGTGAAAATTGTACAACAAAATTGTACAACAAAGGTAAGTATTCCAGCTTTGTTAAAGTGGAGTTCCACCCACTTTTACAACTCTTCAGCATCCCTCACTAAACTGCGCACTGTAAACGAATTGGATATTTTTAATTTTTTTTTCTCAGCACCTACTGTATATCTGCTGTATTCATTTTTCACTTCCTCCTCCCTGGCCGTGGCCCATCGCATCATTTCCTGTTTGCAATGCCTTCTGGGAAGGGGCGGCAACTTCCTCTGACACTGCCGTTGCTATGGAAACTTGACCTGAAACCTATTACGCTGCTTGTGCTGCACTGAGCATGTGCGAGATCTGCAAGGATGAGATCCAGGAAGAAATACAGTCTGGCTTCAGATGCCCACACTTAAGATGGCCACGGCCTGCTGTAAGTTTATAAAATAACAAAATACTGCTATAAACTAACAAAACAGACCTTAGTTTACAGACTAACTTTACTAGAATACATTAAGCTTGTGTATTATAGGGTTATTTTTATTTAAAAACTATCATTTCGGCCGGAACACCACTTTAAGGGAAAAAAATAATGTCTTCAGCTTGGAACTCTGCCAAAAAAGACAGTGTGGCAGTGTGTAAGTGGCAGTGTGTCTATAGGTGGAGGCATCATTTCTATTCTTAGAGAATCGCTCGCAGACAGTGAAACTAGGAGCATTCACCTCGGAAACCCAGGCAATCTCCTGTGGAGTCCCTCAGGGTTCACCCTTGTCGCCAGTGCTATTCAACATCTACATCCGCCCTCTCCTCAAAATCATCAAAAAATCAGACCTCTGCTTCCACTCATACGCAGAGGATACCCAAATCTACTTTTGGATCACCGGACAAAAAGACCACCATCAGCAACTAGAGAAATGCCTCACTTTAATAGATGACTGGATGACCATTAGTTCCCTCAAACTCAACGGGTCAAAAACAGAACTTCTCTACCTACACGCTAACCAAAATCCCAAAACCAAGACTTCATGGACACCTCCACCATCTTTGGACAAACCATCTCTCCAAGCACCAAAGCCAAAAGTCTTGGAGTTATCTTTGACTCAGAAATGACAATGGATGCACAAATAGGATCAGTAGTTAACGGATCTCACCATCTCCTCCGCCTGTTACGCAGACTCATCCCCTTTATCCCAGAAGATGACAAAGCAGCAGTAGTTGGAACAATCATCAATTCCCGTCTCGACTACGCAAACTCACTCTACATAGGATTACCCCAATATCAGCTTGCGCGCCTACAGGCCATTCAATACCCGGCGGCAAGACTGATAACAGGAAAAAAACCCTGGGAGTCCATCTCCCCATCCCTGAGGAGCCTACATTGGCTAACAGTAAAGAATCGGATCACATTCAAGACCCTCTGCCTCACCCACAAATGCATACAAGGTAACGCCCCTCAATACCTCCGAGAGAAAATAAAACATTAGACACTGAATCGCAAGCTGCGATTATCTAGTGTAAACCTCCTCCTCGTTCCCAAATACCGCTAGAAAGCAAGGGGAGAACGAAGATTCGCAGTCCAGGAACCTCGGCTATGGAACTCTCTTCCGACTCACATCCGCATGGAAGAAAACCATCTGGCCTTCAGGAAAAAACACAATACTTACCTCTTCTAATGAAGCTGACAACACAAACGCATTAGCGCCTTGAGGCGATTCAGTTTGCATTTGCAGCGCTTTACAAATCATTAATTCATTCATTCATTCATTCATATTCTCTGCACGATTCTGTGGTGGTTTGAATTTTTCACCGTGATTAACTTTACACATTGTTCATAGACTATTTTGTTGTTTTTTCTATTGGATATCACATGTCATATGGATTCACATTTTGCTTTGTTAACCATCAGGATTCACTGTTTTTTATACTTTGGGGTTTTATTTGCCTCCTCGTTACAGAGTTGCTTTTACCGTTTGCTGCTGGTAATCGCATTGGTCTAATTCTATTGTTTTTTTTTTATCATCAATCCTTAGAGCAGCTTCATCTTGTTTTTATCTCAATTTGTGTGCATCTTCAAAATTTGGCTTTCACGGGGGTGACATCACCCCATCTGATGAAGGGAATATAAACACAGTTTTGACATACTAATGTCTGATATTGCCTTCACTTTGTCAAAGTTGAGCTTTGTAAGTTCCTGAGTTGTGTATTGTTTTATGGTTTAAAACATGCCTGTTTTAACAAAAAAAGGCTATTTGTACTGTCAAAAACAAAAATGTTATTACTAAAATATGTTGGTTTGTTCAAAAACACTTTTCTAACACACATGTGAATGTGCACCGAGTAAAAAGTTTTCTACTCAACAATGTGTGGCTTCTTCTTTCAATGCTCAATATAATTTTTTGGACTAAGTTGGTGTTTACACTGAAATGGGGGTTATTTACTAAAGGCAAATCCACTGGACAGGTAAGAAGTGTCATAATACAAAAATATAAATACACACTGTACAAATTGAAGCACTTTTTTACATTCTGTAATCACCTATCAAGATAATAGGAGAACAAAACTTTAAATAATACCATTTGAAAGTATTCAGGCAGGCCCTTTCACTACATGCTTTGGGGAATTCATCTATAAATATGACCACAAAAGAGGTAGGTATAGTGTATATGGGTTTGGCAAAGTCAGCAGATAGAGGATTGGTATAGGTTGATTAAGCGGTTGGGGGGGAAGGAGGGTTCCAAATGATTTTGGGACCCAAAAAATAGCCTCTGGCACTCTGCATTAATTTAAGGAAACAAATAACATTTGGACACATTTTAGGGGGTGTTTAGAGTAAAGCAGTACTATGGAGCTAACAAAATACATTGTTAAGTGACTAGGCTAGGTGTGTATGGGCCCAGTATAGCATGTTGGGGAGGTGAAGGCAAATATGCATGAAGGACAAAAAAGGAAGTTTAAAAAATTCAAGCATGCATGAGGATAAAGAGGTCATTCACAGCATATTACAATCATGGTAATTAGGGAATGATGAAAGAAATACAATACATTAGCAAACATTAAATGCATAGAATGTGATGTTAAAGGAGAAAACTTACCCTAATATAGTCCTTCTGCAGGACCTGAATGAGGGCAGAACAGGTCTCTGGAATAATGATCCCCAGAACCTGGGGGGAGATGCCTGTAGAGAACTTGATGTTCTGCAGACTTCTCCCCATCGCCAAGTACCGCAACCTGGTGACAAGCCTCTGCTCGGGAGTGATGGTTTGCCGCATGCAGTTGTCCTGCTTGGGGACAGCAAAGTCAACAGATGGTAAAAAACAGGGGTCCATGATCCGGAGATAATTCCTGAAATAATCAGCATTATTCTCATGGATCTCCCGCAACAAAGTCATGCTGGAGCAACCAATACTTGGTCCATGAACTCTTCCCTGCCCTGTTCATGGACTGGGCTCGGGTCAAAGTAAGAACCCCAACACCAAGCCCCCGCACAGCACGAAGTCTACGACGAGCACATACCAGCAACATGGCTTCAAAACGGTCAGCTGGTCAGAACAAACTAACAGAACGCATTGAAAATCAGAAGGCCTGAGAAGAGCAAGCTGAAAATCAGAAACGAGCGGACAAGAACGCACTGAAAATCAAATACGTACTATAAAAATACGCACTGAAAAACAGATGCGAACTGACTACACGCACTGAAAACCAGATACGAACCCACAAGCACAAACTGAAGAGCAGTAACAATCGGAAAAGCACGAGGCTGAAAAGCGCGAATCGTTTCTCACCAAACTTCTACTAACACGAGATAAACATGAGATTAGCAGAAGGAGCCCAAAGGGTGGCGCACTGGCTATTGAACTTCCCTTTTCTAGTGCCGTCGTACGTGTTGTACATCACCGCGTTCTTGACGTTCGGAATTTCCGACAAGATTTGTGTGACTGTTGTATGCATGACAAGTTTGAGCCAACATCCGTCGGAAAAAAAACATGGATTCCGTTGGCGGATTGTGCGATCGTGTGTACGAGGCATAGGGGTTATAAGGAATGGTTAGGTCTAGGGGAGAGTAAAAGCACTTATCTTCTCCTTAGTTCCCCTGGCAGATGATGCTCCACTACGCTCTGGTGGTGGACTGTTCCATGGCATCCTCACATCCAATGCAGGGCTATGAACCTTGCATCTGTCTTGATGATGTCAGGACCCTAGATCCACTTTGTGTATAACAAATGCCTTTACAAACCCAGATTTTGCCTTTTAAAAATAGCGGCCTGAGCAGAAAGCGGAGCTGTGGTAGGGGCCCACTCCGCCTACTAAAGGGTACTTCCCAAAATTACGGGAGGGGGTGGAGACAAGACCAGTCACCCCGCTAGAAGGGAGAGCAGCAGTGACCGGTCTTTACTACAAGAAGCTCCACAGAGGAAATGTTTTACACTGGAGTACTGCATTGATCTGGAAGAAATACACAAAGTGCACAAAACTTCAAGCAACGAAACTCACCAAAAACGCACTGGAACACACATTTCCTTATTTAAGGTTATTAAAAAGGGGGGGATGCACTGGACTGCATCAAAAACGCATCAAAAGCACACTGCAACGCATCAAAAACGCGCATACAGAAAAGCATTCGGAGCGCATCCGGACTGCGTTTCTATAGTGTGAACCAGCCTTTAGTAAAAAAGGTTTATGCTACATTAACTAAAGCTCACCATTGTATACAACAATGTCAGCGTAATATATAGTTTGTCTCAGCCCTTTCTTGGCAGCATGGCCTGTTACAGGATGTGAAAAAAGTATGGATTATATTTCCTAATAAAAGACAACCTACAAATATAAAAAGATGGTAATCACAATATTGTATATCCGAGAATATGTGAGTAAATTAAATCTAAATTTTCAGTAAAGTCTATATTTTAGTACATTTTTAGTGTACACAAACACAAACTAATCTCCAAATATTCATCAAACCATAAAAGATCAGACTGTGCCACGTTAATACATAACAAATATATCTAGCTTCTAAAGCGTTACTAAAGGCTACTTTTTTAAAATTAAAATAACAAGCATGTTATACTTACCTGTTCTGTGCAATCATATTGCACAGAGGGGCCCCGAATCTCCTCTTTAGGTGTCCCCCACTGGCTATGTCTGCTCCTCCTCTTTAGTTTTTTCTATGGGGCCAGACATGTGGGCTCACTCCCAAGCCAGGCTCTGTGCGTCTATAGACACATGGAGCCCAGCTCGGCCCAGCACATCTTCACTGGATTTGTCTGATAGCAGAAGGCCATGCTTCTCCCGGGTACAACACTGGATCGAGGTCGGGCTCGGGTAAGTATTTAGGGGGGGTTGGGGGTTGCTAATGGAAGGTTTTTGGCTTTTCTACTACCAAGATCACTTCAATTACAAAAGAGTAAAGCTGGCTAAGTAATGAAAAAATATGTTCACAGCTGCTATTGCAGACAGGGCTGGTGCAAGGATTTTTTACACCCTAGGCGAAACCTCATTTTTTGCGCCGCCCCTATTGACTCTGCCCCTGACTCCACCCCTTTGCCCTGCCCATGTATAAGGTGGAGGTGGGGGGGGGGTGGAGATTTTTGCAGTGCCTTTCACCTATTTCTTCAGCCGTGGTCCGCAGGCCCGCATCTGCACCTCTGGACTCGGCCTGAAGACAAATAGTGGTTGCACCAGCTCGCTTCCTCGCACCAGCTGTGGTCTGCAGGTAAATGGACAAGATACGGTAGTATATAGACAGGCTAGGGTAGTATATGGACAGGTTAGGGTAGTATATGGATGGGTTAGGGTAATGTACGGACAGGCTCGGGTAGTATACGGACAGGCTAGGGTAGTATATGGACAGGCTGGGATAGTATACAAACAGGTTAGGGTAGTATACAGACAGGCTAGGGTAGTATATGGACAGGCTAGTGTAGTATACGGACAAGTTAGCGTAGTATATGGACAGGCTAGGGTTGTATATAGACACAGGTTAGGGTAGAATATGGACAAGTTAGTGTAGTATACGGACAGGTTAGGGTAGTATATGTACAGGCTAGGATAGTATACAAACATGTTAGGGTAGTATACGGACAGGCTAGGGTAGTATACGGACAGGCTAGGGTAGTATATGTACAGGCTAGGGTAGTATATGAACAGGTTAGGGTAGTATATAGACACAGGTTAGAGTAGTATATGGACAGGCGTGGGTAGTATACGGACAGGTTAGGGTAGTATATTGACAGGTTAGGGTAGTGTATGGACAGGCTAATGTAGTATACGGACAGGTTAGGGTAGTATATAGACAGGCTAGGATGGTATACAAACAGGTTAGGGTAGTATACGGACAGGCTAGTGTAGTATATGGACAGGCTAGGGTAGTATACGGACAGGCTAGGGTAGTATACGGACAGGCTAGGGTAGTATATGGACAGGTTAGGGTAGTATATGGACAGGCTAGGGTAGTATATAGACACAGGTTAGAGTAGTATATGGACAGGGTTGGGTAGTATACGGACAGGCTAGGGTATTATATAGACAGACTAGGGTAGCATATTTGTTGGTAAAGGTTGTAAAGGTTTTCTTTTTTTCTTAAAATAACAAACATGACATGTCACACTTACCTGCTCTGTGCAAGGGTTTTGCACAGAGCGGGTCCCGATCCTCCTTTTCTGGGGTCCCCTGGTGGCGCTCCTGGCTCCTCCTCCTCATTAAGTGCCCCCAAGGAGAAACGCTTTCCTAGGGTTGCCACCTTTTCTTCAAGCCAAACCCAAACACTTTTGCGGCACAGGGCAATTATTATTATTTTTGCAGTAAACACTATAGGATTATAAAAGACCTGGGAAATATTTGGGTGCCCCAAGGAGAGTAGTAACGTAGTGCACAGAGCGAGACAGTGGATGTGGACAAATTGCTCTTGTGTATGACTATCTCGGTTACTTGGAGAGCCACAGCCTGGTCTGAATAATGTGTCCGGGTTACAGGTGGACTGAAACCTGGACACATGATTCAAAACCGAACTGTCCGGGTGAATCCTGGACAGGTGGCAACCCTACGCTTTCCATGGGGGCACTCGTGCGGGCGTGCTCCCGAGTCCTGCTGCTGCATCCATTGACACAGACAGCAGAACTCGGCCCTGCCCCCCGGCTCCTGTGTCACTGAATTTGATTGACAGCAGCGGGAGCCAATGGCTCCTGCTTCTATCAATCTATCCAGTGAGGACCCGAGACACCGGCTGGAGCTGCTGGGCTTGTTTTTGTCGCTGGAAAGATCAGGTTCAGGTAAGTAAAAGGGGGGCTCGGGGGGGGGGGGGCAGCTGCACCACAGAAGGTTTTTCACCTTAATGCATAGAATGCATTAGGGTGAAAAACCCACAAGGGTTTACAACTCCTTTAATGCAGAAAATTCATTAAGGGGAAAAAAAACAAAAAACTAGCCTTTACAACCCCTTTAAATTGTGTGGGCTTGTGAAATTGTGTAACACTACAATACTCAGAGTTGTAAATAGGCAATGCATTATAAAACTTTACAGCTCATAAGTTGAGTTATACCTAAATGATGGCCCTAAAATTATTAATTTACCTCCGCCATACATTTTAGCTTCACGTATGTGTGATTATGCTCTTTTATCATTTTTATGTCACAGTAAAACCTTGGTTTGAGAGTAACTTGGTTTGAGAGCATTTTGCAAGACAAGCAAAATTTTTAATTAAATTTTAGCTTGATATACAAGTAGCGTCATGTCACAACTGGGTATAAAAGAGAAGAGAGGCGCCTCTGAGTGTAGCAATATGGTTACATTTATTGAAGGTACAACATTTAAAAACATATTGCTACACTTAGAGGCGCCTCTCTTCTCTTTTATACTCTGGAGCTCCTGCTGGATTTTGCTTCTAATCCCCTTGTGGAGGCTTCCATTTGTGGATGAACATTTTATGGTTACACAACATATCACATTGCTATAATCTTTTTATATGGACTATAAACTGAAGGACCTATGAATAAATGGTTGTGGAGCGAATCATTTGAGTTTCCATTATTTTTTACGGGGAAATTCGCTTTGTGCTTTGGATTACATGCATATTTCCAGAACGAATTATGCTTGCAATCTAAGGTTTTACTGTATTTATATTAGAAGATAACTGATAAGACCAATCTCAAATTTTAGTAAAAAATACAATTTATGATAAACACACGAACACAAGTGACATAAAACTTAAATACAGCAACCTATACATAATAACCCAGTAAATATGATTGAAAAGTGGAAAGTAACTTACTACCTATGAAAATATGAACACAAGAGTCAGCGCTGGCGTGTTGAGAGGATATACACCTATTAATATGTTGCCTCCATTCAGAGTTCACTCAAGATTGATCATATAAAACCTATATACAGGATAATGTCCTTCGGCTTTCCAGACTGGGGAATCTTTGAGAAATACAAAAAACAAATAGAAAGGGCACCGGCATTGTGTAAAATCTTCAATAAAATTTTTATTAACAAATATATCTTGTACTCACAATGGTACTTGGTAAAATTGCTTATAACATAAAATCCATTCCAGTTGAGATAAGCTTAGACCAATAGGCACAGATATCCCACTGTTGATTCAGTACAACAAGATGTAATTTCTGCCCTAAATGTGTATAACAGCTAACACGTTTCAAGGGTGTGTCCTCTCAATATTAATTACTGAAGGTCTCAATCCATCCAAGTCTGTAGGTATATTGTAGGTCTAAATCAGAGATATGTGCTTCCAGGCTTAGTCTAACCAACTCCTGTTCACCAACCTCTTTCTTCTCTCCACCTCCCATATAGCATTCATGGGATGACAGAGGAGGCCCCACTTCCTCTGTCAACACCACTTGCTGGCATGTAGAAGTGATCGGATGGCTTTTCTACTACCAAGATCACTTCAATTACAAAAGAGCAAATCTGGCTAAGTAATGAAAAAATATGTTCACAGCCGCTATTGCAGCCAGGGCTGGTGCAAGGATTTTTGACACCCTAGGCAAAACCTCATTTTGCACCCCCCCCTATTGACTCCACCCTTGACTCCACCCTCTTTGGCCTGCCCATGTATATGGTGGAGGTGGCGGGGGATGGAGATTTTTGCGGCGCCTTTCACCTATTTCTTCAGCCATGGTCCGCAGGCCCGCATCTGCGCCTCTGGACTTGGCTTGAAGACAAATAGTGGCGGGCACCAGCTCACTTCCTCGCACCAGCTGTGGTCCGCAGGTATATGGACAAGATAGGGTAGTATATATGCAGGCTAGGGTAGTATACGGACAGGCTAGGACAGTATACGGACAGGCTAGGGTAGTATACAGACAGGCTAGGACAGTATACGGACAGGCTAGGACAGTATACGGACAGGCTAGGACAGTATACAGACAGGCTAGGGTAGTATATAGACACAGATTAGAGTAGTATATGGACAGGCTTGGGAAGTATACAGACAGGTTAGGATAGTATACGGACAGGTTAGGGTAGTATACGGCCAGGCTAGGTAGTATATGGACAGGTTAGGGTAGTATACAAACAGCTTAGGATAGTATATGAACAGGTTAGAGTAGTATATGGACAAGTTAGGGTAGTATACGGACAGGTTAGGGTAGTATACGGACAGGCTAGGGTAGTAAATAGACACAGGTTAGAGTAACATATGGACAGGCTTGGGAAGTATACAAACAGGTTAGAGTAGTATACGGACAGGTAGGGTAGTATACAGACAGGCTGGGGTAGTATATAGACACAGGTTAGAGTAGTATATGGACAGGCTTGGGTAGTATATGCACCGGTTAGGGTAGTATACAGACAGGCTAGGGTAGTGTATAGACACAGGTTAGAGTAGGATATGGACAGGCTTGGGTAGTATACGGACCGGTTAGGGTAGTAAATGGACAGGTTAGGGTAGTATACGGACAGGCTAGGGTAGTATACGGACAGGCTAGGGTAGTATATAGACACAGGTTAGAGTAGTATATGGACAAGTTTGGGTAGTATATGGACCAGTTAGGGTAGTATACGGACAGGCTAGGGTAGTATACGAATATGTTAGGGTAGTATACGAACAGGTTAGAATAGTATACGGACAGTTTAGAATAGTATATGGACAGGCTAGGGTAGTATATAGACACAGGTTAGAGTAGTCTATGGATAGGCTTGGGTAATATACGGACTGGTTAAGGTAGTATACGGACAGGCTAGGGTAGTATGTAGACACAGGTTAAAGTAGTATACGGACAGGCTTGGGTAGTATACGGACAGGCTTGGGTAGTATACGGACAGGTTAGGGTAGTGTACGGATAGGCTAGGTTAGTATACGGACAGGTTAGGGTATTATATAGACAGGCTAGGGTAGTATACGGACAGTCTAGGGTAGTATATAGACAAGCTAGGGGGGTCAGTAGCTTTACTGACCTCCTAGGCAGAATGTGTGATCTTGGCATTGTCCCTGCTGTCCCCTTATATATCCCCACTGCTGTCCCCTTTAATCCTCCCCACCTCCTGATCTGCTCCTATGCTGCATGTGCCCATGGTGTTGGCCCTTCTGCCCAGTGAAGCTCTCTCCTGGGGGAAGGGTCCAGTGTCCCATTCACAGGTGCTGCTAGCTGCCTTGTTTCTCTGCCTCATGCCGCACGTCTGGCTGGCAGCAGTTTGTTGTCCCGGCAGGAGAGCGCTCTGACCCCACAGAGTGCCCGCACAGCAGGGGCTGAAAGTACCGGACATCAATGGAAAGGCTGAGGGAGGGGAAGAAGCGGAGTTGCGGCAGAGGAGACAGGGAAAATCACTGGCAGTAATAGGGGCAGGGTGCTTGCTTAACGCGCCAGCGGCATGACGGCGCAGTGCCCCCTACTGATGTGCACTCTAGGCTGGCGCTGGCCCTGATTGCAACCGCAGGAAGGTTTCAACCCTTTGATTGTCATGATGTATAATACATGTCCTTGGCAAGTTGTGAAGCCAGTTCCTGAGCTAGGGATCTACATAAATTAACTGTTAGCTGTTATAAATGTCCTATGTTCAAAGCTACCTGATGCAACCATCTCAGAAACAAACAGCTATCACTCTGTCATCGAAGTTACTTAATGTTCCTGCCAAACATTAAAATGTGGAAGATGTGTGATCTGAGTCTAATGCCGCGTACACTCCCTCGGACACTGCGACAACAAAATCCTGGATTTTTTTCCGACAGATGTTGGCTCAAACTTGTCTTGCATACACACGGTCGCACAAATGTTGTTGGAAATTCCCAACGTCAACACGTATGACGAGCCGAGAAAAATGAAGTTCAATAGCCAGTGCGGCTCTTCTGCTTGATTCCGAGCATGCGTGGAATTTTGTGCGTCAGAATTGTCTACACACGCTCGGAATTTCCAACAACCGATTTCGTTGTGGGAAAATTTGAGATCCAGCTCTCAAATTTTTTTGTCGAAAATTCCAACAAATGTCCGATGGAGCCTACACACGGTCGGAATTTCCGACAACAAGCTCCCATCGAACATTTGTTGTCGAAAATTCCGAGCATGTGTATGCAGCATAATAGTCATTGAAGGCTGACATATATAAAAAATAGGATAGGAATGGGAAACAAGAATAGGGTGATGGGCTGGGATATGTCCAACCATAGACATGCAGATATCTACTTGAGGCTGTTGAGTTGGGATATATCCAATCAAAGATGGACTGATATCTATCTGAGGATGATGAGAGGGGATACTGTATATTCAACCATGGACATGCAGATACATTTCTGATGGTGATGGGCAAAGATATATGCAACCATAGGCATGCACATATCTCCCTGTGGCTGTTGGGTGGAGATATAACCAGGGGCATTGCTAGGGGGTGGCTTTTGGGGCTATAGCCCAGAATCTGGGGCCAATAGCCCTGAGTCTCTGCAGGGGTCCCCAAAGGGGAGGGGAGGCTCTCTGGGGACCCTTATGTAAGTGGGGGGCTCTCTGGGGACCCTGATGCAAGGGAGAGGCTCTCTGGGGACTCTGATTTTAAGGCAGAGGCTCTCTAAGGACCCAGATTTAAGGGGGAGGCTCTCTGGGGACCTTAATGTAAGGGGGGCTCTCTGGGAACCCTGATGTAAATGGGGGGCCCTCTGGGTACCCTGATGAAAGGGGGAGGCTCTCTGAGGACTCTGGTGTAAGGAGGAGGCTCCCTGGGGACCCTGATGTAAGGGGGCTCTCTGGGGACCCTGATGTAAGGGGGCTCTCTGGGGACTCTGATGTAAGTGGGGGGCTCTCTGGGGATATATATATACACACACACGTATATTACTGTATATACAAGTGTATGCCCGCTCGAGCGTATGACTTTCTTTACTACGCTGCTATGGGCTCTAGCCCCAGATCTTTTGTAGACCTAGCACGCCCCTGGATATAACCAACCATGAACAGTCAGACATCTCCCTGATGTATTGAGTGGGGAATTCAAAGATAAGAAGATAACTCCCTGAAAATGATGACTGAGGATATACCCAGCCATGGACATGCAGAGAACTTTATAAAGATGATAGCCAGGGATATATCCAACTATAGACATGCACAAATCTCCTTGAAACTGTTGGGTGGGGATAGACAGACAGTGGTGGGGGGGGGGGGGATACAATATATCCAGCCATGGACAGACATAATTCTATGTAGAAAGGTAGATATCTCCCTGATGATGAGAGCTGGATATATATTCAACCATGGACATACAGGTAACGTTCCAAGGATGATGGGAAGGGATATATCTGACCATAGATAGGCAGACATCTCCTGAGGATGATTGGTGGGCAAATATCCAAGCACAGATAAGTAGATATTACCTTTGATGATGATAGCTGGGGATATTTCAAGCAATTTTCTTTCCTTTCCTGAAACCCTCCCGTGAAGCCATTGTGTTCTCCTGGCAGGGGAGGGGGGCAGGGACACAGTGATTATCTGTGGCAATAATCGCATACATGGTTTGAATCTCGGCCGGTCCCTGCTAAACAAGACAAGATTTGAACCATCTATGGCCAGCTTTAGGTATCGCAGAGGAGGCACAAGCTGCAATGGAAGTAAGCACAGGACATACATAAGCCATACCTCCCAACATTTTGAGATGGGAATGAGGGACACCTAATAGCAAACGTATGTAGGCAGAGGACACGCCCTCTTTTTTTACCACTAATATTTCTTTATATTGGCTTTTAAAATTGACAAATGCAGCAATTTAGAATTTGGATGAAAGGTTTAGCACTGGGAAATACTTCTTGAAAGATAAAAAGTGCATTTTATATAGAACTATATAGATCAGACTAAAATGAGGGACAAATGAGGAGGAAAGAGGGACAGAGGGACATATGCTCCAAATCAGGGACAGTCCCTCGAAATCAGGGACAGTTGGGAGCTATGCATAAGCTGACTGACAACTAGCTCAGATAGTTTATACTCTGTTGTCACTTTGCTCCCAGTGTTTGTTCAGTCCTGAATAGCAGAGCGAGATTGAGATACATAGAGATTCTATAGACATAATCTCATAAACAAGCTGAATTCTCCGTGTTCCTCTTTTGCTAAATACAAGCTGATTATGCAAACACGCAATGCTTGATCAATGTAACTGGTAGCTCATTTAGACAAAGGACTGTTTACTTCTGGCTAGAGTTCTCGCTCTTCTAATTTATCACATCTTGATTGCTTTGCATTCTCATGCATAAATTATGATGCACAAATATCAGCGTATGCTGTGCAAAGGCATTTAATTACCTAACCTTTTAAAACATGTCATTAGCTATTAGAGAGAAAAAATATTATTTGTGTAAATAATCTGAAAAGAATGGGTTCCTTTGGAAAAAAACATTAACCACTTCAGCCCGGAAGAATTTACCCCCTTCCTGACCAGAGCACTTTTTGCGATTCGGCACTGCGTCATTTTAACTGACAATTGCGCGGTCGTGCGACGCTACACCCAAACAAAATTGACGTCCTTTTTTTCCCAAAAATAAAGCTTTCTTTTGGTGGTATTTGATCACCTCTGTGGTTTTTATTTTTTGCGCTATAAACAAAAAAAACGACAATTTTGAAAAAAAAGCAATATTTTTGACTTTTTGCTATAATAAATATCCCCCAAAAATATATTTAAAAAAACACATTTTTTTCTCAGTTTAGGCCAATATGTATTCTTCTACATATTTTTGGTAAAAAAAAATAAAATCGTAATAAGTGTATATTGATTGGTTTGCGCAATAGTTATAGAGTCTACAAAATAGGCATAGATTTATAGCATTTTTATTATAATTTTTTTTTTTATCAGTAATCGTGACTGCGACATTACGGCGGACACATCGGACACTTTAGACACTATGTTGGGACCATTGTCATTTATACAGCGATCAGTGCTATAAAAATGCACTGATTACTGTATAAATGACACTGGCAGGGAAGGAGTTAAATACTGCGGGAGCGATCAAGGGGTTAAATCTGTCCTAGGGAGTGATTCTAACTGTGGGGGGGATGGGCTAACTAGGACATGACAGCGATCACTGGTCCCGATGACAGGGAGCAGTAGATCTCTGTCTTGTCACTAGGCAGAACAGGGAAATGCCTTGTTTACATAGGCATCTCCCCATTCTGCCGCTCCGTGACATGATCGCAGGACACCGGCGGACATTGAGTTCGCGGGACCCGTGGGCACGGTCACAGAGCACGCGGCAGGTGGACGCACGCCCACAATGCCGCTTCTTAAAGGGGATGTACCTTTACGCCCATTTGCGCAGCCATGCCATTGCGCAGACGGGAGCTGCAATTCCTGAATTGCGGTGCATCCATGCTTTACCACCCAGTGTGTCACTGACCTAAAACAAAATGGCAGCCAATGTTGTGTCAACAGATCTGGCCCTCAGGTAAGTGATATGCTTAGCAGTGAAGTGAAAATTTCATCCTCGGAGCACGCACATGTAAAAGCAAGTCAGCCAAAGGCTCTCATATTTTTATTCTGGCAGATTTCCTGTGAAGCAGAAGCCAAAGCTGCCCCCCCCCCACCAATAACCACCACCAAATATGCTGCCAACTCCCCTCTTGGAGAATCCCCAACCATTTATATATACACGTGTAGCGGTACTGCTGAAAGTTGTGGCCCACCTGTCACCCTGCCCAGCCCAGCATTCACTTCCCAGTCACTTTTGAACAGTCCATGTGATGGTTTTGTATTTTTATTGAGGGATTTGAACTTGGATAGGGATAGGAAAATATGGGATGCCCAACAGAACAAGCAATTGGTTGATTGTATATCAATCAGTTGAGACAACTATATACACTTGGCTTACTCCAGTCTCCTTCAGCACATCACTTGCTTGCAGACTGTTATGCCGCGTACACACGGTCGGACTTTTCGACCAGACTGGTCTGACGGACGCCGACGGACCAAATCCGGTGGACAATCCGATCGTGCGAGGGCTTCACCAGACCTTCAGCTGACTTTTCCAGTCGCAAATCTGACGGACTTTAGATTTGGAACATGCTTCAAATCTTTATGTCGTAACTCCACCGGACCCAGAAATCCGCTCGTCTGTATGCTAGTCCGACGAACAAAAAACGACGCTAGGGCAGCTATTGGCTACTGGCTATCAACTTCCTTATTTTAGTCCGATGTACGTCATCACGTACGAATCCGTCGAACTTTGGTGTGATCGTGTTTAGGCAAGTCCGGTCATTAGAAAGTCCCTTTAAAGTCCACCAAAAGTCCGTCGAAAGTCTGTTGAAAGTCTGTTGGACAGGCTGTCGGACTTTTGTAGCCAAAAAGTCCGACCGTGTGTACGCGGCACATCACATAACTCCAGGCACAGCTAGCACATGGTTAGGCCCAACTCTAACTCAGTGAGGCCTCAGCAACTGCCTTTTGCAGGCAGGGACAGCGGATCCCTTTAAAAAGGTTGTAAATGTTAGTTTTTTATTTTCTAATTAGGTTCCTTTAAGCTAGTGCATTGTTGGTTCACTTACCTTTTCCTTCGATTTCCCTTCTAAATGTATTTTTTCTTTGTCTGAATTTCTCACTTCCTGTTCCTCCTCTGTCAGCTTGCCCCCATCATCTGAGCCGTTCTGGCTGGGGGTTAGTCAGCTGCTCGCCCCCTCCCTTGGGACTACATCCCTGCGAGGAGACGCTGTTTACGTTCACAGACATGGGAGGCAGGGGAGCCGCGGGCGTGTCTAAGACGCTGTAGCTCTGACTCTCATGCCATGTTATTGCAATCAGAATGACGATCTCAGCAGCACAGCCTTTACTCCGCCCCCTTTATGTTTATTCAGTGTATGGGTGTGCTGGGGAGGCGGGAATGAACGTGGTTGCTGGGCGGTGAGAAATGAGAACAAGGCTCGTTCTCATTCTTTGACACAGTGAAAAAGCGGCACTGCGCATGCGCGATGCCTCTAAGCATCAAGGGAATTGTAGTTTGTTTGAAGAAAACCTAAAGCTTTTGTAGTCCGCTTTTGTAAACCGGAAGAAGCTTTTGTGAACCGGAAGAATTGTAGTCCGCTTTAAAAACCGGAAGCTGAGGAGATCATAGATAAACTAAAGGAGGAAGTTCAGAAAAAGCATATGCATATAACAGGTAAATCGAAAATTTCTGCAGAAATAACAGCTATATTCCTGATCTATGCTGCATATGGATCAGATATTGATAACAAAAATGTAGCTTTACAACCCCTTTCATGTAGCAAAAATAGGAAGTCTTTTAGTGCTAGCTGGCCTATGGTGGACTACTGCTCCCAGTAAGTCCTCTTCAGGCCCTGCCAGTCCTCCTGGCGGCAGCTACCTGACTTCACTGCCCATGACATTGCAATCCTCACTGGCTCCACACCCAGATCTGACCCTCCTGGCTGCAAACCAGTGGTTCCCTCCTGAAGACTTGCCCGGCCATACTAGCGCCCTGCTGTCCTCTCTGATTCCGCTCTGTGCCTCCTGTTCAGAACCTCCATGCGTTCTTGAAAGGATCTGTCCTGCACCCGAGTCCCAGGCCTAAGGTCACCCCCCCCCCCCCCAGACTGGGGAGCTCCCTCAAAGGCACAGACAGCCCTAGTACTTCATCCTCAGTTCTTCCATCCGACAACTCCTCCCCAGCTGGGCTGAGCCTAGGTATTTCAAGGAGGCCTGCCCCCTGCCAATCCTAGTTGGGGACTGGTCAGGGCTCCCTGAGACATCCCAGACTGCTCCTCTGAGCCACTCCCAGCACAAACAGATCCATACAAACAGGCCTGCTTAAATTTACCTGCTCTCCCAAAAATCCTAACTCTAGCACCTACCTAAGTAGAGGGTGCTACACACGATATTGCCAAAAGTATTGGAACATCCCTGCAAATCATTGGATTCAGGTGTTCCAATCAACTCCATGGCCACAGTTGTAAAAAATCAAGCACCTAGTCATGCAGATGGCTTCTACAAACATTTGTGAAAGAATGGGTTGCTCTCAGGAGCTCAGTGAATACAAGTGTGGTAACGTGATAGGTTGCCACCTGTGCAATAAGTCCATCTGTGAAATTTCCTTGCTACTAAATATGGTCAACTATTAGTGGTATAATAACAAAGTGGAAGGAATTGGAAACAACAGAAACTCAGCCATGAAGTGGATGCCACGTAAAATGACAGAGCGGGGTCAGCGCATGCTGCAGCTCACAGTGCCCAGAAATCGCCAACTGTCTGCAGAGCCAATAGCTACAGACCTCCAAACTTTGTGATAACCTTCAGATTAGCACAACAACAGTGCATAGAGAGCTTCATAGAATGAGTTTCCATGGCCGAGCAGCTGCATCCATACCTTACATCACCAAGTGCAATGCAAAGCGTCGGATGCAGTGGCGTAAAGCACACTGCCACTGGACTCTAGAGCAGTGGAGACGTGTTCTCTGGAGTGACGAATCACGTTTCTCTGTCTGGCAATTCGATGGATGTGTCTGGGTTTGGCAGTTGCCAGGAGAACGGTACTTGCCTGACTGCATTGTGCCAAGTGTAAAGTTTGGTGGAGGGGGGATTATGGTGTGGGGTTGTTTTTCAGGGGTTGGGCTTGGCCCTTTAATTTCAGTGAAGGGAACTCTGAAGGTGTCAGCATACCAAGACATTTTGGACAATTTCATGCTCCCAACTTTGTGGGAACAGTTTGGGGATGTCCCCTTCCTGTTCCAACATGACTGCGCACCAGTGCAAAAAGCAAGGTCCATAAAGACATGAATGAGCGAGTTTGGGGTGGAGGAATTTGACTGGCCTGCAGAGTCCTGACCTCAACCTGATAGAACACCTTTGGGATGAATTAGAGCGGAGACTGCAAGCCAGGTCTTCCCGTCCAACATCAGTGCCTGACCTCACAAATGCGCTTTTGGAAGAATGATCAAACATTCCCATAGACACACTCCTAAACCTTTTGGATGGCCTTCCCAGAAGAGTTGAAGCTGCAAAGAGTGGGCAAACTCAATATTGAACCCTACGGACTAAGACTGGGATGCCATTCATGTGTGTGTAAAGTCATGCGTCCCAATACTTTTGACAATATAGTCAGTGGCATCTCCAGCTTTCATATTTAGGGGGGGGCACATGGGGGGACAGGGACAAAAGTAGGGGGGCAACTATAAAATGCAATTTTATATATATATATATATATATGTATATATATATATATATATATATATATATATATATATATATATATATATATATATGTATATATATATATATATATGTATATATATATATATATATATATATATATATATATATATATATATATATATATATATATATATATCCTGGGTCCCTTTACTACGATCCCACAGCAGCTCTTTCACATGTTCTGCAGTGAGCTCCCTTCCTACTATATTGGGCCCCCCCCAGGGGGGCAGAAAACAAGAGATATATGTCACCAGCATACCAAGAAAATATAAGGGTCCAAAGCAGTGGGAGAACTATCAGGGTTGCAAAGGATGTCTTGCCACTGGGCCCTGGTGTTCTGCCACTGTGGGGTTCCCCAGCCTCCTCTTGCTGTCCTGCCCCTGCTATTGACAGTGCTGGTCTGGCATCTCTTGGAATTTACAGGCTGGTTTTCCTGTCCTAAGGACGTAAGAAATCAGTCTGTTTTTTCAGTAACTGAGAGTCCTGGTGGAGTCCTTCCTGCAACTTGCTCTTCTCCCTGCCAATGAGGATGCAGGGGAAGGAGCAGATCGGGCGGCCGTGGTTGTGTCAGCGCTCGCATTATGCAGTCTCAGTGAGCAGAGGGAGGGGGAGGAATCAACCGCAGGAGCTGACTGGAGACGCTCTCCCTCTTAGACATTGCCTTTTTCTAAAAAAAAAAAAAATTTTTTTTTTTGGCACAGCATAATGTTGGGGAGGTCAGGGCCCCCTCTGCGCCCCCCGGGACGCCATTGAATATAGTGTATATATTTTTTAATTATATTACATTCCTTTTTTCCAGTGGTTTTTGATCCAGTTGCATGACTTTACAGATCCTATTCATCTTTTTTCTTCCTCAAGCAGCAGGCCAGAATGCTGCAAAGATGGGCTGTAGCTGCCGATCACATTCAAACCTGCCTTGAATTTGATTGGTGACATATCACACAAAGAGAGAGGAATTTATGCAGCACAGGCTTCTGGAAGCGGACACATTTAATTATCTGTGAAAAATCTGGCTAAAGTGAATTATATTGAACTCAAATTAAAGTAAATTAAGTGCTGCTGGATAACACTAGCAAGTCCCTGATTGGTTCCACTTGCACTTGGTCGCCTTTGTTTGCTGTTAGGCTCCATTCACACTAGCGCGTTTTTTGATGCATTTTGCAGAAATGCATGGGAATTTTTTTAACACGGGTTCCTATGGAACATGTTCACATCAATGCCTTTTTGTACCTGCGTTTTTGGAAAGGATCAGGGACTTTTTTCATGCAAAATGCAGCAAGTTTCTATTTTCACTTTTTTTTTTTCCTCTGTGTAAATAACACAGGAAAGAACAGAAAAAAAACGAAATAACTCAGAGAAATAACCCCCCATGAGCCATTTAAACAGGGCCGCTGTTAGAAATCATTGGGGCCTCCTTACAGCCTACCTTTTCACTAAAATCAGTATTAGTGGACACAAACACAATATACCGTATTTATCAGCGTATAACACGCACCCCAAGTTTAGGAGGGAATTTTAAGGAAAAAAAACTTTTAGGAGGGAAGTTTAAGGGAAAAAAACTTACATTTAAATGCCCATCATTGCAGTCTTATCAGTGCAGCCTTGCCCCAGTGCAGCCATGTCAGTGCAGCCATGTCAGTGCAGCCATGTCAGTGCACCCATGTCAGTGCAGCCTTCCCCAGTGTCCAGTGCAGCCTTGCCCTAGTGCAGCCTTGCCCCAGTGCAGCCTTGTCAGTGCAGTCTTGTCAGTGCACCCATGTCAGTGCAACCTTCCCCAGTGTCCAGTGCAGCCTTGCCCTAGTGCAGCCTTGCCCCAGTGCAGCCTTGCAGCTCGCAGTTTGAAAATCCTGTGATCCCGAGCTTCAAAATCACCGACCGCGATTTGAAAATGGCGCAAGGCCGAAATACACAGAGCCAGTCCTCGGCTCTTCTCGGCGGCTCTCGTTCACTTTCGGCTCCACTCGTAACGTGGGCGTGACTGTGAGCGGAGCTATCCGAACCTAGCCGAGTACACTCGAGTGAAGACGAAAGTGGCCGAGAAGTGTATTTCGGCGCCGGCGGCGCCATTTTCAAATCGCGGTCAGCGATTTTGAAGCTCAGGATCGCAGGGGATCGCACCCGCGATTTTCCCCTGAATTTAAGGTGAAAAAAGTGCTTGTTATACGCCGATAAATACGGTAATTTACAAACTTCCTGCTACATCTAAAAGATAAAACTGTATTGAGTTAAAAAACAAAGTTGTGTGTGTAAATGTGGTGGTGGGACTCATTCACATTGGCTCTGTGGCCTGTACAGTGTGAATCAGCTTTTATTTCATTTATTTTTTATGTGGCTGGACCTGTGTGCAGGCAGCCTATATTATGCTATAGGGACTCTGCAGCTGTACGAACACAGACACAGGACCTAATTGACAGGCGTATGGGTGTATGACCCAGGCAACATAGACAGTGTGCACGCTGGGCCACTCACCCACACCTGAACACCGGTCATAATTAGAACCTGCGGCTGTGTTCATATAGCCGTTGACTTCCCATAGAGTAACAGGCGGCTCCAGTCACCAAAAAATAATAATTAGGTGTTTTTTTATAAGTATTTGTTTTTTGCAATCCTATTTTTTTTTTTTTTTTTTTTTTTAGTAAATGTTTTTATTTTTTACAATTTTTTTAACAGACCTTTTGGAAGGCTTTTGTGAAATAACTCACTTTTGATAAAGAGAAAGTGACTGAAGACACAATCCTCAATCTCTATCTGGGCAGCCTCAGCTGCACTGTAGAATGAGTTAACAGGAGGGAAAGATATATTTTACATGATTACATACTTGATAAGGCTGAATAAAGTAATCAGTCCATGTCAAAAACCATTTCCCGTATCCCTGTGCATTGTGTTTGCTAAGATACCCATCCAAGAGTGTTTTAAAACTATCAATACCTGCTGACACCACCGAAGGTGGAAGTGATTTCCACATACTTACGTCCTAACAGTGAAAAAAACCCCACGTAGTTTAAGGTTAAACTGCTCCTCCAATTTCATTGAGTGACCCCATGTCTTCTTACATTCCCTGTAGGGGCAGGCCGTCCATTAACCACTTCCGGACCGCCGCACGCCAATGTACGTCCAAATTTTGAAGGGGGATATCGTTGTTATGGCAGCAGCTAGCTGCCATAACCCCGATATCCCCGTTTTCGTGCGGTGGCCGGCTTTCTGATAAAAGTGGTCCCTGCAGCGGATTCACCGCGAAATCACTTTTATCGGTGGCGGGAGAGGGCCCCCCCCCTCGTGCCGCGATCCGGTGCCCTCCCCTGTTTACCGGAGCCGTCGGTAGCGGCGGAGGCGATCGCGTCCTTCTCCGTGCTGTGCCTGGAGACGAGTGAGGCTAAGATGGCACCCACTAGTCTCTATGACACTGCTGGGCGGAAGCAACATCAAAACGTCACTTCCGCCCATGCCTCTTAAAGGCATATTTTTTTCAATGTCATTTTTTTAAATTACTTTTTTTTTTATTGCATTTTAGTGTAAATATGAGATCTGAGGTCTTTTTGACCCCAGATCTCATATTCAAGAGGTCCTGTCATGCTTTTTTCTATTACAAGGGATGTTTACATTCCTTGTAATAGGAATAAAAGTGACACAATTTTTTTTTAAAACAGTGTAAAAATAAATAAAATAATGTAAAATAAAAAATAAAAATAATTTAAAAAAAAAAAACCCCCGTCATGACGAGCTCGCTCGCAGAAGCGAACGCATACGCGAGTAGCGCCCGCATATGAAAACGGTGGTCAAACATGAGGTATCGCTGCAACTGGTAGAGCGAGAGCAATAATTCTAGTCCTAGACCTCCTCTGTAACGCAAAACATGCAACCTGTAGAATTTTTTAAACGTCGCCTATGGAGATTTTTGAGGGTAAAAGTTTGACGCCATTCCACAAGCGGGCGCAATTTTGAAGCGTGACATGTTGGGTATCAATTAACTTGGCATAACATTATATTTCACAATATAAAAAAAAATTGGGCTAAAAAAAGTGTGCTTATAAGACCGTTGCGCAAATACGGTGCAAAAAAAAGTATTGCAACGACCGCCATTTTATTCTCTAGGGTGTTAGAAAAAAAACATATATAATGTTTGGGGGTTCTAAGTAATTTTCTAGCAAAAAAAACTGTTTTAAACATGTAAACACCGAAATTCCAAAACGAGGCTGGTCCTTAAGTGGTTAACCACTTGCCGACCGCCGCAAGCCGATATACGTCAGCACAATGGCAGCGGTGGGCAAATGGGCGTACCTGTATGTCCCCTTTAATTTGCGGGGCTAGTGGGCACGCCCGCCGCGTACAGTGTGGCCATGCCTGTGGGTCCCACGAACTCTATGTCCGCTGGTGTCCCACGATCGTGTCACGGAGCAGCAGAATAGGGAGATGCCTAGGTAAACAAGGCATTTCTTCGATCTGCCGTGTGACATGACAGGGATCTACTGCTCCCTGTAATCGGGAGCAGTGAAGGTGGTAGCCCACCCCCCCCACAGTTAGAATCACTCCCTAGGACACACTTAACCCCTTGATCGCCCCCTACTGTTTAACCCCTTCCCTGCCAGTGTCATTTACACAGTAATCAGTGCATTTTTATAGCACTGATCGCTGTATAAATGACAATAGTCCCAAAATAATGTCAAAAGTGTCCGATGTGTCCGCCATAATGTCGCATTCGCGATAAAAAAAATCTCAGATCGCCACCATTACTAATAAAAAAAATTATAATAAAAATGGCATAAATCTATCCCTTATTTTGTAGACGCTATAACTTTTGCGCAAACTAATCAATATAAGCTTATTGTGATTTTTTGACCAAAAAATGTAGAATACATATTGGCCTAAACTGAGAAAAAAAAATAGTTTTTTTATATATTTTTTGGGATATTTAGTATAGCAAAAAGTAAAAAATCCTGCTATAAGTAAAAAATATTGCTTTTTTTTTTTTCAAAATTGACTCCCTTTTTTTGTTTATAGGGCAAAAAATAAAAACCGCACAGGTGATCAAATACCACCAAGAGAAAGCTCTATTTGTGGGAAAAATTACGTCAATTTTGTTTTGGTGTAACGTCGCACTCATGGGTGTAGAGGAGGACTCTAAAAGGAACTCTGGGACAGCCTGGAATAAGATGTTACGGGACTACATATCCAAGCATGATTTTTTTCTATAAACGTACTACAGGTGGTCTCAGCAATCTCTATATACCCCAGCTTGCTCCCCCTCCTCCTCAGGGGTGATTGCACCCCACACTTATCTCCCACCAAGGGAGGTGGGTCCCCTCCCCCCAGGATAAGGGTGGGCTGGTCGGGCCTATGGGGGAAGGGGAAAGGGCGGTGAGAAATGATTGGGGGGGCGCAATCACTCCCCACCTCCCGAGGAGGAGGGAAGCAGGCTAAGGTATGTAGAGATTGCTGGCACCTGTAATATCTCCATAGAAAAAAGCATGCTGGGATATGTAGTCCCGTAGAATCCTATTCCAGGCTGGGAGCTGAAGCCCAATTACTTACACAGTGCATGCTGGGAGTTGTAGTTCCTCAGAGCCTGAGCAGAGGCGGCAGGTTCCCCCGGACACACAGACACGCCGTGACCTGGCTGCAGTACGGACAATGGCTCCTCCCTCTAGAGCACAGTGCTGTCTTTGTGGGGGGGGACGTTCCCTCCTCTACGCTCTCCACACACTGACACCCACATCTCCACTCACATATCACCAAGGGTGGCAATGCCTTTTATCGAGCTCAACTACCCCCACTCCCCTACCAGTGAGGGTGGGGCTCCAATTGCCCACCCTCCCCCACACCCAGGGTGGTGATGCTTACTGCCGGCCCCACCTACCTGACTGGAAACTAACATTTATAGGTAAAATTGATCCGGGGAATATCCGAATGCCTCTCAGGGGATCAGGAAGGGATTTTTTTACCCATCTGTAGCACACTGGAACATGCTATGCTTGGGTTTTTCGCCTTCCTCTGAACTGCCTCTCCCTAAAACACAATACATGCATTCATCTACCACCAAGGGTGGCAATGCCTCTTAGGCTCTGCTACACCCACTCATCTATCACCAAGGGTGGCATTGCTTTTTCCAGGCTCTGCTACCTCATCTACCACCAAGAGGGGTGCTACCACCCTTTGTATGGGGTGAGTGTGAGCAGTGGAGCTCCCTCCCCAAGTTTCATCTGCCCTCACTCCCCCACTCCCAGCGTATTGGTGCTTCCCTCAGGCCCCACCTACATGCACTCATCTACCACCAAGGGTGGCAATGCCTTTTATCAGACTCCGCTACACCCACTCAAATACCACCAAGGATGGCAATGCCTCTTATCAGGCTCTGCTACCCCCACTCACCTACCACCGAGGGTGGGGCTTCATTTGCCCACCCTCCCCCACACCCAGGGTGGTGGTGCTTACTGCCGGCCCCACCTATCTGACTGGGTACTAACATTTATAGGTAAAGTTGATCCAGGGAATATCCGATTGCCTCTCGGGGGATCAGGAAGGATTTTTTTCCCCAGCTGTAGCATATTGGATCATGCTATGCTTGGGTTTTTCGTCTTCCTCTGAATTAACTGCCTCTCCCCAGAACCCAATACATGCATTCATTTACCACCAAGGGTGGCAATGCCTCTTAGGCTCTGTTACATCCACTCATCTATCACCAAGGGTGGCATTGCCTTTTCCAAGCTCTGCTACCTCACCTACCACCAAGAGGGGTGCTACCATCCTGGGTAAGGGGTAAGTGTTGGCAGTGGAGCTTCCCCCCCAAGTTTTATCTGTCCTCACTCCCCCACACCCAGCGTATTGGTGCTTCCCTCAGGCCCCAAACTGCACCCATCTACCACCAAGGGTGGCAATGCCTTTTTTCAGGCTCCGCTACCTGCCTCACCTACCACCAAGAGGGGTGCTACCACCCTGGGCATGGGGTGAGTGTGGGCAGTGGAGTTTCCCCCAAGTTTCATGTGCCCTCACTCACACATGCCCAGAGCACCGGTGCTTCCCTCCCATGCTGGTTATATTGTACTTGATCAATTTCAGTACAACCAGCCTGCAAATGGATGGATTGAATCTCTAGGCCTGTCCCTGCTGAATCAGCTGAGGTTCAATACTTCTATGGCTGCCTATAGATTGTAAGATGCGAGAGGGCTGATATGAATGTGCAATATAAATGTGTAAATTGTCAGCATTATAGAAATACCTGTGATGAAAAAAAAACATTTATGTTTCAATAAAATCAGGTAAATTTAAAAGTTGTAGCTGGTAACTGGGTTTCTTTATAGGATATTTAGTGAAAGCAATAAAGAGTAACAATCCTATGTAGGGACAAACCTGCAACTAAACATATATATAGGGTTAGGGTGCACTTTACAGAGGAGCCTTGGCGGGGCGCTGCGGCTTCCACATATATTTGCAAATGACTGCAACAAAAAGCCTCTGGTTTTAACCTGAATTGTTAGACAGGGCAATTTGTTTCTTTTGCTGGCTAGCTGGTGAGTCTGTTGGGATTTTTTTGCCTATATTGTGCAATCTCCTTACATATGCAACCATAAAAAGAAAGCAAGGGCACACAGACCTAGTGCTTTATCCTAAAATCATTGCTTTATTAATATAAAAAAGTGGTAAGTATTATACTCACAAGACAAATGTATCAAGCACATCACAATGTCATCCAATCCACAGAGCCCTGAGAAAGAGGCTAGTCCTCAAAATGCATTAGCAAATTGGATCTTCACCTTCTCCTACCACATGATCTGATGCAATGTGGAATGGATGATGGTGTACTTTGTGATGTGCTTGATACATTTGTGATCTTGTGAGTATAATACTTACCACTTTTTAGATTAATAAAGCAATGGTTTTAGGATAAAGCACTAGATCTGTGCACCCTCTGTTTTTTTTTTATTGTGTCAGTTGTTCCAGACTCCCCCAGTCTTAAGAGGGTAGCAAGACGAAGTGCATCTATACAAGCCAGGACAGATATATAGCCAACTTACATTGTGTGGGTCCACTCCTAAGCGCAGGAGGTTTTTGTGTGGCTCTGCTTTTTGCTCCTTCCATGTGCACTTTACTGCAAAGGTGAGTTATAAATTGGGGGGGTTGCCATCTTTTTGTGTGGCTTGCTCACTGGATTTTACGTGTGGACATAATGGATGCCTTCAGCTGCCATTGTGCTCTTGCTGGGTTTTTAATGTGTCCCTGTGCTTTTAACACCTTCCCGCCAGGCCCTAAAATGAGGGCTGGGCGGGACATTCGCCGTTCTGGGTGGACGTCATATGATGTTCTCCCCAGAATGCACCTTGTGCACCCCACAGACCGTGCTGCAGCCGGGTACCGGACATAATGAATGACAGATCAGTGTACCGGCATGCTGTCGATACAATCTGATCGCTGTGACCAATCACAGCAGATCACATGACAATTATACACGATGGATGGCTTCTATTCATGCCATTCATTGTGTTGATCTCTATGATTGATCACAGTGATCACATGGTACAGACAGGGCCAATCACATCCCATCTGTACCATGTGATTAGCTGTGGCCAATCACAATAGTAAACACTGAATGAATAGGTTTTATTCATAGTTACATAGTAGGTAAGGCTGAAAAAAGACAATAGTTCATCCAGTTCAACCTGTGTAGGTGTACGTGTGTCAGTGTCTATAATAATTTCCTATATCACATGACAATTATACACGATGGATGGCTTCTATTCATGCCATTCATTGTGTTGATCTCTATGATTGATCACAGTGATCACATGGTACAGACAGGGCCAATCACATCCCATCTGTACCATGTGATTAGCTGTGGCCAATCACAATAGTAAACACTGAATGAATAGGTTTTATTCATAGTTACATAGTAGGTAAGGCTGAAAAAAGACAATAGTTCATCCAGTTCAACCTGTGTAGGTGTACGTGTGTCAGTGTCTATAATAATTTCCTATATCCCTGTATGTTGTGTTTTCTAAGATGTACATCCAAAAGTCTTTTAAAAATATCCATACTCCCCGCAGCCACCACCAATTGTGGGAAAGAGTTCCACATCCTTATTGCCCTGACAGTGAAGAACCCCCTGCTCAGTTTAAGGTTAAACCGCTTCTCCTCCAGTCTCAATGTGTGGCCCCGTGTCCTCATACACTCCCTGGGACTGAATCGTTTTTTTCCTATGCTGGGATCCCCATTGAGGTATTTGTAGACCGCTATCATGTCCCCCCTCAAGCATCGCTTCTCCAATGAGAATAAATTTAGTGTTTGCAGCCGGTCCTCGTAATTGAGGTCCTCCAGTCCTTTTATTAATTCCGTTGCCCTTCTTTGGACTCTCTCCAGCTCCAGCACATCGCTTCTGAGGACCGGTGACCAGAACTGGACAGAATACTCCAGATGTGGCCTAACCAGAGATTGTGGCAGGATTATAGTTTTATCCCTGGAGTATATCCCCTTTTTTATGCATGCTAATATTCTGCCAGCTTTGGTAGCTGCAGCTTGACATTGCATGCTATTACTCAATCTGTCATCTACCAGAACCCCCAGATCCTTCACCATCCTTGATTCTCCCAGAGGTTTTCCACCTAGTGAATAATTTGCATTTATGTTTTTTGCCCCCAAGTGCATTACTTCACATTTCTCCACATTATACCACATTTTATTCAGGTAATTCCTCAAAATTTCCTGATGTGAGTTTATTGCTCTACTTATTTTTGTGTCATTCGCAAAAACTAAGACTGAGCCATTTATCCCATTTTCTATATCATAAATTGAATAGAATTGGTCCCAACACAGAACCTTGGGGAACTCCACACCAGACCAGTCTGAGTACACGTTATTTATCACCACCCTTTGAACCCGTTCCTGTAACTAGTTTTTTACCCTTACAAACCTTATGGTCCATGCCTGCAGATCTTAGCTTGTATATTAAGCGTTTATTGGGGACTGTATCAAATGCTTTTGCAAAATCCAGATACACTAATGCCCCGTACACACGGTCGGATTTTCCGACGGAAAATGTGTGATAGGACCTTGTTGTCGGAAATTCCGACCGTGTGTAGGCTCCATCACACATTTTCCATCGGATTTTCCGACACACAAAGTTTGAGAGCAGGCTATAAAATTTTCCGACAACAAAATCCGTTGTCGGAATTTCCGATCGTGTGTACACAAATCCGACGCACAAAGTGCCACGCATGCTCAGAATAAATAAAGAGATGAAAGCTATTGGCTACTGCCCTGTTTATAGTCCCGACGTACGTGTTTTATGTCACCGCGTTCAGAATGATCGGATTTTCCGACAACTTGTGACCGTGTGCATGCAAGACAAGTTTGAGCCAACATCCGTCGGAAAAAATCCTAGGATTTTGTTGTCGGAATGTCCAATCAATGTCCGACCGTGTGTACGGGGCATAAGTCCACAGGCCTCCCCCCATCTAGATGGCAGCTCACTTCCTCATAGAATGTTAGCAGATTGGTCTGGCAGGAACGACCTTTCGTAAACCCATGCTGATTACCGCTAATGAAATTCTTTTCTTCTGTAAATCTTTGGATATAGTCCATAATCATCGAAATTTACCCACTATTGATGTTAAGCTGACTGACCTATAATTCCCAGGAATATGTCTCTGCCCTTTTTTGAATATTGGTACCACATTGGCTTTTCTCCAATCAGCTGGTACTAATCCTGTCATTATGCTGTCCACAAAGATTAGGAACAATGGTCTGGGTATAACCTGACTGAGTTCTCTGAGGACTCTAGGGTGTAAGCCATCTGGTCCTGATGATTTATTTGTGTTAAGTTTATCTAGTCTTTCCTTGACTCCGGGCTCTGTTAGCCATGAGGCTAACTGAGGCTTATAACAGCTTATAACCGTGGAATGTACGGTTATTAGCAATAAAAAAAAAAACCTGATAACCTCCCCAGAGTAGTACAGTGTTACTATGGAAACATTGTATTGCTCTGGTCACAGTATGTAACAAAAAAAATCATAATAAATAAAAAAATAGAAAAAATATTATTAAAAACATTTTTGTTTGTTTTATTTTTTACATGATTTCACCAGTCAGTGTCCAGGATCACCACCACACCAGTTATATGATAACACTGTACTGCACTGGTGACAGTATATAAAAAAAAAAATTAAAAAATGTGAAATAATTATTGTTATTTCTTAATTTTCCCAAAAATTGTGACAAAAAAATACAACTTAAAAAAACTTGCCATACCTCTTGTTAAATACCTCAGACTAATAAAAAAATCAAAAGGTAGGTATGGCGCTATTCTCTTGTTGTGATTCCTGTGTGAATTGAAGATATGTCAGCGTGATATTTTCTCCACACTGTGTAAACCTGTGTTGAATACTTTTCTAAAGGTGTAAACATAACTCTCTTATCAGATTAATAAATTAATAAATACAGGTATATATAAATGCAAATATGCACAAAGTGCCAAGTGCAAAGTGATTCTGTGGTATAATCTAGTGCTAATATCATGCATATATAAAAAAGAGATACTGTGCTCATATGCAAATAAATTAATAAAAATATATTGATCATATACTGTCCATTGATAAACACAATAATGATGAAATATAAAGTGACAGGTGCTCTTCAAATCTGTGCCTTTGTGATCCTTATAGTGCCCCTTCTAGGTATTGCACTCACCAGAACAACTCACCCCTCGCAGGGGTATTTCACAATCACAGTATTTGCCACCGTGCAGCAATCCCCGAATCCGTGCTTGTGGGTGTCAGTTTTCCCTTTTCTTTTCTTCAAAGGGAGGGGATCATGCTCTGCTTCAGTATGTCACAGTATATGTTGGCATTCATGGTTCCCTCAATGAACTGTAGCTCCCCAGTGCCGGCAGCACTCATGCAGCCCCAGACCATGACACTCCCACCACCATGCTTGACTGTAGGCAAGACACACTTGTCTTTGTACTCCTCACCTGGTTGCCGCCACACACGCTTGTCACCATCTGAACCAAATACGTTTATCTTGGTCTCATCAGACCACAGGACATGGTTCCAGTAATCCATGTCCTTAGTCTGCTTGTCTTCAGAAAACTGTTTGTGGGCTTTCTTGTGCATTATCTATAGAAGAGGCTTCCTTCTGGGATGACAGCCATGCAGACCAATTTGATGCAGTGTGTGGCGTATGGTCTGAGCACTGACAGGCTGACCCCCCCACCCCGTCAACCCCTGCGGCAATGCTGGCAGCACTCATAAGTCTATTTCCCAAAGACAACCTCTGGATATGACGCTGAGCATGTGCACTCAACTTCTTTGGTGGACCATGGAGAGGCCTGTTCTGAGTGGAACCTGTCCTGTTAAACCGCTGTATGGTCTTGGCCACCGTGCTGCAGCTCAGTTTCAGGGTCTTGGCAATCTTCTTATAGCCTAGGACATCTTTATATAGAGCAACAATTCTTTTTTTCAGATTCGCAGGGAGTTCTTTGCCATGAGGTGCCATGTTGAACTTCCAGTGACCAGTATAAGAGGTTGAGAGCAATAACACCAAATTTAACACACCTGCTCCCCATTCACACCTGAGACCTTGTAACACTAACGAGTCACATGACACCAGGGAGGGAAAATGGCTAATTGGCCCCAATTTGGACATTTTCACTTAGGGGTGTACTCACTTTTGTTGCCAGCAGTTTAGACATTAATAGCTGTGTGTTGAGTTATTTTGAGGGGACAGCAACTTTACACTGTTATACAAGCTGTACACTCACTACTTTACATTGTAGCAAAGTGTCATTTCTTCAGTGTTGTCACATGAAAAGATATAATAAAATATTTACAAAAATGTGATATATACTTTAAATGGGCCCATGGTGGCTGTAACTACATAAATGTCCAAACTTAAACTAGTTTAGTAGGAATATGTATTCTTTATACATATTTCATAGAAACATAGAAGAGTGATGGCAGAAAAAAGACCCATGGTCCATAAAATCTGCCCATGCAACACTGTACCCAAACAAAATGTATATCCTTTTTTCACACAAATAGAGCTTTCCTTTGGTGGTATTTGATCACAACTGGTTTTTTTTTTTTTTTTTAATGAAAAAAGACAGAACATTTTGGAAAAAAAAAAACATTTCTTACCTAATGCTATAAAACATATCCAAAAAAAATGTCTTCATAAATTTTGGCCAAAATGTATTCTGTTACATGTCTTTGGTAAAAGAAATCCCAATAAGTATATAATAATTGGTTTACGTAAAAGTTATAGCATCTCCATCTATGGTGCACTATATTGACAAAAGTATTGGGACACCTGACTTTACACACACAAGAACTTTAACCACTTACAGACCAGAAGATTTTCCTGCTTAACCACTTCAGCCCCGGAAGAATTTACCCCCTTCCTGACCAGTGCGTTTTTTGCGATTCGGCACTGCGTCGCTTTAACTGACAATTGCGCAGTCGTGCGACGTGGCTCCCAAACAAAATTGACATCCTTTTTTTCTCCACAAATAGAGCTTTCTTTTGGTGGTATTTGATCGCCTCTGCGATTTTTATTTTTGCGCTATAAACAAAATAAGAGCGACAATTTTGAAAAAAACGCATTATTTTTTACATTTTGCTATAATAAATATCCCCCAAAAATATATAAAAAAATTTTTTTTTCCTCAGTTTAGGCCGATACGTATTCTTCTACATATTTTTTGTAAAAAAAAAATCGCAATAAGCGTTTATTGATTGGTTTGCGCAAAAGTTATAGCGTTTACTAATTAGGGGATAGTTTTATGGCATTTTTATTAATATATTTTTTTTTTTACTAGTAATGGCGGCAATCAGCGATTTTTATTGTGACTGCGACGTTATGGCGGACACGTCGGACATTTTTGACACATTTTTGGGACCATTGTCATTTATACAGCGATCAGTGCGTATAAAAATGCACTGATTACTGTGTAAATGACACTGGCAGTGAAGGGGTTAACCACTAGGGGGCGGGGAGGGGTTAAGTGTGTCCTAGGGAGTGATTACTAACTGTAGGGGGATGGGCTAGCAGTGTCATTACTCTGATCACAGCACCAGATGACAGGGAGCAGTGATCAGTGACACTTGTCACTAGGCAGAACGGGGAGATGTTGTTTACATCAGCATCTCCCCGTTCATCCTCTCCGTGAGGCGAACGCGGGTATCCCCGCGGCGATCAAGTCTGCAGGACCCGCGACCCGACTCACGGAGCTCCTGGCCGGCGCGCGCGCGACGCCGGTGGCGCACACGCAATAGCACGGCGGGGAATTCACATGGACGTACAGGTACGCCCATTTGCCCAGCCGTGCCATTCTGCCGACATACATTGGAAACCGGTTAAACACTTTGCGACCAGCCACTGTCATTATATTGCGGCAGGTTGGCTCCCCTGGGCGAGCCGTCGTAGCTGTACATCGGTTCGCTTTAAGACCACTAGGGGGCGTGCTGACCGCCGGGCACTCCACAGCCATATTCGTTGTTCATCCAAAGTACTAAGGTCTCCTCCCCCAGGCAGTCCCATCCCCCCACAGTTAGAATCACTCCCTAGGACACACATTTAACCCCTTGATCGTCCCCTCCCCTTTCCTGCCAGTGACATGTATACAGTAATCAGTGGCTATTTTTAGATCGCTGTATAAATGTCAATGGTCCCAAAAAAAGTGTCAAAAGTGTCCGATCTGTCCCCCGCAATGTCGCAGTCCCGATAAAAATTGCAGCTCACCGCCATTACTAGTAAAAAAAAAAAATTATAATAAAAATGCCATAAATATAACAATCAAATACACATAAAACAATCAAATACACACACACACACACATATATATATATATTTTTCTTGTCTGCGTACAGATCTATGTTTGTCCTAAGCATGTTTAAAACCACTTACTGCTCACTACCTCTGCTGTAAGTCTATTCCAAGCATCAGTCACTCTTTCAGTAAAATAAAATACTTTCTAAGATCAGTTGAGGACTTTCCTCCTGCTAGTTTGAGGTCATGTCCCCATGTTCTTCATCTTAGCACAATAGACAGTCGGGAACACTTTGTAGGCAGGGATAGCCCCACTACAATAACCGCTGTCAACTGCATCCCTCCAGGGGGACACAATTGGGAAGCATGAACTTGCCAAGTGCTATACAGTCATGTTCAGCAAACCATTCTGTGTAGCCTGTAGCAGTTCTGCTGCCCTAGGTCCACACTTTCCTGGCTGGGCCTGCTTTCATCAGTTCCAGCAGCATCAAAAAACAAACATTTGGCATTTGTGCAGCTCATCCATGGCTTGTGCTCTACACCGCCTTGCTTCACCGCCTCTCGGTATTCAGACACGGCAGTGCTTCTCCATTACAACCAAGGTAGTGCACGGCAAGCTGCAGGCTCCCAGAGTACACAGAGGCTGAGATGAAGAAGTCTGACTTGGATATTAGTCTGTACGGCTCATTGAGATTTTTACTGATTACCAAACAAAGATTCTCAAGCATACAGGAGAAGAGGACTGGAAAATGAAAATGTTCCTGCTTAGAATGTATGGGGTGAAACGCGGACATGGAGCTGGGTTATCAGAGCAGCAAGTTGGCAAATAGATAATTTAACAGTATGTAAATGAGGCATGGGGTAATCTAATCAGAATGAAAGTATTATTACTTATTAGAAGACTGGGGTCTTCAGAGGTGCCTTCATTTTTACAATTTCTATATTTGCTTTTTCCATCTTCGTGTTTCTGTATTTTCATTTACGGGTTACTAACCGAATTGTTCTTTTTTTAAGGCTAATAGGAGTGGGGGAATGCAGCATGCTTTTTAGGACCCAGGACGTTATGTTTTGCTGGGGTTTCTTGTTGGCTTACCTATAATGCTCTAGGAATCTTTTGTCAAACACTTTACAACCACTTTTTGCTACAGGCTAGCCTATACAGTGGAACCTCGGATTGCGAGTAACGCGGTTAACGAGCGTTTCGCAATACAAGCACTGTATTTTTAAAAATCGTAACTCGGTTTGTGAGTGTTGTCTCGCAAAACGAGCAGGATTCAGGCCAAAGCGGTGTGCAGTACCGCTTTTGGCCTGAGGTGGGGGGGCGCCGGAGCCGAGTATAGCATGAGTAAGGCCCGAGTATAGCACAATCTATGAAAACATAAACGAACAAAAGGCGCCTCTAAGTGTAGAAGAAAACCTATTTTAATATCCCAACTGGGTTAAAAACACTTACAGGATGGAGGAATAAAACGGGCACATCATGAAAGTTGTAAATACAGCATTGGAAGGGGTCACGGCAGAGGGAAGTCTTCAGACTGATGGATGTGTGACTCACTGGATCAATCACAGTCCGCAGCAGGATGAGACGCTGGAACGCTGTAGGAACTGGCGTCATCCACGAGGAGAGGAGAAGGACCTGGAAGTGATGTCAATGCTGAAAGACTTGAAACCAGCCTGGACCGCAGTGCAGAGCAGAGGATGTGGGGTCATAAGAAAGGGACGCGTTTCGGTCAACCTATGACCATAGCAATGACTGGGCACTGACCTCGGCAAATCTCAGGTAGGAAGTATTTCCGAGGTTTGCCGAGGTCAGCCGAAGTGTCCCTCGGGCCTTTCCGGGTTTCCGAGGCTCTCCGGTGCCCCCCCCCCCAGCCTCTGGCTGAATGCAATATTGCATCCCATTGAAGTCAATGCGGAACAAATTATTTTCGCTTCTATTGACTTCAATGGGAAAACTCGCTTTGATATGCGAGTACTTTGGATTACAAGCATACTCCTGGAACGGATTATGCTCGTAATCCAAGGTTCCACTGTAATTAGGCTTACCTGTAGCTACACTGGATATCTCCTAAACCGTTCAGGTTTAGGAGATACCCCCTGTATTTACATGTGCCGACGTCATCAGCACATGCGCACTAAAGCAAATTGAAGCAACGGTACGTATGTGCTGTTGCTTCAGTTAAACTGTGTCATTCCCGGCGGCTCCCGCACGCATGCGGCGAAGCCCGCGTAACTCCGGCAGCGATGTCGGCCGCTGGAGCGGTGAACGGGGACTGCTGCGGGGGCTTCGATCTCAGGTAAGTAATTCATAATGAGCTAGTATGCTATTTTTTTGGGGGTAGATAGCTTTGATGCAAAATAGACAATGCATGTCTCTTCTGCATTAAAATTCCTGCCTGTTTGCCCATTTTTATTTTTGGCCCAAAGTTCCATTTTAAATGCTTACTTTAGCACAAAGATTGCACATGGATAGTGAAAAAGCAAAAATATCAAGGGTAATGCCCTGGACACGCGATAGGATTTTCCGACGGGAAATGTTCGATCGGAGCTTGTTGTCGGAAATTCCGACCGTGTGTAGGCTCCGACCGTGTGTAGGCTCCATCTGGACGATTTCTTTGTCAACCCATGACCATAGCAATGACTGGGCACTGACCTCGGCAAATCTCGGGTAGGAAGTCTTTCCGAGGTTTGCCGAGGTCAGCCGAAGTGTCCCTCTGGCCTTTTCGGCCATTTCCGAGGCTCTCCGGCGCCCCCCCCAGCCTCTGGCTGAATGCGGTATTGCATCCCATTGCAATTTTCCATCTGAATTTCCATCACACAAAATTTGAAATCTGGTTCTCAAATTTTCCGACAACAAAATCCGTTGTCGTAAATTCCGATTGTGTGTACACATTTCCGACACACAAAGTTCCACGCATGCTCGGAATCAAACAGAAGGAGCCGCACTGGCTATCGAACTTAATTTTTCTGGGCTCGTCGTACGTGTTGTACGTCACCGCGTTCTTGGCGATCAGAATTTCCGTCAAGATTTGTGTGACCGTGTGTATGCAACATCCATGGATAAAAAATATGGATTTTGTTGTCGAAAAATCCTATCGTGTGTACAGGGCATTGCAGTAAAGAACTAAAATAAAATGTATTCAAAACCATTAGAGTTTCCTTTAAAGCCCTATCCCACCCCGATCCAATAATTAACGATCATTACATTTTAGAGATATAAGTGAGAGAGATCTATTTTACCATCAGAATCGCTCCTTATCTCTCACTAGCTTCTATAATGCAGTGTTAACAGGGAAGAAACATGTTAACATCGTGCCACTTAAGTCCATTAGGCAAGTCACAGGGTCAGCATTCAGTGCTAAAAGCGACAGCCAAATGCCCTCCTTCCATTAACATCAACCCATCTATGGATAGGTAAAAACTCTTTGTATATGCGTTTTTACTGATCCTAATGGTAGCTGGCTTGTATTCCTGCCAGCGACTTTATTAGGAACCAACCACCTGAGAAATAGCAAGTCTTATACAGCGCCTTGCAAAAGTATTCACCCCCCTTGGCTTTTTTCCTCTTTTGTTACATTACAGCCTTTAGTTCAATATTTTTTTTAATCTGAATTATATGTGATGGATCAGAACACAATAGTCTAAGTTGGTGAAGTAAAAAGTAAAAAAATATATATATAAAATTATTTTTCAGAAAAAAAAACTGATAATTGGTATGTGCGTATGTATTCACCCCCTTTGTTATAAAGCCTATAAAAAGCTCTGGTGCAACCAATTACCTTCAGAAGCCACATAATTAGTGAAATGATGTCCACCTGTGTGCAATCTAAGTGTCACATGACCTGTCATTACATATATACACCTTTCTGAAAGGCCCCAGAGGCTGCAACACCTAAGCAAGAGGCACCACTAACCAAACACTGCCATGAAGACCAAGGAACTCTCCAAACAAGTAAGGGACAATGTTGTTGAGAAGTACAAGTCAGGGTTAGGTTATAAAAAAATATCCAAATCTTTGATGAACCCTAGGAGCACCATCAAATCTATCATAACCAAATGGAAAGAACATGGCACAACAGCAAATCTTCTAAGAGACGGCCGCACACCAAAACTCACGGACCGGGCAAGGAGGACATTAATCAGAGAGGCAGCACAGAGACCTAAGGTAACCCTGGAGGAGCTGCAGAGTTCCACAGCAGAGACTGGAGTATCTGTACATAGGACAACAATAAGCCATACGCTCCATAGAGTTGGGCTTTATGGCAGAGTGGCCAGAAGAAAACCATTACTTTCAGCAAAAAAACTAAATGGCACGTTTTGAGTTTGTGAAAAGGCATGTGGGAGACTCCCAAAATGTATGGAGGAAGGTGCTCTGGTCTGATGAGACTAAAATTTCACTTTTTGGGCATTAAAGAAAACGCTATGTCTGTCGCAAACCCAACACATCACATCACCCAAAGAACACAATCTCCACTGTGAAACATGGTGGTGGCAGAATCATGCTGTGGGGATGTTATTCAGCAGTTAGGACTGGGAAACTGGTCAGAGATGAGGGAAAGATGGATGGTGCTAAATACAGGGATATTCTTGAGGAAAACCTGTACCACTCTGTGTGTGATTTGAGGCTAGGACGGAGGTTCACCTTCCAGCAGGACAATGACCCCAAACACACTGCTAAAGCAACACTTGAGTGGTTTAAGGGGAAACATGTAAATGTGTTGGAATGGCCTAGTCAAAGCCCAGACCTCAATCCAATAGAAAATCTGTGGTCAGACTTAAAGATTGCTGTTCACGAGCGCAAACCATCCAACTTGAAAGAGCTGGAGCAGTTTTGCAAGGAGGAATGGGCAAAAATCCCAGTGGTAAGATGTGGCAAGATCATAGAGACTTATCCAAAGTGACTTGGATAGCTGCAAAAGGTGGCTCTACAAAGGATTGACTTTAGGGGGGTGAATAGTTATGCACATTGACTTTTTCTGTTATTTTGTCCTATTTGCTGTTTGCTTCACAATAATAAAAAAATAAAAAAAAATCTTCAAAGTTCTGGGCATGTTCTGTAAATTAAATGATCCTCAAACAATCCATGTTAATTCCAGGTTGTGAGGCAACACGAAAAATGCCAAGGGGGGGGTGAGTACTTTTGCAAGGCACTGTATACAGTCACAGTGGTATATCTCATGATCACCATCCTAATGGGCCCACAAAAAGCCTGAGCTGAAACAATATGAAAGGCTCACAGCTACCATGTAAATTTACAGGTAATTAGGCAGTAAATGTAAATACTCTATTGATTACATCCATGCTGCTGCCAGATCAGATCTTCAGGCAAAAGTATATTTCTTAATAGGAAAGTAATTCCCACATCCCCTCTAAGCTTTTAGTTAAAATGACCTTGTCACCTACAACCCAAGAGAACATTTTCAAAGTCCAACCCCAGACTGTTATTTATTTTATCAGTGCGCTGATTGGGTTAAATGCTTGTCTGGCTAGGAGAGAAAGTAGAAATTGACCTTATTCCTCACCTCCTCAGCAGCCAATGCTTTCCTTTTTATCCATTCCGGCATGTGGAAAGGCCTTCAGGGCTCATTCACACCACAATGCATGCGTTAATGTATGCGCGCTGTGGTGCATTGCGTTTTTTGTAATACGCTGGCACGCATTTTACATGAATCGCGTTTGATGTTTTTTTTTTACCTTGTTTGCTTTGATTTGGCTTGCAATATTGCATTTATGTGTGTTTGCATTCATTTGAACCCGTTGCATTGCACTGCGCTGAAAAAAAAGTAGTGCATGTCACATCGCAACACGCTGGCGGGAACTGCATTTCTAGGCAACAATTATTTTTTGGTTGCCATGCATTGGGAATGCGCTCACAAGCGCACCTCAGTGCATCTGGTGTGAATGAATCCCCCGCAGTCTTCCTGTACAGTGCAGGGTTGCTGGTCCTGCATTGTACGTGATGATGTCAGGCAGCTGTCTCAGTGGTCGCAGAGAAAGTAGGAAGCCTGCAGGTGCAAGAAACAAGATGATTGTTTGTTCTTATTGATTTCCCCCCTAGCCAAACGATCGATTAACCTGTGTAGTGTGGGGTTGGGGGAGGAAATTTACCAGCAGCTCGGAGGGGGGTCTTAACCGCTTCCCGACCGCCTCACGCAGATATACTGCGGCAGAAGGGCACGTACAGGCAGATTAATGTACCTGTACGTTGCCCTTTAAAAGGCAGCTTGCGGGCGCAGGCGTGCCCGCCGCGAGCTCTGTGAGTGTGGTGGCAGGTCCCGCGGACTCGATGTCCGCAGGGATACCCGCGATCGTCTCATGGAGAGGAAGAACTGGGAAAAGCTGATGTAAACAAGCATCTCCCCGTTCTGCCTAGTGACACTGATCACAGCTCCCTGTAATCGGGAGCGGTGATCAGTGTCGTGTCACACGTAGCCCCTCCCCCCCACAGTTAGAAACACTCCCTAGGACACACTTAACCCCTACAGCGCCATCTAGTGGTTAACCCCTTCACTGCCAGTCATATTTACACAGTAATCAATGCATTTTTAATCGCACTGATCGCTGTATAAATGTGACTGGTCCCAAAATAGTGCCACAAGTGTCCGATCTGTCCGCCATAATGTCACAGTCACGATGATCGCCGTCAAAAATTATTAATCAAAATGCCATGAAACTATCCCCTATTTTGTAGACGCAAACCAATCAATAAACACTTATTGTGATTTATTTTTACCAAAAATATGTAAAAGAATACATATCGGCCTAAATTGAGGGAAAAATATGTTTTTTTATATTTTTGGGGGGGATATTTATTATAACAAAATGTAAAAAATATTGCTTTTTTTTCAAAATTGTTGCTACTTTTTTTTGTTTATAGCGCAAAAGATAAAAACCGCAGAGATGATCAAATATCACCAAAAGAAAGCTCTATTTGTGGGAAAAAAAAGGACGTCAATTTTGTTTGGGAGCCACTTCGCACGACAGCGCAATTGTCAGTTAAAGCGACGCAGGGCCGAATTGCAAAAAGTACTCTGGTCTTTGGCCAGCCAAATGGTCCGGGGCTTAAGTGGTTTAAGTGATTGTAAAGCCTCAAGGTTTTTCACCCTAATGCATTCTCTATGCATTGAGGTGAAAAACCTTCTGTGCTGCAGCTTTCCCCTTTTTCTTACCTGAACCCGATCCGATCCAGCAATGTGCACAAGTGCAGCGGCTCCAGTTGCTGTCTTTCTCCTCATTGGACAGATTGATAGCAGCAGGAGTCATTGGCTCCTGCTGCTGTCAGTCAAATCCAGTGACACTGGAGCCAGGGGGCGGGGCCGAGTCCCGCTGTCTGTATCAATGGACGCAGCAGCGGGACTCAGGGGCAAGCCCGCACGGGTGCCCCCCAGGGAAAGTTACTTTTCCCTGATGAAGGAAAACTGATGAAGAAATTTTTTTTTTTTTACTTTTTTTTTTTTGGATATTTATTATAGCAAAAAGTAAAAAATATTGTTTATTTTTTCAAAATTGTTGCTCTTTTTTTGTTTATAGAGTAAAAAATAAAAACAGTAGAGGTGATCAAATACCACCAAAAGAAAGCTCTATTTGTGGGGAAAAAAAGGACGTCAATTTTGTTTGGGTACAACGTTGCAGGACCGCGCAATTGTCAGTTAAAGTGACGTAGTGCCGAATCGCAAAATATGCCCTGGTCAGGAAGGGGGCAAATCCTTCCGATCCTTAAGTGGTTAAAGTGATACATTACTTTACCAATTAAGGAAGCAAAGCAACATGGCACTTAAAGTGGAGGTCCACCCTGAAAAAAAAATTGCATAAAAAAATACCTAAAAAAATGGAGAAAAAAAAAAAATGTTAACTTACGTGAAATGGCTGTTGCCAGGCAGTCTTCCTAATCTGCCTCTTCCTACGCCGCGGTGATCTTCAGTCTTTTCCTCTCGGCGTTGTCTTCTGGAGAATGGGGCGCGGTGTATTATGGGAACTGTGTGTGTCCCACAACACATCGCGCCCCATTCACAAAGTGCTGCGCGACTCGCGCATGTGCAGTAGGAAACGGGCAGTGAAGCCGTAAGGCTCCACTGCCTGCTTCCCTTAGTTAGGATGGCAGTGCCGGGACTCGAGAGCCAAGGGACGGGTCGGCCTCTCGTGGCCGACATCGCGGGCACCCAGGACAGGTAAGTCTACTTATTTAAAGTCAGCAGCTACAGTGTTTGTAGCTGCTGACTTTAAATTATTTTTTTCCCGGCTGGAATCCCGCTTTAACCTTCCCCTGCAGCACAAGCCAACTTTACTTTCTCCCCCCCACCACTCAGTTCAGCAAATGGGAGCAAAGTGAACTTCCATGTATAGATGAGCATGGGACTCGCTCCTCTTCGCCCATGTGACAGGGTTGGTGCAGGGTAATTGGACAATGTAAATGATCACTTCTATAGGGACTTCCAGGGGAGGAAGGGAGTGGGCAACTCCTAAGTTTCTCAGATGATAGGACCTTACATCAGACACTGACATATTTGCTTTACAGGATTTTCTTCAGAAGAAAGGTCCACTTTAAGATGGGCACTAGACTAGGGTTGCCACCTCATCCCTTTAAAACCAAACACATAATGATTACACAGGTTCTTTGGCTGATTAAGATGGTAATTATACACACTCGGTGCCTTATCTGAAATAAGTTAGCCTCAGAACCTCTGTAATTTATATGTGTTCGGGTTTAAAGGGATGAGGTGGCAACCCTACACTAGACTTTGCTAGAATGAAGTGATTAAAAAGGAACACTGTGTAGACGTACAACATAGGAGAGGCTCATTGGTATGCCCTGCAGAGCTCGCTCACAGACACCTGGAAATCACACACTGTGCTACACTGAAGGCGTTCACATTGATGGTTCTGGGCATGTAAATGAGCGCACTGAGCAATCAGTTTTTATCTTCCCTTAGGTTACCCTTAGGCAGGAGATTGCTGGCTGACACAGCTTATAGACATTTAACCAATGAGTGGAAGTGAAAACCTGAAGTAGGTATTAAAAGGATTTTTCATAGCTGACTGACACATCTTTTATTAACTGTCTACGGACGTTTCATCGTTCACTAGTGCCATTAATGAGAAGAACACAAGAGCTTCGATGAGCCGTCAGTCAGCCTCTTAAGAGGCTCATTACCCAGGTGGTTGACTATTTTGTTAAAGGGAAACCTTGGACTAAAGATTCACAGTAGCCATATAAAAATATTATAAACCCGCAGCTCCTGGGCCATAGCAGCATCAATTACCCATGACCAGTGGTGTAACAATGGCCATAGTAGCCCACATAGGTGATGTAGGGACTGGGATAGGAGGGGGCCCCATTGGGAGGGCTGTTGAGAAAAAAAAATCTGTGAAGCCTGCAATATAGGACTGAAATCAGATCTCATGATCATTACTAGTCACAGATCTCCCTCTGTGCAATAAACCACCTCTGGAGGGATTCTAGTCCACATTTTCTCAGCTCTTATGACCGGTTTTGCAATCAAAATTAACTCCGAAAGTTTCTCCGATGGAACTCAGACGGAATTCCATTCAAGCAGTTTTGCCTACACACGGTCAACCCAAAGTCCAACCGTCCAGAACGCGGTGACGTACAACACTTACGACGGGACTAGAAAAAGGAAGTTCAATAGCCAGTAGCCAATAGCTTCCGTCTCGTACTTGCTTCACAGCATGTGTCGTTTTTGGTCCGTCGGAACAGCATACAGACGATCGGTTTTCCCGATAGGAATTGGTTCCGTCTGAAATATTTAGAACATGTTTCATTTCTAGGTCCGTCAGAATTTTCAAAAAAAGGAGTCTGATGAGGCCTACACATGATCGGAATAGACGATGAAAAGCTTCCGTCTGACTATTTCTGTAAGACATTCCGCTCGTGTGTACGCGGCTTTACTGTGAAGAAGTAGCAGGTAATGTCAAGTACTAATGCGCAAACCACAAACCTCAGACAAATAATATGAGCAAACAAAAATAACTGATACAGCTGCCACCATAAAGGTGTTCCCACACCAATAAAGGAAATCTAACAAAAAAATGAATAGAGTGGCACTCAATCAAATCAATTAAAGATGTAAAACAACTAAATAAAATTTCCATTTATATTTAGTTGTTTTACATCTTTAATTGATTTGATTGAGCGCCAATCTATTCATTTTTTTGTTAGATTTACTGTGAAGAAATCTTTCCGTATTTGGAGATGAAATCTCTTTTCCTCTAGACGTATAGAGTGCCCCCTTGTCCTCAGTTTTGAGGACAAAACTTTTTTATGGACCCCTTTTATATTTATACATGTTGATCATATCCCCCTTAATCTCCTCTTCTCAAGAGAGAATAAATTCAGTTCCTCTAATCTTTCCTCATGGCTGAGCTCCTCCATGTCTCTTATCAGTTTGGTTGCTCTTCTCTGCACTTTCTCCAGTTCCCCCATATGCTTTTTGAGAACCGGTGCCCAAAACTGAACTGCATATTCCAAATGAGGTCTTACTAATGATTTGTACAGGGGCAAGAGGTAAAAAGACTCCTCACATATGTATGGGGAAATAGAACCAGGAGAGATCTATAGCGTAATTCCGTTTTTATTGGTATAAAAGCAGATTGCACACTTACAAAATTTTCCTCTTGTATGTAGGCACGTAAAGACGCCGCTTTGGAACTCAAAATCGCGATCTGCATTCCAAAAAGCAGACGTGACGTCACCGGAAGTATCCACCCGCTTAATGCATTTCGCTCCGCCCAGGAAGCCTCCTTTTTAACAAAGGCGCATAAACCACTACACGTTGGTGAGTGAGGGCACATAAGGAGGGGAGCGCAGCACAATGCTTTTTTGACAGTATTTGTCACTGGAGAACACTAAGCACTTTAACCACTTAAGGACCGAGCCTCTTTCTGAGATTTGTTGTTTACAAGTTAAAAACAGTTTTTTTTTTGCTAGAAAATTACTTAGAAAAAAAATATATAATGTTTGGAGGTTTTTAATACCCTAGAGAATAAAATGGCGGTCATTGCAATACTTTCTGTCACACCGTATTTGCGCAGCGGTCTTACAAGCGCACTTTTTTTGGAAAAAATACACTTTTTTAAATTAAAAAAAAAGACAACAGTAAAGTTAGCCCAATTTTTTTTTATATTGTGAAAGATAATGTTACGCAGAGTAAATTGATACCCAACATGTCACACTTCAAAATTGCGCCCGCTTGTGGAATGGCGACAAACTTTTACCCTTAAAAACCTCCATTGGCGACGTTTAAAAAATTCTACAAGTTGCATGTTTTGGGTTACAGGGGAGGTCTAGGGCTAGAATTATTGCTCTCACTCTACCGATCGCGGCAATACCTCACATGTGTGGTTTGAACGCCATTTTCATATGCGGGCGCTACTCATGTATGTGTTCACTTCTGCTCGCGAGCTCGGCGGGACGGGGTGCGTTTTTAAAAAAATGTTTTTTTTTCTTATTTATTTTACCTTTTATTTTTTATTTTTACACTGTTCTTTAAAAAAAAAATGTGTCAGTTTTATTCATATTGCAAGGAATGTAAACATCCCTTGTAATATAAAAAAAGCATGACAGGACCTCTTAAATATGAGATCTGGGGTCAAAAAGGCCTCGAGAGCTAAAATGCAAAAAAAAAAATAAAAAATAAAAAAAGTTGTCATTTTAAAAAATGAAAAAAAAAAAAGGCCCTTTAAGACAGGGGTCTTAAACTGGCGGCCCTCCAGCTGCAAAACTACAAGTCCCATCATGCCTCTGCCTGTGAGAGTCATGCCTGTAACTGTCATGCTGCGCACACACGACCGGACTTTCTGGCAGACTAGGTCAGATGGAATCAGTGTGTGGACTAATCCGATTGTTTTTCCTTTAAAATATCCAACGGACCTAGAAATAGAACATGTTTCAAATCTGTCTGATGGACTCAATTCCTATCGGGAAAACCGTTCGTCTGTATCCTGGTCCGACGGACTAAATACGACGCAAGGGCAGCTATTGGCTACTGGCTATTGAACTTCCTTTTTTAGTCCCGTCTTACGTCATCACGTTCAAAACGAACGGACTTTCGAACGGACTTAGTCCGTTGGTGTGTGGGCAAGTCCGTTCGTTCGGAAGTCCGTCGGAAATCCACCGAAAGTCCATCGGGAAGACCGTCGGACCCAGCCTTGCAATGCCTCATGGGACTTGTAGTTTCGCAACAGCTGGAGGGCCGCCAGTTTGAGATCCCTGCTTTAAGAGCTATGGGCGAAAGTGACGTTTTGATGTCGCTTCCGCCCTGCAATGATATGGAGACGGGTGGGCACCATCTTCCCCTCACTCATCTCCATGTCTAGCCAGGAGAAGGACCTTATTACCTCCGCCACTATCGACGGCTCCGGTAAGCGGAGGAGGGCACCAGGGCGTGGCGGGATAGGGGGGCCCTCTCCTGCCGCTGATAAAAGTGATCTCGCGGTGAATCCGCTGCAGAGACCACTTTTATCTGAAAGCGGACCGCCGGCTGAAGAAGAGGGTACCGGGGTTATGGTAGCTAGCTGCTGCCATAACAACGATATTCCTCTTCAAAATACCGACGTAAAACTGCGGCGGGCGGTCCGTAAGTGGTTAACCATTTCCCGCCCGCCATATAGCAGCATGACAGCCAGAAAGTGGTTTCATTATCTTGACTGGGCGTCACATGACATCCAGCAGGATAAGCCGTAATCGTGAGCCCGCGGGGGGGGGGGCACGCTGCGCGGCGATCGGTGGTGTGGTGTGTCAGTCTGTCAGGAGTGAGGTTCCTCTTTAAATGTTAGGCTCAAGTTAAAGGTTGGATTAAGGGTTTATTAGGCAAAAAGTTTTCTTTTTTTTTGTATTGGACACCAAAATCTAGCTACAAACCTTTGTATTTTTTTGTTCTGCGGGGATCAGAAATACAAATACAATTATGATTATATTATTGTTTGTGCCATTATTAAGGTTCACAATGCACGGCCAGAGTTAGCCGTAAATGCGTTTGTTTAAAAACCCTACACTTCGACCTTGCCGTCTTTGTGAACCGACTCTTGCACTGTGTGTACTAGCCTGCCACCTTGTGGAATTCTATAGGTTTACACACACAGCTAATGGTTCACCAAGGAAATTCAAGAAGAGGAATAAACAAATCCTTCCATAAGAAATTCATGGCAATGGTAATTGCATTTACATCTATGGGGAGATATAACACACAATGCTAGAATTTAGGAGTGTAATGCAAGCACAGAAGCCATAACAAATGATCAGAATCCATCTTGGGGTGGTCAGGCTGCTGTAGTAGATTGTGATTGGTGTCTATAGAATTCTGAACTTTGTTCCTTGCAGACTTTATTAAATAAGTTTGCAAATTTTATTTCAAGCATAAGAACCCATTTTAGTCATAAATTAAAACTAACCTTGGTAGTCAGTAGAGTGCAGGGAAATATAGTCCACCATAAAAAATGTAATTCTGTTAAAACCAGACCTATGTGGTTAGAATAGAAGTTTTGTAAGAGAGGCTACACACTGGTCCTAATTTTCTACTTATTTTTTACAGATGGAATGGTTTCCTTCTTGAACTGCGAATATGTTTTGTGATCAATAAAGATGCAAATAATATATAATAAGTTTGTATAAGATAAGTACAATTTGGATATACACTATATTACCAAAAGTATTTGGACGCCTGCCTTTACACGCACATGAACTTTTATGGCATCCCAGTCTAATGCCCCGTACACACGGTCGGACTTTGATCGGACATTCCGACAACAAAATCCTAGGATTTTTTCCATCGGATGTTGGCTCAAACTTGTCTTGCATACACACAGTTACACAAAGTTGTCGGAAAATCCGATAGTTCTAAACGCGGTGACGTAAAACACGTATGTCGGGACTATAAACGGGGCAGTGGCCAATAGCTTTCATCTCTTTATTTATTCTGAGCATGCGTGGCACTTTGTCCGTCGGATTTGTGTACACACGATCGGAATTTCCGACAACGGATTTTGTTGTCGGAAAATTTTATCTCCTGCTGTCCAACTTTGTGTGTCGGAAAATCCGATGGAAAATGTCCGATGGAGCCCACACATTGTCGGAATTTCCGACAACACGCTCCGATCGGACATTTTCCATCGGAAAATCCGACCGTGTGTACGGGGCATTAGTCCGTAGGGTTCAATATTGAGTTGGCCCACCCTTTTGCAGCTATAACAGCTTCAACTCTTCTGGGAAGGCTGTCCACAAGGTTTAGGAGTGTGTCTATGGGAATGTTTGACCATTCTTCCAGAAGCACATTTGTGAGGTCAGGAATGCTAGCAGTCTCCACTCTAATTCATCCCAAAGGTTCTATCGGGTTGAGGTCAGGACTATGTGCAGGCCAGTCAAGTTCCTCCACCCCAAACTCGCTCATCCATGTCTTTATGGACCTTGCTTTGTGCTCTGGTGCGCAGTCATGTTGGAACAGCAAGGGGCCATCCCCTAACTGTTCCCACACAGTTGGGAGCATGAAATTGTCCAAAATGTCTTGGTATGCTGACATCTTAGGAGTTTCCTTCACTGGAACTAAGGGGCCAAGCCCAACCCCACACCATAATCCCACCTCCACCAAATGATTTGCACCAGTGCTTAAAGCAAGGTCCATAAAGACATGCATGAGCGAGTTTGGGGTGGAGGAACTTGACTGTATTGTCTTGTTGAGTATAAGTGTCAGAAATCTAGTTGTTAGGTCATTTGGACAGGGTATATTCCCCAATCCTCATTAAATTAGTAGGTACGATGCCCAGTGGGTGTGGAGATGCGACTCGGTGTACGTCTTGCGGCATGTATGTGTTCCTTGATCATCTGATCGAGAATATTGCTGTGCAAAATGTAAGCACATTGTTTCCCTGGAAGCCCAGGTTCTGAATCTGGAGAAGCAACTGTCAGCACCGAGAAGTCCCTCCATACTAAAGGAGAGCCAGGAACGTACACGGCAGGTGCCGGCAGGGGCCAGCACAGAGGCGGGTGGAGACAAAGAGGTGCAGGCACTAGGAAAGAGTAGATGGATGACAGTCAGGAAGAGTAGAGGGGGAAGTGCCTGGAAGGCCGATCCAGGGCTGGAGCATCCCAATAAGTACGCTCCATTGAGTGACATTGGTTAAACCAGTCAGGGACCAGCACTGCTGGAGCTGAGGGACTCTCCTAGCTGCCGGGGGAAGAACTCCTCCAGTGAGAGTCGGGGGATAGCGAAGGGAAAGGTGAGACAGATTCTGGTGGTAGGGGACTCAATTCTTAGAAGGACAGAGAGGGCAATCTGTAACCAAGACCTGAAGCGCCGAACTGTATGTTGTCCACCGGGCGCTCGGGTTCAGCACATCACGGCTACGGTGGACAGAGTACTGGGAGGGGCTGGGGAAGACCCGGCTGTCATAGTGCATGTTGGCACCAATGACAAAGTCAGAGGCAGATGGAGTGTCCTAAAGAACGATTTTAGGGACTTGGGAGCTAAATTGAGGAAAAGGACCTCCAAGGTAGTGTTCTCAGGAATACTACCGGTACATCGAGCCACACTAGAAAGGTAGAGGGAGATTAGGGAAGTAAACAAGTGGCTGAGAAGGGTTCTGTAGTAAAGAGGGGTTTGGGTTCCGGGGGGACTGGGCCGACTTCTCAGTCGATCACCAGTACTATAGAAGGGACGGACTATAGTACTGTTTTGTGCGTTCAAAACTGGTATTCTCCATACCTTGGTTGTAACGAGTGGTTATTTGAGTTACTGTTGCCTTTCTATCATCTAAAACCAGTCTGCCCATTCTCCTCCGACATCAACAAGGCATTTTCCTCCACACAACTGCCGCTCACTGGATATTTTTCTCTTTTTTTGGACCATTCTCTGTAAACCCGAGAGATGGTTGTGCATGAAAATCCCAGTCGATCAGTTTTTGAAATACTCTGGCACCAACAACCATGCCACGTTCAAAGTCACTTAAATCCTCTTTTTTCCCCATTCTGATGCTGGGTTTGAACTTCAGCAAGTCGTCTTCAACATATCTAGATGCCTAAATGTATTGAATTGCTACCATGTGATTGGCTGATTAGCAATTTGTGTTACCAAGCAATTGAACAGGTGTACTTAATAGATTGGCCAATAAGTGTATGTCACGCACATGGGATTGTTTTTTTTGTTTTTTGTTTTCTTCAACTAAAGTGGATTTACACATTATATAAAAACACATTTTTAATAGGACATATTCTTTCAGGATTTATATGTGTCCTGCAAACCAAAAGACCAGAAGATAAGTTGGCTACCCAACAGTTTCCCTTCTCTCTGGAGAAATGACAAGAGCCTGTTGATAACACATTTGTATTTTCATTTAAATGAACCCCTTGGAATTATCTCTGTGCATTATCTTTATTGTTTGAAGGATGCTCAGAGGGAAGATCTAGCACCGCTTATTTTCTATTCAAGCCATAAGTTCAATGGAGGACATAATGATGCCCCAGAAGATAACTTCACAAGAGTTCGGCATACTGATTGTGTTTGGAAACTGCTAGCTGCTAACCATATGCTGATAGACAATCATGGAACGAATGGAAACTACCTTGGGGTTAATTTAGCTGTACTCACAATACCTCAAAAATAATCAGAAAACGGCTCTCTAATTGGGAGCCACTTCACACGCAAGTCTGATTTACAATGATTAAAGGTTTTCTTGTGCTTACTCTGAGCACCTTGATTTTTCCTCAGATAGAACATGTTCTATTTCCTCCCATAAATAACACCTATGGGTATGACGATAGCTTAAAACATGGTGTACATCAAATTGTTCTATCGGTCATGGCGTGATGTACTGAGAATGACAAGCGTATCAAAATTTGGATTAAAGCTCTCAGGTTTTTTGAACTTTAACCACTTCAGCCCCCCAGAAGATTTGGCTGCTGAATGACCAGGCCATTTTTTGCGATTCGGCACTGCGCCGCTTTAACTGACAATTGCGCGGTCGTGTGGCGCTGCGCCCAAACAAAATTGACGTCCTTTTTTTCCCACAAATAGGGCTTTCTTTTGGTGGTATTTGATCGCCTCTGCGGTTTATATTTTTTGCGCTATAAACAAAAAAAGAGCAACAATTTTGAAAAAAAAAAAACCACAATATTTTGTACTTTTTACTATAATAAATATCCCCCTTTTTTAAAAAAAAAAAAAAAAAAAAGCAAATTTTTTCTCAGTTTAGGCCAATATGTATTCTTCTACATATTTTTGGTAAAAAAAAACGCAATAAGCGTATATTGATTGGTTTGCGCAAAAGTTATAGCGTCTACAATATATGGGATAGATTTATAGCAGTTTTATTTTTATTTTTTTTTATTAGTAATGGGGTGATCTGCGATTTTTATCGAGACTGCGACATTATGGCGGACACATCGGACACTTTTGACACATTTTTGGGACCATTGGCATTTATACAGCAATCAGTGCTATAAAAATGCACTGATTGACTGTAAAAATGTCACTGGCAGGGAAGGGGTTAACACTAGGGGGGGGCGATCAAGGGGTTAACTGTGTTCCCTGTGTGTGTTTCTAACTGTAGGGGGAGGGGACTGACTAGAGGGGATGACAGATTGTGATTCCTAGCTATTAGGAACTCATGATCTGTCATTCCTCACAGAACAGAACAGGGATTTGTGTATTTACACACACGCCTCCCTGTTCTGTCTCTCGTGCCCGCGATTGCTCGTGGCCGGCGGTCATCGCAACCGTTGGCCACGAGCATCGGCACCCCCCGCAGTGCGGTGCGGGATCGTGCCGACCTGCCTCAGTATAATGACGGCGGCTGGTCAGCAAGTGGTTAAAGCAGATATACAGTACCTTGAAACAGTTTTCATACCCCTTGAAATCTTCCATATTTTGTCATGTTACAACCAAAAACGTAAATGTATTTATTGGGATTTTATGTGATAGACCAACACAAAGTAGCACATAATTGTAAAGTGGAAGGAAAATGATAAATGATTTTCAAATTTACAAATAAATATGTGAAAAGTGTGGCATGCATTTGTATTCGGCCCCCTTCACTCTGATACCCCTAACTAAAATCTAGTGTAGTGTTTCTCAACTCCAGTCTTCAAGGCGCCCCAACAGGTCATGTTTTCAGGCCTCCCATTATCTTGCACAGGTGATTTGATCAGTTTCACTGCCTTAGTAATTACCACAGCTGTTCATCTGAGGGAAATCCTGAAAACATGACCTGTTGGGGCGCCTTGAGGACTGGAGTTGAGAAACACTGATCTAGTGGAACCAATTGCCTTCAGTATTCGTCACCTAATTAGTAAATAGAGTCCACCTGTGTGTCATTTAACCACTTGCCGACCGCCTGCCACAGATGTACTGCGACAAGGTGGCTCGGCTGCGCAAATCGCCATACCGGTACTGCAATTCCTGCACTAGCTTTCGCACTCCGATTGGCCAGCGGGGGGAGCCAATCAGTGGGTCTAGCCACCCGCGATTGTTCCCCTGCAGATACAGAATGGGGATCTGCTGAAGTAAACAAGGCAGATCGCGGTTCTGTCAGGGGATGACACTGAGATCTGTTTTCCTGCTAAGCAGGAAGACGGAACGGTGTGTTTCCCTAGTCACACAAACAAAGATTTGGGGGGCACACCATAAAAAAAATGCATAAATGATGGTGCAGCCATAAGACCATACAGACAGAAAAAAAAAAAAAAAAAAAGATTACAGCGCACACATACAAAAGTGACATTTATCCTGCAAGGCTAGTTAAAAACACCTGAACATATTCAAAAAATACGGGGGTTTGGTCACACTGTATGGTCATATAGTGCTAAGCCCACTTACTGCGACATAGTACCCCGAATTAGTGGATCCTACGCTATTCATAGAATGGAAGATCCTGCTTCTCTGAACCCCAGTCACACAGTCCCCCATACAGTTAGAAAATACAAACAGGGAACACATTTAACCCCTAGATCGCCCCTGATGTTAACCCCTTCCCTGCCAGTGTCATTAGTACAATGTCAGTGCATATTTTTAGCACTGATCACTCTAATAATGTCACTGGTTCCCAAAAAAAGTGTCAAAAATTTCAGTTAGGTGTCAGTTAGGTGTTCGATCTGTCTGCTGCAATGTCGCAATGTCTATCCCCTATTTTGTAGATGCTATAACTTTTGCGCAAACCAATCAATATACGCTTATTGGGATTTTTTTTTACCAAAAATATGTAAAAGAATACATATTTGCCTAAACTGATTAATAAATTTGTTTTTTTATATTATTTTTTTTTTGGGGGGGGGGGATATGATAGCAGAAAGTAAAAAAATATATATATATATATATATATATATATATATATATATATATATATATATATATATAATTTATTTATTTATTTTTTCAAAATTGGCGGTTGTTTATAGCACAAAAAATAAAAACCGCAGAGGTGATCAAATACCACCAAAAGAGAGCTCTATTTGTGGGAAAAAAAGTATGTCAATTTTGTTTGCATAAAACATCACACAACCTCGCAATTGTCAGTTAAAGTAATGCAGTGCTGTATCGCAAAAAATGGCCCGGTCATTAAGGGGGTAAATCCTTCCGGGGCTGAAGTGGTTAATCCCAGTATAAATACAGTTGTTCTGTGAAGCTTTCAGAGGTTTGTTAGAGAACCTTAGTGAACAAACAGCATCATGGAGGCCAAGGAACACACCACACAGGTCAGGGATAAAGTTGTGGAGATGTTTAAAGCAGGGTTAGGTTATAAAAAAATTTCCTAAGCTTTGAACATCTCACGGAGCACTGTTCAATCCATCATCCAAAAATGGAAAGAGTATGGCACAACTGCAAACCTACCAAGACATGGCCATCCACCTAAACTGACAGGCCGGGCAAGGAGAGCATTCATCAGAGAAGCAGCCAAGAGGCCCATGGTAACTCTGGAGGAGCTGCCAAGATCCACAGCTCAGGTAGGAGAATCTGTCCACAGGACAACTGTTAGTCGTGCACTCCACAAATCGACGGACTTTTGAACGAACGGACTTGCCTACACACGATCACACCAAAGTCCGACGGATTTGTATGTGATGAGGTACGACCGGACTAAAATAAGGAAGTTCATAGCAAGTAGCCAATAGCTGTCCTAGCGTGGGTTTTCGTCCGTCAGACAAGCATACAGTTGAGCGGATTTTTTGACCGGACTCGAGTCTGTTGGAAAGATTTGAAGCATGTTTCAAAAACCGTCAGATTTTCAACTGGAAAAGTCCGCTGAAGGTCCGATGAAGCCCACACATGATCGGATCTTCCGCCGGACTCGGTCCGTCGGACCAGTCCGGTCGAAAAGTCTGCTCGTGTATACGCGGCATTAGAAGTTACTAACCATTCCTCAGTGTTGTTCTCCCTAATACAAAAGACCTATGTATAATATAGGAGGAGAAATTATAGACTGATTATTTTTATAATTGCATACACTGCTAGTTCCTGCATTATAACCTCGATTATGCAAGACACTAATGAGGAATATGACAATGCATAATCAAGAAAGGTTAATTAGATCACCTTGAAATGACAGTATATTTAATAAGTAGCATTCAAATTAAAAGATAAAAAGTTTTAGTTATAAAGGTTCTATTGCAATTGTGTCTGAAGGTCCTCCTCATTTTTTCAGGTCATAGTGTATCTAGTTTTAGTTAGTCACAAAATATATAGTTAAGGGTAACGTTAGGACATGGCCTAAGAATGCACGGAAGGGTGTATTAAAGAGAAATTGAATAGCAATTCACCCAGTGAAAGTGCATGTACATCCGTTCTGTGCAAAGAGGGTAAAAATGAATGTTATTAGGCTATTTCCCTTGCTAGATGAATGATTGTCATGGATTTAAATGGATAATTCTGCATGTGGCCCCTAGAGGGCGATAAGTACCATAGGAAATGTCTAGAATTTTTAGCACCATCTAGTGGTCAAATGCAGTATTTACTATTTTAAATCAACGGAAAACTTTCAACCGACAGAGAAAATAGCCTAATAACATTTGTTTTTTTCCCTGTTTGAATAGAATGAATATACATGCACTATGCTATGCAATTTTTTTTATAACTATATCCCTGTCCCCTCAAACTTGTATTTTCACTTATGGCAAGGAGTTGGCAAGGAGAGCTGATTCCACCAGTGACTATAGCTCCTGGCTAGGCTGGCCACAGAAAGAGAGAGTATTGCTGTTTGTTCTCTTTAGAACACGGGACTTGATTACAGACCTTACATGAGACATTGCAATTGAAGAGACAAGCTGTGTAACATAAGTAACAGGCTGCTTGCTAAACTGAGCGGAGATATCATAACTTCTCACCTGTTGTGTGAAGGTGAAGATGATGATAAACAAATGCTCCATTCTATCAGGATAGGCAAGGCTTGTGTCAAACAAGACAATGGTCATTATGGAGCTAAATTATTTATTGAATATTCTAAAGAAGCCAGCCTATTTCAGGAATCTGCACTCTCTTCATCGGGGTTCACAAAAAATACAAATTGCATTGCTGAATAAAAAGATGCTTACATGTTAATATAAATCAATGCTTCATATAAAAGGGATTTGTATATACAGTTACCATATATTAAGCTGTAAGATCCAAAGATATATGATAAAGCTTTTATTGAACATAGCATTAGATAGATAGATAGATAGATAGATAGATAGATAGATAGATAGATAGATAGATAGATAGATAGATAGATAGATAGATAGATAGATAGATAGATAGATAGATAGATAGATAGATAGATAGATAGATAGATAGATAGATAGATAGATAGATAGATAGATAGATACATTTATAGATAGATACATTTATAGATAGATAGAATCTGTTATTATTGAATGTATTCAAGAGCTGTCATCAAGTGCCCAATAAATTCTTATTTTGTTTACAATGATTGCTTTATGCCTTCACTCAGAATACACAACTCTATTGCCCCGTACACACGGTCGGATTTTCCGATGGAAAATGTCCGATCGGAGCGTGTTGTCGGAAATTCCGACCGTGTGTAGGCTCCACCGGACATTTTCCATCAGATTTTCTGACACACAAAGTTTGAGAGCAGGATATAAAATTTTCCGACAACAAAATCCGTTGTCGGAAATTCCGATCGTGTGTACACAAATCCGACGGACAAAGTGCCACGCATGCTCAGAATAAATAAAGAGATGAAAGCTATTGGCTACTTCCCCGTTTATAGTCCCGATGTACGTGTTTTACGTCACCGCGTTCAGAACGATCGGATTTTCCGACAACTTTGTGTGACCGTGTGTATGCAAGACAAGTTTGAGCCAACATCCGTCGGAAAAAATCCATGGATTTTGTTGTCGGAATGTCCGAACAAAGTCCGACCGTGTGTACGGGGCATTAGTGTGAGATATTACATCTAAGGCATATCTCGCATCTATTTTTGTTTTTCTTAAATTTGTTTGGGGTTGGCTAGTAATGTTCGCATGGGATGTTCTCAGCAGGGGTGCCTTTTTCTTACTATGTTTGCTGTTTGTACAAACTGTGCTCATGGCATATGTACTAAAAAAAAATGTTATTATGGTGTTGATACCATTAAATCAGCCAAGTAAGAAGAGTAAATAAATGAGCAGAACTAAACGCCACAATACTTACCCTTGCTTTTATGGTCCGATGCTTGCTCCTTTGCTGGTGCTGGCATCTTCTCCTGGGTGCCAGTCTTTGGCCATCTTAAGCAGTCTTCCTGGCACACAGGCACTGTGCTGGAATGTGAACTGAGCTGTACGCTGTGCATTCTGTGGAAGACTGTGAGCAGGCAGCTAGGTTTATTTCATTGTACATGTCTTCTGCAATAAACAGCCTGCCTGCTTGCAATTTTTTAACCACTTCCTGTCCTAGCCGAATGACAGCTACAGCGCGGACCTACTTTGCCGGGAGGCTGTTATATGACGTCCTCCCGTGCTCGAGAGGCATGCGAGCCGACTCTCATTGACTCGCTGATCACAGATCAGAGTAAGGGGTCAATCCCAGCCCCATAACACGTAATCAGCCAATGACAGCTGATCATGTGATGTAAACACAGCCGGTAATCAGCTATTTTTTCTCGGATCACAAGCGGCTGTCTGAGGGACATCAGTCCTGATCAAGGAGAGCAGCCGCCGCCTCATCTGTACCCACCTGTGCCACCTGTCAGTGCCACCTACCAGTGCACAACAGTACCACCTACCAGTGCCCACCAGCGCCACCTATGAGTGCCCACAGTGCCACCTATCAATGCCCATTAATGCCACCTATCAATGCCACCTTCCAGTGCTTTATCACCAGTGCTGCCTATCAGTGTTACCTACCAGTGCTCATCAGTGTCACTTATCAGTGCCACCCATCAGTGCTGCCTTATCAGTGCCCATCATTGCCACCTTATCTGTGCCTATCAGTGCAGCCTATCAGTGCCCATCAGTGCAGCCTCATCAGTGCTGCCTTATCAGTGCCCATCATTGCCACCTTATCTGTGCCTCATTAGCGCACATCAATGAAGGAGAAAAATGACCTGTTCGCAAAATGTTATAACAAACTATGTAAAACTGTTTTGTTTGTTTTTTTCAAAATTGTTCGTCTTTTTTTTGTTTGTTTAGCAAAAAATAAAAACCCCAGTAGTGATTAAATACCACCAAAAGAAAGCTCTATATGTAAGAAAAAAAATGATAAAAATGTAATTTGGGTACAGTGTTGCATGATCGAGCAATTGTCCTTCAAAGTGCGACAGCAAATTGGTCTATGCAGGAGGGGGGTTTAAGTGCCCAGTAACCAAGTAGTTAATATTAGATTTTCGTTTTGCTTTACTCCAATGCACATAAAGTCTGGGTTCACACTTGAGAACGCAGTGGTTCACATTCAATTATGGGCTGAATTCGGACCTGAAACAGACCAAAAGACACACAGGGCCCCTGTGCAATTCACACCGGAGCCGCTGCAAAGATGTGTGAACCGGCTTCATAGAGAGCCAATCTCCTGCAATGCGAATTGGATGCAGCGAAACCTACATACAATTCGCAATAGTGTAAACCCAGCCTAAAGCATGTAATAACAAGCATCAATGCACAAATGCGCTAATATAGAACCACAAGGGTGTAAATTGGAACTCATGGTCGGGGGTTTCTTCATCTGAACCTATTTGGGTTAAAATTACTTTTTTTTTTAAACAATTCAGCCTTTTAGCATAAGAGGCTTGGAAGTTAGTAGAGCAGCAGAGAATCACACAGGAACCTACAGTCAGTGGATTAGGAAAATGCATGTGAACAATAAAGTAGAACTATAGGAAAAACTTATTTTTTTTTTTCATTTTGGATCGAGTAAGGGAGTAGTTTACCCCTGCCAGTTTATTTTTTGTCATCTGTGTCCCATTGGGGCGATTTACCTTCACTTTCTGTCCCATAGCCATACAGGAAGTGAAAGGATATTAAAGTGGTTGTAAACCTTTACAGACTACTTTTTGCTACAGGTAAGCCTATAATTAGGCTTACCTGTAGCTACCCAGGATATCTCCTAAACCTGCACGGTTTAGGAGATATCCCCTGTATTTGCATGTGCCGGCGTCATCGGCACATGCGCACTGAAGCAAACTGAGGCAATGGCGCGTATGTGCCGTTGCTTCAGTGAGTGTGCCGCTACCGGCGGCTCCCGCGTGCATACCCGGAAGTAACCCCCGGGAGTGATGTCGCCAGCCGGTGCTGTGTGCGGGCACCGCAGCGAGGGCTTCGATCTCAGGTGAGTCTTACATAATGAGCTAGTATGCTATGCATACTAGCTCATTATGCTTTTGTCTTTTGAAGGTGTTAGTTTTTTTTTTTTTAAGAGAATCCATTTGGGACCCCCAGGTCACCAGAACTAGTGACCCATTGGAAGATTTCCCCTCTATTACTTTTCTGGGGGCAACCCCAAATTTGGGATTTTCTTTTCTCTTTCAATAATAATGGCAAACAGGACAAATAGAAAGGGTGAATCTCCTTAATTGGGGGCACAGACAGCAATAAAAACGTGACAATACCTTACTACCCTATCCAAAAAAAAAGTTTTTTTGTTATACTTTAACTTCTTTTACCTCCCTGCCCTTGTTTGGATCATCTGTTTTTTAAGGAATCTAGATGTATTCTTTATTGATGCATAAAGGATTTCATGCTTCTGCTTCTTTGGACTCCAGCTCATTTTTGTAGCCCCCTAGACTGATAAAATATGGCAAACCTGACGTTTTTTTTTTTTTTGCTTTATGAAAAACCAAAGCCAAGAACAATGTGTCTCCAATGCAATACAAAAACCATCCTATTTATAAGCATTTTATATGAGCCATTCTAAAAATGGCTAAAAACACACAGAGGTACAGTTGTACAGATCAGCGAGCAGAGAATCTCTTTGTATTATATACGTCTAGACAGGTGCATACATGTAGCAGAGGGAAAAGCGGATCTCATTCAGAGTTATCCATCGAGATACTTATCTTTCCTAATCCAACAGCCATAAACCTTTGCAGGAGTAGAGGGTATACTGTATGTTTCATGAGATGGTGTTCCACCAAGAAGATTTTCATGATGAAATATATAAAAATCTATAGTGCGATTTCAGTGAACTTTTTCCACCTTATCGTAAAGTTGAATTCCTGCCATGCAGCTTATTACACGAGTGAAATTCATACACTGTGTGTTAAAGGGGTTGTAAATCCTTGTGTTTATTTCACCTTAACCACCTAAGGACCGAGCCACTTTTTGAGATTTGTTGTTTACAAGTTAAAAATTTAAAATTTTTATTTTTTTTATTCTTATTTATTTTACCTTTTATTTTATTTTTTTTCACTGTTTTTTTTTATTTTTATTTTAAATTGTGTCACTTTTATTCCTATTACAAGGAATGTAAACATCCCTTGTAATAGAATAAAAGCATGACAGGTCCTCTTAAATATGAGATATGGGGTCAAAAAGACCTCAGATCCCATATTTACACTGAAATGCAATAAAAAAAAAAATGTTGTCATTTAAAAAAAAAGAAAAAAAAAGGCCCTGCAATGATATGGAGAAATCTTCCCCTCGTCTTCATGTCAGGCCACAGGAAGGATCCGATCGCCTCCGCCGCTGCCGACGGCTCCGATAAGCGGCGGAGGGCTTACACTCAGCCACAGAGACCACTTTTATCTTAAACCGCTCACTGAAGAAAAGGATACCGGGGTTATGGCAGCTAGTTATTGCCATAACAACGATATCCTCCCTCAAAGTACCGATGTATAAGGACGGCGGGCGGCCTGGAAGTGGTTAATTTACACTCTGGAGTTCTTTCCTTTGATAAAAGAAGGAAAAGATACTTTGTTTCTATTTATTGGGTGTAGTGATTAAACTTGGCAGGCTGCCCAGATTTTATTTTTATTTTTTTCTTTCCAAACTATGAGAATCGTGACATGCTGTTTTGAAGATCGGGAAGAGAAAAAAGATCACGAGTTTGATTCTTAATGATTAATCATGCAGCTCTAGTAGACAGGTGTGCCTTAGGTTAATTATAAGAGAACATGCAACTGCCAAAGGGCTTTTTCACAAATAAATAAGCTATTATTGGGACACCAAACAAAGGATATCTGAATTATGTTTATCCATTTCTCATTAACTGTTTCTCAGAGCTGCTTTATGCCAGTGATCTCCAGCAAGGAGAGGGCTCCAGATTATTGGAAGAGGCGATTCTAGATCCTCCAGAAGTCCTAACTGTACCGTTTATTAATCATTCATAAATCACCAAGCCAGAGCTACTCCTAATTATAGATTTCCCTTTGAAATGGGAAATCAAAGTGGAGCAAGACTGCAAACATTCCACTTCATCAAAAGCCGTTGCCTATAAAAGAAGCAATCAGATAGCTACCGGATTATGGCTAAAATCATTATGACAGAACCAATTTCTTCCCAAGGACAAGATTTGCAGCAACTTTTCAAAACGCCCAGGAAATGCTTTCGTCTTTCGTGGCTCCTAAGCTCATTATAGGAAACCTCTCATAATGTCGCAAAAGGCATTATGGGTAGGATTGAATAATTAAGAGATATCTCCAGTTCAATTCTAAGCTCACCCTAAACTAGATTTTTTTCAGTTATGGGTGGATACCGCTGAACTGAATCAGTCACTTGCATCTTATATTTCTCAGGAGCAATAAATGTGTTGCACCTTAATATCTGACTGACTATCCCCCAATATGAAGTTTTTCCTCCTGCTTAAATGATAACATAAGGGCAGTGGCAGCCCACCCATGAGGGGCGCAGGGCCGCCGCCCCCCTAATCTCTATCCCCCTCCCCCAAATAATGGAGCAGCACCAGCTGCCACTGGCTTAAAGTTAAGTGAATAAAGAAAGAGTCTGATTATTACAACAAAAGAGTCCATAACCTTATTTAAAAAATCCAACAAATTAGCTTAAGTGATATAAGATATTTATCTATCTATCTATCTATCTATCTATCTATCTATCTATCTATCTATCTATATATATATATATATATATATATATATATATATATACACACATAGATATCTATATATCTATATATATATATATATATATCTAAAAGAGAAAAAGTCTTCTAATTAAAGTGATGATTCCTCAACTCCAAAAACATACCACACACCACCACTGCAGCCCTCCACCTTTGGAAAAGAACTCACCAGAGGGACTAACCTCCACATTATAAGCAGGACTGAGCGGAGGAGTGGCAACCAAAAAATGTATATTTTTAGTCCTTCCACATAATCGTTATCATTAAATACATGGGAACCAGCAGAGCAATGAGCAAAGCACTAAGTACAAAGTATGGTAACACATGACAAGCAATCAGAATCTATCTTGTACCATTGTGATTTCGGGAAACTTACTATTGATTGGTCATTAACGGTCAGTGTGATTTGCACATGTAGATGGGTTTTAGCTACTCAAAGCCCTTATGAACATATGGAGGACATACATCCGTTCTAGCAGGGTTAGAAACCAAAATCAGACCTCTTCTAAAAAACAGAACCTGCTATTGTTTCAATGTTGACAAGTTTCATGAATAAATTACTACTGTAAATTCCGAAAACACTCCCTCCCTAAAAACAGACAGCTGGAGAAATCCACAAATTTTCTAGTGGAAGCAATCTTTTAGTCAGACAGAACACAAATATTTGCTCATTATTTTTCAATTACAATGTGAATAGACAAGGCTCAGCAAATAATTCTGAATAATTCAAGAAAATAGGTAGAACTGGAAGCAAAAAAACAATAACAAATAATGTTTATGTGAGTGACTAAGTCAATACCCTCATGATAGTCTATCATTTCTAAAAATGCAAAGGTACGCCTACACTCACACACTATTGGGATCGACATACTTTTGGTGGAATGATGGACTGGATTGCACAGTTTTGAATATAGTTCCTGAGCGGCTCATTTAATCTGTAAACTGCTAGTATTCCATGTCATATATGCCACACTGATCATGGTAATCCATACCCTAGTATAGAGACAGAATTCAAATGCATATGGAGCACCATAAATGCCCATTCATCTCCCAGCACAGAGGTCTACATGAGATTGCATGAGCTTCACTGAAAATGCCCATTTACCTCCCAATACAGAGGTCAGAATAAGAATTAGGCCACAGTAAAAATTCCCATCTACTTCCTAGTATAAAGGCCAAAGTGAGAATGCAGTGTTTCTTCTCAACCTTTCTTCAGTCAAGGTCCCCTTTAAAATTTCACACAATCTCGAGGCACCCCATTCTAAAATTAAAAAAAAAACGAAACAAATAGTTTTGCATAATGTAGCAACATCCACCTGCGTAGGACACACAGCATTAGCAGTGATTTATTCTTTCAAAGCAAATACATTTGCTTAAAGGGGTTGTAAAGGTATGAATTTTTTCACCTTAATGCATTCTATGCATTAAGGTGAAAAAACTTTTGAAAATACCGCCGCCCCCAGCCCCCCCGTTTTACTTACCTGACCCCTCGAAATTCGGCTGCTCGTTCACGTCCTTGATTCCGCTGCTCAGCCTGGCCGCTGATTGGCTACAGTGGATGGTTTGGAAGCAGCGCAGCCATTGGCTCGCGCTGCTGTCAATCACATCCAATGACGCGGCGCGCTGGGGGGGCGGGGCCAAGTGATACAGCGAGCGGCTATAGCCGCCGGCTGTATCACGGGAGCGCGCCCACAATAACTAACCACCATGCGAGGGAGCTCGCATGAAGGTGGTTAATTATTGCGGGGAGGAGCTGAAACAGCCGCCGAGGGACCCCAGAAGACCAGGTTCGGGGCCACTCTGTGCAGAACGAGCTGCACAGTGAAGGTAAGTATAACATGTTTGTTATTTTTAAAAAATAAAAAAAATACCTTTACAACCCCTTTAAATCTTTGCACACTGGTACTGATTAGTAGGGTTGCACCAATACTAGTATCGGTATCTGTGCCGATACCAAGTATTTGCACAAGTATCGGTACTTGTGCAAATTCACAGAGAAACCGATACTTTCAGGCTGGGCTCTTTGAGCTGTCAGTGGGTCTCCACCGTTGACAGCTGAAGTGTTAAAGTAATTGGAGCTGTCAAAAAAAAAAAACAGCCAGAAATGTTTATTAACAACACTAAAATAAAAAGAAACATTGTTTCTTTTTGTATCTTTCTGTTTCTTCATCTGCAGATCAAAGGGATGAACAAATGTTACTCTGTTTAACCCCTTATTAACCCTTAATTTACTTTAATCAGCCTTAATTAACTCCCTATTCTCCTCCATTTAATTATTTTCCTGCTTTTTTTTTTTTTTTTGTTCACGTCCATTATATAAACGATAAACAATTAAAACTTTTTTGTTTGCTTTGTTAGTGAATATTTTTACACATGTATATTAACATATATTTACACATTTCACATTGAAAAGGCGCAAAAAAAAAGGAATTTCATTTGTAAATAACTTTTTAATCATTTGTACCATTGCCTGACAGCTCAAGGTAACAAAAACAAAAGAGTTGCGGTTGGTATCGGTAATTGGTATCGGCAAGTACTAAAAAAAAAAAGTATCGGTACCTGTATTTGATGTAAAAAAAATGGTATTGGTGCATCCCTACTGATTGGTGTTCCAATGTTTCTCTTCTCCCTCCTTTCTCTCCCTCACTCAACTAATGTGACCCTGGTGCTGAAGGAGAGGGGCAGGTGCCCAACGTCCTCCTTATCAACTGATGCCATCATTGGTTGTTAGGACACTAGTGGCTGAAAGGTTGTAATGTTGCACAATGAAAACCTATGGCTTTGTGTAATTAATAGGCAGGCTTGATCCACCTGCTGGCTTAAATACATTTTTAGGCAATTTCTAGATATTTTGCACCCCCCTGCAGACACCTTAAGGCACCCCAGGGTGCCTTGGTTAAAAAAGGCTGGCATATGGCATAGTGAAAATTCCCTTCCATATCCCACTCCAAAGGCTTGAGTGAGGATGCATATGCCACAGTGAAAATGTCCATCCTTGTCCCAGTACAGAGATCAAAGTGAGAATGCATATGCCACAATGAAAATGCCTATCCATGTCCCTGTAAAGAGGTTAGAGTAAGAAAACACATGCAGCCCCAAAAATGTTCATCAATGTCCCAGAACAGAGGTCAGAGTGAGAATCCACGTGCTGCACTGAAAATGCCCATCCATGTCCTAGCACACTGGTCTGAGTGAGAATCCATATGCCACACTAAAAATGCCCAGGATTGTCCAATTACAAGGGTCAGAATGAGAATCCATATACCACTTATTCATGTCCATTCATGTCCAAATACAGAAGTCAGAGTGAAAATCCATATACCACATTGAAATGACTATCCGTGTCCCAATATAGAGGTCAGAGTGAGAATGCATATGCCACGCTGAAAATGCCCATCTATGTCCCTGTACAGAGATCAGAGGGAAAATCCATATACCTGTCAGGATCTCTTAAGTGCTCCTGCTCCTTGTTCCAGCATCCGGGTTTTGGCTATTGCATTCTCCCTGTCTGTGTCCACCTGCAAGGTGATTGATATGGTCAGTCACCTGTTATAAGCAAACCAAACGCTCTGTCCCTTGCTTGTGATAGAGACAGTGATACCTGCGTTGTTCCTGATTGAGCCCCATGTTTGTCTGCCCTGTTTTGCTAGTTTGGATTTCCCTGTGTATGACCTGGATCGGATATTGGACTTTTCCCTGAATTCAGCCTGCCTTTTACCTGGACTGTTATAGAACCACACTATCTGCTAACTGCAAGTAGTCTGTTTGTTTGCTTAGTTTGCATCTGCCCTGGCGTGGTGGCCAGGCACTATAGCATTGTGTACAAGTCCTGGGGGCAACCAAGTACTGGTAGGCCTACTTGCCTTAAGGGAAAGGGGACTGCTATAGGTGAAGCATACAGTAGCTAGCTATAGTGTCTGACCACCTGCGTTGGGGTAGGCGCGACAATACCACACTAAATATGCCCATCCACGTTTCAGTGCAAAGGCCTGAGTAAGGATGCACATGTTTCACTGAAAATGTCCATGCTTGTCCCATTACAAAAGTCAGAGTCAGTATCCATATGACCCAGCTTGTCCAATTACAAAGGTCATAATGAGAATCCATTTACCACACTGAAAATGCCCATTCATGTTGCAGTACAGAAGTCAGAGTGAAAATGAATATACTACATTTTAAATGCCATGCATGTCCCAATATAAAAGGTCAGAGTGAGAATGCATATGCCACACTGAAAATGCCCATCCATATCCCTGTACAGAGATCAGAGTGAAAATTCATATACCGCACTGAATATGCCCATCCATGTTTCAGTGCAAAGGCTTGAGTAAGGTTGCATATGCCACAATGAAAATGCCCATCCATGTCCTAGTACAGAGGTCACAGTGAGACTCTATATGCCACACTGATAATGCCCATCTATGCCAGATTACAGAGGTCTCACTTAGAATGTAAATGCTCATCTATGTTCCAGTACAGAGGTCTGGGCAGGAATGTTATCATTGTGACTGAAGTAAGAATGCCATGAATCTAGACACAAAATATGTAATATGCTATATTTAAAATGCACCAATACTTCCTTAAATCAAATAAATATGTCAGAGGAAAGATGCTATAAATGTCTTCTTAATAATACATTTCATATAGAGTGGTAATTTCCTGTGGCTTTAAATAAAGAAGCGAGATATGGTCGGGGTTGGATTTGTATGCCCCCCTTTCCATTAGGCTAACTGCCTTGTGTTACTGTGTTTCTACCCCAGTCCAATGGCTGGCCTTGGTATCACACTATCAAGATCATATGATATAGCCACACAAGGCACAATGAGGCCGGGGCTGAAGAAGCTAAAAGACAGTTTGCCATTACTCCTAGAACTGACAACTAGAGTAGGGCATACAATTACCCTACTCTGGTAGCAGATTATTTTATATTAATGGATGAAAAGAGGGTGAAATGCACAGAGCACTATTCCACAAACAAAAGTTTTGAAAGGGCAGCATCAATAAGGAGATTGTTGTTTGGATGGAAGTGGAGACTAAGGAAGTAGTTTGGATAGTAGTAGAGATTGGGGAGGAATTTTGGAAGGGAAGAAGTGAGGATAGCTAAAGACAGAGGAAGATTTCTAGAGGTTTGATATTGGTGTTTAGTGGCGTCACTAGAGGGTGGCTTTTGGAGCTATAGCCCCGAATCTGGGGCCCATAGCCCCGACTCTCTGCAGGGGTCCCCAAGGGGAGGGGAGGCTCTCTGGGGACTCTGATTTTAAGGGGGAGGCTCTCTGGGGACCCTAATTTTAAGGGGGATGCTCTCTAGGGTCCCTAATGTAAGAGGGGTCTCTGGAATCCCTGATGTAAGTGGGGGGCTCTCCGGGGACGCTGATGCAAGGGAGAGGCTCTCTGAGGACTCTGATGTAAGGAGGAGGCTTTCTGGGGACCCTGATGTAAGGGGGGGCTCTTTGGGGTCCTAGCAACGCCCTTGTTGGTGTTATAACTGTATCAGGATGAACACCAAAATACATTGTATTATTAATCTTAAGCCGACCATACATGAAACGAAATTCGGCCGGCTCAGCAAGGACCAGCCCAGATTCAATCTATGGCCAGGTGATCAAACAATCGACTTGGGTACAACCAGCGAGTCACATTTTTTACATGCAATTACTGCCGGCGGAAGTAATCATTGTGTCACATACCTGATTGGAGACTGAAATAACCTGGTAGGCCTCCCTTGTATCTCCAGCCCAGGTCCCGCTGAGGATGGAACAGAGGGTACTGAGGGACAGGAGGAACACGAGTGTTGATAGGAGTGCTTGCTGCAGAAGATGCAGACCCTGGCAGAACATCAGATCATGAACAGTAGCTGTGCACGAGATCCAGCCGCAGTTAAAGGAGCACTCCACATGGGCTGCGGGTTCCAGATGTGAGGCTTGTAAGAGTTCCTAGCAGATTTGAGACAGGAACTCACTGTGATGAGCAGAGCTAATACAGATGACAGTAGGATAGGCACTTGAACTAGATGTGAGAGCAGAGCCGGGAACAGCAGCATGGTCACAGAGGTAGCTGAGGTCAGCAGCAGGTGGCAGCGAGACATAAGACAGAGACGTGGTCAAGAACAGAGCCGAGGTCAGGAACTGGCGACAGAGCAAAGGCAGGATCCAAATTCAGGTCAGGGTCAAGCCAGGTCAGCAACAAGGGAACAAGCAGAGTAATAGCAGGACACAGGGAACAGCTGAAAGACTAGTCAGCACTAGGACATGAGCAGGAGCCCCCTTAAATAGTCCATCTGGCGCCAAATTGTATTGAGTGAGTGCCCATGCTCATGCGCGCATCCCATACGCATTCCTGTGCGCATGTGCACCCCTAGTCACCATTCTGCCGAGAATTCTTCACACATGCACATTCCTATTAGCCAAACATCTGGTAGTCACTCGCTGACACATTGTGTTCTGCCGGCCAGGAAGGCTCCCCACGCTCCCACACCCACAGAACACAATAGCGCTGCAGAAGGGTTTCCCCCATCAAAACTAACTGTATTGATAAGGGAATTAAGTGATTTTCTTTCCCTCCACCTGTGGTAGAAGGAAAAAAAAAAAAATCATCTATGAGCTGCTTTACTATGTATTTATATATGAAGCCTGGAATCACTGTTTACAGATTTCATTCACACAGAAGTTGCTTTCAGTCCTCTTGATACACAGACGAGGGCCTGGCTCAACTCAACAGCCACACCCCACAGATTTAACAGGATGGCTGTTCTTTCTCTAAAATCTGCAAGAGCAATGGGTTAGCAACCCCACGAGCTTCTCCAAACATCCCCCCATCCCTAAATATACACACCAGAGCCTGAGGCCAGTGTCTCGTACCTCTAGGTCAGCCCCCCAGATAGCAAGGATAACTTGCCACAAATTTGTGGCAGTGTTGAATTGTAAGTCTGTTAACTTGCTGCACATTTTCACTGGCAAGTTGTACACTTGCAGAGCACTAGAAGCACAAGTTCTAGGTGACCCTTTTCCAATTTGTAGCAAATTTGCGTGGCAATTCTCTAGCAAATGCAAAGTTGCGGTGGTGAGTCTACAACATGAAAATTCAGCCACAGTGACCCCCTGTGGTGGGATGACTATTGCACAACATAACTGAACCAGAACTTGCAGCAGACTTGCAGAATGTTTGCAAAGAAAGTTGATATGAAGTCATGCAATGTGGACTTGCTGCAATTGTGCAACAAACTTGTGAAGCCTGGCAAGTCTAGCAATAGCTTTGCAAGTCGTTTTCAAACTTGCAACACAATTGCTTGCTATCTGGGCCAGTACTAGCTCAAGCAAGTATGTGGCAAGTGAATTCCACATGAAGTCAGAATGCCTCATCTGCATATTTGTTCCTGGTAATGGATTGCAAGTACTGAAGCCATTAGATGAGCACAACAGCCAAGAAACTAGTATTTTCTGGAGGAGAGGTCAGCAGTGGCCACATTCCTATTTCTTTCAGTCCAGGTTTCTTTAAAGAGGCCAGCAAATCTGCATATTACAACTTTTCCCAGCCTCGGAATAAAAAGAAACCATACTTGGAGCTCTATATATCTCCATCATTTTAAATTATTGAAACATTTTTGCTTAGAATTTTTGCTTAAAACCATAATACCCATAGTAGTATTTCCATTAATGAACTGCTCTGTGGAAGAGATATACAAACTCTTTCATAATCTGGTTAGTCAGTTACTAAGCGGAGAAGATAGCTTAGACATTTATTAGGCACTGTAACCTCTGCTGTGTATTATTTCGTAATCCCTAATTCCAGTTTAAACTAATTAAATGTTAACTTGTCAGAGTTTCGCTCAACAAAATTACTTCATCCGTTAAGCTGCCATGTCACGGTTTTCTTTGCACGCCTGTACGGCAGTTAGAAAACACTTCTGCTCTGCAGATGAACTCTGTAATACTGTTAAATGCATCCTTTTATCGGTGAAAGTTGGATGTGAGCTTAGATTAAATTAAAAGAGGAGCATTCAATGTCACAAGTCCCTATAATATGTTTTGTTTACAGTACATGCTATGTAAAACACATAAAGCTAGACACAATGTTATATAAAAATAAATTATGCGCAGTATGCCCATTTTGGAACTTTTTGCTTTGTTTTGTTATTGTAAAATATTACCTTTTTATTTTCAGTTCCTAAAATACTGACATGAACAGTTGCAATTCAAAGTTTAAGGATTAAGGAGAAAATTGCCTAAAAAAGGCCAAAATCCATAGAAAACAAACAAAATTAAAGTGGTTGTAAACCTTAGTCATGAGATCTGAACAAAGCACATACTTTATATCTGTAGTGTTTACTTATCTCTCCCCAAAGCTCTAAGTGTTGTTTCTCTCTGGGGCTTCGTTCCTCTGTTACCAGCATGTGTCACTTCTGAGAAGTTTTCCCAACATCTGAAATAAATTTGTGATGGGGGAGGGAGCTCAGCACAGAGCTTCTCTTTTCAGGACACAACTCTGTATCCTTCCTTCGCTACTGTTTGCTGTGTGTGTGTGGGGGGGTGTCTTTCCTCCAATAAGCTCTCACACAGTCAAACTGCAGCTCTCTGTCCCCTCCTCTGTGATACTTACAGATAGAGGAGGATTTTACTATGATTCTGCCCTTTTAAAAGGGGTGTAGGGAAGAGAAAACTGCAGATAAATAAGTACAACCTATGTAGGAGGATTTGTTTCATCTCTGTGTATCACCTGAGGCCAGTCACTTCACCGGGTATATGTGAGGATTTACAACCACTTTAAATAACATTAATGAGAGTCTTCATCGTTTTACCTTCTTTAAGCAAAATGTTTCCATGATTAGGGTAATGGCAGTAATTCTTACCCCAAAATGGGGGGGGGGCAAACAGTGTTGGCTTGATTATTCTTACCCTTGGAGACAGATATTGGGGAAAATAGTGGAGAGATTTCCCCCTGAGTTGATATGATACATTTTGGCCTCAAGAGATCAGTACTGTTAATTTTTGTGCTGATCTCTTTAGTTCCAAAGGTTATAGCGCAAGGACTGATATGTCCCTAATTCTCCTTGTAAACCTAACCTTCTATGAAACTTTAACACAGTTAACCCGTAACCCTGACACTAACACACCCTGTAACCATAACATACACGGTAACCCTAGCCTTCCCTGTAAGCCTAATGCCGCATACACACGACCTGACTTTTCGGCATCAAAGGTCCGACGGAATGAATCCGTCGGACATTTCGATCATGTGTGGGCTTCATCGGACCTTTTCTGTCAAAAAATTCCAACGGACCTAGAAATAGAACATGTTTCATACCTTTCCGACGGACTCGATTCATATTGAATAAATCGTTCGTCTGCTAGTCCGACGGGACGTAAACGACGCAAGGGCAGCTATTGGCTACTGGCTATTGAACTTCCTTTTCTAGTCCGGTCGTACGTCATCACGTTTGAAACGATCGGACTTTGGTGTGAGCGTGTGTAGGCAAGTCCGTTTCATTGGAACTCCGTCGGAACTCTGTCGAAAAGTCCTTCGGAGTTCAGTCCGACGAGAAGTCCGCTCGTGTGTACGCAGCATAATAGTAGCCCTCCCTGTAACCCTACAAAATAGATTACAGTGCACACATACAAAAATGACATTTAAATCCTGCAAGGCTATTTTAAAACACTATATGGTCATATAGTGTATACAAACTATATGGAGATCAGGGGGATTTCCCTGATGAAGACACGTGACCCTGTGTCGAACACGCGTAGGGGAAGGGCCAGGACGGAGCACGGAGCCATTCACTCCACTGAGATGCGATGCACAGCTTATCCCTCCTGACAGGCAAACTTTGAGGCAAACTTTGGAGACTGTTATCAGATTGGTGCACTCACGCACCTTGTAAATGTGAGTACCCTAATGTAGGGAGCTTTTATTCTAATAAATATTTAAAAAACGATATCACACTATCCAGTTTTTCTTTTCCTTTATTCCTAACTGTGGAGTTGCTGCTGAAAACTGTGTATCTGGATTCCATCACTGAGCCATGGGATGGCTCATAAGCGTGTTTAGACTCAGTCTCACAGCTGAGTCGCACGCTCTGAGGTGAGCGGCTGTCCCCGGGGGGTCACTGGATGGCACTTGAGCATGGGATTCTGAGCACCAGCACTAAGATAAATGCACGCACGTTGGATTTTTTATGGACTGTTTTTATGGACTTTATGTGCATTTCTTTCATATATTGGACTTTAATAATCAAGTACCACATCTTGGATTTGATATTCACACTCATTGTGTGGCACTTGGCACTTTGTTGTATTTTGCACTTATCACTGTGATATCCTTAATTTTTTTTTTTTTTTTTTTTTCACGGAAAATTTCAGATTATATAAATGATTTTTTCATCCGTTATATATACAGGTAGTAGTTCAGTAATCGCTACTCTCATTCTAATGGTATACATCTAGTATATTATTTACACATTGCACTTTAAAATCACTTGTTTTATATATACATATCCTTTGTGCCTTGCTGTGGCTGGATAAGCTGCTTATGCGGTATTTTCAGTATACCTCATATGCATTATTAATCTCCAGATTGATATTTTCACCTTAGTGCAGCGTATCTTTTGTACACATTGTATTGCCCGGCATATGAAACGTGTTCTGCGCGGGCAGCTAGGTGATTGCTACATTTGAGGCAATATACCATTGTGGCTCGCAAAATCCCCTTTTATCTATCTGGTCATATAGTGCTAAGCCTACTTACTGCGTCAAAGTACCCTATTATCCGTGGGGACTGTAACCCTAACACTAGCCTTCCCTGTAAACCTAATAATAATCTCCTGTGTTTCCCAATCACTGATACTCCCTGTAACCCTAACACTAATCCTCTGTGTAACCCCAGCCCAAACACTATGCTTTTTTGTCACCCTGACACCCTCCCTGTAACCCTAATGCCGCGTGCACACGATCGGACTTTCCGACAACAAAACCGTGGTTTTTTTTCCGAAGGATGTTGGCTCAAACTCGTCTTGCATACACACGGTCACACAAATATTGGCCCAAATTTCCGAACGTGAGAACGCGGTGACGTACAAGATGTATGACAAGTCGAGAAAAAGGAAGTTCATAAGTCAGTGTGGCTCCTTCTTCTTGATTCCGAGCTTTTGTGCAATGGACATAATCGCACTATCTGACAACCAAGCGAAGTTTGCGGAAAATTTGAGAACCTGCTTTCAAACATTTGTCGCCGGAAATTCCAACAGCAAATGTTCGATGGGGCATACACACGATCGGACTTTCCGACAACAAGCTCACAAAGTCCAACCGTGTGTACGCGGCATAACACTAATACTCCTTGTAACCCTGACACCTAAACCTGGGTTTGTAAATCAAGAAACATATGACCACCTGCTGAAAATATCCTATTGTTCACAGATCTCAATAGCTCAAGGTACACACAATGGGGTCGATTTACTAAAACTGCAGAGTGCAAAATCTGGTGCAGCTGTGCATGGTAGGCAACCAGCTTCTAACTTAAGGTTGTTCAATTACGCTTTGGCAATAAAACCTGGAAGTTGATTGGTTTCTATGCAGAGCTGTACCAGGTTTTTCATTCTCCAGTTTTAGTAAGTTAACCCTCCCATGAGTTAGAGAAGTGACATATCCCCATCCATCCTTCAACACACACCTTATATGGCTCCACTCAGAAACACAGTTTATATTAATAGTAAAAAGGTCAGGTCTGAGCATGTAGGCCCTTTACAAAATAATCTAGAGTGGGTGACTGGGGACAAGGAGAAGGCTAATTTATTAAATACTTTCTTCAGCTCTGTGTATACAAAAGAGCATGGGGAAGTTCATGTCCATAATGGTGGTGGTATTGACACAGCCCCCAATGATCCACAATGGCTCAAAAGGGATATGGTCCAGAAATATTTAGACAGAATAAAGGTGGATAAAGCACCTGGACCTGATGGCATCCACCCACGGATCCTAAAAGAATTGAGCTCTGTAATTTCAAAGCCGTTGTATCTAATTTTTAGGGACTCATTAATGACGGGAATAGTACCGCTGGATTGGCGCAGGGCGAACGTGGTGCCTATATTTAAAAAGGGATCAAAGTCTTTACCAAGTAACTATAGACCTGTTAGTTTAACTTCTATAGTCGGGAAGATACTGGAGCGTTTAATAAAAGACCACATAGACGAGTTCTTGCTGGAAAAAAACATTTTAAGCAACAGACAGCATGGATTCATGAAAGACAGAAGTTGTCAGACAAACCTGATTTCTTTTTATGAAGAGGTAAGTAAAACCTTGGACAGAGGGGTGGCTGTGGACGTGGTTTATTTGGATTTTGCAAAAGCGTTTGATACAGTTCCGCACACACGGCTCATGTGTAAGTTAAAGTCTACAGGCTTGGAAATATCAGTTTGTAAATGGATAGAAAACTGGCTAAAAGACAGAATTCAGAGAGTAGTGGTTAATGATTCTTACTCTGAATGGTCTAAGGTTATCGGTGGTGTACCCCAAGGTTCAGTGCTGGGACCCTTACTCTTTAATATCTTTATAAATGATATTGGGTCTGGGATCAAAAGTAACATTTCTGTCTTTGCAGATGACACCAAGCTATGCAGTGGAATAACGTCCTTACAGGATGTCTCCAATTTACAAGCTGACCTCAATGCTCTGTCTAATTGGGCGACTATGTGGCAGATGAGGTTTAATGTTGAGAAATGTAAAGTTATGCACTTGGGGGCTAAGAATATGCATGCATCATACATGCTAGGGGGAGTACAACTGGGGGAATCTGTAGCGGAGAAGGATCTGGGGGTTTTGGTAGATCATAAGCTCAATAATAGCATGCAATGCTAAGCTGCGGTTTCCAAAGCGAGCAAAGTTCTTTCTTGTATTAGGAGAGGTATGGACTCCAGAGAGAGAGATATCATTTTGCCCCTGTTCAAATCATTAGTAAGACCTCATCTGGAATATGCAGTTCAGTTTTGGACACCAGTTCTCAAAAAGGATATCGGGGAACTGGAGAAAGTGCAGAGAAGGGCAACCAAACTGATAAGAGGCATGGGGGAGCTCAGCTATGAGGAAAGATTAGAGGAACTGAATTTGTTCACTCTTGAGAAGAGGAGAATAAGGGGGGATATGATCAACATGTTTAAATATATAAGGGGTCCATATAGTGAACTTGGTGTTGAGTTATTCACTTTACGGTCAACACAGAGGACAAGGGGGCACTCTTTACGACTGGAGGAAAAGAGATTTCATCTCCAAATACGGAAAGGTTTCTTCACAGTAAGAGCTGTGAAAATGTGGAATAGACTCCCTCCAGAGGTGGTTCTGGCCAGCTCAGTAGATTGCTTTAAGAAAGGCCTGGATACTTTCCTAAATGTACATAATATAACTGGGTACTGACATTTATAGGTAAAGTTGATCCAGGGAAAATCCGATTGCCTCTCTGGGATCAGGAAGGAATTTTTTCCCCTGCTGTAGCAAATTGGAGCATGCTCTGCTGGGGTTTTTTGCCTTCCTCTGGATCAACTGTGGGTATAGTATTGGGTATATTGGATTGTACGTTTTCTTTGTTTTTTTTTTTTTTTTTTTATGGTTGGACTGGATGGACTTGTGTCTTTTTTCAACCTGACTAACTATGTAACTATGTAACAGTGTCCCCTGACCTGACCATATTTTAGGTGAACCTGTGACCAAAATATGAGCACTCCTAGCCTCCTTCTCCACTTATGCACGCGCAGTCCGCTCTCCTTTTTACTCTTGCAAAAATGCTGAGCTGCAAAAGAGAGTGGACAGCACATGCATGGGTTGGGAGGGAGGCCAACAATGCTTGGATATTAATATACTGTACATTCACCTTAAAGAACAAAAGTAATATCTCTATTCCTAGCACAGTGGCAAATATAGGTCTACATTGTTTCTTCAACATTATATAAAAATAAATGATAATAACCATCATATTAAGAAAGGTAGCCTAGGTCACAAGATTTAATGGGGTTTATTTACTAAAGTTAGAGAGTGCAAAATCAGACTCACTTCTGCATAGAAACCAATCAGCTTCCAGGTTTTATTGCCAAAGCTTAATTGAACAAGCTGAGGTTAGAAGCTGGTTGGTTTCTATGTAGAAGTGAGCCTGATGTTGCAGCTCCAGCTTTGATAAATAAACTCCAATGTGTCCACAGGTAATTAAAGGGTATGTTCACCTTTAATCACATTTCCCAAATATGCCTCCATGTGCCACAGTGTCCCCAAAAATATAAAATGCTGTGTTCTATTCCCAAACAAATGCCTACCTCTTTAGCTGCTGAGACAATTGTCCTACCTAATCTTTCCTGAAGATGGCAGGATGAACCCAGCGGTGGATGTGCAGCACTCCCAGCCTTCCTCCCCACCCATGCATGCACAGTCCAGTCTCCTTTATACTCTCGCAAAAATGCTGAGCTGCAAGAGAGAGTGGACAGCGCATGCATGAATTGGGAAGGAAAACAAGAATGCTTTAACGTGGATTTCAGTGGATGCACATCCAGTATTGGGTGAGCTCTTCTTCACTTGTGCAAAAATGTTGGGCTGCAATAGAAGAAGGTGTGCATTGCAGATGGGAGGGAGGGTGGATTTTAGGGGGCCACACCAGCACTGGGTGCATCCTGCCATTTGTAGGATGGATTGGGGAGGACAATGTTATCAGCAGTTTAAGAGAGGAGCAATTGTTTGGGGGAACAGAGCACAGCATTTTAATATATTGTGGACACTGTGCATGGGGAGCTTTTTGGAAAATATTGAGTTGGCCCTCCCTTGTAGGCCAGTCAAGTTCCTCCACCCCAAATTCGCTCATCCATGTCTTTATGGACCTTGCTTTGTGCACTGGTGCAAATCATTTAGTGGAGGGGGGATTATGGTGTGAGGTTGTTTTTTAGGGGTTGTTCTTGGCCTCTTAGTTCTAGTGAAGGATACTCTTAAGGCGTCAGCATACCAAGACATTTTGGACAATTTCATGCTCCCAATTTTGTGGGAACAGTTTGGGGATGGCCCCTTCCTGTCCCAACATGACTGCACACCAGTGCACAAAGCAAGGTCCATAAAGACATGGATATGCGAGTTTGGGGTGGAAAAACTTGACTGGCCTGCCCAGAGTCCTGACCTCAGCACAATATAACACCTATCGGATGAATTAGAGCGGAGACTACGAGCCAGGTCTTCTTGTCCAACATCAGTGCATGACCTCACAAATGTGTTTCTGGAAGAATGGTCAAACATTCCCATAGATACGCTCCTAAACCTTGTGGACGGCCTTCCCAGAAGAGTTGAAACTGTTATAGCTGCAAAGGGTGGGCCAACTCAATATTGAACCCTACGGACTAAGGCTGGGATGCTTTTAAAGTTCATGTGTGTATAAAGGCAGGTGTCCCAATACTTTTGGTAATATAGTGTATGTGTAAAAGGTAAACTTAGCCTTTAACAGTTTTATTTTCCTGCTGCCTGAACCAGTGTGTGCATATGGATCAACTATCAGAATACTGCCATGTAGTTCATCAGTATGTTATAATTGTTTTGACATTTCAGTATTTGTTTACATGTACAAGTATGAATTATTTTTGAAGCAATAATTAATTATTTAGTACTTATTATCATTACTATCATTATTTTATTTGTCAATTGCACTTTTTTAGCACCTGTTCTGCACTTATTTATTTTGGAGCAAATGTATTTATTATTAATATCATTATCTTTCTATATGCTCATTGCACGGTATATTTGTGCACAAAATGTTAGTTTACTTTATGGGATATAGTACATAGTGTGTTAGATACCTTTGCACTTTGTTGTATATGTACTGGATCTCGTTGTGTCGGGGCACAATTATTTTGACTGCCAGCTATAAAATTTAACCCTTCCAACCCCTACACCACAAATGTTGATAAACGTACACCCACGTTCCACCAAAAAAAAAAACACAGACTAACAAGTGAGCCTGTGCCCATCAGTAATGCTCCTTGAAGGAATCTTGACAATACACCTGCCATAATGAGCATACTCCTGGGATCTCATCCTGTAGGAGAAAAACACCGCTTATCTATTCCATTATCCATCTACAGCAACTGATTCTTAACACCGCGCCCTTGGCTATTTATACTTACGCAACTAAAACAACCGCTGCTTCCAATTAGTCATAAAATGCAGTTTTGCTAGGAACCTTGAATGCTTCACATTCACTATTCAGTTCATCAAAGGCTATGAATTAAACATAAGAGCGACGGGGAGATGTTTGTATTAAAATAGTTACTGCAAACACATATTCTTAACCGATGGTGAAGTATGAGGAGTAAAACCCAGACTACTAAGAGAAGTCTATGTGACTACAATGGAATCAAAGCTGTCTACACAAGGAGAAAACCGCTCAGGGGATCTTCAAATATAACCATACAGCGGGAAAATTCATACGTCTTATGCAAAGTCAACAAATTCACAACTCTATAGGCATGAGACTACCTTTGTTAAGGTTACAGTTACTTCTTTTGAGAGTTTTAACACTTTGAAGCTCTATTCCAGCTTGGACTAAAACTAAACAAATGGATTTTTCAGGAGCTGTTAAAACTGAAAACCAGCCCTGCTTGCTATACTCACCTTCTCTCTGGTGATGCCACCTGTAGACTCAATAAGGAAAGAAAGGAAAACCCAAAAGCCACACATCACACAAAACCCTTGTAAGAATAGTAGAAGCAGCCTCAGCCTAGACTCAGTCCAGACCATGCCCAGGGTGTTTTGCCCCACCCATGACCAAGCCCGATGGGCGCTGAGAAACACGTCAGGGGTAGATCTGGGCAGAGTGTAGGAAGAAGCTGCTTCTACTCTTCGTACGAGGGTTTTGTGTGATGTGTGGCTTTTGGGATTTCCTTTCTTTCCTTATTGATTTCTATGGAGCTGAGGCGAGCCCTTTTCCTACCTGCACCCCTAGCAGTTGATAGCAGATGAAGACCTACTGGAGCTTGAAGCAGCACCCTTAACTTGTTTGTATGGGGTCACCTGTAGACTCACCTACTCACTGATCCAGTGCCTGACCCCTTCCAGGTTGAATGGTGCCCAGCATATTTCAAACCACATTCTGTGAGTCTAGGGCAGTGATGGCGAACCTTGGCACCCCAGATGTTTTGTAACTAAATTTCCCATGATGCTCAACTTCACTGCAAAGTGCGAGAGCATCATGGGAAATGTCCTTATTGATGATTTCTATGGAACTGAGGCGAGCTCTTTCCCTACTTGCACTCCTAGCAGTTGATAGCAGATGAAGTTCTACTGGAGCTTGAAGCAGCACCCTTAATTTGTTTGTATGGGGTCACCTGTAGTCTCACCCACTCACTGATCCAGTGCCTGACCCCTTCCAGTTTGAATGGTTCCCAACATATTTTAAACCACATTCTGTGAGCCTAGGGCAGTGATGGCGAACCTTGGCACCCCATATGTTTTGCAACTACATTTCTCATGATGCTCAACTACACTGCAGAGCGCATGAGCATCATGGGAAATGTAGTTCCAAAACATCTGGGGTGTCAAGGTTCGCCATCACTGCCCTAGGGCATTAAGACTTTGGGTGTCACTCTTATGCCCCGTACACATGGTCGGATTTTTCGATGGAAAATGTCCGATCGGAGCGTGTTGTCGGAAATTCCGACCGTGTGTGGGCTCCATCGGACATTTTCCATCGGATTTTCCGACACATAAAGTTGGAGAGCAGGAGATAAAATTTTCCAACAACAAAATCCGTTGTCGGAAATTCCGATCGTGTGTACACAAAGCTGACGGACAAAGTGCCACGCATGCTCAGAATAAATAAAGAGATGAAAGCTATTGGCCACTGCCCCGTTTATAGTCCCGACGTACGTGTTTTACGTCACCGCGTTCAGAACGATCGGATTTTCCGACAACTTTGTGTGACCGTGTGTATGCAAGACAAGTTTGAGCCAACATCCGTCGGAAAAAATCCTAGGATTTTGTTGTCGGAATGTCCGAACAAAGTCCGACCGTGTGTACGGGGCATTAGAGTCAATGGCCCACAACAGGAATTCTGTCTTTCCTGCATGCTTGTTCCAGGACAGTGACCCAGATAGTACTGGAGTCAGAGACAAGCAGGCAGCTAGCCTTCAGAAGTTGGTAAGCCATGTCAGCTTTCACATTTATCGCCTCAGTACAGGTTTTCTTCAACCTTTTCGAGGTCATTGATGCCTAGACAACCAGGCCAAATTAAGAAACATCAGCAATGGGACTTTATGGGTGCTTAATATTGCAATAAGCAAGTGTTTCATAAAAAAACAAATACCCATGCTCTAGCTTCAGTCTTAAAATATGAGTACTAAAAAGAACATTAAGAATATCTTAACATATTAATAATAATAATAAATAATACAAAAACATATGTGCCAAAAGGTGAAGGTGTAAAACCTTCACTATGATTACACTTTTTTCACAGACGATTAATACATATTACAAATGCGAAGGTTACATGGAAGGCAAGGCAGGTTGTATTATTTCTGGAGATATTGTGCCCAACGGAGGAAGGATCCCAGCACATGGAGTATTATTCTTTCATTATTTGATGCCCTAGCGTTGATCTGGCCAGCTCATACCTGTGTACATAATACCTGAAGTATTAGCCTCCTGCCACCTGTCGTGGTCTCCTCGTGGGGTGGATTGATGTGGTCACTGGCTCCCCTGAACTCAGGATTTATGCACTCATTGAAAGCAATATACCAGGACTTACAACTAACTTCCAAATATCCCCCTGAAGAAGCAAGGCTCCCTACCAAATGCATCAAGGATTTATTTTATTGTTACCCCTGGATGGGATTATCACACCATGTAACACTTTGGTATTTTGTTATTACTGTAAAATCATACAAAGTCGTAGGTGGTGTGTGCGGCTATTCCTGTTTATGGATTGCTCTGCCCTCATCTGTGGATGGAATGATATTATGTGACACTTCTGAATTTTGTTGTGATATAAAGCATATGGACCCTGGCAGGGTTTGCATTTGATATAACCTTTGCATTTGTAATATGTATTCATTATCTGTGAAAGATGTGTAATCATGCTGAAGGTTTAACCTTCGGCATATATGTTTTTTTTAATGTTATGTCTGTGTTAAGACATTCATAATATTCTGTTTAAATAAATAGCTGAAAATCATACAAATACCGTATTTATCGGCGTATAACACGCACTTTTTTCCCCTTAAAATCAGGGGAAAGTTGCAGGTGCGTGTTATACGCCGATCCCTGCCGATCCGGAGCTGTCACTTCTTCAAAATCGCGGACCGCGATTTGAAAATGGCGCCGCCGGCGCCGAAGTACACAGAGCCGGTCCTCGGCTCTTTCCGGCGGCTCTCGTTTACTTTCGGCTCCACTCGTAGTCCCGAGCGGAGCTATCCGAACCTACTCGGATAGCTCCGCTCGGGACTACGAGTGGAGCCGAAAGTAAACGAGAGCCGCCGGAAAGAGCCGAGGACCGGCTCTGTGTACTTCGGCGCCGGCGGCGCCATTTTCAAATCGCGGTCCGCGATTTTGAAGATGTGACAGCAGGGACAGGGGATCCCAGGCTGCACGGGGGGAAGGCTGCACGGGGGGAAGGCTGCAGGGGGGAAGGCTGCACTGGGGAAGGCTGCACTGGGGAAGGCTGCACTGGGGAAGGCTGCACTGGGGAAGGCTGCACTGACAAGGCTGCACTAACATGGCTGCACTGACATGGCTGCACTGACAAGGCTGCACTGACATGGCTGCACTGACAAGGCTGCACTGACAAGGCTGCACTGACATGGCTGCACTGGGGAAGGCTGCACTGGGGAAGGCTGCACTGGGGAAGGCTGCACTGGGGAAGGCTGCACTGGGGAAGGCTGCACTGGGGAAGGCTGCACTGAGGAAGGCTGCACTGACAAGGCTGCACTGACAAGGCTGCACTGACAAGGCTGCACTGACATGGCTGCACTGACAAGGCTGCACTGACATGGCTGCAATGAAGGGCATTTAAATGTAAGTTTTTTTCCCTTCAACTTCCCTCCTAAAAGTTTTTTTTCCTTAAAATTCCCTCCTAAATTGGGGTGCGTGTTATACGCCGGTGCGTGTTATACGCCGATAAATACGGTATGTATTTCGTGTGAAATACTTACTTATGTCGATATTAAGCACGCATAAAGTCACTTTTTGTTGGTTTTATTTTTTCTCAGTTCTGCGGATGTTGTGCTGCTAATACATAGGCCAGAGACCTCGCCAATTAGACTAAACAATAACTCCAGGAATCATTTTTATATACAGTATTTTCAATGACATTAATGCCTTGTTTCCACTGAGCGGATGAGTTCAGTACGGTACGCTATTTTGGGTGTTTCCATTATGAAAGCGGCCCATACAACCGAACCGCTCCATTCAGGGTCCTGCTTCAGATGTGAGGCCATAGAAAATGGAACGGTTCGGTTAGGGCGGAGCTACGATACATTCCACTGATTGGCGAATGTGTGACGCCATGCTAGGCATTTTTTCTAAACCCACGTATGGCCCCTGTCTGTCCGACTTGCAGTGGAAACGCTCGCCTGAATAGGCCGGACCATTCTAGGCCTTCCAAACTGTACCGACCTGAACCGATCCACTCGGTGGAAACGAGGCATTAGTGGGGTTTTTTTGTTTGTTTTTTTGGTATACTGTTTTAGTTAAAATACCCTGCTCTGTTTTTATTATAGGCAGACAAACACCAAAACATTTTATAGAAATGCATTTTTTTCTACATTAAATATTTTTTATTTTTTTTTAATAATGCGACTGTATTTGACAGTTACACTATTACATTGATGGCACCGCAGATGGAAATTGCAGCCTGAAGGTGGCAGTGTTCATCTGCAGGCTAACCTAAGCATTTGCAGTGTTGGAAGCCGGGGGTGGGGTGAATAGATTTACTTACTTTTTTTTCCCCAAAGATTTTTCCTTTATAACTTTCAAGCAGCAATTTCTCATAATGGAGGGGCACTATAGAAGGCTTCCCTTGTTGATGCAAAGTCCACTTTGCAGTGAAACTGGGTCGCTGTAAGGGGGCGATACCATACCTTCCAACTTCTTGAGATGGGAATGAGGGACACCCATCAGCAAAAGTATGCAGGCATAGGACACACCCCTTGCCACTCCCCCTTAAAAGGAGAATTGTACAGACAAACAAGATTGGTTAAACCCACAAGTGCTTTTTTTACCACTACTATTCCTTTATATTGGCTTTTGGAATTTACATTTGCTACAATTTAGAAATCAGATTAAAGGTTTAGTGCTGGAAAACACTTTTTGATAGATAAAAAGTGCATTTTCTATACATTTATATAGATCAGACCAAAATAAGGCATAAATGAGGAGGAATGAGGGACAGAGGGACATTGCTCCAAATCAGGGACAGTCCCTCGAAATCAGGAACAGTTGGGAGCTATGCAATACCACCATAGGTTTATTTTGTTCAGCCTGTGGGCCGAACAAAAGAAATCTCTCAGATTCCTCCATCCATGCTAAACAGGACAGATGGAGTCATTTCCAATTACCGCTAATGTGTTCCAACGACTCAGCAGGGGTGTTTAGACCACTGCAGAGAGACTGCTGCTTCAACAGAGAGAACAAGGATCCTTCTCTATAGGGATGAGCTTCGCGTTCGAGTCGAACCCATGTTCGACTCGAACATCGTCTGTTCGTCTGATGATTGGCCAAGCATGCACTATGACCCGCATGCTTGGCCAATCACAGCGCCGTCGGTAGAGAGAGCTGTAATTGGCCAAAGCCAGGGTGGCTTTGGCCAATTATGGCTCAGGGGGTTTAGAACACACCCCACACTATATAAGGCCGCCTGCACAGCAGCCCTGTGTAGTGTGTTCCGGCATGCTTAGATAGAGAGAGAGAGACAGTGTCATTTCATTTGAGTTAGCTAGATTAGGCAGGACAGTCAGTGAGTTAGCTGCACTTATAGTGTATATATATATATATAAATATGCATCCCAGGTGTTGCATATATATACACTGTATTCAGTGTATTCAGTTGTCTTGTTACAGTATTTACAGCTACCTGAAGAAAATTGCTGGTGTTCTTTTGATCCTATTAGTACCACAGTCAGGCAGCTAGACTATTTACAGTTAGTGTAGTGCATCCTCCTCACAGTGTTCAGTTAAAGCTACAAGTTAGTGTAGTGAGACCTCTGCACAGTGTTCAGCTAAAGCTACAAGTTAGTGTAGTGAGACCTCTGCACAGTGTTCAGCTAAAGCTACAAGTTAGTGTAGTGAGACCTCAGCACAGTGTTCAGCTAAAGCTACAAGTTAGTGTAGTGCGTCCTGCTCACAGTGTTCAGCTAAAACTACAAGTTAGTGTAGTGAGACCTCTGCACAGTGTTCAGCTAAAGCTACAAGTTAGTGTAGTGCATCCTGCTCACAGTGTTCAGCTAAAACTACAAGTTAGTGTAGTGCGACCTCTGCACAGTGTTTAACAGGGGCGTGTAATTACAATTTTTGATGTTTTGATGCAATACTTTGCAGCAGGGCTCGTTTCTGCGTTCCAACTAGAGTATCTGTGAGGGGTTGCAGTGTTGTGGCACCAGCACCAGTGCCTAAGGCCCAATTTTTCAGCCCCTGTTTAACAGGGGCATGTAATTACAATTCTTGTTCTAATATTTCACAGCAGGGCCCGTTTCTGCGCTCACCAAGAGTGAGTGAGGACCTACAGTGTTGTGGCACCAGCACCACCACTAAAGGCCCAATTTTTCTGCCCCTGTTGGGCATGTAATTACAATTCTTGATATAATATTTCACAGCAGGGCCCTGTGAGGGCTTACAGTGTTGTGGCCACAACAACACCTAAGGCCCAAATTTCTGCTGAGTATATAGGGCAGGCCCCTACTTTCAAACATCCAACTTACAAACGACTCCTACTTGCAAACGGAAGGAGACAACAGGAAGTGAGATGAAGTCTACCCCTAGAAAGGGAAATTCTCTCCTGTAAGAGTTAATATGGGAAAAACATTTCTCCTTTCCACTGATGCTTTATCACCAATCCTTGTTTCACAAAAAAACTCAAATTTTTAAAAAACATTTGTCATTGGGACAAAAGTGAGGTGAAATCTTCTGAAGAGGAGCACAGACAGCAAAACAAATGTCATAGGGGTGATAACCCTTCCCTATGTTTTCCAAAAAGCTTAAAATAGATTTTTTGGCTGGAGCTAAACACGTTAAAAATGTACCAGTTCAAAATTACAAACAGATTCTACTTAACAACAAACCTACAGTCCCTGTCTTGTTTGCACTGCCTGTATACTGCTGTTCAGAGTATATAGGGCCTGGTGGCCGCACGCCTTTCCTTTTTTTAATTTAGGTTCGGGGTTCCCCTTAATATCCATACAAGACCCAAAGGGCCTGGTAATGGACTGGGGGGTACCCATGCTGTTTGTCTCACTGATTTTCATCCATATTGCCAGGACCTGACATTACATTAAAGCCGCAAGCAGTTTTAAATGACTTTTTTTCCTTTAAAAATGTAATTTTGTGCAGGGACTGTTCTAAGCACGGGAAACACGCGCCACTTTACAGGCATACTATAGACACCCCCCAGGTACGATATTTAAAGGAATATTTCACTTTTTTTTTTAACTTTAAGCATCATTAAAATTAAAACTGCTCCCGAAAAAACAGCCGTTTTTAAAAGTTTTTTTGCATTGATACATGTCCCCTGGGGCAGGACCCGGGTCCCCAAACCCTTTTTAGGACAATTCAATGCAAATTAGCCTTTAAAATGAGCACTTTTGATTTTGAACGTTCGAGTCCCATAGACGTCAATGGGGTTCTAACGTTCGTGCGAATTTTCGGTCCGTTCGCAGGTTCTGGTGCGAACCTGAACCGGGGGGTGTTCGGCTCATCCCTACTTCTCTATAGTATGTTGGCAGGGGACAGCCTTTTCTACTCAAGTTGTGGCTGCTAACTAATAAATAAATTGAAAGACTTTGCACACCTTTTGTTTTTGATGCATCTGGGATGTATTTAACTGAGTTAAGCTGAAAGTTCAGTTGGGTTTTAAATCAATTTCACGTTTTTTCAATTAAATCGGTGTTCTCCTGCAAAATTACTACACAGTGTAAAAAAAAAAACATAATATCCATCTTGCCAAACAAGTTACTTAACTGCCACTACAATCTATGCACAAGATAATCATAATTCAATTGACCAAATCCGGCTAGCGTGACGGCTCCCCGCCAGGCACATCTTAGGGGTCTAATCCTAGTTTGATTGAATTTCATTTATTTTCATATAGCAATATAAATAATTGAACTTCAGAGCCTTTCATCACAGAATCCTGCCATTTACCGTGAAATTTATAGTTATTAGTTTTTCTCATAATCTGAACACCTAAGCAGATGTTTCCAGCCAGGTTGTTGTATAATTGGAAGTGAGATATGTAGTCGTTGGTGCATTCGGAGGGGAAAATGCCCTGCGAGACTTTGCCAGTCTGCAGTATGTATTCTCGTCAACTGCGGGGCTATGCTGCGCTCAGCAATCGGCTGCCGTCCCTTCACAATGCACAATGCAAACGCCATTATGGTTGTATCGAAAGCCCATCTATTTCAAGGGTTTCATTTCCAAGCCAGGAAAGGTTATTGGTATAAATTACAGAGACATTTTTACTGTTTGTCTCTGTTTTCTTACTGCATAGTGCTGGCTTATTAACCACTTCAGCCCCGGGAGATTTGGCTGCTCAATGACCAGAGCACTTTTTACAATTTGGCACTGCGCTGCTTTAACTGGTAATTGCGCGGCCATGCAATGCTGTACCCAAACGAAATTTGTGTCCTTTTTTTCCCACAAATAGAGATTTCTTTTGATGCTATTTGATTGCCTCTGCGATTTTTATTTTTTGTGATATAAACAGAAAAACACCGTAAATTTTGAAAAAAAATGATATTTTCTACTTTTTGTTATAAAAAAATCCAACAAACTCAATTTTAGTCATACATTTAGGCCAAAATGTATTCAGCCACATGTCTTTGGTAAAAAAAACGTCAATAAACGTATATTTATTGGTTTGCGAAAAAGTTATAGAGTCTACAAACTAGGGTAAATTTTCTGGAATTTACGCAGCTTTAAGTTTATGACTGCCTATCTCATTTCTTGAGGTGCTAAAACGGCAGGGCAGTACAAACCCCCCCCCCCCCCCAAATGACCCCATTTTGGAAAGTAGACACCCCAAGGAAATTGCTGAGAGGCATGTTGAGCCCATTAAATATTTTATTTTTTGCCACAAGTGATTGAAAAATGACAGAAAAAAAAAAATTACACAAAGTTGTCACTAAATGATATTATCCACACATGCCATGGTTATATGTGGAATTAAACCGAAAAATAAATTCTGCTGCTTCTCCTGAGTACGGGAATGACACATGTGTGGGACTTTTTGGGAGCCTAGCCGCGTACGGGACCCCGAAAACCAAGCACCGCCTTTAGGATTTCTAAGGGTGTAAATTTTTTATTTCACTCCTCACTACCTATCACAGTTTTGAAGGCCATAAAATGCCAAGATAGCACAAACCCCTCCAAATTACCCCATTTTGGAAAGTAGACACCCCAAGCTATTAGCTGAGAGGCATGTTGAGTCCATGGAATATTTTATATTTTGCCACAAGTTGCGGGAAAATTACAAACTTTATTTATATTTGCACAAAGTTGTTACTAAATGATATATTGCTCAAACATGCCAAGGGCATATGTGGAATTACACCCCAAAATACATTCTGCTGCTTCTCCTGAGTACGGGGATACCACATGTGTGAGACTTTTTGGGAGCCTAGACGTGTACGGGGCCCCGAAAACCAATCACCGCTTTTAGGCTTTCTAAGGGTGTAAAATTATGATTTCACTTCCTCACTACCTATCACAGTTTCGGAGGACATGAAATGTCAAGATAGCACAAAACCCCCCAAATGACCCCATTTTGGAAAGAAGACACTTCAAGCTATTTGCTGAGAGGCATGTTGAGTCCATGGAATATTTTATATTTTGCTACAAGTTTTGGGAAAATTACAATTTTATTTTTATTTTTTACACAAAGTTGTCACTAAATGATCAAGGGGGGGGGGGGGGTGCTGCGCTATCCAGGCGCGTTACTCTAAGTGATTTACGTAAAGGACTGCTGAAAATTGTGATCCAAACCGTTGGGGAAATAACGATATCGACAATATCAACTAAATATCATGCCGGTATCCCCATTACAAATAAAACCCCCTCACCAGTGCCTAACGTATGGTTCAATTCCGCAGAATCTTAATTGCGTGGGATCTTTATTGTGACACAACAAAAAGTGTTTGGATACACTATGTTTGTCATACCCATTTAGGATGTTATTCACATGTTCCTTGATCCTTACCCGAAGGGGTCTTTTAGTGCGGCCTATATATTGTAGGCCGCAACGACATTCTAGCGCGTATACCGCTCCTTCCGTGTTGCAACAGATGAATTCTTTAATTTCATATGACTCTCCCGTTTTTATGTATTTTTGTAGATTTTTTCTTTACACTTTTAAAAAAATTTGTGTTTTTATGTAGCATATAACTCAATCGGACACCGTTTTTTATGAAAATTCCTCCCAACGTTTTGTCTGTCAAGAGTATATTGGTCTATCTCACAGCACGTTATGCTGACAGACTAGCTACTCCCGTACATTTAGGTTGCGCCTCCGTCTGCTGCGTATTGTAAGCACGGAGTTGCGCAGTGAGCTCGTTTCCATCTGTTAACATGGAAACCGAGTATTCACCAACCAACAAAATGGCCGCGCACACGGTCTTCCTACTTATGGCGGACGCGGCTACAAGAAAATGGCCGCCCATTAGATACAACGATGTAAACTATTTAAGACAGCAAAGTGCCTTTTCCTGCTATCCCCTGATGAAGTCACGTGATTGGTGACGTCACACGTAGTGACGGAATGGGCACTACTACTGACTGAGGCTAACAAGCTCGCTGCTCGTAGGAGACAGGCACCGGGTTGATACTTTTGAATGTGAGCACTTGTATCTATTACCAATAAAGCTCTATCCTTTAACATACTACACTATCCGGTACCCCTTGTCCTTTATTATCGGTTTACCCACATTTGAGGCACGGAGGCAGAGATAGGACCCGCACTGGCCCAGGACCCCCATTAAAGATCGCAGCCACCTGCATTTTTTCTGCGGTTTACCGAGCACCACCAGGCGTGGAGGCAGAGACAGAACCTGCGCTGTCCAGGACCCCAAGTAAAGACCACAGCCATCTGCAGTTAGTTCTTTGCGGTTGACCTAGCACCGCTAGGTAAGGGGCCACTGCTTACTTGAGTGTGATACATGCACGAAGAGGACATAGATTTTACTTATTTCCAGGCACCCCACCTCTATTCATTTGAGCACATTGAACTTTTTATTGCACTGCAGAGGACATTATCACTATTGTATTTTGTGTCTTTTCACTTATGCACATAGTTGCATGATATTTGGACTTTCTTTTACAGCAGATTATTGAGGATCATACACTGCTGTCACACTGTGATTTATCGGAGTGTTTTAGGTCACTCAGCACCAGGCACTTTTTATGCGTTTTTTGCACGTTCAAATAAGAATTCTTTACCACATTGAGGCTGCACATTGATTTTGGTTATGTATATTTCATATTGATTGTGAAACTTTTTTTATTACTACAGTTTTAGTTTTATGTTTTATTACCAATTTGATAGTTGGACTTGGCACATGCATTTTTATTCACCTGCACAGGATTATATCCATTTATTATTTCATTTGCTGCATGTATTTGCCAGATTTTGCACATATGTATGTGTTTTATTTGTAATGGGGATACCGGCATGAAATTTGGTTGATATTGTCGATATTGTTATTTCCCCAACTGTTTGGATCACAATTTTCAGCAGTCCTTTACGTAAATCACTTAGAGTAACGGGCCTGGATAGCGCAGCACCCCCCCCCCCCCTTGTCTATTTCTCGTTTGGGTTTTGTTTGACCCCAATTTTTGGTGCGTGCAGCTGTCCAGATATTCCTTCTTTTCTCTCTCCATTATGGCAGCGCAGGAATAATTCACACCACATGTCACTAAATGATATATTGTTCAAACATGGCATGGTTATATGTGGAATTACACCCCAAAATGCATTCTGCTGCTTCTCCTCAGTATGGGGATACCACATGTGTGAGACTTTTTGACAGTCTTATCGCGTACGGGACCCCGAAAACCAATCACCACCTTCAGGCTTTCTAAGGGCGTAAATTTTTAATTTCACTCCTCAATGCCTCACAGTTTCGGAGGCCATGAAATGCCCAGATAGCACAACCCCCCCCTCCCCCCCAATGACCCCATTTTGGAAAGTAGACACCCCAAGCTATTTGCTGAGAGGCATGTTGAGTATTTTGCAGATCTCACTTTTTCTATGTGCGTGTCACCGGCGCAAAACCAAACCTTAATTTCTTCTACTAAGTACCAAGTATTGGGTATGCTGCACTCAAAAAAGACCCTTCACTTAGATGGGTAAAAATATTAGTGGATATGTGTGAGTGCGCTACCCCCTTATTGTATCACCACCTGTGTTCCTTATCAACTACCAATCATAAATGTTACATGTGCATATATTTAAAATTTAGATCAATAAATCATATATATAACAAAAAAAGTCCTTCAGATATGTTGCAAAATCTTGTATCCTTTAAAGTGACTGGCGTGCTCCTATGTTACTTCAATATGTGACTGAGTGGGACCCTCCACCATTCAGATTGGCCACTCACCAGATGTTTCACTAGGGGTACGCCTTTGGTTCATTCAGGGATAACCATTCCACACAGGTACCACTTCTCACCAGTTTACAACTTGTGTTCTAATACTCCTCATAGGAAAGCATAGGAACAGAAGGCGATCATAGCGCAATATGTTTAAACCGTTTATTTTAAAAGATATCAAAGGTTAAAATCACTCACATTTGAAGGTGCCCTTTTGCCGGCACGAAGCTTATCCAGCAGTTACGGACGAGTATCTAATAGCATGGTTCGCCTGGTATTGTAAGCGGCCTCCACGCTCGGCTTGCGCTCCAAGCCTCGTTTCCGTTTTCGTCCGGTCACGTGATGCGTAAAATTCTCCCAGCAGCCTCTACGCGTTTCGCATCATCAAATGCGTCATCAGGAAGCTGCCGTTTGATTGGTGCCCTTTCTATTTATACTATGTGTGGCCGGAAGTGTGCATTCCGCCATTTTAGCTAAGGTAATGCTCCCATCTGTAACTTCCTTTTTATTATCGCCATTTTGACTAAGGGTTTTTCCCTTTTGTATACCCCATGCTTATATAGCTAATTCCCCTTTACATTTTCTTAGTTTGTATTCCGATTGATGGGGATACTAACCCATCTATATCTGCTGGAGAGGCTTTTACAATGTCTTAAACACGTTACACATTTTTTAAAATTTTATACTTTCTGCCCATTCCGCCCTAGCCGTTCGTCCATATACAATATGGGACAGCAAAAAAACCCATTCTTTGCAATAATCAAACAAAGTTCAAACAAATATTCTAAAAACCGTATGTAATTTATATGTATGACCCCTATTCTATACTTTTCTATGTATAAAACTTTTATATTGTAATAAAAAATTTTGAAAAAATGAAAAAAATAAAAAAATGAAAAAAATGAAAAACATTGAAAAAATGAAAAAAATGACAAAATGAAAAAAATGAAAAAAAGGGAAAAAAATAATAAGTGAAAAATTAAAAATAAAAATAAAAGTAAAGGAAAAAAATAAAATTAAAATGAAAATAAAATAAAAATAAAAATAAAAAATAAAATAAAAATAGAAATAGAATTGAAAATAAAAAATAAAGATAAATACAAAATAAAATAAAATAAAAATAAAAAAATAATAAAAAAAATAAAGAATAATAAAAATAAAAAATAAAATAAAAAGTAAAAAATAGATAAAATAAATAAAAAATAAAAATAATAATAAAAATAAATAAAAATAAAAAATAAAAAATAGAATTATTTCCATGCTAATTAATAATTTTCTAGATAGCATTTGATGTCGAGTTCCACGTTCATCCCTTTTGGTTTCATAGTTTCCATTTTAAATATCCAATGGGTTTCATTTCTTGATACCTCCCTTCTCATATTAGTGTTTCTCCAATCTTTTTCTATTCTATCTATTCCATAGAATTTTAAATGTTGGGGGTTTCTACCATGTGCATCCCTGAAGTGTTTAGATACACTATGGTGTTTAAATCCTTTTTTGATATTTCTAACATGTTCTCCTACTCTCACCGATAGGGCTCTAGTTGTTCTACCCACGTATTGCAGCCCACAACTGCACTCCAATACGTAGGTAACATGTGTGCTAGCACATGTTATGAGTTTATCAATTTTAAAGGTTTGCTTGTTGCTGCTTGATTCAAAATTAGTTGTTTTTCTATCACATTTACTGGTAGACCTGCACGCTTTACATTTCCCACACCTAAAAAAACCCTCCTGCTCAAAAAAGGTTGTCATCCTTTAAGGGGGGTCTGGTACATTTTTTACTATTTTATCCCTAATCCTCCTAGCTCTCCTATATACGAACGCTGGTTTGTTTGGCAGGACCTTGCTCAACTGTGGATCATTACTGATTATGGGCCAATGTTTTGTTATAATTTTTTCTAATGTTTTATATTGTTTATTGAATGCTGTTATAAATGGTACTTTATCTTTATGGTTATGATTTCTTATTGGTTAATGTTAGCTCTCTATCCATATTGGCTATTTTTAGACGCGTTTCCTCCAGTGTGTCTTTGTGGTACCCCTTGTCTATAAATCTCTTAATTAATATATCTGTCTGTTGAAAATAATCCTCTATTTGGTCACAGTTTCGTCTTATCCTAATAAACTGGCTTTTTGGGATTGCTTTTTTCCAATGGGGGTGGTGACAGCTCCCCATCGGAATGTAACCATTCCGGTCCGTATCCCATTGGATATTTAAAATGGAAACTATGAAACCAAAAGGGATGAACGTGGAACTCGACATCAACTGCTATCTAGAAAATTATTAATTAGCATGGAAATAATTCTATTTTTTATTTTATTTTTATTTATTTTTATTATTATTTTTATTTTTTATTTATTTTATCTATTTTTTACTTTTTATTTTATTTTTTATTTTTATTATTCTTTATTTTTTTTATTATTTTTTTATTTTTATTTTATTTTATTTTGTATTTATCTTTATTTTTTATTTTCAATTCTATTTCTATTTTTATTTTATTTTTTATTTTTATTTTTATTTTATTTTCATTTTAATTTTATTTTTTTCCTTTACTTTTATTTTTATTTTTTATTTTTCACTTATTATTTTTTCCCTTTTTTTCATTTTTTTCATTTTGTCATTTTTTTCATTTTTTCCCTTTTTTTCATTTTTTCAAAATTTTTTATTACAATATAAAAGTTTTATACATAGAAAAGTATAGAATAGGGGTCATACATATAAATTACATACGGTTTTTAGAATATTTGTTTGAACTTTGTTTGATTATTGCAAAGAATGGGTTTTTTTGCTGTCCCATATTGTATATGGACGAACGGCTAGGGCGGAATGGGCAGAAAGTATAAAATTTTTAAAAATGTGTAACGTGTTTAAGACATTGTAAAAGCCTCTCCAGCAGATATAGATGGGTTAGTATCCCCATCAATCGGAATACAAACTAAGAAAATGTAAAGGGGAATTAGCTATATAAGCATGGATTATACAAAAGGGAAAAACCCTTAGTCAAAATGGCGATAATAAAAAGGAAGTTACAGATGGGAGCATTACCTTAGCTAAAATGGCGGAATGCACACTTCCGGCCACACATAGTATAAATAGAAAGGGCACCAATCAAACGGCAGCTTCCTGATGACGCATTTGATGATGCGAAACGCGTAGAGGCTGCTGGGAGAATTTTACGCATCACGTGACCGGACGAAAACGGAAACGAGGCTTGGAGCGCAAGCCGAGCGTGGAGGCCGCTTACAATACCAGGCGAACCATGCTATTAGATACTCGTCCGTAACTGCTGGATAAGCTTCGTGCCGGCAAAAGGGCACCTTCAAATGTGAGTGATTTTAACTTTTGATATCTTTTAAAATAAACGGTTTAAACATATTGCGCTATGATCGCCTTCTGTTCCTATGCTTTCCTATGAGGAGTATTAGAACACAAGTTGTAAACTGGTGAGAAGTGGTACCTGTGTGGAATGGTTATCCCTGAATGAACCAAAGGCGTACCCCTAGTGAAACATCTGGTGAGTGGCCAATCTGAATGGTGGAGGGTCCCACTCAGTCACATATTGAAGTAACATAGGAGCACGCCAGTCACTTTAAAGGATACAAGATTTTGCAACATATCTGAAGGACTTTTTTTGTTATATATATGATTTATTGATCTAAATTTTAAATATATGCACATGTAACATTTATGATTGGTAGTTGATAAGGAACACAGGTGGTGATACAATAAGGGGGTAGCGCACTCACACATATCCACTAAGATCTCACTTTTTGTCACAAAGTTTTGAAAATTTAAAAAATACATTTTTCTTTTCTTTCTTCATTTTCAAAAACAAATGAGAGCTGCAAAATACTCACCATGCCTCTCAGCAAATAGCTTGGGGTGTCTACTTTCCAAAATGGGGTCATTTGGGGGGGGGGGGGGGGTGTTGTTTTGTGTTATCTGGACCTTTCAGGGCCTCCATAACTGTGATAGGTGGTGAGGAGCGAAATCGACATTTTACGTTATTAGAAAGTCTGAAGGCGGTGATTGGTTTTTGGGGTTCTGTACGCCTCTAAACTGTCAAAAAGTCCCACACATGTGGTATCCCCGTACTCAGGAGAAGCAGCAGAATGTATTTTGGGGTGTAATTCCACATATGCCCTTGGCATGTTTGAACAATATATCATTTACTGACAACTTTGTGGTAAAAAAAAAAAAAAAAAAATTCTAAATTTTCCCGAAACTTGTGGCAAAATATAAAATATTCCATGGACTCGACATGCCTCTCAGCAAATAGCTTGGGGTGTCTACTTTCCAAAAAGGGGTCATTTGGGAGGTTTTGAACTGTCCTGCCATTTTATGCACAACATTACCACCCACTCTTCTAACTACTTGAATACGAAACACTTTCTGACACTTTTTGTTTACATGAAAAAATATTTTTTTTTTTTTTTTGCAAGAAAATTACTTTGAACCCCCAAACATTATATGTTTTTTTTTAAAGCAAATGCCCTACAGATTAAAATGGTGGGTGTTGCAATTTTTTTTTTCACACAGTATTTATGCAGCGATTTTTCAAACGCAATTTTTTGGGGAAAAGAAATAATTTTTTTTATTTTAATGCACTAAAACTAACTATATTGCCCAAATGTTTGATGAAATAAAAAAATATGATCTTATGCAGAGTACATGGATACCAAACATGACATGCTTTTAAACTGCGCACAAATGTGCAGCGGTGACAAACTACATACATTTTTAAAAGCCTTTAAAATCTTTTACAGGTTACCACTTTAGATTTGCAGAAGAGGTCTACTGCTAAAATTACTGCCCTCGATCTGACCTTCGCACTGATACCTCACATGCATGGTGCAACTGCTGTTTACATTTGACACCAGACCGACGCTTGCGTTTTATTTTGCTTTTTTTTACCCACTCGTGTGGTGTGGCTCTGATGGCCTCCTCTCCTGGAGTGCGGGCAACGGCGGCTCCGGTGTCCGATCCTCCAGTTTCCTCTGCCGTGTGTCTCCTCTTCCACCAAACAAACAAGATGAACTCATTAAGTACCTCTCATTAGTGTCCACTTGTGTCATAGGTGGAGACCTTTAAATTCTCCCATTTAGAAGAGTGTAGCTCTCATGGTTCAGAGAAGCAGGATCTCACAAATCTATGGATAGTGTAGGACCCACTAATCATGGGGTACTTTGTCGCAGTAAGTGGGCTTAGCACCATATAGCAATATGGTGTGACCAAATCCCCATATTTTTTGATAATGTTTTTTTGAAAATGTTTAGGTGTTTTAAACTAGCCTTGCTGGAGGTAAATGTCTTTTTTGCATGTGTGCGCTGTAATATTTTCTTCTTCCCCTTCCACCAAAGTGCGAGGCATCCAAAAGGATCACCTGACACTTTGGCCAATCGGGAAACAGGTCTCACAGACCTGCCTCGTGATTGGCGGGGAGGAACTTTAGTGTGATAATAGCGAAAATTAATTTGTCACAACTCTGCACTCTGAGCCGACCCTTTTTTAAAGTCTATTAGAGCCTCTGGCTCTAATCAGGTGCTTGAAAAAAACACCCCACCACATTGGAATGCATGGTCCAGTGCCACTGTTATGTAGATCAGGGGTACGGGCACATGGATAGGGGAGGCGGCGCCTATGCGCCCTCTGTGGATGGGCGGCCATTGCCCACAACACAGCCCTGCCTATCAGGGGAGGGGAACTCATCTTTCTCTGCTGTAGTTTCACTTTCACTTAAAGGTATCCTCTTTACCTCACTCTGTGACTTGACAGCGAAAGGAGAAGCAACACACTGATGATCCTTGTCACTCTGTCGTTCCTACTGTCAGCATGCTCCTTGCACTGCAGTACACCTGACTGTCTCCTTGTGCTGATTTTCCATCCCCTACATGCCGTAGACTTTAAAAAGCTAATACCAAATCAAATTTAGTTGCCTACATTGACTGCTTTAAATTAAATGATTACAGAGCTGCATTATTGGCAATTTTGCATTGTGGGACTATGCCTCAGCTGGCTCATCGTTGCAGCATTGTCCCATGCATTTTCATAGGAGAGTATGACAGGCAGCGGTACCTGTAAAACTTGGCATGTTGGGTTAAAATAGCCGCTGTGGCAATCAGTACTTACCTGAGCGGCACCGAGTCTGTTTGTAGGTGGGGGTTCAGGGGGCAGTAAAAACACAGATCAGCCCGCTGCTTTTACCACCCACTGGCTTCCCATGTGAAAGAAGCCTTAAACAAAACCTCACTAACCAGTGTAGCTGCAGGAACTGTTTAGTAATTCATCTGCACAGTTCATACAGGAACACTGAAGTCCTTCATTATTTCAACAGTTAAGGCCTCATGCACACGAGACGCTGGTGCAAACTCTGCTGAACACATGTTTTTAAAAGCTGAAACCGGCATTTAGAAACGCCCGTTTTGCCGCGTTTAGCCGCGTTTTACCGCGTTTGTGTCTAGAAGCATCTGCAGAGCAGAGAATGACATTTTGCGACCCAACTTTGGGGCCCCTTAGTGCTAGGAACCGTAAATTTGGATATGTTATAGTGTTAGTCCAACTGTGTTAGCACACCAAATATGGGGTTCCTTGCACCAAGTAGCCCCGAGATATGGAGCCCCAAATTCGGATCGCAAAATGTCAAGCACTTTTCTGCAGCAGAGAATGACATTTTGTGACCCGAATTTGGGGCCCCATATCTCGGGGCCACTTGGAACCCTAAATTTGGATATGTTGTAGTGCTAGGTCCACTGTGTGGGCTCCAAAGTCGGGTCGCAAAATGTCAAGCACTTTTCTGCAGCAGAGAATGAAGTTTTCCGCTGACTTAGGCAACTGCCTAAAAACGACAAAAAACGAAATTGTGTACATGGACACATAGGATAACATTGAATGAGTTCAGGGGCAGTTGAAAAAAGTGTCCAACTGCCTCTGAACGCGAGTTTAACAGCGTCTCGTGTGCATGAGGCCTAAGCCCCCCATGTTACCCCCTCCCAGCAATGACTGAGCAGTCTTACAGCCTTTAAATCTCTAATGTACACACAACAGGAGCTCTGTGAATGGTGTACAGGGGGAGCTGAGCTGCTGAGAGAAACACTTGAGAAGCTTCAGTGCTTCTGCTGTGAACTTTCAGGATGCAGACCAAACCACAGGTACACATCTCCACCTATAAATATTATGAGTGCATGATCGACCTATAATATTAGACAATTAATATACATGTATAGGGGCTATTACACCCAAAGACTCTCAGTCCATCTCTTAAAGGCATTGTAAACCTTCCTACCTGCACCTGGTATTTTTCACCATCATAAGATATGCATTGACCCTGTCATTTCATGGTGTCATTTGTTCTGTACACACAGCCTATACTGGAGTAAATCTTCACATTCCGATGTCAGAAGTTTCTGTTTGTGTTGAAACACAAAGCATGCTACATGGCTCTGCACAGGTTAATGCATGATCTCTGTCTGTAATCTGAGAACTGAAGAAACTACATAAAAAATGTGTTTTTTATGTAGCATATAACTCAATCGGACACCGGTTTTTATGAAAATTCCTCCCAACGTTTTGTCCGTCAAGAGTATATTGGTCTATCTCACAGCACGTTATGCCGACAGACTAGCTACTCCCGTACATTTAGGTTGCGCCTCCGTCTGCTGTGTATTGTAAGCACGGAGTTGCGCAGTGAGCTCATTTCCATCTGTTAACATGGAAACCGAGTATTCACCAACCAACAAAATGGCCGTGCACACGGTCTTCCTACTTATGGCGGACGCGGCTACAAGAAAATGGCCGCCCATTAGATACAATGATGTAGACTATTTAAGACAGCAATGTGCCTTTTCCTGCTATTCCCTGATGAAGTCACGTGATTGGTGAAGTCACGCGTAGGGACGGAATGGGCACTACTACTGACTGAGGCTAACGAGCTCGCTGCTCGTAGGAGGCAGGCACCGGTTGATACTTTTGAATGTGAGTACTTGTATCTATTACCAATAAAGCTCTATCCTTTAACATACTACACTATCCGGTACCCCTTGTACTTTATTATCGGTTTACCCACATTTGAGGCACGGAAGCAGAGATAGGACCCGCACTGGCCCAGGACCCCCATTAAACATCGCAGCCACCTGCTTTTTTTCTGCGGTTTACCGAGCACCGCCAGGCGTGGAGGCAGAGACAGAACCCACGCTGTCCAGGACCCCAAGTAAAGACCACAGCCATGTGCAGTTAGTTCTTTGCGGTTGACCTAGCACCGCAGGTATGGGGCCACTGCTTACTTGAGTGTGATACATGCATGAAGAGGACATAGATTTTACTTATTTCCAGGCACCCCACCTCTATTCATTTGAGCACATTGAACTTTTTATTGCACTGCAGAGGACATTATCACTATTGTATTTTGTGTCTTTTCACTTATGCACATAGTTGCATGATATTTGGACTTTCTTTTACAGCAGATTATTGAGGATCATACACTGCTGTCACACTGTGTGATTTATCGGAGTGTTTTAGGTCACTCAGCACCAGGCACTTTTTATGCGTTTTTTGCACGTTCAAATAAGAATTCTTTACCACTTTGAGGCTGCACATTGATTTTGGTTATGTATATTTCATATTGATTGTGAAACTTTTTTTATTACTACATGTTTAGTTTTATGTTTTATTACCAATTTGATAGTTGGACTTGGCACATGCATTTTTATTCACCTGCACAGGATTATATCCATTTATTATTTCATTTGCTGCATGTATTTGCCAGATTTTGCACATATGTATGTGTTTTATTTGTAATGGGGATACCGGCATGATATTTGGTTGATATTGTCGATATCGTTATTTCCCCAACGGTTTGGATCACAATTTTCAGCAGTCCTTTACGTAAATCACTTAGAGTAACGGGCCTGGATAGCGCAGCACCCCCCCCCCCCCTTGTCTATTTTTCATTTGGGTTTTGTTTGACCCCAATTTTTGGTGCGTGTAGCTGTCCAGATATTCCTTCTTTTCTCTCTCCATTACGGCAGCGCAGGAATAATTCACACCACATGTCACTAAATGATATATTGTTCAAACATGGCATGGTTATATGTGGAATTACACCCCAAAATGCATTCTGTTGCTTCTCCTCAGTATGGGGATACCACATGTGTGAGACTTTTTGACAGTCTAATCACGTACGGGACCCCGAAAACCAATCACCACCTTCAGGCTTTCTAAGGGCGTACATTTTTAATTTCACTCCTCAATGCCTCACAGTTTCCGAGGCCATGGAATGCCCAGATAGCACAACCCCCCCCCTCCCCCCCAAATGACCCCATTTTGGAAAGTAGACACCCCAAGCTATTTGCTGAGAGGCATGTTGAGTATTTTGCAGATCTCACTTTTTGTCACAAAGTTTTGAAAATTTAAAAAATAAAAAATAAAAATACATTTTTCTTTTCTTTCTTCATTTTCAAAAACAAATGAGAGCTGCAAAATACTCACCGTGCCTCTCAGCAAATAGCTTGGGGTGTCTACTTTCCAAAATTGGGTCATTTGGGGGGGGGGGGTTGTTTTGTGCTATCTGGACCTTTCAGGGCCTCCGTAACTGTGATAGGTGGTGAGGAGCGAAATCGCCATTTTACGCCATTAGAAAGCCTGAAGGCAGTGATTGGTTTTCGGGGTTCTGTACGCATCTGAACTGTCAAAGTCCCACACATGTGGTATCCCCATACTCAGGAGAAGCAGCAGAATGTATTTTGGGGTGTAATTCCACATATGCCCATGGCCTGTTTGAACAATATATCATTTAGTGACAACTTTGTGTAGAAAAAAAAAATTAAAATTTTCCCAAAACTTGTGGCAAAATATAAGATATTCCATGGACTCGACATGCCTCTCAGCAAATAGCTTGGGGTGTCTACTTTTCAAAAAGGGGTCATTTGGGGGGGTTTTGAACTGTCCTGGCATTTTCTGCACAACATTTAGAAGCTTATATCACACATCACCCACTCTTCTAACCACTTGAAGACAAAACCCTTTCTGACACTTTTTGTTTACATGAAAAAATATTTTTCTTTTTTTTGCAAGAAAATTACTTTGAACCCCCAAACATTATATGTTTTTTTTAAAGCAAATTCCCTACAGATTAAAATGGTGGGTGTTGCAATTTTTTTTTTTTCACACAGTATTTATGCAGCGATTTTTCAAACGCAATTTTTTTGGGAAAATAAATACTTTTTTTTATTTTAATGCACTAAAACTAACTATATTGCCCAAATGTTTGATGAAATAAAAAATATGATCTTATGCCGAGTACAATGGATACCAAACATGACATGCTTTAAAACTGCGCACAAATGTGCAGCGGTGACAAACTACATACATTTTTAAAAGACTTTAAAATCTTTTACAGGTTACCACTTTAGATTTACAGAGGAGGTCTACTGCTAAAATTACTGCCCTCGATCTGACCTTCGCACTGATACCCCACATGCATGGTGCAACTGCTGTTTACATTTGACACCAGACCGACGCTTGCGTTCGTCTTTGCGCGTGAGCACAGGGGTGCTTTTTTTTATTATTATTTATTTTGCTTTTTTTTACCCACTCGTGTGGTGTGGCTGTGGTGGCCTCCTCTCCTGGAGTGCGGGCAACGGCGGCTCCGGTGTCCGCTCCACCTGTTTCCTCTGCCGTGTGTCTCCTCTTCCACCAAACAAACAAGATAAACTCAATAAGTACCTCTCATTAGTGTCCACTTGTGTCATGGGTGGAGACCTCAAGATTCTCCCATTTAGAAGAGTGTAGCTCTCATGGTTCAGAGAAGCAGGTTCTCCTAGTCTATGGATAGTGTAAGATCCACTAATCATGGGGTACTTTGTCGCAGTAAGTGGGCTTAGCACCATATAGCAATATGGTGTGACCAAATCCCCATATTTTTTGATAATGTTTTTTTGAAAATGTTTAGGTGTTTTAAACTAGCCTTGCTGGAGGTAAATGTCTTTTTTGCATGTGTGCGCTGTAATATTTTCTTCTTCCTCTTCCACCAAAGCACGAGGCATCCAATAGGATCACCTGACACTTTGGCCAATCGGGAAACAGGTCTCGCAGACCTGCCTCGTGATTGTCAGGGAGGAACTTTAGTGTGATAATAGCGAAAATTAATTTGTCACAACTCTGCGCTCCGAGCAGACCCTTTTTTAAAGTCTATTAGAGCCTCTGGCTCTAATCAGGTGCTTGAAAAAAACACCCCGCCACATTGGAATGCATGGTCCAGCGCCACTGTTATGTAGATCAGGGGTCCGGGCACATGGATAGGGGAGACGGCGCCCATGCGCCCTCTGTGGATGGGCCGCCATTGCCCACAACACAGCCCTGCCTATCAGGGGAGGGGAAGTCATCTTTCTCTGCTGTAGTTTCACTTTCACTTAAAGGTATCCTCCTTACCTCACTCTGTGACTTGACAGCGAAAGGAGAAGCAACACACTGATGATCCCTGTCACTCTGTCTTTCCTACTGTCAGCATGCTCCTTGCACTGCAGTACACCTGACTGTCTCCTTGTGCTGATTTTCCATCCCCTACATGCCATAGACTTTAAAAAGCTAATACCAAATCAAATTTAGTTACCAACATTGACTGCTTTAAATTAAATGATTACAGAGCTGCATTATTGGCAATTTTGCATTGTGGGACTATGCCTCAACTGGCTCATGGTTGCAGCATTGTCCCATGCGCTTTCATAGGAGAGTATGACAGGCAGAGGCACCTGTAAACCTTGGCATGTTCGGTTAAAATAGCCGCTGTGGCAATGAGTACTCACCTGAGCGGCACCGAGTCTGTTTGTAGGTGGGAGGTCAGGGGGCAGTAAAAACACAGATCAGCCCACTGCTTTTACCATCCACTAGCTTCCCATGTGAAAGAAGCCTTAAACAAAACCTCACTAACCAGTGTAGCTGCAGGAACTGTTTAGTAATTCATCTGCACAGTTCATACAGGAACACTGAAGTCCTTCATTATTTCAAAAGTTAAGCCCCCATGTTACCCCCTCCCAGCAATGACTGAGCAGTCTTACAGCCTTTAAATCTCTAATGTACACACAACAGGAGCTCTGTGAATGGTGTGCAGGGGGAGCTGAGATGCTGAGAGAAACACTTGAGAAGCTTCAGTGCTTCTGCTGTGAACTTTCAGAATGCAAACCAAACCACAGGTACACATCTCCACCTCTAAATATTATGAGTGCATGATCGACCTATAATATTAGACAATTAATATAAATGTATCGGGGCTATTACACCCAAAGACTCTCAGTCCATCTCTTAAAGGCATTGTAAACCTTCCTACCTGCACCTGGTATTTTTCACCATCGTAAGATATGCATTGACCCTGTCATTTCATGGTGTCATTTGTTCTGTACACACAGCCTATACTAGAGTAAATCTTCACATTCCGATGTCAGAAGTTTCTGTTTGTGTTGAAACACAAAGCATGCTACATGGCTCTGCACAGGTTAATGCATGACCTCTGTCTGTAATCTGAGAACTGAAGAAACTACATATCCCACAATGCCCGAGTCTCTCAGTCTAGTGCTGGTGCAGGTGGGAGAAAACAGTAATTAGATCTGACACGGATACAAACAGGCAGAGAAACTAACAGAGAGCTCGCCATGCTGGAAGAGATGTATTTCATCACATTAGCACTTCCACATTTTTGAAGCAACACAGAGGAAATGGCGAGGCATGGATTGGACGCTGTGTGACTCAGAACAAAAAGTTGCCTGACCCATAGGCGAACAGGGACAAGCTTAGCGAATGAATACACAGACATAGGGGAATCGATCAGCTATGACACTACAAACTGCAGCCACAACAACATGTGAGCCCCTCAATACAAGGTAAGGCACACAAACGACACAGGGAATATAACTTCATAATGCCGCATACACACGGTCGAATTTTCCAACGGGAAATGCTCGATGGGAGCTTGCTGTCGGAAATTCCGACTGTGTGTAGGCTCCATCGGACATTTTCCATCGGAATTTTCGACAAACAAAATTTGAGATCTGGATCTCAAATTTTCCGACAACAAAATCCGTTGTCGTAAATTCCGATCGTGTGTATACAATTCCGACACACAAAGTTCCACGCATGCTCGGAATCAAGCAGAAGAGCCGCACTGGCTATTGAACTTCATTTTTCTCGGCTCGTCGTACGCGTTGTACGTCACCGCGTTCTTGGCGATCGGAATTTCCAACAAGATTTGTGTGACCGTGTGTATGCAAGGCAAGTTTGAGCCAACATCCGTCGGAAAAAAAACATGGATCTTGTTGTCGGAATGTTGTTAATTTTGTTGTCGTGTGTACGCGGCACAATACTAGCTAAAACAACAAAAACATTTGAAAGCGTACAATGTATATAAGTGACACAAGAAGCCGGTTCAGCAAAGAGATCCAAACCATATAAGCATGATCAATGTGGCTGTTCCTAAGATTTTTCTTCTTTTTTGTCCACTCGGAAAAGAACTTAACTAAGTCAAAAGTTAAGGTCGTTTTCAGGGGATTGAACACATTTGGTGTCTTGCCAGAAGTAAAATCACAGATTCTACCAGCCAAGTATCACATATATGGAGGGTCTTCCATCTTCTCCAATCCAATGAACAGCAACATTAACCACTTGCCATCCAGGCCAATTCTGACATTTCTCTCCTACATGTAAAAATCATACTTTTTTTGCTAGAAAATTACATAGAACCCCCAAACATAATATATACAGTGGGGCAAAAAAGTATTTAGTCAGCCACCAATTGTGCAAGTTCTCCCACTTAAAAAGGTGAGAGAGGTCTGTAATTGTCATCATAGGTATACCTCAACTATGAGAGACAAAATGTGGAAACAAATCCAGACAATCACATTGTCTGATTTTTGAAAGAATTTATTTGCAAATTATGGTGGAAAATAAATATTTGGTCACCTACAAACAAGCAACATTTCTGTCTCTCACAGACCTGTATCTTCTTATTTAGGAAGCTCCTCTGTCCTCCACTCATTACCTGTATTAATGGCACCTGTTTGAACTTGTTATCAGTATAAAAGACACCTGTCCACAACCTCCAACAGTCACACTCCAAACTCCACTATGGTGAAGACCAAAGAGCTGTCCAAGGACACCAGAAACAAAATCATAGACCTGCACCAGGCTGGGAAGACTGAATCTGCAATAGGCAAGCAGCTTGGTGTGAAGAAATCAACTGTGGGAGCAATAATTAGAAAATGGAAGACATACAAGACCACTGATAATCTCCCTCGATCTGGGGCTCCACGCAAGATCTCACCCCGTGGGGTCAAAATTATCACAAGAATGATGAGCAAAAATCCCAGAACCACACGGGGGGGACCTAGTGAATTACCTGCAGAGAGCTGGGACCAACGTAACAAAGGCTACCATCAGTAACACACTACGCCGCCAGGGACTCAGATCCTGCAGTGCCAGACTTGTCCCCCTGCTTAAGCCAGTACATGTCCGGGCCCATCTGAGGTTTGCTAGAGAGCATTTGGATGATCCAGAAGATGATTGGGAGAATGTCATATGGTCAGATGAAACCAAAGTAGAACTGTTTGGTAGAAACACAACTCGTCGTGTTTGGAGGAGAGAGAATGCTGAGTTGCAACCAAAGAACACCATACCTACTGTGAAGCATGGGGGTGGCAACATCATGCTTTGGGGCTGTTTCTCTGCAAAGGGAACAGGACTACTGATTCGTGTACATGAAAGAATGAATGGGGCCATGTATCGTAAGATTGCAAACCTCCTCCCATCAGCAAGGGCATTGAAGATGAAACATGGCTGGGTCTTTCAGCATGACAATGATCCCAAACACACCGCCCGGGCAACGAAGGAGTGGCTTCGTAAGAAGCATTTCAAGGTCCTGGAGTGGCCTAGCCAGTCTCCAGATCTCAACCCCATAGAAAACCTTTGGAGGGAGTTGAAAGTCCGTGTTGCCCAGCAACAGCCCCAAAACATCACTGCTCTAGAGGAGATCTGCATGGAGGAATGGGCCAACATTCCAGCAACAGTGTGTGACAACCTTGTGAAGATTTACAGAAAACGTTTGACCTCTGTCATTGCCAACAAAGGATATATAACAAAGTATTGAGATGAACTTTTGATATTAACAAAATACTTATTTTCCACCATAATTTGCAAATAAATTCTTTCAAAAATCAGACAATGTGATTGTCTGGATTTGTTTCCACATTTTGTCTCTCATAGTTGAGGTATACCTATGATGACAATTACAGGCCTCTCTCATCTTTTTAAGTGGGAGAACTTGCACAATTGGTGACTGACTAAATACTTTTTTGGCCCACTGTATTTGTTTTTTTAGCAAAGACCCTAGAGAATACAATGGCGGTTGTTGCAACTTTTTATCTCGCATGGTATTTGTGCAGCAATTTTTCTAACGCTTTTTTTTGGGGAAAAAAACAGTTCTGTGCTGTAAAAAAAAAAAAAAAACAGTAAAGTTAGCCCAATGTTTTTGGATATTGTGAAAGATAAAGTTACGTCGAGTAAATAGATACCTAACATGTCACGCTTCAAAATTGCACACGCTCGTGGAATGGCGTCAAAGTTTGGTACTTAAAAATCCCCATAGGCGACGCTTGAAATTTTTTTACTGGTTACACGTTTTGAGTTAAAGAGGAGGTCTAGGGACAAAATTATTGCTCTCGCTCCAACGTTAGCGTCAATACCTCACATGTATGGTTTAAACACCATTTTCATATGTGGGTGGGACATATGCATTCGCTTCTACATGTGAGCACAGAGGAGCTTTAAACTATTTTTTTTTTTATTGCTAATTACACTTTCTTTTTTTTATTTTGATGCTTTCTTGAAAAAAAAAAAATGTGATCACTTTTATTCCTATTACAAGGAATGTAAACATCCCTTGTAATAGGAATATGACATGACAGGTCCTCTTTATAGTGAGATATGGGGTCAATAAGAGCCCACATCTCACCACTAGGCTGGGAAGCCTGAAATAAAAAAAAATAAATAAACCGATCCCTGCTTCCTAGCCAAGGCGGCGCCGTTTTTTTTAATTTAGAGGCCGGGCGTGACATCATAAGATCGCGCCCGGCCTCCGATGATCATAGAGACTCCAGCGACCATCCGGTCTGCCGCAAATCTCTATGATCAACATCCGGGGCCAGCGGATCCTGTGTCCGACTCACCAATCGTAGCGGTGAGTCAGTAGAAGCACCGTAGGGTGGCAGAAGGGGGGATGTCCCCTTTCACCTCCCGTAAGAACGATCAAGTGGCGCAACAGCTGCTATGATCATTCTCATGGTGTAGGGAATCGCCGGCTGAAAATGGCAATATCTGAATGATGTCTGTAGCTACAGGCATGATTCAGATATCCCCGCTCAAATTCCATCACATCATATGACGGTGGGCGGGCGGCAACCGGCTAATCATGCTTTTTATGGCTTGGACTTTGGAATCTTTTTGCTGTACCTGCTACTTGCTCTTCCTATAAAAGCATATGTGTCTTTAAAGTATGTTATTTACTTGCAGACATCCAAAAATCTAGGACTGCACTGCCAACTTGGATGTGGTGCTTGAATTTTATGGTGCTAAAACCTTAGGTAGATGTTACTTGGTACATGTGATTGGTTTTATCAAAACTATAAAATTTATAGCAAAAATTCAAGATTAACTCCAACCAGAGACTGGCCCAATGGAACCCCTCTCTAGCTAATCACTCCAGTAGATTAAAAACACTTAAACTAAAGCTGGTCTTACTTACTTACTTACTTACTAGTAGAATTTCATTCAATTTTTTTTCATTTCAGGAGTGTTCATTAAATTTATAATCATTAATGGGGTCAAAATGATGTTCATTTTTGACCACAGTAATGAGAACATTCAAAGGAGAAGGATGGAAAATTTTTTTTGAACAAATTTCCATCAGTGTGTGTGGTTTTCGTTCGGTAAAGTCTGTTTGTTTCAAAGTCGAATGTTAAAAGTAAACACAATGTTCAACTGCTTTCAAACAACATTTCTCAGGTCTTCAAAATTAATTTTTGTATAAATTTTTGTGCAAATGTTTGTTCCAAAAAAACACCTGAATCTGTTGTCATGTGACACTCAAGGTCCCGAGGCTTCTCAGGAGGATCCTTCTTCAGGTAGCCCACACAGCTGCCTGGTGATATGAACACTTCTCATATAGTCCATCAACGGGAACCTTAGTGGGTCCCAAAGACTCTACTGGTGGTGTGATGGCTTTACAAAGGGGGACTTCAACATGACTGGTTGGCAAAAGGTCTGGATTGCAGGGGTAGATGACAGGTTTTCACTGGCCAGAAATGGCACCTTAGCAGGTCACATGACAGGTGAGTTAAATAGAGATTATTAAATGGGCAGGAACAGGGTGAGTAGGAGGGATCAGGGGATTTTACATTTTTCCTGGAGATAGACTTATAATATAATGAAAGTATTACAGTAATAATGTAAAATACGTAAAAAGCCACAAATTACTTCAACATTAAAATAATAATAATATTCCTACTGCATCTATTTTTTTTTTTACGTTTTTTAAATTTTTTTAAATCCAATATTTTATTATGGCCACATGGGTCACATAGGTAACATAAGAGGATTCCCAATTTAACCTCGCTGCTGTACCGCCAAAATTGCAGTTTTTCATTATTTGTAACTTATGTTTTCAATGGCGACCTCAGATAAACAGTTTATTCCACAGCAGAGTGTACTATTGTCTTCATGTCACAATGAACATTGAAAGCTTACACAGAAATACTACAGCCATACAATTTTCAGGTAATATTTAAATTGAATAGAAATTGTTATGAACCATCCACAGCAACATGTTCAATTGACTGATCGCTGTTAAGCCTTGATGATTAAGTCTGTAATACCTTCTATTCAGAAAGCAATTAGCCTTGGAAAGCTAAATGTATTTCAGTTACATGAATATATCATTTTTTTATCTTTATTTAAAAAGTGCCATTTAGACTCAAAATCAATAGTTTCATTGTCCTTTTAGAATGGAACTATTGTGCATGTCAATACAAATCATAATTCAAAGTAGAAGGCAAGGCAATACAATCAGCTACATTTTAAACATTTCCTCTCCACTATTATTATATTTCCTGCATACAGTTACAAAGAAATCTTTAAAAAAATACCATTCTTTTAACTTTTTCCAAGTGGTCACATTACCCCAAGGTGCCAGCGAACATGTCTCTGTGGTTGGTGTGACTGATGGGTGTGAATTCTTTCTGGGCCGACAAGGCCTTACAGATATGGACCCCAATGGGATGATGTCACAAGCTGTTCATACATTTAGCAAACTTTTGACCAGTTCCTGAATAACTGGTTGAAATTTATTTACTTACACCCAGGTGCACCATCCCACCAAACATCCTTTGTTTAAAAAATCAAAGAAAGCATGGGAACAATTGGCGGCCAAACAGAACCTGCATCCAGTCAGATGCAGGAGCTGTTTATTATTTTGGTAGCCAACGTTGTCAGAGTAAAATATCCACAGCAGGAGATTCATCCATCCCTGCTGCGCAGATAGAGGAATCATATTTTCATTGCACCCTCCTAGATAGTTTGCTAGGAAAGCTAGGTAAATGTAGTTCTTTTGATTCCACTGCAATCAGTGGAGCAGTTTGTGATTGCTTTGGGCTGTTCTGGGCTCCACTGGTTACATGGTTGCAAGTTTGATTGTTTCCCCCTGCCTTCTGAAAGATTCCAGAATGTAGTGGGCTGGAAAGGCAAATCAGTATATTAATGTTGTCACATCTAATCCCTGGGGGGGTGCAAAGAAGGTTGCTGGAAGAGTGCATAAATAGTCAGGGGTTCAGAGCTGCCCTCTTCTTGTCCAGGAGGAAAAGTTCCCAGACTGAGGGGCTGCTGCACTTCTAGGCAGCCCAGCTAAAATTCCAATCATGCTCATCGAGGTTGGGGTACCTGTCTCCTGAAAGTCTCTGGAATTAACCAAGGGATTTCACTAAGGATCTGGTCTGCAAGGATCACTGGAGAAATGTCCTTCTGATATTTGAAGGAGGCATCCAAGTATCCAGGGACATTGTGAGTACAGACCTAAGTGTAGGATATTGGTGACTGTTGCTGTTGCTATCTTTGTGTATCAGAACTAATGCTTGCCTTGTCCCAAGGAGTAGCTCCAAAGTGAAAAGTGTCCGTAGGGATCACCGGCTTCACAAATTCCACCAATTGATTCGGCGCTGCCTTCCTCTTTGTTTGTTTGTTATAATAGGGGTGGTTTACCTGCCACAGACAGGGCAGCTCTCCGTACATATCAATGAATATGGGCATAAAGTCCTCGTCATTGAATAGATCCATTTTCTCCGCAAGACAAACCCTAATGCCAGGCGAAACTCTCCTAATCTTGACCCAATATAGGCCTCAATCTATAAGCAGTATAGGCCACTGATGCACCAACTGTACCTTCGTTATAACGATCGGTGCTTCCGCTACACCTTCCTCCGCTCACAGATTGGACGCACGACGCACGCGTGTTACACTTTATATGCACTGCGCATGCATGAAACTCCGCCCGCGTCGCCCGCCCCTGACGTTCTTTCTAGAATATTCCCCGCCCCGTCTCTTTTGTCGCAGTGGGATAGGACATGGTGCTTAATAGCAGTAACTAGGAGGAAAGCCCGGAGCAAGAAACGTCCTGATCCAGGAGGAGAAGATTTAAGGCCTCAGATATGTCCTTTGAAGGGATGGTGGAGATGGTCGACATATTGAAGAGGGCCCACTATGATGGGAAGTATGGACCGTACCTAAACCCAAATGTGAGAAAGGCCAAGATCATGACTAAAGTTGTGAAGAGTCTGCGCCAGAATTTTGGGGTACAACGATCCAAGGAGGAATTGAGGAAACGCTGGTCGGACCTCAAATTAAGGGAGCAGGATTAGTACAGAAGGATCAAGAAAGTGCTCCTAAAAAGTAAGTAGTTGTCGTGTGTTCCTATTCTTATTATTACTTGCATGCTGCGCCATGTGCTTTTCTTTACTGTTGGACAGTTTAAAATGGCTACTTTCATGTTCGCGGGCACAGTAATCGTCATAGTAAACATAGTTCGTTTGCAAAAAAATAAGCTGTTTTTGCTAGATACAGGGTTAACTACATTTGGTCATGATAATTTGTATTCAAAGAAGTTTAGTACATTGTTGTCTAGATGTGTTTCAAACTAGAATGAATTGCAAACTTGATTCAGTGTAATGTAAGGACACTCAGCAGCTGTTTACACATCTGGACTCTGGAGCACTAGTGTGGGACACAAGAACAAACCTTTTAGGGTGTCCCACACAGGTGCTCCAGTGGATACTTGGGGTGTCTACATGTGTGAAAATTGTCCAAAAAAGGTAAGTATTCCAGCTTTGGTAAGGGAAAAATTCATGCCTTCAGCTTGGAACTCTGCCCAAACAGACAATTGTACCCCAATTCCAAGCAATGTTTCATATTCCTATTTCTAGACTCAAATATCTGTGTGCTAAGTATACGAGGAAGGAGAGGTGGTGGAGATTGTCACCACAACAGGTCAGTGTCAGACACCACAGATTCAGGTAATAGATGTATGCCTGCATATTTATAATACATGGTGTGTATTTTTATTTTAGGTGATGTTCAGGTTGTGGTACCAAAATCGAGTCATTTCACCAGTGACAGTGCCCAACCAATGATCCAGGAAATCATGTTTTGTAGTCAGGATTTGGACATTATCAAAGAAAAAAACCAAGGAGATTGAACAAAGACTGAGGAACATGATTGATGTACTAGGGAGAATTTAAATCCTAAACAGATTCCTGGAATTTTTTTATTACGGTATTTTTTACAATAATTTTATCTAGAGTTTTAATACAGTTTAAAAGCCAAATTTGGAAGATGCACACAGTGTGTCAACATGTGCTATCTGCCATCAGGGGATTTCAATGTACGCGTTTTGTTGGTGCAACCCCTTCCTCCCAACTCTAGTAGGTGAGAGGAAGTGGTTGCACCCCCAAAACACGTCCATTGATCCCCCATGATGGGAGATAGCACATGTTGACATTAGGAATGGGATCAGAAAGGAAATCCCCCATTTTGACTCACAATTTGTGTGCATCTTCTAAATTTGGCTTTTACAGGGGCGACTTCACCCTGATGAAGGCAAGATCAAGACCTTTTTCACACTATAAAATGTCTGATATTGCCTTCTTTTTTGCAATGTTCAACTTTGTAAGTTCCAGAGTTGTGTATGTTATGTTTGTAAACATGCCTGTTTCTGTATTTTTTCTGAAATTTCAAGGTAAAGCTTTGAAAAAAAAAAATTTGTGTTTTTTACTGCCAAATGTTTTATAAAATGCACATGTGAATGTGCACGGAGTAAAAGGTTTTACACTCAACGATGTGTGGCTTCTTCTTTAAATGATCAATACCATTTTTTGTGTTAAGTTGGTGTTTACAGTGACAATGGGTGTTATTTAATAAAGGAAAAACCACTTGGCACTACAAGTGCACTAGGAGAACCTAGGAGACAGCTAAAAGAAACCCAAGCAGTAAATGAAAATCAAGATTTGATCTAATAAAAGAGAAAATTTATTCAAAATGTGCTTTCATAGCAATGGCCCCCCCTACCCGTAAAATATTCTACACATTTTTCTCGCACATCACGGCGCTTTGGGGGGCATGCCAGGATGGACAGCTTCCAGGGCCATCATTGGTGTTTCTGAAAGTCTGGCCTCAGGCCCAACTGAGGCAAGGTAATTTGGATTATTACACCAAGCCCCCGCACAGCACAAACTCTACGACGAGCACATATCCGCAACATGGCTTCAAAACGGTCGGCTGGTCAGAACGAACTAAACAGAACGCACTGAAAAACAAACAGCAAGGCTTGTGAAGAGCGAGCTGAAAATCAGTAACGAGCGGACAAGAATGCACTGAAAAACAGATATGAACTGACTTCACGCACTGAAAACCAGATACAAACCCACAAGCACAAACTGAACAGCAGTAAAACAGAAAAAGCAGGAGTCTGAAAAGCGCGAATCGTCTCTCACCAAACTTCTACTAACACAAGATAAACACGAGATTAGCAGAAGGAGACCAAAGGGCGGCGAGCTGGCTATTGAACTTCCCTTTTCTAGTCCCGTCGCACATGTTGTACGTCACCACGTTCTGGACGGTTGGACTTTGGTGTGACCATGTGTATGCAAGACAATCTTGAGCGTAATTCCGTCGGAAAAACCCTCATAGCTTTTTCCGATGAGAGTTCAGTTCGTGTGTACGTGGCATTAAGGTTCTCTAACTTAATGCATTCTCTGCATTAGATTAACAAACCTTCCGTGCTGCAGGATCCCCTCCTCAACCCCTTTATACTTACCTGAGCCAGATCTCAATCCAGCACTGTGCACAAGAGCAGTGGCTCTCTTTTGCTCTTGCTGCTCTCTCCCTCCTCACAGGGCAGATTGATAGCAACAGCAGTCATTGGCTCGTCCTATAACGAGGGAGCTGTCTGTGTCAATGGATGCAGGCAGTGGGGCTTGGGAGTGAGCCCGCACCAGTACCCCCCCTTAGTTAGCATCTTGCTATGGTGGGGTAGGAGCCAGGAGCACCAGTGGGGAACCCCAGAAGAGTTGAATCGGGGGCTGCTCTGCGCTAAACCAGAGCAGATAAGTATAGCATGTTTAATATTTAAAAAAAAAGTTTAATATCACTTTAAAGATTAAAAATACAATTTTAGGGCAGTGAGTGAATTCTTTCACATGCCGATACTGTTACATTTTTAAAATCCCACCTTTAGAACATCCTAAAACCTTGTAGAATGGCAGCTGGCAGATGCAGCAATTTCCATTTCTTAAAATATTTCAAATGGTCGTTAATTTGTGACACTGTGTAAAAGGAAGCATAATTGAATTTCAGCATTCAAACAGAGAGCAGATAAGGGTCCATCAATAGAGAGGAGCAGGCACAAAGCAGTGGCAGGCACTATCTCCCTGAGATATTAAAAAGTATGCATGCCATGACATTAGTTTATGAAGCAGAAATTATTATTCTGAAGTTGTAAGACAGCAGTTGCACTAAGACAAATCTGGAGATTAGCATTGGCAGAGCACAGCACAATAGCCCAATATGATACCAGGGAGACGCAGGAGGGACGGCTGTGGGTGTAAAATTAAAGGTACAGTCCACTGTGAACATTTCATGAATATTCTTACTGAGTGCACACAGTGGGGTGATATTAGTAAAAGAAGAGAATCTATTCACTGTGAAAGTGTTTGCTCACTTATAGGGCTCATTTACACTTGCTTCGGCTTCAACACACATTAACGGCTAGTTTACACTTCAAAACAAGGCTTCGGACGCACTTTGTTGAAGCTCTCTGAACGCCAGTCAAAGCTCCTGTCATTAAATAAAAAGGTTAGCTTACAGTCCTGTTTACACCTTGCTTTTGCTTTGGCTTCGCTTCAAAAATTATACCCCATGTAGCTTTAGTGGTGCTTCAAAGCATCTTCAAAGCCTCCATAGAAGTCTATGACAAAGCTCACTTGAAACCCCACCGAAGCCTCACCAAAGCCCCACCAAAGGCTCGTCGAAGCCTCATCCATGTTCCACAAAAGCCTCACCAAAGGCTCATCGAAGCCTCATCGATGTTCCACCAAAGCCTCACCAAAGACTCATCGAAGCCTCATCCATGTTCCACCAAAGCCTCACCAAAGACTCATCGAAGCCTCATCCATGTTCCACCAAAGCCTCACCAAAGACTCATCGAAGCCTCATCCATGTTCCACCAAAGCCCCACCAAAGGCTCGTCAAAGCCTCATCGATGTTCCACCAAAGCCTCACCAAAGACTCGTCGAAGCCTCATCCATGTTCCACCAAAGCCCCACCAAAGGCTCGTCAAAGCCTCATCGATGTTCCACCAAAGCCTCACCAAAGACTCGTCGAAGCCTCATCGATGTTCCACCAAAGGCTCGTCGAAGCCTCATAGATGGTCCGCCAAAGCTTCACCGAGGCCTCATCGAAGCACCAAGCAAAATCAAGGTGTAAACAGGACTGTAAGCTGACCATTTTATTTAGTGACAGGGGCTTTGACTGGCGTTCAGAGAGCTTTAACAAAGCCTGTCCGAAGCGTGTAAACTAACCCTTAAGGTGATCTAAATGCTGATAATCTCCTGAAGCCCTTTTCGCAGCTGCATTTCCTCCAGCGATAACTGCATGGCATTTCTCAGAGCAAGTCTCCCGATGGTGATAGCACTGGACCGTAGCTGTGTAATGTGTGTTGTCTCCATTGGAAGGCCTTGTGCCAGGAGGATAACTCACAAGCACAATTGGGAGACAGGAACAAGATGTTGTCACCCTGTAACAGGAAGTGCCTGAATAAGGACCTTCGTGGCAGGTATTCATTAACCACTTGCCGACTTGCTCACGCCGATATACATCGGCAAAGTGGCACGGGTGCGCAAAACAACGTGTCCATACGCCGCTGCGTCATCCGCGGTGTGCGCATGCCGCCGCTGGTGCACCGCAGGAGCGTGCCCGCGGGTCCCGCAAACTCGATGTCCGCCGGTGGCCCGCGATCGTGGCACGAGGAGATGCCTATATAAACGAGGCATTTACCTGTTCTGGCTAGCAACATGACAGGGATCTACTGCTCCCATTGATCGGGAGCAGTGATCTCTGTCATGTTCTAGTGGGCCCATCCTCCCTACAGTTAGAACATGCTGAGGGAACACAATTAACCCCTTAATCGCCCCCTAGTGTTTAACCCCCTCCCTGCCAGTGACATTTACACAGTAAGTGCATTTTTATAGCCAATGCCAATGGTCCCAAAATAGTGTCAAAAGTGTCCGACCTGTAAACCGCAATGTCGCAGCCATGATAAAAAGATCGCTGCCATTACTAAATTTTAAAAAAATTATAAATAAAAATGCCATAAATCTATCCCCTAGTTTGTAGACGCGATAACTTTTGTGCAAACCAATCAATATACGCTTATTGCGATTTTTTTTTTTTTTTTTTGCCAAAAATATGTAGAAGAATACATATCAGCCTAAACTGTGGAAGAAATGTGTTTTTTTAATATATTTTTTGGGGATATTTATTATAGGAAAAAGTTAAAAATATTGTTTTTTTGTTTTTTTTAAATCGTCGTTTTTTTTTTTTTTGTTTTTAAAGCGCAAAAAATAAAAACCGCAGAGGTGATCAAATACCACCAAAAGACACAGTGCCGTATGGCAGAAAAGGGCTTGGTCAGGAAGGGGGTAAATCCTTCCAGGGCTGAAGTGGTTAAGGCTGGGTTCACATCATTGCGGATTGGATGCGGGTTTGCTCCGCATCCAATTCACAATAGCAGGAGAATGTGACCGGCACTCTATGGAGCCAGTTCACATATCTCTGCAGCAAAAAAATGCATAGAATGCATTAAGGTGAAAAACCATGAGACTTTACAATCCCTTTATTATCTCTGCTCTTGTAACTGAACCTGACTGCTTAGAAATTCATTCAGTGCTTGAGTCGAGTGCTGAGAATTGTGCCTGAGCCAATGTTTTGCACAACATATTCGAAGTTATGTACAATCTCCCTTAACCACTTCAGCCCCGGACCATTTGGCTGGCCAAAGACCAGAGCACTTTTTGCGATTCAGCACTGTGTCGTTTTAACTGACAATTGCGCGGTCGTGCGACGTGGCTCCCAAACAAAATTGATGTCCTTTTTTCCGCACAAATAGAGCTTTCTTTTGGTGGTATTTGATCACCTCTGTGTTTTTTATTTTTTGCGCTATAAACAAAAAAAGAGCGACAATTTTGAAAAAAAAGCAATATTTTTTACTTTTTGCTATAATATATTAAAAAAACATTTTTTCCTCAGTTTAGGCTGATACGTATTCTTCATATTTTTGGTAAAAAAAATTTGCAATAAGTGTTTGTTGATTGGTTTGCGCAAAATTTATAGCGTCTACAAAATAGGGGATAGTTTTATGGCATTTTTATTAATATTTTCTTTTTTCTACTAGTAATGGCGGCGATCAGCGATTTTTATCGTGACTGCGACGGTATTGGCGGGCAGATCGGGCACTTTTGGCGCTATTTTGGGACCATTCACATTTATACAGCGATCAGTGTGATTAAAAATGCATTGATTACTGTGTAAATGTGACTGGCAGTGAAGGGGTTAACCACTAGGGGGCAGTGAAGGGTTTAAGTGTGTCCTAGGGAGTGATTCTAATGCCCCGTACACACGGTCGGACATTGATCGGACATTCCGACAATGAAATCCTAGGATTTTTTCCGACGGATGTTGGCTCAAACTTGTCTTGCATACACACGGCCACACAAAGTTGTTGGAAAATCCGATCGTTCTGAACGCGGTGACGTAAAACACGTACGTCGGGACTATAAACGGGGCAGTGGCCAATAGCTTTCATCTCTTTATTTATTCTGAGCATGCGTGGCAGTTTGTGCGTCGGATTTGTGTACACACGATCGGAATTTCCGACAACGGATTTTGTTGTCGGAAAATTTTATATCCTGCTCTCAAACTTTGTGTGTCAGAAAATCCTATGGAAAATGTGTGATGGAGCCCACACACGGTCAGAATTTCCGACAACAAGGTCCTATCACACATTTTCCATTGGAAAATCCGATCGTATGTACGGGGCATAACTCTGGAGGGTTATGTGTGACACGACACTGATCACCGCTCCCGATTACAGGGAGCGGTGATCAGTGTCAGTGTCACGAGACAGAACGGGGAAATGCTTGTTTCCATCAGCATTTCCCCGTTCTTCCATTCCGTGAGACGATCGCGGGTATCCCCACGGATATCGAGTACGTGGGACCTGCGATCACACTCATGGAGCTCGTGGCGGGCGTGCAAACGATGACAGGGTGGCAAATTTACATGGACGTACCAGTACGCCCATTTGCCTGTCCGTGCCATTGTGTCGACGTATACGTACATGCGGCGGTAGGCAAGTGGTTAAATCTACCATCAACTAGGTAGTGCAAGAACCTGCATGGTTTGATGCAAGCTTAAAGCGGAAATTCGGTCATTTTTTCAATTAGCGCCAAGCCAATCCTTTAAACAGCTTAGGAATTTATTCAGTATATACAGTGCCTTGCGAAAGTATTCGGCCCCCTTGAACTTTTCAACCTTTTGCCACATTTCAGGCTTCAAACATAAAGATATAAATTTTTTATTTTTTGTGAAGAATCACCAACAAGTGGGACACAATTGTGAAGTGGAACGAAATCTATTGGATTGTTGAAACTTTTTTAACTAATAAAAAAATGAAAAGTGGGGCGTGCCAAATTATTCGGCCCCCTTGCGTTAATACTTTGTAGAGCCACCTTTTGCTGCGATTACAGCTGCAAGTCGCTTGGGGTATGTCTCTATCAGTTTTGCACATCGAGAGACTGAAATTCTTGCCCATTCTTCCTTGCAAAACAGCTCGAGCTCAGTGAGGTTGGATGGAGAGCATTTGTGAACAGCAGTTTTCAGCTCTTTCCACAGATTCTCGATTGGATTCAGGTCTGGACTTTGACTTGGCCATTCTAACACCTGGATACGTTTATTTGTGAACCATTCCTTTGTAGATTTTGCTGTATGTTTGGGACCATTGTCTTGTTGGAAGATAAATCTCCGTCCCAGTTTCAGGTCTTTTGCAGGCTCCAACAGGTTTTCATCCAGAATGGTCCTGTATTTGGCTGCATCCATCTTCCCCTCAATTTTAACCATCTTCCCTGTCCCTGCTGAAGAAAAGCAGGCCCAAACCATGATGCTGCCACCACCATGTTTGACAGTGGGGATGGTGTGTTCAGTGTGATGAGTTGTGTTGCTTTTACGCCAAACATATCGTTTTGCATTGTGGCCAAAAAGTTTGATTTTGGTTTCATCGGACCAGAGCACCTTCTTCCACATGTTTGGTGTGTCTCCCAGGTGGCTTGTGGCAAACTTTAGACGAGACTTTTTATGGATATCTTTGAGAAATGGCTTTCTTCTTGCCACTCTTCCATAAAGGCCAGATTTGTGCAGTGTTCGACTGATTGTTGTCCTATGGACAGACTCTCCCACCTCAGCTGTAGTTCTCTGCAGTTCATCCAGAGTGATCATGGGCCTCTTGGCTGCATCTCTGATCAGTCTTCTCCTTGTCTGAGCTGAAAGTTTAGAGGGACAGCCAGGTCTTGGTAGATTTGCAGTGGTCTGATACTCCTTCCATTTCAAAATGATCGCTTGCACAGTGCTCCTTGGGATGTTTAAAGCTTGGGAAATCTTTTTGTATCCAAATCCGGCTTTAAACTTCTCCACAACAGTATTACGGACCTGCCTGGTGTGTTCCTTGGTCTTCATGATGCTCTCTGCGCTTTCAACAGAACCCTGAGACTATCACAGAGCAGGTGCATTTATACAGAGACTTGATTACACACAGGTGGATTCTATTTATCACCATCAGTCATTTAGGACAACATTGGATCATTCAGAGATCCTCGCTGAACTTCTGGAGTGAGTTTTCTGCACTGAAAGTAAAGGGGCCGAATAATTTTGCACGCACCACTTTTCAGTTTTTTATTTGCTAAAAAAGTTTAAAATATCCAATAGATTTCGTTCCACTTCACAATTGTGTCCCACTTGTTGGTGATTCTTCACAAAAAATTAAAATTTTATATCTTTATGTTTGAAGCCTGAAATGTGGCAAAAGGTTGAAAAGTTCAAGGGGGCCGAATACTTTTGCAAGGCACTGTAAGTATAAAACAACACTAAAAACTTGGGTGAAAAATGTAGGAGTACTTGCAGAGTGCTAGAGCGGGTGGGAGCGTCCACGTACAGTGTCACAGGAGCACGAGAGGACCGCCGCAAAGTCTCTATTGAGGGATCCACGAGCGCCGTGTGTTAGCCGCAGTTGGAGCCTCGATAAGCCTCATGGGGGCGTCGGCTGTGTGTCTCTGGGTGGGAGTGGTGCAGGGCTGTCAAACTGGGGAGCCGCCCACACGGTGTCTGGCCAATCAGACTGCATTTTGAAGGCACGGCCTCGCCTTCTTCATCAGCTCTTTCCGGCGGTCCTCCTGTGCTCCCACTGCATGTGGAAGCTCCCACCCGCTCTAGCACTCCGCAAGTGCTCCAGCATTGTTCACGCAAGTTTTTAGTGTTGTTTTATACTTATATACTGAATAAATTCCTAAGCTGTTTAAAGGATTGGCTTGGCGCTTCTCTCTCCTCCTTGTACAGAGGTTGTACAATCAGATTGTATGGCCAATTTTAGGCTAGGTTTAGATGGGCAGCATGTTTTCTGTGCCACTGAAAAACAATCCGCGTTTTGGTCGCTTTTCAGAGCCGTTTGACAGGCGATGAGGAGGCGATATGATGCCTCCTCACCGCTTGTTTTAACCCTGTGAGTGCCCCACCAATGTGCATTTTTTATGCTTTTTCCATTTACTTGATTGGGTTTATAGGTGTGGCCCAGGATCACTGACCAAGACTCCCCCTGCCCCAAAGCACCCACCCCCCCATGGTACTGTTCAGGGGGGGGTGCTCATCCCCACCCCATTTCCTGGCCCGCCAGGCTGTGTGCTTGGGTATGGGTCTAGTATTGATTTTGGGGGGACCCCATGCCGTTTTTTCAGCGTTGGGGTTCCCCTTAAAATTCATGCCAGACCGAAGAGTCTTGTATGGTCTTGCAGGGGGAAACCATGCCGGTTTATTTTCATTTTCTGCGCGGAGTCCCCCCTAAAGATTCATACCAGGCACAAAGTGCCTGGCATTGTCGGGATCAAAGCCGGATCCCCGTTCATTGAAATCGGACGCATTTCCAACTTCAAATCGCAGGGTAAAGTCAGATCCACAGTCGTACCAGTGTGAACCCGGCCTTAAGCCTCGTACACACGATCGGATTGTTGGCAAACAAAACCGTTGAATTTTGACCGAAGGGCGTTGGCTCAAACTTGTCTTGCATACACACGGCCACACAATTGTTGGCTAACAATTACAAAGGTAATAGACGTACTACATGGTTTTTCAGCTCTTTAGCGCCACCCTTTGGGCTCCTTCTGTTAATTTCATGTTAGTAGAAGTTTGGTGAGTGTTGATTCGCGCTTTTCTTTTTGTGTTTTTCATTTAGCGCTTTTTAGTTCACGCTTTTCATTTCGTGCTTTTCGGTTTGTTTCTGAACGGCCGTTCGACTTATGCCCTGTAAACACGATAAGATCTTCCGATGGAAAATGTGTGATAGGACCTTGTTGTCGGAAATTCCGACCGTGTGTGGGCTCCATCACACATTTTCCATCGGAATTTCCGACACACAAAGTTTGAGAGCAGGCTATAAAATTTTCCGACAACAAAATCCGTTGTCGGAAATTCCGATCGTGTGTACACAAATCCGACGCACAAAGTGCCACGCATGCTTAGAATAAATTAAGAGACGAAAGCTATTGGCTACTGCCCCGTTTATAGTCCCGACGTACGTGTTTTACGTCACCACGTTTAGAACGATCGGATTTTCCGACAATTTTGTGTGACCGTGTGTATGCAAGACAAGTTTGAGCCAACATCCGTCGGAAAAAATCCATGGATTTTGTTGTTGGAATGTCTGATCAATGTCCGACCGTGTGTACGGAGCATAAGGCTAAAACTAAATTGAAGTTTGACTTCAAAATTAACACTGGTCTGTAGTGCATGTTCATACCTCAATGTAATAATAAATAACATTTTAGATTTTTCACTCCAGCAGTATATAATGAGTTTGCAAATTGTAGAGAATTGTTAACTAATGCATTACAATTGAATTACACCCATTAGATTTTAGACGACTAAAATGAGTTTTAGTCAGCTAAAATATACTGGAGATTTTAGTTGACTAAAACGTAGGACATTTTAGTCGACTGAAATGTACTGGAGATTTAGTCGACTAAATCCGACTAAAACTAAAACAATTGCAGAAGACTAAAATGGGACTAAAACTAAAATGCCATTTTAGTCCTAAGACTAAAACTAAATCGAAATTTGCTGCCAAAATTAACACTGCTGTCTCGTCCTTGCTTCCGAGCATGCGTGTTTGTACTTTGGACTTTTGTCCGACTGACTTGTGTACACACGCTCTGAAAATCCGACAACACACATTTGTCTGCGGAAAATTTGAAAACCTGCCAGCCAACATTTGTTGGCAGAAAGTCCAACAACAATTGTCCGATGGAGGGTACACACGGTAGGATTTACAGCCAATAGCCTGTCATCGAACATTTCCCGTCGGACAGTCCGATCCTGTGTACGAGGCTTTATGCCCCGTACACACGGTCGGACTTTGTTCGGACATTCCGACAACAAAATCCATGGAATTTTTCCGACGAATGTTGGCTCAAACTTGTCTTGCATACACACGGTCACACAAAGTTGTCAGAAAATCCGATCATCCTAAACGCGGTGACGTAAAACGCGTACGTCGGGACTATAAACGGGGCAGTGGCCAATAGCTTTCATCTCTTTATTTATTCTGAGCATGCGTGGCACTTTGTGCGTCGGATTTGTGTACACACGATCGGAAATTCCGACAACGGATTTTGTTGTCGGAAAATTTTATCTCCTGCTCTCAAACTTTGTGTGTCGGAAAATCCGATGGAAAATGTGTGATGGAGCCCACACACGGTCGGAATTTCCGACAACAAGGTCCTATCACACATTTTCCGTCGGAAAATCCGACCGTGTGTACGGGGCATTAGAGTGTGTGAAGATACAGCATTTATATAATACTCTCTGCAATTTACCGGTACTTTCCAGGACTATGCATTTTCGTTATCTATGAATGAGCTTCAGATGATTATCTGTTTGTAGCTATCTACCAGGTGTCCAGAGCATTCTAGTGACCTGCTGTCGTCATGATACAAGACACAGAGCAAAAATGGTCTTATTTTAGATGATTAAGGAGAGAATTGCAGTAGATACAATATATAGATAATGGGTAATAATTTTTTTGTATAGATTAGCATACAAATGACACAATAGTTTTACTGCAAATGGATTTCAAGGTGAGATAACTGAGCTGGGAAGTGATAGAAATTATAGTGTTCACTTACCATATCATACATGTAGTGATAATGTGTGGTAAAAGGTGTCATTAGTCAAATGAAGAAATGTGAGAAAATCTTCCTGAATCCTTCCAGATATAGTATTGTATTTGCAAAATATAAACCTATCTTTCTATCTACCCTGTTTCCCCGAAAATAAGACCTAGCGGGATTGGCAGCGATGGCTGCAATATAAGCCCTATCCCCCAAATAAGCCCTAGTTAAAGTCCTTGTAGGTCTTATTTTCAGGGTAGGGCTTATTTTCGGGGAAACAGGGTATCTATCTATCTATCTATCTATCTATCTATCTATCTATCTATCTATCTATCTATCTCTGTCTGTTGCGGATAAGTGCCGATTCACACTACAACGATCCGACTTGTAAGTCCTCAAGTCGCCCCAAGCCGCTCGACATAAGAAATGCCATAGAAGTGAATGAGAGCCGTCTTAATGTACACTACAGAAGTCACTCCGACTTCAGAAAAGGTTCTTGCACTACTTCAAGGCAACTTCTAGGCGACTTGTACCCCATAGATTTCAATGGAAGTCGCCTCCCAAGTCGGATCTCCATCTACAGTATACTGAAGCGACTTTACAGGAAAAAGAAAATCGTTTACCTAGGTACTCCCCACGTTTACCCAGGCAACCCCCTATCTCCAAAAAAGAAAAAACGACTCCTGCGCACAGGTGGATCACCATATAAATAATACGTCAGCACAGGCCTTGCTGCCCTCAAGGATGGGGGATCCTAGTAGAGACCAAAAGAAAAAAGAAACAGGGGCGCCACCAGCCATGTGCATTAACTTTTAAAACATTTATTGAATAAAAATAGTAAAAAGAAACAACTCATGAGCAATTGGTGAAGGAGGCACAACATGAAAGTGCGCCGACAAACAGCATGCGACTTAAGATGAGGGAAACCTTCCAAGGATCGTGGAGGCACGCACAGGCATCACAATCAGCTAACGCGTTTCGAAGGGTACGTCCCTTCTTCGTCAGAGCTATGCTGTGATTGGCCGTAGCCACGATGACGTCCCTCCCGCGCATGAGTGCGGGAGCTGCCGGTCACGACACAGGGCCCTGAAGAAACAGCGCGAGTGGCCGTTCCTTCAGAGCGCATGCGCCGATAACGTAATTGGTGCAGTATACAATAATTATCTCCTAAATGGGACAAGTTTACAGTACAGTACCTATAGATAAGCCTTATTATAGGCTCACCTATAGGTACAAAAAAACAAGGGGAGATTACTTCCTCTTTAAGAAAACACCTTCCTTTGGCTATGAATCTTTTGCAGTTGTCTCTTCCACCAGTCAAAGCAAGCTTAGTACTGCTTGATGGAAAAGCATGCTAAAAATGACCTAAAAAAAAACAAAAAAACAAACAAAAATAAATTAGATTGAGGTTCTAACGCTAAACCAAGCTCATTGTACAAAACGAAAAAAAATCTATTTCACTGGCAAGTATGCACTTCTAGAGTACACTGTCTCTAATGCCGTGCATACACAATCGGAGTTTACAGCATACTTGGTCCGGCGTACCGGATTTCGTCGGACAATTCGATCGTGTGTGGGCTCCAGCGGACTTTGTTTTCTCAAAAGTTTGACTGACTTAGATTTGAAACATGTTTCAAATATATCCGAGGGACTCGAGTCCGGTCGAAAAGTCCGCTTGTCTGTATGCTAGTCCGACGGACAAAAAACGACGCTAGGGCAGCTATTGGCTACTGGCTATCAACTTCCTTGTTTTAGTCCGGTGTACGTCATCACGTACAAATCCGTCGGACTTTGGTTGATCGCGTGTAGGCAAGTCCGTTCATTCGGAAAGTCCGTCGTAATGTCCGTCGAAAAGTCCGCCAGGCAAAGTATGCCGTAAAGTCCGGTCGTGTGTACGCGGCATAAGACTGTCCAGGAAAATAATACAATTAAACTACATACAGCTTTAACGCATCCTTCAAGCTTGTAATTTAAAGTATTTTTTCAATATACATCTCAAAGCTGCATGAAAAAGCCCTCTCCCGATCTATGGAATCTTTAAATTACGGCATTTAAAGCCTGTGCCTGGCTTCCTATGCTGTTTATTTGTCAGTAGCTTGTTTATTCCTCCTACAAACGTCTAGAATTGAATTACTAAGTTTACCCCTTTAGGTTGGATTCACATCTCTGCATTTTTAGTGCTTTTTGCATTTTGCAGATTTGCACTACAGAGCGTGTTCCATAGGAAACCATGTTAAATGAACTGTAGTGCAAATCTGCAAAATGCAAAACGCACTAAAAATGCATAGATGTGAATCCAGCCTTAAAGGGGCTCAATGGGCTTCACTGTAAAATGCCTAAACTTTGAATTTTGGGCAAAATTTTAGAAATGGTTCACAAACCAAACCCTGGTATGTTTGAGAATATCTTAACTGAATCAAATGATTGAATTCAGGTCAGCTGTAACTATGAGAAATAAATTAACAAAAACAACAATTGATATTTAAATGATGCCTTAAATTCACAATTTAAAATAATATTTAATTACACAAATTAGTGATTGTTATTCCCAATATTGTGTGTATATATGAGGGGTCGACCGATTATCAGTGCAGCCGATATTCACTTTTTTTTTTAAGAATCGAAATTGGTCACAAACTTACCGATATTGCTGATGCCAGGCATGACCACGGTGCCATTCTTTAGAGCGAACGGTTGGCTTTCTTGTAATAACAACAGATACGGCTAAGCAACCACTCGGCTGTTATTACAAGCAGCAGGAGGGGACATCCCCCCCCCCGCCGCCTTCCACCACTCCGCCCGGGTCTCTCGTCCCACCGGGCGACCAGCCGGTCTCGGATCTAGTAACCTGGAAGCGATATCATGACATCACTTCTAGATTACTGGCATCCTAAAGGCGCCAGTTTTAAAAAATAGAAAGTGTTCAAAAATCTTGTCGTTTTGAATACTTTCAAGTGCAGAGGAGGGGTTTGGGGTCTTATAGACCCCCGATCCCTCCATAAAGAGTACCTGTCACTGCCTATTACTGTCACAAGGGATGTTTCCATTTTTTGTGACAGCAATAAAAGTGATAAAAAAAAAATTAAAAGGACAGTGTAAAAATAAAAAGTTTACATCTACAGAATATCGGCACCTGATATCCGCTATCGGCCTGAAAGGCAGCCGAAAAATTGGTATCAGCCCTGATATCGGTCAACCCCTATTTATATATATATATATATATATATATATATATATATATATATATATATATATATATATATATATATATATATATATATACACACACATACATACATACATACATACATACATACACACACACACACACACACACACACACACACACACACACACACACACACATATATATATATATATATATATATATATATATAATCCCTGATAACAACTGATTACCAGAATCCATTGTCTATCAAGGTTTATTTTTAGTTGCAGAGCTGCAAATTGTTCAGTGTGGAATAACAAAAGCATTTCCATAACCCTTAACAGCAGCGCCATCTGGTGGACAGCAAGCCTATAGCTATACCTGCTAAAGATCATTGACTCATCTGACAAGCAGAGGTTCTGTTTGCAAAACCACAGCAGGCTCTCCTGGCCATAAATAATGTCACAGGGTAATTGTGAGAATTTTATTATACAAATTGAAATAAATACAAAGTATCATAGGAGCACATATGTGAATACCTTATTGAAAGGCAATTAGAGTGCCTGCGTTTTATTGCACCCTTCTAGGCTTCCAGCCTGGCTCCTCTTATCCATATATCGAGCTCTTGTATGGAGAGCCTGTCAGTCAGATCAGCTTTAAAATTAAAAGCCCTGCTTGAGAGCAGACAATGCAGGGTTCCTTCTATTATGTTTTAAAGCCACTCCTGTGCTATCTTCTCATCATGGTTTCAATTTGTTGCTAAGGGTAAAAAGATGAGCGAATCAGCCTGGGTTCAGGTTGCAGGCTCTCTGTTGAATGCATCATGAAGTCTAAAAAGTGAAAGCTTTATTTCTGAACTCCATCAAATCATTTCTGTCCATTTTCAAGATTAAAAGGAAAGGGATTGTCAAAGGGTATGGAGAGCTAGGCACTGGCATGGGGAAATGTACCACTTTAAAAACAATACTATACAGCCGGAAGAGGACCCACTTTTAAATATGACTTTGAGGACAACATGTAACCAAGCATTATCATAGACTTTTATGGAGGCTTTGAAGATGCTTTGAAGCACCAAGAAAGTAACATGGGGTACATTTTTGAAGCGAAGCAACATGTGAACAGGACAGTAAGGTAACCATTTTATTTAGTGACAGGGTCTTTATTCAGCATCCAGAGTGCTGTAAATAAGTGTGTCCAATGCCACAGGGGATCTGCTGAACAAGGGTACTACTGAGCAGGGGATCTGCTGAACGGGGGTACTACTGAGCAGGGGTACTACTGAGCGGGGGATCTGCTGAACAGGGGTACTACTGAGCAGGGGTACTACTGAGCAGGGGTACTACTGAGCAGGGGTACTACTGAGCAGGGGATCTGCTGAACAAGGGTACTACTGAGCAGGGGATCTGCTGAACAAGGGTACTACTGAGCAGGGGATCTGCTGAACTGGGGTACTACTAAGCAGGGGATCTGCTGAACTGGGGTACTACTAAGCAGGGGATCTGCTGAACTGGGGTACTACTAAGCAGGGGATCTGCTGAACTGGGGTACTACTAAGCAGGGGATCTGCTGAACTGGGGTACTACTAAGCAGGGGATCTGCTGAACTGGGGTTCTACTGAGCAGGGGATCTGCTGAACTGGGGTACTACTAAGCAGGGGATCTGCTGAACGGGGGTACTACTGAGCAGGGGATCTGCTGAATGGGGGTACTAATGAGCAGGGGATCTGCTGAACGGGGGTACTATTAAGCAGGGGATCTGCTGAACGGGGGTACTACTGAGCAGGGGATCTGCTGAATGGGGGTACTACTGAGCAGGGGATCTGCTGAACGGGGGTACTACTGAGCAGGGGATCTGCTGAATGGGGGTACTAATGAGCAGGGGATCTGCTGAACGGGGGTACTATTAAGCAGGGGATCTGCTGAACGGGGGTACTACTGAGCAGGGGATCTGCTGAATGGGGGTACTACTGAGCAGGGGATCTGCTGAACGGGGGTACTAATGAGCTGGGGATCTGCTAAGTGGGGGTATTTTGAAGCAAGAGTTGTACTGGGCCTAAAAATAGAAAATCAACTCACACAGGACATTTGCCAAACTTCATTAAAGCTTCAAAAAAAAGCATCAACGAAAGCATCATAGAAGCATCAAAAGCACATCAAAAAAGCATGTTGAAGCTTTCATGTTTCGAAGCAATTGTAAAGGAGCCCTTAATGTGAACGTTTATTAATGCATCTCCTGTCGGCATCTCAGTTGTGGTTTGCATCCTCTGCCTCAGCTGTGGTACAAGCGCCAACCATTTTGGTACCACATGCCTGAAGAAACACGTGACTCTGCACCACAGAGCTTGGTGGAAGCAGCACCTCATTGAGACAAGCAAAAGACACATCCTCATTGTTCCGAATAGCAACCACTTTCTTTTAAAGTGCTGCTTATGCATTATCTTCTTCCTCCGCCTGCTGGCCACAGAGCAGCCATTTTCCTTGAGAACCGATGGTGTGCTCTTTTCCTCCACTTCTGCTAATCCTGCTATAGGAGAAGTACAGTTTGGAGAAATGTGGTTATAGAAGAGGAGTTTATTAAAACAAAAAAAAATGCTACCCGCCCTTCCACAGGGTGGGGGGAAAGGCAAGTAGCATGAAAAGGAGAGGAACGTGAACGACTCGAGTGTCCCATCTCTGCAAGAGAAGTCATTGCGGCCATTAAAGTGTTTGTTAACCCTATCATGCAAGTCTATGCCAGCCTCTCTATTAGAGCCTGGCATAGCACACTGTACATGTCTTATAAAAACGAGCATTGTAAATACTTGGTTAAAGCTGTCTTGAGGCCGGTCACATGACTCACGGCCGCTGTACAGCTTTCATGGATGGCTTTTGCAGGAGGGGGCCGAGATCTCCCTCTATGACATCAGCTGGGGAGATCACATGACCGCACAGCCCTTCCTGCAGTAGCCTTGGAAACCGGCCGAGAGTCACGTGACCGGCCTGAAGATTGCGATATACAGGTATTTACAACACTCGTTTTTATAAAAGAATAGCACAGTGTGCTATGTCTGCCTATAATACATAGCTGGCAGTGATCATTTCTAATTTTTTATTTTAAAAAATAGTGGCGGGGGCTGGGGGGGCGGAGACGGAGACACACAAGTTGCTGACAGGCAGAGAGGAGGGGGTGAGGGGCAGAGAGGAGAGCTGAGAGCAGGGCTTTGTATGACAGAGGGATGCAAACTGACTTAGGATAATTGACTTATACTTAGCTAACTTCCCTTCATTACTAAAACAGGTTACTGAATTATTATCACAATGGTCCTCTATCCCTCTGTCCTGGATAGGCAAAATTAATGTAATTAAGATGGCTATATTGCCCAAGTTTTTATATCTTTTTAGAGTCTTGCCCATCCCAAGCCATCTAATTTTTTACGGCTTATGCTGCTGGTAAACGGACATTTAGGAGCAGTTGGGCATTTTTTTCAGCTGCCCCTGAACTCTCCTCTATCTTATCTTATCGATACATGTCAGCGGAGTCGTTTATAGTTGTTTCTAAGCAGTTGAGTTTAGAAGATTTTTTTGGAACACAAAAAAATGGGTTCAGATGGATTTGAAACGCCAAATGCCTGTAACCAGGGGCGTAACTACCACCATAGCGACCCATGCGGGCGCTATGGGGCCCGCAGCCGAGTGGGGCCCAGTGAGGATAAGAGCACCGCCGGCACAGTCTCCCAGCCAGGGGAAGAGAGAGGAAAGGAAGAGGCGAGCTGTCCGTATCAGCAGAGAGCTGAATTGCCCGATGTAAGAGCTTTCATTAGAACTTCCAGGTGATCCGGGTGGCTTGCCTCTTCCTCTGCATAGGTGGGGCTGTATGGGGCACAGGCAGACCAGGCTGTTTTGGGCACAGGTCACGCTGTATGGGGCACAGGCAGACCAGGCTGTTTTGGGCACAGGTCATGCTGTATTGGGCACAGGTCACGCTGCATTGGGCACAGGTCACGCTGCATTGACACTAGGGCAGCTGTGGGGGGGGCTGTTTGCAGGGGGGCCCATACAACATTTTGCTATGGGGCCCTGCTATTTCTAGTTACGCCCCTGCCTGTAACAGCTTGTAAGCCCTGCTAAACGCGGTAACTCGCGTTTAGCAGCTTTTTTCATTTTAACAAAACAAAAAAAATAAAATAATTATATATATATATATATATATATATATATATATATATATATATATATATATATATTTACAAACACTTCTAGATGCAAACACTGCTAAACGTGGCATGTAAATGCGGCTAAGCGGCCATTTTTAGTTGCCGGTTTCTAGCTGTCAAGGTAAGGCCCCTTTCACACTACCACAACTTCAAAGTCGCGTGATTTTGCGTCCGCGATTTTGACGTAATTTTAGCTGCTATTTTAGGGAATGCCTGTGTAACTCACATCAAAGTTGGACCAAAGTAGTGCAGGGACTACTTTAAAGTTGGCACGACTTGAAGTCGTACTAATATGAATGGTAGTCATTGGAAATTATGGGGAGAGACTTGTCGTACGACTTTGTGGTCCCAAGTCGTAGGACAAGTCGTACAAGTGTGAAAGGGGCCTAAATCATTCAGGAGAGGTTGAACAACGTCCCGTGTACATGAAGCCTTATACAGCGCAGAATTATCTCCTTTATCTGGGGTAAAACGAAACCTCGAACCTCTAAATCCACTCTCTGTCTCCCACAATGTTGCGAAGGTTTAGGTCTCCCAAATATTTCTGCTTACTATCATGCTGCACACCTTGCACTTTTACCAAAATACCATGCAATCAAAGAAATTCCTTTATGGGTAACAATTGAGTCTAATAACTGTGACTCTATTTCAGTATCTAACATGTTATGGTTAAGACCAACCGATCGTACTTTTATTCGCAATCCTATCACAGAACATTCTTTATCCATCTTGGACAGATTCAAAACTTCTCTTGGCCTTCAATCCTCATTTACCACTCTTTTCTTTATGTTAAAAATCTCGCTTTGTACCCTGCCTGGATGGCTCCTAATTCTTTCAAAGCATGGAATACAGCTAATTTATCCTGTTTATATAATTTGGTATCTGCCTCCTCCATACATTCTTTTACTACTTTGTGTGATAAATTTGGACCTCCTCAATCTGAACTGTTCCGATATTTGCAGATCCAAAAAATTTTCCAAGCTTATCCCAGATGTCACATTTTGAACACATATGTATTTCTGACCCTGATGCTAGAGGACTTGTTTCATTTCTCTATAAGCAAATTTTAGCTAGTGCTTACACGGTTCCCCCTCATATGTCTCCAAATAGAAATTCACCTTAATCGCTCATTTAATGCTACTGAATGGTCTAGCATATGGTCTGCCACTAAGTCTGCTTCTTCTAATGTTGTTACTGTGGAAACTAACTTTAAAGTGCTGACCCGTTGGTATTTGGTTCCTGCTAGAATATCGAAATACACTTCTGATTACCCTGGAGCTTGTTTTTGTGGCTGGTCAGAGTCTGACACTCAACTTCATATTTGGTGGGATTGCCCAATTGCCCAAAAATTCTGGAAGGCAGTTTTTGACTTAGCCTCCAAAATCTTTGATACACCTATACAGCCAAAACCTGCTACAGAATCAATTGCACCTTTTTTTTACAGCTCCTAACAGCCACAAAACAAACCATTGCTAAGGCATGGAAAACTAAATATTTAATTCTAGCTGAGACCATACACAGAACCAATAAAGCTCTTATTCATGCTAAAATGAAAGCATTCGAAAGAGATCAAATTGGTCAATTTGAGAAACTCTGGCTTCCTTGGGTTAAGCATTGTTTACCTCCAGACATTGATGACACACTATTATTGCCTTGGTAATTTTACTCTATTATGCCCCGTACACACGAGCGGAATTTCCGTTGGAAAAATCTTGGATGGTCTTTCCGACGGAATTCCGCTCAAGCTTGGCTTGCATACACACGGTCACACAAAAGTTCACTGAACTTTCGACTGTCAAGAACGCGGTGACGTACAACACTACGACGAGCCGAGAAAATTAAGTTCAATGCTCTTGAGCATGCGTCGAATTGTTTCTGAGCATGCGTAGGAATTTTGCGCGTCCAAATTGGTACAGATGATCGGAATTTCCGATCACAACTTTTTCCGACCGAAAAATAGAGAACATGCTCTCAATCTTTTGCAAAAGTCCGATGGAGCATACACATGGTCGCATATTCCGACCAAAAGTTCTCATCGGAGTTTTGCTTGCGGCATTTCCGATCGTGTGTACGCGGCATTAGCCTTATCTATAATTTATATTAATCTGGGATCGCATTACAACTTGTAAACCCCCTCATTCCCTTCCCCACTTTTTTCTACCCTCTTCTCTCTATCTACCCCTACTTTTTGTTTCCTACCTTTCTTTTAATATTGTGTGGTACTTATATGCACAGTATCTCCTCTGTTTTGAATATATACCTATTAGATTGATCTCTTTATTACTGCTCTTGCAAACTGAACCAATAGTCACTAGCTTACTTTTTTCCTTCTGATGGCATTTTCGAATGCTTTTGATGTAATACCTTATTGCTTTATTCGTTGCTCTACTTATTACATTTTTACATTGTTATGTACTTATCCTGTTCATAAATTGATATATTTAGCTTTATTGCTATTTGAATATTGTACCACAATCCTTGTATGTACTCGATTTGTCAATCTTTGTTATATTTAAAAAAGAATAAACTAATTCGACGACAAAAGAAGAGGAAATTCGATAGTCATGGGGCAGGGCAGGCAGCAGCAAAAATGAAGTATATAATCATAAGCTCATAGGCAGGCCCCGGACTGGGACAAAAAATAGGCCCAGGCATTTTAAACTGAGTAGCCCATGCCATATTTACCGGGAGGCACATAGAGCATGGGGGGGGGTGGGGGGGGTGGAGAACATGGGGGGAGCGGAGAGCACTGGGGGGGGGGGAAAGCACTGGGGGGCCAGAGAGCACAGGGGGGTGACGAGCACTAGGGGGAGCTGGAGAGCACTGGGGGGCTGGAGAGCACTGGGGGGTCGGAGAGCACCGGGAGAGCTGGAGAGCACTGAGGGGGCAGGGACCACGGGGGGCTAGAGAACACAAGCGGGGCAGAGAACACTGAAGGCAAAGAGCACAGGGAGGGTGAAGAGCACAGTGGGGCTGGAGAGCACGGGGCTGGAGAGCACTGGGGGGGGGCAATGAGCACAGGAGGGCTGGCTTTGCATGGGGGCTGGAGAGCACTGGGGGGCAGAGAGTACAGGAGGGCCAATGCGCACAGGAGGGCCCAAGAGCACTGGGAGGGGCTGGAGAGCACGGGGGGCTAGAGAGCATGGGGCAGAGAGTACAGGGGGGGCTAATGAGCACAGGGGGGCCTGAGAGCACTGGGAGGGACTGGAGAGCATAGGGGGAGTTGGAAATCACTGGGGGGCCCAGAGAGCACAGGGGGGCCTTAGAGCACTGGAAGGGGCGGGAGAGCATGGGGGGAGTTGGAGATCACTGGGGGGGACGGAGAGCAGTGGGGGAGCCTGAGAGCATGGAGCGGGGGCACCAGAGAGCATGGTGTGAGCCTGAGAGCACGGGGGGCCTGAAAGCACTAGGGGGCAGTAGAAAGAAGCTGGATAGGAGGAGCGGCTGCTAAAACAGTGGAAAAATCCATATCTTTATTTTTCTCCTACAGCCTCTGAATGCCCACGGGAGGGAGAGAATGAGAAGCAGGCGTTCAGAGGCTGTAGGAGAAAAATAAAGAGATGGATTCTTCTACTGTGTATGCAGCTGCTCCTCCTATCCAGGCACACGCATGGGAAGCCGCACTCACTTTCCCTCCTGTCAGGCATCTCTTGTAGATCCCCTCCCTCTTCATAGTCACAGGTAACGTGACTTGTAGTCTCCGTCCATCGGCTGAACTGAAATGGCCGCTGGCTGGCCGCGAAAAGGCCAGGTGAGCGGCGGGGGGGCTCAAGGAGTGAAGCCTTGGCCCCACAAGAACATGCAGCCCAGCAACCCCGGGCCACCAGGCAAGTGCCCGGTGTGCCCTATGGCCAGTCTGGGCCTGGTCATAGGTTGCCTGCCCTTCTCCAAATCTATGATAGGCAAATGCCAAAGGCAGTCTGGATCGGCCTTTCGGCATTCATAGACTGAATGTTATGTTTACGTCATGCAATACTGTACCCAAACAATATATATATGATTTTTGGCACACAGATAGAGCTTTCTTTTGATGGTGTTTGATCACTGATCACTGTTTTTTTAATTTTTTGCGATATAAATGAAAAAGAAGGTCAAATTTTGGGAAAAAAAGACAATATTTTTTACTTTCTGCTATAAAACATATAAAAAAAAAAAATCTAATTTCTTCAAAAATTTTGGCAAAAAAAGTGTATATTGATTGGTTTGTGTGAAAGTTATAGCAACTACAAACTATAGTATACACAGTATATTGGATTTTTTTTATTTTTATATACTACTAATGGAAGTGATCAGCAACTTATAATGGGACTGCCATTGTAAGACAGGCAATCTAAGACTAAGAGCCCTTCCACACTGAGTCGCCCCGGGCGTTAGCGGTAAAGCGCCGCTAGTTTTAATGGTGCTGTACCGTCGCTTTATCGGCGCTTTTCAGCTGCTAGTGGGGCACTTTTAACCCCCGCTAGCGGCCGAAGAAAGGGTTAAATTCGCCCAAAAATCGCCGCTGCCGAAGCCAGGGGCAGTGGTGGCACCGCTCCTCCACCGCCCCTCCAGCACCCCAAAGATGCTGCTTGTAGGACTTTTTCTAACGTCCTGCAAGTGCACCGCTCCAGTGTGAAACCACTCGGGCTCTCACACTGGGGCTGCAGGGGAGGCATTTTTCAGGCACTTTACAGGCGCCATTTTTAGCCCAAAAGCACCTGAAAAATGCCTCCAGTGTGAAAGGGGTCTAACTGATGCAGAAAGGGTGCTGACTTACTGCCACTGACATCACCAATGACACTAATACAGTGATTAGTGATAATACTATACACTGTCACTGTACTAATGACACTGGCTGGGAAGGGGTTAAAAACAAGGGCGATCAAGGGGTTAAATGTGTGCCTAACAATGTTTACTCTGTGTACTGTGTGTTGTTTGTACTAAGCAATGTGCAAGGTTTTACTCCCTGCTTTACAGGGAAAACCAGCACATCACTGCTGACAATAGAGAGTTGTGTGTTGTTCACCTACACAGGGCTCTCTTGTGTCATTCGCTCGGCCATTTGGTGGGTTCCCGGGATCCCACTGATCATCTTGCGCTGTAGCAAATGGCAGCACAGCTAGGGTGGCACATGCGTGTACCTCCTACTCAGAAATGCTGAATCATGCAAATGTACGTGTTCCAGCGAAGCAGGGCCGCTCTGACACAGTAAATCTGCAGTAGGTGGTCCGCAAAAGGTTAAAGCGGAGTTCCACCCAAAAGTGGAACTCCCATTCATTGTACTCCTCCCCCCTCCGGTGCCACATTTGGCACCTTTCGGGGGGGAGGGGGGACAGAATACCTGTCTTTCACAGGTATGCTTTCCTCACTTCAGGGAGCCCTAGCTGCGGGTATTGACGCCATAGCTGGGGCTCCCTCCTCCTCCCCTTGTTGCCGGGCCAAAAGGAAAGAGGAGCGGAGCATCGCGCATGCGCAGTAGGGTTCCCGGCGTGAAGCCAAAAGGCTACACTCCCGGGTTCCCTTACTTGCAAATGGAGGCAGCATGCACCTTGACAGCTGATGGAAGCATCAGCTGCAGGGCCAACATCGCTGGACTCCAGGACTTGTAAGTGTCCGATTATTAAAAGTCAGCAGCTGCAGTATGTGCAACTGCTGGCTTTTAATTTTGTGCAGCGGTGGGCGGACCTCCGCTTTAAATGTGAAAAAAATAGGAAGGGGGCTGGAAAATAAGAAAACCCACGACTGGCCCTTCTAAGCCACCTCACAGTTTAGAGGCCAGGAAGTGAAACAAGTGGTAAGTGATAATTGGCTGCTATAGCTGTGAAAGGCCTAATTATTTTGCCATTATCTTGAACTGAAAACAACTTTTGGTTCAGTTCAAACTTATGTTCAACCCAAACCTAAAACTCATATTTGAATTAAACATTAAGTGCCACCTTCCCTCCATCATCGCGTTCCTCTCTCTCACAGAAATTCCCTGGCAATCATGGACTTTCTAACATAGTGAATTATGACCACGCACGTGAGCTTGTGAGGTCACATCCGCCGCTAGAGTTCCGGACATGCGCTATAGCGTTGTCAACACGTCCGTGCCCCGTTGGTGACGTCAGACGCCAGCAGGACGGGGAGAGTTTAAAATGTGGCAATCCGCCACCATGCACTGATGGGGATTTTCTGTGAGAGAGAGTTTGTCCCTCCTCTCTTTCCCCCTTCATCAGTGGCGGCCCATCGCACGGGCGCCGCCCCCCCCCCCCCCCCCCACCCAGCAGTCACGAAAATTTTTTTAAAAAATAGAATAAAATGTTCTTTAAGTGCACCGTGTTCGGGCGCGGGACACAGTGCACTATGGGAAGCGCCACAACAATGCAGTCACGAGATTCCAGACGGTGTGCTTCAATTGCAGGCTTTTGACCTGCTTTGCGGCGCAATCCAAATCGCCAAGCAGCTTCCACCCGTTGTATTACTACGGGTGGGAGCTTTGTTCTTCTAGTTAAGAGGTTACTTCCAGTTTCCCTGTACTAGAGGGAAACCGGAAGTGACGTCGGCAGCTTCATGGAATGCACAGCCTGAACGGAGCTGCCTGTAAGGTAAGTGCGGTTGCTTATGATGGGGCACAGTGAAGCTGCATATGATGGGACACAGTGAGGCTGCATTTGATGGGGCACAGTGAGGCTGCATTTGATGGGGCACAGTGAGGATGCATATGATGGGGCACAGTGAGGATGCATATGATGGGGCACAGTGAGGCTGTATATGATGGGCACAGTGGCTGCATTTGATGCTGCACAGTGGCTGCATTTGATGGGGCACAGTGGCTGCATAAGATGGGCACAGTAGCTGTATTTGATGGGGCACAGTGGCAGCATTTGATGGCACAGTGGCAGCATTTGATGGCACAGTGGGAGCATTTTATATGGCACAGTGGCTGCATTTGATGGCACAGTTGCTGCGTTTGATGAGCACAGTGGTGGCAATCAATGGGCACAGTGTCTGCGTTTGATGGCACAGTGTCTGTGTTTGATGGCACAGTGTCTGCGTTTGATGGCACAGTGAGGCTGCAATTTATGGGGGGTTTTTTTCAGAATTTTTCAGTTTGTTTTCGCCTCTCCAAAAATTTTGAGCACCCGCCACCACTGCCCTTTATAGCTAGTCTTTTCTTGAATTTTTGGCACATGTAAGTACTCTTTGTTGCAATATGTCCACTGGTTTTGTCCTGTTGGGGTGGGGGGCTTGGGGTTCACTGGTCAACATTTGCCTATGTCTGCATGAAAAGAGGTGGCATCTTTTTCAGCCACAGATGATTTGTTTCCACCTGTTTTTCTGAAATGCTGATGTCCCCGTCAAATTGACCCTTGAGCTCCAACCCCATACAGGACAGGAACAATCTGTATGAACATATTTAGGAAGTCTGATATCTAAATTTCCATTAAAAGGAAACAATTTCTTTTTCTTTTAGTATTATGCTGGCTGATTTCCCAGGAAAACAGACTTTGCAGTAGGAGTGCTGTTGGTCTGTATCTGGGTCTTGTTAGGGTCCATCAAATATCCTCTGCTGTTTCTCTAATAGACATCCCAGCAATAAACCACATCCCCTTGTCTTGGGGACAAAAAGATCGTATTGGTTCTATATTTTTGTAACTTTTAACAAGGTAATTTTGCCTCATGTTAAAACTACTATTAACCATTTCTACCATCTAAGTTTGATTAATTAGGGTCATAGAGTTTAAAATATACATGTGGATTCTATACCTTTCAGAATCTTATCCTCTCCCTATGGTTGCACATTTGCCCCTATAACTCGGGCTTCAGTCTAGAAATCAGAATTGTCCAATTAATTCATTGTTATTGAGAACAAAAGCATCTGGTAGGCATGCATTCTCAGCTCGTTATTATTATTTTTTGAAAAAATGTATGTAATCATGATTTATGATTTGTTATGTAATCATTTTTGACACTATTGTCTCAATAATCTTTCAAGTATAATTATTTGGGTTTTTTTTGTAGTATTTAACTTCATGCAGCACTTTCAAAAGCTCCTGAGGAAGCTCCTATGAGCAAAACATGTAGAGTAAGAAGTGGCTGCACTTGTTACATGAATTCTATGCTTTTTGAACATTAATTGTCATTTTAAAGAAACTTATGTTTAATAAAATGTATATTTTTATACATCTATTTGCAAATTTTTTTGGTACCTTTAAAGTCCCGCTTGTTCTTTACCAGTTGTTTCTATTTACTTAATGGGATGTGGTGCCTAGTTCCAACCCCTCATTGCCCAGTTCTAAAAATATAAACATTGTAAGTTTTGTTCTTTAGATCAAAGGAATGAACTTTGGTGTGTAAATGAGGGAAGTTTAACCACTTAAAGACTAAACCTTTTTCTGACACTTGTTGGTTTCAAATTAAAATCATTATTTTTTTGCTAGAAAATTACTTATAACTCCCAAATATATATATATATATATATATATATATATATATATATATATATATATATATATATATATATATATATATATATATATATATATATATATATATATTTTAGCAGAGAACCTAGAGAATAAAATGATGGTTGTTGCAATATTTTATGTCACACTGTATTTGCGCAGTGGTCTTTCCAATGCAGTTTTTTGAAGAAAAAATACACTTTAATGAGTTTTAAAAAACTAAATGGTAAAGTTAGCCAAATGTTTTTGTATAATGTGAAAGATGGTGTTACACCACGAGAATCATGAGAGAATCGTGATCTTTAATCTAAGCAAAAAAAATGTGATTCTCATTTTTCACAGAATTGTACGGCTCTACCTAGACTCCTTGGCTTGTTCACACATTAGGCTCTTGAGTGATGTAGTTCTGGGGTAGTGGCTCTGTCAATAGGAACTGCCAACAGCTGCTCTGCAAGAGGTTTTCAAGTCTGGTGATGATCTCAGGAGTAAGAACAGTTTCTCATTACAGAAGCAATCTAATGCATGGACATGATCAAGAGTGATAGAGGGAGGTTTGGGGGTAAATTTGAGTCATGACTACACAAACCATGGACTCTTGCAAGATACATCATCACCCTCATCACTCTAGAAACCCACCAATCACTGCATCTAGCTCCATTTATCAACCTATCCATGGCATTTTGTTTAATCCTGAATGAAAGGGGCAACATAGAGGCTTGAAAAAAAAAAGGATATATTTAACTCATTTTTCAATTTTATTTCTCAAACTTAGGATATGGTTGTCTTCAGAGGCAATTATTACCTCAATAATTAATACAATTACAAACCTGCCATTTGGCGCCTGTACTGGAATTTGTATATTAAGAATCGTCGTGTTCCAAATGAACATTTCCCGCATTTCAAAGTAATGCAAAGCTCTTTGGAAGGGCTCAGGCAGTTATCTTAGATTGTAATGAGAAACCATCTGTCTCTCCACTATCAGATGTGCAAATAAATGTATCCCCTTAGTTCCACATGATCCAGCAATGTGCTGCTTTGTAGCCTGCTTCTAAATGACATAACTGTGTACAGGTTACAGAAAATACCATTTGGAAGTATCTGTGATGAAAACATTTCCAGGCCAGTTTTCAATATATCAATGTTCTTGTTATATTCACATCTGTGCTCCTCTATACAGCAGAGGTCCCAACACTCCTGAAGGGACTAATTTAAAATGGAGCTTTATATGCAGGTTCCTCCTCCAGTTTGTTAATGTAACAGACAGGAGAGCTGGGAGTGAGCCAAAAATATAGGTACTGATGAGAACTTTGAGTATTTGAACAAATGCAGTCCAAGTTTTTTTTTCTTATGAAGTTGGACATGTTGCCTGTATCCATGGGCGTCTGCAGGTAGGGGCAAGGGGGGTCAAGTGCCCCCCCTGGAATCAGGGATCGGATCAGCACATTCAGCAGAGTGGTGTCGCTATGGGGGTGCGGGCAGCCATTGGGGCGACACCATCAAGGTGCTGTCAAAGCCCCCTCATCAGTGTAGTGTGACTGCAGGCTCTTTTCCCTGCTCAGTCCAGCAGAGAACTTGGCAGCGCTGTGTCAGGAGAAAGGCGAGCTGTGGGCTGTCAGAGGTTTCCCCTGCTCACCCCCCCTTCTCCTGTTAGGGAGAAGAGACGGCGGCTCTCACCAGGTTCCCCGCTCAGATTCCTGCCCACTCCGTTCCTTCCCCATTGGCCATAATTGAGGGCCAATCAAAAGAGAATAGGAGAGGAAAGAATAATGGAACATTTAGTCCCGAAGATTGGCGGCCCCATTTTCCACAGGAAGGAGGCTACAGCTCGCTGAAGAGAGATTGAGAGACTGCAGCCTGAAAAAAAGCTCAGGGAGTGAATGCTACAGGACAAAGAAAAAGGCGTGTGCTGGGCGGAAGCCAGAGAGAGAGCCACACTGCCCAGTGTCACGAGAGAGAGAGACACGCTACCCAGTGCCACCAGAGAGAGCCACGCTACCCAGTGCCACCAGAGAGAGCCATGCTACCCAGTGCCACCAGAGAGAGCTACGCTACCCAGCGCCACCAGAGAACCATGCTACCCAGTGCCAGAGAGAGAGCCACGCTACCCAGCACCACCAGAGAGAGCCACGCTACCCAGCGCCACCAGAGAGAGCTATGCTACCCAGCACCACCAGAGAGAGAACCACAGTACCCAGCACCACCAGAGAGAGAGCCACGCTACCCAGCGCCACCAGAGAGAGAGCCACGCTACCCAGCGCCAGAGAGAGCCAAGCTACCCAGCGCCAGAGAGCCATGCTACCCCGCACCAGAGAGAGAGCCATGCTACCCAGCGCCAGAGAGAGGGCCACGCTACTCAGTGCCAGAGAGAGAGCCATGCTACCCAGTACCAGAGCCACGCTACCCAGCACCACCAGAGAGAGCCACGCTGCCCAGCGCCACCAGAGAGAGACAGACCGAGCCACTGCCAGGGTACAGACATGCTATACTACTGACCAGAATCGCCCCCGGGAAACCCAGAGTGAGCGATCGTCCAGCCGGAGGGATCACTGCTATAGTTTCGCTGGGTCTGGTAAGAAGGCCTGTTGGCCATTATCCATTACTTATCCTAGGGACTGTACTACGCCTGCTGTCTCTGACCATGACAATGTGATAATGACATTGTTGAAAGGGGGCATAGGTGACCCTAAAATGATGCCCCCCCTCAAAAAAGTTCTGCGGACACCCATGCCTGTATGTGTATGGTTATAGTCACTGGATCAGGAAGAATATTAATAAAAAGCATTAACCACTTCTTGCATTATTGAGATCAGTTTCTCTAGTGAAAAAAATATTCTTTCCATCACAATTGTAGCATGTTGCTCTATAACTTGGTCATTGCTTGAGCCTGTACTTATGTCTCTATGGCTTGAGCATGTAATTCCATCTTCATTGCTTGAGCCTGTATTTATTTGGACATTGATTGAGCCTGTACTTATGTCTTCATTGCTTGAGCCTGTTCTTTCCACATTGCTTGAGTCTGTACTTCTCTCACCGTTGCTTGAGTCTGTAGTTCTCTCACCGTTGCTTGAGTATTATCTTCTTTCCATATTGCTTGAGCATATACTTATGTTTCTATTGCTTGAGCCTTTACTTGGGTCACCATTCCTTGAGCCTGTGTCTAAATTGCTTGAGCCTGTACTTTGTCTCCATTGCTTGAGCCTGCACTTATGTCGTGTCTCCATTGCTTGAGCCTGCACTTATGTCGTGTCTCCATTGCTTGAGCCTGCACTTATGTCTCCATTGCTTGAGCCTGTTCTTCATCTCCATTGCTCGAGTTTGCACTTCATCTCCATTGCTTGAGCCTGTTCTTCTTTCCACATTGCTTGAGCCTGTACTTCTTCTCCATTGCTTGAGTATTTACTTTGTCTCCATTGCTTGAGCCTGTACTTCTTTCCACATTGATTGAGCCTGTATTTCTGTTCACAATGCTTGAGCCTTTACTTGTTTCCACATTGGTTGAGCCTGTACTTCATCTCCATTGCTTAAAGTGGGGTTCCACCCAGGGGGTCCATTAAAAAAAAAAAAAATTAAAAGTCAGCAGCTACAAATACTGCAGCTGCTGACTTTTAATTGGACACTTACCTGTCCCTGGGTCCAGCGATGCGGGGGATCGAAGCCCTGCTTGTCCCCCCCCCCTCCGCTCGCCGGCGCCGGCATTTCAACTGTGGGCGCCGGGCTGTGGCTTCACAGCCTGGCACCCACTGCGCATGCGCGAGCGGCGCCGTGATTGGCCGCTTAATCACCTGGGACCTCTGATGGGTCCCAGATGATTGACAGGAGGGAGGGAGCAGAGCGGAGCCCTTCCTGTGCCGAGGGAGAAGTGATGTCACCAGCCCAGGCAAAGGAAGAGGCAGACTACGAGGGACCACCTAGCAACAGGCATTTAGAGGTAAGTAAAAAAAAAAAAATATCCAAATTTTTTTTGTTTTGTTTTTTAGAATTTTTCAGGTATTTTTGTTTTTTTGGGTGGAACCCCACTTTAAGCCTGTACTTATTTGCACATTGGTTGAACCTGTACTTATGTCTCCATTGCTTGAGCCTGTTCTTTCCACATTGCTTGAGTCTGTACTTATTTCCACATTGGTTGAGCACGTAATTCTGTCACCATTGCTTGAGCATGTACTTCCTTCCATATTGCTTGAGCATATACTTATGTTTCTACTGCTTGAGCCTTTACTTGTGTCAACATTGCTTGAGCCGGTACTGCTGTCACTATTGCTTAAGCCTGTACTTTGTTTCTATTGCTTGACCCTGTACTTCTTTCTACATTCCTTGAGCCTGTACTTCATCTCCATTGCTTGAGCCTGTACTTCATCCCCATTGGTTGAGCCTGTACTTATTTTCACATTGGTTGAGCCTGTACTTATGTCTCCATTGCTTGAGCCTGTTCTTCTCTCCACATTGCTTGAGTCTGTACATTGTCTCTATTGCATGAGCTTGTACTTCTGTCTCCATTGCTTGAGTCTGTACTTCATCTTCATTGCTTGAGCTTGTACTTATTTCCACCTTGCTTGAGCCTGTACTTCGTCTCCATTGCTTGAGCCTGTACTTATGTCTCTTTTGCTTGAGCCTATACTTCTTTCCACATTGCTTGAACCTGCACACCTGTCACCATTGCTTGAGCCTGTACTTCTGTCTCCATTGCTTGAGTATTCACTTTGTCTCCATTGCTTGAGTCTGTACTTCGCCTCCATTACTTCTGCCTGTACCTGACTGATAACATTACCCCAGCCTAGACAAATGTGTCTACTATAGCTCAGGTAATACTTTTTAATGATAAAAGGCAGAATTGTGTTTATTTTAAATACACTGCTGCTCCGTATTCGTGACATGTCAGGAATTTATTCATGCACACTAGTAATATTAAAGGTTTAAAAGTAAAATTAATATGAGCAGTTCCTCTTTTCTGATAATGTGTTATTGCAGCGATGGCTCTGCACTGCTTAAGGTGGTTGTAAACCCTTTACAACCACTTTTTGCTACAGGTAAGCCTATAATAAAACCAGGGGCAGACTGACAACTCATGGGGCCCCCGGGCAATAGGAGATTATGGGGCCCCCGGGCAATAAGAGAAGATTATGGGGCCCCCTGGGCAGTAGGAGATTATGGGGCCCCCGGGCAAAAAGAGAAGATTATGGGGCCCCCGGGCAGTAGGAGAGTATGGGGCCCCCAGGCAATAGGAGATTATGGGGCCCCCGGGCAATAAGAGAAGATTATGGGGCCCCTGGGCAGTAGGAGATTATGGGGCCCCCAGGCAATAGGAGATTATGGGGCCCCCAGGCAATAGATTATGGGGCCACACAGTATACACACACACACACATACAGTATACACACAGAGACACGCAATATACACACACAGTATACGCACACACACACACATACAGTATACACACAGAGACACACAATATACACACACACAGTATACACACACAGAATACACATATACACACACTGAAAAGGTACTGGAGAGGCGGGCAGCTATAATCTTGGAATTTTTAAAAAAACACAGATTTTTACATACTGTCCCTGGTTTTATTGAGGCTGGCAACTCCGATGGGGCCCTTTAGTAGCATGGGGCCCTCAGGCAGTGCCTGAGTGCCCAAATGGTCAGTCCGCCCCTGAATAAGGCTTACCTGTAGCTACCCTGGATATCTCCTAAACCTGCACGGTTTAGGAGATATCCCCTGTATCTGCATTTACCCACGTTGTCAGCACATGCACGTAAGTGCCGTTGCTTCAGTTAGACTGTGCCGTTACCGGCGGCTCCCATTCGCATGTGCGGTAGTGATGTCATAGTGGCTCTGGCCAATCACAGCGCTGTAGCCCACGATACACGGGAGTAACTCCGGGCGCAATGTCACTGGCGAATGAGAGGTGAATGAGGACCGCTGCAGGGGCTTTGATCTTAGGTAAGTAACACTAGCTCATTATGTCTTTGTCTTGCAGGGTTTTGTTTTGTGTGTTTTGTTCGTGGGTTTACAACCACTTTAATGTTCTAAGCAGCTCTCCAACTAAATTTACATTGTAAAGCAAATAGCAACACACAACTGATAAGAAATCAATGTTCAATTTTTGACTGCTCTAAACTGATAAAAGGTGAAATCTGATTTGTTGCTTACTGTACATCAAACTTCTTTGCACAGCCTTATAAAAATAAGTCATTTTGACTTATGTAGCTGCAAAGAAGCATCCTTTTCTAAGGCAGAATATACTGTTACACGGCTCATCTGGAAGATGCATTGTTCAGAGGAATGTGTGTTCCATCTGCAGGTTTTCAGTCTTCTGGTAAGCTTTCACCACAGTCCAGTGAAGCATTTACATCAAAATTCCTGTAATAAGCGCTCAGCTTTTTTTTTTCTAAGCATACAATATTGGTCATTCGGCAGGACTTTAAGCGTGCAGCTTACTCATGTTTATTTGCTATATTAAAGCAAAGTAAGTCAATGGAGGCGATTCATGCAATACATGGCACTGGCAGAAGAAAGCACGTCCTCTATATATTCATAAATACAATGCTAAAACCTTTTGTGCCTCTTCAAAATCATTTTTAGCTGAGTATGTCAGATTCTGCTGTATAGGAAAATGGAAGAATTTCCCATCAAAACTGAATTCTAGCCATACAGCTACTGTATATTTAGAGTTAAGCTGGCCAATACATTCATTCACATAAATGCCATTCTAAAATATTTTCACCACCTGACCTCCGGAAGATTTACCCCCTTCATGACCAGGCCATTTTTTGCAATATGGCACTGTGTTCATTTAATCTGACAATTGCCCGGTCGTGCAACGCTGTACCTAAACAAAATGTATGTCCTTTTGTTCCCACAAACAGACCTTTCTTTTGTTGGTATTTGATCACTTCTGCGTTTTAAATTTTTTGCGCTATAAACAAAAAAGCCTGACAATTTTTTTTAAAAAAACAATATTTTTGTACTTTCTGCTATAAAACGCATCCAATAAAAAATTTAAAAAATCTAATTTCTTCATCAATTTAGGTCAATATGTATTCTGCTACATATTTTTGGTAAAAAAAAATTCCAATAAGCATAGATTGTTTTTTTTTTTAACGAAAGCGTATATTGATTGGTCTACAAGCTATGGGATATTTTTATGTATTTATTTTTTACTTTTTCACTGGTAATGGCGGCAAACAGCGACTTATATTGGGACTACAATACTGCGATGGACATTCTGACAATAATTGACAGTTTTTGGGAACCAGTGACACTAATACACCAGTGCATAACAGTGCCAGCAATCAGTGCCACCTATAAATGCCCACGAGTGCCACCTATCAATGCCCACCAGTGGTGCCAATCAGTGCCTCATCAGTGCCACCTAGCAGTGCTGCCTATCAGTGTCACCTACCAGTGCCCATCACTGCCACCCATCAGTGCCCATCACTGCCACCCATCAGTGCCCATTAGTGCCAGCTATCAGTGCCACCTATTACTGCCCTTCAGTGCCACCTATCAATGCCCATCAGTGCCACCCATCAGTGCCACCTCTCAGTGCCCCCCAATGCCATCTATCAGTGCCCACCAGTGTCACCTCATCAGTGCCCACCAGTGCCGCCTTATCAATGCCCATCAGTGCAGCCTATCGGTGCCCATCAGTGCAGCCTATCAGTGCCCATCAGTGCCGCCTTATCAATGCCCATCAATGCAGCCTATCGGTGCCCATCAATGCAGCCTATCGGTGCCCATCAGTGCAGCCTATCAGTGCCCATCAGTGCAGCCTCATCAGCGTACATCAATGAAGCAGAAAAATTACCTGTTTGCAAAATTTATTAACAAAATATAAAACGGTTTTGTATTTTTTTTTTCAATTTTGGTCTTTTTTAATTTTTTTAACAAAATATAAAAAACCCAGAGGTGATCAAATACCACCAAAAGAACGCTCTATTTGTGGGGAAAAAATGATAAAAATTTTATTTGGGTACAGTACCGCGCAATTGTCATTCAAAGAGTGACAGCGCTAAAAGTTTTAAGTTGGTCTGGGCAGGAGGGGGGGTTTAGGTGCCCAGTAAGCAAGTGGTTAAGATGATTTCTCCAGTCTACTACAAGTGTCATGAGTCCCCAGTCTGCAGTAACATGTTGAGAGACCCCCTCATACTCCCTTTAGTTATAAGAGTTCAAATAGAGAAAACGCTGGAGAACTCAGTTTCAAATTACTTTTGTCTTTTATTGCAAACAAATGAAAGCTCTGTGTTTTTTCTGGAAAAGCGGTAAAGAGAAATGGAACTATTGAACAGACATTCATTACCATGCTTACTAGACAATGGGGAAAATATTGCTAGACATTTCGGTACTACAGTAAATCCTTGGATGCAAGCATAATTCGTTCTGGAAACATGCTTATAATCCAAAGCACTTGTATATCAATGCGAATTTCCCCATAAGAAATAATGGAAACTCAGATGATTTGTTCCACAACCATTTATTCATAGGTCCCTCAGTTTATAGTCCATATAAAAAGATTATAGCAATGTGATAGGTCAGTGATGGCTAACCTTGGCACCCCAGATGTTTTGGGAACTACATTTCCCATGATGCTCATGCACTCTGCAGAGTATGATGAGTATCATGGGAAATGGAGTTCCAAAACATCTGGGGTGCCAAGGTTCGCCATCACTGTGATAGGTTGTGTAACCATAAAATGTCCATCCACAAATGGAAGCCTCCACAAGGGGATTAGAAGCAAAATCCAGCAGGAGCTACAGAGTATAAAAGAGAAGAGAGGCGCCTCTAAGTGTAGCAATATGGTTACATTTAACCACTTGCCGCCCGCCATATAGCAGAATGACAGCGGCAAAGTGGTTTCAATATCCTGACTGGGCGTCATATGACATCCTCAGGATATTAAGCCGCGGCGTGTCAGTCTGACACACCGCAACTCCGATCTAGGTAAAGAGTCTCTGACGGAGACTCTTTACCACGTGATCAGCCGTGTCCAATCACAGCTGATCATGATGTAAATAGGAAGAGACGGTGATCTGCTTTTCCTTACTCGCATCTGACAGACGCGAGTAGAGGAGAGCCGTTCGGCTGCTCTCCTGACAGGGGGGTCTGTGCTGATTGTTTATCAGCACAGCTCCCCCTCGGATCCCACCCAGGACCACCATCATGCCGCCCAGGACCACCAGGATGGCCATCCACACTGGACCACCAGGTATGCCCCCCCTAGACCCCCAGGGAAATACCAATCTGTGCCCAGGCAGCTGCCAATCAGAGCCCACTCAAATGCCTACCACTGCCAGTGCCACCAGGGATGCCTATCAGTGCCACGTATCAATGCCCATCAGTGCCGCCTATCAGTGCCCATCAGTGCCGCCTATCAGTGCCCAGCAGTGCCGCCTATCAGTACCACCCATAAGAACTTATCTTTGCCGCCTATCAGTGCCCATCAGTGCCGCCTATCAGTGCCCATCAGTGCCCATCAGTGTCGCCTATCAGTGCCCATCAGTGCCCACCAGTGCCACCCATGAGTGCTCATCAGTGCCACCTATCAATGCCCAGTGCTGCATATCAGTGCCACCCATCAGTGCCGCCTACAAGTGCCCATAAGTGCCGCATATCAGTGCCCATCGTCAGTGCCCCTCAGTGCCTGCTCATTGGTGCCACCTCATCAGTGCCACCTTATCAGTGCCTGTCAGTGCCACATTATCAGTGTCCATCAGTGAAAGAGAAAACTTACTTATTTACAAAAAATTTTAACAGAAACAAAAGCAAAACTTTTATTTTTTTCAAAATTTTCGGTCTTTTTTTATTTGTTTAGCAAAAAAAAAAAACCCGCAGAGGTGATCAAGTACCACCAAAAGAAAGCTCTATTTGTGGGAACAAAATGATAGAAATTTAGTTTGGGTACAGTGTTGTATAACCGCGCAATTGTCATTCAAACTGCGACAGCGCTGAAAGCTGAAAATTGGTCTGGGCAGGAAGGTGTCTAAGTGCCCTGTATTGAAGTGGTTAATGAAGGTACAACATTTAGCAACTCACATGGTTGATGATTAAAAGAGGCCCATCTAAGTATGCAGACATCCGGGGTAAAGCTGTCCACATAGACAATCCCCCGCACCGCCGGCTCTCACCGCTGTCAGTCTGTAATCGTGACCAGAAAGTCTACCCTGCAGTAGAGCGAATTGAAAGCGAGGCTTGAAGCGCTCATGGAGCACAGCGTGGAAGGGATGACGTCCATGGTGGTGTGGAGTGGCCGATGGTGGCGTTTTAGGATGGGGGCCAGACCCTGCCCTTCCTTTTTGACCCCTCCCACTTCCCATAAGCCCCACCCCTTATAGGATCCTATGAAACAATTGAGTCTCAATGAGAAAAACTTTCCATGAACATGAAAAACATAATTTGTACTAATAAATAAAAAGTGAAATATGATAGCACACATTAGTAGAAATGAAACAGTGGTGATAAACTCCCAATATATTGATGAGTACAAAATAGTGTTGAATAAATAGTGGTCTTGTAAGGTAAGTAGATTCCTCTGTAAATATAAATAGAAAATCCTTCACCAAGAATTTAGAAGCACCTCGCAGTGGGAAATGGATAACTGCTTACCAGATACCAATGACTCCTTTAGTTAAAAAGAGAGTCATTAGCGCTTGTGCAGGATTGTGCCCGCTCACATGGAACGGCTGGATGCTGGATGACAATAGACAATTTTGTACTATATTGGGACTTTATCACCACTATTTCATTTCTACTAATGTGTGCTATTATTTTTCGCTTATTTTATTTATTAGTACAAATTATGTTTTTCATGTTCATGGAAAGCTTTTCTCATTGAGACTCAATTGTTTCACGGGTTTTCCTATACTGATAACCACTAGCGCCCTCTATCTACTTACAATCCTATTGACCAATTTTTTTTTTTGTTCAACAAGGAGAGCAGCTTATTACTAATTACTTTTTTCTTTATTAATTTAATCTCACAAGCAATTTTCTCTGGCGCAGAGTTTTATTTTTCATTTCCCTTATAGAATCCACCCACTCCGTCCCCTGTATTCCACTTGCTTCCACCCATAGTGTCAGGAGTATACAGCTCAGCCTCACAGATAGGGTATATAGCTCAGCATTACAGATACGGTATATATAGATCAGCATCACAAATAGTATATAGATCAGCACCACAGATAGTATATGGATCAGCATCACAGACACACTGACGGCACCCGAAACGGCAAATGGGTTGTGGCACTTAGAAAAGTATCCTCCCCTGCCCCCTGCTAGGGGGCAGAAAAAAAAGGAGAAAAAGAAAGGAGAACCTTTATAACTTATATTTTATAACAGAGCTTTAAGGGCGTCGGAAGTGGAAAAATCAATCCAGACATACCACAAAGCTTTGAACTTCTCCAAGGAGTCATTATCCATTGCCAGCATCACCTCCATCCGCATCATATTACTCACCGTGGAGACCCACAGAGCCAAAGAAGGAGGCACGTCTGACTTCCAGAATAGAGGAATCAATTGTCTTGCGGCTGAAAGGAAGAAACAAAGCAGACTCTTCTTTTGTGAGGCAATCGAGCCAGGGAGTACAGATAGCAATGCCACTTCAGGTGAAGGCAGTAGGGAAGTATTGTATATTGTATTATCTACAGTGAAAACTTGAGACCAAAAGGGTCATATCCTGCTGCACTCACACCAGATGTGTATGTAGGTCCCTTCTGCTGATCCACATCTCCAACAGTTGGCAGGTGTGGATGGGAATATTCTATGTAAGGAGGGATCTCTGTACCATCTAGACATAAGCTTAAAGTTTTTCTCCTGAGCATAGCAGGAAATAGTGGATTTGTGGGTGAAGTGGAAGGAGGTCTGCCAGTTGACTGTCGTGAGCTCCCTTCCCAAGTCCCTGGACCACATCCTCGTGTAAGGAGGGAGGAGATTATTGTTTCTCAGACTGAATGTTGCTATTTGGTGACTAGTTATATTGCAAGAATTCTACAGTTGTTTGTGAGTAGTTTTCTTTTTTATTACTTTTAATAAATACATATCCAAAGGATAATGCACAAGGCTGGTGCGCCCCTTCTTTTCTTTTATATCTTTGACTATTAGGATACCCCTATCCTTGAGGGCAGCAAGGCCTGTGACATTATATAGCCTGTCTGGTAATCCACTTGTGCGCAGGAGCGTTTCTTTTCTGCTATCAAATTTTTTTGGAAAGGGAGTACAGTCGCTCAAATTCAATAAAGGGGCGGTGAATCTGGGTAGAGCGTAATAGTCCCATACAGAAGGTAGAGAGATAGAGGGCGGTGAGCCAATTGCCATCACCCCCTGGGATAACCGGCTGCCCGGTAGTCTGGTGCACAATCGAGTGTACCACTGGCCACATGGCTCTCATCAGTGTACCCACTGTAGGCGAACCCAAGCTCTGGGGGAGAGCAGGGTTATCGAATAGGGCTGTAAGGGGGGAGGGGTTAGAAGACAAGAGGTTCTGTAGGCCTCTCCGATACCATATACAGGTTAGACGTGAGGAGGAGTGTAGCCTGGGTAGTAGACATGTGCACAGCCAAAAAATTCGTTCATTTTCGTTTTCGTTTCATTAGTTTATTATTTTTTTTGTTTTTCGGGTCATTCGTTATGATCGTGATTCGTAAATGCGTTCATTCGTAAATTCGTAAATGCGTTCATTCGTACATTCGTAAATTCGAACATTCGTTCATTCGTACATTCCTACATTTTTACATTTGTACATTCGTAAATTTGTACATTCGTAAATTCATACATTCGTAAATTCATAAAATCGTACATTTGTAAATTAGAAAATTCGGAAATTTGTAAAGTCGAAGTTTGAAAATCCAAAAACCCGAAAATTCAAAAATCTGAAATAGTAACTAACTATTAAATTATAGGTATTGTAATTTCCTTTCAAATTTGACTGTCAGTGAACGTAACAAATACGAATTTATCTGAAGTTACGAATTATCCAAAACGGATGCTGCATCTAAACAATTGGAACGGAACAAATGAATAATAAATAATAATAATAAAATGTTGTTATTATTATTATTGTTATTTATTATTATTAATTCATTACGTTCCATTCCGTTTTTTCGGATCATTCATAACTTCGGATAAATTTGTATGTGTTACGTTCACTAACAGCCAAATTTGAAAGGAAATTACAATACCTATAATTTAAAAGTTACTAGTAATTACTAATAGTTAAGTTATTATTAGTTAACTATTATTTCAGATTTCCAAATTTTTTAATTTACAAATTTACAAATTCACTAATTTACTAATGTATGAATGTACGAATGTACATTCGTAAATTGTGAATGTACGAATGCCCGAAGTTATGAATGTCCAATTTTATCGAATTTACGAATATTCGGAAAAAAATTCGTTAAATGGGTTTTCGTTAATTCGGATATTCCCGAATTAACGAATTTGTCGAAATTCGTTAAAAAACTAATTCGGAACTAAATGAATTGCACATGTCTACTGGGTAGGTCTTGGGAGTACCCCCAAAGAAGGGCCCTGAGATCCAGAGGAGAAAGATCTTGTTCCACCATGACGGATGATTTAGTGAAGGGGCGAGGGAACCATTCAAGCACCCTTGCCCAGATAGCAGCTTTGTGGTTAGTTCATAATCTGGGAGTCTCACTCCACCCTGTAGCCTAGGGAAGGTAAGCAGTTTGTGGCATATATGAGAGAAACCCCTATTCCAGATAGATCAAATAGACATTGACCGTAAAGAGAGGGAGAACTGTTTAGGGAGGAGTATGGGAATGGTCTGAAATAGGTAGAGCAGCTTTGGCAGCGTGTCCATTTTCAAAGTGTTTATGCACCCAAACCAAGGCAGGGAAGAAGACCCCCAGGAATCCAAGTCATTCCATATCCGAGTTAGCAATGGGGGGTAATTTAGTGCATATAGATTGAAGAGATTAGATGGGATGGTGACGCCTAAGTATGAGATTCCTTTAGTGGACCATTGAAAGGAGAAATTAGAACAGAGCTGGGAAATAGTGGCAGGGGGGGAGTGATATATTAAGGGCCTCTGTTTTAGATAAGGACTACAGCCAGGAAACAACCTTGTTCTTGGTTAGGACTGTAGATATTAGCCACTGTAGAAATAGAAGATTGATATTTTAATTTGAGAAACACGTACTGTCCCTTGGGGTCTATTAGAGAGTCAATAACTTCTGGGTGGAAGGACTTGTGGAAGGCTATAGATGCCCCTATTGATTTAGCCTGTGGATTAGTGCTATGATGCCAGGAGTGATAGAAGTGGTTATTTATGGCCGGAGTGCTATCAGAGCGGAAGTGGGTCTCTTGGAGGAGCAAAATCTTGGATCAAGTTTTGTGGAAGTGATATAAGACTTGGCTTCTCTTCTCAGGCATATTAAAGCCTCGACAATTAAAGGAGGAGAAAGTAATATGATCACGAACCACCATAACAATTGAAGGGGGGGTGAGCAGCCATCATAAAATGGAATCCCATAGTAAAATGGTCAGTCAGGTCACGAGAGAGCTCAAGAAAGTAGAGAGGGAAGAGGAGAGCAGTGGGACAGGAGAAAAAAAAGAGAAAGAGCAGAGAGTGGAGAGGCAACTGTCTTCGTCCCCAGTATGATAAGATGTAGCCTGTGAATGTGGTAAGGAGGAAAGCAACCAGGTGTATAAACATGTCAGGCCACTAGGTGGCAGCATGTCACTTAAATGGTGAAAACATCAAAAATCATAGAACTGTAGAAACATAGTCCAATGCATTTTTCTACACCGGAGGGCCTAAGTGGGGGTAGTAAAGAAGGCACACGGACCAGCCCCCGGGCCCATTCCCCCGGGGTATAGTAATTGAAAAACTAGAAACATTAGGGATTACCTTAAGGGTGTAAAAAAAAAAAAAAGGTATAGTGTACAATCGATCGTACAGATGCATATTGCAAACGTCCAAGTGAACCTAGGCAATAGCAGGGTACAATAGGGATACCTCAATCGCAGTCAGTAGAGTCACTGAGCCCTGTGGAATGAAAATATTAATGAAAAATAAAAATAAAATCATTCAACAGTGATAACTAGAAAAAATCTAAAATAAGGAAGAAAAACAAAGGTCAAGACCTGGCGGGGCCTCCCGGGTGGAGCCAGAGCTCATTTCCGAAGTGAGTGAAGTCCTGTATGCAGGGGGATCCCCAGAAGAAAAAAAGGCCATGGTGACTCAAAACGTCAATCATCGGGGGGTCTTTGTGAAGAGGATCTAGGGCGCTTGTTCTTCCCAGCGTTCTGACCAGGTGTCGACAGCGGGAAGGGCCAATCTGGTAGGGAAACTTGGGGCAATTCCAGGGTCCCAAGGAAAGTGGGTAGGTCCTACAGAGTGTGAAACAATGCAGTCTTGCCCTCGTGGTGCACTTGGAGAAGAAGGGGGAACCTCCATTGATGCTTGATATGTCTTTCTTGGAGAAGCTGTGTGAGTGGTTTCAATGCCCGCTGCATGGCCAGGGTCTGACGAGATAGGTCTGGTAAAAGCATGACAGGGGTGTCATTGAATAGGATGGTGTCTTGGGAGCTTGCAGCCCGCATAATATTCTCCTTGATCTTGTAAAAGTGCACTCTGCATAAGGTATCACAGATGAAAGTGGAGTCAGGGTGTCTTGGACCTGAGGTCCTATGTACTCTGTCCAGTTCCAAGGGTGCATCTTTTGGCCACTGCAATAATTGGTTGAAAATGGCAGTTGCCGCCGCAGGAAGGTCCTTATGTTCAATAGTTTCAGGAATGCCCCTTATTCGGATGTTATTACGTCTGTTTCTATTTTCCATGTTTGGTGAAAACAAGTCTCCCATAAAAAACTAAAGAAAATGTCTTAACACATAAAAAACAAATAAAATCACATTCTAAATTAAATTAAAAAAATGTGGATGATATGAGTGTCAAAACACAAAGAGGGAAGATGCATAAAAAATAAATGTGCAAATAAAGTCCCAATAACAGGTAGTGCAAAGGATTCAAAACTGATCAGTCCATATACAATGTGAATTAAGATCCAATGTGAATAAAATCCAAAGGGAATGTGATACAGGTGAGTCCATCATCCAGAGTAATTCACACCCAAGTGAGATATGAGGCTCCTTACCAGCTAGAGATGACCACCATAACAGTGGTCTCAGCAGGCATTTGGGAAATTATCAGGTCACCCACAAACCTATGCCGACATCCACAGTTGAAATCGTGGTACTCAAAAGACAAAAAGCAAAATATGCTCCCATAGTGTAAAAATGCAAAACGAGTAGTTTATTGAGCTATTAAGGTTGCACTTACAGAAATCTCCATCCGTTAAAAGCATGTAACAAAAAGTAAGGATCGCGGCGTCTCCACGAACTTCCTCCCGCTTACTGTGTGTATCCCATCAATCACAAAGGAAAAACGTAGTGACGTCAGCGTCACAGGCTCCACCCTACTAGTCAAGGAGCTATTCTTACACCTGCAGATACACACTTCGGCCCCGCCTCCTCTGCTCATTTCACGGTCCCGTGAAATCCGGGATGGTTGGGAGGTATGGGTGATAAAAGTTTTATACCTTTGCTGGGACAAGCAGAGGTGGGGGACTCGAGTCACATGACTTGACTCGAGTCAGACTCGAGTCACCTGTTTGAGGACTTTGCGACTTGCTTGACAAAATTCAATAAATGACTCGACTTGACTTTGACTTGTCACTAATGACTTGCGACTTGACTTTGACTTGGGCTATTTGACTTGCAATGACTTGGCACCACCAGTGCTGTGTCTTGGCCTAGGCAAAAGCCGTCCCCCCCCCCCACAAAAGAAAGCTCCCCCCAAGTCCCGGCTTCGGGGTAGATCAGTATTTTGACTTAATTTGTGACTTGACCAAAATAAATGACTTGACTTGACTTCTAGCAGGGACTTGACTTGACTTGCTTGCTTTTCGCCACAGTAACTTGGGACTTGCTTGTGACTTGAAGGTTAAGACTTGAGACTTGCTTGTGACTTGCACATGTGTGACTTACTCCCGTCACTGGGGACAAGCACATCATCAGTTACCCGCAGTCCTAGCAACCAACTGACTTGGAGAAGGTGGAACCTGACCTGCGGGCCAAATGCTATCCTGTAGCAGGCTGAATTTGACTTGCAGGTCGTAGTTTGGAGACCCCTGACCAAGACCATAGCGGCACCACAATCAAACCCAGATCTAAGCGGAGGAAGTTTGACTTTATCTCCTGGTAGTAACAGCAACGGCACAGCAAAATTTGATGGCATCATATCAATTAATAATAATAAAAGTGGAAACCCCTTTAAACTGTAAATAGAAATAGACCTGAGTGACAATTCTTTGCTGCAAGCTGTGGGGTTCCATCAGCAGAGGAAATTTCACAATTTTATGCACTCCGGGATATAAACTGAGGCTCTGTTCTGTGTCAAACATTAGCAGTAACTATATGCTGCCATTAAATTCAGTAATAACTCCGCGCCAAATACTCCCGCAGGCCTCTTTTACTGCAAATTACAATGATTTGTCATTTAATATTCATCAATATCCTCTTATCTACCAGCAAGCCTACTTTTTTTTCAATATTCAGAAAATATTTACAAGCAGGACAAGCCTGTATGAGGGAAAGTCCCCTTTGTATAGACACCTCAACCACATCAGCTGTCTGTATCATTCATAATCATTTCCTGCAGCTTTAGTGCTTTCACCCAGGAGACTGCTGCATGTCGTTGCCGGAGGCCAAATACTAGTTTTATTATGTAAATTACATGTTTTTCAGAAGTTTGCCTAAGCAGGTATAAAAAGGAATAAATACCAGTAAAACTTTATTTTTTATTTCTGTATTTTTGCTTTACAAACCACAGAACAAAAAGATCAATATGAAAAGAAAAAAAAAAATTGCTTAATACACATTGGGATCCCATTCAGGTTTAGGCAAGTTAGGAATTGAACAAGCTGACAGTGCCCTCTGCTGGACATGATCAGACATTGGATTGCAGGAATTCATTGTTGAATGATAATAGCTTGTTATTTCAGATTCAATTGCTACAAACATAAATGATGTTGCTACCTTATTGATACAAATTACTGCAAACTAAATAAGTACCTTCTTTAACCGCCTAAACCCCGGACCATTTGGCTGGCCAAAGACCAGACCACTTTTTTGTGATTCGACACTGCGTCGCTTTAACTGACAATTGCGCGGTCGTGCGATGTGGCTCCCAAATAAAATTGACATCCTTTTTTCCCCACAAATAGAGATTTCTTTTGGTGGTATTTGATCACCTCTGCAGGTTTTTATTTTTTGCACTATAAACAAAAAAAGAGCGACAATTTTGAAAAAAATGCATTATTTTTTACTTTTTGCTATACTAAATATCCCCAAAAAATATATAAAACCATTTTTTTTCCCTCAGTTTAGGCCGATACGTATTCTACATATTTTTGGTAAAAAAAATCGCAATAAGCGTATATTGATTGGTTTGCGCAAAAGTTATAGTGTCTACAAAATAGGGGATAGTTTTATGGCATTTTTGTTAATAATTTTTTTAAACTAGTAATGGCAGCAATCAGCGATTTTTATCGTGACTGCAACATTATGGCGGACATGTCGGGCAATTTTGACATATTTTTGGGACCATTGGCATTAATACAGTGATCAGTGCAATTAAAATCGCATTGATTACTGTAAAAATGTCACTGGCAGTGAAAGGGTTAAAACTAGGGGGCAGTGAAGGGGTTAATGTGTTCCTAGTTTGTGTTCTACCTGAAAGGGGGATGGGACTGTGCAGGGAAACTAACAGATCGCTGTTTATACTCTGTATGAACAGACAATCTGTCAGTTCACTCCTCAGAGAACCAGAAACTGTGTTTACATACACAGATCCCAGTTCTCCGTGTGCCCCGAGCGATAGAGACCACCGGGCACTCGCATCGGCTCGGGGAGCAAGCTGGGGTGCGCAAGCGCCCCCTAGTGGCCGTTTATGTTACCAATGTAACATAACGCCGATTTGCGCAGCCGAGCCATGTTGCCGCAGTACAACTGCGGCAGCTGGTCGGCAAGCGGTTAAGATGGTTAATATTAATATGTTTGGGTTAAAGTGGAACTATACTTCATCTGACCGCCACAAACCAAAAATGCTATTTTAGGCTCCATGCACACTGGGTTTAACCACTTGCCGACCAGCAGCCTTCATTATAGGCTGGCACATTCCCGCGAATCGCCGTAGCTGTACGATGGCTCCTCTAAGAGCCATAGCAGGCGCACGTTTACAGAGAATGGTCCAAAAAAAGAGAAAATATCCAGTGAGCGGCAGTTGTGTGGAGGAAAATGCTTTGTTGATGTTAGAGGTCAGAAGAGAATAGGCAGACTGGTTCAAGATGATAGAAAAGCAACAGTAACTCAAAAAACCACTCGTTACAACCAAGCTATGCAGAATACCATCTCTGAATGCACAACACATCGAACCTTGAAGCAGATGGGCAGCAGAAGACCACACCTGATGCCACTTCTGTCAGCTAAGAACAGGAAACTGAGGCTACAATTCGCACAGGATCACCAAAATTGGACAATAGAAGATTGGAAAAACTTTGCCTGGTCTGATGAGTCTCGATTTCAGCTGCGACATTGAGATGGTGGGGTCAGAATTTGGCGTAAACATGAAAGCATGGATCCATCCTGCCTTGTACCAACGGTTCAGGCTGGTGGTGGTGGTGTAATGGTGTGGGGGATATTTTCTTTGCACACTTTGGGCCCCTTAGTACCAATTAAGCATCATTTAAATGCCACGGCCTACCTGAGTTTTTTTGCTGACCATGTCCATCCCTTTATGACTACAGTGTACCCATCTTCTGATGGCTCCTTCCAGCAGGATAATGCACCATGTCACAAAGCTCAGATCATTTCAAACTGGTTTCTTGAACATGACAATGAGTTCACTTTACTCCAACGGCCTCCAGAGCAGTGGTGTGTGGTGGGCTTTTCTTCTGGGGAGGGCGGCAAACAACCAGCACTACTACCCTCAGGTCCCTCACTTACTATGCGATGGGTGGGCTGGCTGTGTCCTCCTTTCCTCACTGGCTGTGTATTCTTCTCCTCACTGGCTGTGTCCTCCTCTCCTTGCTGGCTGTGTCCTCCTCTCCTCGCTGGCTGTGTCCTCCGTGCAGCAGCAGCGCAGGTCAGGCTCCAGTGTCTCCTCTTCCACAACGTAAGGCATCCAATAGGATCTCCTGGCGCTTTGGCCAATCAGGAAACAGGTCTCACTGACCTGCTTCCTGATTGGCGGGGAGGCACTGTAGTGTGAAAACAGTGAAAATTCATTCACTATGGTCACACAATTGGGTGGGATCGGGGCGCAGAGCGTGCTCACCCTATTTTGAAGCCTATTAGAGCTTCTGGCAGACTGGCCGTAACTTCTGGCTCTAATCTTCTGGCCGTAACTTCTGGCTCTAAACAGATGCTTCAAAAAACACTCCCCCCCCCCCCCCCCCGCCATAGGAATTCATGTGACCGGCGTCCTGAAAGGGGCCAGGCACATGGACAAGGGGGTCGGCGCCGTTGTGCTCACAATGCACCTAACAATGCACGGCCCGCCACTGCTCCAGACTCACCAGATCTCAATCCAGTAGATGTGGTGGAATGGAAGATTCCCATAATGGATGTGCAACTGACTGATGCTATCATGTCACTATGGACCAAAATCTCTGCAGAATGTTTTCAACACCTTGTTTAATCTACGCCGCAAAGAATTAAGGCAGTTCTGAAGGCAAAAGGGGGTCCAACCCGGTACTACCAAGGTGGACCTAATAAAGTGGTGGTGTAAAGTGAGTGTATATCTGTCTGTAAAAGACCCCTGGTATCTCTCTGCTTTACCTTTTAATGAGACGTGTACATCACCAAGAAGAACAAGCAGCTTTGAAAGCTTTCCCACTCTTGTAGCGGCTGCACGTCCTGGGATAAACACATACTTATGTTCCTGCCTTTCATATAACAGAATTCCAATTATGAACACTACTTCTCAGCAAAATTAGGAAAAAAGTACCGGCCTCAAAACAGAAGTGCATAATGACAAGGGAGAATTTACAGGGCCGTAACTGTGATCATTAAGTACTTTGGCTGTTTGCTTACAAACATAATTGGTAATCGTTGGTAATTCAGAAGCTGTGTCTGCGGCCTGCAGCAGAGGGCCCTTAACTCGTTAGAAAACACATGAAGCTTTTCAAAAATTTTGCTGACTTGTTTCATATTGTTATTTTAGTTATCAGATAACAAAGCTTATTTCTTCTTTTTTTTTTTTCTTCTTTTTTTTTTTTAAGGGGTCCTTTATTCTTCATATAAAAAGGACAGTATGTGATAGGTCCTGGTGACAATGTCTTGGGAAGCTCCAATCAGGGTGCAGTATTTAAAATTGCTGTCTTTTTCAAAGCTGCAGATCCGCTTTTTTTGTTATTCATGCTTGTGATCATCATTTTGATTGTTATTTTTAAGCAGCTTTGCAGAGTACATTGAATCACAAGTCAAGTGTTAGCTAAAAATTCTTAAGTTTGTGGATAATTAGATTGGGAATTAAGTGACCCTGCTCATGAAAAAAGAAGCTGGTGGGATTTCATTACGTTTGGCATTAATTAGATAGTTCTTTTTCTCATGTTCAATAAATAAAATCTTTAAAAAAAAAAGGCAAGATAACACATGATGAAAAAAAAGCTTTTTTAAAGGGGGTGCACAGCAGTGAGGAAGGGGTAATGTTATTACTTTCTGGAGGTGTCCTTTAGCCTGTGCCTGACTGCTGGTGAGTGTTAGGTTCTTTGGCCTGAAGCTGATTGGTGGTGACAGGTGAGTGTCCTTTGACTTGAGTCTGATTGGTGGTTAGTGTTCTGCATGTGGTGTTCTGAAGATGTTCTTTGGCCTGTGGCTGATTGGTGGTCAGTGTTCTGGAGATAATCTTTGGCCTGTGGCTGATTGATGGTGAGTGTTCTGAACGTGGTGTTCTGAAAATGTTCTTTGGCCTGTGGCTGATTAGTGATCAGTGTTCTGGAGATGATCTTTGGCCTCTGGATGATTGGTGGTGACAGGGGTCAAGTCCTGGGAAAAGAAGTGTGGGAACTCACCCAAGATTCCCCCCCCCCCCCCCGATACTGCAAAAAAGTACCTAAAATGGCTGTATTCTGTGCTTAACAGTGCAAATATCAATATTTAAACTATAAACATGTAGCTAGTGATATTAGCAATGTGTTTAAGTTAAACAAAAGTAAAAAAACATATTTCTGCACTTATGGAGGTCAGGGTGATATAACCCAGCCAGCACAGAGTTCCTCCTTTCATCAGAGTCTGCAGAGTTCCCCCTTACAGTGCAAGGGAACTCTGACATAAAGGGGAATGCTGCAGATCATGATCTAAAGGGGAACTCTGATATAAGGGGGGCTCTGGTGACCAGAGACCACCTTATATCAGAGTCCACTGAAGTCCCCTTTACATCAGAGTTCCCATTTACATCAGTCTGCAGCATTGTCCTTTACATCAGAGTTTCCCTCCACATCAGCATCCACAGAGTTCCCTCTTGCACTGTAAGGGGGAATCCTGCAGACTCAAGGGGAATGCTGAGAATTCTGATGTGGGGGGGGGACTCTGGTGACCAGAAAACACCTTCCACAGAGTGAATGCACTAAGGTAGGGGGGTCCTGATATAAGGGGGGACCTTTATATCAATGCCCCCTTACATTATTGTATTCACTCCCCCTTACATCAGTGACCCCCCCCCTCAGTCTGGCCTGGCGGCGCTGCCACTGACCTCCTCTCAGGTGCACCGCGCAGGGCTCAGATCCAGGACAGCGCGGGGCAACCGTGGATCTGTGCCAGCCAGCCCAGTCAGCACTGCAGAATGCTTCCAGGCTGGAGAAGGAGATTGGACTCACGGGGCGGAGGCTGGAGACACAGAGTGAAGAACATCAGTGAGTCCCTGGCTGCAAGTCACTCTGCCTGGGCACCACGGCCAGAGAAGGAGAGGAAGTGGGTGGATTTGCAGCACTAGTGCAGGCCTTGCTCTTCTCTGCCTCACTCTGAGACTCTGATTGTGACGTCACTGGTTGCTATACGCCAGGCGGGGCGGCCCTAGCAACCAGTTCCATCAGTCAGCTAGTAGGATGGCTGTGTGTCCTCATTTCATTCTGGGACACTGTATTGTCCCGGAATAAAGGTGACAGGACACACATGTGAACGCGGCTGCTAATGGCAACAGCGTTCCTGCTGTGGAAAAAAGTGCAGGAACGCACTTTCCCATGAGTTCCCACAGGACTCGAGCCCTGGGTGGTGAGTGTTCTTCATGTGGTGTTCTGGAGATGTTCTGTGGCCTGTGGCTGATTGGTGATCAGCGTTCTGGAGGGGATGTTTTAAAGATGTCTTAAAGCCCATGTCTGATTGGTGGTGAGTTTCCTGGAGGTAATTTTCTGGAGATGTCCTATGGCCTGTTTCTAGTTGCTTGTAAGTGTTCTAGAGGTGTTTTTTAGAAAGTGCCTAATTGGTGGTGAGTGTCCTTTAACCTGTGTGTGATTGGTTAAGAGTGCTCTGAAAGTAATGTTCTGGAGATATCTTTTAGCCTGTGCCTGATTGGTGTTGAATGCTCTGAGATGTTCCCTAGCCTGTGTCTGTCCGGTGGTGAGTGTTCTGGAGATGTTCATTAGCATATGCATTATTGGCGGTGAGTGTTTTGGATATGTTCTTTGGCCTGTGGCTGATTGGTGATGAGTATTCTGGAGGTGATGTTCTGGATATGTTCTTTGGCCTGTGGCTGATTGGTGATGAGTATTCTGGAGGTGACGTTCTGGATATGTTCTTTAGCCTGATGCCTGATTGGTGGTAAGTGTACTGGAGATGTTCTTTGAATTATAGCTGATTGGTGATGAGTGTTCTGGAGGTGATGTTTTAGAGATGTTCTTTGGCCTGTGGCTAATCGGATATGAGTGTTCTGGAGTTGGTATTTTGGATATGTCCTTTAGCCTGTGCCTGATTGGTAGTACGTGTTCTAGAGATGTTCTTTGAGCTATTAGTTATGACTGTTTTGAAGATGGTGTTCTGGAGATGTTCTTTGGCCTGCGTTTGATGGATGATAAGTGTTCTGGAGGTAGTGTTCAAAGATGTCCTTTAGCCCATGTCTGATTGGTGGTGAGTGTCCTGGAGGTGGTTTTCTTGAGATGTCCTTTGACCTGTGTCTGATTGGTTGTGAGTGTTCTAGAGGTGGTGTCCTAGCTTGTGTCTGATTGGTGGTGCATTTGCTTCATTAAGCCAACTCATCCCAGTCAATTAGGTGTTTTCAAATAGGTCCAGAGGGTATAAAGATAACTACTCTTGGGTGATAGCAGTCAGAGTGTATTGAAGAGATCTGTCTAGTAATTTTTCCTCTACTTCTGTACTAGGATGGCCCAACAAAAGCAGTGTAGAATTTCAATATGAGGCTAGGGAGGATCTCCTACAGCGATGCTAAAGGGAAGCAGGCAGTATGTTCCCCTCACATTTCTGAACCAGGTATGTGAACTAATTTAGCGTGAACCTGTGGGAGTACAGAGAAAATACGATAAACTGGACCAGTGTGAACCTGGGGAAGTAGAGATGCGTTTGGATACAATAAATATAAAAAAATCACTGCGCTCAGGCACAATACTATAAGCAGCCAGCTCAAAATTGTGATACCATATTGTCAAAATAGTAATGTAAACAGTTCAGCGCTAATAAAAAATATGATCAGAGCAATCAATACACATTGAAATTATCCTAAACATGAACCAATTAGCCCAAATAAATAACGTGAAAATTGTGATCCAATCAATATTAAATATATATCCCATATACTGAACAAACACCAAAATAAGTGTCCATAAGAATGTCAAAACTTATATAAAAATAATATGATGTTCCTCTTCTCCAAAAGGCACCAATAAGTTCAAACCACCAACCATGTGCTCCCACGAAACTTACACATAGGACGCTTACCAGATCCAAATGATCACCCTATTTTTATGGTCAAATAGCATTGAACGGGTTAGATCTGGGTAAGTCTGCGCATGCGAGTACACGGGTTCGAACACCCCCAGGGAGAGTTCAGGGTCACTCACCCACGGGGGTCATATTGACCCATGAATGTCCCACATGGACGCCATATTGGGACACAGCGGTTGTGTCCGTGCAGCTGCGTGTCCCAATAGACATCTATGGGACTGTCGGCATGGGGATGCACGCAACACCTGTGCATCTCTGTGCCAGCAAAACATGGCCCTGCATAGGGTCATGTGAACTAGGCCTAACGCATATGAAGTAAATATATAAGGCTATGCTGCAGAAAAACTGCAGGTTATAATTGATATAATTTTAATACACTTTACTTTAAGAGGCTTGCAATGGTAGACCTTGAAAGTTAGCAACTTCCTAAAGCCTAACTTCAAAGATATGTGTATATATCCACTTCCAGCACTCATGCTGATTGCCAGAATAGCTCTTGAGGGAGCCGTAGTCCTACAATAAAGGTGTACAGATAGGTGGGGCTCTCAATAGCAACTCAGAATGAATGCTGACAATTTAGAAAAAGGCAACCAAGCGTACAATTATAACCTGATTAATGTGTTGGTACAAGTTTTATGAAGAGTACCTGTAACTTGTCCTACAAGAACATGTCCTGACTTCCTATCAATATGAGTCAACAGGGTGTTATGAGTTTGTTTGCACAGCCTGGAAGCCAAGCTGACACATTGACTCAGTGTAATTCAGGATACAAGTTCATCATGCTGCATACTCCTCCTCTGGACACATTCCTTAGTAAATATTTGTTAAACTACATATGCATATGACCATCATCACAAAAACCTTTCCGCTTCATCTTGTTTCACAGGATTGCATGTGTAATATTTATCTGAATATATACCAGGAATAGGAGTGCTCCCCAAAAATAACTCATATTTCAATTTGGGTGGGTCCCCGTGGGTTGGATTACTCACAAGGCCACAATGCATGTCACTCTCTTGCAATAAGATTTCCCTATTATTTATTCTACATAAGACATACTGTACATTCCCACATTCGGCTTTGTGATAATCACTGCATTTGAAAATTGTCAAGACATCTGGTGGGAATATGTCACCACTGATGTCTGTGGTCTCTAGGGATAAGTTCAGATTTGCTGCTACTATGGATTTGAGGTCGACGGTTTGCGGTGTCTATGAATTTATGTTGGGTTACCCACAAGGCCGCAATGAAAGTGTAATTCTCTTGCAAATAAATTTTGCCAATTATTTAACTAGGGGTTGATTTACTAAAACTGGAGAGTGCAAAATCTGGTGCAACTTTGCACAGAAACCAATCAGCTTCCAGTTTTTTGGGGTTTTTTTTGTCAAAGCTTAAATACTTCCCACTCGGCCACTGCACATAAACGGGTGGGTGGGCTCTTCCTCCTTATGAGTGGACATTCCTGAACGTCCCTCAGAAGTAGTGGGATCGCGCGGCCTCTTGTCCGTGCAGCCGAGTGATCCTGATGCATTTGCGTCACCCGGACACAGCGCATCTCCGATCGGCAGGAGGGCTCTGTGATTGGCCCTCCTGATCACATGATAGCTGTGTCCAATCACAGCCATCATGTGATGTAAATAGAGAGCCAATTGCTAGGCGATCGGCTTTCCTTCACGGACCTTGTCATTGAGGAGAAGGAGCGTGGATCTCTACAGCTGGTTGGTGATCAGTGTGCATGAGCTGTTTTTTACAGCTTTTTACACACTAATCAACGGGCTAGTGTCCCCACACAGTGTCCCCAAAACAGTGTCACCACACAGTGTCCCCACAAAGTGTCCCCAAAAGAGTGTCCCCACACAGTGTCCCCAAAACAGTGTCCCCACACAGTGTCCCCACAAAGTGTCCCAAAAACAGTGTCCCCACACAGTGTCCTCACAAAGTGTACCCACACAGTGTCCCCAAAACAGTGTCCCCACACAGTGTCCTCACAAAGTGTACCCACAAAGTGTCCCCAAAACAGTGTCCCCACAAAGTGTCCCCAAAACAGTGTCCCCACACAGTGTCCCCAAAGCAGTGTTCCCACAAAGTGTCCCCAAAACAGTGTCCCCACACAGTGTCCCCACAAAGTGTGCCCACAAAGTGTCCCCACAGTGTCCCCACACAATAAAAACACCTGCCCCACATATGTCCCAGTAAAATCATCTGTCCCAGTGATCATCTGCGCACATCTGTACATGATAATCTGCGCACATCTGTCCCAGTGATCACACAAACCAATTATTAGACGCTTGTCAGGATTTTTTTTCACCAAAGATTTGTAGCAGAATACATTTTGGCTTAAATTTGTGATGAAATTTGATTTTATTTGATTACTTTTAAAACAGAAAGTAGAAAATATAGTTATTTTTCTAAATGTTTGCTCTTTTTTCGCTTATATCGCAAAAAAATAAAAAAACAAGTGGTGAATAAATACCACCAAAAGAAAGCTCTATTTGTGTGAACAAAATTATAAAAAATTTAATTTGGGTACAGTGTAGCATGACCGCGCAATTGTCATTGAAAGTGTGAGAGCACAGAAAGCTGAAAATTGGTCTAGGAAGGAAGGGGGTAAAAGTGCCCAGTATTGAAGTGGTTAATTTAACAAACTGAATTCAGCAGCTGATTGGCTACTGTGCACAGCTGAACCAGATTTAGTAAATAACCCCCTAGTTTATATCATCAATTGGCTTTGTGATATCTACTGCATTTGAACATTACCAAGACATCTACATCTAGTATGAATATGTCACAACTGAACTGATATCTGTGGTCACTAGCATAGAAAATATCATTGTGTGTTTCTGGGCAGTTTTTGGGCAGTGCCCATTTTATAAAGCCTTTTGTTGACAGTAGCTTGCCCATTGGCCTTTAAAAAAATTAACAGAATTTAATACTAAGATTCGACTCCATACATTTTATCTGCATTTGGGTTTGCTGAATTTCAGACAATATTCAATTAAATATTTTGCCAAATCTAATGTGGGCAGATTTTCCCATCATTAGTGGTCACTAGGACAAGAAGTTATCATTTTTTATCATACGGGATTTACACTCACCAGCTACTTTATTAGGTACACCTATTCAATTGCTTGGTAACACAAATTCCTAATCAGCCAATCACATGGCAGCAACTCAATGCATTTAGGCATCTAGATGTGGTGAAGATGACTTACTGAAGTTCACACTGAGCATCAGAATGGGGATGAAATGGGATTTAAGTGACTTTGAACGTGGCATGGTTGTTGCTGCCAGACGGTCTGGTCTGAGTATTTCAAAAACTGCTGATCCACTGGGATTTTCACGCACAACCATATTTCCGTTTTACAGAGAATGGTCTGAAAAAGAGAAAATATCCAGTGAGCAGCAGTTGTGTGGAGGAAAATGCCTTGTTGATGTCAGAGGTCAGAGGAGAATGGGCAGACTGGTTTGAGATGATGGAAAGGCAGCAGTAACTCAAATAACCACTTGTTACAACCAAGGTATGCAGAATACCATCTCTGAATGCACAACACATTGAACCTTGAAGAAGATGGGCTACAGCAGCAGAAGACCACACCGGGTGCCAGTCCTTTCAGCTAAGAGCAGGAAACTGAGGCTACAATTCGCACAGACTAACCAAAATTGGACAATAGAAGAGTGTAAAAACGTTGTCTGGTCTGATGAGTCTCAATTTCAGTTGCGACATTCAGATTATAGGGTTAGAATTTGATGCAAACAACATGGATCCATCCTGCCTTGTATCAACGGTTCAGGCTGGTGGTGAAATGGTGTGGGGGATATTTTCTTGGCACATTTTAGTACCTTAGTACCAGTTGAGCATTGTTTAAACGCCACGGACTATCTGATTATTGTTGCTGGGGGAGCATTCTCGACCAGCAGAATATTGTGGTTACCACTAATTGCTATAGCCACTGGCAGTAATTGCATGTAAACAATCTGACAGGCTGGTTGTACCCAAGTCGATAAACCAACTTGGGTATAACCAGCCTGCCCTGCTGAACCGGCCAAGATTCGATCCATCTATGGCTGGCTTATTATTGTTTCTAAGCCTAGAACTAACTTTGGCTGGAGTTGGCCTATAATGTGAACCTGTGAGAAAGCTGCCATTACACATGGTACCTAAGTCAGGACTTTGTATAATTTATTCATATTTAAATAAATCACTAGTAACACCAGACTTGGATCAAAAAGGCTGCGGTTCTTTATAATAGGCTTAATAATAATAACAAATTTTATAACTTTAAATTATATTTCAGATATATAACAATATAATTTTAAAATTTGACCATTTAACTTTACATATTCATAACTAATAAAGGAATAATAATAATAATAACCTAGCTATCAAAGCTCAGGTTAAATACAAAATGATACAAGTTCATCCAGACACCAGGCTTATTCATGAGCCTGGCACACCCCCCACACACACACACACACACACACACACACCTTCAGTGCAAGGCGACACCGTCAGTCCGATAAAAGCTTTGAATGCCACCCTCCAAATCCACATGTCTAAAATACAGTCCGTGTAATAAAGCATAAATTTGGCTAGTGTCCTATTAACTCTTTTCCAGATTCTTTCGAAATCAGCCAATTCAAACGCGGAACAATCTCGGAATAAACTAAGATTGCATCCAGAAAAACAGAATGCAGACACAACAAATCCGACTTAATTTGAGAAATAACATCAAAAGTCTTGCAATGGCCAATATCATTGCCAGCTAGATGCAGAACAATGATATTAGGTGAAGGCCAAGATAAGTACAATAATGATAAAGTTTCCCTTAAATTTCATTCCTTTTTTACCATATCACCAAATGTGAAATTCAGACGAAGGCAGACCCAAATTAGTGCCGTAAATCGTCCGGAAAGCATGATGATGGGACCAAAAAATATACGAATGTCGAATAACCCAATCATTATGTTTGACACCTGTAAAGTTCAAGATATTAGGGCGTACATAACATAGATAACAATCCGACTTCCACCCACCAATATTTTTGATATCAGCACCAGATAATCCTAACTTGGCCGCCTCCGTAGCAGCGCCGATTCGAAATGAGTGCAATGAAATATGAAGGTGACCAAGTCCAAGAAAACATAAACATTTATTCAGATGTATACAGATTGAAACTGATACCTAGTCAAAGGCAAACCAGAATGGTGTAAAAATAGGTGTCCCGAAGACAAAGACCGAACCAACAAAAATTGCTGCAGTAAATAAACAGCACATATAATTGGATTAATAATTTTTCCCACTCTAATCCACCTACCTTTACCCAATTGATACGTTTTACTGCGTTGAAGTAAGAGCTGGATATAATCGGGACCCAGGAAAAAAATCCTCAAACAATAATCCCGCCTTATCCAAAGCATTATGCGGAACTAATTCTGACACCATGAAGGCCCCAAAAAAACAAAGGCTAAATGCAGCTTTGAACAACATCGATTCGTACTGAGAATAACAAATCGACTCTGTTGCTAAGCAGATACGGCTCAAAAGATCAGAGGTAATAGGCAGCCTACTATCTGCTACAAAATTACCTTTGCGATAACCTTTCAACATTTGTTGAACTGAAAAAAAACTCAGGCAAGAAGGAATACCTCTCAATTTAAAATAAAGAAACACCAGATAATGTATTTTGAATATGTGAATAACAATAATTACCTGACAATAAGAAATCCAAAAAGGTTAATACCAAACTCTCTGAAAACTTGGCAAATAAATTATTAGAATGTTCCAAAAAACAATACCACAGCGACCACGCGGCTTTATAACCTGACCACGTGTTGAGTGCGATTGAATTCCGAATAGCCAAACTTATGAGCATTAAATTAGGTTCCATAAGAAATTTGGGCAAGGGATACCATCCTGGTCTGCCTCCGGCACCAACGCACGAAACCGATCTAACTGTAAACAAGATAAAGCATCAGCCACAGTGTTTAAAGTACCAGGAACATATTTAGCTTTTAACCATACGTTCAATGTTAAACATTTAAAGACCAAGTGACGTAACACAGCAATGACAGGTAAAGACTTTGATGACAAACAATTAATGGCGTAGACTACACTTTTGTTGTCTGAATGAAGCAAAATGCGACGATTCCTAAAAGCCTCGCCCCATAATTCTAATGCTACTACCACAGGGAATAGCTCCAATAGAACTATGATCTTTGTAAAACCTTTAGCATGCCATACCGCTGGCCATTAATCTGCTGACCAGTTTCCTTGCCAATAGGCACCATAACCAATTGCTCCAGAAGCATCTGTAAATTTAATGCCGTAGTCAAGTAAAAGGGTGCCTGCCATAAAGAATGTCCATTAAACAAATCCAAAAAACGTTTCCAAACAATTAAATCATCTCTAACAGACGTAGTCAAGCGAACAAAATGCAACAGAGAGGTGACACCAGCAATAGCTAAATACAATCTCTTAGAAAAAACTCTACCCATCGGAATAACCCTAGATGTAAATGTCAAAAGGCCTAATAAGGATTTAGTTGTTTTCAAACAAACTGTCTTTTTTGAAATAACAAAATCCAACAACAAACAAATTTTAATCACCTTAGGCATAGGGAGGCGGAATTCCATCTTTATTGTGGCTATAGTGACACCTAAAAATTCCAAGCAATGTGTAGGTGGTACCGGTTTTTCCAGTGCAAATCGAATACCAAATTTTTTGCAAACAATCTTAAACTCAGTAAATAGATACAAACAGTCATCAGTAATATTTTTACCAATAAATAAAAAATCATCTAAGTAGTGCAATAAATCCTTAGATCCAAAATTGCAAACTAACAACCCATTCCAAAAATTCAAAATAATGAATCATTCCAATAATTCAAAATATCTGCAGGATAATTAACCATGGGAAGGCACTTATCAAAATAAAACTGTCCTTGAAAATGAATGCCCAAAGAATTAAAGGTTGAAGGGTGAATCGTCAATAATCGAAATGCGGATTTCACATCAGCTTTAGCCAAAAGAGGTGAACCTCCCACTTTTCTAATCATTTCTAGGGCATCATCAAACAAAGAATATGATACTGAACAAAATTCCAAGTCTGTTTCATCATTTAATGAAAGACCTTCAGGGTAAGACAAATTATGTATTATTTTGAAAGAATTCACTTCTTTCTTAAGAATGATCCCTAAAGGCGAAATTCGAAAATTATCAAACGGAGCTTCCGAAAAAGGTCCCGCTATTCGTTCTGCAAAAAATCCTTTATTGAGCTTGTCATTAACCACATCAATGTAACAATTAACTGACGATAAATTATTATAAACAGTGCAACCAGATCCAGAAAAGGTAGGTAAAGGAAAACCTTCCGAAAAACCTTCAGTTAAGAATGCCAGTATCATTTGATTTGGGTAACGTATAAGCCACGGTTGCATGTTTTCTAGCATCACGGGAGTCATTGCTCTTAAGAAAGGACTCCTTCGATGGATTACTATCACTAACAGTCATTTTCTTAAAACATCTAGCAGTAGGGTGTGCACCCAAACAATACGCACACTCATGCTTATATCTACAAGTGGCCGGCCACTTACACTGTCCATCTTTAAAATTAAAGCACAAGCCTTTGCGGAACCCAACAGGGTTTAGAAAACTGTGGTTTCTAAAGGTAATAATAGGTTTAACCAGGGACCCACATCTTTTATCCCCCATTTTAGAGAATGGTGCACTGCCAACTTTTGTCAAAATGACTCATCATAGTAAAACCAAGTTTATCCATGAAAATATTTATAGGCCTTCAAAATAATTTCAACATGTTGGAAAAGCCCATTACAGCGCTCAGGGTATTTTTCATCCAGAACACTCGCAAAGATACAAAAAGATTGTAAGCAATTATTAAATAAGCAAGGAACTGATCTTCTCCTATCATTGTCAAACTTGTCATCTTTCTTGTCAAAACGATAGACAACGGCAGTAAAGAGAGAATGTGAATATAATCACCTCTCCAGATTTTCTCTTTGCAAGTTGCATTAAGATGAAAACCCAATGGGGAAATCTCGCAAGACAACGCTTCTTACAAACAACCTTCAGGCACTAGCGTAGAAGGAACAACAGACGACAGAGACCTAGAAGGAGTAACACAGAGAGAATTCGTAACATTAGACTCTCTGGACTGAGTCAGCGTGGAATTCGATGAGTCAACTTGCCACGCCGACGCAATACCATTAACATCTACAACAGCAGCGCCAAATTACACAACGTAGCAATACCAGTTGACTCAACTGATGTAGGGACCGCCTGTATCGCACGGTTAGAAAAGGCAACTGTAGTAACAGGCAGAGCTTGAATTTCCATGGCAACGGTAGTATCATTGGCAACATCAGGTACATTCAACTCATGTAGCTGTTCACCTAATACAGGAGGCTCCATAGGCATTATTTCAATCTCCCTCTCAGGAGCCACACCAACAGCTGAATTATTTCTTTTGTTCATAATAAAGTTTCTTCTCGTAGGAGCAGAACTCCTAGGCATATTCATCTTCTATTTTCCCCTTGCCATTTCCCTAGGAGGGGACCAGGATTCGGACCGGCAAGGTCTCCTCGGAGATGGACGCTGACTCCAAACAGTGCCGAAGCCTCTTGAGCTGACACAGGAAGAGGTGGGTTCGCTCCCTGAGCTGGCAAGGCTGCATGATGCGGAGAAGGAAACAGAAGCCCTGGGGGGCGGAATAACGAAACCGACAGAACACTCTCCATCTCCGGCATAACAGCAGGCACTGCAGAGTTAGCGGAGATGGAAGCCTGTGGACCCGATGGCATTGATAAACACCTCTGCATCAAATCTTCACCTCCCTCCTATCCGGCCCGCTCCATTAATCGTCTCAGCAGCAACTTTATCTTGATCCCAAATGACCTTCAACCTTCAGCCAGCGCCGCCTGTTGTTTCTATGACGCAGTCTTCATGAATTTATAACCTCCAGCACGAGCTGAGTACCGTTAAACACTTGCCGACTGCCGCATGTACATATACGTCCCTACTTTGGGGGCAGATATCGTTGTTATGGCAGCAGCTAGCTGCCATAACCCCGGTATCCCTGTTTTCGGCCGGCGATCGGCTGCAAGATAAAAGTGGTCTCTGCGGCAGATTTGCCGCGAGATCACTTTTATCAGTGGCGGTAGAGGGCCCCCCCCCGTGATCCGGTGCCCTCCGCCACTTACCGGAGCCATCGGCAGTGATCGTGTCCTTTCCCTAGCTGTGCATGGAGGCGAGTGAGGGGAAGATGGCCCCCACCCGTCTCCATGACACTGCAGGGTGGAGGAGACGTCAAAACTTCACTCCGCCCATTCGTCTTAAAGCCACATTTTTTCAATGTCATCTTTTCAAATAACTTTTTTTTTTATTGCATTTAGGTCCAAATATGAGATCTGAGGTCTCTCATATTTAAGAGGACCTGTCATGCTTTTTTCTATTACTAAGGGATGTTTACATTCCTTGTAATAGGAATAAAATTGAGACATTTTTTTTTTTAACAGTGTAAAAATAAATAAAATCAAGTAAAATAAATAAGGAAAAAAAAAAATGTTTTTAAACGCCCCGTCCCGACGAGCTCGCGTGCAGAAGTGAACGCATACGTGAGTAGTGCCCGCATATGAAAACGGTGGTCAAACCACACATGTGAGGTATTGCTGCGATCGTTAGAGCGAGAGAAATCATTCAGAGCAATCATTCTAGCCCTAGATCTCCTCTGTAATGCAAAACATGCAACCTGTAGAATGTTTTAAACGTCGCCTATGGAGATTTTTGAGGGTAAAAGTTTGATGCCATTCCACAAGCAATTTTGAAGCGTGACGTGTTGGGTATCAATTTACTCAGCGTAATATTATCTTTCACAATATAAAAAAAAATTGGGCTAACTTTACTGTTGTCCTATTTTTTTATTAAAAAAAGTGAATTTTTTCCAAAAAAAAACGCACTTGTAAGACCGATGCACAAATACAGTGTGAAAAAAAGTATTGCAATGACCGCCATTTTATTCTCTAGGGTGTTAGAAAAAAACAATATATAATGTTTGGGGGTTCTAAGTAATTTTCTAGTAAAAAAAACTGTTCTAAACATGTAAACACCTAAATTCCAAAACGCAGCTGGTCTTTAAAATATTTAAATATTAACTTTAAATATAACCAATCAAAAGGTACTTTTTTTTTTTACTTATTAAATTCTTTTTTGCCTGCCACGGTCCCATAGGTGGTCGGGGGGGGGGCAGTTTATTGCCCCACCTCCCACCTTTCATTTGCTTTTTAAAGGTTGCAGGCTCCAAGGCTGGATCTGGCTTTACCACCTATTGCATGAGCTCTTAAATAGGGAAATCCAGACCACTTGGGGGCATCAGAACCAAATGATAGGGGTTTGGGACTGGGTCTTTAAACAACCTAAAACTACTGAAACACGATTCTTTGTATTGATACATCTGAAATCATATTTTTAAGTAAGAAATATGGCATATAAAAATTGTATTTATTTAAAGTCAGCAGAAGACCTTGCTAAGTGCACTGGTGCGCAGTCATGTTGGAACAGGAAGGGGCCATCCCCAAAATGTTCCCACAAAGTTGGGAGCATAAAATTTCCAAAATGTCTTGGTATGCTGACGCCTTAAGAGTTTTCTTCACTGGAACTAAGGAGCCAAGCCCAACCCCTGAAAAACAACCCCCACACCATAATCCCCCCCTCCACCAAATGATTTGGACCAGTGCACAAAGCAAGGTCCATAAAGCGAGTTTGGGGTGAGGAACTTGAGTCCTGACCTTAACCTGAAAGAACACCTTTGGGATGAATTAGAGCAGAGACTGCAATCCAGGCCTTCTCGACCAACATCAGTGCCTGACCTCACAAATGTGCTTCTGAAAGATTGATCAAACATCCCAAAGACACATTCCTAAGCCTTCCCAGAAGAGTTGAAGCTCTTATAGCTGCAACGGGTGGGCCAACTCAATATTGAACCCTACGGGCTAAGACTGGGATGCCATTAAAGTTCACGTGTGTGTAAAGACAGGCGTCCCAATACTTTTGGTAATATAGTGTATTTCTGCAGGAATAAAATGCATTTATTATTTTTTTCCATAGGAGCTTGCAAAGCATTGCACCCCCATGCAGTGGATTGCAGATGCATCACCAGGCCGCTGCAGACTTTTCTTCTAGCTCTAAGGTCATACCGGCGTACAGACTTTTAGTTACAGAACTGGAGGAAGTGTCTATGGACTACAGCTGCAGTCATCACTGCACTCATACCCAATTGAGAACAAGTCTGTCTACCACAGTGGCAGATGGGACTTGTGGTTCATTCATTTACAGATCTCTCGAATGATTGACACAGTGGTGGAGTGGGCACAGCCAAATAAATTTCAAAAGTGACAGCTGTTGCGGGGGAGAAAAACCCCAGCATGCTGTCGGGGGGTGGGGGGAAGGCTTTTTGGGGGAGGTGGGGGGAGTCTGAACGAACCCTTAATATGCGTATAACATGTAACACGGTGTTTACATTTTTATTTGTAAAACAAACAATGAAAATAGAGAGCGAAAAACAGATATAAAACAGTTTAAATTTAATGAACACAAAATAAAACTGTCCCAAACTAATTTTTATGCATTGTCCATGCTTTATAGGGTCCTACCGATGACAATGGCAGCGCATAGCAATACATGATTGGTAATAACCCATTAGATGAGTATGGATCCAGCCTCAAGGTATGCCAGTATTTTAAAAAAAAATGAATGCAAAAAAGGAAATAAAGGTATTGCAACTGAATCAAAATTAAATTGTACAAAAGCATGCCAAAAAACATTTTTCGCAACCATCTTGCAATTCAGATTTTCGGTCTTTTTCCAGCGGAACCTGTAATAGACACTTTGAAAGCTTACCCAAATGCTGAGTACACAGATAATGAACAGGTTATTTTTAGAAGCAGGAGAATGTTCTGAGAAAGCTGGCTCCCTCCCTGTCTTCCTGTACAAGTCGACATTTTCTCATTGTTTCCAGCTAGTTGACTTGATAGGTTAACCCTTTGCTCTCCATTCTTCCTGACACGTTAAATGTCATACAACACAGTCCGGGGAAGTCCTGCTGGTGTACACACCTGAAATATGTCATTGGAATGCACAGCAATGTATAATAAGGCTCTAAATATAGCCAGCAAAGGGTATGAACATTAAAGTGGAACTTCACTCAGTTAACTATTTTTAATGCATATGCTGCCATTAGTAAATAGATAGGGAAGTATATCCTATTCACTTGTTACATAGTTACATAGTAGGTGAGGTGGAAAAAAGGCCATCAAGTCCAACCTATGTGTTTGATTTTATGTCAGTATTACATTGTATATCCCTGTATGTTGTGGTCATTCAGGTGCTTATCTAATAGTTTTTTGAAACTATCGATGTCCCCCCGCTGAAACCACCGCCTGTGGAAGGGAATTCCACATCCTTGCCGCTCTTACAGTAAAGAACCCTCTACGCAGTTTAAGGTTAAACCTCTTTTCTTCTAATTTTAATGAGTGGCCACGTGTCTTATTAAACTCCCTTCCGTGGAAAAGTTTTATCCCAATTGTGGGGTCACCAGTACGGTATTTGTATATTGAAATCATATCTCCTCTCAAGCGTCTCTTCTCCAGAGAGAATAAGTTCAGTGCTCGCAACCTTTCCTCATAACTAATGTCCTCCAGTCCCTTTATTAGTTTTGTTGCCCTTCTCTGTACTCGCCCCATTTCCAGTACATCCTTCCTGAGGACTGGTGCCCAGAACTGGACAGCATACTCCAGGTGAGGCCGGACCAGAGTCTTGTAGAGCGGGAGAATTATCGCTTTATCTCTTGAGTTAATCCCCTTAATAATGCTTGGCATAATTCTGTTTGCTTTGTTAGCAGCAGCTGGGCATTGCATGCCATTGCTGAGCCTATCATCTACTAGGACCCCCTAGTCCTTTTCCATCCTTGATTCCCCCAAAGGTTCTCCCCCTCAGTGAGTAGATTGCATTCTTATTTTTGCCACCCAAATGCATTATTTTACATTTTTCCACATTAAACCTCATTTTCCACGTGGTTGCCCACCCCATTAATTTGTCCAGATCTACTTGCAAGGTTTCCACATCCTGCGAAGAAGTTATTGCCCTGCTTAGCTTAGTATTGTCCACAAATACAGAGATTGAACTGCTTATCCCATTCTCCAGGTCGTTTATGAACAAATTAAATAGGATTGGTCCCAGGACAGAACCCGGGACCAATCCAGAATGATTCTTCATGAATCCATGCTGATTACTGCTAATGATACCGTTTTCATTACTAAAATCTTGTATATAGTCCCTTATCATCCCCTCCAAGAGCTTGCATACTATTAATGGGGGAAGATGGTAGTTGCGCTGTGATAAAGGGGGGGGGGGGAGCTGCAAAGATGACTAAAGTGGCAAAGTGAACTAAAAAAGCAGAAACGGGCCAATGCATGAATAGATCCTACATGCTAAAAGAACATGGTGGGGATGCAGTGCAGTGCAATGTAGCTGATCAACATGACATGTGGCGGGCAGACAAAGCCTAATATATAAAGGTAATCGTGAGACAGTGACTGCTTGAATATAGCAAAACAAAAATGCATATACTAACACAAATAGGGTGAATAATGACACAATGCAAAAAAAAAAAATATAATGCAAGAAAAATATATGTGGGCTAGTGCCCCATTAGCAAAAATGTGCCAGATCCTGGTGAACTACAAGTGACAAATCCCTAGGACAAACATGAATATTAGTTGTATCATCCAGTCCAAAAAGCAAAAACACGTGATGAGAAACACAAAACAAGTCCAATCGTGAAGGGAGGGGGGATCTTCAGTGAGGACACCTCCATGTTTGCAAGCCGCTTACCTTACAGCTGTAAGGTGTACAGCCTGTGTTGCAAATGACCCGCAGGTGTAGACGTTCCGTGTATACAGGCAGTGACAATGATGAACATGCCAAGCGAAATAAAAAATAAAAAGTATACAGCATGTAAAATAACTCTGCAACGACCACAGTGGAGGGGGGGCAAGACACACACAGGGGGAGGTTGCACTCACTTTCATGAAGTGAGTGTGGGCATCAATCCACGAGCGCCGAGCTCGTATGCCTCCAGGAGTGTCACCAATCTGGAATCTGTCCCCGTGCCTGGAAACTGGAATATGTCCCCGTGCCTCTCTCCTCAGTGTTCGTCAGGTAGAGTAATGATGTACAGTGTGAGGGGGAAAGAGACGCACATAGCGTGATCCCATATAAAAGGTATATTTATTTAATAAAACAAGTCCAATCAACTTACATTTAAAACAATGCTGCAGTGTGTAGTAACTACGAGCGCCGAGCTCGTCTCCTGTTGTTTGTCTGTGGCAGCGTCCCGTGCTCCAATCCTAATGCATATCGTCACGTCACGTGACTTCTTCAGAGGATATCCTCTGAAGAAGTCACGTGACGTGACGATATGCATTAGGATTGGAGCACGGGACGCTGCCACAGACAAACAACAGGAGACGAGCTCGGCGCTCGTAGTTACTACACACTGCAGCATTGTTTTAAATGTAAGTTGATTGGACTTGTTTTATTAAATAAATATACCTTTTATATGGGATCACGCTATGTGCGTCTCTTTCCCCCTCACACTGTACATCACTACTCTACCTGACGAACACTGAGGAGAGAGGCACGGGGACATATTCCAGTTTCCAGGCACGGGGACAGATTCCAGATTGGTGACACTCCTGGAGGCATACGAGCTCGGCGCTCGTGGATTGATGCCCACACTCACTTCATGAAAGTGAGTGCAACCTCCCCCTGTGTGTGTCTTGCCCCCCCTCCACTGTGGTCGTTGCAGAGTTATTTTACATGCTGTATACTTTTTATTTTTTATTTCGCTTGGCATGTTCATCATTGTCACTGCCTGTATACACGGAACGTCTACACCTGCGGGTCATTTGCAACACAGGCTGTACACCTTACAGCTGTAAGGTAAGCGGCTTGCAAACACGGAGGTGTCCTCACTGAAGATCCCCCCTCCCTTCACGATTGGACTTGTTTTCAGGCCCGGATTTACTCCCTTTGCCGCCCCAAGGCCAGGCCCTTCAATGCCGCCCCCCACCCCCCCCACCCACACACCACCAGAAAGTGCCCCCAGACATAATACGGTCAAAGACTGCAGACATGATACAGGAGACGGTCAGAGACTGCAGACATAGTACAGGAGATGGTCAGAGACGGCAGACATGATACAGGAGACGGTCAGAGACTGCAGTTCCTATGGACATTAGTAGAAAATGGCCGATCGGCCCTCTCACCTGACCCAGCGATACAGCAATGGTTCCTCTGATCAGGAGTCAGCTCACTCTGAATTGCCCGTGGCGATTCCGCTGGGTAGCACCCAGATCTGTATTCCTGCAATGACTCCATTCCTTTCCCTGCCAGGGATGGCACCAGGCTGTGTGGCTTTACCTCTGGTGGCACAGGGCACCGGGGTTCTCTCTCTAATGGTTTTCCCTCAGCACTGCCCTCTCCCTCTGGAGTCCTGGTTGTACTTTCCTGGGTGTAGACCCCCCCAGGACAAACCACCCCCCTCCATTAGTACAGACCCCCCCAGGACAAACCCCCATCCATTAGTACAGACCCCCACCAGGACAAACCCCCCTCCCTTCATTAGTACAGATCCCCCCAGGACAAACCCCCCTCCCTTCATTAGTACAGACCCCCCCAGAACAAACCCCCCCCCATTAGTACGGACCCCCCAGGACAAACGCCCCTCTATTAGTACAAACCCCCCCGGACAACTCCCCCTCCATTAGTACAACCTCCCCCCAGGACAACCCCCTCTCCATTAGTACAAACCCCCCCCAGGTCAACCCCCTCCATTAGCACAGACCCCCCCAGGACAAACCACCCCTCCCTTTATTAGTACAGACCCCCCCCAGGACAAACCCCCCTCCATTAGTACAGACCCTCAGGACAACCCCCCCCTTCATTAGTACAACCCCCCCCCCTTCATTAGTACAGACATCCCAGGACAAACCCCCACTTCACTAGTACAGACCCCCAGAACAACCCCCCCTCCATTAGTGCAGACATCCGAGGACAAACCCCCCCCCTTCACTAGTACAGACCCCCAGGACAACCCCCCCTTCACTAGTACAGACCCCCAGGACAACCCCCCTCCATTAGCGCAGACATCCCAGGACAAACCCCCCCTTCACTAGTACAGACCCCCAGGACAACCCCCCCTCCAATAGCGTAGACATCCCAGGACAAACACCCCCCTTCACTAGTACAGACCCCCAGGACAACCCCCCCTTCACTAGTACAGACCCCCAGGACAACCCCCCTCCATTAGCGCAGACATCCCAGGACAAACCCCCCCTTCACTAGTACAGACCCCCAGGACAACCCCCCCTCCATTAGCGCAGACATCCCAGGACAAACACCCCCCTTCACTAGTACAGACCCCCAGGACAACCCCCCCCTCCATTAGTGCGGACATCCCAGGACAACCCCCCCCCTTCACTAGTACAGACCCCCAGGACAACCCCCCCTCCATTAGTGCAGACATCCCAGGACAACCCCCCCCTTCACTAGTACAGACCCCCAGGACAACCCCCCCTCCATTAGTGCGGACATCCCAGGACAACCCCCCCCTTCACTAGTACAGACCCCCAGGACAACCCCCCCTCCATTAGTGCGGACATCCCAGGACAACCCCCCCCTTCACTAGTACAGACCCCCAGGACAACCCCCCCTCCATTAGTGCAGACATCCCAGGACAAACCCCCCCTTCACTAGTACAGACCCCCAGGACAACCCCCCCTTCACTAGTACAGACCCCCAGGACAACCCCCCTCCATTAGCGCAGGCATCCCAGGACAAACCCCCCTTCACTAGTACAGACCCCCAGGACAACCCCCCCTCCATTAGCGCAGACATCCCAGGACAACCCCCCCTTCACTAGTACAGACCCCCAGGACAACCCCCCCTCCATTAGCGTAGACATCCCAGGACAAACACCCCCCTTCACTAGTACAGACCCCCAGGACAACCCCCCCCTCCATTAGTGCGGACATCCCAGGACAACCCCCCCTTCACTAGTACAGACCCCCAGGACAACCCCCCCTCCATTAGTGCGGACATCCCAGGACAACCCCCCCTTCACTAGTACAGACCCCCAGGACAACCCCCCCTCCATTAGTGCGGACATCCCAGGACAACCCCCCCTTCACTAGTACAGACCCCCAGGACAACCCCCCCTCCATTAGTGTACAGATGGAGACAGGCTTGGGCGGGAGTGAGAGACACAGGAGGACACAGGAGAACACGCGCCGCCCCCCTCCTCCCCCCCGCACAGAGACCAGCCGCTCCGATCTCCTACGGCTGCTCTCCTTCTCTGACAGGAGGAGGGAGGGGGGACAGGCTTGAGCATTGGAAAACCAGCAGCGGCGGTGACCTGCGGAGGACGCCGCCTCAGTCTGGACACAGAGAGGAGGAGGAGGAGGAGGGAGAGGAGCACTCTAGTGCTTCAGCGCCCCCACCTCTCTGGCGCCCGGGTGCGCTGCATCACATGCTACTTTGTTAGTGTGGGGGGGTGGCCGAGAATTCGTTGCAGGAGCGGTGCCGCCCCTGTACCACTGCCGCCCCGAGGCCTGGCCTCGGTGGCCTTGTGGGAAATCCGGCCCTGCTTGTTTTGTGTTTCTCATCACGTGTTTTTGCTTTTTGGACTGGATGATAGAACTAATATTCATGTTTGTCCTAGGGATTTGTCACTTGTAGTTCACCAGGATCTGGCACATTTTTGCTAATGGGGCACTAGCCCACATATATTTTTCTTGCATTATATATTTTTTTTTTTTTTGCATTGTGTCATTATTCACCCTATTTGTGCTAGTATATGCATTTTTGTTTTGCTATATTCAAGCAGTCACTGTTTCACGATTACCTTTATATATTAGGCTTTGTCTGCCCGCAACATGTCATGTTGATCAGCTACATTGCACTGCACTGCATCCCCACCATGTTCTTTTAGCATGTAGGATCTATTCATGCATTGGCCCGTTTCTGCTTTTTTAGTTCACTTTGCCACTTTAGTCATCTTTGCAGCTCCCCCCCCCCCCCCCCTTTATCACAGCGCAACTACCATCTTCCCCCACTTTTGTCCCATTTGTCCTGCCTTGGATCAGTACTTAGGTGTTGCAGCAGTGTCCTTTTAGCATAGCCCCCCCCCCCCGACAGCGCAGGAGTTTCCACTTTCACATTGCATACTATTAATGTTAGGCTAACTGGTCTGTAATTCCCAGGGATGTATTTTGGCCCTTTTTTAAATATTGGTGCTACCTTGCTCTTCTCCAATCAGCTGGTACCATTCGAGTCAGTAGACTGTCAGTAAAAATTAGGAACAATGGTCTGGCAATTACTTGACTGAGTTCCCTAAGGACCCTCTGGTGCAAGCCATCTGGTCCTGGTGACTTATTAATGTTACGTTTTTCAAATCTATTTCTAATTCTGTCCACTGTTAGCCATGAGGTTGCTTCCTGTGATGTGTCATGAGGATAAACACTGCAGTTTTGGTTACTGAAGCCCCCCGATTTCCTCATGAAGACTGAGAAGAAGAATAAATTCAATACCTTTGCCATCTCACCATCCTTTGTAACCAGATTCCCTTCCTCATTCTTTATGGGGCCAACATGGTCTGTCCTCCCTCCTTTACTGTTTATATACTTAAAGAATTTCTTGGGATTTTTTTTTGCTCTCCTCCTGTGTCTTTCATGTTCTATCTTAGCTGCCCTAAATGCACCCTTACATTTCTTGTTGCATTCTTTGTAAAGTTTGAATTCTGATGATGTTCCCACAGCCTTGAAATTTTTGAAGCCCTTTTCCTTTGCTTTTATATGCATTTTTGCATTGGAGTTAAGCCACCCAGGACTTTTGTTTGCTCTTTTAAATTTATTTCCCAATGGGATGCACTGGCTAATGCCCTTATTTAATATGCTCCTAAAGCAAACCCATCTCTCCTCCGTGTTCTTTGTTCCTTAGATTTTATCCCAATTAATATCTTCTAGCAAGGATCGTAGTTTAGGGAAGTTGGCTCTTTTGGAATTCAGTGTCTTTGTATTCCCCTTATGCTTCCTATTTGTGTGATTTATACTGAAGCTAATTGACCTGTGATCGCTGTTTCCTAAATTGCCCCGTATTTCCACATCCGTGATCAGGTCTGTATTGTTGGTAATCGGTAGGTCTAGTAACGCTTGGTTTCTAGTTGGCGCGTCTACCATCTGACCCATGAAATTGTCCTGCAATACATTTAGAAACTGGCGAGGCTTAGATGCATGCGCGGTTCCTTCCGCCTAGTCTATGTCTGGATAATTAAAATCCCCCATTATGAGGACACTTCCCACCCTTGCCGCTAATCCAAATTGTGATAGGAGATCTGTCTCCCCCTCCTCCCCCAGGTTAGGAGGCCTATAGCATACTCCCAGTATTACTTTCCCCTTAGTTCCATCCCTTTGGAGCTCCACCCATAAGGATTCCAACTCCTCCCTAGCTCCCTTAGTGATGTCATCTCTTACATTCACTTGTACATTATTCTTGATATACAGGCATACCCCTCCCCTTTTTTACCCTCTTTATCCCTGCGATTAAGGGAATACCCTTGAACGGTTGCCAGCCAATCATGAGAGCTGTTGAACAAAGTCTCTGAATTCCCACAAAATCTAAATCCTCCTCGTACAACAGTATCTCTAGTTTTCCCATCTTGTCCGCCATGGTGAACATGCCACGTAGTTTAGACTGGTCGCATACTGTCTTCCGACTGGGGGTTCCGAGGTTGCAAATAGTGGTAAACCTTTTTTTTACATTTCTTTTACTTCCTGGTTTTCAGGCCTAGGAAAATGATGTCACACACTCCAGGAGTCTTCAGAAGGGGATTCTCAGCTAAGCACACCCTCTTGCCTGCATGCCTGAGCTAAGGGCAGATGGATTCCAGGAAGTAAATACTACATAAACCATCAGCCCTTACTCAAGATGGCCATGACCAGAAATGCTAGGGGGGTGTTTTTCAAAGTGATTTCTCAGCAAAATAAATCATGGAGACATGGACGGATGGGGGAGATTGCTTTGAATATTACAAATGAATTGCAGCACTGTCCCCGTGGGGGCTGCTGAGTATAGACTTTCCTGGGCCTCCCATTGATTATCCTGCAGCCAGTTACACTGTATTTTCACACAGCCAGGTGCACACACTCTTCCCCTCATTGTCTCCTATGACCAGTCTAGGAGATTTGTTTTTATGTTTTATTTGGAGAACTTGGATAGGAGAAGGGACTTCTAGGACCAAGAGGGGGACTTCAGCAACACACTCAGCCTCAGGGATCCCTTCAGGGGTCTGTACTCACAAAATGTCCTGGGACAGCTGGTGGTAGCCTCCTTCCAACATCCAGGTGACACTCTATACCAGTGACATCAGACCAGATCCATGGACATCCTCCCTCATATAGATTGCACAGGAACCCTGGGTTGTAGCTTTAAGGCTTCAGGCCCTCAGGCCAGTCACCTGAGGCTGCATAGTAGCCCACGCTGGGAGAGGCAGCCACCTCCTCCCCACCTGAACCTCTCTCCTTAGAGGTGGGCTGGACTGGAACCCCAAGCCCATGTGCTCTTTAGTAGGGATGAGCCGAACACCCCCCGGTTTGGTTCGCAGCAGAACATGTGAACAGGCAAAAAATTTGTCCGAACACGTGAACACCATTAAAGTCTAGGGGACACAAACGTGAAAAATCAAAAGTGCTAACTTTAAAGGCTTATATGCAAGTTATTGCTATAAAAAGTGTTTGGGGACCCGGGTCCTGCCCCAGGGCACATGTACCAATGCAAAAAAAAGTTTTAAAAACTGAAGTTTTTTTCGGGAGCAGTGATTTTTATAATGCTTAAAGTGAAACAATAAAAAGGAAATATTCCTTTAAATATCGTGCCTGGGGGGTGTCCTTAGTATGCCTGTAAAGTAGCACATTTTTCCTGTGTTTAGAACAATACCACAGCAAAATGACATTTCTAAAGGAAAAAATTAATTTTCAAAACTGCTCGCGGCTGTAATGTATTATCGAGTCCCGGCAATATAGATGAAAATCATTGAAAACAAATAATGGCATGGCCCTTTGGGTCTGGTATGGATATTAAGGGTAACCTGCACCCAAACAGGGGCAGAAAAATTGGGCCTTTGGTGGTGGTGGTGCCACAACACTGTAAGCCCTCACAGTTACTCTTGTTGGGTGCAGGAATGGGCCCTGCTGTGAAATATTATTTTAAGAATTGTAATTACATGCCCCTGTTAAACAGGGGCAAAAAAATTGGGCGTTGAAAAATTGCATTGAAATATTATATCAAAAATTGTAATTACATGCCCCTGTTAAACAGGGGCAGAAAAATAGGGCCTTGGGTGGTGGTGGTGCCAAAACACTGTAACCCCTCACAGATACTCTTGTTGGGCCTAGGAACAGGCCCTGCTGTGAAATATTAGATCAAAATTTTTAATTACGTGCCCCTGTTAAACAGGGGCAGAAAAATTGGGCCTTGGGTGGTGGTGGTGCCCTAAACCAAAAATACTGTTGGAAGCTAGCATCATAAAGATTGAGGAGGAATAGGATAGTCAGCATAGGCAGTCTTCAAGGGATCCCACATCCATAGCAAATTCAATCAGTTACATCAGCATCAGGTGCTTGATAGCTGCTGATTTAAGACTGATTCATTTTTTATGAATGTGAGCCTATCAATGGAGTCTGTGGACAGGCTCAGTCTTTGATCTGTTACAAACCCTCCAGCAGCACTGAATGTGCATTCAGAACGTACGTTGGATGCAGGGCAGACCAGTAGCTCAATTGCATATTGAGCAAGTTCTGGCCAGTGGTCTGTCCTCAAGACCCAGTAACCCAGTGGATGCTCTGTTGAAAAGGTCTGATCGTGTGTACGTGGCTTAAGAATTACAGGCCTACAAAATAATATGCCAAATTTCTGTGCAAAACAACGTACCACTTTGAGATTCAAAAATCTGACATAATCATACCGCCAGGGAGGTTAAGGGGGTAAAACCTTCTGGGGCTGAAGTGGTTAATATGATTCACCAAACTTTTCCAAGCAAGGAGCCTTTTATTTCCCCATACATCCCAGTAATGTATTCAGGTTCTTATCTAATTTGCACCAATTAATTTTCTGGGTTTACATATACTGTAAGTAGGCATTATAAGACATTGTTCGAAGGGATGATACAGTTATATTCCATATATTAGATATATATAAGTTGTTAGTGCAGCTTCATTGAGTGAAGATATAAATAGCTCCAGTCCTCAGCTCAACTCTGTACACTGTGTGGACCTGCAGCGTCAACTGATACAGAATACCAAATGAATTAGTAGCTGCTGCATTAATACTGTATGCATGAAATCAACTGGAAATGGCAAGCTGTGTAATAAGGAAAAGAGTAATGTGAAAAGAGAAGTAACTGCAGCCAATCAGCAAACACCTTTTGCTGATTGGCTGCAGCTACGCAATGGGGTTGATTTACTAAAACTGGAGAGTGCAAAATCTGGTGCAAAGAAACCAATCAGCTTCCAGTTTTTTTGTCAAGACACACTCTATGCGGTATCAGGCGTTTTACTGCATGGTCTGTCACCGCAGGGACACACAGGAAACATTTGTCTCCTATGTGTCTCATTCACACTGCACATTTTATTGCAGCGCACCGGCCCGAATCACGCTGCGCTGTCAGGCAGCACAGTGCAGCATGCTGCCCCGACATTGCAGTGAATAAAATGTACGTGTTGTACTCCTCAAATAAAGCTGGCACAAAACAACAACAAAAAAAGGGAGCCGCGTGGCAACCAGCAACACCGACATAACAACTCTGATCGGGCGCATCTAGGCTTGCCCCCGTCCGGGATTTACCCGGACAGTCTGGGTTTCGAATCGCATGTCCGGGTTTCAGTATACAATATTCATATAGGACTGTGGCTCCCCAAGTAACCAAGTACCAAAACCGCTGAGTGCATAGGTGTGCACACGGGCCCCACCCCCCATACATGGACAGGAGAGAAGAAAGGGCTTGATCTGCTCCTCCTCCCACCCCTACCACTCTGTCTGCCCACCCACATTCCAATCCCCAGAGTGCTGTGCCTCAGGAAAGGGATGTGTGGGCTGGAAGTTTGAAGCTCAGCAACCAGCAGATACATTGTGGATGAAAGGTGATAAAGCCTGAGCCTCCATCCTCAGATGAGTGAGCTCATTATCCAATGTCTGTGACTGAAGTCCCCCCCCCCTATCTCTCCTACCTCTACCTGAGTACACTAAAGTAAAAGGGACCTCAGATGTAAGGGGTGTCCCGTAGACTCTGATGTAAGGGGGGGCTTTGGGAACCCTAATTTAAGGGGGCATGTTGGGAACACTGATGTAAGTGGGAGGTTTGGTGAGCAGAATCCCCCTTACATCAGAGTTCCCCTTTACAACAGAGTCTACAGTGTCCCCTCTAAATAAATTGTTATTGTGTGTGGCTAAAGTGTTTGAGTTTGGCTTGAAGAAAATGCAAAGTACATGTACAACTATGTAAAGGGCCAAAGAGCCCCAGCACTGCCATAATGCCATGTTTCCCCAGACGCAGCTCAACACACACATATATATATATATAGTAAGATTGGGGTGATCAGACTCAAGCGGTAGGTGCGTTTTCAATGAGTGTGCCAGGCCAAAACTGTATTTTTAAGGGCATGGTAGCCCACTTTTATTTAAAAGAATAGAGAAGTTCACAAAAGACATCAGAAGCCCACGCAGGGGGTTCCACCATTACTGTATCCTGCAAAATCAGAACACTTCGGCCTCATGGCTTACTCTCTTGCCACACGGCTGTTTCAGGCCTCCAGCTTAGGCCATAGGTCTGCTCCTCAGACCAAAAGAGTTCCTTGGAGTCAAGCTCTCTCCTAGCTTACTCACGATCAGCTCCTTGCTGCTCTGTCACAGACCAAATCTGCCTCCTGCAGACATGCACACTCTGGATGCCCCATGCAGCCTCTGACTCCTCTCAGAGGAATGGGAGTCCACCTGACTCTCCAAAATCTGGCGTAAACCAGCAATCTTCCAGGTAGCACAGGGTCCCACTGCCACAATATATATAAATATATGTGTGTGTGTGACATTTGTATATATTTTTTGGGCAGGACTGATGACATCATATGCTGATATGGGGTTGGAGGGGCCATTTGCTCTCTGGTTATGATTGGTGGATGCAGTAGAGTATTTAGGGTTTGTGCTGCCCTAGGCCTGACTAAATTTGTGCACCCCCTAATTGAAATGTGACCCACCCCTTCCTGACAAGGCCACACCCCTTGCTGTTTAAGACCCGCCCTGAAATTTTTGAATGGTGACACTAGTTCTAAGGGTCTGGGGGGGGGCAATGAATTCCCTTAATTTGCATAGATTTCCTTTCACTTCCTGTTTGGCTATGGGGCAGGAAGTGAAGGGAAATTTCTGCATTGGGACAGTAATGGTAAAAAATAAACTGACAGGGGCTATAACCCTCCCTTATTCTATCCAAAATGGAAAAAAAAAGTGTTGCCTATAGTTCTACTTTAAGCACAAGATTCTGATAATTTTATGGAGAGGACTAAGAAGATATAACCATGCCAATGGTGCAGCAGAAAAGATATATCACAGTGAGGAAGGTTTGTGGTCCAGGATGATAGGACAGACAAAATTAGAAGTGGTGCCCCCCTCCCCCCCCCCCCCCACAGTTGTGGAATTCCGGCTCCCCGCATACCGGAAGCAGTGCGGCCGCTTTATGGGGGTGCTAGACTAATTGGCCTCTTAGCCCAGTCCGCCCCATAAGACTGGCGCTACACTAACAGTGTAGCGCAAGCCAGCGGGGACTCTTTCCATGCCCCCCTGCAAAGTGCTGCCCTAGGCAAGGATACAGCGTTGGGTGGATGTTCATTTAACCACTTGCCGACCGCCTGCCGTTGTTATACGTCTGCATTTTGAAGAGGAGTGTCGTTGTTATGGCAGCAGCTAGCTGCCATAACCCCAGTATCCTCTTCTTCAGCAGGCGGTAAGCTTTCAGATAAAAGTGGTCTCTGCAGTGGATTCGCCACAAGATCACCCTTATCGGTGGCGGGAGAGGGCCCGTCGGTAGCGGCAGAGGCGATTGGATCCTTCTCCCTGTGTGGTATAGAGCTGAGTGAGGGGAAGATGGCCCCCAGGAACGTACACGGCAGGTGCCGGCAGGGGCCAGCAGAGAGGCGGGTGGAGACAAAGAGGTGCAGGCACTAGCAAAGAGTAGATGGGTGACAGTCAAGAAGGGCAGAGGGGGAAGTGCCAGGGAGGCCGATCCAGGACTGGAGCATCCCAATAAGTACGCTCCATTGGGTGACATTGGTGAAACCTGTCAGGTACCTGCACTGCTGGAGCTGAGGGACTCTCCTAGCTGCCGGGGGAAGAACTCCTCCAGTGAGAGTAGGGGGGCAGCGAAGGGGAAGGAAAGACAGATTCTGGTGGTAGGGGACTCAATTCTTAGAAGGACAGAGAGGGCAATCTGTAACCAAGACCTGAAGCGCCGAACAGTATGTTGTCTACCGGGCGCTCGGGTTCGGCACATCACGGATCTTGTGGACAGATTACTGGGAGGGGCTGGGGAAGACCCAGCTGTCATGATGCACATTGGCACCAATGACAAAGTCAGAGGCAGATGGAGTGTCCTAAAGAACGATTTTAGGGACTTAGGAGCTAAATTGAGGAAAAGGACCTCCAAGGTAGTATTCTCAGGAATACTACCGGTACATCGAGCCACACCAGAAAGGCAGAGGGAGATTAGGGAAGTAAACAAGTGGCTGAAGAGCTGGTGTAGTAAGGAGGGGTTTGGCTTCCTGGAGGACTGCGCCGACTTCTCAGTCGATAACCGGTACTATAGAAGGGACGGACTGCACCTAAATGAGGAGGGTGCAGATCTGCTGGGAATGAAGATGGCCAAAAAGTTAGAGGGGTTTTTAAACTAGACGATGGGGGGGTCCAGAGGTAGAGATAGTCAGCGCGGAAGATATTCCAGAGGGTAGTATTGGGGGCATTAGTGGTAGGTTGACCAAAGCACAAAAACACAAGGTAAGTATAGTAGCAAGTCCTAGTTGCAATCTCGAAGATGGGTGAACTAGAGATACTGTTGTACGAGGAGGATTTGGATTTTGTGGGAATTTCAGAGACCTGGTTCAACGGCTCTCATGATTGGCTGGCAAACATTCAAGGGTATACCCTTTACCGCAAGGATAGAGAGGGTAAAAAAGGGGGAGGGGTATGCCTATATATCAAGAATAATGTACAAGTGAATGTGTGAGATGACATCACTGAGGGAGCTAGGGAGGAGGTGGAATCCTTATGGGTAGAGCTCCAAAGGGATGAAGCTAAGGGGAAAATAATACTGGGAGTATGCTATAGGCCCCCTAACCTGAGGGAGGAAGTGGAGATAGATCTCCTATCACAATTTGGATTAGCAGCAAGGATGGGAAGTGTTATCATAATGGGGGATTTTAATTATCCAGACATAGACTGGGCGGAGGGAACCGCGCATTCATTTAAGGCTCGCCAGTTCCTTAATGTCTTGCAGGACAATTTTATGGATCAGATGGTAGACGCACCAACTAGAAATAAAACATTACTGGATCTACTGATTACCAACAATACAGACCTGATCACGGATGTGGAAATATGGGGCAATTTAGGTAACAGCGATCACAGGTCAATTAGTTTCAGTATAAATCACACAAATAGGAAACATAAAGGGAATACAAAGACACTGAATTTCAAAAGAGCCAACTTCCCTAAACTACAAACCTTGCTAAAAGGCATAGATTGAGATAAAATATTAGGAACAAAGAATACGGAGGAGAGATGGGTTTGCTTTAAGAGTATATTAAATAAGGGCATTAGCCAATGTATCCCATTAGGTAATAAATTTAAAAGCGCAAACAAAAGTCCTGGGTGGCTTAACTCCAATGTAAAAATGCATATAAAAGCAAAGGAGAAGGCCTTCAAAAAATACAAGGTTGAGGGATCATCCTCAGCATTCAGACTTTTTTTAAAGAATGCAACAAGAAATGTAAGGGTGCAATTAGGACGACTAAGATAGAACATGAAAGACACATAGCGGAGGAGAGCAAAAAAATCCCAAGAAATTCTTTAAGTATGTAAACAGTAAAAAAGGGAGAACAGACCATATTGGCCCCATAAAGAATGAGGAAGGACATCTGGTTACAAAGGATGGGGAGATGGCGAAGGTATTGAATTTATTCTTCTCCTCAGTCTTCACGAGTGAATCGGGGGGCTTCAGTAACCAAAACGGCAGTGTTTATCCTTATGACACAACACAGGAAGCACCTCCATGGTTAACAGAGGACAGAATTAAAATTAGACTTGGGAAACTTAACATTAATAAATCACCGGGACCAGATGGCTTGCATCCGAGGGTACTTAGGGAACTCAGTCAAGTGATTGCCAGACCGTTGTTCCTAATTTTTACAGACAGTCTACCGACTGGAATGATACCAGCTGATTGGAAAAAAGCCAATGTAGCACTAATATTTAAAAAGGGCCCAAAATACATCCCTGGGAATTACAGACCAGTTAGCCTAACATCAATAGTATGTAAACTCTTGGAGGGAATGATAAGGGACTATATACAAGATTTTAGTAATGAGAACGGTATCATTAGCAGTAATCAGCATGGATTCATGAAGAATCGTTCTTGCCAGACCAATCTACTAACCTTCTATGAGGAGGTGAGTTGCCATCTAGATAAAGGAAGGCCCGTAGACGTGATGTATCTGGATTTTGAAAAAGCATTTGACACAGTTCCCCATAAACGTTTACTGTACAAAATAAGGTCCGTTGGCATGGACCATAGGGTGAGTACATGGATTGAAAACTTGCTACAAGGGCGAGTTCAGAGGGTGGTGATAAATGGGGAGTACTCGGAATGGTCAGAGGTGGGTAGTGGGGTTCCCCAGGGTTCTGTGCTGGGACCAATCCTATTTAATTTGTTCATAAACGACCTGGAGGATGGGATAAACAGTTCAATCTCTGCATTTGCAGATGACACTAAGCTAAGCAGGACAATAACTTCTCCGCAGGATGTGGAAACCTTGCAAAAAGATCTGAACAAATTAATGGGGTGGGCAACTACATGGTAGATGAGGTTTAATGTAGAAAAATGTAAAATAATGCATTTGGGTGGCAAAAATATGAATGCAATCTATACACTGGGGGAAGAACCTCTGGGGGAATCTAGGATGGAAAAGTAGATGATAGGTTCAGCAATGGCATGCGATGCCAAGCTGCTGCTAACAAAGCAAACAGAATATTGGCATGCATTAAAAAGGGGATCAACTCCAGAGATAAAACGATAATTCTCCCACTCTACAAGACTCTGGTCCGGCCGCACCTAGAGTATGCTGTCCAGTTCTGGGCACCAGTCCTCAGGAAGGATGTACTGGAAATGGAGCGAGTACAAAGAAGGGCAACAAAGCTAATAAAGGGTCTGGAGGATCTTAGTTATGAGGAAAGGTTGCGAGCGCTGAACTTATTCGCTCTGGAGAAGAGACGCTTGAGAGGGGATATGATTTCAATATACAAATACCGTACTGGTGACCCTACAATAGAAATAAAACTTTTTTGCAGAAGAGATTTTAACAAGACTTGTGGCCACAGACGGTGGTCTTCCACAGGTGGTGGTCTCAGCAGGGCGCATCGATAGCTTCAAGAAACTGTTAGATAAGCACCTGAATGACCGCAACATACAGGGATATACAATGTAATACTGACACATAATCACACACATAGGATGGACTTGTTTCAACCTCGCCTACTATGTAACTATGTTCTTTGGTGTGCTGGCGAATATCTACATATTGCACAGGTTCCAGTATCCAGCTGGCGATCACTACAGAACCCAATACCTTAAGAGCTCATTCCAGGAGTGTGTGCAATGGAAATATGGACTGTATGGAGCGTTGGAATGCGCACCACACTGCCCACTAGCCAGCCGGCAAAGCAGAGTGGCCGCAGCGCTGAATCGCTTCGGCTGCTCTGCAACTTGCCATGCGGTTTGACAGGTCCAATGGTCTTTGTCAGCAATGGAACTGTTCAAATCGACTCCGACTTTGCACCGATTTGAAACAAAGGTTCCTGCACTAGACATGTGCTGTTCGTTTTGTTCCGAATTAATATTCGGACAAATTTTTCATTATTCAGAGATTCGGATATCTCCGAATACCTGAATTACAATATAAACAAATTTTACAAAATACTCCGAATAACAAAATGAAATTCATCCGCATTTCAGAAATTTGGACTGAAATTCGAATCAAATTTTACTTGGAACTCCAGTCGAATTTTAACTGTACACATATTGCTGAAATCAAAGACTGTGTGTGTTATTAGAGCAGCATTTCGAAATAACGCTGTTTTAGTTGAAGTGAATTTAAACCCTCTCCTATACCCTACATAAGGTGTACTTGTATTTCTGCTGTCTTTATCTTTATATATTCTTTTGAAAGTGCACATTTTGTTAGGAGATTTTCTCTTCCTGGTCAGCACTGCAGTGAAGCCTGGGCATACAGCTGAGACAGCTGACTGGAGGAAAGGCACACACCCCCCTCTCCTCATAGGTAGAGACTTTCAGCTCTGTCCCTTGAATCGTTCAGCTCTGTGCTAATCTATTTATAGCATCCTCCCCAACACAAATTTCAGTCTGCTTCTATCTCAGTTGACGGAGAACTTGTCAGAAGTTATCAGGCTAATAACAGAAGAACGGAGCAGCTGACAGCTATGGGACACAGTGCTTTGAAGAGAGCTAAGAAAACACTCCAGATTAAATTTCATGAATCGGGTTTACATCCATTTTAAGCCAGTGGTGATTTAAAGAGTAATTGTAATCTTTTGATGAAGATTTTTATTTTGTTTGTTGACTTTGCCACATTCGAATTGAAAAAAATAAATAATCAAAAGTTTTTCGATTCTGCCGATTCTTTTTTTTTCCCCGATTTGAACATTCCGAATAGAAAAAAAAAATGGAAATTTGAAGAAAATTTGAAAAATTTCGAATACGAATTGAACGAATCAACCAAATTTAACAAAACGAAATAACTAGATTGACGAATCGAAACTAATTTTATCGTCATGCACATATCTTACCCTGCACTATTCTTTGCGATTTCAGGTGAGACTTGCCTGACATCTATCCAACTTCATGCACAGATGTCTATGCAAGACGCACCTGAAATTGCAAAAAAATAGTGCAGGGTAAGACCCGTGCATGAAATTGGACAGATGTCAGGCAAGTGAAGTCAGACGATTTCAAAAGTCAGATTCAGGGGCTTACTGTATCAGCAGTGTAAATTGGCCCTAATTGAACGAGCTGAAGTTAGAAGCTGATTGGCTACCATGCAGAGCTGCACCAGATTTTGCACTCTAGTTTCAGGAACAGTTCACACCACATGCAGTCCAGTTCGTTTTTTTTCTGCATCAAAAGCGCATGGAAAGTAGGTTATATGGTTTTCAATGGCATAGTTCACACAAGTGCTTGCAGTTCCAGTGCGTTCCAGAAAAAAAAAGGTAGAACATGCTGCATTTTTCCTGCACTGGAACGCTGTAAAATACATAAAAAATGCACTGGAACACACATGTCCTTATTTAAGGTTGGAAAAAAAGAGGGGGAAAAAAATGCACTGGACTGCATCAAAAACGAATCAAAAACGCACATGCAGAAAGGCATCTGGAACGCATTCGGACTGCGTTTCTATGGTGTGAATTGGCCCTTAGTAAATCAACCCAATTGACTTCTATAGGTTACATAATGTTGTTTCAACAGCCTTGTTAAATAATAACTATAACGGCAATGCATTGTATCCAGATTGCTCCCCCATTATCTGGTAAGAGTTACGACATTTGGCAAAGAAAATTCTTGGAGACAAAACACAATCTGTAAATTAATCGACCTCAGATCTATTTTCAGATCAGGATGTTTTATTAAAAGCTCTGCCGCTGTAAATACTTCAGCTCTGATGGCTTTGGTTCATCTCATCATTCAGTGATGATTCTAATTTGTACAAACTGCCAACAAAAACATAGTAGGTGAGGTTGAAAAAAGACACAAGTCCATCAAGTCCAACCTATGTGTGTGATTATATGTCAGTATTACATTGTATATCCCTGTATGTTGCGGTCGTTCAGGTGCTTATCTAATAGTTTCTTGAAACTATCAATGCTCCCCGCTGAGACCACCGCCTGTGGAAGGGAATTCCACATTCTTGCCGCTCTTACAGTAAAGAACCCTCTATGTAGTTTAAGGTTAAACCTCTTTTCTTCTAATTTTAATGAGTGGCCACGAGTCTTGTTAAACTCTCTTCTGCGAAAAAGTTTTATCCCTATTGTAGGGTCACCAGTACGGTATTTGTAAATTGAAATCATATCCCCTCTTAAGCGTCTCTTCTCCAGAGAGAATAAGTTCAGTGCTCGCAACCTTTCCTCATAACTAATATCCTCCAGACCCTTTATTAGCTTTGTTGCCCTTCTTTGTACTGGCTCCATTTCCAGTACATCCTTCCTGAGGACTTGTGCCCAGAACTGGACAGCATACTCCAGGTGCGGCCGGACCAGAGTCTTGTAGAGCGGGAGAATTATTGTTTTATCTCTGGAGTTGATCCCCCTTTTAATGCATGCCTATATTCTGTTTGCTTTGTTAGCAGCAGCTTGGCATTGCATGCCATTGCTGAGCCTATCATCTACTAGGACCCCAGGTCCTTTTCCATCCTAGATTCCCCCAGAGGTTCTCCCCCCAGTGTATAGATTGCATTCATCTTTTTGCCACCCAAATGCATTATTTTACATTTTTCTACATTGAACCTAATTTGCCATGTAGTTGCCCATCCCATTAATTTGGTCTTTTTGCAAGGTTTCCACATCCTGCGGAGAAGTTATTGCCCTGCTTAGCTTAGTATCGTCTGCAAATTTAACTATTTATCCCATCCTCCAGATCGTTTATGAACAAATTAAATAGGATTGGTCCCAGCACAGAACCCTGGGGGACCCCACTACCCACCTCTGACCATTCTGAGTACTCCCCATTTATCACCACCCTCTGAACTCGCCCTTGTAGCCAGTTTTTAATCCATGTCCTCACCCTATGGTCCATGCCAACGGACCTTATTTTGTACAGTAAACGTTTATGGGGAACTGTGTCAAATGCTTTTGCAAAATCCAGATACACCACGTCTACGGGCCTTCCTTTATCTAGATGGCAACTCACCTCCTCATAAAAGGTTAATAGATTGGTTTGGCAAGAACGATTCTTCATGAATCCATGCTGATTACTGCTAATGATACCGTTCTCATTACTAAAATCTTGTATATAGTCCCTTATCATCCCCTCCAAGAGTTTACATACTATTGATGTTAGGCTAACTGGTCTGTAATTCCCAGGGATGTATTTTGGGCCCTTTTTAAATATTGGTGCTACATTGGCTTTTCTCCAATCAGCTGGTACCATTCCAGTCAGTAGACTATCTGTAAAAATTAGGAACAACGGTCTGGCAATCACTTGACTGAGTTTCCTAAGTACCCTCGGATGCAAACCATCTGGTCCCGGTGATTTATTAATGTTAAGTTTCTCAAGTCTAATTTTAATTCTGTCCTCTGTTAACCATGGAGGTTCTTCCTGTGTTGTGTCATAAGGATAAACACTGCAGTTTTGGTTACTGAAGCCCCCTGATTCACTCGTGAAGACTGAGGAGAAGAATAAATTCAATACCTTCACCATCTCCCCATCCTTTGTAACCAGATGTCCTTCCTCATTCTTTATGGGGCCAATATGGTCTGTCCTCCCTTTTTTACTATTTACATACTTAAAGAATTTCTTGGGATTTTTTTTGCTCTCCTCCGCTATATGTCTTTCATGTTCTATCTTAGCTGTCCTAATTGCACTCTTACATTTCTTGTTGCATTCTTTATAAAGTCTGAATGCTGAGGATGATCCCTCATCCTTGTATTTTTTGAAGGCCCTCCCCTTTACTTTTATATGCATTTTTACATTGGAGTTAAGCCATCCAGGACTTTTGTTCGCTCTTTTAAATTTATTACCCAATGGGATACATTGGCTAATGCCCTTATTTAATATGCTCTTAAAGCAAACCCATATCTCCTCCGTATTCTTGGTTCCTAATATTTTATCCCAATTTATGCCTTTTAGCAAGGTTTGTAGTTTAGGGAAGTTGGCTCTTTTGAAATTCAGTGTCTTTGTATTGCCTTTATGTTTCCTATTTGTGTGATTTATACTGAAACTAATTGACCTGTGATCGCTGTTACCTAAATTGCCCCGTATTTCCACATCCGTGATCAGGTCTGTATTGTTGGTAATCAGTAGATCCAGTAATGTTTTATTTCTAGTTGGTGCGTCTACCATCTGACCCATAAAATTGTCCTGCAAGACATTAAGGAACTGGCGAGCCTTAAATGAATGCGCAGTTCCCTCCGCCCAGTCTATGTCTGGATAATTAAAATCCCCCATTATGATAACACTTCCCATCCTTGCTGCTAATCCAATTTGCGATAGGAGATCCGTCTCCACTTCCTCCCTCAGGTTAGGGGGCCTATAGCATACTCCCAGTATTATTTTCCCCTTAGCTTCATCCCTTTGGAGCTCTACCCATACCCTTGAATGTTTGCCAGCCAATCATGAGAGCTGCTGAACCAGGTCTCTGAAATTCCCACAAAATCCGAATCCTCCTCGTGCAACAGTATCTCTAGTTCACCCATCTTGTCCCCCATGCTCCTGGCATTGGTGAACATGCCACATAGTTTAGACCGGTCGCATATTATCCTCGTATTGGGTGTTTTGAGATTGTTACCTTTAGGTCTAGTTCACACCACGTGCATTCCAGTGCTTTTTCTTTCTACATCCGAAACGCATAGAAAGTAGGTGACATGGTTTTCAATGGCATAGTTCACACGGGTGCTTGCAGTTCCAGTACGTTCCAGAATAAAAAGTAGAACATGCTGCATTTTTCCTGCACAGAACTGTACGGGAACGCTGTAAAATACATCAAAAATGCACTGGAATGCACCTACATGCATCAAAAATGTACTGGACCCCAGTACAGTGAAAAAAAAATAGGAAATGAAAGATTGGTCAAAGCGGTGGAGAATGCGGTTTAATATTTCTAAATGTAAAACAATGCACCTAGGAAATAAGAATCCCCTGAGAGATCCAACATTGGGGGTACAGTGTTAGCCAGTACTACAGAAGAAAAAGGATTTTAGATTTTCCGCTTTCAGATGATTGCAAAATGAGCAAACAATGTGACCAGGCTGTGAGGAAAGCAAATAGAATACTAGGATGCATCACTAGAGCGGTTACCAGCAGGAGGAAGGAGGTTCTGATCCCCCTATCTTTAGTGAGACCTCATTTAGAATACTGTGGCGGTTGGTGGTATAGTGGTATATATTTTTGGGGGGGTGGCAAACAATCCACCCGCCGTCAGCACATCCCCCCCCCCAGTCGGTTGGGTCACACACAGGCACCCAGACCCCCCTTTTCCCCTTGGTCGGGCGGTCACCAGCCCCACACTTACCCCATCTAGGTCGTGGGGCAGCGCTTCCTCCGGGCGGCAGCTTCACCCTGCGTCTCCTCCTCCTGGTGCTTCTCGGCGGCTTCCCCTGTGTCTCCCCCCTCCTTGGCGGCCAATAGTATCGCTTCTCCTCTCTCCACACGCTTCCTGATTGGCCCGGGAGGAGAATCAGGGAGACAATATTAAGAATTAAGAATATTAAATCACTATTGTCACACAACTGGGTGGGCTGGGGGCGCAGTGTTCTGCGCCTCAAGGCCACCATTTTTTTAAGCCTATTAGAGCCCCAGGCTCTAATCACATGCTTTAAAAAACAAAAAAAAATTGAATCCATGTGTGCGGCGCCCCGCATGTAGATAAGGGGTCCGGACACATGGATTAGGGGGGGTGGCACCACTGCGTCCCGTATGGATGGGCCGCCACTGCTGTGTCCAGTTCTGGAGACCTCACTTACAAAAAGATATTGATAAGATAGAACGAGTCCAGAGACAGGTAACAAAAATGGTGGAAGGTGTGGGGGGGATAAAACATATCGAGAGCGACTTCAGGAACTTAAAGTGGAGTTTCACTCACTTTTACAACTCTTCAGCTTCCCTCAATAAACTGTGCACTGTAAATGAATTGGATATTTTTTTTCTCAGCACCTACTGTATATCTGTTGTATTCATTATTCACTTTCTCCTCCCTGGCTGCGGCCCATCGCATCATTTCCTGTTTGCAATGCCTTCTGGGAAGGGGCGGCAACTTCCTCTGACACTGCCGTTGCTATGGAAACCTGACCTGAAACCTATTATACTGCTTGTGCTGCACTGAGCATGTGCGAGATCTGCAAGGATGAGATCCAGGAAGAAATACAGTCTGGCTTCAGATGCCCACACTTAAGATGGCCACAGCCTGCTGCAAGTTTATAAAATAACAAACTACTGCTATAAACTAACAAAACAGACCTTAGTTTACAGACTAACTTTACTAGAATACATTAAGCTTGTGTATTATAGAGGTATTTTTACTTAAAAAGTATAATTTCGGCCGGAACACCACTTTAATATGTGCAGTCTGGAGGAAAGAAGGGAAAAGGGAGACATGATTGAAACCTTTAAATACACCAAGGGGGTGGATAAGGTTCAGGAAAAGTGGATAATTGAGCTGAATCAAGTAAGGAGAATGGAGGAATTACCGGCAAATATGCATGAATGCTATCCTAAGTATATGGCTGCATACAGTAAGCTCCCTGGATTGATTCTTTGGGCTCTGGCGCTCTGGGATCTTTTTTATAAATAGTTTTTTTTTTTTATAATTCGTTTTTTATTCTATGATGTGGCTCTGATTTTGGGGAGACGCTTCCCCAGATGGATTGTTGGAGAAGCTGTCTGACCATTGTAACAAAAGCGATTCAGCTACTGCAAATGTGTGAGTGGATTACATTGATTGTCCAGTTTTTTAGCATTTAAAAACACTGCGCAATGATGGTTTTTCTTTTATCTTTATGTGAATCATCACCCTGCAAATATAATTTATCATGCAACTGTGATCTGTCTTTGCCGAACACTATGCGATGATGTCACTGACTCCTCTTCCCCACGCGTATCATCACATGTCACGTGACTTTCTCAAGTCACCCTAATTGAAATAATTGAAATACAAGCAAGTTCATCAAAGGCATTTGATTGGACATTTAAACCTCAGCTGGATAGGGGGACAGACAGTTAGTCTGTCCCCCTAACAGTTAGAAACACCTCCCAGTGAACACTTAACCCCTTGATCGCCCCCTAGTGTTAACCCCTTCCTTGCCAGTGCCTTTTATCCAGTGATCAGAGCATTTTTATAGCACTGATCACTGTATTGGTGTCACTGGTCACCAAAAAGTGTCACTTAGGGTCAGATTTGTCCGCCGCAATGTCGCAGTCCAACTAAAAATCACTGATCCCCGCCAGTACTTGAAAAAAAAAATTAAAAAAATAAAAAGTCCCTAAATCTTTCCCCCTATTTTGTGGATGCTATAACTTTTGTGCAAACCAATCAATATACGCTTATTGCGATTATTTTTTACCAAAAATATGTAGCAGAATACATCATGGCCTAAACTGATTAGTTTTTCTATCTTTTTTTCTGATATGTATAAGGCCGGGTTCACACCTATGCGAATTAGATGCGTGATTCCCCGCAACCAATTTGCATAGAAGGAGAATGTGACTGGCTCCCTGTGGAGCTGGTTCACATATCTCCGTTGCGGCTGCGGAGCGCACTGCACAGAAACGCTGTGCGTCTTTGGCTCAGTTTCAGGGCTGTATTCAGGCATATATTCGGCCCTGATTCGTCCCTGAAACGGGGAACCCGGTCGTCCCTGAAACGGGGAACCTGGCTGTGCGATCCGCAATGGGTTACAGTGTGAAGCGGGGCCTTATAGCAGAAAGTAAAAAAAATATTTTTTCAAGATTGTAGCGCAAATAATAAAAACCGCAGAGGTGATCAAATACCACCAATAGAAAGCTCTATTTGTGGGGGGGAAAGGAAATAAATGTTGTTTTGGTACAATGTCGCACGACCGCGCAATTGTCAGTTAAAGCGACGCAGTGCCGTATCGCAAAAAATGTCATGGTCATTAAGGGGGTAAATCCTTCTGGGGCTGAAGTGGTTAAGGGTTGTTATCTGCGTGAAACGTGTTAACATTTTTATCTCCTGGTGCTCGTTGTACAATAAAAATTTGGGCATCCTTCCGGGGAGTGCAGCCATTCACCCAGGATCTTTGGTGGCCATCTTGGCAGGGAACCTAATGGTGTGCCCCACATCATTTGGAGCATGTGTGTGGATAGAGACAGATCTCCACTGGTTAGGGTCTGGAGTAATAGAGCAGGGAGAGGTTCTAGGGCAGGTCAGGGTCCTCTTGGTGTGTATACAATCCAGTACCTAATAGAGGGGAGTTGGATAGCCCTTATACAGTAGGGATCTTTGTCATCAGTCACAAGTATGTTATTAATACCCCTCCAGCAGAAGCACTTCTCTGGTACTTGCATTGGTGAAACCATTCATGTGGACTGGGTATACTTTTACAGCTGTTTTATTGTGCCTCTCCTATCAGTGCATTGCAAATATTGTTTATATTCCCGTTTAAAGCAAAACCTAACTAACTCTAAACCTGCTCTCTGCCACATTCTAAACCTAATCTATCTAACCCTGTAAAGCAAAAATTGCTATACTTACCTATTCCGCAGCCAATCTGGTCTGGTCCCGTCCAGTGGTGGCCAGTGGGAAATTTTTTTTTTTTGGGGGGGGTGCCAAACAGTATAACACACCCCCCCCCCAGTTGGTCGGTAGCACTTGCCCCATCACCGGCGGGCTCCCATTCCCTTGCTCTCAATGGGTCATCACGGCGACGGCGTCTTCCGTTTTCTCCCCCCTTTTCAGCGGTCAATCGAGAGTCTTCTTTTTTTTGGCCAATCGGAAAACGGGTCTCACACACTGATTGGCCAGATTGAGGATCAGTGTTTCAACAGCGAAAATTCATTCGCTGCTGTTACATACCTGGGTGGGCTCCGGTCGCATCATCTGCGACCCAAGCCCACCCTATTTTGAAGACTATTAGAGCCTCTGGCTCTAAATCAGGTGCTTCTAAAAGAAAACCCTGCTGCTGCAATTCATGCGCCCAGTGCCCTGAAAGGGGCCGGACGCATGAATAGGGTGTGGCCACGGCAGCCAAGGATGGATTCGTGCTTTGCATGAATCTATCCATTGCATATAGGAGGTGGCGTGGAGAGAGGGGTCCGGGCACCCCTAATGGATGGGCCTCCGCTGGTCCCATCCCAGCATCAGCTGTCAGTGGTGGCTTCAGTGTGGAGGTGGGTGCAGGAGAGGCAGCCGACAATGGAAGCCCCCCATAGTTACTCTATAGGTGATGTCACTTCCCAGCCATTGGATTGTTGGTCCTCTCCTGCACAAAGCCTCCACCGCTGGAAAACGGATCAGCTGCAGAATAGGTAAGCACAGCCATTTTTGCTATACAAGGTTAGATAGATTAGTTTTAGAATGTGGCAGAGAGCAGGTTTAGAGTTAGGTTGTTTTTTCCTGGACTTACACTTTAAACTAATACAAGATAAATACTGTGCCCACATACTATGTGGTGGTTTCTCCCAGGTTGGGTACATTTTCCTAGGCCCTGCCTACATGTTGGCCAAGGTGCTGTACTAAGTTAAAGTGGTTGTAAACCCTTCCATATACCATATATAGCAAAGTGCCTGGTCTCAGGTGATACAGAGATTTGAAACAAATCCTCCTACATAAGTTGTTCCTGATCATCTGCATCCTTTTCTTGGATACATCCTTTCAAAGTCCAGAATTTTAAAACTTGCCTGAGCTGTTAGAAAAAAGGGGTCGGAGGGCTGAAGTTACACTCTGCAGAGCTTAGAGAGGAGAACTCTGAGAGCTGATTGGAGGCAAGGGACACCCCCCTCCACACAGCTCACAGGAACAGAGCTGAGGCTGTCAAGCAGCTGGAGCTCACTACCCTGTCACCATTTTTCTCTTGGTGTCAGGAAAACTTGTTAGAAGTGATTCATGCTGATAACAGAGGAACGAAGCAGCAGACAGAAATGACAGTTAGTGCTCTGGACTGAGACAAGTACACACTATAGAGGGATATGCTTTGTTCATATTTGATATCTGAGGTTTACAATCACTTTGAGGGTTACTTTAAATGTATTCCGCCAAAGCATAGTAAACCATCCAGGATGGTTTAACAGGATCCATCAGGTGCTTGAGCATAGACATAGCTATCCTCTAGGACAGTGGTCTCCACACTGCCGCCTGGGGGCCAGATGTGGCCCTTTAATAACCTTTATCTGGCCCTTGGGGCACCATTGCTTGCTCTGACACCAATGATGGAGCCCTATTCCTCCCATTGATACCAATGATGGGGCACTAGTTCTTCCACTGACACCAATGATGGGGCACTATTGATCTTTTATTAAAAGAATCAAGCAACCAATTTTATACAAAAGTAAAAAACAAAACCATAGTACAAAACTTCAACAGAAATCCAAGGAATACACATCCATGTTCAGAATATATACAATATATACATAATCCACTACCGAAACTATTTACATAAAGCAGCAGAGAGGGCCTAAGAGGCACAACCCATCACCTATGTATGCAGCCATTTATCAAAAATTAATCCAAAAAAAAATAATCTAGGGTGATAAGAGACAGACAGCCACACCCGGGAAAGAGACTCCTGGCAGTCAGGGAGGCCTGAAACCCCTCCACGCCTTCAACCAAGCCCCCTGACTCCGCTTGTCTCTCTCAAGTACCCGAATCTTCTCCACCTCATGCAGAATGTCACACACCACCACCTGAACAGGAAGGATTTTACGCCGAATGCAGACCTGACACCATGCGTTCCAAGTGAAATAACGGACTACTAGGCTAACTAGAAAAAGTGTATCTAAACAAAAAACCCCACCAGTATTGAATGCTCCATACACCCACTCAGCATAACCCAGCCTGGAGAGGAAAGGGACACCGAGGGCCCGCCCCACCTGTTTGTACACCTCTATGTTAAAAGGGCAATGAAGCAGAAAATGGTCCATAGTCTCCTCCTCACCTGCACACTCCTCCCGAGGACAGCTACGATCCACCCCACTGCGGAATTTCAAATTGCCCCTAACATAGAGTCTCCCATGGAAGCACAACCAGGCCAGATCCCTGAATTTAGGGGGTACTCTGTCCAAATTAATAAGTCTTAACCCTGCCCTCAAAACTGGGCCTGGGCAATCCCTTAAGGCCAGTGGGTCATGAAAGACTTCGCTCAAGACTCGACTCATAAGGACTTTCCTCGGAACCGATCTGAGATCTTCAGCCGACAATCGCCACTGCCGTAGTAACTTCAGGCACGGAGCGACATAGGCTGGTAGCTGACCACGATGACCCCTGAGATTCTTCACTTGGCCACCTTCTTCCCAAAGTCGTAGAAAAGGCCTAAACCAAGATCTAAATATGCCTGCCCATCCAGGAGGTTCCACTGCAAGCATATTACCAATATTAAACTTGAGAAAAAGCAGTGAAAAGAAAAGAACTGGGTTGACCATACCTAAGCCACCCTCCCTCCTGGATAGATAGGTGACATTCCTCTTGATGGGGTTCAGTCTGTTCCCCCACAACATCTGGAAGAACACACTACTGACCCTAGCATAGAGAGACACTGGCAAGATGCAGACAAAGCTGACATACAAGAAGATCGGAATCAGGTAAGTCTTAATCAGATCAACCCTTTCCCTCATAGATAACTTCCATCTCTTCCAGCTGACCACCTTAGTATTGGCAATTTCCAGTCTGCCTTCCCAGTTTTTGAGGCCATAATCGCCAGGTCCAAATTCAATGCCTAAAATCTTAATTCTTTCCTGGGGCACTGGAAAGGTGTCCGGGAGATCAAACCCCTCACCTTCCTTTCCCATCCAGAAAACTTCACTCTTTTCCTGATTGATCTTGGAGCCTGATGCTTCAGAATACCGTGATGTCAGAGAGACCACCTCCTCTGCTTCATCCGCCCCAGTGACAATCACCGACACATCGTCCGCATAGGCAACAACCCTCAAAGGCGGCTCACCCGGAAGCCCCACTGGCACCCCACACAACATGCCGCTCTCTAGCCTCCTGATGAAGGGGTCGATTGCAAACACATAGAGCAGGGGACTCAGGGGACAACCCTGGCGCACCCCGGGGGCCAACCTCAAAGGACTGCCCAACCCAACCATTAACAAGAGGAAAGCTCTCTGCCCCCTCATACAAGACTTTTAACCAATCGACAAAACCACCCGGCAGACCGTACTTACTAAGGAGCAACCACAGGTACTCATGGTTAACACGATCAAAAGCCTTTGCCTGATCCAATGTCAGCAAATACTTTCCCCAGCCTGCAGCCCTGCACCGCTCCAAGGCCTCCCGGACAGCTAAAACTGCTGTGAAGGTGCACCTACCCTGGACCGAACAGTGCTGATGGCGAGAAAGCAGAGACTCTGCTACTGACGATAGGCGCCAGAAAATGATCTTTGCCAGTATCTTTCTATCGACATTAAGAAGGCTGATGGGGCGCCAATTCTCAATCATCGAAGGATCTTTACCCTTTGAAAGAAGAATCACAGCTGAGTGCCTCATGGAAGAGGGAAGTACCCCCTCAGCAAGGCAACTGTTAAAAACCTCTACCAAATGTGGGGCCAGAATAGACTTAAAAGCTTTGTAAAACTCAGCCGTCAAGCCATCCGGTCCAGGTGACTTTTTGATGGCAAGCTGTTCAATTGCCCTTATCACCTCTTCAACTGTGATCTCCTCTGTCAAATTCATCAATGGGACATCTTCATCATTTAGACCTGGAGTAGAGTCCAAAAAGCTTTCCATCTTGTCACGGTCAAGCTCTTTCCTCCCAAGAAGGTCAGCATAAAAGGACCTCACGATCTCCAGAATCCCTGACCTGGACTTTGTCAAGGAACCTGTACTGTCCTTAAGGCCAACGACCGTTTTAACAGCTACACCTTGTTTGCAGTTCTGGTAAGGGTCAGGCGAGTGGTACTTCCCATAGTCCCTCTCCAGAACCAAAGAGGTATGCCGGTCATATTGACACTTCCTGAGAAGGAGTTTCACTTCGGAGATTGCCCCAGGATCTCCTCCTCTCGAGACAAGAATATCCAGCTTCCTCCGTAAACGTTGGTAGGTCATGTATTTATTAAACTGCTTTCTATTGGCTAGGCCCCTGAAGAATCCAGCAATCCTCTTTTTGGTCAGCTCCCACCACTCAGCCTTGCTGCTACAAAAGTCCAGGATGGTCACCTGTGCCTGAAAGAATTCCTCAAAGGATTGTCTAACATGTTCTTCCTTGAGTAGAGTCGAATTCAATCTCCAGATGCCCTTGCCCCTCTGAGGGGCGTCTGAAGCATTCAGGACCACAGATAGCATACAGTGATCAGAGAACTCTACTGCCTGCACCACTGGGGGTGAGAAAGCAGAGGTCTCCTTAAAAAAAAACCTATCTATTCTACTCTGACTATTACCTCGATGAAAGGTGAACCCGGTGTCATCCGGGAGGTGCTTAATGTGCACATCCACAAGACCAGCATCCCTAACCATACTATTTAAAAAAACGCTATCATATCCCAGCCTGTCCTTGAAGTCCTTCCTGTCCTTGGGCCTAGTTACTGTATTAAAGTCACCTCCAAAGACCACTTGCCGGGATGTAAAAAGAAATGGCTTGATCCTTGTAAAAAGGCATTTCCTGTCCCACTTTGTGTGCGGTCCATAAACATTAATTAGGCGCAGGTCCTGCCCTCCCACAAGGACGTCTAAGACCATACATCTCCCAATCTCCACCTCAATAACCCGCCGGACAGTTACCATGCCGGTTTTAAACAACACCGCCACACCGCCGTAAGGCTCGGCCGCAAGAGACCAGTAAGATGGACCATACCTCCACTCTCTCTTGGCCATATGAATATCTGCCAAGGAGGTGAGCCTAGTCTCTTGCAAAAATAAAATTTTAGCATCTAATTGGCTGAACAAAAAGAAGGCCATAGAACGAGCTCTTACTGACTTAATGCTGGCGACATTTATTGTCACCACTTTTAACGGAGGGGGAACCGCCATTTGGGTTATTGGGTGGTTTGCTTCTTAGCTCCCCTCTGCTGCTCATCACCAGAAGCCTCTCTCTTTCTTGAGGCTGCCTCAAACTCCATCTCAGAATCGGAACTTCGCTCTGAAGAAGCTCCAGATGAAGAGATATCCCAATTAGAGGACCTATACCGGTTGGAGACAGGCACTGGAGCCTGTTCTGTCCTCACCACCTGCTTCTTCCGCTTCCCAACCTTCCTTCTCTCCTCCAGGTACTGCAGGTCAGCTTCAGAGATGCCCTCATCTCTTACTTTTTTCTGTGAAGTCTTTACAGAAGACTTCTTTACAGAGGAAGAAGCAACCTTTTTAGTACCCACTACCACTGCTGGTGGGGGGGGTGCTCCCTTTGAATCAGACTTAGGAGGGGTAGACTCCTGGGGGGTAACTGACTCAGGGGGCACAGACTTGGAAGGTTCTGACACAAGAGGAGAGGGTACAGTAGGCTGGGGGGAGACAGATACAGATACAGAAGGAATACTTACAGACACATGAGGGGTGGCCACAGGAACTGGAGAGGGATCCTGAGCAGGACCAGGGGAGTCAGTCACCGCAGAGGAGGATGGTACACCAGGGGCCTCACCCTCCATCCTGTCCAGCCTTGACATGTCATCAATTACCTCCTTCTCCATATTGTGCCAGGCTTCAGGACATCTGCTGTAGGGGTGGCCAAGGCGCAGGCACAGGTTGCACCTGATCATTTCGGTGCAGTCCTTAGCCATATGACCCTGACCCCGACACACTGAACATATCAAGGCTGAACAGGAGGAACTCAAATGCCCCTTTTCTCCACAGCGGTGACACAGCTTCGGCTGACCAGGGTAAAAAACAGTCATCCTATCCCTCCCTATAAAAGCTGAGGAGGGCAGGTGACGGACAACATTCCCATCCCTGGCCAACCTGACTGTAACTGACCAACCCCCAGTCCAGATGTTACGCTCATCAAGGATTTTATTGGGCTTGGTCAAAACCTCCCCATAGTTCCTTAACCAAACCTCTAGATCCAGGGCAGGGACACTCTCATTAGTGAGGATAATTGTGATTTTTTTTACTGTAGACCTCTGAGAAACTGCAACTGGGGTCAGACCTTCCCATTCAGGTCTTGACCTGCACCGAGCCTCATATCTCTCCCAGAACAGGTCAAGACCCTCTGGCCTGGTGAAGCTAACTGTATAATCCCGTGTCCCAGCTACATGTATAAAGGCATACAGATCATTTGCCCCAAAACCCATCTCTAAAATCATGTCCACCACTGCACGCCGTGCTGGAGGGATCGCACCACCTTCCCATTTCAGAATAACAACATTACGTCTGGGACCCCCAGCAGAAGCCAGAGACCCAAGACCAGATCCTGGTGTGCTCAAAGTGGAAGCCTGTAGGGGAAAACCCCGCTTGGGAGCAGAGCTACCAGGAGCAGAGCGTACCACCTGAGCAAAGGTAAGTTTATCAGGGCCAAGGCCCCACACTGAAGTCATAGCAGTCTGTACATTACTATTATTATTCACTGCTTGAACGGAGTTGGTAGGACTGTCCACACTTGAACTGGGACCATTGTTCATCACACTGGTACTGGGATGATTTTTATCAGTCACACAAAACTTCACATTCCCATCAGGAATAATCACAGTTTCTGCTGCAATACCAGCTGTTTCCTGAAGCTGTGCTGTAGAGTCCTCAGCAGCTGTGGGGCAAACAGCTTCAGCCAAAGGGGGGTTAATTGGCTCTGCTGAATCTTGTAGTTCATCTGCAGGAATGTCATTTTTTAAAAGCAAACTTTGCTGTACTGCAGCATCAGCAGGCACAGCATTGCTACAGACAGGACTAGCAGCCTGACTCTCACTGGGCACATTGTCTGTATCAGTCACAGTGTTGAATGGCACAAAAATTGTTTTATCCACAGTATGGGACTTGACAGGCTTTACCTTGTCAGGCACATTGTCTGTAATGTCCTCATCATTAAATGCCAGCTGATCCCCCCGCATAGGAGACTCCATTACCTGGATGGCCCTGAGCATGCCTCCTGAGTCCTGGGAAGGCATGGGGCTGCTTACCTCTCCCTGAGGGGGCAGGGGGTCTGAACTGGGGGTCTCCTCCTCCACCTCCATCTTTGTCATCCTCGCAAATCTTTTCTCATTACAAAACTTTTCTTTAAATGGCCCATCTCTTCCTTCCATGATGGACACAATGGTCTCCTGGTGTTCCACCCGAACCTTGGCCAGTTGGATCTCCGGATCCATGGACCCTCGTTTCTGGCTATGCAAGCCCTCCCGCTGCCTTCTCAGGCGCTTCAGCTCCGCTCTCAGTTTATAGAGCTTGTCTCTTTCCCTATTCAGGGCTTTAATCCCGGCCACCACTCGCTCCTGAATTGCCTCCGAGCCTTCATCCTTACCAGGGGCAGAAAGATCACAAGCCATGGTTTGTACAGAGGAAGGCATGTCACCTGATGGCCCAGGAGATGGCTGGGAGCTTCCAGCAGGAGAGGCCCTGCTGGCCTCCATGGCTTCCCCAGAAAGGGGCCAGGAGAGCTGGGATAGATTTCCTCACCAGTCCCCTCTCACACGGATCTGCAGCAGCTCCAGACAGACAGCCTCCTCCTGACACACCTGTGCTCCAATGATGGGTGGAGCACTATTCCTCCCACTGATACCAATGATGAGTCACTAGTTCTTCCACTGACACCAGTGATGGAGCACTATTCCTCCCACTGATAGCAATGATGGGGCACTAGTTCTTCCACTGACACCAATGATGGGGCACTATTCCTCCCACTGATACCAATGATGGAGCACTATTCCTCCCACTGATACCAATGATGGAGCACTATTCCTCCCACTGATACCAATGATGGGACACTATTCACCCCACTGATACCAATGATGGGACACTATTCACCCCACTGATACCAAAGGTGGGGAACTATTCACCCAACTGATACCAATTATGCGCCACTATTTTCCTAACTGATACCAATGATGGGGCTTTTTCTACTCCCGATGGGCACATTCCGGCCCTCCTAAAGCCTGAAGGATAGCAAACTGGCCTTGAGTTTGGAAAGTTTGGAGACCCCTGCTCTAGGACACCCTGTACATCATTTGTTTTTAGGAACTGGCATTGTTAGTTTTCAGCATGCACCTTTCTGTACTAAAAATGTGCAAATCACAAACCTCCCCTTAGTGTCCCCAAATGAAAAATGCCTCTGTGTGCTTCAGGGACAACTGAAGCTGTAGTTGATGCAAATACACAGGTCTGTTTGATTTCACACAACTGTTCAGTCTGGCTAATGAGACTGTTGCAAGGAGAAAGGACTGCGGCAGATGGTGGAAGAAAACATTTGAGACTGATCATTAGAATTAGTGTTCTTGGACTCTGGATGATATGTAATATGAAAATAAAACAAAAAAGCCCCCATTGAACATGCTTTAGACTTTAGAGATATTCTATAAAGATTAAGAAGGAATGAACCACTCCCTCATGTAGATAAATACAGTCCTCAGAACCTGACTTGATTGCAAGTAAAGTCTCCAACAATATCCTTTCCAGAGCTGACAACTACTTGGAAGACAATGTGGTTGAGTGAATTATATCCTTGAAACCAAACCTTTAGGAAAACAATGTTCACCTCTAGGGCAGTTTCATGATTAGGTTTAATACGTGCAATAAATATCACTAGAAAGAAAGAAATAATGGTATTCAGTCCATAATAGCCCCATTGGGCATTGCTTTCAAAATCTAGTGCAGTGTGAACCACACCAATGATGACTTAAGTTCTTAATAAAGGCGCTGTAATGAAATTCCACATCCAGTGGTAATTCCAAAAGTCATGGCATTCAGTATTCAATCTAAGTGCTCCACCACTATGTGCAATGGCCGCTCACCTCAATGTAACACACTTCTATTAAATCACAGGTCTCCGACCTCTTCTTATTTCTCTTTTTTCACATATAACTATTATCTATTACTTCGCTCCTTATCGGCACTTATACAGTCTTGATAGTTCCCACACTTGTCCTGGGTAGGCCGGATTAATTCCGTAAAAATTACTATTCTGTCCAAACTTTTATATTATTTTAGCACTCTCCCGATGTGGGTTCCATCACACTTTCTGCACCTGCTCCAGAATAGAATTTTCCAGTTCATTTGGGCTAACAACGCCCTAGGATCTCCAGAACGACCCTTATGATGCATAAACTACAGGGGGGCCTGGGGGTTCCTAGCATCGAAATATAGCCAAATATTACCTTGCCGCTCAGATTGCCCAATTATCCCTCGATAGATGTTCCCCTGTGGGTACTTTTGGAACTGCCCAACTGAGCTCGCCTGTTCGCCAAATAGCGAACAATTTGGGGTGTTGGCGGCAAATTCGAAAGCTGCGGAACACCCTTTAAAAGTCTATTAGAGAAATCAAAAGTGCTAATTTTAAAGGCTTATATGCACGGTATTGTCATAAAAAATGTATGGGGACCTGGGTCCTGCCCCAGGGGACATGTATCAATGCAAAAAAAAAGTTTTCAAAACGGCCGTTTTTTCGGGAGCAGTGATTTTAATAATGCTTAAAGTGAAACAATAAAAGTGAAATATTCCTTTAAATTTTGTACCTGGGGGTGTCTATAGTATTAAATAAATAACAGTGCAGCGCTAATATTACGAGAAGCAGACTAACATATTGATCATAGCATAAAATTACTGAAAGTCCCCTTTTGATGTAGAAGAAAATGGAAAAGAAGAGTTGACAGAAACGATCTCCTCTGCGGTGGTAAAGGTGCTCACAGACATTCATATAGTCAGGGCCGTCTTTAATTTTGATTGGGCCCTGGGCAAACATTTTCTTGGGCCCCCCACCCCCCCTCCATTCTGAGACATACAAAAAATAGCAGGTAGACTCAAAATCAGTTTACTGCAGCAGATCACGCAGCGATCGCAATTGTTTGCCAGAGGTTACAGCCTATCCTTACTGCTCACTGGCTGGTTTCTAGAGGTTACAACACATAATTTCTGCTTGTCGATTGGTTGCTAGAGGTTAATGTACATTATTAGCGCTCACTAATTGGTTGCTAGGGGTTACAGCACATCATTACCACTTACTGATTGGTTGCTAGAGATTAAAGCAGATCACTACTGTTCGCTGATTGGTTGCTAGAGGTTAATGCACATCATTATCTCTCACTGAGCAGTGGAGCAATCCCAAATAATTGAGCAAGTAAAGGGGCACATTAATACACATACAACAGGAGAGTGTCAGAGAGTGCAGACATACTACAGGAGAGGTTCAGAGACTGCGGACATACTGCAGGAGACAATCAGAGACTGCAGACATACTGCAGGAGATTACCAGATACTGCGGACATACTGCAGGAGACAATCAGAGACTGTGGACATACTGCAGGAGATTACCAGAGACTGTGGACATACTGCAGGAGACATTTAGAGGCTGCGGACATACTGCGGGAGACATTTAGAGACTGCGGACATACTGCAGGAGATTACTAGAGACTGCGGACATACTGCAGGAGATTACTAGAGACTGCGGACATACTGCAGGAGATTACTAGAGACTGCGGACATACTACAGGAGACAATTAAAGACCACGGACATACTGCAGGAGACAATCAGAGACTGCGGACATACTGCAGGAGATTACCAGAGACTGTGGACATACTGCAGGAGATTACCAGAGACTGCGGACATACTGCAAGAGACAATCAGAGATTGCGGACATACTATATGGAGAAGGGTGGATGGAGGGCGCGTGATCAATTGCTCACATCAAAGTGTGTATAATTTATTCATATATAATGAAATAAAAACAAATAAATAAATAATACCAATTGTACGTTTCATGCAAACAGGTAACAAAATATGCAAAAAGAGGAAAAAATAGGTTAAAAGTAACACAAGCCCATGCTAAGGTGAGTGTTTAAAATCGGCTGACGCGTTTTTGAGGATAACCTCTTCATCAGAGCCTTGAGAACCAGGGCACAGTCTGTATAGGCCGGTAGGCCAACATGTGTACATAAAAAGGAATGGCTAGTTGGGAGGTGTAGCCTGTGATGAATAGTTAGTTATTCTGAGTTCCATACCAGTCCACGTTCAAACGTTCTATGTGGTGTGTTAACGGTATGTGTGTTCTCCTTTGAATTGTTGATGTGAGACTGTGCAGTGGATCAGTCTCACGGGCTGGATGGAGGAGAGGCTGCAGCCTGTGTACGTCCTAGGGGGAGAAGGCAGTCCTGTGCTCTAGGAGGATGGAAGAGGGAAGATATCTCTTCATACACTGCTAGAGCCGTGTGTGTCTGAAGCTGTCTCATAGGTGAATGTCCAAACACACCCTCACAAGCACAGGAGTAATCTTTCCTTGTCCACTGCGGACACACTGCAGGAGATTACTAGAGACTGTGGACATACTGCAGGAGATTACTAGAGACTGTGGACATACTGCAGGAGATTACTAGAGACTGCGGACATACTACAGGAGACAATTAAAGACTAAGGACATACTGCAGGAGACAATCAGAGACTGCAGACATTATACAGGAGATGGTCAGAGAACTTTCAGCAATGCACAGCTTTACAGTTGAATAACACAGCTCAGGCTTTAAACATTCAGGCATTTTATGGGTGTAAGGACATACCTCGTCAGCCAAACTAACTACATACATTCAGGTGTGTGGGCGGGGCTTCCACTCTCTGCTCTCACTACAACAGCCGGGAGTTCCACTGATGCTTTGTTGGGGGGGCACATCACCCGTGAATTGGGGCCCCGATGACAGCTTTGCAGAGTGCACAGAAGACATGGGTGGATCTATTCCCGCGCTAGCCAGCTGAGAGGGGTGGGGCCAGGAGCTCCACTGACGCTCTGACCCGCCCACGTGCAGCCTGTGTACTCGGAATAGAGCGTCTGTAGTGAGAGCCAGTGATCAGAGTGAGAGTGTCATTGGAGCTCCAGGCCCCACCCCCGGACCTCTGTATTCACCAGCCAGTATAGAGGGGGCCGGGAGCTCCACTGACGCTCCCACTCCGATCACTGGCTCTCACTACAGACGCTCTTTTCCGAGTATACAGGCTGCACGTAGGCGGGGTCAGAGCGTCAGTGGAGCTCCCGGCCCCGCCCCCTCTCAGCTGGCTAGCACGGAATACATCCTCCCGTATCCTCTGTGCGCTCTGCAAAGCTGTCATCGGGCCCCAATTTACGGCTAGCGCGGGCCCCCAAACAAAGATTGGGCCCGGGGCAAGTGCCCCATTTTCCCTGCACTAAAGACGGCCCTGCATATAGTGCAACTTAATCTATTATTCCACCACCAGCTAGCCAAACCACTCACCTCAGTCACTGGACCCCTGAACTAACAGATGGGTCAAACAGGCATTCACCACTGAAAGTGGTCATAGATGGAGGCTTGGGTAGACAGATGAAAGGGATACGATGTCACACCACTTTAAACAACCGCACGTTGTTACTCTTAATTTCCAACCGAAGTACCATGAAATACAATAAAAAATATATAGTGCACACTGTATGGCTAAAATCACTTTCTTTATTCTAAAAGACAGATACTCACATAAATAGCACTATAACCCCAGTGCTGGGATGAATGGTATGTAGCCTTTACAGACATAGGTGGATAAGGTGGCTGCAGTGATGTCCCAGGGTCCTCCAGCACGCGTATCGTCCTAATGCGAGACTTCCTCATCGGTAGTGGAGGCCCGTGCGTCTATTCTATATATAATATGCCACCTATATGATTCACCTGTGTGATTACCCTCCTCTGGCAAATGCTGCCCAATTGGCAACCTTGAGGTTACAAAATCACTTTCTGTTTACATCTGTCCCATCGCTTTAGCGGCCGTGACGTCAACGACGGCATGACGCCCGGTCATGTGACCACAAGCACATGATTCAAGCTTCTAGCTGGAACACACAGGAAGGAAAACTCAGCGCTTTCAAGCCAACCCTCCCTGTGAAGCCATTACCTGGGTAACAAACTAACACAGCCATAAGCACAGCCAGCATACAACCCGCTCCATGCATGTACATAGGAGCCGGAGAACATCATCAGCTATACTTGACCAGTGTTCAAACACCCCCAGCAGGCTCACAGGAAGGGATATTTTTATGTGTGTTAAAAACTGATGTCCAATCAGAGAACATATTTAATAATCTTAATTTAGAAAGAATAAAAAAGAAAATAAGGCAAAAGAATACCTCACTTATTTTAAAAAACTGACATCATTGCAGCCACCATTTAACAATATTAAACAAAAACATCACCATTCAAATTCAATCCTCATTAATATAATCACAATCTAAACATGATAAATCAAATGTGACCTTCAGGTCTAGTATGGATTTTAATGGGAACCCCACACCAAAATTTTAAAAAAATGGCGTGGGGGTTCCCCCAAAAATCCATACCAGACCCCTATCCGAGCATGCAACCTGGCAGGCCGCAGGAAAATAGGGGGGACGAGAGAGCACCCCTCCTCCAGAACCCTACCAGGCCACATGCCCTCAACATGGGGAGAGTGCTTTGGGGTAGCCCCCCAAAGCACCTTGTCTCCATGTTGATGGGGACAAGGGCCTCATCCCCACAACCCTTGCCTGGTGGTTGTGGGGGTCTGCGGGCGGGGGGCTTATCGGAATCTGGAATCTTTAACAAGGGGACCCCCAGATCCCCTGTGTGATCCCCTTTGACCTGTGTGAAATGGTAACGGGTACATTGTACCCGTACCATTTCACAAAAAAGTGTCAAAATGTAAAAAAAAACAAGACACACCTTGGGACAAGTCCTTTATTAAAAAATAAAAAAATAAAAATGTCCCACAAAGTCTATTCATCTTTTTCAATGGCTCCGCCGACGGCCCGAAAAATAAAATGAAAAAAACCCCGCCACCGACCCGCCTCTATGGGAGGCACTCGCCTTATGATGCTTCAGCGCCGATGACAGTTATTTTATAACTACACGGTGACGTACCTGGGTGACCCCACCCCCCTCTGACGCAGGGGGACTTCAGAGTTTTTTCTCTCTCTTTGTTAATATCTGTGTACCTGACCTGCAAATATACTGCCAATGGAAGAGGAGTTGCCCTTTTTGTTAAAGAAATATATATATATTTTTCGGTTTTTTTTTGGCAGCAGTCAGCAAACGTTTTTCAGTGCAACTAATGTATTCATTTTTTTGAATACAGATGCAATGCTCTTTAACAGTCTTGGTTGGAGCAGCATTAAATCTGTAGTTTTTTTTGTTTTTTTTCATTATTATTTTTATTATTTTTCTTGTTACTCACCTCTCTTCTGTTCCTTTTCCTTCATTAATATTATGCTCTCTAAGTTTTTCTTTTGGTTTCTATTGTCTATCTCCTCAAGATAATGTAACTACGACACCAGTCATATAATTTTTGTTTTTAGGAGGCGTGAGCATTCCTGCCCGCCAGTACCATATTTTACACCCAGTGAAACCAAAGTATCCCTGGACATCCAGGTCTTATGTAATTCTACCTCCCAAGTGTAATTGAGCCCTGTGAGTAGGTGTGGTGAACACAGGGACCTGGCAATAGCAGGCAGTGTTTACTATCCCTACCATCAAGGGCAATGGATGATACTAGCTGTTGCTCGGACCCTGTACCCTGTGGGGATCCCACTTTACTCGTCCACATTACACCCCTTATAAGCATTTAGTCTTAGTGGCCAACTCGCTGCTCCTGTCCGGCATTCCTCCAATAACTGTACACTGACATTCTCCTTCTTTTTCTTTTGTATTCATGAACGACTGTCCGGAGGCCCGCCGGACCACCACCTGAAGAAGCTACGACAACCAAGTCATCTCTTGAGACAAATGTGCAACGAATAAGACTCTCCTGAACTCTCCTTCGCCATGCTAAAAAGTGCTGTCTTGTGGTCTGATCCAATTGGTGCAACCATTACACCGTATTCCCAAGTTACAGGACTAGATATGCCAGGATCCCGCCATCAATGTTGGAGTTCGGCTCTTCCAAGGCAGAAAGGTGATGAAACATTGCAGTACAGGCACTCAGAGTTCGGATGTGAAGTCTCAAAGGCACCAGGATTTCTTTGCTGTCTCAAGTCTACCTGGATGGGTTCCGGCGTGTTCAAGAAAGGAAAAGGAGGCCTCAGTGGTGGTGGGGAAGGGTCGGGGCTTCTGGACTGGTGGGTGGGTACAGGATCAATGATCATCATCATGGATAATGGATCATTGTTTTTGCACAGTTATCATTCCTTATTGATTTCATGGGTTATAGCTGCAACCGCATGGGTTTTCATATAGATAAAAGGTTTTAATCACTTATGTTATGTATCATTAAGCATATAAGTGAGGTAGGTAAAAATCGCCTTATCAAAGGGTGCAGGCATGGAACAGGAAAGGGTGCGGACATGGTACAGGAGAGGGTGCGGACATGGTACAGGAGAGGGTAATCCGGCGTACACGATCGGACTTTCCGCCAACAAAACTGTATTTTTGTTTGAAGGATGTTGGCTCAAACTTGTCTTGCATACACACGGTCACACACATGTTGGCCCAAAATTCCGAACGTGAGAACTCGGTGACGTACAAGACATATGACGAGCCGAGAAAAAGGAAGTTCAATAGCCAACACGGCTCCTTCTGCTTGATTCCGAGCATGCATGAACTTTTGTGCAATGGACTTGTGTACACACGATCGGACTTTCTGACAACAAAGTTATGTTGGCGGAAAATTTGAGAACCTGCTCTCAAACATTTGTTGGCGGAAATTCCGACAGGAGACTGTCAGAGAGGGTGCAGACATGGTACAGGAGAGGGTGAAAGGTGGCAAGCATGGAACAGGCGAGGGTGAGAGGGTGCAGGCATGGTACAGGAGAGGTTGAGAGGGTGCAGGCATGGAACAGGAGAGGGTGAGAGGGTGGAGGCTGTCAGGGCTGGCTCAGCCCTTCCTTCTCTGAGCTGGCCGCTCAGCTGTCGGCTAATTGCCAGCTCTCTTTTCTCTTCACAGTTAACCAGCTGTTGTGGATCTGCTCATCAGTCCTGCCTACTTAAAGATGTCCAGCTCACTTCTTTCCTGCCTTCGCCTTGGTCACATCACAAGAAACCATCTCCTGCTTTCCTGTTTAAACACTGGCTTGCTGACATCCCTTCTGGCTCCTCATCCTGCTTGCTGTTCCTCCACTTGGATCCCTGACTTCTGGCCTGGCTGATTACCCGATCTGGTTACTGAACTCTGGCTTGGCTGACTACCCAATCCGGTTACTGGACTCTGGCTATGCTTTGACAATGCTTACTCTATTTACCTTTTTATTTTTATTAATAAACAAGTGTGATTTAACTGTACTTCTGTCTCGGTCTGGTTCATGGTTTCTGACAGTAGGCGAAGGCCATGAATTCAGAAGATACAGTCAATCCACTTGTTGGTAATATTTTTTCCAGATTGGATGAGTAAGATCACCGCATGGATCAGTTTGCCATTGCGTTACAAACGCTCCTGAGTCGCATGGCTCACCTGGAATCCCCCACTGTGGCTGCTCCGGTACAACCTGAGTTGCAGGCCGTCCCTTCTGCTGCGCCAGTCTCTGTGCAGGCACCCACCTTGAGTATTACTTCTATTAGAGGTATGTCTGGTTCCGTCCCACTTCCCCAGTGATTTGGGGGCGATCCAGTTCAGTGCAGAGGGTTTCTCAACTAAGTTGAGATATACTTTGAGATGCTGCCCCAGGCATTTCCCACGGACAGAAACAAAGTAGAGTTTGTGATATCTTTGCTTTCTGAGAGAGCCTTGGTCTGGGCTAACCCTCTATGGGAGATGCAAAAACCTGTTGTCTTGCGTTACCCTGAGTTTGTGGCCTCCTTTAAAAGGGTATTTGATGTTCCCGCACGCTCTGCTTCTGCTGCCAAGTGCTTCATGTCCATCAGAGTACGAGAACTGTTACCGACTACGCCATTGAGTCCTGTACTGTGGCAGCAGAGGCCCTCGTGGCTGCTTTTTTTCATGGTGTCTCAGATTCCATCAAGGATGATATAGCAGCCCGAGATATACCCCCTGAGCTGGAGAGCTTTATTTCGTTTGCCATCCTCATTAACTCCAGACTCGGAGAAACACTTTCTTTTAAGGAACGCTTGCGGAAGTCTCCTGTACATTTGCCTCTGAGCTTTGCAGTCCCACCCATGCCTCCCTCACCTCCCATGCCTCCTGGTACCGAGTCGGTCAGTGAAGATGAACCCATACACTTGGGCTTCACGCATCTCTCTGCGGATGAGAAAGCCTTTAGGAGGAGGGAGAGATTGTGCCTTTATTGTGGCCAGGCAGGTCACCTTTTGAAGTCTTGTCCTACCCATCCTGGGAACACCCGAACCTTGAGGTCCTGTCATGGACAGACCTTAGGTGGTGTTGTGTCGTCCCCAGTTATCCAGAAGGATAAGTCCCTGGTTTCGGTCACCCTTTCTTGGGCTAAGTCATCTATCGAGATACAGGCTCTAATCGACTCAGGGGCTGCAGGCCTGTTCACTGATGCTGCCTTTGTATCAAAGCACTCGATTCCACTGCAGCTGCGTGACACTCCACTTGCCATTGAGGCTCTTGACAGGAAACCTCTACTGCCTGCCCATGTGACTCATGAGACGGTTCCGTTGTCCATGGCCATAGGGGCTCTACACCATGAGATAATCCAATTCCAAGTGATTTCCTCTCCTAAGTTTCCGCTGGTTATTGGTTATCCTTGGTTACAGAGGCACAACCCCTCTTTTGATTGGCTCCGTGCTGAGGTTCTCTCCTGGTCACCACAATGCAGTGAAACATGCTTCCGGAAGGTAGCCTAGGTCCTGTGTACCTCTTCACTCTCCTCCCTGCCAGAGGAGTACTGTGATTTTAGCGATGTCTTTGACAAAGGTCAAGCCGGTAGTTTGCCTCCACACCAGCCGTATGATTGTGCAATTGACCTTCAACCTGGTGCCACTCCCCCCGTGGTCAGGTTTACCCCTTGTCGGTCTTGGAGGATAAAGCCATGGAGGAGTATGTTGCAGACGCACTTTTTCGAGGTTTCATCCGCAAATCCTCGTCTCCTGCTGGTGCTGGTTTCTTCTTTGTGAAGAAGAAGAGTGGTGAACTGAGACCTTGCATTGATTATAGGGGTCTCAATCGCTTCAAGATTAAAAATGCCTACCCGATCTCATTGATTACAGAGTTATTTGACCGCCTCAAGGGAGCAACGGCTTTCACTAAGTTTGATCTGAGAGGGGCTTACAATCTCGCGAGGATTAAGGAGGGCGACGAGTAGAAAACTGCGTTTAATACCAGAACAGGCCATTCTGACCCTCAGATGATGTCATAAGTGACGAAATGCGTCAGGGTGGAGCCACACGACGTACGCAGACCCATCAGTCAACCCAGGGTAAGACAGCTTCGTTCCCCATGGAAGGTATCCATTGAAGGCAGTAGGAGACGCTGTGGAACCTGGTGTCTTTGTCTGATGCTTTTTAGTGAACACCGCTTTTTGATTTGCACATTCTTGTAAGTGTACATCTGGAAGGGGGACTCCTTCCCCCCTCCTTTCTGTGTTTTATAATAAAACTGATTCAAACGAGATTACACTATGTCCGAACCTTCTCTTTCATTGCTCATGTAACTGAATGACTCGAGCGAGATTCCGTTCTGAACAAGGGAGAGAGAACACCGATTCGGACGTCTATCGTTTTGGATGACATACACGCTAAGATCTATCTCTCGTCTGGTAAGAGTTTGCCTAAGAGCGGGTTTTTTCACACCCCCCCCCCCTTTTTATTCGAGCACGTGTGGTGTCTGGACCCCTTCTCTTTTGGTAACAGCTGTTCTTTCGGAAAAGGCTACTTTAGAAGACTGTTTCCTCCCAAGAGGAGTTTTTTATCTCCAAAAGGATTGTTTATCCGTTTTCCATTGAATGAATGTGTTTGTCATATTAATGCTAATTCATGGACTTTTATTGATTTTATGGATTTGATGAACTTTTACCATTGATCATTTATGGTTTATGAACTAATTTTATTCATAAGCACTGCCCGAGTCCATTGGACTTCCCTGTTATGTTGAATAAACAAGTGTGATTTAACTGTACTTCTGTCTTGGTCTGGTTCATGGTTTCTGACACAGGCAATGGAACAGGAGAGGGTGAGAGGGTGCGGACATAGTACAGGAGAGGGTGAGAGGGTGCAGGCATGATACAGGAGAGGGTGAGAGGGTGCAGACATGGTACAACAGAGGGTGCGGACATGGTACAGGAGAGGGTGCAAGCATGGTACAGGAGACTGTCAGAGAGGGTGTAGACATGGTACAGGAGACTGTCAGAGAAGGTGCGGACATGGTACAAGAGAGGGTGAAAAAATGCAGGCATGGTACGAAAAGGAAAAAGGAAAACAGGGAACCCCCCTAATGGGGCTTTAATGCAGCCAATAATATGGTTCGAAAGAGTGATGGAATGATCAAATGTAATTTTTATTAGTACAAAGGTTATAAAAATTAGTGACTTCTGACATTAAAAATCAAGACATGAACTGTGTTACAGACATTGTTAAAAAGCCGGCAACAATATAAAATACAGTATAGCTAAAACAACAAGATCAAAAATTAGTTATAGATGTACTGACGCGTTTCGACCCCAATGGGTCATCTTCAGAGGACAGATGATTAACAGCTGCAAAAATGTAAGCATGTATACAATCTGTATTCCATATATTTTTTGTTTCACTCCTTACTGTTTTTTTCAAAAAAAAAAAAAAGATTGTGATACATGCTTACATTTTTGCAGCTGTTAATCATCTGTCCTCTGAAGATGACCCATTGGGGTCAAAACGCGTCAGGACATCTATAACTATTTTTTGACCTTGTTGCTTTGGCTATACTGTATTTTATATTGTTGCTTTTTAACAATGTCTGTAACACAGTTCATGTCTTGACTTTTAATGCCAGAAGTCACTAATTTTTATATCCTTTGTACTAATAAAAATTACATTTGATCATTCCATCACTCTTTCGAACCATATTATTGGCTGCATTAAAGCCTCATTAAGGGGGTTCCCTGTTTTCCTTTTTCTTTTTCATGCATCTTGTGGGGTGCGTAGCCCTCTTGTCCTTAACTCTCTGAGTGTCTCCCTTCTTTTCAAGCTGGCAGGCGAGGGTGAGAGGGTGCAGGCATGGAACAGGAGAGGGCGAGAGGGTGCAGGCATGGTACAGGAGAGGGGGAGAGGGTGCAAGTAGGGTACAGGTGAGGGTGAGAGGGTGCGGACATGGTACAGGGGAGGGTGAGAGGTTGCGGACATGGTACAGTTAAGGGTGAAAGGATGCAGGCATGGAACAGGAGAGGGTGAGAGGGTGCAGGCATGGTACAGGAGAGGGTGCAGGCATGGTACAGGAGAAGGTGCGGACATGGTACAGGAGAGGGTGCGGACATGGTACAGGAGAAGGTGCGGACATGGTACAGGAGAGGGTTTGGACATGGTACAGGAGAGGGTGTGGACATGGTACAGGAGAGAGTAATGCCGCGTACACACGATCGGACTTTCCGCCAACAAAACCGTGGATTTTTGTTCGAAGGATGTTGGCTCAAACTTGTCTTGCATACACATGGTCACACAAATGTTGGCCCAAAATTCCGAATGTGAGAACGCGGTGACGTACAAGACATACGACGAGCCAAGAAAAAGGAAGTTCAATAGCTAGTGCGGCTCCTTCTGCTTGATTCTGAGCATGCATGAACTTTTGTGCGATGGACTTGTGTACACACGATCAGACTTTCCGACAACAAAGTTATGTTGGTGGAAAATTTGAGAACCTGCTCTCACACATTTGTTGGCGGAAATTCCGACAGGAGACTGTCAGAGAGGGTGCAGACATGGTACAGGAGAGGGTGAAAGGTGGCAGGCATAGAACAGGCGAGGGTGAGACGGTGCAAGCATGGTACAGGAGAGGGTAAGAGGGTGCAGACATGGTACAGGAGAGGGTGCGGACATGGTACAGGAGAGGGTAAGGACATGGTACAGGAGAGGGTGCAGGCATGGTACAGGAGACTGTCAGAGAGGGTGCAGACATGGTACAAGAGACTGTCAGAGAAGGTGCCGACATGGTACAGGAAAGGGTGAAAGGTGGCAGGCATGGAACAGGCGAGGGTGAGAGGGTGCAGGCATGGTACAGGTAAAGGTGAGAGGGTGCGGACATGGTACAGGAGAGGGTGAGAGGGTGCAGGCATGGTACAGGAGAGGGTGAGAGGGTGCAGGCATGGTACAGGTGAGAGGGTGCAGACATGGTATAGGAGAGGGTGGGAGGGTGCAGGCATGGTACAGGAGGGCGTGAGAGGGTGCAGGCATGGTACAGGAGAGGGTCAGAGGGTACAGGCATGGAACAGGAGAGGGAGAGAGGGTGCAGGCATGGTACAGGAGAGGGTGCGGACATGGTACAGCAGGGCATGCGAGGGTGCGGACACAGTACAGGAAATGGGGGAAAGGATGCAGGCATGGAACAGGGGAGAGTGAGAGGGTGCAGGCATGGTACAGGAGAGGGTGTGGACATGGTACAGGAGAGGGTGCGGACATGGTATAGGAGAGGGTGCGGACATGGTACAGGAGAGGGTGTGGACATGGTACAGGAGAGAGTAATGCCGCGTACACACGATCGGACTTTCCGCCAACAAAACCGTGGATTTTTGTTCGAAGCATGTTGGCTCAAACTTGTCTTGCATACACATGGTCACACAAGTGTTGGCCCAAAATTCCGAATGTGAGAACGCGGTGACGTACAAGACATACGACGAGCCAAGAAAAAGGAAGTTCAATAGCCAGTGCGGCTCCTTCTGCTTGATTCTGAGCATGCGTGAACTTTTGTGCGATGGACTTGTGTACACACGATCAGACTTTCCGACAACAAAGTTATGTTGGTGGAAAATTTGAGAACCTGCTCTCACACATTTGTTGGCGGAAATTCCGACAGGAGACTGTCAGAGAGGGTACAGACATGGTACAGGAGAGGGTGAAAGGTGGCAGGCATAGAACAGGCGAGGGTGAGACGGTGCAACCATGGTACAGGAGAGGGTGAGAGGGTGCAGACATGGTACAGGAGAGGGTGCGGACATGCTACAGGAGAGGGTAAGGACATGGCACAGGAGAGGGTGCAGGCATGGTACAGGAGACTGTCAGAGAGGGTGCAGACATGGTACAGGAGACTGTCAGAGAAGGTGCCGACATGGTACAGGAGAGGGTGAAAGGTGGCAGGCATGGAACAGGCGAGGGTGAGAGGGTGCAGGCATGGTACAGGTAAAGGTGAGAGGGTGCAGACATGGTACAGGAGAGGGTGAGAGGGTGCAGGCATGGTACAGGAGAGGGTGAGAGGGTGCAGGCATGGAACAGGAGAGGGTCAGAGGGTACAGGCATGGAACAGGAGAGGGGGAGAGGGTGCAGGCATGATACAGGAGAGGGTGCGGACATGGTTCAGCAGGGGATGCGAGGGTGCGGACACGGTACAGGAAAGGGTGAAAGGATGCAGGCATGGAACAGGGGAGAGTGAGAAGGTGCAGGCATGGTACAGGAGAGGGTGCGGACATGGTACAGGAGAGGGTGCGGACATGGTACAGGAGAGGGTGTGGACATGGTACAGGAGAGGGTGTGGACATGGTACAGGAGAGAGTAATGCCGCATACACACGATCGGACGTTCCGCCAACAAAACCGTGGATTTTTGTTCGAAGGATGTTGGCTCAAACTTGTCTTGCATACACATGGTCACACAAATGTTGGCCCAAAATTCTGAATGTGAGAACGCGGTGACGTACAAGACATACGATGAGCCAAGAAAAAGGAAGTTCAATAGCCAGTGCGGCTCCTTCTCCTTGATTCTGAGCATGCATGAACTTTTGTGCGATGGACTTGTATACACACGATCAGACTTTCCGACAACAAAGTTATGTTGGTGGAAAATTTGAGAACCTGCTCTCACACATTTGTTGGCGGAAATTCCGACAAGAGACTGTCAGAGAGGGTGCAGACATGGCACAGGAGAGGGTGAAAGGTGGCAGGCATAGAACAGGCGAGGGTGAGACGGTGCAAGCATGGTACAGGAGAGGGTGAATGAATGAATGAATGAATGAATGAATGAATGATTTGTAAAGCGCTGCAATTGCGAACTGAATCGCCTCAAGGCGCTGGATGTATTCTCTGTAGCCAGCTTCTAGAAAAGGAAGGTCTTTAGTTTTTTCCTGAAGGCCTGATGGTTTTCTTCCATGCGGAGGTTGGTTGGGAGAGCATTCCATAGTCGAGGTCCTTGGACTGCAAATCTACGTTCTCCCTTTGCTTTGTAGCGGTATTTGGGAATGAGGAGGAGGTTTTGGTTAGCTGATCGAAGACTGCGATTCGGTGTGTAGTGTTTTATTTTTTCCCGGAGATATTGCGGAGCGTTTCCTTGTATGCATTTATGGGTGAGGCAGAGGGTCTTGAATATGATCCGATTCTTCACAGTTAGCCAATGTAGGCTTCTTAGGGATGGGGAGATGGATTCCCAGGGCTTTTTTCCTGTTAACAGTCTTGCCGCCGTATTTTGAATGAGTTGCAAGCGCGCAAGCTGATATTGGGGTAGACCTACGTAGAGGGAATTTGCGTAGTCGAGTCGGGAATTGATGATCGTTCCCACAACTGCCGCTTTGTCCTCTTCTGGGATGAAGGGGATGAGTCTGCGAAGCAGGCGGAGGAGGTGGTGGGATCCGCTCACCACCGATCCTATTTGTGCATCCATTGTCATTCCTGAGTCAAAGATGACTCCGAGACTCTTGACTTTGGTGCTGGGGGAGATGGTCTGTCCGAGGATGGAGGGTGGTGTCCACGGAGTCTTAATTTTGGAATTTTTGTTGGCTTGCAGAAGAAGAAGTTCTGTTTTTGATTCGTTGAGTTTGAGGGAGCTAGTGGTCATCCAGTCACTGATTAAAGTGAGGCATTTCTGTAGTTGCTGATGATGATCTTTTTGTCCGTTAATGCGAAGGTAGAGTTGGGTGTCGTCTGCGTATGAGTGGAAGCAGAGGTCCGTTTTCCTGATGATATTGAGAAGCGGGCGGATGTAGATGTTAAATAGCACTGGTGACAAGGGTGAGCCCTGAGGGACTCCACAGGAGACTGCCCGAGATTCCGAGGTGAATGTTCCCAGTTTCACTGTCTGAGAGCGATTCTCTAAGAAGGATGTAAACCATTTTAGGGCAGAATCTGTGGCTCCTGCAACTTCTGAGAGGCGGACAAGTAAAGTATTGTGGTCCACTGTATCGAATGCTGCGCTGAGGTCTAACAGTACCAGGAGACTCGGTTCTCCGTCATCTGCTGCTTTGAGGGCGTCGTCCCATATTTTGAGAAGTGCTGTTTCTGTGCCATGGCCTGGGCGGAAGCCTGATTGCAGAGGGTCTAGGAGGTGGTGTGTCTCCAGGTGGTGTTGTAGCTGCTGTACTACTGCTTTCTCTATAATCTTGGAGATGGTGTTGAGGCTTGTTATTGGTCTGCGGCAGTTAGGGTCTTTAGGGTCGAGATTAGGTTTCTTTAGCAGGGGTTTGACGATGCCTTGCTTGAGGCAGGTTGGCACAGTCCCTTCTTTGAATGATTGATTTATGAGATGAGTTAGGGTGGGGGCCAGGATGTCGGAACATTCTTTGAACAATTTGGTGGGGATGATGTCGTTTGGTGATGTGCTGTCGCGAAGGCTTCTGATGATGTTTTTAGTCGTGTCCGTAGTGATTGGGGACAGAAAGAACTTCGGTGGTTGAGTGATGTTTGTGTCGATATCCTCTTTTTGCATTGGTTGGGTGAGGTTGGTTGTTATTTTCTGATGAATTGCTTTCCGAATGTTGTCGATTTTGTCGATGAAGAAATCTGATAACTCATTGCAGAATTCTTGAGTATCGTTTGCAGGGGGCTCTAGGCAGGTCGGGTTCATTGATTGAGCAACTATTTTGAAAAGTTCCCGTGGGCGGTTTAAGGCGGATGAGATGGTGTCTGCGAAATGTTCTTTTTTGGCTTTGAAGATTGCCTTGTGGTATTTCACCGTGAGTGCTTTGTAGTTAGCAAGGTTTTCCTTGGTGGGATTTCTTCTCCAGGTTCTCTCAGCTCTTCTGCGTTCTTGCTTGAGTAGGGTGAGAGTGCCATTAAACCAACTTGAGTTTTTTGTGCGGACGGGTGTTCTGCGTTTTGGCGCCACGGAGTCTGCTGTTTGTAGTAAAACTTTGTTTAGGGAGTTGAGTGTTTGTTCCGTTGAGAGGTTTGGGTTTAGCAGAAGAATTTTGCTCGACAATGTAGTTTTGAAGAGTTCAGAGTGTAGTTTCTTCTGAGATCTATTCCAGTGTGTTGCTGTTGCCCGTTTCTGTTTTCGGAGGATGGTGTTAGTGGTGATTTTAAATTTGATAGCATGGTGGTCCGTCCATGGTAGTGGAGTGTTGTCAAATACGTCGATGTCCATATTCTGTTTGAAGATGAGATCTAAAGTGTGTCCTGAACCGTGCGTAGGAGCATTTATCAGTTGTTGCAGGCCAAGTTCTTCCATTTGGTTAACGCAGGCGGTTGCAATAGGGTCTTGGGCAGAGTTTGCCCACAGATTGAAATCCCCAAGTACCAGAAGGTTTTTGGTTTTCAAGGTGTGCATTGAGAAGAATTCAGTGAGCGGCGTGAGGATATTGGTCTTTGGTCCTGGTGGTCTGTAGCATAGTAGTATGTGAATGGTGTCTTGAGGTGTTGTTTGAAGATGCAGTGAGAGTGTTTCCATGAAAGGTACTGAGTTCTGTAAGTTTGGTTTGGTGAACCCCAGGTGCGATTTGAAAATCACTGCTAGACCTCCTCCTTTTTTTCCTATTCTATGCTCAGATAGGATACTGTAGTTCTTGGGCACCAATTCAGTTAGGATGGTGTTGCAGTCGGAAGTTAGCCAGCTTTCTGTAATGAAGAGGCAGTCTATGTTGTTTTCGATGATGAAATCGCGGATTTCCAGCCTGTGCTTGACTGCAGATCTGGTGTTGATCAGGGCGCATGCTAGTTGTTGTGGTTGGATCGGGTGAGAGGGTGCAGACATGGTACAGGAGAGGGTGCGGACATGGTACAGGAGAGGGTAAGGACATGGTACAGGAGAGGGTGCAGGCATGGTACAGAAGAGGGTGAAAGGTGGCAGGCATGGAACAGGCGAGGGTGAGAGGGTGCAGGCATGGTACAGGTAAAGGTGAGAGGGTGCGGACATGGTACAGGAGAGGGTGAGAGGGTGCAGGCATGGTACAGGAGAGGGTGAGAGGGTGCAGGCATGGTACAGGTGAGGGTGAGAGGGTGCAGACATGGTACAGGAGAGGGTGCAGGCATGGTACAGGAGAGGGTGAAAGGGTGCAGGCATGGTACAGGAGAGGGTGAAAGGGTGCAGGCATGGAACAGGAGAGGGTCAGAGGGTACAGGCATGGAACAGGAGAGGGGGAGAGGGTGCAGGCATGGTACAGGAGAGGGTGCGGACGTGGTACAGCAGGGGATGCGAGGGTGCGGACACGGTACAGGAAAGGGTGAAAGGATGCAGGCATGGAACAGGGGAGGGTGAGAGGGTGCAGGCATGGTACAGGAGAGGGTGAGAGGGTGCAGGCATGGTACAGGAGAGGGTGCAGGCATGGTACAGGAGAGGGTGCGGATATGGTAAAGGAGAGAGTAATGTCACATACACACACGATCGGACTTTCCGCCAACAAAACCGTGGATTTTTGTTTGAAGGATGTTGGCTCACACGGTCACACAAATGTTGGCCCAAAATTCCAAATGTGAGAATGCGGTGACGTACAAGACGTACGACGAGCCGAGAAAAAGGAAGTTCAATAGCCAGTGCGGCTCCTTCTGCTTGATTCTGAGCATGCATGAACTTTTGTGCGACGGACTTGTGTACACAAGATCAGACTTTCCGACAACAAAGTTATGTTGACGGAAAATTTGAGAACCTGCTCTCAAACATTTGTTGGCAGAAATTTCGACAGGAGACTGTCAGAGAGGGTGCAGACATGGTACAGGAGAGGGTGAAAGGTGGCAGGCATGGAACAGGCGAGGGTAAGAGGGTGCAGGCATGGAACAGGTGAGGATGAAAGGGTGCAGGCATGGTACAGGAGAGGGTGAGAGGGTGCGGACATGGTACAGGTGAGGGTGAGAGGGTGCAGGCATGTAACAGGAAAGGGTGAGAGGGTGCGGACATGGTACAGGGGAGGGTGAGAGGGTGCAGGCATAGTACAGGGGAGGGTGAGAGGGTGCAGGCATGGAACAGGAGAGGGTCAGAGGGTGCACGCATGGTACAGGAGAGGGTGAGAGGGTGCAGGCATGGAACAGGAGAGGGTAAGAGGGTGCAGGCATGGAACAGGTGAGGATGAGAGGGTGCAGGCATGGTACAGGAGAGGGTGAGAGGGTGCGGACATGGTACAGGTGAGGGTGAGAGGGTGCAGGCATGTAACAGGAGAGGGTGAGAGGGTGCGGACATGGTACAGGGGAGGGTGAGAGGGTGCAGGCATAGTACAGGGGAGGGTGAGAGGGTCCAGGCATGGAACAGGAGAGGGTCAGAGGGTGCAGGCATGGTACAGGAGAGGGTGAGAGGGTGCGGACATGGTACAGGGGAGGGTGAGAGGGTGTGGACATGGTAAAGGAGAGGGTATTGCCGCGTACACACGATCGGACTTTCCATGGATTTTTGTTTCAAGGATGTTGGATCAAACTTGTCTTGCATACACACGGTCACACAAATGTTGGCCAAAAATTCTGAACGTGAGAACGCGGTGACGTACAAGACGTATGACGAGCCGAGAAAAAAGCTGAGTTAGACTTACCGGTAACTCCTTTTCTGAGAGTCTTCCAGGACAGCCCATGAGACCTTGGGCTCCTCCTACCAGGACAGGAAATACGTCACCCCCACCAGATAAAAGGGCGGTCCTCCAGGCCCATGTCAGTCTTTTCAAGAACCGTAGGACCCTGCAAAACATATGCATAATACACATAACTTCAGACAATACCGGGTGGGAATCCGGCTGTCCTGGAAGACTCTCAGAAAAGGAGTTACCGGTAAGTCTAACTCAGCTTTTCTCCAAGCGTCTTCCAGGACAGCCCATGAGACGATGAGCCAGAACTTACCAGTCTAGGGAGAGACAACTCCCTGAAAGACCTTACGACCAAACGCCTGCTCCTGAGCTGATAGGAGATCCAGGCAATAATGTTTAATGAAGGTCGAGTAACTGGACCAAGTGGCAGCCCTGCAAATTTGTTCCAGTGAGGCACCAGCCCTCTCAGCCCAAGACATAGACAAGGCTCTAGTTGAGTGCGCAGTAACAAAAGGTGTAGGAACCTCCCTAATTTTGTAAGCTTCCAAGATGGCTTGCTTTATCCATCTAGCCAATGTGGCTTTAGATGCACTATTCCCCTTGTGAACTCCAGAAAAGAGGACAAATAAGGCATCAGTTTTCCTAAAGGTCTTGGTGACCTCAAGATAGACTAAGAGACTCCTTCTTGCATCTAGAAAACTAAATTTTCTTTCTAAGTCGCCCTGTGGCGAACTACAAAAGGTTGGCAATACAATGTCCTGAGATTGGTGGAATGTACTTGCCACCTTGGGCAAAAAACCTGGATCGGTTCGTAAAACAACTCGATCCTCAAAAATCGTGAGGAAGGGCTCCCTTACTGATAGGGCCTGCAACTCACTTACCCTACGAGCTGAGGTAACAGCTATAAGGAACACAGTCTTTAATGTAAGTAACTTAAGTGACATACTTCTCAGAGGCTCAAACGGAAATTCTACCAGAGTTTGAAGTACTAGGGACAGGTCCCACGTTGGACAACTTCTCACCACTACTGGTCTTTTCCCTAGAGATAGATTTGAAAAATCTGGCTATAGTGGGATTTTCCAGGAGAGAAAACTGGAGGAACACACTAATAGCTGCCGCCTGTACCTTTAAGGTACTAACTGAAAGACCTTTGTCGACACCCTCTTGGAAAAATTCCAAAATAGACGGAATATCATGTGTTAATCTTTCATTTTCAGATAACCATGAGTTAAACCTTTTCCAAACTTTGGAATATATGGCTCTAGTAACCGGCTTCCTGCAATTAACGAGAGTCTTGACTACCTTGTCAGAGAACCCCTGGGCGCTCAGTATTTTTTCTTCAGATACCAGGCCGTCAAGTTTAAGGAAACCACCTGAGGGTGTGATACTGGACCCTGCAATAATAAGTCTTCCCTTTTCGGAGGACTCCGCGGAGGCTCTGAAACCAGAGACTGTAGCAGGGAAAACCATGGCCTCTTAGGCCAAAATGGGGCAATTAGAATCAGATCCGTCTCTTCCAGCAGAAACTACCGGAGGACTTCTGGAATTAGTCTGATTGGCGGGAAGGCATAACATAGGCCTGGAGGCCACGGGTTTGCCAGAGCATCGATCCCCAAGGCTTGGTCTGCCGGGTTCATGGAAAAGAATATCTCTGTCTTGCGGTTGTTTCGGTTTGCGAACAAATCCGCTACGGGATAACCCCATCTCTTGGTGAGGTCTGCAAAGACTTCGGGATGAAGGGACCAGTTGTCTTGGTCTATCCTGTGACGGCTGAGATAATCTGCCAAGCAATTGTTTGTCCCCTTCAGGTGTACACATAGGTGTGCGCAGCCTAATGCATTAGGGTGTGCACCCTTAAGCTCAAACACACATGCATGTGTATGTATCTACATATATATGACTCCGGCACACTGATCTCCCTGCTGGCACAGTGAAAGAGAAAAGGATAAACACTTCTCTTATGGCAGAGCTGGTAAGAGGGAGATCTTTCCCATGTTCCTGTTGCTACACAGAACGATAACACTAATGCGCATGGGGGGATTAGGGTGTGCCTGGGCACACCCAGCACACCCTGTGCGCACGCCTATGGGTGTACAGCAGAAATAGAAGCTAGATTCCCCTCTGCCCATGAAAGGATCTCCTGGGCAATGGACTAAAGCCTCCGGCTTCTCGTGCCTCCCTGCTTGTTGATATACGCGACTGTCGCGATATTGTCTGACAGAATTTGGAGGTTGTGACCCATGATCTCCATCTGAAAAGACTGCAGGGCTCTCTGGATTGCAAGCAGCTCTCTTTGATTGGATGAGGCCCTTGCCTCCTCTAAGGACCACTCTCCTTGTGCTACTGCATTGCTGAGGTGGGCCCCCCATCCCCGGGAACTCGCATCCATGGTAATCCTTCGGGAAATGGGAAAGGACCATGGGAGACCTCCTGCTAGGTGCTGACCAGCTCTCCACCACCACAGGCTTCTTTTTATCCTGTCGAGAAGCCGGATCCTTGACTCCAGGGACCTTACGTCCCCGTCCCAGTTTCTTAAAAGAAACATTTGTAACGGACACTGACGGAGTCTCGCCCATGGTACTGCGGGAAAACATGAGGTCATAAGACCCACTGTCCTCGACACCTGTTTCAGAGAGACCGACTGGTTGGTCTGCAATGCTGACATAGTCTGGAACACTTTGGTAATCTTCTCCTGAGGAAGAAAAACTCTTTGGTTCACTGAGCAAAAATCGTAACCTAGATAAGTTACTTTCTGGGCCGGGATTAAGGACGATTTTTCTTTGTTTATCAACCAGCCTAGGGACTGTAAGAAGTCCTGTACAGCCTGGAGATTCTCCAACAGCCTTTGGTATGATTTTGCCACTATCAGGACGTCGTCCAAGTAAGGGATAACAGTTATCGCCTTTAACCTTAGTGGAGCCAGCGCTTCCCCCAACACCTTCGTAAAGATGCGTGGGGCTGAGGAAAGACCGAAAGGGAGGGCTTGAAATTGAAAATGGCGGGTCCCCATACCCGTCTTCACTGCCAATCTCAAAAACTTTTGGAAGGCTGGATGGATAGGGATGTGAAGATAGGCATCCCTTAAGTCCAACGTGGCCATAAAGCAGTTTGGGTATAGTAGGTTTTTGATTGTATAAACCGTCTCCATACGGAAATGCTTGTATCTGATGGACTTGTTTAAGGTCCGGAGATTCAGGATAAGTCGAAACTTTCCCAACGGCTTTTTGACCACAAATACATGGGTATAGAATCCCTTGGTCTGGTCTGACTGTGGAACAGGGATAAGGACTTTTTGATCCAATAAGTCTCCGATCTGGAGACCCAGAGCCCTCGCTTTCTCCCGATCTTGTGGAGGAAATGTGACCAACAAACGTTCTGGTGGTTGGTAAACAAACTCCAGCCTGTACCCGTTGGTCACTAGGTCCAGGACGAAGGGGCTCGGAGTGACTGCTGCCCACTGTGGGATGAAGGCCCTCAATCTCCCTCCCACCGGGGAACACAAGTCACTGAGGCTTGGCGGGCTGTTGAGGAGGGTTAAACAGCACTCCCCCTTTGCCTCTGCCTTTGTGCCCAGTCCAATGCTTTTTCGGCCTGCTGTATTTTTCTCTAGGACTCTGTTGCCTGCCTTGGCAGGAAAAATTTTTCTGGCTGTCGGAACTCTCTTTTTCTCTGGAAACGCCTTTTTCTTATCAGCCGTGCGTTCCAGTGCCTCCTGTAGACCTGAGCCAAATAAATGATCGCCAGTTAAGGGAAGGCCACAAAGGCACAACTTGGAGGCCAAGTCCCCTGACCAGGTCTAAAGCCAAAGGCTTCTCCTGGCCGAGTTCACTAGAGCCGAAGTCCTAGCCGACATTCTTACCGACTTAGCGGAAGAATCCGCCAAAAAACCCACTGCCTGAAATAAGAGAGGAAAAGACTTTAAAATTTGCTCTCTGGAGGTACCTGCTGACAGATGTGACTGAATCTGAGTCAACCAAACTTTCAGATTTCTGGCCACACAAGTGGAAGCCAGAGCTGGTTTCAGGTTTCCAACCGCTGAGTCCCAGGCTTCGTGGATAAGGATATCCCCCCTCTTGTCCATCGTATCCTTAAGCGTTCCCATATCATCGAACGCTAGGTCCCAGTTTTTTGAAACCTTTGAAAGAGGTGCGTCTAACTTGGGATTCTTATTCCACGGCTGCGCAGTGTCCTCATCAAAAGGAAACCTCCTTTTTAGGTTACTAGAGAAGAATGGTTTTCTCTCAGGATTATCCCATTCCAGTTTAATAGTATCAACCAAAGAACTATGAACTGGAAAAACTCTTGATTTTCTCTTATGCAATCCTTTATACATAAGATCATGTTTGGATAACTGAACCTCTTCCTCTTTTAATTCAAGGGTAGTATAGATAGTCTTTAATAAGTCATCTACATCCTCAACAGATAACTTAAATCTTGAGCCTCGCGTGGATTCTCTATCCCTGGGCTCTGTATCTGACCCTGATTCTTCCAGAGAAGAACGGGTAGATCTGACCTCAGCCTCAGAGTCCTCACTCTCTGCCTGCTGCGGAGTGCTGACTGACGCCTTCAGTGAAGACGGACTCTCTGCTGGAGTCTGGAGCTTGTCAATAAGCGTTCTAAAAGAACTGAAGGTGGACGCAAGCTCATCCCTAACAGAAGTAAGCATCTTCTGGCAAGAGGCAACCGGGTCATCTTTTACTAGGCCTTCTATACAGGTGCGACAAACTGCTTTGCTCCATGAGGAGCTCAATTTGTTTGCGCAAACCGCACATTTCCTTTTAAGTGGCTGCGATTGGGCCTTGTCCTGAGTCTTGGTCTGCAAGACAAAATAAATGACCCAAAATGTAATTAAAGCCACCCAATCGCTCCGTAACACCACATGCAGGAGGGAGGAAATGTGTCCCCTTACACCCACTACTACAGAGGGGGGAGGGGGAGGGAACACTCACAGGGATAGTAAGGTGGTGACAGAACACCCCAGGCTTACCTGTGAGGTGCTGGTATTGGGAACCGCATCCGCTGCCTGTGCAGGTACTGCAGGAGGATCCATTCTGCCCCTCTTTGTCGTCCACAGCCTGGCTGCTTTACAAAGTTGTGTTGGCGGAAAATTTGAGAACCTGCTCTCAAACATTTGTTGGCGGAAATTCCGACAGCAAATGTTTGATGGAGCACACACACGGTCGGACTTTCAGCCAACAAGCTCACATCAAACGTTTCCCATTGGAAAATCCGACCGTGTGCACGTGGCATTAGAGGGTGCGGACTTGGTACAGGGGAGGGTGAGAGGGTGCAGACATGGTACAGGAGAGGGTGAGAGGGTGCAGACATGGTACAGGAGAAGGTGAGAGGGTGCAGTAATGGTACAGGAGAGGGTGAGAGGGTGCAGACATGGTACAGGGGAGGGTGAGAGGGTGCAGACATGGTACAGGAGAGGGTGCAGACATGGTACAGGAGAGGGTGCGGACATGGTACAGGAGATTGTGAGAGGGTGCGAACATGGTACAGGAGAGGGTGAGAGGGTGCAGACATGGTACAGGAGAGGGTGAGAGGGTGCAGACATGGTACAGGAGAGGGTGCGGACATGGTACAGGAGAGGGTGCGGACATGGTACAGGAGATTGTGAGAGAGTGCGAACATGGTACAGGAGAGGGTGCAGACATGGTACAGGAGAGGGTGCAGACATGGTACAGGAGAGGGTGAGAGGGTGCAGACATGGTACAGGAGAGGGTGCAGACATGGTACAGGAGAGGGTGCAGACATGGTACAGGAGAGGGTGCGGACATGGTACAGGAGATTGTGAGGGGGTGCGAACATGGTACAGGAGATGGTGAGAGGGTGCGGACATGGTACAGGAGATAGTGAGAGGGTGCGGACATGGTACAGGAGATGGTGAGAGGGTGCGGACATGGTACAGGAGAGGGTGCGGACATGGTACAGGAGAAGGTGAGGACATGGTACAGGAGAGGGCTCAGGCATGGTACAGGACTTCACTTGATGTGCACCTCCAACACAGCACTCCCCCCCCCCCAACACACAGACCGTCCAGCAGATCACCCGATGATGGCCACTCACCTGAAACATCCTGGTACCTGCAGCATCTCCCCCTGCACCCCTGCTGGCTGTAAGCTCACTAAGAGGGGGGGTGGATGGTGGCTATGTGGTGCCCGTCTCTTCCATGTGTATAGTGCAGAGGGTAGGGGCCTCCAACAGTATCAGTGTACAAGTTAATTGCTCACTAAAGAGAGAAGCTGATTAGCTGCCCGGTTCGGAGGCCCCTCCCCTCTCCACCGTACACACGGAAGAGACCTGCTAGGCACATGGAGATCCCCTGTGGCCGTGTGTTCACACCTGGGACCAGTGACGGGTTGCTGGAACAATGCCAAATTCCCGTGATTCACAAGGGTCTAAAAACCGTGAATGTCCCCGGGAAAATTGGGACTGTTGGCAGCTATGGATGCACTGTAGACTTCCCCTCTGTTAGCTGTGGTAGGACCAGGTTCAGCCACACAGACTTCAGGCTCTCAGGTCACCCACCTGAGGTCACATGGTAGCAAGTGCTGGGAGGAGGCAGAGCCTCTCCCCTAGCCTGGTGCAATCCTCTGCTAGGAAAGACCAAGAGCCCTTGTACCCCTAGAATATAAATACAGGCACCCAGCATGCCTAGGGGCACCCCCCTCCCCTTGTAATTGGCCATGCTCCAATCTGATTCATGCTCCAATCTGCATGATTTCTGCCTATAATCCAGGACTTTCCATAGTTGCTAGGATACAGTGAAACTTTAAGACAGCATGAGCAGCACCAGAGCGCACCGAGCAGACTACACCAACCGATCACCACTCTCTGTTAAGCAGACAGTTTTGGTAATGAGTACGCATGAAATGTCTGTGTGAAAACCGCGTCAGCAGTGTCTCTGTTTTATGTCTGGCATGGTGATGAATAAAGGATTTGAACTGCTCCAGCTGCTTTGTGGTGTGTGGCCATTTCCTTTTCTTTATCTATGAAGTTGGCGGTGGTGAGCGGGGGCGAGCATCGAGCTTGACGCTGGAGCTACGACGGGGGGAAAGTCTTCATCTTTAATAAAGGACTTGTCAAAAACCGTCTCTTGTTTTTTGTGATCCTACACTGCTTTTTTTTTTTTTTTTTTTGGTGAGAGGGTAGGAGTACAGTGTACCCCATACCCATTTACATGGGGGGTGGAATCCAGGGGGCCCCTTTCTTTCTTAAAGGGGGCTTCCAGATTCCGATACGCCCCTTGCCCGCAGACCCCACAACCACTGGCCAGGGTTGTGGAGAAGAGGCCCGTGTCCCCGTCTTTTGGCTATAGCGGGACGTCAAGCTTCAACATGCTTTTTCTTCAGCGATGGAGTGTTGTGTGGTGAGCGTACATACAGGACATGGCGGGTGAGTGCATTACTTATTGTTTTCTTTGAAACAATCGTACCTGATAATTCCAGGTCTTTCTGAAGCTCTCCACAAGTGGTCCTTGGCTCTTGGACAACTCTCCTGATAATTCTTTTCACTTCTCTGTCAGAAATCTTGTGAGGAGCACCTGGTCGTGGCCGGCTTATGGTGAAATTATGTTGTTTACACTTCCGGATTATGGCCCCAACAGTGCTCACTGGAACATTCAGAAGTTTAAAAATGCTTCTGTAACCAATGCCATCAGTTGCCAAGGTCTTAAAGAAGGTCTCTTTGCTTTTACCCATCATGAGATGTTTCTTGTGTGACACCTTGGTAACGAGACACCTTTTTATAGGCCAGCTGAGACTGAACGAGCTGATATTAATTTGCACTAACAAGGGGCATGATTGCTTTCTAATTACTGATAGATTTCAGCTGGTGTCTTGGCTTTCCATGCCTTTTTGCACCTCCCTTTCTTCATGTGTTCAATACTTTTTCCCTGTGTCATTGCATTTTATTACATAGAACTTAATTTTTTAACTTTTTTCTTTTGGTTTCTTTGTATGTATGGATTGCATGGGTTGTTACCGACATGTGGTGAACATTTCATGCCAATAGTACCTTTAGAAAAAGATTTACCTAGAAAAATGGTGATGTGTTCATTACTTATTTTACCTGCTCTATATAATACATAGATCTATGTACATATCATATATTATACAGGGATGTATGTACATATCATATATAGATATATAGATATAATACAGGGATGTATGTACACATCATATATAATACAGGGATGTATGTACACATCATATATAATACAGGGATGTATGTACATACCATATATAATACAGGGATGTATGTACATACCATATATAATACAGGGATGTATGTACATACCATATATAATACAGGGATGTATGTACATACCATATATAATACAGGGATGTATGTACATACCATATATAATACAGGGATGTATGTACATACCATATATAATACAGGGATGTATGTACATATCATATATTATACAGAGATGTATGTACATATTATATATAATACAAGGATGTATGTACATATTATATAGGGAAGTATGTACATATCAATATATATATATAATACAGGGATGTGGAATACACTCATGGACAGTCTGGTATCACACACAGTGACATAGGACTGTATACAGGGGGAGGACAACCCTCTCCTCTCCTCTCCTCTCCAGGCAGCCGTAGGGTTAAATGACGTCATCGAATCATGTCGACGAGCAATGGGCGCCATTTTGAAACCCCATCCCGGAGCAGCCGAGAGCGGCTCGTGACCGCCGCATCCCCTCCCAAAGTGTCAGGGCGGCTCCTCCTCCCTCACCGGCCCCAGCACCCGGCTCTACCGAACACCTCCGACCGGACCGAGAGAGAGAGAGAGAAACACACCGAGGGGAGGGCTGACCCAGCGACAAGGAAGCCGCCTCCTCCCCCCACCCCCCCAGGATAGGAAGGCCCGTTCCTACAGGGCAGCCATGGCAGGTACACACTACTACAGGCGGGCTGCGGCCTACTCTGCGGGCCCGGCGTATACCTCACCCCGGGGACCCTGCACACCCCGCCCGGGGTCACTCTACCGCCCCGGCTTCTGTCCCTCCCCGGAGCCCCGGCTTTTCTCATTCACTCCACGGCCCGCCTTCCCTTCCCTCCTCACCCGCTCTGCACCCGACTCCTCATGCCCGTCCTCTGTCCTCCTCATCCCCGTCCTCTGTCCTCCTCATCCCCGTCCTCTGTCCTCCTCATCCCCGTCCTCTGTCCTCCTCATCCCCGTCCTCTGTGCTCCCTCATCCCCGTCCTCTGTGCTCCCTCATCCCCGTCCTCTGTGCTCCCTCATCCCCCTCCTCTGTGCTCCCTCATCCCCGTCCTCTGTGCTCCCTCATCCCCGTCCTCTGTGCTCCCTCATCCCCGTCCTCTGTGCTCCCTCATCCCCGTCCTCTGTGCTCCCTCATCCCCGTCCTCTGTGCTCCCTCATCCCCGTCCTCTGTGCTCCCTCATCCCCGTCCTCTGTGCTCCCTCATCCCCGTCCTCTGTGCTCCCTCATCCCCGTCCTCTGTCCCCCTCATCCCCGTCCTCTGTCCCCCTCATCCCCGTCCTCTGTCCCCCTCATCCCCGTCCTCTGTGCTCCCTCATCCCCGTCCTCTGTCCTCCTCATCCCCGTCCTCTGTCCTCCTCATCCCCGTCCTCTGTCCTCCTCATCCCCGTCCTCTGTCCTCCTCATCCCCGTCCTCTGTCCTCCCTCATCCCCCTCCTCTGTCCCCCCTCATCCCCGTCCTCTGTCCCCCCTCATCCCCGTCCTCTGTCCCCCTCATCCCCGTCCTCTGTCCCCCTCATCCCCGTCCTCTGTCCTCCTCATCCCCGTCCTCTGTGCTCCCTCATCCCCGTCCTCTGTGCTCCCTCATCCCCGTCCTCTGTGCTCCCTCATCCCCGTCCTCTGTGCTCCCTCATCCCCGTCCTCTGTGCTCCCTCATCCCCGTCCTCTGTGCTCCCTCATCCCCGTCCTCTGTGCTCCCTCATCCCCGTCCTCTGTCCCCCTCATCCCCGTCCTCTGTGCTCCCTCATCCCCGTCCTCTGTCCTCCTCATCCCCGTCCTCTGTCCTCCTCATCCCCGTCCTCTGTCCTCCTCATCCCCGTCCTCTGTCCTCCTCATCCCCGTCCTCTGTCCTCCCTCATCCCCCTCCTCTGCTCCCTCATCCCCGTCCTCTGTGCTCCCTCATCCCCGTCCTCTGTCCCCCCTCATCCCCGTCCTCTGTCCCCCCTCATCCCCGTCCTCTGTCCCCCCTCATCCCCGTCCTCTGTCCCCCCTCATCCCCGTCCTCTGTCCCCCCTCATCCCCGTCCTCTGTCCCCCCTCATCCCCGTCCTCTGTCCCCCTCATCCCCGTCCTCTGTCCCCCTCATCCCCGTCCTCTGTCCTCCTCATCCCCGTCCTCTGTGCTCCCTCATCCCCGTCCTCTGTGCTCCCTCATCCCCGTCCTCTGTGCTCCCTCATCCCCGTCCTCTGTGCTCCCTCATCCCCGTCCTCTGTGCTCCCTCATCCCCGTCCTCTGTGCTCCCTCATCCCCGTCCTCTGTGCTCCCTCATCCCCGTCCTCTGTCCCCCTCATCCCCGTCCTCTGTGCTCCCTCATCCCCGTCCTCTGTCCCCCCTCATCCCCGTCCTCTGTCCCCCCTCATCCCCGTCCTCTGTCCCCCTCATCCCCGTCCTCTGTCCCCCCTCATCCCCGTCCTCTGTCCTCCTCGTCCTCTGTCCCCCCTCGCCCCCGTCCTCTGTCCCCCCTCGCCCCCGTCCTCTGTCCCCCCTCGCCCCCGTCCTCTGTCCCCCCTCGCCCCCGTCCTCTGTCCCCCCTCGCCCCCGTCCTCTGTCCCCCGTCCACTCTCTTCTCCCCCCGCCCCCCCCCCTCGTCCCCGTCCACTCTCTTCTCCTCCCCCCCCCCCCTCGTCCCCGTCCACTCTCTTCTCCCCCCCCCCCCCCCCGTAACCGTCCACTCTCTTCTCCCCCCCCCCCCTCGTCCCCATCCACTCTCTTCTCCCCCCCCCCTCGTCCCCGTCCACTCTCTTCTCCCCCCTCGTCCCCGCCCACTCTCTTCTCTCCCCCCCCCTCGTCCCCCCCTCTCTTCTTCCCCCGCTCTCTTCTTCTCTTCCTCCCCCCCGCTCTCTTCTTCTCTTCCTCCCCCCCGCTCTCTTCTTCTCTTCCTCCCCCCCGCTCTCTTCTTCTCTTCCTCCCCCCCGCTCTCTTCTTCTCTTCCTCCCCCCCGCTCTCCTTCTCTTCCTCCCCCCCGCTCTCCTTCTCTTCCTCCCCCCCGCTCTCTTCTTCTCTTCCTCCCCCCCGCTCTCTTCTTCTCTTCCTCCCCCCCGCTCTCTTCTTCTCTTTCTCCCCCCCGCTCTCTTCTTCTCTTCCTCCCCCCCGCTCTCTTCTTCTCTTCCTCCCCCCCGCTCTCTTCTTCTCTTCCTCCCCCCCGCTCTCTTCTTCTCTTCCTCCCCCCCGCTCTCTTCTTCTCTTCCTCCCCCCCGCTCTCTTCTTCTCTTCCTCCCCCCCGCTCTCTTCTTCTCTTCCTCCCCCCCGCTCTCTTCTTCTCTTCCCCCCCGCTCTCTTCTTCTCTCCCCCCCCCCGCTCTCTTCTCTCTCTTCTTCTCTTCCCCCCGCTCTCTTCTTCTCTCCCCCCCCCCGCTCTCTTCTTCTCTCCCCCCCCCGCTCTCTTCTTCTCTCCCCCCCCCCGCTCTCTTCTTCTCTTCCCCCCCCCCCCCGCTCTTCTTCCCCCCCCCGCTCTTCTTCTCTCCCCCCCTCTCTTCTTCTCTTCCCCCCCCCTCTCTTCTTCTCTCCCCCCCCCCTCTCTTCTTCTCTTCCCCCCCCCCGCTCTCTTCTTCTCTTCCCCCCCCCGCTCTCTTCTTCTCTTCCCCCCCCCCCGCTCTCTTCTTCTCTTCCCCCCCCCGCTCTCTTCTTCTCTTCCCCCCCCCCCCGCTCTCTTCTTCTCTTTCCCCCCCGCTCTCCTCTTCTCTTTCCCCCCCGCTCTCCTCTTCTCTTTCCCCCCCGCTCTCCTCTTCTCTTTCCCCCCCCCGCTCTCCTCTTCTCTTTCCCCCCCCCCGCTCTCCTCTTCTCTTTCCCCCCCCCCCGCTCTCCTCTTCTCTTCCCCCCCCCCCCGCTCTCCTCTTCTCTTCCCCCCCCCCCCCCGCTCTCCTCTTCTCTTCCCCCCCCCCCTCTCCTCTTCTCTTTACCCCCCCCCGCTCTCCTCTTCTCTTTCCCCCCCCCGCTCTCCTCTTCTCTTTCCCCCCCCCCGCTCTCCTCTTCTCTTTCCCCCCCCCGCTCTCCTCTTCTCTTTCCCCCCCCCGCTCTCCTCTTCTCTTCCCCCCCCCCCCCCCCGCTCTCCTCTTCTCTTCCCCCCCCCCCGCTCTCCTCTTCTCTTCCCCCCCCCCCCCGCTCTCCTCTTCTCTTCCCCCCCCCCCCCCCGCTCTCCTCTTCTCTTTCCCCCCCCCCCGCTCTCCTCTTCTCTTTCCCCCCCCCCCGCTCTCCTCTTCTCTTTCCCCCCCCCCGCTCTCTTCTTCTCTCTCCCCCCCCCCCCCCATCCCCGTCCACTCTCTTCCTCCCCTCATATCCCCCTCCCCTCATCACCGCACCTCTTACCCTCTCTGCCTCTTGTCTTTCAGGAGTGGCCGGAGGAAATGACTTCCAGTGGTGTTTCTCCCAAGTCAAAGGTGCCATAGACGAGGATGTGGCAGAAGGTGGGTGATGTAACCTGGAGGACTACAGGTCCCAGCATTACGATAGTTTAGATGGGAAGGGGGACTTACAGGTCTCAGCATTACATAATGACTTATTAATTGCTGTATAGGGACTAGAGTTTTGTGCAATATTGTGATGTTGGTGGTTGGAATGTTTTATTGAATTTCGCCCATCTTGCGAAAATGTGAATGAGCCCCAGTGTCTGGTGTCCTTTTTTAGATTAAGACCCCTTTCACACGGGAGGCTTTTTTCAGGCACTTTTGGGCTAAAAATAGTGCTTAAAAACGGCTCCCCTGCAGTCTCGGTGTGAGAGTTTAAAAAACTCCTGCAAGCAGCATCTTTGGAGAGGTGTATACACCGCTCCTAAACCCCCCTGCCCATTGAAATTAATGGGCAGCCCGCTGAACCGCCAGCAAAGCGCTGCTGCAGTGGCACTTTGCAGGTCGTTTTAACCCTTTTTCGGTCGCTAGCGGGGGTTAAAAGCACTGACTTTAATAATCAGACACTCACCTGTCCTACGGTCCAGCGATGTGGGTGTATGAAGCCCCGCTCCTCTCCCTCCTCCTCTCCACGGTGCCGGGATTCTTATTGTGGGCGCCCGGCTGTGGCTTCACATCCGGGCACACACTGCACATGCGCGTGCCACGCTGTGAATGGCCGGGCAATCTTCTGGGACCTGTGACATGTCGCAGAAGATTGCATGGAGGGGGGTGAGGTGAACTTGCAGCGCCGCAGACCCCCGGGAGTAAGTGGGAGCTGGATGTCTCTAAAAAGAGGGTATCTACTCCCTCCTAAAAAAAAAAAAAAAAAAAAAAAAAAAAATGCCAGATGTGGCATGTCAGGGGGCACCATCACTTAAAGTGGTTGTAAACCCATTACAACCACTTTAACCTACAGGTAAGCCTAGATTAAGGCTTACCTGTAGGTGCAAGAAATATCTCCCAAAACCTAAAAAATTTAGGAGATATTTGCAGGAATAGCGGCACCGATGTCTACGGCGCATGCCGTAGACATCGGGTGCAGGCGCACTGTGTGTGCCGTTTCTAGCGGCGATCATTCCGTTAGTGGAGGGACCAGCGCGCATGCGAGGGAGTGGCGTCATCGCGGCTCTGGCCAGTCACAGCGCCATAGCCACGATACCCGGAAGCCACTCCGGGATCGATGGCGGCGCCAGAGGAGGCGAACGAGGGTTGATGCCGGGGCTTCGATCTCAGGAAAGTAATTGCATACTAGCTCATTATGCCTTTGCTTTGCAGGGTGTATTTATTTTTTTTAAGAGGCTTTACTTCCTCTTTAAAGTGGAAGTCCACTTTAAAGTATATGTGAACCCTCACCTTTCACCCCCTTCTTGCCCAGACCAATTTTCAACTTTTAGTGGTCACACTTTGACAATTACTCAGTCATGCTACATTGTACCCAAACAGAAATGTTATCATTTTTTCACACAAATAGAACTTTCTCTTAGTGGTATTTAATCACCGCTGGGTTTTTATTTATTTATTTTTTTGCGATATAAGTGAAAAAAAGAGCAAAAATTTTGAAGAAAACACTTTATTTATTTTTTGTTATAGAATTTTGCAAATAAGTAATTTTTGTTCATTAATTTTGTTACATATCTTTGGTAAAAAATAACCCAAATTAGTGTATATTATTTAGTCTGTGTGAAAGTTAGCGTCTACAAGCTATGGTGTCCCCTCAAAATAACTCACAGCCTTTAATGTCTAAACCACTGGCAACAAAAGTGAGTACACCCCTAAGTGAAAATTTCCAAATTGGGCCCATGTCCTGTGGTCTGATGAGACCAAGATAAACTTATTTGGTTCTGATGGTGTCAAGCGTGTGGTGGCAACCAGGTGAGGAGTACAAAGACAAGTGTGTCTTGCCTAGAGTGAAGCATGGTGGTGGGAGTGTTATGGTCTGGGGCTGCATGAGTGCTGCCGGCACTGGGGAGCTACAGTTCATTGAGGGAACCATGAATGCCAACATGTACTGTGACATACTGAAGCAGAGCATGATCTCCTCCCTTTGTAGACTGGGCCGGAAGGGCAGTATTCAAACATAAGGACCCCAAACACACCTCCAAGACGACCACTGCCTTACTAAAGAAGCTTAGGTTAAAAGTGATGGACTGGCCAAGCATGTCTTCAGACCTAAACCCTATTGAGCATCTGTGGGACATCCTCAAATGGAAGGTTGAGGAGCGCAAGGTCTCTAACATCCACCAGTTCTGTGATGTTGTCATGGAGGAGTAGAAGAGGACTCCAGTGGCAACCTGTGAAGCTCTGGTGAACTCCATGCCCAAGAGTGTTAAGGCAGTGCTGGAAAATAATGGTGGCCACACAAAATATGGACACTTTGGGCCCAATTTGGACATTTTCACTTAGGGGTGTACTCACTTTTGTTGCCAGCGGTTTAGAGAGGACTACTCACTTTTGTGAGATACTGTATATTCCTGACTACCTATCACACTTTTGAATGCCCTGGAGCACCAGGACAAAGAAATTACCAAAAAAATGACCCCATTTTGGGAAAGCAAACACCCCCAAGGTATATTCTATGGGGCATGTTCTTTTCCACAAGTTTTTGGAAAATGTGGAAAGAAAGTGAAAACTTTTTTTTATTTTTTTTATTTTTTACAGTTTACTATTTATAAGATATTTATAACACATGTCATGTACATAGCAAAAAATTACCCCCCAAAATACATTCTGCTACTCGTCCTGAGCATGGCCATACAACATGTGAGACTTTTGCACAGCCTGGTCACATGTAGAGGCCCAACATCCAAGTAGCACCTTCAGGTGTTCTAGGAGCATAATCTACACACCTAATTTCCTAACTACCCATCACATCTGTGGAGGCCCTGGAGCACCAGGCCAATGCAAAATGCCCACAAAATGACCCCGTGAGACAGGTAGCGTGCTCTGGACCGGAGACAGGTCCTCTTTAGTTTGTGGAGCAATCTGGGGACTGTGTCTTACTACTGTAATCGGTAACTTATTGTTACCAGAATTCCTCACACTGGGTCAGTTTGTGAGGAAGAGAACCCAGTAACGACGAGTTACAGCCATTTGACATTTGTGACCGGCTGTGATTGGACACAGCTGGTCACGTGGTAAAGAGCCATTTTCATTGGCTCTTTACCCTGATCGGGGATGGACTGTGTCCAGAGGGACACACCTCGCCCCCGCACTGTGCGACGAGAACGGGCGGATGTCAGATGTTCCTGCTGGTGTAGTTTTTACTATGCACTGGTAGGGAAGTGGTTAAAATAGGATAGGAAGGCTATATATATATATATATATATATATAATAATTTTTTTTTCTATTATATATTCCCCCTCCTGTGTCTGAGTGATTACATAACCTCTGTTCCCAACTGCATACGGGACTTAGAGAGCTGGGGGGTGTAAGCACATGTCTGACCATTAGAGGACAGGCAGGCTTTGCTCCTCGCACAGCCAGAAAACTGACCATGCTGGGATTGATGCGCTACTATGCTTAGCGTGGTTGGTTTGAAATTGGAAAGCAGAAGAACGGGTGGCAGGATCACCAGGTATTTCACACAAGGGAAGTAATGCAAAGAGAACAGGATACTTTTTAACACATGGTATGGTAACAGACACATATTGTAAATATGAAATGTTGGGGAAACATACTTTTTACACATGTTTTACTATAGATCAGCCCTGTATTTGGCACCACCTTGTTGCCCTCAGTCCTACTCGGTATTACCAATTGTTAGTGAAGAAAAGAATACTACATGTCTGCTGAATGCAGTATTTTGTGTTAAGGCTATAAAGTGTAATTTTGCTCTCATCGGATCAGAAAGCCCTGTACTGTATGTGGTGTCTTTGGTAATTTCATGAACTGGTTTTATATCAGGATTTCCACAGTGACTTTCTTCTCATCACTCTTTTATGTAAAAATCGTGTTCTGCAAACCTTATTTATAATAGTCCATGCACAGGAGTTTTAGAGGCAGATAAAAAAAAAAGCATCACAAGTGCATTTTTGAGAGGAGTTTTCTGGCAGAAAAAAAATGCTTAGTGTTATTGAACCCACAACAGTAAAAATCCGTAATAAAGCCGCTAAACCCTTCTAAATGCTCTTAAAGGCTTGTACAAAACAACACTCAAAATTGTCGTTTTATTTCTGCCAAGAGGATTGGCGGGTTTTTTAAGCCAGTGTGCATGGACCCTTAAAGTGATATATTTTATTTATTTTTTTTTTTCCCTTTTAAAAATAATAAACATGTTATACTTACCTGCTCTGTTGCAGTGGATTTGCACAGAGAAGCCCAGGTCCTCCTCTTCTCGGGTCCCTCTTCTGTGATCCTGGCCTCTCCCTCCTGTTCAGTGCCCCCACAGCAAGCAGCTTGTTATGGGTTCACCCGAGCCGAGTCACAACTCCCTGTGTCCATTCAGACACAGAGACCCGCACCCTCCCATCCTCTCCCCTGATTGGCTAGCTGACTTTGACAGCAGCAGGAGCCAATGACGCTGCTTCTGTCTCTCAGTCAATTGGGAAGGAGAATCTCGGACGGCTAAGACATTCGTGGACAGAGATGGAGCTCAGGTAAGTATTGGGGGTGCTGGGGCAGCTGCTGCACACAAAAGGCATTTTATCTTAATGCATAGAATGCATTAAGATAAAAAAACCTGCCTTTACAGTCGCTTTAAGTTCAGCTTTGGGACCATGTTCTACCTGTTTTTAGGGTGTAACATTTAATGTTCCCACTGCTGCAGTGGTTCAGTGATCTATGTCCTCTGTGTGACAGCAGTATTGGGGATAACTTCCCCATAAGAGCGTGGACGTGTGGGGCTCTGCTCGCACAGCTGCGTCATTCATTCATAGATTTCTGTGAATGAATGAATTAGAAATACGGACATCCTTTATGACTGTCAGTTTGTAGTTCTCAGTGAACTACCATGGTGCTGTTAGATTCTTCCTGTCAGTGTGAAAATGCCTGCCGTGCGATGTATGCTCATACTGGTAGTCTGCAGGAGACTTGCTTGGCATCACGATCTGCTGATCACTGGTGCAATGCTTTCCAAGTTCTCCCCAAAAAAAAAATAAATGGTGAATGCACTTTTTTTTTTTTCCCTGCAAAAAAAGTGCATTATTATTTATTTATTTTTTTTATTTTATTTTTTTTTATTTAAAGGTGAACTTATCCTTTTAGCAAAAGTTTTTCTTCTGTGTAATCGCATAACAGTACACACACATTGGGGTTGACTGTAGAGTGCAAAATCTGGTGCAGCTGTGTAGCCAATCAGCTTCTAACTTCAGCTTGTACAATTAGGCTGGTTTCACTACAGCGCTAATGCCTTCACATAGCAGCGCTTCTAAAATGCACTATGCTTTTTAAAAAAAAAAAAAAAAAAAACTATTGCGGCAGCGTATATGCGTTGAATAACTTGTTAAAGATGCTGTTGGGTTCTTGGTAAAGCCTTGACGACAAACAGATAAATACACATACGGTGCCCCCCTGTACCTCCATGGTGGTCACCAAGCTTCTCACTGCTCGCTTTTTGCAGAAGTTGTTTGGCCAGCGGTGCAGCACAGAGCAGAGCCCGCCATCTTTAGTACTGGTCATTACACAGGATACTGCAGAGGGGGCGGGGTGAGGAGCTAGGATAACTGGACAGGACTGCAGGGAACAGCTCTGGAGCGATTGTGAATGTGTGCGGAGGAGAAGGGGGCGGACCCAATGTTGAAGAGAAAAATTGGTCAGGAAAGCCAGGAACCTCTCGGGCGGCATGTGAGGGAAGGAGAGGGAGCGGTCCGACTGAACATTGCACAAACCATGGAGGTACAGGGGGCATATGTGTAAAGGACGCCAGCGGGTGCCAGTTCCTTTACAATCTGCATCTTTTTAAACAAAGTGTCATGTGACCCCAAAAAACACACCCTTGGTGTGTTTTATTATTGACTTACATTAGATGTTTTGTTTTTTGTTTTTTTGTTTTTTGGTGCACTTTTAAAAAAAGTGCCACAAAGATGCTGCAAGCGTGACTTTTTAAACTGCAGTGCTAATGCAATGCAGCAGTGTGAAAAGTCACATAGGCTTTAAAGCAGGGATCCTCAAACTACGGCCCTCCAGCTGTTGCAGAACTACACATCCCATGAGGCATTGTAAAACTCTGACATTCATAGACATGACTAGGCATGATGGGAATTGTAGTTCCTGAACACCTGGAGGGCCGCATTTTTAAGACCCCTGCTTTAAAGGGAAGTATTTTTTTTGATGCACTTTTGTCACACTTGAAATGTACTTTTGCCATGCTAGACGGCACATGGGTGTGAAAGGCGCCTTTATAGAGGAAGTAAAGTCTTCCTCTTTAATTGTACCTTCAGGTAAACCTATAGTAAGGCTTACCTGTAGGTACTGTAAATATCTCCAACATTTGAACCATTTAGCAGATGTTTACTATATACACTGATGTCATTGGCGCATGCGCATTAAAGGAATTGCCTGCTCATGCTGTTTCTTCAAGGCCTGTGCTGTGACCGGCGCTCGCGTGCATGCGAGGTAGTGACGTCATCGCAGCTCCGGCCAATCGCAGCGCCAGAGCCCACGAACCCGGCAGTAACTTCGGGAAAGATGACGGCCATGTGAGCAGAGTGCAGGTGGCACTGGAGGGCATTGTTCTAAGGTGAGTATTTCATAATGAGCTAGTATGCAATGCATACTAGCTCATTATGCCTTTTTTGTCTTGCAGGTTTGTTTGTTTTGTTTTTGTTTGTTTGTTTGTTTGTTTTTTTTTTTTTTGTTTGGAGGCTTACAACCTCTTTAAAGCGGGGGTCCACCTATCTATTGTTTTTTGTTTGTTTTTTTGGAGTTCATTCACAAACTTTTCTTCTCATGATTATCTCATGTTCTGTGTAATAAGTCCGCCTGTGTCAGATTTCGTTGTAAAGAATAACTTATAAAATTCACTGAAGGCGGTTTCCATCTTCATTGTGGGCATTTGAAGCCCACAAGCATGTATTTCCTGGATGCGGTGAATGCTGTGCTCCCAGCATTCACTGAGATGTTGTGATGATGCTGTTGCACAATGCATGCTGGAAAGCCTGAGACTAGCTCCCAGGGGACTGTGGGAGGTCTGGAAGAGGCTAAAAACACGCCTACTCCCATGGGAGGAAAACCAGGAAGTGCAAAGATTATTAGAAAAAAAAAGGTAATTACGGCGATTTTAAATTTTTTTTACACAGCATGTCAGCATCTAGGCAAGGAAGAGAATGCATAGAGATAATGTTCAAAATTTGGGTGGAACCCCGCTTTAAGCTTTGACAATAAAACCTGAAAGCTGATTGGTTTCTATGCAGAACTACACCAGATTTGGCACTCTCCAATTTTAGTAAATCAACCCCTCTGTCTCATAGGAGTTGCCTTTATATTTTGCAGGGTTATTCTTTTTGGCCAATTTAAAACTTCAAACAAGGAAATGAAGGGTGTGTTGTGACTTCAACCAGTGATGTCACTTCAAAATAATAGTAGCTTGTGCATCTGATGAAACTTGCACAGCTTGTATTTTTTGTAAAACTACAATGAGCTTTGTTTAATTTGTCTCTTGTAGCAGCGTGAGTCACGTCCAGGTTTACTAGTGTCAGACCCTTTTTATTGGCTTTGGAATATTGCACGTAGCCAGAGATATATACTTCTTGACTTCTTTTTTCACTTTCACTCAGGTGTCATTTTGATGTTCGCTTTATTTTTACATGCAAACAAAATAAAAAGTAATATTTTGATAAAAAAAGGTGGCTTAAAAATATTGAACATTTTTATGTAAATTGGGGGCTGAGGACACTGATGTAGCGTAAAAATGAAAACGAATGCAGCCACCGCATCAAATGATTGGTGAGCTGCAATAGGTTACATTTTTGGTTTAATTACACTTTAAATGTCTAAGCTACACTTTTTTTCCATTGCACTGCCCATTAAGTTGTAGATCTGGACAGAGGCTGGGAGCTGCCAAACTTAAGCAGGCCATACACGGTCGAATTTAGAACGAATTTTCTTTCAAAATCAGAAAGTTCGTTTTTTTTTTTTTGTGATCCGATGGCGCCACCATTGATTTTCGAAATTCGGCCGACCAAGCCTTCAATTTCACCGCATGTTGCTACAGAAAAGAATTTTCTTGGCCTGGAATCTTCTTTTCTCTCCGTAAATTTTCTTTTCTTATTACATTTCTCGCACGATTCTCCCATCATTGATTAGAAAATCGTTTGTTTTTCCAAAAATTTCCAACATGTCCGATTCCTCAAATTTGATTGCCGCACGAAAATCGGTCGTTGTTGCAGCCCACTAATGGTGCGAAATTCATACGAAAATTCTTTCATACGATTTTCGAAAGAAAATTCTTACGAAATTCGAACCGTGTATGGCCGGCATTACTATGTTAACCAGCAGGTGATTACCCACCTGTTAAAGTTGACCCTAAAAAAATAAAAATAAAATGCTCCCGTTTATTTAAGGCATGATCTATACCAGTGATGGTGAACCTTGGCAACCTAGATGTTTTGGGACTACATTTCCCAGGATGCTCATGCACTCTGCAGTGTAGTTGCGCATCATAGGGAAATGTAGTTCCAAAACATCTGGTTCGTCATCACTGATCTATACCCTAATGCTTGTGCTGTGTAATTTGTGCCATTCTTTGTTTTAAAATACCTGGTTGATCTGCCTGTTCCTGTGCAACCCTCCCGACCACAGTAATTGTGCTTTCTGATCCATAATACCATGGTCAGTTTACGTCCCTCCGTCATCCCGCTGTGTGGTCACTCTCCCTCTTCCCCCTCTTTTTTTGAGATAAGTAGAGCTTTATTTTGGTTGTTTAACCCTTTCTCTGCCAGGTCCGTATGCACTGCTTCTAGCTGGCCAGGCCTGTGCGCCATACGGACCCACATTCCTCTTCTGCTTTAACCAACTTAGCCCCAGAAGATTTGTTTGCTCAATGACCAGGCCATTTTTTGCGATACGGCATTGCGTCGCTTTAACTGACAATTGCGCGGTTGCGCGACGCTGTACCCAAGCAAAAAAATATTTTTTGTGCTATAAACAAAAAAAAGTGACAATTATGAAAAAAACACAATATTTTGTACTTTTTGCTATAGTAAATATCCCCAATTTTTTTTTTTTAAACTATTTTTTACCTCAGTTTAGGCCGATATGTATTCTTCTTCTACATATTTTTGGTAAAAAAAAATCGCAATAAGCGTATATTGATTTGCGCAAAAGTTTATAGCGTCTACAAAATAGGGGAAAGATTTATGGCATTTTTATTATTTTTAAATTTTTTTTATTTTAACTAGTAATGGTGGTGGTCTGCGTTTTTTATCGGGACTGCGACATGGCGGACAGATCGGACACTTTTGACACATTTTTTTTGAACCATTGACATTTATACAGCGATCAGTGCTATAAAAATGCACTGATTACTGTGTAAATGTCACTGGCGGGGAAGGGGTTAACACTAGGGGGGCGATCAAGGGGTTAAATGTGTTCCCTTGTGTGGGTTCTAACTGTAGGGGGATGACAGATCGCTGTTCCTAGCTATCTCACGATCTGCCTCTCCTCACAGAACAGGGATTTGTGTGTTTTTTATACACAGAGGCTCCTCGCACTTCACTAGGAGGACAAAGCGCCCAGTGTCCCCGTACTCTCGGCACCACTTACCTCCTCCGGATCACACAGCACTTTGACTCAGCTTTTTGTAGAAAGTGCTGCGAGGCCGACTCAGACTGGCCAATCCCCTCCCTCGGCCGGGGAATGAACAGCCAATTGACTGTCATTCCTGGAAGGAGAAGTGGGTGTTTGTTTGCCTGGTGGTCGCCTGTGTGCAGCCACTTCGTTCCATTGGTGAGAGAGCCCAGAGCGGCCGGTGATGATCCATGCCACGTGGCCGTGTTCTGTGCTATGGTGATAGCAGGAGAGGTGTGTATGGGCAAAGTGAGCAAGACGGGCTACATGAGTGTCACTGCACCACTGCCGTACCACAGCAGAGGGGGGACCAGATGTGTGATGGAGAGGAAAGTGTGCCATGATCTGCATGGTGAGGAGGTGTGCTAGGAGTTACATGGTGATGTATAATGTGGCCAATACATAACATGTGCTAGGAGTTACATGGTGATGTATAATGTGCTGTATCTCCCTGATGTGGCCGGACAACAGAGAGGTGTGAGCTGAAGGCCAATACATAACACGTGCTAGAAGTGTACAGTGTGATGGAGATGTGCTGCATGACGATGGATGTTTGCACTTTTTAAAGAAATAAGTTGGTTTTATGTTTCAGTTTTGGTACTCTGGCTCAAAAAGGTTTGCCATCCCTGCCCTAGAACATCCAATGGTGGGTTTTGCAAAAAAAAAAATTTTGTCACACAATATTTGTGTAGCGTTTTTCGAACGCAGTTTTACACACACAAAAAATACTTTCATGAAAACACAATATAATACCCATTTTTTTTTTTTTTTTTTGTAAAATATAAAATGTTTCTGTGCTGAGTAAATAGATACCAAACATGTCACGCTTGTAAAATGGCTTCAAACTTTTGGTTTTTAAAAAAAATCTCCATAGGTGACGCTTTATAAGCTTTTACAGGTTACCAGTTTAGAGCTAGAATTATTGCTGGTGCCCTGGCGTTTGAGGCAATACCTCACGTGTGGGGCGATCGCAATTTACCTATGCGTACGGGTACGCATAGGTAAATTGCAGACGAGCATGGGGGGGGGGGGGGGGGAAGGGCCTCTTTACATTTTTTGTTTTTTGTTTTTTTTTTTTTGACAGAAGTTTTCGTACACTGTGACAGATGTTGATCGTCCACAGATTTTGATGTTTTAAATGGACACTGGTGCAGATGTTTTTGGGACACTGGTGCAGGGACAGATGGTGCTTTGTGTACTGTGTGGGGGATGGGTGCACTGACTGATTTGTTTGTAGCTAAATAGTAAAATTATCAGCTACACACAGATCTGACAGGCTGTACAGGTACATCTAGTCAGAATGGCGAAGCTCCCACCCGACCATTTATGTACAGTGGCTGGGTGGGAAGTGGTTATGTGGTTGTAAGGGCTAAAGGGTTTTTTTTTTTTTTCCTTAAAGCACTCTCTGCATTAAGATAAGAAACCTTCAATGTTCAGCCCCCCCCCCCCCCCTAAATATTTACCTGAGATCTCCATCCTGCTCTGCGCCCAAGAGCAGCTCTTTTCTCTCTCCTCACAGAGCACACAGCCAGCAGTGGGAGCCATTAGCTCCTGCTGCTGTGAATCAAGTCATTCAGGGCAGGTCCGTGCTGCTCTCTCTGTGTCAATAGATGCACACAGCCTGTCTCAGGATGGACCCCGCATGTGTGCCCACAAGCAAGAGGTTTGCTATGGGGGGAGGAAGGAAGGAAGGACGGACGTGCCTACAGTAGCGGGGGGCTGCTTTGTGCATAACCATTACACAGGTCAGCTAAGTAATGCATGTTTATTTAAAAAAAAAAAAAAATGTACAATCTCTTCAAAGGCATGATTTTTTTTTTTTTTTTTTTTTTTAAATTGGGCTTACTTCACACTGGCATTAAGAGGAGGCGCTTGACAGACGTTAAAAACGCCCCTCAAACGCCTATGCACAAGATATAATAGTGTGAACAGCACAATGTGCTGTCTAAGCGTCAGCGTTATTTCGCTTCAAAATTGAAGCCTCCTGTCGAGTCGGAAGGCGTTTGAAGCCTTTCAACACCTCCCATTCAAGTCTATGGTAACGCTCCGCAAACGCTCTGGCAGGCGCTTTCAGAGCGGTATTGTTGCGGTGCGTTTTAAAAGTAGTCACTTTCCATTGTGGAGCAGTTTTAACGCTACAAAACCGCGCATAGGGCGTTTAACGCTTGTTAAACGCCCCATTCTAAAGCTCGACGCCTGTCGGAAACCCATACCAACGCCATATAAACGCTATAGGAGCGTTTGTTGAGCATCGGTAATTTGCATGAGATGTTGGGTATCTCTTTAATCGGCGTAACATTATCTTTTACGTTCTACAAAAAAATGGGGTAAATATTGTGTGGTGTGTTTTATTTTTTTATTTTTTTTATTTTTTTTTTTAAGGTAAATTTTCTTTCCCCAAAAAATAAATTTTGCGTTTTAAACAACCACTAGTCAAATACCATGTGACATAAATTCGGCACTGCGTCGCTTTAAACAAAAAAAAGACCAACAATTTTGAAAAAAAGCAATATTTTTTACCTTGTGCTTTAATAAACATCCCCCAAAAATATATAAAACTAATTTCTTCCACAGTTTAGGCCGACATGTATTCTACATATTTTTGGTAAAAAAAATTGCAATAGGTGTATTCTCATTGGTTTGCGCAAAAGTTATAGCGTCTACAAAATAGGTGATAGATTTATGGCATTTTTATTAGTTTAATTTTTTTTTACGAGTAATGGCGGCGATCTGCGATTTTTATCGGGACTGTGACATTATGGCGTACAGATCGGACACTATTTTGGTACCATTAACATTTATACAGCGATCAGAACTACAAAGCCACTGATTACGGTATAAATGACACTGCAGAGAGGTGGTTATACACTAGGGGGCGATCAAGGGGTTAAGTGGGTTCCCTGGATGTGTTCTAACTGTGGGGGGGGGGTTGTGGGAGGGGCTTACTACAACATGACAGCGATCACTGCTCACGATGACAGGAAGCAGTAGATCTGTCATGTTGCTAGGCAGAACAGGAAAATGCCTTATTTTACATCTCCCTGTTCTGCCTCTCCTCGCCGCAATTGTGGGCCGCCGGTGAACATATAGTTCATGGGACCCACTAGGCTGCAAAATCAAAGGGACGTACAGGTATGCCCTTTTGCCTGCCCGTGCTATTCTGCCAATGTAAATTGGCGTGCGGCGGTCGGCAAGTGGTTGGGGGGGAAAAAAAGAGAGAGGGGGGAAAAAAGAGCAAACCGTGCGCTGCGATCAGCACAGCGGTCATCTCCCTGCATTGCACACAAGCCGCTGCATTGTAATACTGCGGCTAGTGTGAATAGACCCTGAGTGCTGGTTCACACCAGCCTGATGTCAGACATCGCATGTAATTAGCACCGCACTGCTGTGCAAATCACACGCAATGTCTGTGCGATGCAAATTCAGCTATACAAATTGAGACCACCTTCCTTTTTTTTTTTTTGTATGTCTGCACCAGAATGGGATTGCACGGTTGTGATCTGATTCCTGTCCGAGTTCGCACTGCGATATGCAAACCTATCTGGGGGTGTCATTAACTTTTGTATTGACACCCGCAGCTGTTCACATAGGGCAGTGTGAGTTGTATGCGATGCGGACACCGGCACTGAAAGCGTTTTCATTATAATATTTGACGTAACTCCGATGTCATGAAGTCTTGTGATATTTATCTCAAATAAAATTTGTGCTTTGAACAAAAATTGGCAGGTGAATGTATACAAACTATGGAAGTGCACTTCTTCCTGTGACTGCAGATCTGCAGATTTATTTTTTTTCTGCCAAGAAACTGTTTAACATTAAACTGTGTCTGTTTTTGTTTTAGCTGACATTATTTCTACTGTTGAGTTCAACCTTCCTGGAGACTTGTTAGCTACAGGAGACAAAGGAGGAAGAGTGGTTATATTTCAACGGGAACAAGAGGTTTGTCTTTTTTTTCTTTTTTTTTTTTTTTTCTTTTCCTTCTGATTGATATTGCCTGTGACTCTGGTATTATACACGGACCATACACATGCCAAATTCTCTTGTCAATTTCAGCCACTTTAAATTTAATCCAGAATAAACAACAAATCGCTCAATCTGTCGAATAAAGTCAAGACTGGGCTTGTATTTCTCAAATGCACTTTTCACGAGTCAAATCGGGATAAAACAACATTCTCGAGTGATCATATTTTTTGACAGCATTTGATTGCAGTTCTTTAATTCTGTATCTTTGCACTCCGAAACCACCATTTTATTGCTTTGTGATTTCAACAGAAATGTTCAATCTCTCGAATATGTAATGCCAGAGTAAGGTCTCATGTACGTGAAGGGTTCTACACCGACAAGTAGCAGCATATTTCTGGGCCCAGGAGTGGCAGGTGTTTGCGTACAGCCATGGCCAGCATCCTGTACAAATCATTGACAGGCCTGTGACATTTCCTAGAAGATTGCAAGGAGAAGAGAACTTCCGCTCGTGCCATGAGTGGGAGCTGGGAACCCATTAAAGCTAGGTACCCGCTCCCATCTCAAAAAAGACATGCCAAATGTGGCATGTCAGGAGTCCTCAAAGCGGGAACCCCCTTTTTTAAAATTCCCCTTCTGTATTATTTGGTGGTTTTAAAGTGGTTGTAAACTCTCCCCGACAACTTTGTCCCATGTAAATCGGCTTAAAAAACCCTAATGAACACTGCTTGTAGATATCTCCTTTTACTTGCTTAGTATTGTTGTAATACTTTTTGTTCTTTAGAATGACTTCACTGAGCATGCCCAGATCTCCCCTGATTAACGGCACACTCTGTGTACTTATCTGTCTATTATCAGATCTTCCTATGGCACAACTCTGAAATCGCACAACTCTGAAATCCCACAAGACTGCATAATCACTCAGAGCTTCCTACTACACCCCATGTGACATCACATGCAGTGTAAACTTGGGAATCGGACAGGATTACTGCAGCCTTATCCGCTGAAGCTGATAAGACTAACAAAGGCAAACACTAGATAAAAGGCACAAGTAAATACTATGAAATAAAACAAGTCAGCTATGAGCAGTGAAACGGGGTTGCCATAGAAAGGTTGGATTGAGAAAGAGGCTTGGTTAACAGTACAGGAAGTGCTCAATGTAAGGGCGGAAATACACTCTACAGTGGACTCAGAAAACAATACTTAAGATGGCTCTGCCTAACCCCTGAAAACAAGTGTTTTTTTTTTAAAAGTTTCTTTAAACAGTAAGTAATATGCGATTTGGGCTGGATTACAGTGGCTATAGTTTGATAATTACTTATTATAATGGACTAAATGAAAAGCAGCATCAGAGTGGGAGAGTTTACTTCCTCTTTAATCTGTTAAATGGTTCACTTGCAGCTTCCTATCAATGCTTGAGAAGAGTTGATGAATTTCCTGATAAGTTTGCAATGCAAATTGGGGTGAAGGCTATGTCCTAATCTTTTAATGGGTTGATTTGTGAATTTCACAATTCCCTATTTTTTAACTAATTGTTGTAAATGTATAGAAATGTTTTTATTTTTTACTATTTGAACAGTAAATGACCAAGTCTCTTCATGAAACTCAATCTTGTGTTTTTTTTTTTTTTTTCCCCCACAGAGTAAAAACCGTCCTCATTCTAGGGGTGAATACAATGTTTATAGTACTTTCCAAAGCCATGAGCCGGAATTTGACTACTTAAAAAGTCTAGAAATTGAAGAAAAAATAAACAAAATTAGGTGGTTGCCACAGCAAAATGCTGCCCATTTTCTACTCTCCACCAATGGTAAGTATATGACCTATTAAAAAGGCATAAGGATAATATTCAGTATTCTTGCATGGTTGAATCGGCAGTTTAAAATACTCCTTTCTTTAAAGGACTCCATAGTGTAGAGATATAAGGACCCCCTCCCCCATTGTGCCAAATCCCTCTCTGCTTTGTTGATTAGAATCTGACAATTTTTGACACTCCCTCAGAAGTTTATAGTATCTGCCTAGTTACATTGCAACACATAAAAGGGGGGACCACACTACTGGGGGTCCGTGGAAGGGGCCCAGTTGCCTCACCTGACTGCCAACTGTGTAAACCCGCCCCCGCTGACGTAGGACATAGTAGGGCTGTCACAAATCAGGGCGACTGAAGATTTTATGATAAATAATACATATTTAGAGAATACGTGTGTCAAAAACAGCCGATATGATGGCAAATCTCAATTTTTTTTTTTTGGTACGAAAACGGTACACAATTAAACGAAAATCTTTCGTTCTGTTCTAGTATGAGAGAAATTTTGGAGTTTGTCCCTTTTGAGAATTTTTCGTACAAAAATTTAGTTCTGTGCGCACTATACGAAAATCGTACAAAGATTCTATGGATGAAAATGTTCGCCCAATTTTCTTGGTGTGTACGAGCCTTAAAGTGGAGTTCCACCCAAAAAAAAAGTCATTTTAATGTGCATGAAATAATACAAAGAAAAACATTTAAAGAAAAAAAAAAATTATATATATATATATATATATATATATTATATTTTTTAGTTTTTTTATGGCTGTTGCTATGTGGTCCCTTTAAATCTTCCTCCCTCATCACCTAGGTGCCTTGCGTCACTTTCCTCGGCGCCTCCACTCGCTACTGCTTCTGGGAAATGTGTGTCATCATTTCCCAGGAGGCAGTGGGCAGCACCGAGGGCTAGGATGCCATAACGGGGTGGGCACTTCCGACGCCTGTTATGGCAACCTGTATACTTTACGGCGCATTACTGCGCATGTGCGAGAACGGGGCGGTGCATGCTGGTCGTTCAGCTGCACGGTATCCCGGAACTAAATGCTTGTGGGCTTCACATGCCCACAAGCAAAATGACAACGGCCAGCAATTAATTATATAAGTTTATTTCGGCTATTAAACCTGACATCGGGGGACGAATTCATCCAAAAAGTGAGTATTAAATAGCCATGTCATTAACTAATGGGTTTTTTTTTTTTTAATTAGTAAATGTATTTGGAACTCCACTTTTAAGTCTTGCATGTGTATCTGCTTTCTTCACCTTTACCTACTGTTTAGAAAGTGCACATCCTGTTAGATTTTTCACTTCCTCATTCCTCTGTAGGAGGAGATCATTACTAGACACTGAGAAAGCTGATTGGAGGAAATGCGTACACCCCCTCCCCACACATGCAGGGAGTGCCTGTAAATTGTTTAGCAGTCTGCTAATCTATTTATAGCAACTTCCTCTGACACACAGTTCAGGCTTCCTTCACCCAGAACCTGAGAACTGATCAGGCTGATAATAGAGCTATGGAGGAAGAGACATCTATGGGACTTGGCTCTTTGGAGAGAGACAAGAAAACACTACAGATAGATGTGCCCAGCTCACATTTCATAAATTGGGTTTACATCCACTTTACGTCAAGCTTGGCTCTGCACCCTTCCACATTTTTAAAAATTTCTCAAGGACTATAGCCCTTTGTCTGCTAAGGAAATGTCCTGCACACATGGCGATCAAAGGGTTAAAACTAGTTATTAGAGCCATCAGCTTGTTATAGCATCTATCTGCAGGTTCAGCTCTTTGCTCTTGTAGTAATCAGGACAGTTGCAAAGTTCCCTAATCACTTCTATGGGCTGCGGAAGTAACCCATAGGCCTCTTTTTATATGAGCTTTGAGATAGGGCTGCAACTAACGATTATTTTAATAATCGATTTGTTGGCCGATTTATTGTTTAGATTAATCTGTTATTAACCTTTAAAGTGTATAATTTAGTTAATATGTAAAGTTTTAAAATAAGGCAATTTATTCTTAAATATCTCTATGCAGTGGTAAATATAAATAACCAACTGAGGTTAGGGAGCAAAATACCTAAACCACTCTGAGAATAACAGACAGAAGAGATATACTGTATGTACTATTAGAGGAGATATATACTGTATATAGTACTATTAGAGGAGATATATACTGTATATAGTACTATTAGCGGAGATATATACTGTATATAGTACTATTAGAGGAGATATACTGTATATAGTACTGTTAGAGGAGATGTATACTGTATATAGTACTGTTAGAGGAGATATACTGTATATACTACTGTTAGAGGAGATATACTGTATATAGTACTGTTAGAGGAGATGTATACTGTATATAGTACTATTAGAGGAGATATATACTGTATATAGTACTATTAGAGGAGATATATACTGTATATAGTACTGTTAGAGGTTGAAGCTGGTAAATATCATCAAACTCAGAGATTAAATTAAAAAATTTGGAGGAAAAAAAAAAAACTGTTTTGCAGATTTTCAAACAGAAATGTAATATACTATATGCTGGCCATACATAAACAATGTCTTCCTTCAAAAAAAAAATTTCATTTTAAGAACGTTCTAATCGTTAGTGGGGTCAAATCAACGTTTGTTTTCAACCACAGTGACGGGAAAATTTTCAGACAGTGGATGTGGTCTTCGTTCAGAAAGTACATTCATTTTTAAACAGAATGTTAAAAGCAAGTGAAATTCTCAAACAACATTCTTTCATTCAAAGAATTTTTCGTATGAATATTCTCGTCTGAAAATGGATCCGTGTGGCCAGCATAAGGCTCGGATCACACCCTATACAGTTTGCTTTTGATCTGTTTCTGCAGTGCTTTTTGCTGTGTGGTTTGATTTTTGCAAACGTGATTTAGCTGTGATTTGCGTGTTTGCATTTTTTTTTTTTGGCCAATTTGTTGTTGGGCAGATAAAAAAACCCAATATGCTGCAAAAACACACTACATGCTTTTCTGCAGTATATTGAACCAAAAAAAAGCACAGTTGTCCATTGAAAAAAGTCCTTGACCCTTTCCAAATACACAGCAACTGAAAAAGAAGCATAAATGTGAACGTGTCCTATAGGAAACAATGTTAAATGAACGGTCGTTTGTTTCTTCAAAAAACACATAGGTGTGAACCAGGTCTACGATGTTTAGTAAAATAATGGGGTTAAAACAAAAATGAACCCTTTATAGTACAAAAAGAGCAAATCACTACTGTAAGGGGTTAATTTTTTTTTTTTTAATGTGGAACAGTGAAAGTAATATTTACAGTAGCTAATATTTGCTCTTTTTCTACTATAAAGGGCTAATTTTTAGTTTGTTTTTTTTTTTAACACCATTATGTTACTGGCCGATTGATTATGAAAACGGTAATCTATTAATTTCATAATCGATAAGTTTTTTCAGCCCTACTTAGAGATGATATGCAGCAAAATGACAAATGCTGGTTGCAAGGCTATAGCATTAACCCGCGTTCAATACGCGTTTCACATGCGATATGTCGCAGTAATACACTGCCCAAATGTCACCTGGTTTTCAGGGGAAGTGAATGCTGTAAATGGTTCAAAAATGCTCGCTAGCGTGCTTTTTTTTTTTTTTTTTTTTTTTTTTTTTTTTACTTCAAATGAGGCGGCAAATTGCAGCTAAGCCTAGAGAACACTTCATGCCTTAAAGCTGGTGTGAGAAGTGTGTACTGTCCTGTATATCTGCTATTGCTTAGCACATTGACATGATATGGAAGCGTTAAAAAACATGGCTATAATGCTGCTTCTCTGAGCCTATGTAAAAGATGCCACAGTTGATTGGGTTGTTGACCCCATTGTGTTTAGTAATTCAGATAAAAAGATTTTTTTTTTTTTTTTTTTTTAAGGGGTTGTAAACCCTCAAGGTTTTTCACCTTTATGCATTAAGGCGAAAAACCTCCTGTGATGCAGCAGCCCCCCTTTTTCTTACCTGGACCCCGTAATTCCCGCAACGCGAACGGGCGCACCAGCTCCGGCCGGTGTCTCGTGTCCTGATTTGGATAGATTGATAGCAGTGACGGCCATTGACTCCCGCTGCTGTCAATCAAATCCAATGACATGGGGGGGCGGAGCCGAGTCCTGCTGTCTGTGTCAATAGACGCAGCAGCAGGACTCAGGAATGCGCCCGCACGGGTGTCCCGAAGAAGAGTACTTCTCCGGCACTCAGAAGAGGCGGAGCCACCAGCGCCACTGAGGGACCCCAGAAAAGGAGGATTGGGGCCACTCTGTGCAAAACCAACTGCACAGAGGAGGCAAGTATGACCTGTTTATTTAAAAAAAAACAAGGGTTTAGTCACCCTTTAAGGACACGCACAGAACACATATATACCTAACAATTCACGCTTGTAGTATGTATGTAAGCAGCAATCACACACAACCTCAGGTAGTGCCACGTGCATATTACTTCTAGGACTATAATTTGAATAAAGGTTAACAAGCTGTTTTGGGTGTCATAGTGTGTCGGTGTTTCGTAGGACCAAGCAATTTTGAGGCCCGACCTATTTTGGTAATTATTTACATGTCACAGTCATGTCTTTAATATTTTACTAACAAATTGAGACTATATTGTGTGCACTGAAATTAATTTTAGTGTATTTCTGCTGAAAAAATATAAATTTGATAAACGCTTTTTAAATCTTGTACAACATTAAGAAAAAAACAAACAAAAAACTGCCATTTTATTTTACAGGCCCTTTTTGCTTCCAGAAAATTTTGTTTTGGGGATTTTAAAGTATGATTTTAAGCAAAAAATGTTTTAAACATGTGAATAAAGAAAAAAGTTGGTCCAGCAGCAAACGGGTTCAATTATATGTAAACCCTCACCTTGTAAAACAACCCATTCAGTTTACAATTGAAATAAAATACAAAACATTTGAGTGTTTGTAAAAACAGTGGGGAAAATAATTATGTAATCTCCTGCAGATTTTGTAAGTTTGCCCACTTACAAAGAAATGAAAGGTCTTCAATTTTTATCATAGGTGTATTTTAAATGAAAGAGACAGAATATCAACCAAAAATCCAGAAAAAAACAAACACATGATATAAATGGAGTTGCAGTTCAGTGAGTAAAATAAGTACTTGATCCCCAAGCGAAACATGACTTAGTAGTTGGTGTAGAAACCTTTGTTGGCAATCAGAGGTCAGACATTTCTTGTAGTTGGTTACCAGGTTTTCACATATCTCAGGAGGGATTTTCACTGAACTGCAACTCAATTTATAACATTTGGTACATTGTATGTTAATGCAACATGTCTTTGCCTCAAATTTCTCCACTAATTACACAATTTACAAGCTATTCTGAACAAAACGAGCTCATGCGTAGAAATATCTAGAGATTTTGGAAATATTTCGAAAAAGTAAGTATGCTCTATGAATGGGAACGTATAACATATTTCGGGTTTCTCAAATGTGACTGCGAAGGCTTTCCTCATCCTTTATCTTGTCAATTGAGGCCCCCCCCCCCCTCCATTTGTCTCAAATCTTGCTTGACGACTGGTGAAAATGTTATTAATTCATAGGGGTGGATTTACTACATGCACTTTTGCAAGTGCAGTTGCTCCAGAGCTTAGTAAATGATGCGAAGCTTTACTTTGCAAAGAACACCCAATCACATGCAAGGAAATAATTTTTACTTGCACATGATTGGATGATGAAAGTCAGCAGAGCTCAACCTCATTTACTAGTCTCTGGAGCAACTGCACAAGTGCACAGTCTATTTGTCTTCAGTAAGGCTCGATTCACACAGGGGCAACACGACTTCAGCGCGACTTTGCAAGGCTACTTCAACGCGACTTCAGCACGACTTTAAGCAGCTTACAACACGACTTCAAATCGCCTCCAGGACAGGGGACTTTGGCTGTGGCCAATCACAGAATAATCAGCTCTCTGGGAGGGAGGGGTTTGCCTGGGTAAACTAATTTCTTTTCCTGTAAAGTCACTTCACTATAGATGGAGATCCGACTTGGAGGCGACTTGCATTGAATTCTATGGGTACAGGTCGCCTGGAAGTCGGATTGAAGTAGTACAGGAACCTTTTCTGAAGTCGGAGCGACTTCAGTAGTGTAAATTTAAGACGGCTCTCATTCACTGTAATGCAAATCTCTTCTTGGGGCGACTTGAGAGCTTACAAGTTGGATTCCAAGTCGTCCTAGTGTGAACCGACCCTAAATCAACCCCTATGTGATTACCCCAGTGACAACTGCACATGGGTAAAGGCTGAGATTACTAAACGGCTTGTTACTTATTTTTTTTTTTTTTGTCCTGTACAGTACACAGAAATGTGTGTATTGTTCTGTTCTGCTTTTATGCTTGTTGCCCATCCTAATATATATATATATATATATTTTTTTCATCCAGTCTGCACAACTGATCTTATAAGCACTTCAATGTGTGTTTGTTTTTTTGTTTTTTTAACAGATAAAACAATAAAGTTGTGGAAAATAAGTGAACGCGACAAAAGAGTAGAAGGCTACAACTTGAAAGATGACGATGGCAGGCTACGGGATCCATTTAGAATCACCTCTTTACGGGTATGGACCAATTGGATTTCCTTGTTGGTCGTTTGGCATAAATGCGAAGGTTCAAAGAACCCTTAGGCTCCATGCACACTGGGCTTAAAAAAACGTCTATTCTCTTGGGAGTAAAAAAACGCTCATAGAGCCATTTTTTTGGACAAAGTTTATACTAGTTTAGTGTTTTTTTTTGTTTTCTTTGTTTTTTTTCCTGCCTCCAAGCTCCAATCAGAAACACGAACCAGAAGGTGTTTTTTTTTTTTTTCTGGCTCTAAACGTTAAAATCAAAATATGCCTCCTTATGTGCATGGACACATAGGATAACATTGAGCTGCTTCTGAAGCAACGATTTTTAAGCCAGTGTACAAGGAGCACATTAGGACGATTAGAGGTATATTTTGAGCTCAATGTTTAGATGCAGAAACAAAAAAACCTTCTGATTGGAGCTTGGAGGCAGAATAAATGTTAAAAGGCTCCTAAACTCGTCCAAACTTTGTACAAAGAATGCTCCAATTTGAGTTTTTATAAACCCAGTGTGCATGGAGCCTAAGTATGCAAAACACCCCTTTTTTGTCTGCTCACAGATAAGAAATACAAGCTAAATATGTACACAAAGGGGCTCTGGGGCTATTTAATGTGTTGTGACACAAATGTTACTTTCTCCTGTACACCTAAGATCTTGCAGTCCTATCTTCTTCTGGGGGTTTATTGATGAGAGCCACTAAAGTAGCACTTTGTTGTAGAGAGAAATAATTAATTTGAGGTATTTACAGCCCAGCACCATGATAACCTAGGCAGCTTTGCCTATTCTCCCTTCCATCTCTCTGCTTTTTGTTCTTTTGTTGTTTTTTAATTTGAGGGAAGAAAAGTCCTTAAAATAGTGGTCATGCAGCCAACACTATTTCTTCTTCCTCTGGCCCAGGAAGCATGATGCACCATATGTAGTCTGTAGCAACTTTTCTCAGCTTTGAGCTCTCTGAGTGTTGCAGCAGAAGGGCAAAAAATCTGCTATATGTTAACTCCTGTATACAGACAGAGGAGAGCACGGCCCTCACTTTTCCGTGGCTCTCTTCCCTTCTGTGCTGCTTTCTATATTCTTGCTGGTCACCCAGGAAGCTGTGCGGGAGGTCTGCCGGCATCTTACCGGCCGTTGACCTCATTGATTGCTAAGGACAGGTTAGATGGCCCGAATAGCTTTATGGGTTACCGACAGGAGTATAGGTGGGGGCTGTGCTGTCTCACTCCTGTGTGTGTATACAGATGTTAACACACAGGGTTTGAATACTGTCCCTTATCTCTTCCCCAGACTGCCAGAAAGGGGGGAGAGAGCACAGCCCACACCACCTCCCAGCTCTCTCCTCTTTCCTGTTGTCACTATTCTTGTAGTGATAGGGGATGTGGTGGGATGAAAGGTTTGTGCTAGGAGAGAGAATTTGGGGGGTTGAATTTGTGCTAGCAGAGGGGATTTGGGGGGAGAGATTTTATAACCTACAAACTCCATTTCTTTCTTGTACATCACGGGACACAGAGCCTCAGTAATTTATTGATGGGTTATATAGGGTATCATTGGTGATTGGACACTGGCACACCCTAGACAGGAAGTTTAACCCCCTATATAATCCCTCCCCTTCCTGGGGATACCTTCGTTTTTTCGCCAGTGTCTTAGGTGTTGGTCACGAGTAAAAATGTGCTGTGCTGAGCTCCAAAGGAATATCCTATACTGGGGCAAGCCATGCAGCCGGATCCATTCAAAATGTCTTTTCCAGGCTGAATTGGATGGTACCCGGGCCTCGTATCCGAAGAAACAAGGTTTTACCTGTAACGGTTCTCTTTTTAGAGAGCTGGACCCCGGGATCCAGTATTTGTTTTTTTCAGCCATGTCCCTGTCGGGGTGCTTTACGGGGCCAGAACTGTGGATCCCCCTATACTTAGGGGGCCCCAGTCTCTGAAGGTTTTTCTCTAAACGGAGCCCACCGTGAGAGGTGAAGATTGGGTCTGTTACAACAGAACCCTGTAGCTGGATAAGGTAAGGGAGACTCTTTAAGAATTTTTCCAGTTCTTATAAGGTTTCTCCTTTAAGTAAATGTATGCTATGCCTATAGTCGCCACCGGGGGCTGTCAAGAGCACATACCTTTTCATGCTTGATCTGTCTTGTCTCGGTGTCCACGCTGTACGCTCCTCCAAGCCATGCTCCAGGTAGGATGTGGGAAGGGGGGTTTTCTCCAAGCGTCTTCCAGGACAGCCCATGAGACCTTGGGCTCCTCCTACCAGGACAGGAAACACGTCACCCCCACCAGATAAAAGGGCGGTCCTCCAGGCCCATGTCAGTTATTTGTGTTTCCTCCGGACGGGGGGTAACATGTTCATGGAACCTGCTCCCATAGGCCTTATAAGCAGGGGCTTTGTATGGCTTTTTTTCTGGGGTATATCACTTACCTCTTCCTCTGCCAGAAGCAGCACACCGCTGGGGAGGTTGGCTGTGTTGCTGTTCTCTGTCCTCAGTGCCTGGAGAGGGCCAGGACCGGTGTGAGGTCGTGCCCCCAGCGCAGTGCATTGCACTCTAGCTCAGCTGAGCTTCGGTTGTCCTTCCCTGCCGACAGCCTGGCTGATCTGAGCAAGGAATGGAGAAAGCCGCAGCGTTCGAGGGGGCGGAGCTATTGCGCTCCAAGCTGGCCCACAGGAAGTGCCTGGAGAGAGTTACTTCCGGGGCATTTGACATCATCATCCGGCGCCGGAGACGAGGTTCCAGTCTTCATAAACGGTGCGAACAGAGAACGCTGGCTGCTGGTGTTTCTTGGTGTTAAGCAGCCAGGCTGTGGATGACCAAGAGGGGCAGAATGGATCCTCCTGCAGTACCTGCACAGGCAGCGGATGCAGTTCCCAACACCAGCACCTCACAGGTAAGCCTGGGGTGTTCTGTCACCACCTTGCTATCCCTGTGAGTGTTCCCTCCCCCTCCCCCCTCTGTAGTAGTGGGTGTAAGGGGACACATTTCCTCCCTCCTGCACGTGGTGTTACGGAGTGATTGTGTGGCTTTAATTACATTGTGGGTCATTTATTTTGTCTTGCAGACCAAGACTCAGGACAAGGCCCAAGCGCAGCCACTTAAAAGGAAATGTGCGGTTTGCACAAACAAATTGAGCTCCTCATGGAGCAAAGCAGTTTGTCGCACCTGTATAGAAGGCCTAGTAAAGGATGACCCGGTTGCCTCTTGCCAGAAGATGCTTACTTCTGTTAGGGATGAGCTTGCGTCCACCTTCAGTTCCTTTAGAACGCTTATTGACAAGCTCCAGACTCCAGCAGAGAGTCCGTCTTCACTGAAGGCGTCAGTAAGCACTCCGCAGCAGGCAGAGAGTGAAGACTCTGAGGTCAGATACAGAGCCCAGAGATAGAGAATCCACTCGAGGCTCAAGATTTAAGTTATCTGTTGAGGATGTAGATGACCTATTAAAGGCTATCTATACTACCCTTGAATTAAAAGAGGAAGAGGTTCAGTTATCCAAACATGATCTTATGTATAAAGGATTACATAAGAGAAAATCAAGAGTGTTTCCAGTTCATAGTTCTTTGGTTGATACTATTAAACTGGAATGGGATAATCCTGAGAGAAAACCATTCTTCTCTAGTAACCTAAAAAGGAGGTTTCCTTTTGATGAGGACACTGCGCAGCCATGGAATAAGAATCCCAAGTTAGACGCACCTCTTTCAAAAGTTTCAAAAAAACTCGGACCTGGCGTTTGATGATATGGGTACGCTTAAGGACCCGATGGACAAGAGGGGGGATATCCTTCTCCACAGAGCCTGGGACTCAGCAGTTGGAAACCTGAAACCAGCTTTGGCTTCCACTTGTGTGGCCAGAAATCTGGAGGTTTGGTTGACTCAGATTCAGTCACATCTGTCAGCAGGTACCTCCAGAGAGCAAATTTTAAAGTCTTTTCCTCTCCTATTTCAGGCAGTGGGTTTTTTGGCATATTCTTCCGCTGAGTCAGTAAGAATGTCAGCCAGGACTTCGGCTCTAGTGAACTCGGCCAGGAGAAGCCTTTGGCTTAAGACCTGGTCAGGGGACTCGGCCTCCAAGTTGCGCCTTTGTGGCCTTCCTTTAACTGGCGATCATTTATTTGACCCAGGTCTACAAGAGGCACTGGAACGCACGGCTGATAAGAAAAAGGCGTTTCCAGAGAAAAAGAGTTCAGACAGCCAGAAAATTTTTTCATGGCCAAAACGGGCAACAGAGTCCTAGAGAAAAGGACAGCAAGCCGAAAAAGCATTGGACTGGGCACAAAGGCAGAGGCAAAGGGGGAGTGCTATTTAACCCTCCTCAACAGCCCGCCAAGCCGCAGTGACTTGTGTTCCCCGGTGGGAGGGAGATTGAGGGCCTTCATCCCACAGTGGGCAGCAGTCACTCTGAGCCCCTTCGTCCTGGACCTAGTGACCAACGGGTACAGGCTGGAGTTTGTTCACCAACCACCAGAACGTTTGTTGGTCACATTTCCTCCACAAGATCGGGAGAAAGCGAGGGCTCTGGGTCTCCAGATTGGAGACTTATTAGATCAAAAAGTCCTGATTCCTGTTCCTCGATCGAAGCGGGGCAAGGGATTCTATTCCCATGTATTTGTGGTCAGAAAGCCGGCAGGAAAGTTTCGACTTATCCTGAATCTCCGGACCTTAAACAAGTCCATCAGATACAAGCATTTCCGTATGGAGACGGTTTTTACAATCAAAAACCTACTATACCCAAACTGCTTTATGGCCACGTTGGACTTAAGGGATGCTTATCTTCACATCCCTATCCATCCAGCCTTCCAAAAGTTTTTGAGATTGGCAGTGAAGACGGGTATGGGGACCCGACATTTTCAATTTCAGGCCCTCCCCTTCGGTCTTTCCTCAGCCCCACGCATCTTTACGAAGGTGTTTGGGGAAGCGCTGGCTCCTCTAAGATTAAAGGCAATAACGGTTATCCCTTACTTAGACGACCTCCTGATAGTGGCAAAATCATACCAAAGGCTGTTGGAAGATCTCCAGGCTGTACAGGACGTCTTACAGTCCCTAGGCTGGCTAATAAACAAAGAAAAATCGTCCTTGATTCCGGCCCAGAAAGTAACTTATCTGGGTTACGATTTTTGCTCCGTGAACCAAAGAGTTTTTCTTCCTCAGGAGAAGATTACCAAAGTGTTCCAGACTATGTCAACATTGCAGACCAACCAGTCGGTCTCTCTGAGACAGGTGTCGAGGGCAGTGGGTCTTATGACCTCATGTTTTCCCGCAGTACCATGGGCGAGACTCCGTCAGTGTCCGTTACAAAGGTTTCTTTTAAGAAACTGGGACGGGGACCTGGAGTCAAGGATCTGGCTTCCCGACAGGATAAAAAGAAGCCTGTGGTGGTGGAGAGCTGGTCAGCACCTAGCAGGAGGTCTCCCATGGTCCTTTCCCATTTCCCGAAGGATTACCACGGATGCGAGTTCCTGGGGATGGGGGGCCCACCTCAGCAATGCAGTAGCACAAGGAGAGTGGTCCCCAGAGGAGGCAAGGGCCTCATCCAATCAAAGAGAGCTGCTTGCAGTCCAGAGAGCCCTCCAGTCTTTTCAGATGGAGATCAGGGGTCACAACCTCCAAATCCTGTCAGACAATATAGCGACAGTCGCGTATATCAACAAGCAGGGAGGCACGAGAAGCCGGAGGCTTTAGTCCATTGCCCAGGAGATCCTTTCATGGGCAGAGGGGAATCTAGCCTCCATTTCTGCTGTACACCTGAAGGGGAAAAACAGTTGCCTGGCAGATTATCTCAGCCGTCACAGGATAGACCGAGACAACTGGTCCCTTCATCCCGAAGTCTTTGCAGACCTCACCAAGAGACGGGGTTATCCGGTAGCGGATTTGTTCGCAAACCGAAACAACCGCAAGACGGAGATATTCTTTTCCATGAACCCGGCAGACCAAGCCTTGGGGATCGATGCTCTGGCGAACCCGTGGCCTCCAGGCCTATGTTATGCCTTTCCGCCAATCAGGCTGATTCCAGAAGTCCTCCGGAAGTTTCGGCTGGAAGAGACAGATCTGATTCTAATTGCCCCGTTTTGGCCCAAGAGGCCATGGTTTTCCCTGCTACAGTCTCTGGTTTCAGAGCCTCCGTGGAGTCTTCCGAAAAGGGAAGACCTATTATTGCAGGGTCCAGTATCACACCCTCAGGTGGTTTCCTTAAACTTGACGGCCTGGTATCTGAAGAAAAGATACTGAGCGCCCAAGAGTTCTCTGACAAAGTAGTCAGGACTCTCGTTAATTGCAGGAAGCCAGTTACTAGAGCCATATATTCCAAAGTTTGGAAAAGGTTTAACTCATGGTTATCTGAAAATGATAGATTAACTCATGATATTCCGTCTATTTTGGAATTTTTCCAAGAGGGTGTCGACAAAGGTCTTTCTGTTAGTACCTTAAAGGTACAGGCGGCAGCTATTAGTGTGTTCCTCCAGTTTTTCTCTCCTGGAAAATCCCACTATAGCCAGATTTTTCAAATCTATCTCTAGGGCCAGACCAGTAGTAGTGAGAAGTTGTCCAACGTGGGATCTGTCCCTAGTACTTCAAACTCTGGTAGAATTTCCGTTTGAACCTCTGGAAAGTATGTCAGTTAAGTTACTTACATTAAAAACTGTGTTCCTTATAGCTGTTACCTCAGCTCGTAGGGTAAGTGAGTTGCAGGCCCTATCAGTTAGGGAGCCCTTCCTCACGATTTTTGAGGATCGAGTTGTGTTACGAACCGATCCAGGTTTTTTGCCCAAGGTGGCAAGTACATTCCACCGATCTCAGAACATTGTATTGCCAACCTTTTGTAGTTCGCCACAGGGCGACTTAGAAAGAAAATTTAGTTTTCTAGATGTAAGAAGGATTCTCTTGGTCTATCTTGAGGTCACGAAGACCTTTAGGAAAACTGATGCCTTGTTTGACCTCTTTTCTGGAGTTCACAAGGGGAATAGTGCATCTAAAGCCACATTGGCTAGATGGATAAAGCAAGCCATCTTGGAAGCTTACAAAATTAGGGAGGTCCTTACACCTTTTGTTACTGCGCACTCAACTAGAGCCTTGTCTACGTCTTGGGCTGAGAGGGCTGGTGCCTCACCTGAACAAATTTGCAGGGCTGCCACTTGGTCCAGTTACTCGACCTTCATTAAACATTATCGCCTGGATCTCCTATCAGCTCAGGAGCAGGCGTTTGGTCGTAAGGTCCTTCAGGCAGTTGTCCCTCCCTAGACTGGTAAGTTCTGGCTCATCGTCTCATGGGCTGTCCTGGAAGACGCTTGGAGAAAAGCTGAGTTAGACTTACCGGTAACTCCTTTTCTGAGAGTCTTCCAGGACAGCCGGATTCCCACCCGGTATTGTCTGAAGTTATGTGTATTATGCATATGTTTTGCAGGGTCCTACGGTTCTTGAGAATACTGACATGGGCCTGGAGGACCGCCCTTTTTATCTGGTGGGGGTGACGTGTTTCCTGTCCTGGTAGGAGGAGCCCAAGGTCTCATGGGCTGTCCTGGAAGACTCTCAGAAAAGGAGTTACCGGTAAGTCTAACTCAGCTTTTTTCCTACAGGGATACTCCCCCCACGGCTTAGGTAAAGGCATAGGGAAGCGGTAGTATGCCGCAACGTACGCCGCCGCTATTACAGCAGCTTCCCATCCACCGGCCCTCCTCTCTCCTCCGTTTTGGCCCCCCCTCCATGCTAGTTCCTAGAATCAGAGCCTCGGCTCGCGCGGGAAACAGTCTTTTTTTGAAAAAGACGTGGGGGGGGGCAAGGGGGGCGGAGCTTTAATACGTCGGCGTGTTGAAACGCTCACATTACAGGCTGCACACAGGCAATAAGGTGCACTCTTTTCAGATGCGCACGGCCTATGGAGGGACACAGAGCAGACAGGCGCATGTGAGGTGGGAGACACCGGCATTCCCAGGCAAACATTTACTTGAGTACCAGACTGAGACTTGGTAGCAGCGGCAGTTGCTGAACTACATTGCTCAGCAGTCAGTGCATTCTAGTAGTGCCTCTGCTTTTTGTGTTTTGCACTATGGGCAGATGAGGTACATATACCCGAAAAATAGGGGCTCTAAGGGACTCCCTCAGGCTCTGAGGACCCCCCCTTCTGCAGCAACCGCCCCCCCCCCCCCCCCCCCCCGAAGAACCGGGGGAAGCTGGCCAGGGTGAGCCGTCAGGGGCTGCAACTGCAACTGCTTCTGGCACTTCAGCCCCTGTATACATTACACAGGAGGTTTTTTCCTCAACCATTAATAAATTAGAGGAAAGACTGGTGGCCTTAATCGCATCTTCACTCTGTGGAAGAAAACTCACTAGGTCCCCCTCTGCCACCCAGGACCCTCAAACAGATGAACTCTGGGGGGAAAAAAGGAGAGGAATCCCTCTGAGGATCGGGATGAGACTGATGACTCCTCTTCTGAGGAATCAAGTGGAGAAGGGCCCTCTTCAGCTTCTCAGGATGAGAAGGTGTTAGTGCAAATTTTTGCTGGATTGGTCCGCTCCACATTCAAGTTACCCGTATCTGAGTCAGTTAAAGAACCCTCCTTTGGTTTGGGTTCACTGAAGCCTCCTCAAACTACACATGCTTTTCCTGTTTATGGTTACTGGAAAAGCTTATTTATTCTGAGTGGGATCACCCAGATAAACATTTTTTTTTTCCGCCTGAAAAGTTTGCAACACTTTATCCTATGGAGAAAAAATTTACTAAGATGTGGGGTATACCGGCAGTTGACGCCGCCATTCCTCCGTAAATAAGTCTGACTTGTCTTGTCGACAACACTCAGATACTTAGGGATCCAAATGATAAGAAATTGGAATTCCTGTTAAAAAATGTTTTCTCCTTGGCAGGTCTGTCAAGTCTGTCAATACTTGAGAGACCATGTTAAACAGGTCCTCAAAGTTTTACCTAACAGCAAGCCTGGGGGTTTGCCAACCTACCAGCGGCTTTGTGTTTGCTGTTGATGCAATCAGAGATTCTATCATCCAAACCTTTCGCCTTGCGCTTGGGTTGGTACATATGCGTAGAATCTTTATGGTTGAAAAATTTCAGCCGAATCGCCATGTAAGAAGCTTCTGGCTGGGTTTCCCTTCATGGTGCAAGGCTGTTCGGAGAGGATTTGGTAAACGTCCCTCTTCTAAACGGGCTCTGTCCCCAGTGCCAGGAGCATCAGCCTCCAGGCAGTCGTGACTGCCGCCTCCTCAAGAAATAAATCTCAGTCGACCCAGGGACAAAAGAAGTCCTGGGGGAGGAAGCCTACTAGACAAGACGCTAAAGCCTCTTTATGAAGGAGTGCCCCCGCTCAGTCGGGTTGGGGGAAGACTGCTACAGTTCTCAAGGCTCTGGCAGGAGGATTTCCAGGACAGATGGGTGATGTCCACATTAACTCTAGGTTACAAACTACAGTTCCAAGAATTCCCCCCTCCTCGTTTCCACAGATCAAATGTTCCCAGAGACCCAGAGAAAAAGAAGTCTCTCTTCTAGCGTTGGAGCGACTATTGTTGCAAAAAGTTATCGTGGTTGTTCCCATGCAAGAGCAGGGATTGGGGTTTTATTCAAACCTTTTTACGGTTCCAAAACCAAATGGAGATGTCAGACCCATTTTAGATTTCGAGGATCTAAACCGATTCCTAAAGATACGATCCTTTCGCATGGAATTGATCCGATCGGTAGTCTCATCCTACAAGGAGGAGAACTTCTGGCATCAATAGAATCAAGGACGCATACCTGCATGTACCCATTTTCCCTGCTCATCAAAAGTACCTGCGTTTCAAAGTAGAAAAATGCCACTTTCAGTTTATAGCTCTGCCTTTCGGGCTAGCTACTGCACCTCGGGGGTTTACAAAAATCTTGGCCCCTCCGCTGGGCAGATTAAGGGCCCAAGGTATAACGGTAATAGCATACCTAGACGACCTGCTCTTGATAGACCGGTCGGTAGCCCGCTTGGTCACCACAGTCAACTACCTGGAATACCTAGGTTGGCTCCTCAACTTAGAGAAGTCTTCTTTAAAACCAGTAAGAAGACTAGAGTATTTGCGTCTGGTCATAGATACAGTCCAGAGGAGGGTATTTTTATCCCAGGCAAAGATCAGTACCATAAAAGAACTGATTTAGGTAGTCAGGGCAAAGAAAGATCCTCCTATTCGCCTTTGTATGAGGCTACTGGGGAAAATGGTGGCTTAATTCGAAGCAGTTCCCTATGCTCAGTTTCATTTGAAACTCCTACAAAACAGTATCCTGTCTGCCTGGAACAAGAAGGTTCAGGCATTGGATTTCCCGATGCGTCTGTCTCCTACAGTGCGTCAGAGCCTCAGTTGGTGGTTGATACCCGAAAATCTGCAAAAGAGAAAATCCTTTTTACCAGTTACCTGGACAAGGGAGATGGTCCAAGACAGAGAGGACCTTACCCATCAACATTCTAGAGATCTGTGCGACGTATCTAGCCCTAAAGGCCTGGACGCTCAGGTTACAGGGTTGCCCTGTCAGGATCCAGTCTGACAATGCCATAGCAGTGGCTTATATCAATCACCAAGGAGGCACCAGGAGTCGTGCAGCCCAAGGAGAAAAAAAAACAGATCTTAATCTGGGCAGAAACATGTGCCGTGCATATCGGCAATCTTCATTCCGGGAGTAGAGAACTGGCAGGCGGACTACTTGAGTCGCCTGCAGTTATTCCCAGGGCAATGGTCTCTTCACCCCGACGTCTTCTTGGCCATATGCCAAAGATGGGGGGTTCCGGATGTAGATCTCTTTGCACTTAGGTTCAACAACAAGATCAACAACTTGGTGTCAAGAACAAGGGATCCTCTTGCATGCGGGACAGATGCGTTGGTGACTTCATGGCATCAGTTCTCCCTGATTTATGCATTTCCTCCTATTCTCCTACTGCCACTACTTCTTCGCAGAATCAGGCAGGAAAAGAAGTCGGTACTTCTGGTGGCCCAGAAGAGCTTGGTATGCAGAAATAGTAAAAATGGCAGTATGTCCCCCATGGACCCTACCGTCACGTCCAGACCTGCTATTCCAAGGTCCAGTGTTCCATCCTGCCTTACAAACGCTAAATTTGACGGTCTGGCTATTGAAACCCACGTTCTGAAGAGTCGTGGGCTTTCAGGTCCTGTGATTTGTACCTTGATCAATGCAGGGAAGCCAGCTTCCAGAATGATTGATCATAGAGTCTGGAAAGCTTATGTCTCCTGGTGTGTATCCAGGGGTTGGCATGCCAGAAAATATGTCATAAGTAGGATTCTTGACTTTCTACAAATGGGTTTAGAAATGAAGCTGGCCTTGAGTACCATCAAGGGCCAGGTCAGTATTTCAACGGCCGCTTGCTTCGCATTCTTTGGTCCGAAGCTTTATACAGGGGGTAACGCGTCTTAATTCTCCGGATAAGGCGCCCCTAAACCCCTGGGACTTGAATTTGGTTCTGTCAGTTTTACAGAAACAGCCTTTTGAACCAATACATCATACATCTGGTAGCCATTTCTTTCTCTGCTAGAAGAGTATCAGAATTAGCAGCTCTTTCCTGTAAAGAGCCTTATTTGATCATGCACAAGGATAGAGTGGGTTTGCGCCCTCATCCTAGCTTTCTACCAAAGGTGGTTTCAGGTTTTTATTTAAACCAAGATATTGTTTTGTTTGTATTGCCAGAAGGTCCTAATAGAGGACAGGCAGCGTCGAATTCTATCATTTCGAAATGAATTCGGCAAGTGATTGTCCAAGCTTATGGTTTGAAACAAAAAATTGCGCCTTTTCAGATCAAGGCGCACTCCACGAGGGCTATTAGTGCTTCGTGGGCAGTGCATCACCAGGCCTCTATGGCTCAAATCTGTAAGGCCGCAACCTGGTCTTCAGTCCATACATTCACCAGATTTTATCAGGTGGATGTAGGAAGGCATGAGGATATCGCCTTTGGGCATAGTGTACTGCAGGCAGCGGTACGAGGTCCTCAGGTCTGATTACACCCTACTTTGTTGTGGTTCCCTTCCCCTCATGTAGCATAGCTCTGGGACATCCCATCAGTAATTAGTGAGGCTCTGTGTCCTGTGAAGTACGAGAAAGAAAATAGGATTTTTATAACGGCCCACCTGTTAAATCATTTTCTTTTGAGGTACATCACAGGACACAGAGGTCCCACCCCTCTTCTAATACACTTGTATTGCTTTGCTACAAAACTGAGGTATCCCCAGGAAGGGGAGGTATTGTATAGGGGGTTGAACTTCCTATCTAGGGTGTGCCAGTGTCCAATCACCTAGTGATACCCTATATAACCCATCAGTAATTACTGAGGCTCTGTGTCCTGTGATGTACCTCAAAAGAAAAGGATTTTACAGGTAAGCTGTTATAAAAATCCTATTTTTAGGGCTTGTTCACACCAGGTGCACTGTGGTAACGTGTGTGAAATTGCGCTTTTCCCCCGCTCATCACCAAAAGCTCTGCCTTTTGCAGATGCGCATGGATTCCATTCTTTAACGGCACCCCCAGGCACCTAGCAAATGCGCATGTGTTTGCATCTGCTAAAACACATGATACCGCAGTACCTTTTTTGTATGTTTCAATTGCATAGAGCAGCCCATTAAGATGCATGTGTGAGGAAAAAGCACATGCAATTCGGACGCACCTCAGACTGGTGTGCCCCGAGATTGTTTACAATTCTACATGGTACCTTGACTGAAAAAAAGTTTGAGAAACGCCTGTCTATAGGACTGCAGGAGGGGAGGTACTGTATGTCTGTGTAGGCCAGATGAGGTTAGATTGACACTAATCCTCATCCAACAGGAAGTGGGGTGGCAAGAGCAGAGGAATCACCTAGCGCAGTGGTTCTCAACTCCAGTCCTCGGGACCCACCAACAGGCCAGATTTTAAGTATTACCTTGGGGAGTTGCAGACTAGAATACTGCAATCACTGAGCAGCAAGTGTTATCACCTGGGATGTATTTCAGCTATCTTGCAAACCTGGCCTGTTGGTGGGTCCTGAGGCCTGGAGTTGAGAACCACTGACCTAGCGTAACCTGTGCAGCAGCATGGGCAAGTATGACAGGCCTAAACAGGCCCTTTACTAAACCAATGCATAGGACATTCTTAGTAACGAACATATTCACAAATCTCATTCCATCACTTATCCAAACAGTTAGAGGATTATTCCTCATTTCAGTAGTGGACAAAGCTTATTATGTAAATTTATTTTTTGGTATGTGAATTTTAGGGTTTAGAAAAAAATATTGTGTACTGTAATATTGCTGTTCAGGTTGTTTATAGGTTCTCTATTTATGGTTTCCGGTTTTCTCTTTTTCAGGTGCCAATTTTGAGACCCATGGACCTAATGGTTGAAGCAAGTCCAAGAAGGATATTTGCAAATGCACATACATATCACATAAACTCTATTTCAGTAAATAGTGACCATCAAACTTACCTTTCAGCAGATGACCTGAGAATTAATTTATGGCATTTAGAAATTACAGATAGAAGTTTTAGTATCCTTTTCTGGTGACCAGTGTATTTGCCTATCCCATGCATGATCAGATTTTTTTTATGTGTGTGTATATATATATATATATATATATATATATATATATATATATATATATATATATATAGAGATATAGAGATATAGAGATATAGAGATATAGAGATATATATATAGAGATATATCACAAAAATGAGTAGACCCCTCTCATTTTTGTAAATATTTTATTCTATCTTTTCATGTGACAACACTGAAGAAATGACACTTTGCTACAATGTAAAGTAGTGAGTGTACAGCTTGTATCACAGTGTAAATTTGCTGTCCCTTCAAAATAACTCAACACACGGCCATTAATATCTAAACTGCTGGCAACAAAAGTGAGTACACCCCTAAGTGAAAATGTCCAAATTGGGCCCAAATATTTTGTGTGGCCACCAGTATTTTCCAGCACTGCCTTAACCCTTTTGGACATGGAGTTCACCAGAGCTTTACAGGTTGCCACTGGAGTCCTCTTCCACTCCTCCATGATGACATCACAGAGCTGGTGGATGTTAGAGACCTTGCACTCCTGTACCTTCCATTTGGGGGTGTCCCACAGATGCTCATTAAGGTCTGGAGACATGCTTGGCCAGTCCATCACCTTTACCCTCACCTTTTTTAGCAAGGCAGTGGTCATCTTGGAGGTGTGTTTGGGGTCATTATCATGTTGGAATACTGCCCTGCGGCCCAGTCTCTGAAGGGAGGAGATCATGCTCTGCTTCAGTATGTCACAGTACATGTTGGCATTCATGGTTCCCTCAATGAACTGTAGCTCCCCAGTGCCAGCAGCACTTATACAGCCCCAGACCATGACACTCCCACCACCATGCTTGATTGTAGGCAAGGCACACTTGTCTTTGTACTTTTCACCTGGTTGCCGCCCCATATGTTTGACACCATTTGAACCAAATAAGTTTATCTTGGTCTCCTCAGACCACAGGACATGGTTCCAGTAATCCATGTCATTAGTCTGCTTGTCTTCAGCAAACTGTTTGCGGGCTTTCTTGTGCATCATCTTTAGAAGAGTCTTCCTTCTGGGACGACAGCCATGCAGACCAATGTGATGCAGTGTGCGGCGTATGGTCTGAGCACTGATAGGCTGAGCCTTAAACCTCTGCAGCAATGCTGGCAGCACTCATACGTCTATTTCCCAAAGACAACCTCTGGATATGACGCTGAGCACGTGCACTCGACTTCTATAGTCAACCATGGCGAGGCCTGTTCTGAGTGGAACCTGTCCTGTTAAACCGCTGTATGGTCTTGGCCACCGTGCTGCAGCTCAGTTTCAGGGTCTTGGCAATCTTCTTATAGCCTAGGCCATCTTTATGTAGAGAACCAATTCTTCTTTTTTTTTTTCTTTTTTTTTTTTTTCTTTTTTTTTTTTTTTTTAAATCCTCAGAGAATTCTTTGCCATGAGGTGCCATGTTGAACTTCCAGTGACCAGTATGAGAGAATGAGGGCGATCACAACAAATTTAACACACCTGCTCCCCATTCACACCAGACCTTGTAAGGCTCCATTCACACTATTCGATTTTCTGCAGATGTTTTGTCTTCAGATTTACTAAAACCATGTAGTACAAGGGGCCTGCCTGATTGTATACAAATTGAAACTCTTAAGGTTTGACCTCATATTATACATTAGACATTAATGGCTGTGTGTTTGAGTTATTTTGAGGAGACAGCAAATTTACACTGTTAGGGCCCTTTCACACTGGGGCGGTTTGCAGGCGCTATTGCGCTAATAGCACCTGCAAACCGACCCGAAAGTGCCGCTGCTCTGTCTCCAGTGTGAAAGCCCCGAGGGCGGTGCGCTAGCAGCATCTTCGGAGCGGTAAAGGAGCGGAGTGTATACCGCTTCTGCCCATTGAAATCAATGGGACAGCGTGGCTTTACCGCTTTGCGGTGGTTTTTAACCATTTCTCGCCTGCTAGAGGGGGTAAAACCGCCCCACTAGCGGCCACACACTGACGGTAAAGCGCCGCTTACAATAGCGGTGCTTTACCGCTGACGCCGCCCCGCCCCAGTGTGAAAGGGCCCTTATACAAGCTGTACACTCACTACTTTACATTGTAGCAAAGTGTCATTTCTTCAGTGTTGTCACATGAAAAAATATTTACAAAAATGTGAGGGATGTACTCACTCTTGTGAGATTGTATGTGTGTGTGTGGTGTATGTATGTATATATATATATATATATATATATATATATATATATATATATATATATATATATATATATATATATATATATATATATATATATATATATATATATATATATTATAAATTTTCTCTCAGATTTATTTAAAATTGCAATTTACTGTTGCCTTTGTATACTCTGACAGATTTCTTTCTTGGGTCAGTTGGGGTTTTAATCAAGATGACAAATGTGCTGATGAGGAGTAATTTGCAAAAAACAGGAGGATTTATAAAGCACGTATACATCGGGCCTTAGCTGACTCTTTGAGTTTCACACCAAAAGGGGCCTAGTTTTTAGTCACTAAAAACTGACTTGCACAATGTAGTGTAAGTTCTACAGCTGTAAAATGTTAAAATAATTTGGTACATATTTGGGTTAAAGGATAATATAAGTTGAACTTTGGGAACATGTTACATGTTCCAGCTCCTCCAGCTATCCCTCTGATCCACTCCCTCTCCCTGTAACCCACTGTCACAATTTGAAGAGCGTGGCTGTCCAGGGCTCTGCCCACACGGCTGCGTTATTCATTCAGAGTTATGTGAATGAACAGACTGAGAGCCTGTTAGTAGTGTTAGCAGACAGCTATGCCAACAGTCTGCAGGAGCTGGACATTGCACCCGCAATCAGTGTGGGGTTTTTTTTTTTTTTTTTTTTTTTTTATTTTTTTTTTTTAAAGGATAAGGTGAACTTATCCTTTTAAGCTTGAGTTAGGTGCATTTTCGAGTATTTTCAAGTTTCATACACTTACATAGGTAAGGCTGAAATTTGCACCCACAAATGAAGTCGGAGCAATGAGCTACGTGAATGAACTAAAAGTACCAACAGGCTTTGCTTTGTTGCTGTTTGTAGTTCTTAATGAACTATCACTGCTCTGTTGAGCGCTCTGGTAGTTCATTGATTCTTCCCGTCAGTGTGAAACAGCCTGCCCATACACTGACAGTCTGCAGGAGACCTGCTGATCGTGGCTGCAATGCTTTCCAGGCTCCTAGAAGAAGAAAAAAAATGCACTTATTTTTTTTTCCTGCAAAAAAGTGCTATTATGAATTTATTTTTTTTTTGGTGAACTTATCCTTTAAACTTTTTTTTTTCTTGCCGATGAGCCCCTTATGCTGATAATCCGGCACAGATTGTTCTCCATTCACTTCTTTCCCTGCTACAGCAGCCAGGGTAAGTGACATCTGAAACCGAAAGTGACAATCGTCTAACTTCCAGGCTCTTGCTAGTTGGGGTAGATTGGGGTCTCCCTCCGTTCTACCTGGCGATACCTGGTATGCAAGTCCCAGGCCTACAGGTGGGACAGTGGAGCCGGGGGAAACATGCAGCAAGTTGCTGGTTTTTCTATAGAGCAAGCTGTCCTGCAAATGTAGCCACTGACAGGGCTGCTTACTATGATCCAGCTTTTATTTATTCATGTACAACCTTTATCCTTAATGTTAAAAAAAAAAAAAAAAAACTTACTGTGTAACTGCAGTGTGAGTTGGCAATTTGGCTTCAATTTGTTATTGCATCTAAATCTGCTAGTGTATATAACACTCCCCTTAGTCTGACAAAGCTGCAATCCAAAGGTGCCCCTGTGCGCCTTCATCCAGAGTGGGGGAAATCCAATAGAGCAGGTGTGTTACTGGCCATATCACCAGGTGAAAACCAAGGGGAAGAAGCCTAAAAAAAACTAGTGCAGCCACCACATCTAAGGATTGGTGAGCTGCAAGATGCTACGTTTTTTGGTTTTGTGTTTAATACCGCTTTTAATAGTGGCAGCTTAAAGTGATTTGTAAAGTCTAATTTTAAAAAAACAAAACAAACATGTTATACTTACCTGCTCTGTGCAGTGGATTTGTACAGAGCAGCCCAGATCCTCCTCTTCTCGGGTCCCACTTCGCTGCTCATTGTCCCTCCCTCCTGTTGAGTGCCCCCACAGTATGTGGTTTGCTATGGGGGCACCCAAGACAAGCTGCAGCACTGTGTCACTGTCTATTCAGACACTGAGCTGCCGTTAGGCCCCAACCCCTCTCTCCCCTGATTGGATCACAGCCGCGGGAGCCAATAGCGCCGCTTTTGTGTCTCAGCCAATCAGGAGGGAAAGTATTGGACGGCTGAGGGACTCGTGGACTTTACTGGAGATAGATGGGGCTCAGGTAAGTATTAGGGGGTGCTGGGGAGGCTGCTACACACAGAAGGCTTTTTTTTATCTTAATGCAGATAATTTATTAAGATAAACCTTCTGCCTTTACAATCACTTTAAGTTTTTTGTTTTTTTTTTGTTTGCCTGGATGAACTTCTACTGTATAGAAATCCCTGAAGTTTTTTTTTTTATGTGGGATGCACAACAGTCTGGTATAGTTCTAGTGCCAGTGTTAGATCAAAACCGCTGTATTATTTGATAAAATGTGTTTTGGCATGGCTTTTGGATCTCTTTTTCCTTCAACTCCAGGTGTCACATTGAGAAAATCTTAATTGAAATGTGGAAAATTGTCCTTAACACTGCTTTCAGACATTGTAGATATTAAGCCTGCTAACATGGAGGAATTAACAGAAGTAATCACAGCTGCTGAGTTCCATCCTCATCAATGTAACGTGTTTGTCTACAGCAGTAGCAAAGGAACAATTAGACTTTGTGACATGCGGGATTCAGCACTCTGCGATAGACATTCAAAATGTAAGCAAAGCTCCTTCTCTCCTCTAGAGAACATTTGCTGCTTCTCCAGATAAAGTTCTGGCACCTCACAAAACAGGATGTAATAAACTAAAGTACCATTTATTTAAAGTGGAACTTTAGTCAGAAAATAAAGTCCTGCTAGAAGACTTTAGGCTGGCTCCTTTTGCAGGTATAGCTATGTAAAATAATAAAAATAAGTGCCTATACGGTTTAAAATTCTGCAATGCACGGTCTCTCCCTGCTCTGCACATGCTCAGTTGCTCTCTCTTTTTTGGCACTGTGCCTAAAATCGGAGCCACTAGAGACCATTCTGCTGACAGTCTAAAGGTTTACTGCTTCTCAGGGGCTCTGGGCTTTAGCAAAATGGCAGCTTCCGGCAAGAAGAAACTGGAGCAATACTGGAGGGAGATTACAGCACACGGTAACTTTGGTAGCTTAAATAATGTGGGGTGTATGTTCCTTGCTAAAGAACATTATTTTTCATCAAGTTGTGGGTAAAGTTCTGCTTTAATGGTAGTTAAAATAGTTTGCTGAGTAATTTTTATACCTTTTTGTAGCATCTGGTGACTGAATAGAATTTGAACGGAAGTAACTCTGATAATGTGCTCCACTTTTTTTTTTTTTTTTGTTATTTCTGGGCTAACGCTTGTACTACAGAGTTCTTGAATGTATGCAGCCACTATATCGCAGGCAAGTTCCACTGACCCTCCAAGAGTTATTTTATATAGTGTTAAAGAGGAAGTAAACCCTGATGGGTGTTACTTCCTCTTTGTTTCCCTGCAAAGGAAAAGCATAATGCATAGTAGCCCATTATGTGACACTTACATGCAGGAGAAGCCCGCAATGTCCCCATCTTCCTCGTTAGCAGGGAGCGTCCATTCTTCATCCCTCTTCCGGGGCTGCGAACTCCGACTCTGTAACTGGCCAGAGGCACGTGACGTCACTCCCGCGCATGCCGCATTCAACAGCATGACCCGAGCTAGAAACGGCACAGCGTGCTCTTCTAACTCCGGCGCATGCGCAGAAGAAATCGCCCTATGGCAATTTGCAAATATCTCCTAGACCATGCAGGTCTGGGAGATATTTCAAGCACCTACAGGTAAGCCTTAATCTAGGCTTACCTGTAGGTTAAAGTGGTTGTAAAGGGTTTACAACCACTTTAAAGTGGACCTTTCACCCAAAAGCAGAAAAATCATTGATGCATACAGCCTTGCATGCAAATGCATAACCCTCACCCCCCCCCTGTAAGTCATTCTATTTTTTTTTAGACTGTTTTTTTGGCACTTCCTGATTTCTCTGGTGCACTGGTAATGTAGGCAGGGCATCATAGGTGGGGACACCACTTCACCAGTGCCTTCCAGGGAGACCTTGCTGGATTTAGCACATGTGCTGTCTGCAATCTGTCTTGTTGAAGATACAATTGAGGCAGATCTTGTGCATGAGCACAGAGTCTGCCTTGGCTTCTTATTGAGACAGAATGGGTACGGCGTATGTGCGAGATCTGGTGCAAGCAGCATCAGGGGGCAGGTGTAGATTTATAGGATGAAATGGCCTGCTGCCGGTGATGTATTATTAAAATGATGACGCAGGCAGAGTGGAAATGAAGAGTATTTGACAAGATATGAAAACAAAAAGGATGATATGAGGTGTGTCTAAAAAGTTCAGTGAATGGTATCCGAAAACAAACAAAACAGAAGATACAAACAAATTACATTTATTGAACTTCAAAATACTCGGCATCCTTCACAACACACTTTTGGCAACGTTCATAAAGTTTCTGGAAACTGTCAGCAAAGGCCTCTTTAGGAATCGATCACAGAATCTTGGATTGCCACCACATTCAGAAAACACGACGCTCTCCAGGTGGTGAAACAGAAGTCCACAGGCGCCAGATCAGAGGAGTACGGTGGATGATTGAGAACAGGTACGCCGCGGTGAACCAAGAATCTGATCGCACAGCAACATCCACTGTCCAGTCCTGTACAACTCTGGCAGAACACGGCGGATGCGTTGTAGCATCTGTTTCAAAACTTGATGTTCGCTCATTGCTCCCTTGCACTGTGACTCTCACCTCTCACACTGACTATGTTCGTCTTCCTGCAGCGGGTTTACCCTGATGGTCACGTGTACTCCACGCCAGGTAGGGCTTCTCGACGTGTCTGGATAGCCATGTGCATGCGCGCGCACCTGGCCAATGTTGCCGTTGAGATACCAGACTATTTGCCTAACTTTTTAGACACCCCTCATATGTAAGACTTGGACTTATTTAAATACTTTAAGATCGAGTTGGCAGTTTTAGTAGATTGGGGGGGGGGGGTGAAGCTAGAGGGTCTGCTTTTAAGATACGCCTCGAGAATAAAGAACTCGGTCACTATGGATTTGCTTTTAAATCTCAAACAGTTTTTTGCTTTTTAATCGTATCATCCTCTTCACTCATATGAACATCTGACTCTTTAAAATTTATCTTTTCTAGTTTTTGAAGAACCTGAAGATCCCAGCAGCAGATCGTTTTTCTCTGAAATCATCTCCTCTATATCAGATGTCAAATTTAGTAATAGTGGCCGCTACATGATGACCAGAGATTACTTGTCTGTCAAAGTCTGGGACCTCAACATGGAGAGCAGGCCGGTAGAAACATATCAGGTGAGTTTGTGACCTGCTTACCTTCATGTTCTTAGTTTTGTACCCATATGAGCCAACTTTCTTAACTAAACTTATGCTGTAAACATTGCACAGGTTCATGAATATCTTCGAAGTAAGCTTTGTTCCCTGTATGAAAACGACTGCATCTTTGACAAATTTGAGTGCTGCTGGAATGGATCTGACAGGTGAGTGTTTGAGTAGGTAAAAATTCCCATTGCATGAAGGTAAACTACAATAGTTTTATTTTAGACTTCTGCTTTAAAGTTTTTTTTCCACTTTTGCACTAAAATTTGAGAAAACCCTCACTGTTTGTTCCCGGTCGCATTGCATACTTTTAACCCGTTTAGTACTGGGCACTTTTACCCCCTTCCAGCCCAGGCCAATTTTCAGCTTTCAGCGCGTTCACAGTTTGAATGACAATTGCATGATCATGCAACACTGTACACATATGAAATTTTTATCATTTTTTTTTTTCACACAAATAGAGCTTTCTTTTGGTGATATTTAATCACAGCTGGGTTTTTTTTCTAAATAAAATACAAAAAAACCCTGAAAATTTTGAAAAAGTTTGTTTTTTGTCAGAACATTTTGTAAATAAGTAATTTTTCACCTTCACTGATGGGCACTGATGAGGCAGCACTGAAAGGCAGCCCTGACTGGCATCACTGATAATGGGCGCATCACTGGTAATCAGGGCAATGATTATCTGTGCAGGCCTCCCCAGTGAGGAAATGCCACTGATCGGCTCTCCTCACATTCTGTCAGTGTGAGGCGAGGAGAGACGATAACCTGCATTTTCTTGTTTACTTGAAATCGGCTGTGATTGGACACAGCTAAACATATAGGTAAGTAGCCATGTCATCGGCTCTTTGCTGATATCGGGGGTTGCTCCGTGTCCCGGGGACGCAGTGCGCCCGCAATCGCCATACAAGTGCGGTGAGACTGGGGTGATGTCGTATGACGTCGTCCCAGAACAAGAGAGCACCCCGCTCACCGTCTGTCTATACGCGGGCAGGAGGTAGTTTAAATTATCAGCGAGTCTATCCCGAGAACTGGTTGAGCTTCCCCTTATTAACATACAACGCAGGAAGCCAGCTTCTAAATATTTAACCCCCTTCGCTAGTACAGACCTTGTTTAAATTTAGTTTACAACTTATGAAGTCTGCCAGCACAGTACTGAAGGGGGTAATTATGTACACAACTCCCCAGCCCTCCCATAAACAAGGGCCAAACTGGATTTATCAGAAAACTGCATTTTTCAGATTCTCCCATACCATAACATAAATTCCCAATTTTGCTGCAGAAGTGGAAAGTTGTGGAAATATTTAAAAAAAAACGTATTATATGCTTTTAATTACATAATTTTTTTTTTTTTTAGTGCGATTATGACGGGCTCTTACAACAACTTCTTCAGAATGTTCGACAGGAACACGCGCCGGGATATAACCTTGGAGGCCTCTAGAGAGAGCAGCAAACCACGTGCCATTTTAAAGCCAAGGAAAGTCTGTACGGGTGGTAAGAGGAAGAAAGACGAGATTAACGTCGACAGCCTAGACTTCAACAAAAAGATTCTACACACTGCATGGCATCCTAAAGAGAATATTATTGCTGTTGCTGCCACCAATAATTTGTATATATTTCAGGACAAAGTTAATTAAAGATGGTATTTTCTTTTTTTCCTTTTTTTTTTTTTTTCTTTTTTTCTTTTTTTTTTTCCCCCTCTCCATAAGTTTGAGGACAAAGTCTTGTTCTTGCATAGTTAAACCTAGTTGTTTATCTGTAAGAGATCAGACCATGTTGTCCTACCAGTAAAAAAAAAAAATTAAATAAATAAATTGGATGCGCTTCCCTTTTGTAGAAAATAAACTAAAAACAAATTAGAAAGCTGACCTGGATTTCATTTCATAGTAATGCTCTGTCCCCAGTAAGGAGGGAATCCAGGGCCATCTTAGTGTCCACAACCCAGAGAGGGCAAAACCACTGGGAGCAATACTCAGAGGTCAGTACTCTACCTGTACTTAAATGAACTTCTTTCATTGCCATAGACCAATACCATTAGCTGGAATGAAACGGAAACCTAGCATTTAAATGTAATAGTTTTGACCATTGTTTTGTAATTCTTAATTGACTTTGGCCTTAATTCAGGACTGGACTACAATCTCTTTTTCTTTGTCCTTTTTGTTGTGCTACCTGAGCCCAACCATGAAATCCCAACAATGAAAAGAAGGTTGCCTAGCAGTACGTTGGGCATTTGTGGGGGAAAAAAATGTAAAAAAAAATTCAAACTTGCCCACATTTTTCCCTTCCTGTTCCCCAGCATGTCGGAATTTAGTAGGTGTTGGAATGTAGTAGGAGCTTCATAAGCAGCACCCAATGTAACAGAAGGGGCAGGCACTTTTTATTTTTTCTTTCTGGGTGCTGGACACTGGAACTCCATATTTGCTGCTCTCTCATGGTAAGGAAAGACTAACTTTTTCCTGCAGCTTGTTTTCACACATCCTGTCTTTCCATTAGACTGGAATACTTCAGTCACAGATACTTGTGTTTTACTGTGCAACTTGGTCCCGTTTATTTTACAGTGAATAATCACTGGGCGGGTGACATACGATCACTTAGTATGCAGATTAGGAATCCACTTCCATTGCTTTGATTGCCCTAAACTATATTAAGACGGTGACATCTGACTAGTTAACAGTTGCTACACATAAATTCCCACTGTCTGTAACATTCCTGTTTCTGTAGGCTTGGCCGTTGCTACTGAGCAAGTGCTGCTGAGCGTTTAATTTAAATTTTTTTTAGTTTTTGGTTCAGTATGCAGTACCAAGCCCCCCCTTTACCCTCCTCCATTCACTGTATTTCTAACCAGTTTCTTGTGGAAACCCCTACGTTATCAAGTACAAAAAGAAGCAGGCTTTTTTTAGAATTTTGAAATTGTTTGCCTTTTTTTTTTTTTTTTTTCTGTATACTGTTCAGACAACCCAGTTGAATTCAGATGTTCAGCATTCATGCGTTGCAACTTTTTATTCCTTGTTCCGTTTTTATTTTTAATGAAATGGTAAGGTTTCAGCAGGGTTGGCTAATGAGGCAGCCAGTCAGCTGAGGAGTTGCATTTCCCAGCATGCTCTGCTTGTCCGGACCACTATGGGATTTGTCTATTCTCGAGACCTGTCATTGAATGAATTTTAACCTACTAGGTTATATTTTGTCGGTATCCAATGAGTGGAAGTTAACAAAAAAAAAATTCAGGGGGTTTTGCACAGTATTATGTAGGACGGTTGTAACATGCTAACAATTGTCATAGTGTACCTAATGTGCATTATTTTATTTTTTTTTTTTTTTATACGGTTCTTCTTTTTTTTTTCTTTTTTTTTTTTTTTTTGTCCATCACTGCACCTCAGCCCGAGACATTTAATGCCAAACAATATTTTTATATATATTTGTTTTTTTTTTTTTGTTTTTTTTGTTTTTTTTTTTTTCTTACAAAATGGCTGCAATGAACAAATAGGTTTAACTGTAAACAGTTGCTTGACACTTGGAGTTGGTTTCCTATAGCTAAGTAGGCGATCCGTCTAGTCGTAGGAAGCTGAGACTGGTACTAAGTGCAAGAATTTTGTGCCTCTTTGGAGATGAGAAAACACATTGACCTACAATCTGTTTTTAATAGAATTATTGGTCAGTTCCGACAGTAATATGCAAGAACAAAATATGTACCTCATCCCCGATCTGCCCATAGAGTGCCACTCTTCACATTAGACTCGGCTCAATATTAAAGGCCCAACTCTTCCTTTCTGGAAAATTATATTTTAAGTCAGGGTGGCAAAATCGGCTTTCTAAATGGTGTTGCCTATCTTGTCTGCTTCCTGATGGTATAAGCCTCTTAAATAATTAGCACTGCCTAACAGGAAGTGTTCAAATTGTGTGTTGCTACGTGAGAATTCAGAATGTTATGCCTATTTTTTTAAATGTTTGTGTGATTGGCTGTACAGAATTGTAGTCCTCTATGGTAATGACACTTTCATACACTTGACACTGTAGAAGCACGGCGAAGTGGGTGAATGACCGTTTAAAGAGCCGATTGTTTGTTTAACTTTTCCTGTCTTCAAAGTATGACTTTTTAGAAAGGTGCAGTTGCAGTTTGAAATTCTAATTCATTTTTTTTTTTTTTTTTACATAAACAAAGGCTTAAAATATAAAAAAAAAAAACTTCCTATCTTGTATATTGGTTGTGACACTATTTCAAATTGCTAAGTTGTGAAACTTTTTGGCCATAAAATCTGACCATGTTCATGAAATAGAAAACAGACCTATACAACAGGATTGTATATATTTGTTCAATTATTTTGACCAAAAAGTTTAATAAATTTTAAATGTTTACCTGAATTTGAGTTGTGTACGTTGGTCTATTTTTTTTTTTTTTTGCATTCTTTTTATATAAATTTTTTTTTTATTATTTTTATATAGTCTTATACTGTACTAGGAAAATCAGTATTACGTTAGCTGCTGTGAACGAGGCGAGTTCTGCAGCAGCTGAAGGCAGCTCTGTTTTAAATATTTCAGTTTAATTTGTTTGTTGTGGATGTTAGCACTGTGGCCCCTATGACATCCATGGGCACCAATTCTGCTTGTGACGGGACCACAGAGTTTCTGTCCATTGTGATACAAAGATCTGCTAATTAGCTATATGTAAAGTTTTTGGAGTGCTATCCACCAGCATGCTTGTTAACCTGTTATGTGTTCCCTGAATAAAGCTCCTGTTTATTCTCTACTTTAGATTCAGGATTTGCTGGCTTTATGGGCTGAAAATGACCACCTGCTGTACATTAGTGTGTATTTGAAGGCGATAGATGGATATACACATGGATCGAGATAGATATACACAGAGGGGCCCAAAAAATGTATACACACTTCAACAGTTTATCTAGGCTCTTTTTAACACCCAAATTCAATTATGGCACCAATGAGTAGTATTCTGTTTCCCCCTAAAGATGTCAGTCGCGCCATATTGTTTATCATGTTACTTACTGGCCATTCATGCGGATGAGTAATTTTACTTCTAGCAAGATGGCGCACCACCTCACTACCAGCGAGAAGCGAGAGCCTATCTCCATGACATTCTTCTGCCAGGATGTTGGATAGGATGTATAGGTGCTGTTGAATTCCCTCCATGTTCCCTGGACTTAACACCCTTTGATTTCCAACTGCGGGGAACTGTAGAACACCACCTACACTGACTGCACTAGAGGAAGAGATTCCTACACTGACTGCACTAGAGGAAGAGATTCCTACACTGACTGCACTAGAGGAAGAGATTCCTACACTGACTGCACTAGAGGAAGAGATTTCCTACACTGACTGCACTAGAGGAAGAGATTTCCTACACTGACTGCACTAGAGGAAGAGATTTCCTACACTGACTGCACTAGAGGAAGAGATTTCCTACACTGACTGCACTAGAGGAAGAGATTTCCTACACTGACTGCACTAGAGGAAGAGATTTCCTACACTGACTGCACTAGAGGAAGAGATTTCCTACACTGACTGCACTAGAGGAAGAGATTTCCTACACTAACTGCACTAGAGGAAGAGATTTCCTACACTGACTGCACTAGAGGAAGAGATTTCCTACACTGACTGCACTAGAGGAAGAGATTTCCTACACTGACTGCACTAGAGGAAGAAATTTCCTACACTGACTGCACTAGAGGAAGAGATTTCCTACACTGACTGCACTAGAGGAAGAGATTTCCTACACTGACTGCACTAGAGGAAGAGATTGAAACCTTATGCAGAGCAATTCCTGTGGACACTCTAGTGGTGTTTATGCAGTAGTTTGCTGAAATCAAGTGTCTGGATGCTAATGGTGACCACTTTGAGCACCTCATTTTATAGCATAATTCAAACATGACTTGCAGCTACCCTTTATTTGTTTATATAAATCTAGTAATAGCATTTTTATGCATATATTTTTCATGTTGAAGTGTGTGTGTGCGCACACATACGCACACGGTTAGTCAAAAAGACAGAGCAGATTTCAACTTTTTATTTCAAAGAAACTTTAAGACCCCTTTCACACTTGGGCGCTTTGCAGGTGCTATAGTGCCTGCAAAGCGCCCTGAAACAGCTGCCGCTGTCTCTCCAATGTGAAAGTCCCAAGGGCTTTCACACTGGAGCGGTGCGCTGGCAGGACCCTAAAAAAAGTCCTGCTAGCAGCATATTTGGAGCGGTGAAACCAATGGCGCAGCGTGGCTATATCGCTGCTGTAGCAGCGCTTTGTGGTGGTTTTTAACCCTTTCTCGGCCGTATAGCGCCGCTAAAAATTATCGCTGATGCCCGGGCGCCAGCAGTGTGAAAGGGGCCTTACAGTTACTGTGACATACATTAAAGCACCTACCACATGCATTTTTGAAGCTTGGCAAATGCCCTGTGTGTGTTGAGCGTATCCCCTAGCTGTGCCTTGGGTTTTCTGATCCTCTCTCCCTAGTCCCCACTTGCCTCCTGCTATATTGCTCCTACGCTACACACCTTGTGTGACATTTGCAGTTTCTTCTGCTCTGGTCCCCCAGCTCTGCTGATCCTCTGCCACCCAGTCCTCCAGTCTTGTTCACCTTCCACTATAGCGTTACCATGTTGTAAACCACATGTGCCGTCTGCTGGTTGCTCCAGTCTCCAGACCCTGCTCAGCTTCCTGCTGTTCTGTACCAGACACTTCCAGAATATATATATATATATATATATATACACATACATATATATACATATACACATAAACTACAATTGACTGCTGATGACCCCTTTCCAGTTGGCTCATTGCATCCTGGGATGTTTCATACCTGCGAAGCTAAAGCTGAATAAAAGCTTCAGGTGCTGTAAGCAAGTGTTGTCAGACTTCTTTGAAGCACCAAAAAAGCGACATGGGGTAATATTACATAGTTGGTGAGGTTGAAAAAAGACACAAGTCCATCCTATGTGTGTGATTATGTGTCAGTATTACATTATATATCCCTGTATGTTGCGGTCATTCAGGTGATTATCTAATAGTTTCTTGAAGCTATCAATGCTCCCCGCTGGGACCACCGCCTGTGGAAGGGAATTCCACCTCCTTGCCGCTCTTACAGTAAAGAACCCTCTACATAGTTTAAGGTTAAACCTCTTTTCTTCTAATTGTAATGAGTGGCCTCGAGACTTGTTAAACTCTCTTCTGCGAAAAAGTTTTATCCCTATTGTGGGGTCACCAGTACGGTATTTGTAAATTGAAATCATATCCCCTCTCAAGCGTCTCTTCTCCAGAGAGAATAAGTTCAGAGCTCGCAACCTTTCCTCATAACTAAGATCCTCCAGACCCTTTATTAGCTTTGTTGCCCTTCTTTGTACTCGCTCCATTTCCAGTACATCCTTCCTGAGGACTGGTGCCCAGAACTGGACAGCATACTCCAGGTGCGGCCGGACCAGAGTCTTGTAGAGCGGGAGAATTATCGTTTTATCTCTGGAGTTGATCCCCCTTTTAATGCATGCCAATATTCTGTTTGCCTTATTAGCAGCAGCTTGGCATTGCATGCCATTGCTGAGCCTATCATCTACTAGGACCCCCAGGTCCTTTTCCATCCTAGATTCCCCCAGAGGTTCTCCCCCCAGTGTATAGATTGCATTCATATTTTGGCCACCCAAATGCATTATTTTACATTTTTCTACATTGAACCTCATTTGCCATGTAGTCGCCCACCTCATTAATTTGGTCAGGTCTTTTTGCAAGGTTTCCACATCCTGCGGAAAAGTTATTGCCCTGCTTAGCTTAGTATCGTCTGCAAATACAGAGATTGAACTGTTTATCCCATCCTCCAGGTCGTTTATGAACACATTAAATAGGATTGGTCCCAGCACAGAACCCTGGGGAACCCCACTACCCACCCCTGACCATTCTGAGTACTCCCCATTTATCACCACCCTCTGAACTCGCCCCTGTAGCCAGTTTTCAATCCATGTACTCACCCTATGGTCCATGCCAACGCACCTTATTTTGTACAGTAAATGTTTATGGGGAACTGTGTCAAATGCTTTTGCAAAATCCAGATACACCACGTCTACGGGCCTTCCTTTATCTAGATGGCAACTCACCTCCTCGTAGAAGGTTAATAGATTGGTACTGCTAATGATACCGTTCTCATTACCGTATAAGTTGAGTTTTTCAGCACATTTTTGTTGTGCTGAAAGTGCCCCCCTCGACTTATACTTGAGTCAAGCACTTTTCTGCAGAAAAAAAAATTCATTTTCAGAATCGAATTTGGGGCCCCGTATCTCAGGGTCACTTGGTGCTAGGAACCCCAATTTTGGTGTGCAAACCCAGTGGAACGGGTACCACAACATATCCAAAGCTGGAGTTCCTAGCACCAAGTGACCCCGAGATACGGGGCCCCAAAGTCGGTTCGGAAAATGTCATTCTCTGCTGCAGAAAAGTGCTTGACATTTTCTGAACCGATATTTGGGGCCCTGTATCTCGGGGCCACTTGGTGCTAGAAACCCCACCTTTGGATATTTTATGCTGCTAGTTCCACTGGGTTTGCACACCAAATTTGGGGTTCCTAGCACCAAGTGGCCCTGAGATACAGTCAACTGTGTCCATCTGCAGCAATGTCATTTTGAGACCCTTTGGGTTCAGAGACCCCAAATTTCGGCTGCAGCTAGGGGGGCATCTAGGAACCCTTAACTACTGAGTTTGAAGTTCGAGGGGCCTATGGCTGCAAATGGGCATTGTTGACCCTCTTTTACACTTACAGTAGCTGTGCATTTCTCACCCTCGTCTTATACTCGGGTCAATACGTTTTTCGCATTTTTTGGTGGTAAATTAGGGCCTCGAGTATATACGGTACTAAAATCTTGTATATAGTCCCTTATCCCCTCCAAGAGTTTACATACTATTGATGTTAGGCTAACTGGCCTGTAATTCCCAGGGATGTATTTTGGGCCCTTTTTAAATATTGGTGCTACATTGGCTTTTCTCCAATCAGCTGGTACCATTCCAGTCAGTAGACTATCTGTAAAAATTAGGAACAACGGTCTGGCAATCACTTGACTGAGTTCACCCAAGTACCCTCGGATGCAAGCCATCTGGTCCTGGTGATTTATTAATGTTAAGTTTCTCAAGTCTAATTTTAATTCTGTCCTCTGTTAACCATGGAGGTGCTTCCTGTGATGTGTCTTGAGGATAAACACTGCAGTTTTGGTTACTGAAGCCCCCCGATTCACTCGGGAAGACTGAGGAGAAGAATAAATTCAATACCTTCGCCATCTCCCCATCCTTTGTAACCAGATGTCCTTCCTCATTCTTTATGGGGCCAATATGGTCTGTCCTCCCTTTTTTACATACTTACAGAATTTCTTGGGATTTTTTTTGCTCTCCTCCGCTATGTGTCTTTCATGTTCTATCTTAGCTGTCCTAATTGCACCCTTACATTTCTTGTTGCATTCTTTATAAAGTCTGAATGCTGAGGATGATCCCTCAACCTTGTATTTTTTGAAGACCTTCTCCTTTGCTTTTATATGCATTGGAGTTAAGCCATCCAGGACTTTTGTTCGCTCTTTTAAATTTATTACCCAATGGGATACATTGGCTAATGCCCTTATTTAATATGCTCTTAAAGCAAACCCATTTCTCCTCCGTATTCTTTGTTCCTAATATTTTATCCCAATTTATGCCTTTTACCAAGGTTTGTAGTTTAGGGAAGTTGGCTCTTTTGAAATTCAGTGTCTTTGTATTCCCTTTATGTTTCCTATTTGTGTGATTTATACTGAAACTAACTGACCTGTGATCGCTGTTACCGAAATTGCCCCGTATTTCCACATATTTTTGAAGAAAAGTAAATAGGACTGTAAAGTAACCATTTTATTTAGTGACAGGCACTTTGATGAGCATTCACAGTGCTATAAAAAGGTGTGTCCAATGCCACATTTTGAATCAAGTGTAAACCAGCCCTAACGACTGGTCAATTTTTCCAAACGATTTATTTATTTATTTATTTTGATGAATCAACGCTTCATCTCTCTGGTAAGGTTGGTCACTGCAATGTTAGAATTTCAGGGGGTGAAAAATCCTTGCGTAGTCGAACATGAAAGAGACTCGCCGAATGTGTGTTTGCACCATTTCCGTGAGAAAAGTTTATGAACCCCCCCCCCCAGCAAACCGACAGGATTTTCATATCTGGACATGCTACAAAACTGGTAGTTTCCTCAACTTCAAGAACATTCAAATGCCTTATTTTTCATGCAAGATGGTGCCCTGCTTCGCTTCCACTTAGAGATTTGGCGTTATCTGAGCAAAACCATTGCAGGACAATGTATTAGAAGAAGTGGACAACAAGATCGTGTTGTCTGTTGCCTTCCAGATCATCAGACCTTACCCCCTGCAATTTTTTTTTTTTTTTTTTTTTAATCTGTTGGGATACATAAAAGAAAGGGTGTTTGTCCCACTTATGCCTACTATTCTTCACGATCTGAGATACTGAATTGTTGAAGCTCTAAAGCCAATAACTAGCGACCAGTTGATTTGTGTGTGGCAAGAAATAGTCTACTGTTTTTGCTGTTATGCAACAGACGGTACTACTGTTGAGCACATACAGCCTCAAATACCATAAAACTAGGAACGTTCCTCTACGCCAGTTCTCCCATTCTCACAAAGATAGGGCAGATTTCAACTTTTTTTTTTCAAACAAAGGGGGTACGTTCTGCCCATCACTGCGTAGAGCAGGGGTCTCAAACTGGCGGCCCTCCAGCTGTTGCGAAACTACAAGTCCCATCATGCCTCTGCCTGTGAGAGTCATGCTTGTAACTGTCACCCTTGCAATGCCCCATGGGACTTGTAGTTTCGCAACAGCTGGAAAGCTGCCAGTTTGAGACCCCTGCTCTACGCAGTAATGGGAAGAACGTACTCCTTACAGTTTATTTGAAATAAAAAGTTGAAATCTGCTCCATCTTTTTGAGAATGGGAAAATTTTTATACAGTGCCTTGTAAAAGTATTCACCCCCTTGGCTTTTTACCTATTTTGTTACATTACAGCCTTTAGGTTCAATGTTTTTTTTAATCTGAATTATGTGATGGATCAGAACACAATAATCGAAGATGGTGAAGTAAAGCATATATATAAAACTTTTTCAGAAATAAAAAAAATAAATAATTGGCATGTGCGTATGTATTCACCCCTTTTGTTATGAATCCCTTAAAAAGCCCTGGAGCAACCAATTGCCTTCAGAAGTCACATGATTAGTGAAATGATGTCCACCTGTGTGCAATCTAAGTGTCACATGATCTGTCATTACATATACACACCTTTTTGAAAAGCCCCAGAGGCTGCAACACCTAAGCAAGAGGCACCACTAACCAAACACCAAGGAACTCTTCAAACCACTAAGGGACAATGTTGGTGAGAAGTACAAGTCAGGATTAGGTTATAAAAAAAAAAATATCCAAATCTTTGATGATCCCTAGGAGCACCATCAAATCTATCATAACCAAATGGAAAGAAAGAACATGGCACAACAGCAAACCTGCCAAGGGCAAGGAGGGCATTAATCAGAGAGGCAGCAAAGAGACATAAAGTATCCCTGGAGGAGCTGCAGAATTCCACAGCAGAGACTGGAGTATCTGTACATAGGACGACAATAAGCCGTACGCTCCATAGAGTTGGGCTTTATGGCAGAGTGGCCAGAAGAAATCCATTACTTTCAGCAAAAAACAAAAAGGCATGTGGGAAACTTCCAAGATGTATGGAGGAAGGTGCTCTGGTCTGATGAGACTAAAATTGAACTTTTTGGCCATCAAAGTAAACGCTATGTCTGGTGCAAACTCAACACATCACATCACCCAAAGAACACCATCCCCACAGTGAAACATGGTGGTGGCAGCATCATGCTGTGGGGATGTTTTTCAGCAGTCGGGACTGGAAAACTGGTCAGAGTTGAGGGAAAGATGGATGGTGCTAAATACAGGGATATTCTTGAGCAAAACCTGTACCACTCTGTGTGTGATTTGAGGCTAGGATGGAGGTTCACCTTCCAGCAGGACAATGACCCCAAACACACTGCTAAAGCAGCACTTTAAGGGGAAACATGTATGTGTTGGAATGGCCTAGACAAAGCCCAGACCTCAATCCAATAGAAAATCCGTGGTCAGACTTAAAGATTGCTGTTCACAAGCGCATTCCATCCAACTTGAAGGAGCCGGAGCAGTTTTGCAAAGAGGAATGGGCAAAAACCCCAGTGGTAAGATGTGGCGAGCTCATAGAGACTTATCCAAAGTGACTTGGCGCTGTGATAACCGCAAAAGGTGGCTCTACAAAGTATTGACTTTAGGGGGGTGAATAGTTATGCACATTGAATTTTTCTCTTATTTTGCCCTACTTGTTGTTTGCTTCACAATAAAAAAAAAAAATCTTCATGGTCTGTAAATTAAATGATGCAAATCCTCAAACAATCCATGTTAATTCCAGGTTGTGAGGCAACAAAACACGAAAAATGCCAAGGGGGTGAATACCTTTGCAAGGCACTGTGTGTATAATAAATTATATATATATATATATATATATATATATATAAATAAACACACACACACACACACACACAGTATATTCAAATCAATGACCGCAGAGTGCATTCATTTGTGTTTTTATAGCTGCCTGGAGATCAGCTTTTAAAGCGGGGTTCCACCCAAATTTTGAACAATATCTGTATGTATTCTCTTCCTTGCCTAGATGCTGACATGCTGTTTAAAAAAATTGAAATCGCCATAATTACCTTTTATTTTTCTATTCTTCTTTGCACTTCCTGGTTCTCCTCCCGTGGGAGTAGGCGTGTTTCTAGCCTCTCCCAGACTCCTGGGAGCTAGTCTCAGGCTTCCCAGGATGCCACTGAGCATGTGCGGGAACGAGCGGTGAATGCTGGGAGCACAGCATTCACCACATCCAGGAAATAAATGCTTGTGGGCTTCAAATGCCCACAATGAAGATGGAAACCGCCTGCAGTGAATAATATAAGTTATTCTTTCCGACGAAATCTGACACAGGCGGACATATTACACACAATATGTGAGTATGTAATGCTGAGAAGAAAAGTTTGTGAATGAACTAAAAAAAAAAAAAAACGATAGATAGGTGGACCCCCACTTTAAGCACTGCATTGGGAGCATTTTCACCATTTGATGACACCCCCTATGAAGCTACAAAATGATTCCAGACAGTTGCCATTGGAAACACTAAAAATTTTATTATAGCTTTAATTTGAACTTCCATGAAATGTGTGTTTTTTTTTGTTTTTTTTTAAACCACAATAGTTCTGATCGTACTGTGTCATAGGTAAAATTCAGTAACTTAAAACAGTTTGGCATACAAAACTGAATTTCCTTCTTTGTCAGTAAGGAATCGCTCCAAGTTGGATGCATTGGCTACATTTATTGGAGTTTAGCATGGCTGGCTGCAAAAGACAATACTGAAGAAGTACAATTCTGATCATCAAAAAAGGTCAAACATTGGTGGAGCTGTTGGCTAAAAGAACCAGAACATTATTATTTTCTAGAAGAAAAAAAATAAATAAATAAAAAAAAAAACAAGCTGGTTTCCTATTGGAAACTGCTTTAGTTTTAATTCCAGTTTACATAAATCGGCCCCATGTGAATGGTCTCACACAGCCAAGAAGACTCATCATTTTTCTCTCCCCATGTAGTATGGGTGAAAAAAAAAATGTTTGATTTCCCTCAATGAAATAAAAATGAGGCATTTCTGCAAATTAGACAAAGGAGTGGGGATATGAAGTACATACAAACAGTACAAGAAACCATATTATTACCAAAAACGACCTTAAAAATTACTTTGGTTTAAAATACAACATTCACTTGTGTGCAACATAAATTCTCTATTCATTTACAATATATATATACAGAGATTAAAGTATAACTAAAAGGCAAAATGCTTTTTTCTTCAGGATTTTAATAGTGGAGAGGGGTTAGAAACATTGTCAGGTTTTTTTTTTTTTATTGCTATCGGTGTTCCCATTATGGAGATTCACTCAAACTGTCCTGATCACCAATGCCCCAGAGTGAAAGTCAAATTAATACGTTTGAGTTGTCACTAGAACAGGAATTGCGGGGAAATCTGCCAGTGGAGGGGGGACACTTGTCCCTGTGACAATGGTCTAAAAAGAGATTTACTTCACTTTGGACAGCTATCTTACTTCCTGTTGAGTCGACAGGAAGTGAAGGGAAATATCTCGAGACACACAAATGGCAAAAAAAAAATACTGAGTTGTTTCAACTCTCCCCTCCTCTGTCCAAAATGCGAAGAAAGAGTCTTGACTTTAGATAACAGCTAAAGAATATAAATCACAATTTACAAGCAAGTCATTAAAATACAAATCTACCTTATATTGTGCTTAATCTTTGATTTCCAAGACATTAAGGTGCATTTTCCAGGAGTTCCTTTATAAGGCCTGGTTAACACCTATACAGGTTGCAGTTTGCATATTGCAGGTGCATTTTGTGTTTTTCAATACATGTTTTTGATCCATTGAAGTCTATGAAACCAAAAACCAGAAAAAAGGTCCCTGGCTCTTTCCATAAAATGCACAGATGTGAACTACCATCCATAGGAAACCATATTAAATGGACTGTAGTGTGTTTTTGCAAAACTGAAAATGCACTAAAAAAAAATGCATAGGTGTGAACCAGGCCTATAGGTATAATGGCAAATCTCTACTGTGACGGTGCTCAGCAGGTCACAGATAACTTGGCATGGTTCAGTAGATTTCAGAGCGCTATGGGACCTGAAGGTCAACTCCAGCCAGGTTCTGAGTAGAGTGAGGAACGTTCAGAACTGCAGCCTGTTCCTACTGAGATGTTTGTCAGGTTTTTAGTGCTGTGTCCCCCCTCCAGTTGTTCAGGAACTACAATTCCCATCATGCCTAGTAATGTCTGTGAATGTCAGAGTTTTACAATGCCTCATGGGATGTATAGTTCCGCAACAGCTGGAGGGCCGTAGTTTGAGGATCCCTGGTTTATGTTGTCAGCACACCAACAAGCATGATCATAAAGACAATGTTTTGAGAACACGCATTGACCCTTCTTCACGGGTAAAACGTTCCAACAATCTTGCCAGTGTGCTGACAATTATATCTTATGTTAGTCTGTGAGTGGCGGGGAAGTCATTGCAGCACCCTCTTAACCATATGGTTATGCCAGTATTGCACAGACGTCAAACACCCGGCCCGCCAGGCCTTGTCATGTGGCCCTTGCACCCAGAACGTGGCAGAACTGCATTCCGCCACCTCCGGCTCTTGCCCTTTACTTCCCTCTGTCACTTGTAAAACACAGAAGTCTTCTGTGTTTAAAATCGACAACTTAGCGCTCCGCAGCTCCCAGACGTAACAGATCTCTGAACATGCTCATGGCGGGGACAGGACTCCAGCGAGATAGAGAATAAGCTCCCTGCAAGGTGAGGCAGAAACACCTACACAGGGGGATATCAGAGCAAGGCCAAATAGGAGAGAGTAGAGATGCAAGGAAGTTGTGGGGGGATAGGGGTTACGCTCTGTACATAGCGCACCCCTGAACACTGCACTCTGTACATAGCGCACCCCTGAACTTTGCACTCTGTACAATGAAGTTGAGTTTGACACCCCTGTAGTATTGTGAGCAGAAACAATATTCTTTTAGATTATAAGCGCTAACAAGCTGGGCCCTCTGATTCCTACTGTATTAAATTGTACTGTCTGCCCTAATGTTGCATAAACTATTGGCGCTATATACATCCTGTACAATAATCATATACTCTGTGCACACATTGGAGAGGTCTCTTCCTCTTCTTTCTGACACCCCTCAGCTGGACAAGAAGGGAGAAACGATCTTCCTAATGGGCAAACAGACGGCAATAAAATCCTGAACTACCGACTTCCTGTTCTACCTGTCCGATGGAGTGAGTGGAAATCCTCCAAAGATGGATGCAGACTGATTCTAATGCCGCGTACACAAGAGCGGACTTTACGGCAGACTTTGCCCGGCGGACTTTGACGGACTTTCCGAATGAACGGACTTGCCTACACACAAATCAACCAAACTCCGTCGAATTCGTACGTGATGACGTACGACCGGACTAAAACAAGGAAGTTCCTAGCCAGTAGCCAATAGCTGCCCTAGCGTGGCTTTTTGTCCGTCGAACTAGCATACAGACGAGCTGACTTTGACCGGACTCGAGTCCGTCGGATAGATTTGAAACATGTTTCAAATCTAAGTCCGTCCAACTTTTGAGAAAACAAAGTCCGCTGGAGCCCACACACGATCGAATTGTCCGACGAAATCCCGTCCGCCGGGGAAAGTTTGCCGTAAAGTCCGCTCGTGTGTACGCGGCATAACCCTTCCACAATCTTTTTGGAAAAAGGTTTTGAAAAAAAAACTTTATAGAATAAATAATAGCATAAAAAAAAATATATAGAAAAATTATTTTTGAAATAACAAGTTCTGCAGCGGTCATCCTGGTCCTTGCCTCACGACATAGTGAGTCAGAGACACAAATATCACACTCAAACACTTGTTATGCACATGTGGACTTGCTACCTAGTCCAGGAAGGATCATGACGACAACCTAAACCCTACTTCAATAATGGCAGTTCCCATGTTTGTATTCTGACAAGCTCCTTTTAACAGGAGGCAGGTGACATTCTCATCTGTCCATACAGGGCAAAGTAGCAGCGCCTCCTGGAAGCCTACCCCGAGCAAGGTGAACTCTCCAATCTAAATCCTCGCACACACAATGCGATTGTTGGCAGTGGATTGTCTGACAGACTGTTAGCCTAAAATCTTACCGTTAGTACGCTCCTTTTGACAATTGTTGTCCAACTTTCTGCCAACAAATGTTGGATGGCAGGCTAGTAAACTTTCGGCGGACAATGGTCTGTTGTCAGATTTTTTGATGGAGAGTACACAAGTCCGTCACACAAAAGTCGAAAGTACAAACACGCATGCTCGGAATCAATGATCATCAAACACGAAATTAGCAGAAGGGGCCCAAAGGGTGGCGCTCAAGAGCTGAAATTCCTCGTAGTATGTCCCTACGTTCGTGTTTGTTGGCCAACGATTGTGTACCGTTAGAATGCAAGAAAAGTTCCTGCCACACGCCCTTTGGACAAAAAAAAAAAATCAGACGCTCTGTTGACCAACAATCTAATCGTGTGTACGAGGCTTAAGGCCCCTCACCGTGCTGGTGTTGACGGTTTCTTAGGTGGAGTACATCACCGCTTCTCCAACATGATCGTGTTCAAGCCTGCTGATTGGCCGCTCAGACCAGAGCACTGTCACATGGAGACACTCACCTGCTCTGAGTGCAGGGCAGTAAGGGAATGCAGACTTTGGAGTGTACATTGCTGGAGGGCTCTCAGAAGGAATTGTCACTCTGCCCTGAATAGGCAAAATTATATTTTAGAGTGTTTCTGCACACAACCTGACTGCTGCTAACAACATCCTGTTTATACCCAGAAGCCCTTTGTGATCAGAGAAAGGTAGCAATTGCCCATAGTTGGCACCTTTAACCTCCCTGGTGGTATTCCTGAGTCTGGCTCGGGGTGGAATTTCAGAACCAAAAGTGGTAACCCCGAGCCAGATTCGGGATCGCATCGCAGGATCCAGGAAGAGCTTACTTACCTTGTCCACGGGATCCTGCGATGTCTCCCCGCAGTGTGAGCGGCTCGTCCTCCGCTCGATTCGTCGCGCAGCCGAGCTTCGTTCCCTGCAAGCGTTGCGACGCACGGGGACGGAGAACGGCGCCAAATTTAAAAAGTGAAAACACACACAATACATACAGTACACTGTAATCTTACAGATTACATTACTGTATGAAATTATTTCACCTCCCTTTTGTCCCTAGTGCTTTCTCCAGTTCCCTGCATGCAGTTTTATGATATAAAAAATGTTCTTTCTGCTTGGAAAGTGGAGATTGTCCATAGCAACAAAAACCGTCCCTTTAAATCAAAAGTGCTTTTAGACCAGCTAGAAAACAGATAATAAATTAGAATCACTCGCAGAATTGAGTGATAGCGATTTGTGGGGAGATCCGTCATCAAACACTGAAAAGTATAGACAGCGACAATTCTGCAACTGAGCAAATTTCAGTGTTTTTGATTTAATTACATTATTGAATAATTTTTATTATTATTATTTGGTATAATTATTTATAGTTATTTATTATATTATAATTTATGATTTCGTTTTTCAAACTTTATCATACCCGAGATGTCTACTAGACTCTTGTTTGGACAGATTTAAGTGAGTCATTCCTAAGAATTACAGGCCTGCAATATAAAACGCCACATTTCCATGCAAATTTATTGTACCGCTTTCAGCATCAAAAATATGAAATAATCATACCGCCAGGGAGGTTAAGGGTCGCAAGTCTTTGATAAAAGCTGCCATTTTTCAACTGATAAACAAAGTGCTTTTTCTAGGGTAGTGAAGCTGCTCCTATTTATCTTCACTGCAAGTGAGGTTCCCCCATGTATAAATAGTATGCAGGCCAGGAAGTCTAGGAACTACTTTTCAGTAGAAGCTTTAAACACCAAGCGTTTTACTCTGTGACAGATGCCTTGTAATATTTAATAAGCATTAGGTTAATTATAGGCTTTTTCCAAGCTGTATGTCACTTTTCAGATTCACTGTACAACTGAAGGGACAGGAAAAGATTGCGCAGTATCTATTATCTTTACAGCACCTGTTCACACAGAACACTCTGTAAGCAGGATGGGTCTGATAGCGGTCACAAAAAATGGCCTTTCTTATTAGAGTACTGGCAGTGGCAACTATCTATAGGAAACAATCCGAGTGAGCAGTCTTACATTAGGCCCCTCTCTCCCAGGGGTCCGCCTGTTCAGCAGGGAATCTCTCTGTTGATGCCTGCTGAGCAGGCAGATGGGTTGGTCCATGTCCGCTCTCCTCCATGGGCAATTGGATGGAAATGGATCTCCATCAGTATGTTTTTAGCGGATCGGATTGGATGTCAGCTGGTGTAAATGGACACGTTCATTTACATCCGCCACTCAATAGAGCAGTGGTTCTCAACCTTTCTAGTGCCGTGACCCCTTGATAAAATTTCCCAAGTTGTGGGGACCCCTAACAGTAAAATTATTTTCATAGTGTGGGTTGTCAGCACCCAAGGCAAGACAAGTAATTTGCACCTCTAACCCACCGACATTTAGCGCTCCCTGAGTCCCTTCCACTCGTACAGTATTAAAACCCCTTATGGTACATTTTAGGATGTACCACTCTTTCTCTTTGTTCTCCTTTCTTTCCCTTTAATCTCTCTCTATCCTAATTTCATGTTTTTCCCCATCCCTCTCTCTAGCCGTCTTTCTTGTTCTTTCTCTTATTCTTTCTCTCCCTTTTTCTTTGTTCCTCCCCCTTTTTTCCTCTCCTTTTTTCTTTGTTCCTCACCCACTTTTCCTCTCCCTTCCATGTACTCTCTATTTTTATTCCTTCTCTTTCTCCTTGCTGGGGGGGAATGGGATAGGTGTCAGTCCTGGCGGGGGGGGGGGGGGGTTGATTGGCAGTGCTGGGGGGAGTTCTGATCAGCCAAATTACATGCTGTTGGTCAAGAGAACTGTAGTGGCGACTTAGGATGCATTAAGGTGAAAAAACACGAGGGTTTACAACCCCTTTAATGCAAGGTATGCATTAAGGTAAAAACATGTTTAGGCTTTAGAACCACTTTAAATTAGGTATCATAATATGAATTCAAAATATTAATTGATTTCTGCAAGATTAAAAAATAGTAATGTACTTTAAAAAAAAAAAAAAGTATAGCTCTCCCCCCCCTTTTGGATAGAATATGGAAGGAATAGAACCCCATCAGGCTTTTATTACTGTCTGTGTTCCCGTTAGGTGGGTTCAGCCTCTCTATTTGCTTGGTTGACCATTGCCACTGTGATAGAAAGGGATGATGATACATCCAACATTTTACATTTGTAACCAGTATAGGGATAGAAGGTATGACTTACAATGGGGACATCTGTTCCAGTGAAAACAGGGGAATTCACCTTATTATGTGGGCATTTTATTTCACTTCATGTTGCATCTCTAGGACAGGAACTGAAGGGAAATTTTCCCATCAGGATAAAGATAGCAAAAAAATTACCTGGCAGGTTAGGTTAACTTTTGCCTATTATATCCAAAAATGTTGAAACGGTAAACTGACCATGGCCAGCTAAAACAGCCACATGCATCCAAACAAGACCAGTTGGGCATCCTTTCTTTAATGTCCATCTCCAGGGAAAATTGGCAGCCTTCTCCTCTTCCGCTCATTCACAATTTCTTTTCAAGCCCCCTTTCACTTACCTGAATTCACCATCTCATGACCCTCAATTGCATCTCTTCCATGAGTGTAGAATGGTGATCCAGCGATGAAGTCCTAACCAGTCCTCTGGTGCTTGAGAGGACCTTGCTGCTGGACAGGCAATGGGTTCATGTCACTTAGGCAGTAATATGGGTAACTAAAGATGGACTCCCACCCTGAAGAAGCAAAAAGAACCCAGTGTATCATATGACCATTTAAGATTATTTACTTTTTTTTAAATGAATGGGGTGATTAGCTAGAAGGAGGCAGAAGGGCATCCCTGGCCAGACTTAAACTTTAAGCCGTTCTCTGCTTTCTTATATAGGGGAAGCTGCTTTTCCTGCCCTTAGAAAACAGGGTTTAGTGTATTCATCAGTGAAGATCATCAACAACATTCAAAGAATAGCATTTGAAAAACACTGTTGACCCCAATTCTTATGCTGCAGCCTTAGCTAAAAAAGCAAAGTACCACCACAACGTACACCTATGGAATCTACCGAACCATGGCACCATACAAAGCCCAGTATGGAGGCAACGAGATTATTCTCTACCATTGGCAGTATATTGGGTACTGAAATCAAGCTAATGTCAACTGAACAAGTAGACTTAATCATTTTTTCACCTGTACAGAAATGTTTTTTTTTTTTAAACAACTACAATTCACAGTGGATGAAAGCCTAGAACATGCCAATGGATCTGAATGAAACGGTTATCTTCATTAAAGAGGTTACTATCCCCCCCCCCCCACTAATGATAGGCTTTATAAACAACATTCATTTACAGAGCAGAATATGATGACCAGAGGTCTGCTCTCTTCTCATTCTTGAATAAAGCTCCCCTCTCTCTCCATTTTAGAATGTACCGGCAGAGGTCGTCAAACGTCTTCCGATATAAACCCTAGGGAAAAAAAAAAAAAAAGGGAGAAAAATAAATATTTTACGGTGAAATAGTTACTTAAAATTCATGCAATTATAGTCAGTGGGGGAGATTTACTAAAACTGGTGCACAGAGAATCTGGTGCAGCTGTACATAGTAACCAATCAGCTTCTAGGTTTTGTTGTCAAAGCTTAACCACTTGACCTCCGGAAGATTTTACCCCCTTCATGACCAGAGCCTTCTTTTGCTTTTCAGCACTGCGCTAATTTAGCTGGTAATTGCGAGGTCATGCAACACTGTATACAAAAGAAATTTATATCATTGTTTTTTTCCACATAAATAGAATCTTCTTTTGGTAGTATTTGATCACCACTGGGTTTTTTTAGTTTATATAATAAAAAATAAAGACCAAAAATTTAGAAAAATAAATATATTTTTTGCTTTCTGCTAAAAACATATCCCATAATATTAAAAAAAAAAAAAAAAAAAGAGGGAGATGGTCCTCCCCCTGCAATTCCCCACATTACTTGTGAAGTACATTTGTGTGCCTACTAGAGGAAGTTCCTCCTTTCTATGTTCTATCTCTATTTAAATTTTATTTTTTTATTTTATTTAGGTTGAAGTCTTTACTATATAGTCCTAAAATAAGGACAAGGAAACGTAAAACTTCACGGGAATACGAAATAATTTGAGTTGTAACCTTCCTATAAACGACTTGTCAATTGTTCCAATACTTCATACAAAAGAAAAGATAAAGGTTGATTTTGTATTTGTTGAAAAAATTTTCTGAATAAAAATATTGGAAAAAAAAAATACAAAAAAAAAAAAATCTATTTTCTTCACAAATTTAGGCCAAAATGTATTCTGCTTGATGAAGGCTTCTTAGCCGAAACGCGTCAACTTTTATTCAAGAGGATCCGAGTCGCCAGCCCTTTTCTGATTCAAAATGTATTCTGCTACATGTCTTTGGTTAAAGAAAAGAAAAAAGAAGAACTGTTTATTGATTGGTTTTGCGTGAAAAAGTTATAGCATCAACAAATGATGTTATCTATACTAGCATTTTTATTTATTTATTTTTATACTAGTAATGGCGGTGATCAGCAACTTAAAGTGGGACTGCGATGGGCAGTCTGACACTTGGTGGGAACTGACTAACTGCCACTGACATCACCAGTGACACTAATCCAGCGATCAGTGCTAATGATATACACTGTCACTGTACTAATAACACTGGCTAGGAAGGGGTTAGTTATCTAGGGGAAATCAAGGGGTTAACTGTGTGCCTAACAATGTGTAAGGTGTGCTGCTTTTACTAATCGATGTGGCTGTGTAGCAGGGAGAAAAAAAAAAAAACAGCCACATTGCTGCTCCTTGTACAGAGCCCCGTGTGCTTAGTAAACACAGAGCTCTGTACTGTGATATGCTAAGACAATCAGCCGGTCCCAACCATAAATCATTGGCCAGGACCTGCTGACCAACTTGTGCTGTACTGAATCATAGTACAGGTGGGGTGGCAGGCGCATGCCTCCTACCCGGAAATACTGGATCACGCACATGTACGTGGTCCGGCGCAGAGTGGCCGCCTTGTCGCCGTATATATGCATGGGGTGGTCCGCAAGTGGTTTATTGGATAAGCTGAACTTAGAAGCTGATTGGCTACTATCTACAGCTGCACCAGTTTTAGTAAATCTCCCCTGATGTGTCTCAAAGCTGAACTCCAGGCAGACACAAATGAATGCAGATAGTTATTCAATAACACATTATTTGGTGTAATTTTTTTTAAATGCAACTAGTGTAAAATACCTGAATTTCCCTGGCTATCTCCCTTTTGCAATCCACTGTATAGTAGAACTCAACTACAACTTCAACTACAGTAGAAGAAACGAGAGGAGCAGGCCCCCTCTCCTTTTATTTGCATGCAACACATCTGATTGCAAGCCAATAACTTGTTGCATGCAAATGTGCAGAATGATCATAAGAAAGAGCAGAGAGTTGACCTCATCGGTCTCCTTCTGCTCATTCACAGTCTAGCCAGCAGCCTGGGAAGAGAATGTCCTATAGCCTATTACTATAACGGCACCTGGCTGTGCTCAATGAAAGAGCTGAAATCTCAGAAGTGGATGGACAGAAATACAAATTCTTTGGCAACTAAAACAACGTCCTTATATGTATTTTATCGGTGTATTAAGGGGTTGATCAGGAGTTCATCTTTAAAAAGGAAAAGCTTGTTATGGGAGAAACATCAAGATTGCCATTGCTGGCCCCTCCTTATGATAATGCTAGTTGCCTGGATGACACTCTTGCTTCAATACTTACAACCAAAGCAAGCAGATAAGGACTTCTGACTTCAATTGGACTTTATAATCCGTCTACTTATTCCATAACAGTGACTTAATCACTTCAATACCAGGCACTTAAGAAACCTTCCTGCCCAAGTCAATTTTCAGCTTTCAGCGCTGTCGCAATTTGAATGACAATTGCACGGTCATACAACACTGTACTCAAAACTACATTTCTATCATTTTGTTCCTACAAATAGAGCTTTCTTTTGGTGGTATTTGATCACCTCTGCGATTTTTATTTTTTGCGCAATAAATAAAAAAAGACCAAGAATTTTGAAAAAAACACGTTTTTTTCTTTGTTTCTGTTACATTTTTTTGTAAATGAGTAAATTTTCTTCTTTAATGATGGGCACTGATATGGCTGCACTGACGGGTACTGATAAAGCAGCACTGATTGGCACCAATGAGGTGGCACTGATGATGGGCACTGATAGGCGGCACTAGTATGCGGCACTGATGGGCACTCGTAGGTGGCACTGATGGGCACTCGTAGGCGGCACTGATAGGTGGCACTGATGGACACTGTTTTTTAAATTGCCACAGAGGTGTCAGAGAGTGCCCATTTGTGGGCACTGATTGGCATATTTTGGGCATATTTTTTACATGTGGATGGCCATGGGGGATGTACCTGGCCATCCACATGTTGGGGGCTTCCCTGGTGGTCCTGGGGGCTTCCCTGGTGGTCAGTATGGGCATCTGAGGGGGGCTGCGCGACCCCCCCGTCAGGAGAGCCGCCGATCGGCTCTCCTCTACTCGCGTCTGTCAGACACGAGTGAGGAAAAGCCGATCAACGGCTCTTCCTGTCAACATCGTGATCAGCCGTGATTGGACACGGCTGATCACGTGGTAAAGAGCCTCCACCGGAGGCTCTTTACTGAGATTGGTGTAGCGGTGTGTCAGACTGACACACCGCACCACCGATCGCCGCACAGGCGCGCGGCGGCAGTTATCCTGCTGGATGTCATATGACGCCCAGTCAGGATAACTGAATCACCGCCCGGTCGTCATTCTGCTATAGGCCGGGCAGGAAGTGATTAAAGGGCATTTTTAGTACAGCAACTTTAGTACAGTCGTCTTTAAATGTATCCACCACCCACAGGGGGTGTAGCAGGCTTAGTAAAATACTAACCGTTCTCCGCCTTCCAGCATTCTTTACTGTACCTTTCACTCTACACCAAACAACGTTTGTAATGAACCCCCCCCAACAAATCTCCTTACAGCACAAGTGTGCCAAGTTCCCATTCATTCCTAGGGGTGAGCCATGGTCCCATTTATTCCTAGGGGTGAGCCATGGTCTCCTTCATTCCTAGGGGTGAGCCATAGTCCCATTCATTCCTAGGGGTGATCCATAGTCCCATTCATTCCTAGGGGTGAGCCATAGTCCCATTCATTCCTAGGGGTGAGCCATAGTCCCATTCATTCCTAGGGGTGGGCCATGGTCCCATTTATTCCTAGGGGTGAGCCATGGTCCCCTTCATTCCTAGGGGTGAGCCATGGGCCCATTCATTCCTAGAGGTGAGCCATGGTCCCCTTCATTCCTAGGGGTGAGCCATGGTCCCCTTCATTCCTAGGGGTGAGCCATGGTCCCATTCATTCCTAGGGGTGAACCATGGTCCCATTCATTCCTAGGGGTGAGCCATGGTCCCATTCATTCCTAGGGGTGAGCCATGGTCCCATTCATTCCTAGGGGTGAGCCATAGTCCCATTCATTCCTAGGGGTGAGCCATAGTCCCATTCATTCCTAGGGGTGAGCCATAGTCCCATTCATTCCTAGGGGTGAGCCATAGTCCCATTCATTCCTAGGGGTGAGCCATGGTCCCATTCATTCCTAGGGGTGAGCCATGGTCCCCTTCATTCCTAGGGGTGAGCCATGGTCCCATTCATTCCTAGAGGTGAGCCATGGTCCCCTTCATTCCTAGGGGTGAGCCATGGTCCCCTTCATTCCTAGGGGTGAGCCATGGTCCCATTCATTCCTAGGGGTGAGCCATGGTCCCATTCATTCCTAGGGGTGAGCCATGGTCCCATTCATTCCTAGGGGTGAGCCATAGTCCCATTCATTCCTAGGGTTGAGCCATAGTCCCATTCATTCCTAGGGGTGAGCCATGATCTCCTTCATTCCTAGGGGTGAGCCATGGTCTCATTCATTCCTAGGGGTGATCCATGGTCTCCTTCATTCCTAGGGGTGAGCCATGGTCCCATTTATTCCTAGGGGTGATCCATGGTCTCCTTCATTCCTAGGGGTGAGCCATAGTCCCAGAGACACGATTCCTCCCAATGACACCAACAATGGGGCACTATTCCTCCCTATTAACAATGATGGGGCACATCCACCCAATGGCACCAACAATGGGGCCCCACAAACTCAATGATTGGGCACAATTCCGCCCAGTGACACAAATGATGGGGCACAATTACTCCCACTGAAACAAACAATGGGGCATTACTTTTTCCCCACTGGCGTCAGGACCTTTTCTACTCCCATTGGCCACAGTCCGACCCCCCCTAAAGTCTGAAGGACAGTAAACTGGCCCTTTCTTTAGAGGGTTTGGAGACCCCTGGGTCAGCATATTAGCCAGAAAAGGAGATCAGTTTCAGAAGGAGGTCAGCAATGACATGATCCCCCTGATTAAATATTTCCTAAGCCATTACCATGAAACAGCTATAATGTACAACAAGTATAATTTAAACCTCTCTACTACTTTTGTTTGCTACATGCTGGTTCTGGATCCACAACTCCAAAGCCCTGAAGCAAGAGGTAGCCAGGTAAAAAGCACTTAAGACCAGAAATGGCATTCAAGGACAAGTGTATTTTCATTGAATGGTTCATTGAATGAGGATCAGAATTTTTTATCCGATACTGTGAACTATATAGGACAGCGCAATCCACATTCCACACCTTAGCTTTTACTCCAGTAAGATAAATGAGACATTTTCCATCAGGACAGATCTGCTTTAATAGTTTTGAATCTGGCAGCCTCATTTGGGAGATAACAGGAAGTTTGAAAAATACCGACCATTAACTATCCTGTTAAGATATTCAACCAAGGCCTAATTATATATGTTTATAGACAGATGGAATGGATGTATCATCTATGAATTATTTACAGTGCAAATACAGCATAAGGCATTCAAACCATAGCATGGCTTTGTGCTTCACTAACGTTTATGCTCAAACACTTTATGTAATACAGACATATTTTAGCAGGTCTGATTCACTCTAACCTTTTTTAATCAATATAATTGTTATATAAATATTCAATGCACTTAAGACCTTAAGCTGGCGATAGATGGATCAAAATGAGTCCAGTTCACCAGGGACCAGACAAATTTCGATCCATGCCTGGCCGTTCCCGTTTCTCAATCAATGTATTCTGGCAGTGGACAGTCCCGCTATCAGAATACAATATTCGAGTGGGGGAGATTTCTACATCCACCTTGTTTGTATGGATGGAGGAATCTTTTCATTTTTTGAACATACATGGTTTAATAATGCACAAAAAAAACAGGTATGCTGGTGGTGAGATGCTGCAGAAAGAAGGCATCCATATAATATGACAGTGCTATAAAAATAATGGTATCAGAGGAATAAATGACCCGAGTACCTGAAAATTTGGAGGAAATGGGTTGTCTCCTCAATCTGGCATTTCTTTAAACATAAAAATAGGAACACCAGACTTTTCACACCAGAACATAAAAACACAGGCAATATGGTTCAGCTACTTTGCAGTAGTACCATGAAAGACATTTGACCAAACTAGGTTGCTATATTTGTGAGCCCTCCAATACTGCTGACTAAGGGTGCTCGGATTGTCCTTTTTATGTCCAAACACTCTTGTAGGACTATGTCAGATCTGCCACCAGAACTTGATGTCAAAGATTTTCCCACAGGCTGGGCACACTGTGAAAAAGGAAGGGAAAGGGATGGAAGCACAGGTGGAATTCACTGGAGGCCACTATAACTGGGACCTGGCATGGTGGCCTTACCCAAGACTGGAGCACTGACCAGCAATGGGAGCACTGGCCAAGACTCAAAGCATTATCAGGATTGGGAGATTGGAGGAGACGAAGTTACACACTTCATTCACTCCTCCAAACTCAACCACTTAAGAAGAAAATAGACAAAAAGGTAAAACTGAGGTCTCTACCATGCAAACAAGGTAATTGGGAAAGTCTTGTGTACCAGAGGAGCTATAAAAGGCCTTTTATGTATATACATTGACACCTGGAATGCTCCTGGAAACAGTAAAAAAAAAAAAATCAATACTTAGTAAAAACATTGTACAGGTTGACCTAACGTGACTCAGCACTGATATCATTTCTAGAAATAATTAACCTGGGAAGTCAATTCAGAGTAATGCCTCGTACACACGACCGGACATTCCGACGGGAAATGTGTGATGACAGGCTGTTGGCGGAAAATCCGACCGTGTGTACGCTCCATCGGACAATTGTTGTCGGACTTTCCGCCAAAAAATGTTGGCTAGCAGGTTTTCAAATTTTCCTTCCAACAAATGTGTGTTGTCGGATTTTCCGACACAAGTCCGTCGGACAAAAGTCTAAAGTACAAACACGCATGCTCGGATGCAGAAGCGGTCGGTCTTGTAAACTAGCAATCGTAATGGAGAATTAACATTCGTGACGCGGCAAATTATAAAATCTCGAAATGCAGCGCACAATTCTCTTCTTCTTTAATGGGATAATAATGAAGCTGCTTTGCTGGTGATAATGATGGAGTTATTGCAAACTCATTTTCAAAGGCTTTTTTTTTCTAGTGATATCAAGAATAATATTATTATTTTTTTCTTTTTTTTATTTGTGCAAGTTACCACAACACCATTATCCCGTAGTTTTTAAGAAAAAAGATACAACTATGTTGGTGTCACTTGTCAATTTTACATTGTATTTTTTGAAATGTTACTGCCTACTCCCAAACTGTCATTTGAAGTAAAACACATAGCCAAGTATTATTCTACACAATTATTTTATTGTGCATTAAAAAAAGAAAACAAATAAAATTAGACATGCTATCTGCCAATAGAACGTAACCAAAAAGTGCATTCTATGCATGCAAAAATATAGAAAATATAACAAATCAAATCATTATTATACAACCAAAAAATAATGTCAAAGCAATAACTCCAAGGCCAATAATAAATAACACATTATCTCCTCCGATTCCGCAACATGTCTGGTTGACGAACGGCCGTTCAGAAACTAACTAAAAAGCACGAAATGAAAAGCGCTAAATAAAAAACGCGAAGAGAAAAGGGCGAATCAACACTCACCAAACTTCTACTAACACAAAATTAGCAGAAGGAGCCCAAAGGGTGGCGCTAAAGAGCTGAAAAACCACGTAGTACGTCCAGTACGTCACTACGTTCGTAATTGTTGGCCAACATTTGTGTGACAAGACAAATTTGAGCAAACACCCTTTGGACAAAATTCCACGGTTTTGTTGGCCAACAATCCGATCGTGTGTAAGAGGCATCAGAGTAATGGGTCAGCATCCCATACATTTAATGGTACTTTACAGTATAAACAATGTTATATGGAATGTTATTGTGAAACACTATAGCTTGTTGTGCAGAACTTAGACCAAAACAGAGCAAGATAATTGGAAATGATGGTTTAATGCCGCAGAGCTGCCATTTGCTGTTTTTTTTATGGGAAGTATATGTAGAAACAAAATTATTGTACAACCTTCAAAGCAATTATAGGTGGTTTATGATCTTGCTAAATTTTAAGGATTGACTCATTTTATTTTTTATTGTGTTGACAGGTATGTATATAGATATTTATATATCAAACAAGGTTAAAGTGAACCTGCGTTATGGCCATTGAGTGTGAAAGCCAAAAGGTTTACTTTTTTTTAGCTTCTTAAACGCCCCTGCTTTTAGCACTCAAGACCACCCCAGCTGGGTGAAGGCTCCAAGTCACTTGGAACTTACACAGGATTTAAGAATCTCCCCAAGTAACTACATTTTTTAGGGAGTCTATTGGTGAGACCTCTGATCTTGGATTCTTGGGTCTACAAGCCTCATGTGCCCAGTATGAACAGTCCCACTCACGCTGTTGGATTATCCTTCTATAGTGTGTGCTTGTCTCAATCCAAAGCACTTAGTGTGATTTCTGGCTGTTCTCTCCTTCCTCTGCAAGCTGCATGAGTCACTTCCCACAGTTTATGCGGACACCAAGCAATCCTGGGAGGTGCCCGCTCCCCTCCAGAACATAGTGGGTGACTGACAGCCTCAACTGTGTATGTTTCCCTAGGAGACTGTGTAAAGGGGGGGTGTCCATTCCCTCCAGTCGGGTCTCAGATTACACTCAGCTCTGTGCTATGCAGCGTTTGAGCTGCAGAAGGCAGGGGGTGGGGATCTGATGTCAGATATTCTGTATAAACTGTGTGTTTTAGGAGGCTGTAGAGACGAGAGGGCTGCAGATAAACAGGTACAACGTGTGTAGGAGGATTTGTTTCATCTCTGTGCATTACCTGAGGCCAGTCACTTCACTGATTTAAAGAGTTTACAACCACTTTAAATCAGTGGTTCTTAACCTCCGTCCTCAAGTACCCTTAATGGGCCATGTTTTGGGAACTTCCCTTAGCTAAAATAGCTCTTATCAATACCATGTCATTGATATTGATTTAAAGCAGCTGTGCAAAGTAAAAGGAAAACCTGAAAACGTGGTCCATTGGGGGTACTTGAGGACTGAGGTTGAGTACCACTGCTTTAAATTATTAGGAGTGGAATAGGAGACTCATAGATGGACAGAAATAGGCAAACCTCACTGGTAGACAGGAACGGACATGGATAATATGTTAGGGTAATTTGGCTGTTGGAGTGTCCAAGACATAAAACGCCTGGGGTTGATTTAGCACCCTAGGTTCCACCTACAACTAAATATTCACTTTTAGGCACACTGTCCTTCAACACCAGTAGGTTTCCAGGTAAAGTACTCAGGTTAGTTTTGCATCTTTGAGTGACCAAAAACTAGAATTGGAAAAATGTAAGCTCTATCAGCCTGAGAGGTCCTCGGTCAAACTTTCTGATATTTGGACAAAACCAAACCAAAGCTTTAAAGCTAAGGCTCCAAATAACAGTGAAATTCCTGATATGATCCATTTGGTGCTCAATGATAGCAGAAAACTGGGAAAAGATGTCCTGATAATTAGTATTCATAAAGGTTAAGGCTCCGTTCACATCTAGGCATTGCAATCTTACAGGCCTTTTTTGCAGAGTTTTGCAGCGTTTTTATACAGGTGTTTTCAAGGTTAAAAGGTCACCAAATGCCGTGTAAACGCAGCAAAACGCCTGTAATCTGCCAAAATAGAAACTCCTGCCTGTACTTTTATGAGCGACGGGAGTTTTATTTTAGGCGACAGAACGCTCAGATGTGAACAGGGGCCATTGAAATGAATGAGATTGGTCTTGTTGGGTGTCTTTAGAGCTGAGGCTTAGAGCAGAAAAACGCCCAAAAACGCCTAGGAGGTGAACGGAGCCTTAGGGCAAGATCCAAAACCAAAAATCAAGGGAATTAAAAAGGTATAAATTCAACAGGACAAACATTACCTACACTATGCAAATAACCATACATCAGACTCTGCCGAACAACAATACAGTAAAACCTCACATTGCGGGTAACAAGGTTTATGAGCGTTTTGCAATATGAGCTGGTTTTTTTTCTTTAAATCCTGACTCAGTTTGCGAGCGTTGTCTCGCAAGATGAGCAGGATTCAAGCCTCTGGGGTGTGCAGTACCGCATTTGGCCAGAGGTGACGCTCGAAGACACTCTGAAACATGCCGCTCCAGAGTGTCTCGGAGTGTTTCTGAGTGTCTCCGGCGCCCCCCCCACCTCTCTATATATATATATATCCCATCACCTTCTTGACACAGCTTTGCTGGGCACATTTTGGTACACATAATGTATCTCCAATTAACAAACGGGGGTCTATTTATAAAAGATTTGCTGGACAAAAGTCACACACACACACACACACACACACAATTATGAAAGCTGGGCACATGTTCTCTATATTTTCTGTAATAGATTCATTTCTATGATCATCAAGGTCCATCTAGTGGCCCGAAGTGCAAAATATTTTCACACTAAGGTATTTCAGAAAGCTATACCACATTTTGGCCACTGGATGGAGCTCATTGATTACAGAAAATTGGTGACGTCTGCACGAAAGTGTGTGACGTTTGTCCAATGAATGTTTTCTAAACAGATCCCTTACAGAATATCTTACCAGCCTTTAGATGCGGTGGCTGCAATATGTGCCTCTTATATATTTATATTTATTTTTTTATTTTTTTTATTCCGACAACAAATGTCTGATGGGGCCTATACACAGTCGGAAATAAGAGCTGAGAACATCTCACCCATTTTTCTGAGATGATCCCAGTGTCACTGTGCGCTTCTTTTTTGAGGGGGTTTTGCGCCACTGGGGCTCCGGGGACACAGAGAACACTGGGATAGGATCTTGCCAACCGGAAGGCTGCACCGGGGGCATGCTGATCTCGTGGAAGAAGGCCGAGAGGTCTTCTGGGAAACGGAGTGTAGAAGTGCTGCCATTTTTGGTAATAAGCAGGAGGGGAAACCCCATCTGTAAGTGGCACCATCAGTCCTCAGCTGGTCAAGAGGTGGTTTGAGGGCCTTGAGACTTTCCAAGGTTTCCTTAGAAAGATCTGGAAATATGTTGATGTCAGCACCATCAAAATCAATACCTGGGGTGCCACGCAGTTTGATCATGATTTCGTTCTTGTCTTCAAAGTAATGTAGGTGGCAGATTACATCTCTAGATTGATCCGCTGAAAGATTGCGTGGCTGGGGAGCACGGTGAACACGATCGAATCTTAGGGGTTCAGTGACTGGTTTACCCAAAATCAAGTTCAAGATACCTCGGATCATAACCTCCAGGTCGCCATCTTTGGTTGCCTCTGGTAACCCCCGGATTCGCAAATTATTTCTACGGTTCCGGTTTTCTAAGTCCTCAAGCTTGTAGAGTGGAGCGATGGGTAAGTGCCAGCTGAGTTACAGTGTTCTGTAATTCTTTAATGGCAACCTCGTGTGTGTCTTGGCGTTTTTCCGTGTCCTCTACTCGGGCTAGCAGGTGGAACATATCTGACCTTACTGCTGTAATTTCCTTCTTTATAGATTTCACGAGGCTGTGAAACATCCCTGCCAGTTCTTTCTTTAAGCCACGGTAGGACATCTAAGCAAGCGGGTGAGCTGGGATCTTCCATCAGCTCTGAACCGTGGAAAGCCTGGGAGCTCTCCTGGAGTGAAGCCGTGTGCACAGAGGGGGGGGGATCTGCTGAATCTTGAGGATCTGGTCTGCATACTTCACGTGCTAGGGCTGCTCCTCTCAGCGGCGAGAAATCTTTTTATGGAGCCAGTTTTGCAGCCGACCCTCTCCCTGACCTCTTACTGAGTGCTGAGCAGGATCTCGAGGCTTTAGTCTGCATTGCTAGCAGTATAAAGGCCAGTGCACGGACGGAGCTCGCTTCAGACATCTGGTCAGCGCCATGCGGGTACCACGCACCCATGGGCCTCTTTTAAAGCTAAATAAAATGACCTACTGATCCATTCTTTCCTGTAGACTGAACTGAAATCTTAAACAAGGAATCAGCTGTCTCAGCTATCTTCTGTAAACTACCTAAAGCCCATCTCCAGGCAAAAAAAATAAGTTTTTCCTATACAGTGCGGCTGTGCCCACACTGCATGGGTCAGCTGCTCATTTTGGAACAGGGGCATCCAAGCTACTACTTCCTGCGCAATGCCTGGTGAGCCTTAAGAACACAGCACTCAGCCTGTGAAGTCTCTGTAAACCTCCATATAGTCCATGCAAAAAAGGAGAAAGTGAACACATTTCGGCCGTCAGGCCTTAATCTAGCCATAATTAAGGCCTGATGGCCGAAACGCGTTGGCTGTCTTTTTGACTGTCGTGCAAATACAATAATAAAACTATGTTCTAACCGACTTTCATGGCACCAGCCTTTCTACTTTTTTGCATGAGCTGCTCATTTTGTCTAGGGGTGAGAAGAAAGCTTATACTCTACCTCGATCATTCGTTCCACCAGAAACCGGTGCTCCCCCACAGATCAGCAGTGGACTGTTCCTGGTCTATGAAGCCTGCTCTGGGCTTGATGACATCAGGAACAGTCCACAACTCAAGACCTCTGGAGCTCGGGAGATCAGTCTTGTACTGGGAGGATCAGGGGATTAGGTAAGTAAAATTTCTTTTCTCCTGCCACTTAGACAAAATGAGCAGCTGACCTGTTCAATGCGGGCACAGCCCTGCTGCATGGGAAAACCTTTTTTTTGGCTGGAGATGGGCTTTAAACTAAAACATTCACTAGGTAGAACACTGGAAAAGTGCTGGCTATTACCATCAATATTTCCCAGCATACTTGAAATGTATCACTCTCCCCAGTAGAAAAGGACAATAACATTTGCCCTGCGTACACAGAATAGCTTGGTTTGCTGAAAAATGTTGCTAAGTTTTGCTGTTTTATCGTTTCTGAATAGCAAATATCTTTGAACAATGTTATTGATAAAAAAAAAGTCAACGTCAGTCCATGGGTAGCCATTCAACAAATCATTGATCATACCAACCAAGGCGACTCCTGACTACTATTTTAGGACTACTGCAGATTGTTCTACCCCATATTAAATAAAGTTCAATGGCTGTGTCATTTGCAGTGATTACTGTATTGTATACAACGTACCCCAGTCCAATAGCCAGCAGGTGGGATAATAGCAAGGAAGGAAGGAAAACTTTTAAAAATTCTGCAGAGAAAATCCCACCCTTCTTCATAACACTTGTATTTCTCATGCTCAGAGCGGAGCTACGCTTCGGATGCTTAAAGACAAATTCCCTGGGGGAAGAAAAAATAATAATCAAATTTTATGTTAAACCAAAAACCTATTTTTTATTATGTTTAGCATCACACAGCTTTCTTAAGAAAACCATTTTTGTTAAAGTGTTACTAAACCCACAACAGTAAAATCAGTCTGTATATTCAGCAAAGGATGCTTGTTATACTCACTGTGCAACCTAAGGAGTCAATCTTTTGCATTGTGTAAAAAGGCTGTTTGATCTTGTCTTCTCTGATCCTCCCCTTCTTTCCATAGTCCCTAATCCATCTCCTGATGGACGCCAATGCCTTGGGGGGCACTCTGCACATGCTCAGTTTGGTGTGTATTGCTAGAGAGTTTTTTTTTATTTCTTGGGATGGTGCATGTGATCAGCACAGGGCCAATCAGCACTGTCCAGACAGAGGGTCAGGGGAACCGCATGTATGGATTCTGTACATACATGTGTTATATGGACAGGATCACCTGCCTAAACTGCAACAATTGTGAATAAGCATGCTTGCAGCTTTCAATAAAACCATATCTGCAAGTCATATAAGCCTTATGGCATGAGAGTTGTAGTCACTGGTGAGTACTGCTCTAAAATGATAAACTCATTTTAAACTGAAACCTAGTTTGTGTACATGAATGCAGTGTCAGCTGTCCCGATAAACGTAACCAAAGAAAAAGACAAGAATCTTACTTGGGAGGGATATTTTCAGGCCTGCTGGACCAATCCCAAATCCAGTCTGAATTCTTCTTCAAAAGGTTTTCCAGTTCTTTTCTCCGTTCAATATAATCTTCCTCTGACTGTCATAGAAAGAACGAATAAACCATTAACACTCATCATACATTGGTGATCAATCACTGGCATACGCTATTCTATCTCAAAGATTCATCTTTGAGCTGTCTGGCATTAAGGCCCCTTTCACACGGGCGGACCGTTCTGGTCCGCCTGTCAGTTTTTTAGGAGGACCTGAACGGACGCTCCATACAGGTCTATGGAGCAACGGATGTCAGCGGTGACATGTCCACTGACATCCGATCCGCTAAAGTGTGACGGATGGAAACCCTAACAGATCGGAGCTACTACAACAAGCCTTAACCAAGTGATGGTGGTCCCCGTGTCTTCTGGCTCCATCCCAGGTTTTGGCAGTGTTGCTGCACATTCTCAGCTTATCTAATTTAAAGAGGAGTTCCACTCGTGGTTACGTTTATTAAAAGTCAACAGCTACAAAAAAAGTGTAGCTGCTGACTTTTGATAAAACAGACACTCACCCGTCCCACGGTCCAGCGATGTGGCCCCCCGAAGCCTTGCACCTCTCCTGTCCGCGGCGCCGTCATTGCAAGTGTGGGCACCCGGCTGTGACAGTTTGCGGCTTCACAGCCAGATGCGCACTGCGCCTTCTCAGTGACCGGACAATCTTCTGGGACCTGTAACGTGTCCCAGAAGATTGCAGGGAGGGGGAGAGGAGGCGTCGCCTAGTGGAAGCGGGAGCTGGGCACCTGCCAGAACTAGGTACCCGCTCCCCCCCAAAAAAAATGACATGCCAAATGTGGCATGCAAGGGGGCGAGGAGTGCTTAAAGCGGAAGTTCCACTTTTGGGTGGAACTCTGCTTTAAAGAAAGCCTGTCTGATAAACAAATGAGGGGACACTCCATTGCTGATCTCAAAATCAGTTTTCTGGCCACCGATTCTCTGATTTCAAACCTTTCAGAGTCACTCACCCAGATATAATAGTCCAGTATTCTGACATCACTGATGGCAGGTCTATGACCTGGAAACCGGAGTACCCAGGAACAGCCAGTCAACTAGCATTTCAGAGAAAGGTCAGCAATGATACTGTGCATATTTCTTCAGTTATGTCAGTAAATTACTAACAAAAGGTTTCTACACAGCATTTTTCATATTCATTATGGATACCCTTTTCAAAAGGTAAATACATAACAGGAGATATTCATCGCTCCGATTTTTTTATTTGTTGCAGTATGTTTTGGTGCATTTTATATACCAGTATACATCAGCAGAAAAAAAAATTATATAAAAAAAAAAATACTATGTAAAAACAAATATTATGCATGCATCATACATACTAGGGGGAGTACAACTAGGGGAGTCAATAGTGGAGAAGGATCTGGGGGTTTTGGTAGATCATAAGCTTAATAATAGCATGCAATGCCAAGCTGCGGTTTCCAAAGCAAGCAAAGTCCTTTCTTGTATTAGGAGAAGTATGGACTCCAGAGAGAGAGAGCGATATCATTTTGCCCCCCTGTACAAATCATTAGTAAGACCTCATCTGGAATATGCAGTTTAGTTTTGGCCACCAGCTCTCAAAAAGGATATCGGGGAACTGGAGAAAGTGCCGAGAAGGGCAACCAAACTGATAAGAGGCATGGAGATGCTCAGCTATGAGGAAAGATTAGAGGAACTGATTTTATTCTCTCTTGAGGAGATTAAGGGGATATGATCAACATGTACAAATATATGTGGCCCATATAGTGAACTTGGTGGCGAGTTATTTACTTTAAGGTCATCACAGAGGACAAGTGGACATTCTTTACGTCTGGAGAAAAAAGATTTCTCCAAATAGGGAAAGGTTTCAAGGTTTCTTCACAGTAACAGCTGTGAAAACTTGGAATAGACTCCCTTCAGAGGTGGTTCTGGCCACTGAGGAAAAAAAATATTTTTTTTTATATATTTTTTGGGGATATTTATTATAGCAAAAAGTAAAAAATAATGCGTTTTTTCTTTTCAAAATTGTTGTTCTATTTTTGTTTATAATTATGTGTTGTCTAGGGTCTCTCGTAAAGCATATTCCCAGATATTTCATTTTATCCACTACTTCCAGTTGAAGAATTTCAGGTGGTAAGGGGTTTCTAAGGGGATCCACAGGCAAAAGCGTTGATTTCTCCCAGTTTACGGTCAGTCCCAAAAAACTCCTTAATTATATTCACTGCTGTCACCAGGGATGACTGGGTATCCCCCAAAGACAATACATGGTCTGCATACAATGCAATCTTTTCCTCTCCTATCCCCCTCTGAAATCCATGCATGTCTAAAGATGACCTAACCGCTATTTGCCAACGGCTCCATCGCAAGGGCGAAGAGTAGGGGTGATAGGGGGCATCACTGCTTTGTCCCCCTCCCAAGCTGGAACCTGAGGAATCATTGTTAACTCTAACTTTTGTGCTTGGGGCATTAAAACATGTTTTTATCTAACTGATGAAAGAAGGGCCGAACCGAAATTCCTTCAGGACCTGACAGAGTTAGTGCCACTCCAGGCTATCAAAATCCTTAACTGCGTCCAAGGACAAAATAGCCCTTGAGCCCTCATTCTCCATCGGGGTCTGCAGATTCGGATATAACCTCCTAATATTCAGTAGATCTGTTATGTATAAACCCAGACTGGTCAGGGTGTATACGTTTCTGAATAATTTTATTAAGCCTGGTCGCCAACACCTGTGACAATATTTTTACGTCAGAGCACAATAAGGATATAGGCCTGTACGAGGATGTGTCCAACGGATCCCTCCCTTCCTTGTGTAGAACAATGATAGTAGCCTCCGTCATTGAAGAAGGTAACTTCCCCTTTACTACCACCCAGTTCAACACCTTCAGTAGCTCAGGGAGCAACACCTCCCCATTATATTTATAGTTCTCTACCGGGAGCCCATCTGGCCCAGGAGACTTTTGGTTAGCCATCCTGGCCACTGCCTGCTGCAGTTCTTCTAAAGTTATAGGGGACTCCAGGTTTTCTTTCCCTCCCTGAAAGGACTGGGACCTCCAATCTCCTAAAGAAATTCCCCATTTGGCCCTCCCCGTCTACCCAATGTGACTTGTCCAAGTTTTCATAATACTCTTTAAATGTACCTGTGATCTCTGACATATGTGAAGAGACCCCGTCCCTTACCGTCCTAATAGCAGGAATAACAGAAGAAGAGGAATTCATTTTAACTAAGAGAACCAATATACATCCCACACTTTACCCCTCTCCGAAAAACATTGCCTTTGAAAGAGTCGCTTATTCTCGGCTTTCCTTATCACCACTGTTCTATAATCCTGCTGTTTATCTAACCATGTTCTTTGTTTCTCCGGTGTCTGATCTTTCACATATTGTTTTTCTGCCTCTGCCACCTCCTCCCCGATAAGCTCCTCCTATTCCCTGGACTTCCTCTTAAACTTTGTCACTTGCTGGATCAATATACCTCGAAGAAATGCCTTCAAGGCACTCAATGTCACCTCCATTGGTGCTGTACCGGTGTTTATCTTTACAAACTCTTTCAAAGCTAATAATACCTCATGTGGTTTCCCCATTAATTCCATCCAAAACTGACTTATTTTCCAATCACCTGGACATTTTCCACCCAGGTTTACAGACAGCACCAATAGCGAATGATCTGACAAGCCTCTGGGCAAGTAAGATACACTTTTCACCAGATGCAATGCTTCCCCATTTCCCAGAGCCATGTCGATTCTGGTGAGTGTGGAATGGGAACTTGAAAAACAATAATATTTCTGACCATCCGGATTCCACACTCTCCATGTATCCAACAGCCCTGCCTCCTCCAAAAACTGGGAAAGCCAACCATCAGACAGATTCTCCATCTGTACTCCTGGTGGAAACCTATCCATTCTCCTATCCAGGACCACGTTAAAATCCCCCACCACTATAACCGGTATGTCTGTCTTATCCACCATAAACTCCATGAACCACTTGCCGACCGCCGCATGTACATTTACGTTGGTAGAATGGCACGGCTGGGCAAATGGGCGTACAGGTACGTTCCTTTGAATTTGCCGTCGTGTGGTCGTGTGCGCGCCGCCGGCAGTGCGCTCACGACCCTGCCGCGAGTAGGATCGCGGGTCCCGTGAACTCGATGTCCGCGGGCATACCTGCGATCGTCTCACGGAGCTGAAGAACGGGGAGATGCTAATGTAAACAAGCATCTGCCTAGTGACACTGTCACTGATCATAGTTCCCTGTGATCGGGAGCTATGATCAGTGATGTGTCACACACAGCCCCTCCCCCCACAGTTAGAATCACTGCCTAGGACACACTTAACCCCTTCCTAGCCCCCTAGTGGTTAACCCCTTCACTGCCAGTGTCATTTTTACAGTAATCATTGCAATTTTATAGCACTGATCGCTGTAAAAATGAGAATGATCCCAAAAATGTGTCAAAATTGTCCGATGTGTCCGCCATAATGTTGCAGTCACGATTAAAAAAAAAAAAAAAAAAAAAAAATCGCAGATTGCCGCCATTACTAGTAAAAAAAAAATTATTAATAAAAATGCCATAAAATTAACCCTTACTTTGCAGACGCTATAACTTTTGCGCAAACCAAGCGCTTATTGCGATTTTTTTCACCAAAAATATGTAGAAGAATACGTATCGGCCTAAAAAGGAAAAAAAAATGTTTTTTTTAATATATTTTTGGGGGATAATTATTATAGCAAAAAGTAAAAAATAATGCATTTTTTTCAAAATTGCTGCTCTATTTTTTTTTCTAGCGGAAAAAATAAAAACCACAGGAGGTGATCAAATACCACCAAAAGAAAGCTCTATTTGTGGGAAAAAAGGGACGTCAGCTTTGTTTGGGAGCCACGTTGCACGACCACGCAATTTTCAGTTAAAGCGACGCAGTGCCGAATCGCAAAATGTGCTCTGGTCTTTGGCCAGCCGAATGGTCCGGGGCTTAAGTGGTTAACCGGTTGCCGACAGACCGCCGCAGTTATACTGCATCAAAATGGCTCCCCTGGGCGAGCCGTCGTAGCTGTACGTCGGCCCTTTAAGATGCTGTAGGAGGCGCGCGCATGCCTGCCTGCAGCGTGCCCGGCTCGTGACAGAGCGAGAACTGGGTTCTGTGTGTGTAAACACACAAATCCCGGTTCTCTCAGGGGAGAGGAGAGAGATCGTGTGTTCATACTAAGTATGAACACCAGTCTCTCCCCTCCCATAGTTATTCCCATCCACCCAGAGTTAGAACACACCTAGGGAACACAGTTAACCCCTTGATCGCCCCCTAGTGTTAACCCCTTCCCTGCCAGTGACATTTATACAGTAATCAGTGGATTTTTATAGCACTGATCGCTGTATAATTGTCAATGGTCCCAAAAATGTGTCAAAAGTGTCCAATTTGTTCGCCGCGATATCACAGTCCCAATAAAAATCGCAGATCACTGTCATTACTTGTAAAAAAATAAAAATAATAATAAAAATGCCATAAATCTATCCCCTATTTTGTAGTCGCTATAACTTTTGCGCAAACCAATCAATATACGCTTATTGTGATTTTTTTCTACCAAAAATATGTAGAAGAATACATATCGGCCTAAACAGAGGAAAAAAAAAATTGGGATATTTATTATAGCAAACATTAAAAGATATAGAGAACAAGATGTAACAATCAAATTCATCTATGCTAATCTGCCTGCAGGAGAAAACCACCCCACCCCCAACAAAAATGCTCACTCCTCTAGAATATGAGGTGTGAACAGAATGATATTGACACTGAAATATCCTACCTCTAAATTGAGTAGCCTTTGTTAGTTGTGTCTCCTGCAGGCAGAGCAGTCCCACTCTATGCATATCTAATATAGAAAAAACTGCGGTTCTCTTAACTGGGTCACCCAGCCCCTGGACATTCAAGGAGCCTATATTAAGCTTTTTAAAAACTGCATTTAGAGAAAGAAAAAATAAAAAAGGGAAGGGGTTTTCCCTCCTCCCCTTTTAATTTCACCCCATATTCTGGTGCATCCATTTCCTTTTAATCGAGACTGAACTGTGTATAAATTCCATTTTAAACGTGAAGCCCTCGTGATTCTGCAATACTATCAAATGTACTTCCATTACACTCTTATGCTTTCTATGTGATTGTTTTGTGACTTTACTCTCCACATACCTCCACTCAACCCCCCAAATTTTACTCTAGGCTTACCCTGGGGGCTTTTGTTGTGACAGTTCCATACAACCCAAGTGATAGTTTACAAACCCTTTCACTCCCTCCCCTCCCAAAAAAAAAAAAAAAAAAAAGAAGGAGGAAGAAGAAGAAGAAGAAGAAGAAGGTGTAACAAAAAACACCTTCAGAAAGAAAAAACCCACTCATTCGTTATTCACTTCATCCTAAGTGCGACTCCCTGCTCCATCTCCCTTAAGTGTATTAAACTTTTATTAATCAACTATGCAATCTAAACGTAATTTTCATATCGATCCCAATTTTTAATTTGTCTGCAGTCTCTTCTTGTTGTCTTCCAGCCATGTTGCTGCCCCAGCTGGTCCATCAAAAAACTGGGTTCCCCCAGGGCTGTTACCTGTAATCGTGCTAGGTACAACAAGGCATATTTAACTTTAGACTGTTGTAAACTATGTTTGATTTCTGTGAACTTAGCCCTTCGCTTCTGCAACTCTGGTAAAAAGTCTGGATACATAGAAATCCTTACTCCATTATAAAGGATATTTCCCCATTTCTCTAGCTTTGGAGTACGGTGACTTTATCCTTATAATTAATTAAAAAACTTCAAGAGTAGTGACCTGGGATATCCTCCTGGTGGCGATGGTCTAAAAAGTGACTCTGCTCTTTCAATTAAAAAAAAAAGTAGTGGAAAAAGTATTTTTTCCAAGGATTTCCCTGATCCATTTCTCCAGGAACGCTATGGGATTGGAGCCCTTGCTCTGCTCAGGGAGGCCCAACACCCTCACATTATTCCTGCGCAGTCTATTTTCCATATCGTCCATTTTTGACACATGTATATCCATTTGCTCTCTCATAATTTTAAGCTCTTGTTTTATTGGGTTCAGATCGTCCTCCACTAAGCTAAGCCTCCCCTCTAAAGTGGTTGTCCTTTCACATATCTTTTGTAAATCACGGTTCACTAAAGATAACTCTTCCTTAATGCCCTTCAATTGATCACATAGTTCACATAGAGAAAATTGACAGGCGTTGACTGCTTGCAGGACTTCTTTCATTGTCGGTTCTCCCTTTGATGATGGTCCTGCTTCAGAGGATGGCTCAGGCTCAAGGATTCGCCCCTCTGTCATCCTGTTGCTTTCAGGTTTTATCCCTAACGCCGCTGTTATCTGTCCATGGCTGTTTCTGTCAGAGGGTGCTCCCAGCTGAACTCTGGCTTGCGGCTGCTTCCTCCCCCTTTGTTGGTGTCTGAACAGGGGTAGGAGCAAACTGCTCCAGCTTAGCTGCTGCCGCCTGGTTCCCTTTGTCTTTGGCTGCATGCTGTGATTGTGCGCTCGCGTTCTCCTGGTGCACCGGCTTCTCTCCCCTTTTTCGTGTCATGGCAAGTATAGCCGGGATGCAAAGCCTGGCCTGTGCCCAGCTCTCCGGTTCTCACCTCCAGTGATTCGCTTGCTCTGCTTTTGAAATTCGCGCTAGAGAGCCGCTGAAGGCTGTACGAGTCAGGACTATCCTGCACCTGACTCTCCGGATCTCGCGAGAGTACTCGCGGGTATTCACGGGGATGTTCAGCAGTATCTCTCCCTGCTCTAAGCCCACACTAAGGAGCCGCCACCTTCGCTCTCTTCCAGCAGCCGTCTCCGCTCGTATTGTGGGGCACAGCCGACAAGTACCTCAGAGCCAGAGCAGGGAGCTAGCCTGCACACATACACTCACTCGGACATCCGGTCACGCCCCCGTGTATACGCATTAAAAACTCTTATTTTTACTTCCCTCTACCTAAAAGATTTCAGTTTGTTTTTCAATTGAGTTGTACAGTTTATAGGTCACATTAAATGTGGAAAGAAATCTGAAATAATTTATCTTTGTCTCATTTTTTTACATGACAGAAACCTGATATTTTACCAGGTGTGTGTGTAGACTTGACAATCATAAAACTTAATCCATTACAGAAAATACAGGGGAAAAGTCATCCAGTCTGCACAATTGTGTGTGACATTCAACATATTATTTTTAAATGAACTTTTCTTAATTTCTCTATTTTGGCCAATAAATATATCATTGAAAGCATTTTGCTTTAGCAGTGTGCAAAAAAATACATTTTGATCCTGTCAGAAATGTAAAGCTTGATCGCACTAGATCAACACCAGTCACTGCTAGAAAGTACAGAAAACAATTGTTTCCCACGTGCCCCATTCACACTGTAACATACCAAGTATTGCAGTAAAATGCAGACATGTAGCACTTTTACCATAGCGCACTAGAAGGCACAGCTTGTCACTGCACAACAGTGTAGAGCACCAAACTATCATCCTCCCACTGCTGTACAGGTACATGAATGAAGTTTCACTTTGTGCCACTTCAAATAAAGTTATAAAAAAAAAAAAGTGAAAAAAAAAAAAAAAAATGTGGATTTTGTGTGAGGGCACTTTAAACACTGTGTACACTTCCTGTGTTATCTCAAGCAGTGATATACACGCCTATTGACAAAGACGGAACGACAAAACGCGTCTAGGCGTGACCACATGGCTTGTTGTATGTCAGCTGTTCCAATCTCATCCCGGGAATCACTGTGGACGATTAGATCTTCACAAGCAGTGAGTGAGTATCGTGATACAGTGTACAGTGTGATGCCTTTAATACTGAATGCTACCTTTTAATAGATGTTTGTAAGTGCATAGGGAAAAGGGGGTTTCTTTTATAGAAATAAAGTCCTAACAGATTCACGCTCTGAGGATTGTTTTTTTCCTTATGTCCAAACAATGGAACTGATTGTAATAGAGCATAAGTGAATAACAGGACCAGTGTGTATAAACCAACTGCCTTGGTGATCCAATCGGGATATCTTTGTCGATGACTCTCCGGCATTTACCGAATGGGCATAATATATCCAAAAACATTTATTCGATAGATCTCTGGTGAGTGCAATATCTAAGGGAGTGGAATCACACGGTGTGGTGAAGGTGGAATTCCCATACATCTGATAATCTCCTATATGAACTGTCGGTTAGGCATTTTCCAGTTGGAGTAATCCTCACAGGGTGTATCTCCCCAAATACTACTAATGCTTTTTGTGTGTTACACATTGAGAAGCGCTGCTTTTTCCAGAGGGATAAATGGAGATGAACTTTATGGCTTATGATTTAAGGCATAACTGATTACCTAGGCAAGCTGGCCAACCCCAAAATCAGATAAACCGGGAGCAGTGCCATGTCAAGCTGACCATGATTTTCCATAGATGCCAATGTGTTCATACTCCCAAGTGTACCGTAAAGCGGGGTATGTCTGTACAGGGGAGATATGAAGGGGTGGCAGGACAGAAATGTGAAGGAGGAAAATTCATATGAAGGGGGGGGGGGGGGGTGATGTGCAGGGGGGACTGAATGATGGAGGATGAGTAGCCACTTTTAGCAAATAAGGACGGTTTCCTCCCAGTACACTCCTGCAATTGGCTGTTGGTGTAAATGAGCCCTAAAGGTCAAAAGCCTGTTTTCAGTGTTACTGGACGTCCTATGACATTTTTGCCTGTTTTGGGGTATCCACATTCTAACCATCTCTCTTATAGTTTTTGGAACTTTAATAAACCCCTTAATCTTTCTAAAGCAGCCATTCTCAACCTGGGTTCCTTCAGAGGTTGCTAGGGGCTCCTTCAGCTGTGGCCGATTGTCCTAATATTTGATGGTGCTTGCATAGTTGCTAGGCCATGAAAGAGCCAGCTGCACAACACCAATGATCGTTTTAGCTGTCTGTAAGGTCAGACCACCACTGTGAGGGGGCATTCTGCTTACTTTCCACCAATGCAAGAGGCATTTTTCCCACGGACTCCCCAATGAATTGGTTTTAGCAGACCTAGACCTGAAAATTATTTCAAGGGTTCCTTGGTGGTAAAAAGGTTGAGAAGGGCTGTTCTAATGACCAATTTCCTGTTTTGACAAACAAGCAAAGGATTCTGCATTTATTAAGACTTTTATAGAGATGTGTAAAGAATTCTGCCAACAAGTCTATCACTTTACCAACACAGCAGAGTTGATGCTATACAAAGGTCCCGCCAAATCACAAATTCAATTTTCTTTCCTTCCACCATGGGTTGCAGGCAGTGGTGGGACAAGGCCATCCAAAGCCCAGGGCAAACCTGCCAAACTGCGCCCCCCCCCCCCCCCCCCCCAAAAAAAAAAAAAAAATATTCCCACTCTACTATATTTCTTTTATAGCACAAACCCCCAAAATCCCCCCTTCTAGCACAAATTCTCTTCTCCCATCCCTCTTCTTCCCAACACAAATCCCCCCAAATCACCACTCCTAGCACTCCTCCCAAATTTGTCCTAGAACAATTCTTACCCCCTACCAACCCCCCCCAAACTCCCCTTCTCAACACAAATCCCCCTCCCCCAGCCTCTTTGTGGTGCCCCCCTATCTCACATGATACCACAGTGCCCAGGGCAGCCGCCCATCCTGCCCACCACTTGTCCCGGCCCTGGTTGCAGGAAATATAATCACTTAATTTCCCCATCAACACAGTTGGGGGCACGGGCAGCCATGCCGGGTCAGAAGAACACAATGATTACTGCTAGCAGCTGTAGCCGCCTGCAGTGACCAAATGTAAAAAAAAAAAAAAAATCTGACAGGCTGATTGTACCCAAGTCGATCGATGGATCAATTTGGGTACAATCAGCCTGCCCATAAATGGATCAAAATTTGGCCAATCCCTGCTGAACCAGTCAAATTCCGATCCATCTATGGTGGGTTTTAGTTTCAACCAGTTCCTGATTTTTAACGTTCAACTACATCACCTGTGTACTAATGTGTCCAGATCCTAACAGGCCAGACAGGAGCAGGTCAATTCTGACATCAAATGTACCATTCTATAATGCAACCTTCAAACACTCGCTACAATGGTTTCCTCAATAATGTCCCTGTTTATCTGATTTCCTGTACATTAGTGTGCAGTGCTTAGCTGACTCCATACTATGCACTTAAAACATTTGTTTTTGATGTTTAACAGTTAAGAGGTTTAACAACATTATATCAATGTTAGTCTTTGCATTAGCAAGGTAAAAGATAAGAACATAAAGATTTATAGCTGCAGGCCATATGGGGCCAAGATTAGTCAGCAAAGGTGAGGCCGGTGAATAGTTCCAACCAGCTGCTTCTGACACCTGTTTTTCTAGAACGTTATTTGCACAGTGGCTGCAGCAAACTAGTTTTGTGCAAGAAGAGCTTACACCTCCAGCTACAAACTCCGGACGTGCCGGACTCCAATTTATGTATTTGTATGGGCCACGTAATGTCAGCAAAGAATAAATGGACAAACATAGATAATCTCATCCTTTTTAATTGTCTCTATAAATCAGGGGTCTCCAAACTTTCTTAGCAAAGGGCCGGTTTACTGTCCATCAGACTTTAGGAGGGCCGGTGGGAGTAGAAAATGCCCTGGTGTCCAGTGGGAATAAACCATATCCTATCTTTGGGGTCAGTGGGGAGGACTAGTGCCCCATTGTTGGTGTCAATGAACAGAATTCTGCCCCATCGTTGGTGTCAGTGGGAGGAATACTGCCCCATCCTTGGTGTCAGTGGGAGGTATAGTAGCCCATCCTTGGTGTCAGTGGGAGGAATAGTAGCCCATTGTTGATGTCAGTGGGAGGAATAGTAGCCCATTGTTGATGTCAGTGGGAGGAATAGTAGCCCATTGTTGATGTCAGTGGAGGAATAGTAGCCCACTGTTGATGTCAGTGGGAGGAATAGTAGCCCATTGTTGATGTCAGTGGGAGGAATAGTAGCCCATTGTTGATGTCAGACGAAGGAATAGTGGCCCATCTTTGGTGTCAGACGAAGGAATAGTGGCCCATCTTTGGTGTCAGACGGAGGAATAGTGGCCCATCGCTGGTGTCAGTGGGAGGAATAGTGGCCCATCGCTGGTGTCAGTGGGAGGAATAGTGGCCCATCGCTGGTGTCAGTGGGAGGAATAGTGGCCCATCGATGGTGTCAGTGGGAGGAATAGTGGCCCATCGATGGTGTCAGTGGGAGGAATAGTGGCCCATCGCTGGTGTCAGTGGGAGGAATAGTAGCCCATCGTTTGGTGTCAATTGAAGGTATTGTGCCCTTTTGATAGTGCTCCATTGTTGGTGTCAGTGACAAGAATTATGTCCCATTGTTGGTGTCAGTGGATGGAATGATGCCACAAGGGCCAGATAAAGGCAAGCAAAGGGCCGCATCCGGTCCCAGGGCTACCGTTTGGAGACCACGGCTATAAATGAATGATCCTTGTGTATCATAGTTAATTTGAAACTGTTATAGAATAAGACAATTTTGAAAGTCAGACTCTTTGTGACTCACTCCGAGCATATATAAAAGTCTATCAATTCACTTGGATTACCTGGGAGCTGCTTTTTTCTTTGCTGCCCTGGGTTTCACTGTCACTTAGTCTCTGGATGCTCTGGGGGGTCTGAGATCGAGGAGGGCTTGGAAAGACAAGACAAATAAGAAACAGATTAGATCAGTAAATTCAATTTTAAGATTATGCAGCTTTGGAGTAGTTGCTTATTTGGTAGCCTTCTGTACCAATCCCCTTCTTAGTCTTATACCCACACAGCTGCTTGCCAAAACGCTCCTGGCTGGGACCACACACGCACTCAAATTATTCATTCCTATAAAAGGTCCATGTTTTTCACAGTGTCTGTATTATATATACACACACAGGCCTGCCGATAGAAATCACAGGTACAGACTGACAGGGCCCCCCTCCTCTGAAAATATCAAATATTTTTGCTAAAATGCAACACCTGCGATGCTTTGCAGCCATGGCATAAATGATACCCCCCTTTGAACAAGACCCATTCAAGTGAATTGCAGCACAGAGGCAATAACTGCACCTCCACAGTGAGCGATCAGTACTGATCAGCTTGTTCGATTAAGCTTTGACAATAAAACCTGGAAGCTGATTGGTTTCTATGCAGAGCTGCTCTGGATTTTGCACATTTTCGTTTTAGTAAATCAACCCCACTGTGACTTATGGGGCGTACACACTGTCGGACTTTTCGTCTACAAAAGTCCAACGGATGCCGACGGACTAAAGCTGGCTGGTAATCCGATCGTGTGTGGGCTTCCCCGGACTTTCAGCGGACTTTTTCAGCCTCAAATCCGACGGACTTTAGATTTGAAACATGCTTCAAATCTTTACGTCGTAACTACGACGGACCCCGAAATCCGCTCGTCTGTGTGCTAGTCCGACGGACAAAAACCCACGCTAGGGCAGCTATTGGCTACTGGCTATCAACTTCCTTATTTTAGTCCGGTGTACGTCATCACGTACGAATCCGTCGGACTTTTGTGTGGTCGTGTGTAGGCAAGTCCGTTCGTTAGAAAGTCTGCCACAAGTCCGCCGCAAGTCTGTCGGACGGGCTGTCGGACTTTTGTAGACGAAAAGTCCGACCGTGTGTATGCCCCATTAGTGATGAGCACTCCTGCCTTGTAGTACTAGGATTTCCGGTTGAATCCTAACCAGGACACTACCTGCATGGAATTTACATGTTCTACCTGTGCTTGTATTGGTTTCCTCCAGGTACTCTGTTTTCCTCCCACACTTCCAAGACTTTGTCTTTGTAGGTTAATTGGCTCCAGTCTTAATTTCCCTAGTATGTACATGTATGTAAGCTCCTTGAGGGTAGGCACTGATGTGAATGTACAATATGTGAAGCTATGTGTAAGTTGTTGGCACTGTATATAACTGTAATAAATAATTTAAGCCAAGGCACCTAATTTTACCACAAAAAAATGGGGAAAAAAAAAAACTTATTGACTCGAGTATAAGCCTAGGGTGGGAAATGCAGCAGTTACTGTAAATGGAAAAGAGGGTCAACAATGCCCATTTGCAGCCTCACTGTGCCCATTTGCAGCCCCACTGTGTCCATCTCCCTGCCTCACTGTGTCCATCTCCCTGCCCTACTGTGCCCATCTGCAGCCTCATGTAACTGATCTCCCAGTGCTGTGACATGCAGTCAGTTTATTCGGCGGCCGCGCTGTGTAACAAAGCCCCGTCTTCTGCTCGTCTGTGGCGGAACACTGATTCAGCTTCCCAGCAGTGAGTCAGTGTTCTGCCTATCACCGACGAGGACGAGGAGGAGGCGGCTTTGTTACACTGCACGGCCACCGACTAGACTGCATGTCATAGCACCGGGAGATCAGGCGCATGAGGCTGCAGATGGGCACAGCGACTCGGGTATAAGCTTAGGGGGCTTTTTCAGCACAAGCTTATACTCGAGTATATACAGTAAATAAACACACTGTATATGTATACACACATTCATGGCAAAAGATTCCCATAGCAATATGGGTTAGCTAAGAAGACAGCTAAGAAGACAGCAGAGCACCTTTGATATGAGATTTATCTTACAGGCTGAAGCACGCATGCAAGGACAGAACTGATAAGGGATGAATCTCTCCTATGGTAAGCCATTCCTTTGCGAGTTCTGTAAACATGTTTTTTTTTAGAAGAAAACACCGTTAAGCAAAGAGCTCCACTGATTGGTAAAACAAATGCTAAATAATGTTAATACGGAATATTTCATATTCCCCAGACCAAAAATTTTTTTTTTCTTGGTCCAGAATAAATAGAAGATAATATGTAGAAAATCACTGCACATTCCCTTTAAATTTCAATAATAGAAAGAAGCCCAGCAACAGAGCATTCTGTACCTTATTGAGTGGGTGCAGCCGGAGGCCCTGGGACCTTTTCTAGAGGCCTTTCATGTATGTTGACACATGTTCCTGCTTTATGTATAATATGGGAAAATACAGGCTGTGTGCACTTGCAAATGCATACAAAAAACTTGCCAGTTGTAAATATTCGACAAACCTACTGTTCTGGGTATCTGAGACCTTATTCAATAAATTATTACAAGGAGCAACAATCTAAATGCAATGTGCAGGACACACAGCAACAAATCAGAATCCACTTTGCACTGGTGGTGACTTTACTAAAGTGAATTCTGAGTTTTTGCACTAGTGCATAAGCCTGAAAAGTTGCCACATCTTTCCAAATTGTAAGTCACAGTCTAGGAACTATGGTAATTAATTAAAGTAGAAACGTTACTCAAGAAGTAAAGTCCCACTGGTTTGCTTCCTCCACCCCAGCCTGAAACTGAGTTACTGAGTTGTTTTGGGGGGCAGCAAGTATCCATTTTTATTGGTACTGTGACGGACCACTGGGCACCCAGCTTGGGTGCCTCCATCAAGATATAGCTTCCTCCACTCTGGAATCAGGTATCATAGCTGAATATTGCACCCGATAACTAGACAACACTAGCTTATTATTATTATTATTATTATACAGGATTTATATAGCGCCAACAGTTAACACAGTGCTTTGTTTAGGTGCAAACTAGAACTGACTTTATTATAAATTCACACAGAATATATACCACACAAAATCAGGTAAGAGCCTGGTCACATTACTCTAAAAACAATGCAACTGTAAATGTTAATATTAGCACATCTAAGGAACAGCCAACATAAACAAACAGTAATCTAATTAAACGGTAAGCTAATTAACAACTAGTTATCTAGACAAGCCTAGGTGACTCAGTGGCCACCCAGACAGTTTGGCACCAGTTCCCCAGTAAGAAGACCTAGGGCTGTCCAAATCTCTAAAAGGATTGCCAATGGGAATTCACACCTAGGAGGCACACCATGGGGAAAGACACCTTAGTAAACAGCTTTTAGCAGGAGACCCCAGCATCAGGTTGTTTTGAGCTCATTATATTACATCTGCTCTGAGTCTCTCAGTCTAGGAGGGGGTGTGAAGCAGTCATTGCTGGTTTGGGCACAAAGGCCCCAAATCTGTATCCAGGTCCTAGGTTCCCAGAGTCTGGGTGTTTCAGGGAGACATGGACCCGAATCAATCTCCAAGGGTTTTCCAGGCACACACCTCCCAAGAATAGAGCCTCCTCAAAAGCCAGGGCCCATAGTCAGTAGGCAAGAGGCTAACCTGCAGTCCCCTCCAAAAGCCCCTGTCCTGGTTGGGTCTGTCACAGGTACCCACTTACACACTCCTCGCCAAAGTAGGGATGTCTCTGCTTGTCCTGCCCCATCCCCTCCTGTAGCCTCCTGGGATATGTTACATGTCCCAGGAAGCTGCAGGACCATTCAGGAAGCACCAAGTGAGCTCAGGCATGGGAGAAAATTGTGGTTTCTCAGGAAGCTTCTCAAGATGGCAGTGCTGAGGACCCACAGTGGTAAGAAGAACTGTCTGGGAGAAGACTGTGCTGGACTTAGGCACTGGTAAGTACCTGAATTTTAGAAGTCAGCAGCTGCAGCATTTGTAGCTGCTGGCCTAAATACATTTAATAATATATACCTGTCACAACGTGAACTCTCTCTAGAGCTGCTTCGTCCAGACTCATGCTGGGCATCCAGAAGTATTTTTTCCATGTCACCATTATGAATGGAGATTGAAGCTGGTACTTGTTCTTGGCCCACTAACGGTGGTACTCCACCATGACCGTTGTTGCTGAAATGCAGCTCCACCCAGGAACCTATAAGTCGAAAGATAAAATAGAATTCGTTAAAAAGACTACGAGAAAAGAACCCAGAAATTGCTATTTTTTTAGATTAGGAAACATAATTTTTGCGCTTTTTATTCATTTTGCTGAGAAGAATATGAAACAATTATAAAATAAAACCATATACGACACATTGAAATTATAACAAAGAAATACAGTCTCATGCCTTTCATCATTGAGCGTGCACAAGGTGTTTTGCCAATTATGGTTGAATCACACAAAGTAAAAAGAAGTGTCCATATCACAGAACATTAATGAGTGTACAGTCTCCTGACTCACTGACCATCAGGGGATGAACCCAGAGGTGAGGGGAGGTAAGCTAATAACCCCAAATCTTACTGAATAAGAGCCCCTGTAAGCAAAAATAGTTTGGTACAGGAGAAAGGCCAAACTGATCACATATTCCATTCCATCAATGAAGAAGCAGAGGACTCTTTGGCATAGAAATGTAATGCTCCAAATAGTATCTGGGACTTGGAATGGGGTTGTGCGTCATTCCCCAACCCCGGGAAACACACTTTGGGCAAACTAGCATAAGAGAAACCCAATTCAAATTCAATTAAAATGGATTTGCACCAAACATTAGCGCATATATAAAGGGCAAGACCACAGCACATCTAATATGCCTCCTGACTAAAGCCTCAAAAGCAGAGTGGAGAATGGCAGAGTTTAAATTATATAGCCTCAAGGGAGAGTAGTAGATTTGATGATACAATTTAAGTTGTATTAATTCATCTTCATATAAGTTATAGGTTGGCTTCATACCCATGCACTGTACCCACATTAAAACTTCAGAGAGACGGCGCCGTCTCCCGGAAGTGGGGAAGGGGACCTGTCAAAAACAAGAAGAGAGAAGCGGACACAGAAGCGGTTCCCCTGGGGGGGGGGACCCACGCCAGTTTTTTATTTAAAATTGATTCATACCAGACAGCTGTCAGCACTGCCTGTCGCTCATCGCGAAAGGAAAAAAAAGTTTTCCTTACAATATCGCGGTCACCTACTGTATATTCTATCTTTTCATGTGAGAACACTGAAGTAATGACACTTTGCTACAATGTAAAGTAATGAGTGTACATCTTGTATAACAGTGTAAATTTGCTGTCCCCTCAAAATAACTCAACACACAATCATTAATGTCTAAACCGCTGGCAACAAAAGTGAGTACACCCCTAAGTGAAAATGTCCAAATTGGGACAATTAGCCATTTTCCCTCCCCGGTTTCATGTGACTCGTTAGTGTTACAAGGTCTCAGGTATGAATGGGGAGCAGGTGTGTTAAATTTGGTGTTATCGCTCTCACTCTCTCATACTGGTCACAAAAACAAAGAACTCTGAGGAGCTGAACAAAAAGAATTGTTGCTCTACATAAAGATGGCCCAGGATATAAGAAGATTGTCAAGATCCTGAAACTGAGCTGCAGCACGGTGGCCAAGTCCATACAGCGGTTTAACAGGCCAGGTTCCACTCAGAACCAAAGAAGTTGAGTGCACATGCTCTGCGTCATATCCAGAGGTTGTTTTTGAGTGCTGCCAGCATTGCTGAAGAGGTTGAAGGGGTGGGAGGTCAGCCTGTCAGTGCTCAGACCATACACCGCACACTGCATTAAATTGGTCTTCATGGCTGTCATCCCAGAAGGAAGCCTCTTCTAAAGATGATGCACAAGAAAGCCTGTAAACAGTTTGCTGAAGACAAGCAGACTAAGGACATGGTTACTGGAACCATGTCCTGTGGTCTAATGAGACCAAGATAAACTTAATTGGTTCAGATGGTGTCAAGCGTGTGTGGTGGCAACCAGGTTAGGAGTACAAAGACAAGTGTGTCTTGTCTACAGTCAAGCATGGTGCTGGGAGTGTCATGGTCTGGGGCTGCATGAGTGTTGCCGGCACTGGGGAGCTACAGTTCATTGAGGGAACCATGAATGCCAACATGTACTGTGACATACTGGAGCAGAGCATGATCCCCTCTCTTCAGAGACTGGGCCGCAGGGCAGTATTCCAACATGTGAACGACCCCAAACACACCTACAAGACGACCACTGCCTTGCTAAAGAAGCTGAAAGTAAAGGTGATGGACTGGTCAAGCATGTCTCCAGACCTAAACCCTATTAAGCATCTGTGGGGCATCCTCAAACGGAAGGTGAAGGAGCGCAAAGTCTCTAACATCCTCCAGCTCCTTGATGTCATCATGGAGGAGTGGAAGAGGACTCTGGTGGCAACCTGTGAAGCTCTGGTGAACTCCATGCCCAAGAGGGTTAAGGCAGTGCTGGAAAATAATGGTGGCCCCACAAAATATTGACACTTTGGGCGTAATTTGGACGTTTTCACTCAGGGGTGTACTCACTTTTGTTGCCAGTGGTTTAGACATTAATGGCTGTGTGTTATTTTGAGGGGACAGAAAATTTACACTGTTATACAAGCTGTACACTCACTACTTTACATTGTAGCAAAATGTAATTTCTTCAGTGTTGTCACATGAAAAAGAATAAGAATAAAATATTAACAAAAATGTGAGGGGTGTACTCATTTTTGTAAGATACTGTATACTAAAATTTTCGGTACCAAAATTTCCATTTGGTGCACCTCTAATATTAAGTTAGATTTTCGGATCCAATTAAGACTTATGCTGACATTTTGCTTATCCAGCCATGGCCATGAGTGATGTGAAGGGGAGAAACAGCCTCTGGGAACCACGAAGGTAAAGATATCCTGTACAGCAATACTCCAGAGACCAACTACCGTATATACTCGAGTATAAGTCGTTCCGAGTATAAGTCGAGGCCCTAATTTACTACAAAAAAAATGGGAAAAACTTATTGACCCGAGTATAAGACGAGGGTGAGAAATGCACAGCTACTGTAAGTGGAAAAGAGGGTCAACAATGCCCATTTGCAGCATCACTGTGCCCATTTGCATGCCTCACTGTGCCCATTTGCAGCCATAGGTCCCCTGAACTTCAAACTCGGTAGTTAAGGGTTCCTAGATGCCCCCTAGCTGCAGCCAAAATTTGGGGTCTCTGAACCCAAAGGGTCCTGAAATGACATTGCTGCAGATGGACACAGTTGACCAAATTTGGGGCCCTGTATCTCGGGGCCACTTAGTGCTAGGAACCCCAAATTTGGTGTGCAAACCCAGTGGAACTAGCACCATATAATTTCCAAAGCTGGGGTTTCTAGCACGAAGTGGTCCCGAGATACAGGGCCCCAAAAATCAGTTCAGAAAATGTCAAGCACTTTTCTGCAGCAGAAAATGACATTTTCCGAATCGGCTTTGGGGCCCCGTATCTCAGGGCCACTTAGTGCTAGAAACCCCAGCTTTGGATATGTTATGGTACCAGTTCCAATGGGTTTGCACACCAAATTTGGGGTTCCTAGCACCAAGTGGCCCTGAGATATGGGGCCCCAAAGTCGGTTCAGAAAATGTCAAGCACTTTTCTTCAGCAGAGAATGACATTTTCCGAACCGATTTTGGGGCCCCGTATCTCGGGGCCACTTAGTGCTAGGAACTTCATCTTTGGATATGTTATTGTACCAGTTCTACTGTGTTTGCATACCAAATTTGGGGTTCCTAGCACCAAGTGGCCCTGAGATATAGGGCCCCAAAGTCGGTTCGGAAAATGACATTTTTTGCTGCAGAAAAGTGCTTGACTCAAGTATAAGTCGAGGGGGGCACTTTCAGCACAAAAAAATGTGCTGAAAAATTCGACTTATACTCGAGTATATACGGTAACTTGTCTCAGAACAAGTTTTTTTTTTTTTTAGCTTTTATAATTGTGGTCAGCTCATCTCTTTTTTTTTTTCCCTTTTACTCTTCGCAGTGAATGTCCCATAACACATTGCACCTTGAGCAGCAAGGGACATTCATCTGTTACTTGTTTGAGCATAACAAGTGCAGCTAAATTATCAGTATAGCTGATAATTATCAATATGTCACTCCCATGGCGCACATAACATGCATACAACTCCACTAATGGTAATGCCCACTAGTAGCATCTGGACTGCAATGGCGTCATCCCTGTAGTCTGGAAAACTACAGTGAGGTAGGTAAAGGACTGGGGAATAAAAATTGGAAATGACACAATTGGAAGCACAATTAAAGTCATTACTCGAGAGAAGAATTACAAAGTATCTATAGTCAAAGTTGAAGCAACCAATACCTGCCTCTTCCTGCAGCAGCAGATCAGTCCTAAAGTGAGCTAATACTGGCTGATGGGCGAGTCTAGATCATGCCTCCACTGACCACATCCAAACCTCCCATGTAGATAAAATAATAAAAATAAGAAAGAAAGAAATATAAAAAAAAAAAATAACAAAAGTGTTTAGGTATAATTGAAAGGAACCGGCTGGCAGAAATGTGGATGGTGTTGTGACAGTACAGTTCCTTGTCCTAGTAATTGTCGCCCGGGGTTCTCAAATAGGCAGGTTGAAGGGCTCCATGGGTATTTAATGTGGCGTTATATCTGTTTTATCAGTTTCCTCCCAAGTTTGTAAAATCCATTTGGGGACCTGGAGCCCGGAGATTCCATAGCGTTATGGCTGGTTGATTGAGCAGGTGGGTCCTGGGCTTATAGCAGAGTCAGAATTAGGGTTCTGGGCTCCACCTTCCCGAGGAGTCCAGATGTGCACTAGTGGAAGCCAGAGACCCAAGTCTGAGGATCAGAGCAGTTGAGGGGCTGCTTTCTAGATAGACCCTGTGTGCGTTGAAGCTGTGTGCGTCCAAGGAGACAGATGAGAGCCTGAAGTGGAAGGCCTGAGCAGCAAGGAAGCTGAAAAAAGGTACAGTAGTTGTACGGGAACCCTGTTATGTGGCCAAGAGGGCTGAAGCGTAAAGCCTAATGCCGCGTACACACGAGCGGACTTTACGGCAGACTTTGCTCGGCGGACTTTGACGTACTTTACGACGGACTTTCTGAATGAACGGACTTGTCTATACACAATCCACCAAAGTCCGTCGAATTCGTACGTGATGACCTACGACCGGACTAAAACAAGGAAGTTCATAGCCAGTAGCCAATAGCTGCCCTAACGTGGCTTTTTGTCCGTCGAACTAGCATACAGACAGTGGACTTTTCGACCGGACTCGATTTTGACGGATTAATTTAAAACATGTTTCAAATCTAAGTCCGTCCAACTTTTGAGAAAACAAAGTCCGCTGGAGCCCACACACGATCTAATTGTCCGACCAAATCCCGTCCGCCGGGCAAAGTCTGCCGTAAAGTCCGCTCGTGTGTACGCGGCAAAGTGGCAGTACTGCTGAAGAGAACCAGGTGGCTTGGCATTTTTCATTTGTTATTGTTTTTGGGAGAAGAACCCCTGTGTGGGCATCCAAGTGCATGTATGAACTTTCCTTTATTTTGTTCCTTTTAATAAAAGTGGGCTACCATGCCCTTAAACTAAAGTTCCTGTTCGCTGTGAACTTACTGAAAAGGCATCTACCACTGAGCTAGACATCCCCCAATGTCACAGTATGTACAGTATGGGTCACCTCGGTTTCTCACCTACACATGGTGAGGGCTCCAGGGTCACATTAACATACATTACCAAAAGTATTGGGACACCTGCCTTTACACACATGAACTTTAATGGCATCCCAGTCTTAGTCGGTAGGGTTCAATACTAGAGTTGGCCCACCCTTTGCAGCTATAACAGCTTCAACTCTTCTGGGAAGGCTGTCCACAAGGTTTAGGAGTGTGTCTATGGGAATGTTTGACCATTCTTCCAGAAGGCCATTTGTGAGGTCAAGCACTGATGTTGGATGAGAAGGCCCGGCTCGCAGTCTCCGCTCTAATTCATCCCAATGATATTCTATCGGGTCGAGGTCAGGCCTGTCAAGATCCTCCACCCCAAACTCGCTCATCAATGTCTTTATAGACCTTGCTTTATGCACTGGTCTGAATCATTTGGTGGAGGGGGGATTATGGTGTGGGGTTGTTTTTCAGGGGTTGTGTTTGGCCCCTTAGTTCCAGTGAAGGGAACTCTTAAGGCGTCAGCATACCAAGACATTTTGGATAATTTAATTCTCCCAACTTTGTGGAAACAGTTTGGGGATGGCCCCTTCCTGTTCCAACAAGACTGCGCACCAGTGCACAAAGCAAGGTCCATTCAGCAATCACAAACCTGTAAAAAAGTTGCCATGCTAAAAATTTACACAAGACAATTATTTTATCTTGCATGTGCCACACTGGAGCATTAAGCTCTGGTTCACACTGGTGTGGCTTTGAAATGGTGCTACTTCAGTGGGATTTCAAAGCTGCAGATCAATGAGATTTGCACTGTGGCTTGTGACCTCATTTAACCACTTAGCGATGGCCCTATAGCAGTTTTACTGCTACAGGGTGGCAGCTGTGCGCAGGATCATGTGTGTGTGTGTGTATACATATATACATGTGATCCTGCACGCAAATGCATGTCACCAGCGGTTTGTTCCCACTGTGATTACACACAGCACGAGCCCATCGGCGGGTACTGCGGATTCGATGTCCGCCGGCACCTGCCGATCATTAGCCAGAGAGACAGAACTGCAATCTGCCTATGTAAACAAGGATGGAATTTGTGTCTCTACGAAGCAGGGACAAGAATCCATCTCTTCTTCTAGTAAAAGCACCTCCCACAGTTTGGTAAAACACTGGCTAGGCACACAGTTAACCTTTTAAATCGCCCCTGTTAACCCCTTCCCAGCCAGTAGTACAGGGACAGTGCATATTTTTAGCACTGATCACTGTATTAGTGTCACTGGTCCCCCCAAAAAAAGTGTCAAAAGTGTCAGAATGTTCGTCGCAATATCACAATCCCGCTATAAAGGTTGCTGATCACTGCCATTACTAGTAGAAAAAAAATAAAATAAATAAAAAAAATTGCCACAAAAATATCCCATAGATTGTAGACACTATAACTTTTGCGCAAACCAATCAATATACACTTTTTGGGATTTTTTTAACCAAAAATATGTAGCATAATGGCCTACATTAATGAAGAAATTTGTTTTGTTTTTTTTATTTGTTTTTTATTGGATATGTTTTATAGCAGAAAGTTAAAAAAATATTTTAATTTTTTTTTTCAAAACTGGTGGTTGGTCTTTTTTGTTGATAGCGCAAAAAAAACAGAAAAAAAAAAAACCGCAGGTGATCAAATACCACCAAAAGAAAACTATTTGTCGGGGGAAAATAAAAAAAAAAGGACATTGATTTTATTTGGGTACAGCGTCACACGACTGCACAATTAATTGTCAGTAAAAGTAACGCAGTGCCGTATCGCAAAAAAAAATGGCCTGGTCAATGGAGGTAAATCTTCCGGGAGGTCATTCGTTAACAGAAGACTATGCAAGTCGCAACGCAATTGGGAAAAAAAAAGTAGTGCAGGAACCTTTTTCATAATTGCGGTGACATGAGTCGCAGCGATATGAATGGTTCCATTGTCGGCAATGGGGGTGTGACTTGTCATGCGATTTGACAGTTTCAAACCGTGCGAACGGGGACTAAAAAATAGGGGAATAAAACTCTGATAAAGCAAAGTGCAAACATTCGTGCTGAGCGTTACCATTTTGCTTTTGTTACATATAAACCTCACCTATGAGATAACATTTTAAATCAGCAGATTTTGACGGTTATCTTTTTAGGTAAATATCTTGGGTCACGCTACATTACAGAACTTCCAGTCACAATTAAATAACTAATAACTAATTATCATTTTTCCGACACTGAAATATAGAAAATAAAAATATTGTATAATAAACATGTAATCAAGTCTGCTATTAAATGAAAGCCCTTTCTGTCCCCAGAAATACAATACATGATATCTTAGGTTGCATTCACACCTGAGTGCAGCATCTTTGAGCGCTTTTCCGTCAATTTTGGCGTGTTTTTGGGCTTTTGACGTTTTTTTTAAATAGCCAACAGAGAAAACTGTTATCTTTTTGCATCACTTGTTGCTAGGTATTTCAGCTTTTTTTAGCTTTTCCATTAGCTTTTATTTCTTCTTTTATTATTATTCATTTATTATGTTTTTTTTCTTTAGGGTAAGGGGTTTGAGTTCAGTTTAGGTTAGGGTTAGGATAAAAGGATTGAAAAAAGTTGCAAACTCCATCAAAGCATGGCGGACCTTACCGGCACAACATGAGGCAGTAATTTATCAAAAATATAAATCTTTATTACAAAAGGTTAAAAAATTACATACAACGAGCAGAGACACCCTACTAACAAACAAGGTCAACAAATACCCAAATGGACAGAGCTTAGGATTGAATTATATCAAATATTGTATGAACACGGATTGTGTAGAGGTATCAATAAATGGAATCCATAAGCTCCTTCATGTCTTCTTGTCAACGCGTTTCACAATATTCGCTTCCTCAGGACATTTTTGGGTAGGTGCTGGTAAACCCAGAGACAAATAGGGGACAACACCGCATAAAGACAGATTGCGAAACCAAGGTCAACCCTTCCCACTAGATAGATGAGAATAATAAGGCAATTATATAGCCTTACAATGGAAGGGGAGAGAATCTCGCCTCTAATATAAGCGTTCTAATTGTCATTCAGTTCGATTGGACTGTATGGAGGGGAAAAAAGGCTGTATACAAGATATTTTGTCAAATATGATGATATCAAACACTGGGATTAGTGTATCCGATCCCAAAGCAGCAAGGAAGTGTATCAAGTATATATCACTTCTACGAGCCGAGAGGCAGCAGCTTGGACTATACGTAAAGCCTTATTAGCAAGTATTAACAAACTTTCAATGTTTGGGGGGGGGGGGGGGGGGGTAGGCTGATAGAGTAAAACTACAGCCAGATAATCCCCTCATGACGGAGATAGGTGCCTCCTGGATATCGAGTGGCTAGTGTAGGTGTCCTTGAACCCTTGGGGGGCACCCACACTAGCCACTCAATATCCAGGAGGCACCCATCTCCGTCACTAGGGGATTATCTGGCTGTGGTTTTACTCCACCAGCCTTCCCCCCCCCCCAAAAAAAAACATTTGGAAGTTTGTTTATATTTGCTAATAAGGCTTTACGTGATTTCCAAGCTGCTGCCTATCGGCTCGTAGAAGTGATATATACTTAATACACTTCCTTGCTGCTTCGGGATCGGATACAATAATCCCAGTGTTTGATATCATCATATTTGACAAAATATCTTATATACAGCCTTTTTTTTTCCCTCTGTCAGAGAGCTCACCTTGCTGGTCGCGGTGCTGGCCGCCCTGGTGCGCGTTAGCGCGCGCTGCTGTGAGTGTTCCTGTAGGCGCTGGTCTGTGTACTGGCGTGCGTGCAGGCGCGTGTGTGCGCGTCTGAGCGTCGGCGTGCACTTGTGCGCGCTGTTTGGCGCCAACCGGCCTATTTAGGTTTGCCATGCACTCTGCTCAGTGCTGCCTGATCAACAGCTCCCTGTGCCATAGTTCCCGTTGCCTATCTTGTGTTCCTGTGTACCTGATCTCCTTACGACCCGGCTTGCCTTTGGATTCTATTGATTGCTGCCTGTACCTGACCTCAGCCTGTTTGACTCCGCTTCTGCCTGCCCCTACTGTACCTTTGCTGCCAGCCTGCTGCCGAACCCTGCTTGTGCCCTGATCTGCCTGCTCTGCTCCTGCTCAGCACCTGTTGGCCTGTGTTCCAGACTACTGACATGCTGCTTGAAGATCATCTCTCATCTAGTGCATGGATCCCTTCAGCAGGCTCTCATACCACTCCGCACTCCCGTGCCTCCTCTCTGCTCCACCAGGGGCCGTGAGTTGGATACGTAAGGGAGTCTACCCTCTGCCCAACCGGACTCACCAGTCTGGTAAGTGGAAGTCTGACACCCTCCTCCAAATAGTCCAATCGGACTGAATGACAATTAGAACCCTCTGTATCCCTGGTTATATTAGAGGCAAGATTCTCTCCCCTTCCATTGTAAGGCTATACAATTGCTTTATTGTTCTCATCTATCTGGTGGGAAGGGTTGACCTTGGTTCCGCAATCTGTCTTTATGTGGTATCATTCCCTATTGGTCTCTGGGTTTACCAGCACCTACCCAAAAATGTCCTGAGGAAGCTAATATTGCGAAACACGTTGACAAGAAGGAGCTTATGGATTCCACTTATTGATACCTCTACACAATCAGTGTTCATACAATATTTGATATAATTCAATCCCAAGCTCTATGTCTGTTTGGGTATTTGTCGACCTTGTCTGTTATTAGTAGGGTGTCTCTGTTCGTTACATGTAAATTTTAACCTTTTGTAATAAAGATTTAAATTTTTGCTAAATTACTGCCTCATGTTGTGCCGGTAAGGTCCGCCATGCTTTGATGGAGTTTGTAACTCATTCAATCCTTTTATACAATTAATGGATGTTGGCATAGTGGGGGTCTCTCCTTTCTAGAGTTGGGGTTATTATTTTATTTATTTTTTATTTTAAAATTGTATTTATTCTTATACGAATAATAATAACTGAATGAATAAAATGTAAAATAAATACACAAATTAAAAAAAAAAAAAAATCAATAAATTCATACAAAAGTAACAATAAATAATTAACCTTTAACTTTCACCCTTAAAAATTTAAAATAATAATAAATAACTAAACACCCTAACACAAAATATTTTTTTTTTTTTTGTTCGAGTCTGGGTGTCTGTTATTTTATTATTAATAATAATAATAAAAAAAGGTTAGAGCTTAATTATTATTTATTAATGTATTACATATTATTCATTTATTTTACTTATTTATGATGATTTTTAGTTAGTTGTGTATTTATTTTACATTTATTTATTCATATATTACTATTTTATTTACTTTTTCATTTGAGCAGAAAATCGCGCAGAAACGCATAAAATACGCGCGAATGGCATGTTTCCATTAATTTCTATGGGAATACAAACGTGCCAAAAACGCCCAAATCTGCCCGATTCGAGCGACAAAAAAAAAGCTCCAGAACTTGTTTGAGCTTCAGGCGACATGGAGTGGAGATGTGAACCATCTCCATAGAGAACAATTGATTTTTTTTCTCCTCCAGCGTTTTTGAGCTTCAAGCAGATAATCGCCCAGGTGTGAATGGGGCCTTAGGGTTGACTACAAAGGCTAAAAGATTTAAAATGAGGAGATATCGTCGTCATCGTTGTCGTCGTCGTCATCATCATCCCTAATGATCTCCTAGCCCACACAAGTTAAATTGGGAAAACTGGACTTCCTAAAATTACTACAAAACAAAATAGGTTATATAGGTTCAGAACTGAGGATAAACATCAGTGAGTTAATAAGTCTGGTGAACACTTACGGCAATTACCGGGAACAAAAAAAAGGAACACAACACACGTCACAGCTCGGCATACCTTCATACTATCACTGTTATCTTTCTATTCAATGTAAACTCTCTGTATTGTATGTGGAAATCAACTGACTGCAGTCACATGGCTTTGTTTTCACCTTACTCCGAACGCAAGGGAACAAAAGTTCAGCTAAAAATAGCAGGCCAACATGAGCTAATCTGTTACTAGATTCCAACCAACACATAAGCAATCACCTATGAGGAAATATTTAACCAGATAGTCAGCTAATTAGAGAATAGAGTGAACATCTGATCACTTGGAGGAGTGAATAGAGGCATCTCAATGTCGGAAACATTGTCCTTAAGGCTGGGTTCACACTGGTGCGACACGACAGCCGTCCTACTTTGGATCCGACTTTGCCCTGCGACATGAAGCCGGCATGTGTCCGACTTTCAATGAACGGGGATCCGACTTGGATCCCCGCCAATGCCCGACACTGTGTTTGGTATGAATCTTTAGGGGGAACTCCGCGCCAAATTTTAAATAAAAATCCGGCATGGGTTCCCCCTCCAAGAGCATACCAGGCCCTTGGGTCTGGTATGGACCTTGAGGGGAACCCCCTACGCCGAAAAAACGGCGTGGGGGGTCCCCCCCAATCCATACCAGACCCTTATCCGAGCACGCAGCCCGGCCGGACAGGAATGGGGGTGGGGACGAGCGAGCGCCCCCCCCCCTCCTGAACCGTACCAGGCCGCATGCCCTCAACATGGGGGGTTGTTGCCTTGGGGGAGGGGGGCGCGCTGCGGCCCCCCCACCCCAAAGCACCTTGTCCCCATGTTGATGAGGACAAGGGCCTCTTCCCGACAACCCTGGCCGTTGGTTGTCGGGGTCTGCGGGCAGGGGGCTTATCGGAATCCGGGAGCCCCCTTTAATAAGGGGGCCCCCAGATCCCGGCCCCCCACCCTATGTGAATTGAGTATGGGGTACATAGTACCCCTACCCATTCACCTAGGGAAAAAGTGTCAATTTAAAAAAAAAAACACTACACAGATTTTTAAAGTATTTTATTAGACAGCTCCGGGGGTCTTCTTCCGACTTCGGGGGTCTCTCCGGTTCTTCTCCGCGCTCTCCGGGTCTTCTGCCGGGCTCCTCCTCTCTCTTCTGCTCTTTTGCCGCTCTTTTGCTAAAGAGGAGGAGCCCGGTCTGCTGCCTTCTTCTCTTCGGGGGTCTCTCCGGTTCTTCTCCGCGCTCTCCGGATCTTCTGCCGGGCTCCTCCTCTCTCTTCTGCTCTTTTGCCGCTCTTTTGCTAAAGAGGAGGAGCCCGGTCTTCAATCTTCTGCCTTCTGCCCTCTTCTCTTCTCCTGATGTTGACACGACGCTCTCTCCGGCTAGAATGCTCTCTGTGCGCTCTGCTCTGACTTATATAGGCGGTGACCCCGCCCTCTTATGCCGTCACAGTCCCTGGGCATGCTGGGACTATGACGGCATACAGGGGGCGTGGTCATCGGGTGATGACCACGCCCCCTAAAACGTCACAGTCCCAGCATGCCCAGGGACTGTGACGGCATAAGAGGGCGGGGTCACCGCCTATATAAGTCAGAGCAGAGCGCACAGAGAGCATTCTAGCCGGAGAGAGCGTCGTGTCAACATCAGGAGAAGAGAAGAGGGCAGAAGGCAGAAGATTGAAGACCGGGCTCCTCCTCTTTAGCAAAAGAGCGGCAAAAGAGCAGAAGAGAGAGGAGGAGCCCGGCAGAAGATCCGGAGAGCGCGGAGAAGAACCGGAGAGACCCCCGAAGAGAAGAAGGCAGCAGACCGGGCTCCTCCTCTTTAGCAAAAGAGCGGCAAAAGAGCAGAAGAGAGAGGAGGAGCCCGGCAGAAGACCCGGAGAGCGCGGAGAAGAACCGGAGAGACCCCCGAAGTCGGAAGAAGACCCCCGGAGCTGTCTAATAAAATACTTTAAAAATCTGTGTAGTGTTTTTTTTTTTAAATTGACACTTTTTCCCTAGGTGAATGGGTAGGGGTACCATGTACCCCATACTCAATTCACATAGGGTGGGGGGCCGGGATCTGGGGGCCCCCTTATTAAAGGGGGCTCCCGGATTCCGATAAGCCCCCGCCCGCAGACCCCGACAACCAACGGCCAGGGTTGTCGGGAAGAGGCCCTTGTCCTCATCAACATGGGGACAAGGTGCTTTGGGGTGGGGGGCCACACTGCGCCCCCCATGCCCCAAAGCACCCCCCCATGTTGAGGGCATGCGGCCTGGTACGGTCCAGGAGGGGGGGGGCCGCCAGCTCGTCCCCACCCCCATTCCTGACCGGCTGGGCTGCGTGCTCGGATAAGGGTCTGGTTTGGATTTTAGGGGGGACCCCACGCCGATTTTTTTGGCGTAGGGGTTCCCCTTAGATCCATACCAGACCTAAGGGCCTGGTATGCTCTTGGAGGGGGAACCCATGCCGGATTTTTATTTAAAATTTGGCGCGGAGTTCCCCCTCAAGATCATCTGAGCACAAGTCGCGTGCCGAAGTCGGATCATGCGAGACGGCAATCCGACTTTGATCCGACTTCAATGATAGTCAATAGGCTGAAGTAGGATCAAAGTCGGACCAAAGTAGTACAGGGAGCATTTCTAAAGTCGGAACGACTTGTGTCGGACCAGTTAGGACGGCTCCCATAGGGAAACATTACATTTCACACGTCATGCGACATGAGCTCCCAATGTCGGAGCGTTTGTCGGACCAGTGTGAACCCAGCCTCAAACTCGGTTGACTCACAAGTTTGTTTACACCATGAAGGCACAGAATGTGCCAACTCCAGTACTTCATAGTGTACTCCATGGTTATTAAACAGCAGATGAAATGTATTTGATATTTTTGCTGCCTTGATCGGGTCTGAATAATTTTATATTGCAGAGAATGAAATTGGAAAGACGGGGGAGGCAGGGTCATGATGAAACCTCCCTCACTAGCAAATATACTAAGCCAGTAGGTCATTTGGCTCATCAGAGTTCACCCAGAACTGGATTTACCAACTATGCGTGGACGATTTCCAGCAAACCTTGCTTTAGGAGCTTATCATTCTAAAACTGACCTCTCACAACAGGGCAGTAGGCAGCATGTCCCACTGGTGACTTCAGTGCTCCCAGGAGCCCCCAAATCCCGGGGACGTGAAATATGCAGATACGGTCTTTCCTGTAGGTCTAAGCTAGAATGCAAACTCACTACATGCCACAAAGTACTGCAACCTGGGCCAGTGTTTCTCAACTCCAGTCCTCAAGGCGCCTCAACAGGTCAGGTTTTCAGGATTTCCCTCAGATGATACAGCTGTGGTAATTACTAAGCCAGTGAAGCTGATCAAATCACCTGTGCTAAATAATGGAAAGCCTGAAAACATGACCTGTTGGGGCGCCTTGAGGACTGGAGTTGAGAAACACTGACCTGGGCAATGCCCCAATGACAGGTGTGGTGTGGAAAAAATTTTTAAAAAATTGTTCTCAAAAACAAAATTGCCGAACACAAGTAGTAGCCCCGAGTTCCTCAACAAACTCAATACCTCTCCCACTAAAAGATTGTCATCATAATACTACATAATGTACTCTGTTTAGGAGCCCCTCTCCTTTTCTCCAAAACTGTAACTGTTTGAATACCTGTTTTTGCTGTCCTTCTTTCCACCACAACTGGCCCTGTTTTTATCCTCAGCTCTTCTTTCCTTCTCAATTATCCCTCTATTAGAACCCTTGTGCGACTGTTCTATACAACTGCACCATCTTAGACCTGCTGTCCTTCTCTCCCCAACGGTCATTTAGACCCCCAGTCCTTCTTTCCTCCACAAATTCTCTCCCCAACGGTCATTTATTTAGACCACCGGTCCTTCATTCCTCCACAAAATATCCTGTCTTAGACCTGCTGTCCTCCTCTCCTCTATAACAGTCTCTCTTTTAGAACCTCGGTCGTTCTTTCCTGCACAAATGTCCCGTCTTAAACCTGCTGTCCTCTCCTCCACAACTGTGTTTGTTTTAGACCCTCTGTCCTTTTTCTTGTCACAAATGTCCCTCTTTTAGATCTTCTGTTTCTACCACAACGGTCTCTCTTTTAGGCCCTCTGTCCTTCCTTCTGCCAAAACTCTCTTTGTTGGACTCTGTCCTTCTCCCTCCATAACGGTTTCTCTTTCAGACCCGCTACCCTGCTTTCTTCCACAACGTTTTTTTTTTTTTTTTTTTTAGGCCTTCAGTCCTTCTCTCCTCCACAACTATCCTGCTTTTTGACCCACTGTCCTCATTTCTTCCATAAGCATCTTGAACTGCTTATTTTCAAACAGCTCAAGCCATGAAAAAAAAAAAAAAATTTTCCCTCCAAATGGTGCATCAATATGCAAGAATGCTTTGAGTTTGACATCAGTATCAAACAGCTAAATACATAAAGTAAGAGGTCTTACCTGTAAAAGAATTTTTATTTTTGTCCATCTAGTCAGAGAAAATTAAATCAGACAATCAAGGAGAAGGACACCACGCTCTCTGTTACTGTAATAATCTGTATAAGGCATAGACTTGTGTCCTCTCTCCACCCACAGCCACCCACTCTGTTCTATCCTTCAGTCAGCATGTTTCTTTTCACCACATTTTAATGCAGAACATCGGATGTTCTCCCAATCCTGCCCCTCCTCTCTACAAACTTGAGTGCTACTCTATATGGTATTGCAAAAGGCCAACGCCAGTTAAACCACTTAAGGGTTAAAGCCTCTTTCTGAGAGTTGGTGTTTACAAGTTAAAAACTGCTTTTTTTTTTTTTGCTAGAAAATGATGTAGAACCCCCAAACATTTTATATATATATATATATTTTTTTTTTTTTTTTTTTTTTTTTTTCCCTAACACCCTAGAGAATAAAATGGTGGTCGTTGCAATACTTTTTGTCACACCGTATTTGCACAGAGGTCTTACAAGCGCACTTTTTTTGAAAAAAAAATCACTTTTTTGAATGAAAAAATAAGACAAAGGTAAAGTTAAAGTTGACAACAGCACCCCTGAGCGGAGCAGCGCAGAAGATGGTGGTAATGTACAGCTTAAACAATACAGCCAAGCATAACTGCAACTACATTGCAAATTACAATACTAGACCACTCAGTGCTTGCATCGCCATTTGAACACCTTACTAATTGCTGACTGAATATTCATGGTCCCACCATATACTTGACACCAGTCTGAATCAGGATGTTTAATATCACTGCGGGATGATTAATGACTTCCAGCTAACTGTATAGGGGCTAGCACTGTTACAGGACGACTTGTCCATACTGCCCCCTACTTAACTTTGAGGAATACCAAACCTCCACTATACAGATACCATCAGGAACCTTAATCCTGCCCCATTACAACACAGGTATCTTCCTTTCATTGCACTTCTTACCCTCACATTGCATCCTGCCACAGGGGCCCACATTACAGCCCAAACTCTAAATTGATATTTAATACCCCTGGTTGATATTAATCTACCACTATTTGATTAATTGACTAAACCATCAGGCCAATGAGGCACAATGCAATATGCCCTGACTGGGTAGCAATATATGTTTTTTAATGTATTGTCTGTCAAGTCTGTCTTGTCTGGTTTGTTCGAGGTCTAATTGTACTATAGTTTTGCTATTTACAGTTTCAATTAAAGTTGTGATTTTATATGTATAAGATGATATAATAGAATTGATTTTACCACTTTACCAACCCTAGACTATATTGTTGCCCAAAGTAACCCCTTTTTCTCTGAACCCATCCCTTTGGGTTGTCCCCTCCCCCAACCTTCCTTTTAATACCCAACGGTAAAGTTAGTCCAATTTTTTTTTAGATTGTGAAAGATAATGTTATGCCAAGTAAATTGGCATAACATTGGCGACAAACTTTTACCCTTAAAAATCTCCATGGGCGATGATTAAAAAAAAAAAATTCTACAGGTTGCTTGTTTTGAGTTACAGAGGAGGTCGAGGGCTAGAATTATTGCTCTCGCTCTAACGATCGCGGTGATACCTCACATGTGTGGTATGAACATAGTTTTCATATGCGGGCGCTGCTCACGTATGCGTTCGCTTCTGCATGCGAGCTCAGAGGGACGGGGCGCGTGTTTAAAAAATTTTTTTTCTTATTTTTTACCTTTTTATTTTTAATTTTTAAACTGCTCTTTAAAAAAAAATGGGGTCACTTTTTTCCTAATACAAGGAAACATCTCTTGCAATAGAAAAAAAGCATGACAGGACCTCTTAAATATGAGATGTGGGGTCATAAAGACCTCACATCTCATATTTACACTAAAATGCAATATATAATATATTTCTTTTTTTGGAAAGGATGAATTAGCCTTTAAAATGAGAATCTTTCCCTCTTTCACTATATTTCACATCAGCCTGCATCTTTGTACTGGTTTCTTTAAAAAAGATATTTTGTGCTTCCCCCCCCCCCCTCCCCATTTTCTGGTTTCCCTGAAGGCAGTGGTTAGGTAGCCCAGCCACTGAGATGCCTCCTGGGAAGGGAACATTACTAGTGCCTTCAGGGAAATCTCGCTCCTAAACTGCAAGATCAAGAGATCTCACAGTGTTGTCATAATACACATGTGCTAGCTGAAGCCCATGATGTCATGCACCTCATCTCATGGATGTCCTGCACAAAATTACACTCATTTGTTGGTAAAAAAAATATAACTTTCTATACGATTGTAATATTATATAGCACATGTCATGTGCTTCACCTAGTGCATGCACAGTAGACCTCATCGGTGGGCTGAAATAAGGAACAAGAAAGAAGAATCCGGCCCCTAATGACGTCAACTTTGGTGGTGTAAATAATAAAGCTTACTGATTTAATAAAGAATACCAAGTTACCCATCCCCTCACGTTCTCTCCAAAACATACTCCATTCTGTCTAAGCCATCCTAGAGCTATGCGCCACCTTTTCTATGTCGGAGGGAGGAGGGACTTTGACCTAACGTTTACCAATGAACAACCAGACTGTATCTTGTATTTTGCCCATCGTTCTTCCATAGCTAATAGGCTCCAGGAATTGGGGTATAAGGTCCTGGCTCGATTGTACACCCTTTTACACAGGATCTACCCTGCAGTCTCACCGACGTGCTGATGTTGCCATCAAGATGATGGTCCCATGCTACATATTTTCTGGAACGTGGCCCCGCCTCCGTCCCTTCTGGGACTCGATTTGGAATTTGGTGCTAAGGTTGACTGATCTACACCTAGAAGACTGGCCGGAGACATGTCTACTCCACCTAAAAGGAGAAGTCCAGCCTGAGCTCATTCGGCTAGGCTTCTACTATGGATCACAGGAGTGCAATTCGTTTTGCACTCTTGTGACCCGTTTAGCTTCACAAATTTATGTAATTTTCCCTGTAAATCCCATCTGAAGAGAAAAATATAACAAAGCCTTCATGGTCTTTAAAAAAATAAATAAATAAAAAATGTTATGAAGTCTTTATATGAAAACAGCTGATCTAAATGTGAATTGCACAAAATCCGAGTGGAAAATTACAGCAATATAAATCCGTCATTCCTTCCTCCTCTGCAGGGAAGTGTAAACAGAAGAGAATGAGGGTGATAAGTCAGAGTTTGCGACATTAATGGGTTTGTGTAATAACATGTTGCAGCAGATTTGGACCCAATGACTTTTACCCTGAATGCAGGACCTGTGCTTGGTTAAAGTGTGATCCGCAATACGCACACACTGGCACCACGATGTTATGAAAGATGATCACTCATGCCGCAATTCACCTTTTTTATTTTTTTTACACCTTTGCAGCACTGTGCCATGACCCTTATCAGTATATCAAAGATCACCATTCACTAGTCTGCACACTCTATTGGCTTATTTACATTTGCTGGGTTGAGGGGGCTGTAATTCCCCAGCAGTTAAGCCATGTTTTTGATGTTTAACTAAAAACACATAAACCTTTACATCTTAAGAAATGTGAAACCTTTCTTCTCATGTGATGGGGGAAGGTGAGGGAAACCAATGCAAGATTCTGAAAAAAAATATTAAAAGCCAGCAGCTTCAAATACTGCAGCTGCTGCCTTTTAATATATGGACACTTACCTGTCTAGGGCGCCCGCGATGTCGGCAGCCGAAGCCGATCCGTCCTTCGGCTCTCGGCTGCTGCCGCCGCCATCCTCGGTAAGGGAATAAGGGAGTGAAGTCGTGCGGCTTCACTTCCTGGCTCCCTACTGCGCATGTCGTGCTGCGCGTCCTCTCAGGTCCCTGCTGTGTTCTGGGACCTGTGTGTCTCCCAGAATACAGCGGGGGAGGACGGGGTAGGCGCCAGAAGTGGCATAGATCACCGCAAGCGCCGCGGTCATCTAGGCCAGGAAGTGGGAGCAAATACCTGTATTAGACAGGTGTCTGCTCCCTCCTCCCCCCCCTGAAAGATGCCAAACGTGACACCGGAGGGGGGGAGGAATCCAAAAAGTGGAAGTTCCATTTTTGGGTGGAACTCCACATTAATAACACGTTTGGTTCTCCATAGGAATTCTCTATCTATATATCTATACACACACCTCAATTATTCTGTAAAGATCTAACCAATTCATTCATTTGTTAATAGATAAATATTAGATTAAAGAAACTTTCTAACAGTGGGTGCGTGTCCCTGAATGCAGACAGTGATAGTTCAGGGACATGCACTTGCACCCACACCAATGGTATACTGGGACACAGTGGCTGTGTACATTCAGCCACTGTGTCCCAATGGACATAAATGGGTAAACATGGCCCTGCAGGTGCATACGGTATAGTATTCTATGTGTGAACAAGGCCTTAGAGATATAGGGCTACATGGACAAAGCGGTATCTTACCACATCCGAGTTTTTCAGTAAAAAAAACAACAACAAAAAAAAAACACGCTACTAAAATACCGCATGAGTTATTTTATGAAGTCATGCAGTATTTTAGTAGTGAAAGCCTGTGGTAATGTACTACCAGCAGTAGCCGGTGTCCCTAACACAGACTGTAAATAGCTAGTTGTTAGGTAATGATCGGCTGCGGGCGTCCTTAAAGAGGAAGTAAACCCTTAGGAGTTTTAATTCCTCTTTTGTTTCCTGCAAACCCTGCAAAATAAAAGCATAATGGGCTCCTATGCATCGCATGGGATGTGGTTATGTGAATGGAGCCCCATAGCGCAGCATTTCTCAACCTTTTCAACACAGAGGAACCATTGAAATAACTTTCCAGTCTCACGGGAACCCTCTGCTAAAAATGACTGTACCTACCTACACCTCTCGATAGATTTAGAGATCGGGGAAGAATGCTCCTTACATTTGTGGTCACTGGGAAGAATTACCCCCTTACAGTAATGCCCCGTACACACGGTCGGACATTGATCGGACATTCCGTCAACAAAATCCTAGGATTTTTTCCGACGGATGTTGGCTCAAACTTGTCATGCATACACACGGTCACACAAAGTTGTCGGAAAATCCAATCGTTCTGAACACGGTGACGTAAAACACGTACGTCGGGACTATAAACGGGCCAGTGGCCAATAGCTTGCGTGGCACTTTGTGCGTCGGATTTGTGTACACGCGATCGGAATTTCCAACAACGGATATTGTTGTCGGAAAATTTTATAGCAAGCTCTCAAACTTTGTGTGTCGGAAAATCCGATGGAAAATGTGTGATGGAGCCCACACAGGGTCGGAATTTCCAACAACAAGGTCCTATCACACATTTTCCGTCGGTGTGTACGGGGCATTAGCTAAAAAGATCATTAGTTTTAGAGGGAACTTATTTGAGAGGCAGAAATTGCTTATTGCTCAAGGAAACCCTAGCAACCTCTGAAGGAACCCTTGTTGAGAAACCCTGCCATAGAGTGTTGTTTTCCCAAGGTAGCTTGAAGTTTCCCTCTTGCCCTTACATGGTCCACTCAGAACATGGTAAACAACACAGACAGATCATCACAGGGACTGTAAATTCTGACTAAAAAACAGCCCAGCCAATAGACATGACCTAAATATAGCTCCATCCAGAAGAGATCATAAGAGGACGCATTGTGTCCTATCGTTAGAAGACATTTGATCTTCTACTTGTTTGGACGTGACCATGAAAGCAGCCAGGGGAACCCCCACCATCATCCCGTCACTGAATGTTCTGAGCCAAGTTCCGCACCTCGAAACAAATACAAATACTGGTGTATACAAGTGTGTCCCAATTCACCTGCTCAGTGGCTGGATTTGGTTGCGCTTTTTTTTAAATTGCTCATTTATCATTTCTATACAGTTGTGCTCATAAGTTTACATTAATTACAAGCAAACAGATCACAGGTGAGGATGGTTACCTTTTAACCAATTAAGGACTGAGTCTCTTTCTGAGACTTGTTTACAAGTTAAAAACTGTTTTTTTTTTGTTGCTAGAAAATTACTTAGAACCCCCAAACATTATACTTTTTTTTTTTCGAACACCCTAGAGCAGGAATCCTCAAACTACGGCCCTCCAGCTGTTGCGGAACTACACATCCCATGAGGTATTGTAAAACTCTGACATTCACAGACATGACTGGGCATGATGGGAATTGTAGTTCTTGAACAACTGAAGGGCCATAGTTTGAAGACCCTTGCCCTAGAGAATAAAATGGCGGTCGTTGCAATACTTTCTGTCACACCTTATTTGCGCAGCCGTCTTACAAGTGTACTTTTTTGGGGAAAAAAAAAAAATACACTTTTTTGAATTAAAAAAATAACACAACAGTAAAGTTAGCCCAATTTTTGTTTATATTATGAAAGATAATGTTACGCCGAGTAAATTGAAACCCAAAATGTCACGCTTTAAAATTGCGCCCACTCGTGGAATGGTGACAAACTTTTACCCTTAAAAATCTCCATAGGCGACGTTTAAAAAAAAGAAAAAAATTCTACAGGTTGCATGTTTTGAGTTACAGTGGAGGTCTAGAGCTGGAATTTTTGCTCTCGCTCTACCGATCGCGGCGATACCTCACATGTGTGGTTTGAACACCGTTTTCATGTGTGGGCGCTACTCAAGTATGCGTTCACTTCTGCGCGCGAGCTCGGCGCGTTTAAAAAAAAAAAAAAAAGGCTTTCTTATTTATTTTACCTTAATATTTTTTATTTTTACACTGTTCTTAAAAAAAAAACAAAAAAAAGTTGTGTCACTTTTTTTCCTATTACAAGGAATGTAAACATCCCATGTAATAGAAAAAAAGCACGACAGGACCTCTTACATATAAGATCTGGGGTCAAAAAGATCTCAGATCTCATATTTACACGAAAATGCAATAAAAATTTTTCATTTAAAATAAAAAAAAATGGCCCTCTAAGAGCTATGGGCGTTTTGACGTCACTTCCGCCCTGCAATGGCATGGAGACGAGTGGGGGCCATCTTCCCCTCACTCGTCTCCATACTCAACGCCAAGAAGGATCCGATCGCCTCCGCCGCTACCGACAGCTCCAGTAAGCAGCGGAGGGCACTGGAGCGCAGCGGGGGGCCCTCTCCCACTGCTGATAAAAGTGATCTTGTGGCGAATCTGCCGCAGAGACCACTATTATGGGAAACCGGACCGCCCGCCGAAGAAGAGGATACCGGGGTTATGGCAGCTAGCTGCTGCCATAAGAACGATATTCCTCTTCAAAGTTAAGACGTATATTGGCGTGCGGCGATCCGGAAGTGGTTAATAGCCAATCAAACCCCTTTGTGTCAACTTGTGTGCATGTTATCAGGCCAAAATCACCAGGGTATGTAAACTTTTGATCAGGGTCATTTGGGTCGTTTCGGTTACCATTATGATTTTAAAAGAGTAAACACAGTTGATTGATAATAAATGGCTTCAGCCAAAACGCTAACCATGAGTGAAAGAAAAGTTTTTGTGTTATTCATATTCTCTGAAAAATGGCCAAGAAATCATAAATTCTACCAGGGTATGTAAACTTATGAGCACAACTGTATACCGTATTTACCAAAAAATGCCTACAAGCAGGGGCGTTGCTAGGTCTACAAAAGAACTGGGGCTAGAGCCCATAGCAGCGTAGTAAAGAAAGTCATATGCTTGGGCGGGCATACACATGTATATACAGTAATATATGTGGGGGTGTGTGTGTGTGTGTGTGTATATGCCCAAAGAGCCCCCCACTTACATCAGGGTTCCCAGAGAGCCCCCCCTTACATTAGGGTCCCCAGAGGGCCTCCCCTCCCCTTGAGGACACCTGCAGAGACTCGGGGCTATGGGCCCCAGATTTGGGGCTGTAGCCCCAATAGCCACCCCCTAGTGACACCACTGCCTACAAGTGCTGTACATTAACACTTCATAACCAGCAACGTTTAAAGAATAAGCACATTCTTAAATGGCACCCACACGCATCAGCAAACCGCCTGAGTTTTCCGGCACGAGAAATCGCTTTGCTTCTGTGCGGTAACTTAGGCAGGCGGGATAAGTTAAAGAATATGTGACCCCCACATTTCATACTCCTGATATGTGCCTGTTCTACCCCATGTACTTGTATTAAAAAGTATCCTGTTCCTTTGAGTACGAGTACCGCTATTTTTGGTCAAGTACTTTCAGGTACCAAGTACGAATACTTTGCGGTGCAATTTGTGTCAATACAAAAAAAAATTGGCGCAAATCACAAAGAATCGCATGCAATTTGAACAGGCATGGAGTGTGATTCTTGTCCGATTCGCATGCGATTTCCCCCCACTAATCCTGTGTGTGTGCGCTTATTTAGAAGGGAAATGTGCCATCTAGTGGGCAGTTTAAAAAAAAAATATGTTAGAACTCACAGTACATATCATGGTCTGCCGATGATAGCAAATCAGGGTCACTTGAGGTGCTCACAGGGATGTAGGAGAAGTCCTGGGACCCCCATGGGTATAGGGAGGAAGTGAGGTTGGGACAGGAGGGGGGGGGGGTGCGACCGTCTATCTCTGCTCTAGCCCTGTGAGCACCTACACACACAAGAGCAGTGGGGGAAAAACCCATGTGATTCAGACAGGATTCACACCGCATTTCTGTTCAAATCGCATGAGATTCTTTGCAGTGCGATTTGCGCCCATTCGTTTTGTATTGACGCAATGATCGGGAAACGGTGGGACCGGCTCCCGATCATGTGACCACTGTGACAGCCAATCACAGTGGCCATGCAATCCTTCCCACCCACCAGGCCTACAGACCGGGTGGAAGGGACGCCAAGGCTGGGCGTGAAGGGGTTAAATTATATCTGAATCTAAAAACAAAATTTAATGTAATGCAGCTTACCATTCCTTATACTAAAGGGGGGGGGGGGCTTAATTTGGTAACTAAAACAGCTTTTAAAAATTCAGGGAAAAAAAAACATTAATGGAAAATTATACGAGAGATCCCAGCAGCTTAGAAATAACAAACGGTTTTCTGTTTAGACAGACGTTCCTCTGTGGAAGGATGTTTGTGCCTTAACACGTTCACCCAGACATGATGCAATGTGTACAGTTATTTCTTCATATCCATCGGGTGATGTCTCTACAGCATGAATCTGATCCCTCATCACATCACCGTCTTCAATGGAAGTGAAATGATACCGACTGGTATTGGCAATAAGCAGATCCTGCTTTTGTACTCTGCAGAAGTACAGTCATGTGAAAAAGTAAGTGTACCCCATGCAAACTGTTGACTTGGGCATTCACATCTACTTTTGGGATCAACCAGTCCTCATTCACATCTACATTTGGGATCAACCGGTTCTCATTCACACCTACATTTGGGATCAACCGGTCCTCATTCACACCTACATTTGGAGTCAACCAGTCCTCATTCACACCTACATTTGGGGTCAACCAGTCCTCATTCACATCTACATTTGGGGTCAACCAGTCCTCATTCACACCTACACCTGGGGTCAACCAGTCCTCATTCACACCTACATTTGGAGTCAACCAGTCCTCATTCACACCTACATTTGGGGTCAACCAGTCCTCATTCACATCTACATTTGGGGTCAACCAGTCCTCATTCACACCTACACCTGGGGTCAACAAGTCCTCATTCACACCTACACTTTGGGTCAACCAGTCCTCATTCACACCTACATTTGGGATCAACCGGTTCTCATTCACACCTACATTTGGGGTCAACCGGTCCTCATTCCCACCTACATCTGGGGTCAACCAGTCCTCATTCACACCTACACCTGGGGTCAACCAGTCCTCATTCACACCTACACCTGGGGTCAACCAGTCCTCATTCACACCTACACCTGGGGTCAACCAGTCCTCATTCACACCTACACCTGGGGTCAACTAGTCCTCATGCACACCTACATTTGGGGTCAACCAGTCCTCATTCACACCTACAGTGTGGGGAAAAAAGTACTTGATCCCCTGCTGATTTTGTACGTTTGCCCACTGACAAAGAATTGATCTATAATTTTAATAGTAGGTTTATTTTAACAATAAAAAACAGAATAACAAAAAAATACAGAAAAACACATTTCAAAAAAGTTATAAATTGATTTGCATTTTTAAGAGTGAAATAAGTATTTCACCCCTTCGCAAAACATGACTTACTTGGTGGCAAAATCCTTGTTGGCAATCACAGATGTCAGACGTTTCTTGTAGTTGGCCACCAGGTTTGCACACATCTCAGGAGGGATTTTGTCCCACTCCTCTTTGCAGATCCTCTCCAAGTCATTAAGGCTTTGAGGCTGACTTTTGCGAACTCGAACCTTCAACTAGCTCCACATATTTTCTATGGGATTAAAGTCTGGAGACTGGCTAGGTCACTCCAGGACATTAATATGCTTCTTCTTGAGTCACTCCTTTGTTGCCTTGGCCGTGTTTTTTGGGTCATTGTCATGCTGAAATACCCATCCATGACCCATTTTTAATGCCCTGGCTGAGGGAAGGAGGTTCTCACCCAAGATTTGATGTTACATGGCCCTGTCCATTGTCCTTTTGATACAGTGAAGTTGTCCTGTCCCGTTAGCAGAAAAACACTCCCAAAGCATAACGTTTTCATCTCCATGTTTGACGGCAGGGATGGTGTTCTTGGGGTCATAGGCAGCATTCCTCATCCTCCAAACACGGCGAGTTTAGTTGATGCCAAAGAGCTTGATTTTGGTCTCATCTGACCACAACACTTTCACCCCGATGTCCTCTGAATCATTCAGATGTTCCTCAGCAAACTTCAGACAGGCCTGTACATGTGCTTTCTTGAGCAGGGGGACCTTGCGGGCACTGCAGGATTTGAGTCCTTAACGGCGTAGTGTGTTACCAATAGTTTTTTTTTGGCGACTATGGTTCCAGCTACCTTTTAGTTCCTGCCTGGACCTAAAAGGCCACAGAGGCGATCAGAGAGTATCAACTATTTGATTGCCTATGGGAGCAGCCAACCACACCGTCTGACAGAAAAGATAAGCCCAAGAAACATCAGCACTCGGAATGCTTTCATGAGAAAGCCAGCTGCAAAAAAACATTACCTGGGTTATGGCTGATATCTTCAGCCATAATCCTAGTAAGCCACTTGCAAACCGGAATGTATATATATGTATTGCGGTCATAAAGATCATCTGATCCAGTCTCTCAACCTTTTTTAATCACAGAAGAACCCTTGAAATAATGTTCATGTCTCAAGGAAACCCTGTGACCATTACAAAAAACTTCGGGCACCTCTCCAGGTCCCCAATGCCATGCTTTCTGGTGACTCTCACCGATCTAAAACAAAGCTTCTACCTGCACTTGTATGGGAGGTGTTTAATGTGCTCAAGCACATGTTTTTGTTGCCCCCAATCGCAAGTGTAAACCTATAAAGCATCGTAAACTGATCTGAGCAGGTAATTAAAAAGGTTATCAAAAAGCGTTTTTGCCATGCATTGGCCACACAGTGATGGCAGCTGTGCATACGGTGAAATGCATCCCTATACCATGAACAGGGACCATGTGATTTGCACAAATATAAAGTGCCACCAACAATGGCTTTAGCTAATGGCTCCCACCCTAGGTCAACGTTCAGATCACAAAGCTATGCAATGATGGTGTACTAGAATTATCCATTGCTGATACATGTACATCGTCTGATCTTATGCCTATCTGCCTTTGAAAATAGGAATTGCTCACAGTAAAATTATTATGGGATGAGGACATCAGTTGCTAAGCAACTCAGCACCTATTCATTGTTAGAAAGAAGAGACAGGGTCATCCCGATGTTTCTACAGCAAGGTTTCCCAGCAGAAAAGGAGGCTGAACAATCCATATGCATGGTGAGGACTGGAGGGACTCTGATCCTGGACACCTGTGGTTGAAGTGTGCCCAGAGCTTGGAAACATTAGAAGCCCCCTGTAGTCACAGCGCCCAAACATGCAAAGTTGCAATGTATACAAGCAACATTCCTTTAAAAAAAGTCAGTTTAAGTCCTGGTTCATACTGATGTGATCCAAAATGCATAGATTTGCATGTAACATTGTTTTCTATGAAGGCCACATCTACACGGTGCAATACTAATGTGGTTAAAAAAAAAGGGTCATGTGCATGTTTAGTGCGGAGCAATTTTAAGCTCCATAGACTATAAAAATCACATTACAATCGCAGCTGTCAAGCACAAATCTCACTGCAAATTGACATTACAAACCACATGAAAATCGCACTGCATCGAGTGCGAACCTAGACTGCATTCTTTTTTGTTTCAGAGGTGAGCTACATTTGCAGGAATAAGCAGTCGCAAATGGGGTGGCGTGCACCTTAAGAGACAAGGTCCCTTTGCCCATTCAAGAGAAAATGATAGTATCACCCGATAGCCGAACCCCCCAGACATTCAGTAGGTGGTAGGATCACCTGAACTCTGACAGTGGTGCACTCTTAAAAGTGCTCCGCTGATCGCTTTCTAGAGCCTGAGCAATTCATTTTTACATTGGGCCATACAAAAAAACTAGGACTGTTGTGGAGGGCCAAACCTAAAGAGGAGCTCCAGGCTCCCCCCCAAAAATTAGAAGTCAGCAGCTTCAAATACTGTAGCTGCTAACTTGGAATTTAAGGACTCTTACATGCCCAGGGATCCAGCGATGTCCTCACCTGAACTGATTGTTCATTTGCCTTTGGTAGGAAGGAAGGGGGGCCGAATTTCCGGCTCAGATCTGATGCAAAAGTGGGATCGGGTACCTGTCAAAACAAGATAACCGCTCCCCCTTCCCCCCAAAAAGTGAAAAATGTGGAAGTAGAGGGGTGGGGAACAAGCAGAACTTCTCCTTTAGGGTGGAGCTCCGCTTTAATTCTGGTCCAATATTAATTTTGGACCTGAGAAGGTCCATAAGTACGTAACCATATAGAAATCAAACACCTGGCACTGGGAATAATAATAGGTACAACTGCTCATGAAGTCAGGCTTTTTCAGATGGGCGATTGGGGGTGTTAAAGGATAAGATCACCTTTTGGAAAATGTTACATGTTCCACCTGTATTTAGAGTAACGTGTTCCAGCTCCTGCAGCCTCTCCCCCTCTCAATGTGACAGCGGGTGGGGGATCTTCTCCCCGCATCCACCGTCATAATTCAAAAACTGTAGAATAGATAAACTACTATCTACTATTACTGTCAGCCACCACGGCTGACCTGTGTGAACGGCTCTCAATGGAACTGGTTCACACACTAAACCTTGGCACAGAGCCAGCAGCGTTGGGCTTTGCGATTTTTGACACGATTGTAGCGTTTTGTCTCTCGACAATCATGGAAAAAAAAAAAAATAATAATAATAATCACACCGTGTTTGGGGTGCCATTAAGAAATAATGGCATCTCAAAATGCATCTTGCCTGCGATTCTGGAATTGCGGGCGGAATCATGACTATTCCGCCCGCGATTCAAAATCGCCTAGGTGTGAACGGAGCCTTTTCCACTACAAATACCTAACCTATTTTTTTTTTGTACAGTTCACAACATCTACATAATACACACAGGAGGTTTATGATGAATCTGGAAGGTGACCATTTACTAAGTCTTGGTTTACACTCTGAAGCCGCCCCACACAGCGCGAGTTCAGTGCGGCTTGCAAACGACTTCTGTAATAGAAGTCAATGCAAGCCGCTCCAAAATCACCCCAAAGTAGTACAGGGACCTTTTTCTAAGTCGGAGCAACTTGAGTCGCTCCAATTAGATCGGTTACATTGCGCTGAATGGATCGCGACTTGTCAGGCAGCTAATTCCCCTAAAACCCCCCCGGTGTGAACCGAGCCTTAGAATACATTGTTGTCATTTGAAACAAAAAACTGAATAATAACTTGGATACAGGGAGGATTTGATTTAGATCTTTGTGCTTTTTTAAGGACAGTTTTCCCGCACAGTATTTATTATTGAGTAATTTTTAACGAGGATATTTTTAAGATACCAAATCAAAACGCATTAACGCCTTGAGGCGATTCAGTTCGCATTTGCAGCGCTTTACAAATCATTCATTCATTCATTCTATAGGACACAGTCTATACATATAAAACTTATTCATGGAGACATGGGATCATACAAAATAGTTACCGTACATTTATTGGTTGACAAATACAAATATTTAAATGAAATTAAAATACCGATTGCATCACATGAACATCTTGAAAATTAATGGAAACACCCGCAAAATGGGAGTGTAGTACCTCTGTCATAATACCACCATGCCAACTTCTCGGTAGAATCAATAACCTTGTGAGAATGACAATTAAGCAGATCGTCTGTATTTCACACGTCCAACCGTTACTATACTGCAGGTAAGTAAGTGGTTAACAATGTGAAATAAATTAGATGTTTGTTTTGTCAATAAAAGTGGCAACTATGCAAAAAATATAATGAAAAATTGAATCTTTAGAGAAAAATCTACAAGGCGGTTATTGATTTCGGGAGAACGATTATCAATAGCATAATATTCAATATATCAATATTTGGGAGAACATACAAGATAAAATCAACATGGCATAATTACTCATTCCAAAATGGCTACTGTTCCTAATGGCTGGTTACCAGAGTTAAGATGGCCGCCGTAGCTTTCAAAAATGGATACTCTTACGCCCTGTACACACGGTCGGACATTGATCAGACATTCTGACAACAAAATCCATGGATTTTTTCCGACGGATGTTGGCTCAAACTTGTCTTGCATACACACGGTCACACAAAGTTGTCGAAAAATCCGATCATTCTGAACGCGGTGACGTAAAACACGTACGTCGGGACTATAAACGGGGCAGTGGCCAATAGCTTTCATCTCTTTATTTATTCTGAGCATGCGTGGCACTTTGTGCGTCGGATTTGTGTACACACGATCGGAAATTCCGACAACGGATTTTGTTGTCGGAAAATTTTATATCCTGCTCTCAAACTTTGTGTGTCGGAAAATCCGATGGAAAATGTGTGATGGAGCCCACACACGGTCGGAATTTCCGACAACAGGGTCCTATCACACATTTTCCGTCGGAAAATCCAACCGTGTGTACGCGGCATTATGCCGCGTACACACGGGCGGACTTTTCGACGGACTAGGTCCGGCGGACTTTGACGGACTTTCGAATGAACGGACTTGCCTACACACGATCACACCAAGGTCCGACGGATTCGTACGTGATGAGCTACGACCGGACTAAAATAAGGAAGTTCATAGCCAGTAGCCAATAGCTGCCCTAGCGTCGGTTTTTGTCCGTTGGATTAGCATACAGACGAGCGGACTTTTCGGATTTGAGTCCGTCGGAAAGATTTGAAACATGTTTTATTTCTAGGTCCATCGGACTTTTGGGGAAAAAAAAGTCAGCTTGAGCCCACACATGATCGAATTGTCCGACGGAGTCCGGTCCACCGCACCAAGTATACCTCCGAGTTCCAAGGATCAGGGTTCAGGAATCTTCATGAATGTCAAAATCTGTATTCATGCATGGTGCATGGGTGTCCGTCTGTCTGGGAGTGTGTGCATCTCCACAGTGTCCCCCTTCAGGGTGGGTCCCTGAGCTTCCCTTCTTTCAAGGCATCTTTCTTGCTTATAAATATCATCTCAGACAATGAGATCATAAAATTATACTAATGCTGGCCATACACTATACGAAAAATCGTCCGAAAAGCGGTCATTTAGACCGTTCGTTCGTTTATTCGGCCAGTTAATGGACACAAAATCCATAATCGTTGGGGACGTTTTTGAGCCAAAAAAAACTAAGGACTTCCGCGGCGACTTGCAAAACGACTTCTGTATAGAAGTCTATGCAAGTCGCCCCAAGTCGCCCACAAAGTCGTACAGGAACCTTTTTCTAAGTCGGAGCGACTTGCGTCGCTCCAATTAGAATGGTTCCATTGTACAGAACGGGAGGCGACTTGTCAGGCGACTAGGTCGCCTGACAAGTCGTCCCTGTGTGAATGGGCTCTTAAAGACCAGCCTCGTTTTGGAATTTCGGTATTTACATGTTTAAAACTGTTTTTTTTTTTGCTAGAAAATTTCTTAGAACCCCCAAAAATTATATATTGTTTTTTTTTTCTAACATCCTAGAGAATAAAATGGTGGTCATAGCACTTCTTTTTTTCACACCGTATTTGCACAGCGGTCTTACAAGCACGCTTTTTTTGGAAAAAATTCACTTTTTTGAATAAAAAAAAAAATATAAGACAACAGTAAAGTTAGCCCAATTTTTTTTTTTTATATTGTGAAAGATAATGTTATGCCGAGTAAATTGATACCCAACATGTCACGCTTCAAAATTGCGCCCGCTCGTGGATTGGCGTCAAGGCTCCACTGCCTGTTTCCCTTACCTAGGATGGCGGCGCCGGGACCCGAGAGCCGAGGGACGGGGCGGCCGACTTCGCGGGCACCCAGGACAGGTAAGTCTACTTATTTAAAGTCAGCAGCTACAGTGTTTGTAGGTGCTGACTTTAAAATTTTTTTTTTTAGCTGGCCGGAATCCCGCTTTAAAACACTTCTACTTATAATCACAGCTTTCATGTTTTTACCTTATAACAAATTTATTAGGTCAGCAGATACTAATTATAATTATATCTGTGACCTACAATATCATATATAATTCAAATGACTTATAATAACCATATAGGTACTTTTAAAATATTTCTTGCACAAACTTCAAATCCTTTCCACTATGTGTTGAATTGAACTTTGAACAGTTTCAATGGATGTTTAGATAGTTTAGCTGTGTCCACAATTCCTAAAATCTACACAATGAGTTGTGTTAGCCAAGGTGTTTATTTTTTTTTTTTTTTTATGTGTTAACAGTCTAATCACGTATTTGTGTAACTTTTTTTTTCTATGGCTGTGTTTGTCGCTTTTATTTACAAACCACAGAGAGGTACACATCTTCTTTGTTTTGTCAAATGGGACCTTATTGTTCCCGCGATTCCGTTTTAACACAAAGTTTGTAGAAAATATTTGATCCATTGAAAACTTGGAAAACATCTGAACTCACAAAGACCTTTCAGTTCATCTGTCTTGTCTATTTGAATTTTAACATCTCCATCAGAATGTTATAAAAATATATTATTTCTTCATAGATTCACAACAGATCACTATGAAAAAGGCTTGATAGAAATCAACGCAATTTAAAATCATACATTTTTAAAAAGCAACTGTCATCTCTGACCCGCTGCTGGCTCCTCCTCTGACCCGCTGCTGGCTCCCCCTCTGACCCGCTGCTGGCTCCCCCTCTGCCCCGCTGCTGGCTCCCCCTCTGACCCGCTGCTGGCTCCCCCTCTGACCCGCTGCTGGCTCCCCCTCTGACCCGCTGCTGGCTCCCCCTCTGACCCGCTGCTGGCCCCTCCTCTGACCCGCTGCTGGCCCCTCCTCTGACCCGCTGCTGGCCCCTCCTCTGACCCGCTGCTGGCCCCTTCCAACAAATGTAACACACCCCTCACATTTTTGTAAATATTTTCTTCTATCTTTTCATGTGACAACACTGAAGAAATGACACTTTGCTACAATGTAAAGTAGTGAGTGTACAGCTTGTATAAGGGGGGGGGACTCCGTCCAGCAGGTCCACCTGCTCAGCGGGGAATCTGTCTGCTGATCCCCCCCCCTGAGCAGGCAAATGACAGGTTCGTGTAGCAGAGCAGACACGGACACAGCCCGCTCTTCTCTATCAGGGGGTCAGATGGAAACAAAAGTCTGCCTGTCGGTTTCCATACAACTGTCATCCAATCTGATCCGTCAGACGGATGGGGAATGGATCCCCACCCCGATCAGATCGGATGCCAGCGGACAAATGTCCGCTGACAGCCGCCGCTCCATAGAGAACAATGGGTGGTCCGATCGGGTCGTCCGCCTGAAAAATAGACAGGTGACCCCATCAGTCCCTGGTGTGAAAGGGGCCACATTGAAGCCAAAATCCACCTAACATTTTATAATCAGTTACAGCAAGTTTTTTTTGGGGGGATAAAGGTTTTACATAAATGAATAAAAGCCAGGGTGGATATAAATCAATGAAAGAAAAAAAACATTTTTGATTTTTTTGGATTTAAATCGTTTTTATGGATTTTTATCAAATTTATTTTAGTAAAATGTTTTTGGAGTAAAAATCTATCCAAAGATAGTTTTCTATTTAAGATACATTAATGATTTAGTTTATTCAGCATGAAATGGAGCTTAGTTATGTAGCATGAGGCTGTATATATTCTGCAATATTTACCTTTTTTGGTAAACTCATTCAATGAATCCAAGCTCTGCAAGCTGAGATAACACGCACTGCATTGATGCATTAACACAATTTCACAGTAACCATGAGATAAAACAAAAAGTTCAGGAATATTCCTTTAATCCCATTGCTTTGCAAATCTATGTACACTACAAACTGTATGATTGAATCGGTTCTGATATCGCCGTTTTACTAAACTGACAGCTTATTATTCTAAATAGGAAACCTTCATTTTGTTTTGCAAATATTAAAGATTCTAACTACCAGCAAGAATGAGTCCTTACATTTAAAGAGCACCTGTCATTTCAGATCCATCATGGCAGCGCCTGTTAGCGGGCGTCCAATCACCTGCTGCCGCCACGTCCCTCACCTTGTTGTGTCACTGCCGCATCACCAGACATCCTATTAAAGTGAATAGGACTGTCGGTGAGTCAACAGCGGGTCAGAGGAGGAGCCGCTACGGGACAGAGATGACAGTTACTCTTTAAAAATTATGATTTTAATCAAATCCACCCTGATAAAAGCTGAGCATTGTAAGTACCCCTGTCAGTGGTGAATGTTTTCTCTCATCCCTGTAACTAATACATCTACAAGAAAGCTTGTTCTTTCAAATAGACGTACTGGCCGGTTCACCAGATGAAAGTAAAGGAAAGAAAGGCTAAAAAAGAAAAAACGAATGCAGCCATCACTGAATTGAATTGGTAAGCTGCAATAGAATACATTTTTGCTTTGGTGATTGTAAAGGCTCGTTTTTTTCCCCTATGAAAATAACAAATACCTTGTACTTACCTGCTCTGTAAGAGTGGATTTGCACAGAGCAGCCCGGATCCTCCTCTTCTCGGGTCCCTCTTCTGTGATCCTGGCCCCTCCCTCCTGTTCAGTGCCCCCAGAGTAAGCAGCTTGCTATGGGGGCACCGGACATTCAGACACAAAGCACCGCCCCGGCCCCGCCCCCTCTCTCCCCTGATTGGCTAGCTGACTTTGATTGACAGCAGTGGGAGACAATGGCGCCGCTGCTGTGTCTCAGCCAATCAGGATGGAGAATCTCAGATAGCCGAGACACTCGTGGACATCGCTGGATAGAGACGGGGCTCAGGTAAGTATTGGGGAGGCTGCTGCACACAGAAGGCTTTTTAATCCTAATGCATTAAGATTAAAAAAAAACTGCCTTTACAATCACTTTAATACCTTTATAGTTTTCCCCTTTTGTTATGCATTACACATGTATATTCTGCTGAGGATACAACAAGATGTCATTCACATGAAAGCTGCACTTTGTTTTCTTTCAATACAGCTGAATAGGATTATCTAGGGCAGTGGTTCTCAACTCCAGTCCTCAGGACCCACCAACAGGCCAGGTTTGCAAGATAGCTGAAATACATCACAGGTGATATCACTTGCTGCTCAGTGATTGCAGTATTCTAGTCTGCAACTCCCCAAGGTAATACTTAAAATCTGGCCTGTTGGTGGGTCCCGAGGACTGGAGTTGAGAACCACTGATCTAGGGAGTGAAGGCTGACGCAAGCACATTGGTAATTAGCATTTGTTTCTAGAAATGTAACTCGCATTTTTGTAAATCTTTTCTTCTATCTTTTCATGTGACAACACTGAAGAAATGATACTTTGCTACAATGTAAAGTAGTGAGTGTACAGCTTGTATAACAGTGTAAATTTGCTGTCCCCTCAAAATAACTCAACACACAGCCATTAATGTCTAAACTGCTGGCAACAAAAGTGAGTACACCCCTAAGTGAAAATGTCCCAATTGGGCCCAATTAGCCATTTTCCCTCCACGGTGTCATGTGACTTGTTAGCGTTACAAGGTCTCAGGTTTGAATGGGGAGCAGGTGTGTTAAATTTGATGTTATCGCTCTCACTCTCTCATACTGGTCACTAAGGATGGGCTCGGGCGTGTTCGCACAGCCTACGTGCAGAGCCCGCCAGGAAGTCGGCACGGCGCTGCGCTAATCACAGGCAGTGAGACATTTCCCGATCTCTGCAGCCACACATCGGGAAAATGTCTCACTGCCTGTGATTAGCGCAGCGCCGTGCTCTGCACGTGGGGTGTGCGAACACGCCCGAGCCCATTCTTACTGGTCACTGGAAGTTCAACATGGTACCCCAGGGCAAAGAACTCTCTGAGGATGTGAAAAAAAAGAATTGTTGCTCTACATAAAGATGGCCTAGGCTATAAGAAGATTGCCAAGACCTTGAAACTGAGCTGCAGCACAGTGGCCAAGACCATACAGCGGTTTAACAGGACAGGTTCCACTCAGAACAGGCCTCGCCATGGTCCACCAAAGAAGTTGAGTGAACGTGCTCAGCATCATATCTAGAGGTTGTCTTTGGGAAATAGAAGTATGAGTGCTGCCAGCATTGCCGCAGAGGTTGTAGGGGGGGGGTCAGCCTGTCAGTGCTCAGACCATACACTGCACACTGCATCAAATTGGTCTGCATGGCTGTCGTCCCAGAAGGAAGCTTCTTCTAAAGATGATGCACAAGAATCCCCTGCAAACAGTTTGCTGAAGACAAGCAGACTAAGGACATCGATTACTGGAACCATGTCCTGTGGTCTGATGAGACCAAGATAAACTTATTTGGATCAGATGGTGTCAAGCGTGTGTGTGGCGGCAACCAGGTGAGGAGTACAAAGACAAGTGTGTCTTGCCTACAGTCAAGCATGGTGGTGGGAGTGTCATGGTCTGGGGCTGCATGAGTGCTGCTGGCACTTTGGAGCTACAGATCATTGAGGGAACCATGAATGCCAACATGTACTGTGACATACAGAAGCAGAGCATGATCCACTCCCTTCAGAGACTGGGCCGCAGGGCAGTATTCCAACATGATAACGACCCCAAACACACCTCCAAGACGACCACTGCCTTGCTAAAGAAGCTGAGGGTAAAGGTGATGGACTGGCCAAGCATGTCTCCAGACCTAAACCCTATTGAGCATCTGTGGGGCATCCTCAAATGGAAGGTGGAGGAGCGCAAGGTCTCTAACATCCACCAGCTCTGTGATGTCCTCATGGAGGAGTAGAAGAGGACTCCAGTGGCAACCTGTGAAGCTCTGGTGACCTCCATGCCCAAGAGGGTTAAGGCAGTGCTGGAAAATAATGGTGGCCACACAAAATATTGACACTTTGGGCCCAATTTACACATTTTCCCTTAGGGGTGTACTCACTTTTGTTGCCAGCAGTTTAGACATTAAATGGCTTTGCGTTGTGTTATTTTGAGGGGACAGCAAATTTACACTGTTATACAAGCTGTACACTCACTACTTTACATTGTAGCAAAGTGTCATTTCTTCAGTGTTGTCACATGAAAAGATAGAATAAAATATTTACAAAAATGTGAGGGGTGTACTCACTTTTGTGAGATATATAAATATACATCTCTATCTGTTATCTCAGCAAATGTCAACTGCTGTAAAAACAGTTATAAATACCGCTGACACTTGGAATTTTTCTAAATACATAGGATTAACATGAACATCTAAGATCAATGAGCTTTAAATGCTAACCAGGCAACAATGCAACCATGCTAATCTTGGGAAAAGTCCCCTCAATATACCTTCAGGGCTGCTATACAAGGTTTGATTTTCTCATGCGGGCTGAACGAGAGATAGTCAATCAATTTCCCCATTTTTGCTAACATCTTATTGTTCGGCCAATAATTATCCCAAACAGCTCATTCGGTTGGGGGGGGGGTCATAAAATTCAATTTCTGCCTGGGAGCCACAGATGTGCGTACAGCCATCCATAGAAATCAATGACTGTATGTAGTACTAGTACACATGCGCACGGACGTACACCCCTGGAGGCAGGGCCGGTGCTACCACAAAGCAAAACTAGACAGCCGCCTAGGGCACCCGGCCACTAGTGTTCCTACTCTCTTCTCGCTGCAGCAAGCAACCAAGTCTCAGCATCAGCAGGCAGCCACCGCTCCGTTCGCACATAGTGTCAGAGGCACAGTGGCGGCGGAGGACTGTGTCTGTGTCCCGACTCCCAAATGAATGGAAGCAAGCAAACTTTCATTGATGGGCGCTGGTGAGGCTGCATTGATGGGCGCTGGTGAGGCTGCATTTGATGGGCGCTGGTGAGGCTGCATTTGATGGGCGCTGGTGAGGCTGCATTTGATGGGCGCTGGTGAGGCTGCATTTGATGGGCGCTGGTGAGGCTGCATTTGATGGGCGCTGGTGAGGCTGCATTTGATGGGCGCTGGTGAGGCTGCATTTGATGGGCGCTGGTGAGGCTGCATTTGATGGGCGCTGGTGAGGCTGCATTTGATGGGCGCTGGTGAGGCTGCATTTGATGGGCGCTGGTGAGGCTGCATTTGATGGGCGCTGGTGAGGCTGCATTTGATGGGCGCTGGTGAGGCTGCATTTGATGGGCGCTGGTGAGGCTGCATTTGATGGGCGCTGGTGAGGCTGCATTTGATGGGCGCAGGTGAGGCTGCATTTGATGGGCGCAGGTGAGGCTGCATTTGATGGGCGCAGGTGAGGCTGCATTTGATGGGCGCAGGTGAGGCTGCATTTGATGGGCGCAGGTGAGGCTGCATTTGATGGGCGCAGGTGAGGCTGCATTTGATGGGCGCAGGTGAGGCTGCATTTGATGGGCGCTGGTGAGGCTGCATTTGATGGACGCTGGTGAGGCTGCATTGAAGGGCGCTGGTGAGGCTGCATTGAAGGGCGCTGGTGAGGCTGCATTTGATGGGTGCTGGTGAGGATGCATTTGATGGGCGCTGGTGAGGATGCATTTGATGGGCACTTCAAGATGGGGTATACATGGGCAGGGAAAAGGGGGTGGAGCCAAGGGGGGACAGCAAAATAAGATTTTGCTTAGGGTGTCAAAAATCCTTGCACCAGCCCTGCCCTGAGGGCGGCTCACACCATGAAACAGTGTGTTCCTTTGCAATTCACATGCAAACTGGTGCAGTGGATTTCAGCCTATTCATCTGAATGCTTCCCTTGGAGTCGGATCGCGTGCCTGCGCGATCCCGATGTGCTCGTGTCACCCAGACATGGCGCATCTCGGATTGGCAGGAGGGCTCTGTGATTGGCCCTCCTGATCACATGATGGCAGTGTCCAATCACAGCCATCATGTGATGTAACTAGAGAGACGTTTGCTAGGCGATCGGCTCTCCTTCTCCTCACACAGAGCTTGTTAGTGAGGAAAAGGAGAGCGGATCTCTGCAGTCGGCCGGTGATGAGTGTGTATGAGCTGTTTTTTGGGGGTTTTTTTTGTTTTTTTAAACAATGATCACCAGCCTAGTGTCCCCACACAGTAAAAACACCTGTCCCACATATGTCCCAATAAAATCATCTGCCCCAGTGATCATCTGCGCACATCTGCCCCAGTGATCATCTGCACACATCTGCCCCAGTGATCATCTGCACACATCTGCCCCAGTGATCATCTGCACACATCTGCCCCAGTCATCATCTGCACACATCTGCCCCAGTCATCATCTGCACACATCTGCCCCAGTCATCATCTGCACACATCTGCCCCAGTCATCATCTGCACACATCTGCCCCAGTCATCATCTGCACACATCTGCCCCAGTCATCATCTGCACACATCTGCCCCAGTGATCACACAAACCAAATGTCATACACTTATCAAGATTCTTTTTTACCAAAGACATGTAGCAGAATACATTCTGGCCTAAATTTTATGACGAAATTAGATTTTATTGGATTTCTTTTAAAACACAAAGTAGAAAATATTGTTTTGTTTTTTTTTTTTTTTTCAAAAATGACACTTATTTTTTCACTTATATCGCACAAAATTTAAAACCCAGTGGTGAATAAATAGCACCAAAAGAAATCTCTATTTGTGTGAACAAAATGATAAAAATTTCATTTGGGTACAAGTGTAGCATGACCGGGCAGTTGTCAAAGTGCGACAGCGCTGAAAGCTGAAAATTGCCCTGGGAAGGAAAGGGGGTAAACGTGGCCCGGTATTGAGGTGGTTAATTGGACTTTTGTCAAGCCAAATGTTGCTTTCTTAGCTACCCGTGTCTCACATTTTGGTCAAATGTTTTAAACCGGCAGAATTTTAAAGTCGTCAGTAGGGACCGAAAGTCTAACTTTTCTGAAGTCTATAAAAAATAATTATATATATATTATATATATCTATATCATTTCCAGAATGACTGCAGCCTCTGGTCACATGATTCTTTGCTTTACTGTCTCGCTCTGCTGTGGTCCCAGTAAGTAGATAGAGCTTGGGATGCACTGCGTTTTCACAGGCTCAGGCCGGGCTTTTAGAATAGATCAGCAGCTACAGGGAATTGGTTTAAAAAAAAAAATGCATTGTGGTGCGAAAGACGATTGGCAGAATGAAAATGAGAAGTACTCAGCAGATCGTCTCTGCCGGCCGCAGTCAGTTTTAAGACAACAGTTTTGTATTTGTGTGACGTGTACCTTTAGGAATATAGCGGAGTGTTTCTTTTGTAGGTGATAAGCCGTTAGTCAATATGCTTCTGAGAACAAAGCCGCGGTTCACACTCTGTACACAGCAAATGACTATTCAGCTCCAGTCCCTTATTATATTATTATTATTATAGGCTCCTATTAGACAACAGTGACCCTGTGACCTATAGGATTGTGTCACATAGAGAAACGCTGACCTATCACTGGATGTATTCACTTCACACATACAGCAGGATAAAGGCCAACAATGATTTGCGGGGGGGGGGGGGGGGGGGTTTATCTGTACCAAGTTGTCCCCTGTCACTGCTTTCCAGAGACAGCTCTGGGAGTAAACATGGACACTCCCTGCACTGCCAATCAAAGGGCCTGGCGTCCCGGTATGCTGCATTAACACACGTGCTTCATGCACATTTATTTGCACAATAACGTGTGTTGCATTAAGGCAGCCTATTCAAATGAATGTATTTGTCAATGCATAAAAAAAATAAATAAAATTTATAAAACATTTTTGGCAACCCAGTGCACCACATTACATGGATGGTAATGTCTTACTGTACATTGTGGTGTGACATATGTAACATATGTGTGTTGGAGCTGCATGGTCTTAGTGCCCTTTTGGTGCAAGATGGATAAAAAGATGGCTAAAGACAGATGAAGTATAGAAGGAGGTATAGATATAAAAGTATAGAAGGAGGAGGTATAGATATAGAGGTATAGAAGAAGGATGTATAGATATAAAAGTATAGAAGGAGGTATAGATATAAAAGTAGGATGTATAGATATAAAAGTATAGAAGGAGGTATAGATATAAAAGTAGGATGTATAGATATAAAAGTAGGATGTATAGATATAAAAGTAGGATGTATAGATATAAAAGTATAGATATAGGAGGTATAGATATAGAGGTATAGAAAGAGGTATAGAAAGAGGTATAGATATAAAAGTATAAAAGAAGGATGTATAGATATAAAAGTATAGAAGAAGGAGGTATAGATATAGAGGTAAAGAAAGAGGTATAGATATAAAAGTATAGAAGAAGGAGGTATAGATATAGAGGTAAAGAAAGAGGTATAGATATAGAAGTATAGAAGAAGGAGGTATAGATATAAAAGTATTGAAGGAGGTATAGATATAACAGTATAGAAGGAGGTATAGGTATAGAAGAAGGAGGTATAGCTATAGAGGTATAGAAGGAGGTATAGATATAAAAGTATAAAAGGAGGAGGTATAGATATAAAAGTATAGAAGGAGGTATAGGTATAGAAGAAGGAGGTATAGAAGGAGGTATAGATATAAAAGTATAGAAGGAGGTAGAGATATAAAAGTATAGAAGAAGGAGGTATATATAACAGTATAGAAGGAGGTATAGATATAACAGTATAGAAGAAGGAGGTATAGATATAGAAGGGGGTATAGATATAACAGTATAGAAGGAGGTATAGATATAGAAGTATAGAAGAAGGAGGTATAGATATATAACAGTATAGAAGGAGGTATAGATATAAAAGTAAAGAAAAAGGAGGTATAGATATAAAAGTATAGAAGGAGATATAAATATAAAAGTATAGAAGGAGGTATAGATATAAAAGTATAGAAGGAGGTATAGACATAACAGTATAGGTATAAAAGTGTAGAAGGAGGTATATATATATATATATATAACAGTATAGAAGGAGGTATAGGTATAGAAGAAGGAGGTATAGCTATAGAGGTATAAAAGGAGGTATAGATATAAAAGAAGGAGGTATAGATATATAACAGTATAGAAGAAGGAGATATAGATATATAACAGTAATATAACAGTATAGAAGAAGGAGGTATAGATATATAACAGTATAGAAGAAGGAGGTATAGATATATAACAGTATAGAAGAAGGAGGTATAGATATATAACAGTATAGAAGAAGGAGGTATAGATATATAACAGTATAGAAGAAGGAGGTATAGATATATAACAGTATAGAAGGAGGTATAGATATAAAAGTAAAGAAAAAGGAGGTATAGATATAAAAGTATAGAAGGAGATATAAATATAAAAGTATAGAAGGAGGTATAGACATAACAGTATAGGTATAAAAGTGTAGAAGGAGGTATATATATATATATATATATATATATATATATATATATATATATATATATATATATATATATATATATATAAACAGTATAGAAGGAGGTATAGGTATAGAAGAAGGAGGTATAGCTATAGAGGTATAAAAGGAGGTATAGATATAAAAGAAGGAGGTATAGATATATAACAGTATAGAAGAAGGAGGTATAGATATATAACAGTATAGAAGGATGTATAGATATATAACAGTATAGAAGAAGGAGGTATAGATATATAACAGTATAGAAGGATGTATAGATATATAAAAGTATAAAGTGTAAACATCATCTAATAATAAAACCAGCAGTATGTTTTTCCCATGTAGTGAACGGAAACAAACATTGTGCTGTACAGAACACAGCCCCCCCCCCCCTATCTCCAGTAATTGGGGGACACAAGTGACGTCACGGGTGTGTGGCTGTGCTGACCAGGATTTAGCGGTGACCCCGCTCCATGTACACAGCAGTCCCGGGAAAAGCGGCGGAGGAGGAGTGATCAGTGGTGCCCCCTATAGGGCGGGTAGAGCGGTGGTCTTACCCTGCAGAGGCTCTTCCTGCACACCGTGTCCTCCATGCTGAGACATAATGCTCGGTGCTCCGGGCTCCGCACTCTTCTCCCTCCACACCTGCCTACCACAGCTGTCTTTGTCACCGAGCTTGTTATTGTTATTGCTCTGAGCTCTGGTGACGCCGCACACGTAGCCGCCATCTGATTGGCCGGCCGCACATTCCACCCACTGAGCTGGACGGCAACGTTCCAAGGAGGAGGAAGCGGCGCCTCCTATTGGTGGGCTCGGAGTTCCACGCGTTGTGTAGAAGTTGGCTGTGATTGGCCGCTCCAGGGATCTGTCATTGGTCCCCTTGTCATTGCTGGAGGGGGGGGGGGGGGTGCACAGGAATCCCAGGGCAGAGGGGTGGACGTGTCCACTGATTCATATTCCCACTTCTAAATATAACCCCAGGTCTATTTATAGAGGGGGCAGGATTATCAGATCTGTCTACAGAGGATCACAGCTCCCAGCCGGCTCTCCCTTCAAGGGACTGTCCTTCTTTCCCCCCTTAGGTGCCCCTAGATGTATCTGATGTACTGTATATTGTTCTATAGAAATAAAAATAATACTTCTTAACCACTTCAGCCACTGAAGGTTTTCCCCCCCATCAGGACCAGACCAGTTTTTTGCGATTCGGCACTGCGTCGCTTTAACTGACAATTGCGCGGTCGTGCGACGCTGTACCCAAACAAAAATTGACGTCCTTTTTTCCCCACAAATAGAGCTTTCTTTTGGTGGTATTTGATCGCCTCTGCGGTTTTTATTTTTTGCGCCGTAAACAAAAAAATAGCAACAATTTTGAAAAAACACAATATTTTTTACTTTTTGCTATAATAAATATCCCCCAAAAAATATATAAAAAAACTTTTTTTTTTTCCCTCAGTTTAGGCCGATACGTATTCTTCTACATATTTTTGGTTTAAAAAAAAATCGCAATAAGCGTATATATTGATCGGTTTGTGCAAAAGTTATAACGTCTACAAAATAGGGAATAGTTTTATGGCATTTTTATTACTAATTTTTTTTATAGTAATGGCGGCGATCTGCGATTTTTATCGGGACTGCGACATTATGGCGGACACATCGGACAATTTTGACCCATTTTTGGGACCATTGTCATTTTTACAGCGATCGGTGCTATAAAATTGCAATGATTACTGTAAAAATGAAACTGGCAGTGAAAGGGTCAACCATTAAAGGGATAGGGAGGGGTTAAGTGTGTCCTAGGGAGTGATTCTAACTGTGGGGGGGAGTGGCTGTGTGTGACACATCACTGATCATAGCTCCCGATTACAGGGAGCTATGATCAGTGGCAGTGTCACTAGGCAGAACGGGGAGATGCTTGTTTACGTTAGAACCTCCCCGTTCTTCCTCTCCGTGAGACGATCGCGGGTATCCCCGTGGACATTGAGTCCGCGGGACCCACGATCCTACTCACGGAGCGCACGCATGCTGATAGCACGGCGGCAAATTCAAAGGGACGTACAGGTACGCCCATTTGCCCAGCTGTGCCATTCTGCGGTTCATGCGGCAGTCGGAAAGCGGTTATTTGGTTTGCGCAAAAGTTATAGCGTCTACAAAATAGGGGATAGATTTATGGCATTTTTTATTATTATTTTTTTTTTTTTGTACTAGTAATGGCGGCAATCGGCGATTTTTAGCGGGACTGCGACATTGCGGCGGACAGATCGGACACTTTTTGGGACCCATTGACATTTATACAGCGGTCAGAGCTATAAAAACGCACTGATTACTGTATAAATGTCACTGACAGGGAAGGGGTTAACCACTAGGGGGGGGGATCAAGGGGTTAAATGTGTTCCCTAGGGAGGTGTTTCTAACTGTGGGGGGGAGGGGACTGACTGAAGGAGGAGAGAGAGATCGCTGTTCCTGATCACTAGGAACAGACGATCACTCCGTACTCCCCTGACAGAACGGGGATCTGTTTGTTTATATTGATATAAACAATAAAGCTGCGCTAAATTAACATAAATACCAATTACAGTGATAATGTGAATTATCGTGTAATAAGTCAGTGATGATGATAACCCAAAAATTGTGACAAGAAATATACACAATAGGCTGTGAAAAAAAGTCCGTGGTATCAGATAATCAAACGAGTGACATCCAAGAAAAAAGGGGTCAATCCGCCACTTCACCAAAAAGCACCAATGGACTAGTGAACCTCCACCATGTGAAATACAAGCTTACCAGATAGCAAGCTTAATGAAGCCCGTGGCTTTAACCCAGCCGGGGTCCTTGATCCAAGGCAACAGCGACAGCACTTCCGGTTCTGTGAACGGTCCGAACGAATATCCAATCAGGATTCCATGAAACCCATTACAGGTGGCTGACCGTTACCGCTGTGGCTCGAGTACCTATCCACACCTATTTGGAAGCTTGCTGTAGTTTGTCCAGCTGCTATATGTGAAAACAAGGTATATCCTCTGGCCTGGAACCACTGAAATGATGTCACATAAAAAAGGTTATAAAAGCAATGTAGGGAGAGCCTTGTCCGACGCGTTTCGTCCAATTTGGACTTCACTTTTTGATGCCCCTGTAGAAGTCCAAATTGGACGAAATGTGTCGGGCAAGGCTCTCAGTTCCCTACATTGCTTTTATAACCCTTTTCTATGTCATCACTTTTTATATCTTTGTATATTGGTTGGTTCCAATAAATGTATTTTTTGACCTGCACCATCGGAACATTCTATATTTTTCTCCCCATACCTTTTGGCTCTACGAGAAATTGGGACACTCCCACCAGGTGTGCTGCTTCCCTTGACTCGGAGGACATCATTTCAGTGGTTCCAGCCTAGAGGAGATACCTTCGGAGACCCTGGACCTCTATTACTATCCGGGAGAACCTTCCATCTGGTTCCCTAAGCCTATTTGATTCGGTGTCATTGGCATTCGAATTCACCTGCTCCGGTAAGGGTATTTTCACCTTCTTTACTACAAGAGTTATTATTAGATAAATCGTATGTCAGAAGACTTCTTCATTCTTATTGGATTTGCCATCCATCTTACTGTTTGGACTTCATCACCTTCTTTATATACACAATGAACTGGATCATACCTTTTTATCACTGAACTTTGTTAGTTCACATATATGTGTCTTTTGTTAGTGCTGCATTTTTTTCACTTTATCTTATTTGAATTCCATTCACATTCTAGTGTAGCTGCTTGTTATTTTATTTTGTTTTTATTGGGTCAGCGCAGTTATACCTTTCACACTATACTATACGCTATTGAATCCTGATTGGATATTCGTTCGGACCGTTCACAGAACCGGAAGTGCTGTCGCTGTTGCCTTGGATCAAGGACCCCGGCTGGGTGAAAGCCACGGGCTTCATTAAGCTTGCTATCTGATAAGCTTGTATTTCACACGGTGGAGGTTCACTAGTCCATTGGTGATTTTTGGTGAAGTGGTGGATTGACCCTTTTCTCTTGGACGTCACCCATTTGATTATCTGATACCACGGACTTTTTCTTTTCACAGCCTATTGTGTATATTTCTTGTCACAATTTTTGGGTTATTATAATCATGGACTTTTTACACGATAATGCACATTATCGCTGTATTTGGTATTTATGTTCATTTAGCGCAGCTTTATTGTTTGTATTGTTTTTGGCGTGTATCTCACTTTCTAGCTGCAGCTTTTAGTTAAGGGGTGATTTGGGTTAGCGCAGTGTTCCATATATTTCCATTTTGTTTATATTGATAGATCCCCTTTCTTCCTCTCTGTGGAGCGATCGCAGGTGGTCGTGCCCCAGGAAGACGTCACGGATGACGAAACATGTAGGGCGCTGCTACGCGCTGACACGTCATCACGCCCCACGTGACCCCGGATGTACAGGTGTTGTTTGTTTTTTAAGCTTGCTGGCTTTTTTTATGTCCTATGCAGCTGTGTCCGTTTTTTTTTAGCAATAAAGGCCACTGATTTTTTTTTTTTATATTACTACACTATGGGAGTGTGTTTTGTTCCTTTGCGCTGGTGACTTTTGTCATAGTGCACTCCACAGACCGGACTCTTCAATCCTAATCAGGATACCGCGGAGGACTTGCTGCGTCCAGCATGCCCTAGGTGGACGGAGGCTCGTTTTTAGACCCCGCAGAGAGCTAACTCTGCTTGCGCAAAAGACCTTGCTCTTTATGGGGTCCACCGGTTCCGGTAAGGGTCCCCACGCACCGAGTGGGGTTTTGTCCTTTGACTTGAGGATCTTCCTCCCCTTCACCTTGTCTCCTCCCTTTCTTTTTCTTCGTTGGTGAAGGTGGAAGGATTTTGGACTTTACTACTCTTTTGGGATTATTATTATTTTTCACATTTTATTTACTGACTCAATTGTTATTTTTATTATTGTTGATGAAAAGTTTTTCATATAGACTTTTACACACAGATTTTTATTCACTGTTTGTTTTAGAATTTGTTTCATTGCAACAGTGCACCTTTTTCTGTGTTTTTTTTTCATTGGTTTACACAAGATTACTCACGCTATCAGCGCAACTTATTTGTACACATTTGATCACTCTGTACTCCCCTGACAGAACGGGGATCTGTTTGTTTACATTGATAGATCCCCGTTCTGCCTCTCTGTGGAGCGAGCAATCGTAGGTGGTCGGCGCCACCTGCAACCACGCGCATCAGCCCCCCGCTGTGCGCCTGCTATAGCTGTTAAGGGGACCCACGTACAGTTACGGTAATTTGCGGGAACGAGCCGACCTGCTGCAGTATAATGACGTCAGCTGGTCGGCAAGCGGTTAAAGTAGATCTATAGGCAAAACTTTTTTTTTTCATTTTGGATAGAACATGGGAAGGTTATAAACCCCCTTTTTTTCGCCATCTGTGTCCCATTGCAGAGATTTCCCTTCACTTCCTGCCAAACAGGAAGTGAGATAAAATCCAAGGAATTTCTTGGGGACCCCCAGATCACCAGAACTAGTGTCCTCATTGGAAGATTTCCCCTCTATTACTTTTCTGGGGACAACCCAAAATTTGCATCATTTCTTTTACTTTCACTTTCAATGATAATGGTAAACAGGACAAATACAGAGGGTGAATCTCCTTAACCACTTAAGGACCGCCCCACGTACATGTACTGCAGCAGGGCGGCACTTAAAGCGGAGGTCCGCCCACCCCACGAAAAATTAAAAATCAGCAGCTACAAATACTGTAGCTGCTGACTTTTACTATAAGGATACTTACCTGTCCAGGGAGCCTGGGATGTTGGCACCCCAGCCAATCTTCGAATCGGCTGTCGGGTGCAGCCACCACCATTACCTGTAAGTGAACCCAGCAGTTAAGCCTTTAGGCTTCACAGCCAGTTCCCTACTGCGCATGCGTGAAGCGCACTGCACTTTCTAATTGGCCTGGTGGCGGAGAAGGGAGGAGGGGGGGGCTGAGCTTCGCCGCGGCGCCATCTCCGTAAGTGGGGAAGGGGACCTGTCGAAAATAGGTCCCCGTTTCCTCCTCCCCCTGAAAGGTGCCAAATGTGGCACCAGAGGGGGGGGAAACTAATAAGCGGAAGTTCCACTTTTGGGTGGAACTCCGCTTTATGCATAAAATCACGTATCTGTATGTGATCATCTTCTTCAGCTCTGGGGCACGCCGCCTGACCCCCGCTGTGATTGGAGCCAATCAGCGGGTTCTGCAGCCACGATGGTCGCCGGGCCACCTGCAATCATTCATAGGAGAGGCAGATTACCGTTCTGCAAAAGAGGAAAATGGAGGTCTCAGAAACATGGATCTCTGTTTTCCTTTAGTCAAAGCACATTTCCTACAGTTAGAAAGCACTCGCAGGGAACACATTAAACCCTTTGATCGCCCTGATGTTAAAACCTTCCCTGCCAGTGTCATTTATACAGTGACAGTGCATTTTTTTAAGCACTGATTACTGTATTGGTGTCACTGGTCCCCAAAAAGTGGCACGCAATGTCGCAGTCCCGCTAAAAATCACTGATCGCCGCCATTACTAGTAAAAAATATTAAAAAAATTAAAAGTCCATAAATCTATCCCCTATTTTGCACAAACCAATCAATATACGCTTTTTGGGATTTGTTTTTACCAAAAATATGCAGCAGAATACATATTGGCCTAAATTTATGAAGAAATTCGATTTTTTTTACATTTTTACATTTTTTTTATTGGATATGCTTTATAGTAGAAATTAAAAAATATTGTTTTGTTTTTTTTTTCAAAATTGTCGGTCTTTTTTTTGTGTATAGCACAAAAAATAAAAAACCGCAGAGGTGATCATATACCACCAAAAAAAGCTCCTTTTTGCCTTTAGTTATACTTTAAGGCATAGATCCATTTTTTGAGATAGGAACGGGGGACACCTTAGCAAAAGTATGTAGGCATAGGACACACCCCCTTAAAGGAGAATTATACAAAACAAACTAGTTAAACCCACTTTTTTTTTTTTTTTTTTTTTTAACCACTACTATTCCTTTATACTGATGTAGCGCCTACACTGATTTTCCGGGAGCCTGATGGTGACTACCGGGGGTAGGGATGGTTGACATACATTCTCAAGGTGCAGGTTTGTGGGCATGGTGGGTAATGAACAAGAAAAAAACATTGGGCGCCAGTCACTTTTATGCTTTAAACAATAGAGAAGTTTATTTCTCAGAACAGGAAAAATGTGGGAGAGAGGGGACAGGGCATAGGACACCCTTAAAAAACGATCAGCAACAGGCAGATTGGCAGAAAAATAGGTGAGATAAGGTAGACAGCAGTACAGAAAGTAAGAGCCTTGAAGCTGATCCAGCACATCTGTACTTTGTAGGACTGGCTGTCTCCTGTAGTAACTGAACTTTACTCACAGCTTCATGCACGGATTCCCTTGGATGAGTTCTCTCTTGCAGTCATCCCAGCCACTTCATAGCCTCCTGCTCATGAAGGGTCACCCCTGGTTCTTCTTTAGAACTCCATCCCTCTAGAATAGTTTCCGGATCTTTGGCAGGCTTTCCTCTGCATAACTTGAACACCCGGATAGGCCTCGGATAGGATTAGCAGCCATCAGCCACTTGGATAGCAGTCTAGCAGCCAGGAACTATACGCACATCCACCCAGGCCGAAGCCCTGGGCGGGAAGACTGACCCTGGTCACCTAACTTCTTTCCATTAAATAGCTTTTCCCAGCATGCATCACAGAGAATATGAATGGCTGAGAGAAGTATGTTTATCCATAACTTGCATATACTGTAGCTCATCATACTAATGTCAAAGGCAAAAGCACCACCTACTGACAAAGAGGAAAAGCCATAAACAAATGGAATTAGCACAGAAGTCATTTAACCAATAAACAATACAAATTAGCCAGGCTGGCTGTCACCCAGCATAACTAAATTTACCTGCAGCCCTACTTTTAGGATGAGTGTGCTACACTCTCCCCCTGCCAAGGAGACTACGTTCTCGGAGTCTGCAAAAAAACATTTGCTCTCAAGCCTGAGAGTGGATGTCCTGGCAAAAAGTGGATGGGAAAGGGTAAAGGAAAGGTTTAAACTTTGAGTACAAATACGTGTGGTATTCCACACAAAAACAGGTGAAAAATGCAATAAAGCAATGACATTACATCCTATCTATCTATCTATCTATCTATCTATCTATCTATCTATCTATCTATCTATCTATCTATCTATCTATCTATCTATCTATCGAAAATTGTTGGTGTTGAATCAATTTAAGACACTGTCTCTCCTTAACCAAGGAAGACGCAATATATAGAAAACATATATATATATATATATATATATATATATATATATATATATATATATATATACACATTTGACTACTCAATGTTAGAGAAAATAAGCATCACTGTACACACTTAAAGGTTCTCTGTCTTAGCCAAGGAAGACACGAGGGGTACAGGAACACCTGAAAAATAGAAAGGCATGCAGTATGGAAATACAACATCCTAGCAACATACTATATCGACCACTATGGTAATATCTATCCTAAAGCAAGCATTTATGTATTCATTTGAAATGTTGTCTGTCCTCAGCAGAAGAAGACAAGTATTATCATTATACATTACACTTAAGAACACATATCTACATATATCTATTTAGAAAAGAGAGGAAGACAAGAGTATATAAGGTAAATTCACCTTAGTATATTTTTAATATACTCTACAGTCCTAGCAATTAACTGTACACTGAAATATCAACAGTATGAAGTGGGCCCTACTCCCTAGAGCAGGGGTTTCAAAGTACTGGCCTATGGCCATTTACGGCCCGCGGACCGGTTACAAATGGCCCGCAGGCAGGGCCGATCCTGGGCGGGTGCACGGGGTGCACCGCACCCAGGCGCGGCAGAGGAGGGGGGTGCCGAAGTGCCTATAATGTCAGGTGAAGTGGCGTCTCTAAGAAGGGAAAGATCGCCCCCACCAAGTTTATTTCTTGCCCCCGCTTGTCACATGTGGCAGCGCGGAGCGTCTGGGAGCTTTCTTTCTGTCTCCTGTGTCCTCTCCCCGCATGCTGCTGCAGCCCAACACGCACAGCATAGGAAAACAGACACAGCACAGAAGAGCAGAGGGAGGATCTGCCCCCCCCCCGCCCACCTAGGTACTGATGATCGACCTCAGAGGCTGTGCCAGGCTCCGGATCCAGGGTCCTGCTGCCACCTCAGGGGGGGAGATTGTGGCGTTCTTGGTATGCTCTGCCACTAGGCCTGTGTTGAAGCCAGGGCCTGACAGGAGGAGAGGACTCGAGAGGCAGAAGATCAGGCCACCAGCTGACTGCCAGGAGGAGAGGTAAGTGAGCCATCACACAGAGGCTGTGCAAAGTCCTTAGTTGGGTGACTGGGGTTGAAATTTGTGAAGTGGGCGGGTGTTTGTGGAATGTGGGGGGTGTTTGTGGAGTGTGGGGGGGTATTTGTGAAGTGTAGGGGGGTGTTTGTGAAGTGTAGGGGGGTGTTTGTGAAGTGTAGGGGGGTATTTGTGGAGTGTGGGGGGTATTTATGGAGTGCGGGGGTATTTGTGGAGTGTATGGGGTAATTCTGGGTGTTAATAGTGCGTCCGCTGACACCAATGCTGGGGGTTAATAATGCGTCCGCTGACACCAGTGCTGGGGGAAAGGAAAGTTTGCATGCGGCCCCCATGGAATATGAAAACTTGTCCTTTGGCCCTTAGGTAATTTGAGTTTGAGACCCCTGCCCTAGAGAGTAACACCTTCTTCCAAGAAGTAAATACACATCCTATCTATATTCCTAAAGTACTATATTTCTAAATATTTTCCTATGGAGATGAAAAATTGTATTGTTCACTCAGATTGGCTCACCTATTACCATCTAGTCACAGTAAAATAAAAAGTCACTTGAATACCTTGCAGTCCATGCAGAATAGGTTTCCGATGTAAACTGGCCCCAGGTTCCAAAAGCACAGCCTACCCTGACTACCTAACTAGAATATCACATTGTCTCTGTAATCCCAAAGTCCAATGAACACAAAGTATCTTTATCTCCAAAGTTTAGTAAGTGCCCTTATGAAAAGTTAGCAGCTACAGTGTTTGTAGTTGCTGACCTTAAAAAAAAAAAAAAACGGGCGGACCTCCGCTTTAACTTAGGTCTTGAAGTAACAACAACTTGTTTTTAGTTTGCAAGCACACAGTAAAGAACAACTGTTTTTTCCCTAGTCACCGATTTCAGGGACTAAAGACTTGAACTTGCAGTGTTGCAAACTTTGCACAGGCAACATAGAAACCTGAGACATGACTCCGCCTTTTCCAGGAGACTGAGGCTATTTTCCACACACATCAAGGACAAGGACATGCTGATTTTGTTATTCTTTCAACGCAACAGATCAGCATGTTACTTTGGGTAGTGAGGAAAATTGGCAGTTCCGGGATAACAAACCAGTACATCACTTTAAGGGCACTTCCTGTGACTGCTGGCATCGGGAGCACAGTCCAGCAGTAAGGAGGCACAGGCAAAAGCGTCCCCAACAATAGGATTTCTTCCATGTGAAGTTGCACTTCCTGTGGAATAAACACAGCTAAACAAAGCAACAGAGCCATGTTCCATGGTGACTTGAGAACAAAACGGCTTGTGGCATCACCAGTAGTATCGTGGGTCCAGCAGTTGGATTGGCTTCCCTGACGATCCGATAGTGGTGATGTAATGCCGTAGGTCAGCTTGATTGAGCTGTCTGATGATAACACAGTCCGGGTAAATATGTGTATTTTCCTGCATTTCTGGGTGACAATTTCTTCACATCACAAACTGCAGAAATTTTCCGATCGTCTCTGATGGCAGTCTCAATCCACTGTGCACGTTTAAATTGGATCTCAGGAATCAGAGTCTCTGGCACATATGGGTACAGGTAACCATACTCTTCAGCTACCTTTTTCATCACAATACGCTGTAGTTTGGATAACTTTGGCAGCAGTTTAGGGTCTCCACAGCCAGGTAACACTGGAGTATCAGGAGCACACTTACCAGAGTAACCTGCAACGATATCCGGCTTCTGGGAAACACTTGCGGACACAGTGTCAGAGAGCCACTCAGATATTCTATCAGACAACACATCTGAGTCTGACTCTGTAGCAAACTCTTCAGCCAGGAGTAAGCTGGCCTCAAACACACAGTGGCAGACTTTCCTGACTCTGCTCCCTTTGTAGCTAAGGGTTTCACTGTCCCAACAGGCACACAGCCCTCATTCACATCTGGCTTGCCAGGTTCAGCAGCTTTCTCCCTGGGAGGCTCCATCATCAGGGAATGTAGGCGACCTGGCTTTGTAGTGGGCACGGTTGCAGTAGATATGGTAGTAGTAGATTGTGACGGGAGTCACTTTGGGTGGGGGGCTTGTGGAACCTAACTTACTTTGGAGAGCACTGGAAGCTCCTGGTCCAGCTCCCATGGCCCCTCCTATGTGTTAGTCACCCTGTGTCCATTCGGGGCACAGGGTGACCGAGAACCCCAGTCTGATCTGTACTAGTCAGACTCACTGTACAACCACACTGAAATGTTGTGTGTGTGTGTGTGTGTGTGTATATATATATATATATATATATATATATATATATATATATATATATATATATTGCATATTGTCTCATACTGTTGTGGACTGTTTGCTGGGTCGTTTGGGGTGTGGCTGTATTCTATTGTTCTTTTGTTTGTGTCTGCCTTGTGAGCAAAGTATTATGGGATGTATGCAGGGCCGGTCCTACCATGGGACCCGATGGGACCATTGGTCCCGGGAAGCAGGTTCTGAGGGGCGGCACATTGACGCCCAAGAAGACAGTGGTCCCGCCCGATCGGGCTCCACTCTGCCCACTTGCTCCGCTCCTCTCCTTATCCCACTATGTGGATGGCCCGGTGCCGCTGCGATTAGAGGTAATGGCAGAGCACTTGCTGCCATACTCGCACAGCTGGCAGTCCGCCCATCCTCTTTGCGGCCCCCCCCCCCTTTGCTGTTGACAAGAGAAAGTCAGCTGACAGCCAACAGCATACAGGGGGAGGAGCTTTCTGATGAGCAGAGCAAAAAGGGAACGCTATAGGCGCGGCTAACACTGAGAGAAAGTAAGTGCCAATAATCCCATCTCCAACACCCCTGCCCGTGTCTAACCCCCCTACCACCCCTGCCTGTGTCTAACCCCCTCCCTACCACCCCTGCCTGTGTCTAACCCCCCACCACCCCTGCCTGTGTCTAATCCCCCTCCCTACCACCCCTGCCTGTGTCTAACCCCTCTCCCTACAACCCCTGCCTGTGTCTAACCCCCTCCCTACCACCCCTGCCTGTGTCTAACCCCCTCCCTACCACCCCTGCCTGTGTCTAACCCCCCTACCACCCCTGCCTGTGTCTAACCCTCCCTACCACCCTTGCCTGTGTCTAACCCCCTCCCTACCACCCCTGCCTGTGTCTAAACCCCTCCCTACCGCCCCTGCCTGTGTCTAACCCCCCTACCACCCCTGCCTGTGTCTAACCCCCCTACTACCCCTGCCTGTGTCTAAATCGCCACCCCCCCACCCCCCTTACCACCACCATGGCCGCCTCTGTCTGAACCCCACCACTGTTGCATGTAAATCTGACTTCCTAATACATTTAATTTTGGTTTTAATTGTCATGATATAAAACAATGAATGTGGGGGCCTTTTGGTGGGCGTTATTTTTTTTTTTTTTGGTGGGGGGGGGCCGAATTTTGATCCTGGGCCCAGGCAGCACAATGTCTTGGGCTGGCCCTGGATGTATGTCTATGTGGATAAGCTGTGAGAGGGGAGGGGGGGAATTCCTCCAGTAGCCCCTCCCAAAGACAGTCTACTATAGGATAGTTGAATACTTGTGTGTCATGATACTGGAGGAGGTAAAGTTTACCCCGCCCTGAATGCAAAGGTGGGGGGGATTGTCCCGAGGGTTACCTCTGTGTACCTGTGTTTCAATAAACCGATCCATTTTCAGCTTGTAATTAAGCTAGTCTCGTCTGGTTCTTGGTTACAATATATGGCTGTAATATTTGATATCTGAAGGTCCAGATTGGAGAAAGCAGTGTACTGACGGAAGCACTCAAGCGGAGTGTGACGGGGATCCGTTACATAGATACAGGCACCCGAACGGGGTCATTGGTGACCACGAAGGACTCACAAAGAACGGTGGCAGTGGGAACTGACACTTCCACTGCAGGAACAGTGAGTCTGGCAGGTGCGGTGGCCTCTGACAAGGCAGGATCAATTCCAGCCCACACGGACATATGATGAGCGGTGGCAGTGGGAACTGACACTTCCACTGCATGGGCGGTGTTGCTGGCAGGTGCAATAGCCTCTGTTGTAGTAGCGGATTCTTTAGTGGACAGAACAGCCATGGCAGCTACCACCGGAGCTGCTTCCAGTGCAGCAATAGCAACACACTTGCCCCAATCTACTTGCAACACCAGTGGCGATAAGGCCGACGAGACTACCTCCAGTAGCAATTTCCCGCAGTGGCCGCAGGTGATCCAGGGCCGGATATTGGTAGCCAGTCCTGAGCACTTGGAACACAGCAGCCCAATCGCTTCATAGCCTCCCGCGTATAGAGCGCCAGGTTACCTTTAGGGATGAAGCACAGTCCGGTGTTGATAATAGCTTCTCTCAGCCCAACAGGCCCAGGGCTGACATCCGGTGCAAAGATTTTCCAATCAGCACTGGAAACTCCAGGATACGCCATGCTTGCTTCTCCGTCTCTCAGTACGTGGATCCAAGATCGCAGTTTGCGCCACCACGTCCCCTCCTTTGCAGAGCAGCAACTCCTCCCCCTGCTGAAGGATTGGTCCGGCTGCTCAGCAGAAACTTCAGCGCCTGCCTTTTCCTTCCAGCAGCGCACCAAAACTGTTATGGAGTCTGCCCTAACCCCTTCAGCAATGGCGTAAAGTGACAAAAAGACCAGGCTGACACTCTCCCATGAGCAAAAAAGACAATTAGGTTCGTAACTACGTGGTTTACAAGAACAGTAGCACAGTCACTGAGGTGCACGAACATTACTTGCCACTCTCCCACGGAGCCAAACAAAATTCCTGTGTGATTGCAGTCTTTTGCTAGGGGCGACCAACACAAAAATAGCGATTTGCCCCACGTTGGGCGCCAGATGTAGCGACTACCCTGATTTTCCAGGAGCCTAATGATGACTACTGGGGGTAGGGATGGCTGACATACATTCTCAGGGTGCAGGCTTGTGGGCATGGTGGGTGATGAACAAGAAAAAAACATTGGGCGCCAGTCACTTTTATGCTTTAAACAATAGAGAAGTTTATTTCTCAGAACAGGAAAAATGTGGGAGAGAGGGGACAGGGCACAGGACACCCTTAAAAAAACGATCAGCAACAGTCAGATTGGCAGACTCCTTAGACAAAAATAGGTGAGACTAGGTAGACAGCAGTACATGAATGAGAGCCTTTAAGCTGAACCAGCACATCTGTACTTTGTAGGACTGGCTGTCTCCTCTAGTAACTGAACTTTACCGAAGGGTCACCCCTGGTCAACGCCCGTGTTGCGCTGCTTTCCGAAGCACTTTTCAGGAACTCCAGAAGCGCTGCCCATTCATTTCAATGGGCAGGGGCGTTTTTTTGGAGCGACGTATACAGTGCTCCCAAACCGCTCCAAAGATGCTGCTGCAGGAATTTTTCTAACATCCTACAAGCGCAACGCCCAGGGGTGAAAGCACTCAGGCTTTTACATTCGGGCGGCATGGGAGGCAGTTTTCAGGCACCATTTCTAGCGCTAAAACACCTGAAAACTGCCTTAGTGTGAAAGGGGTCTTAATGTGGAGTTCCAACTGTTAAATTTTTTTTTGATGAATATTGTTAGTTTAAAACTTCTATTTATAGCACTCCCCTTTCTGAGATGTATCACCGCTCGATTGCCGATTTCATAGAGGAAGATCTCTTATATTCCCCTTTCCTGGCAATTTCCATACTGCTTGTGGGCATGTGAAGCCCTACAAGCACTATCTTCCGGGATCAGGTGCAGCTGAGCGACCAGCATGCACCGCCCGTTCTCGCGCAATGCGCAGGAAGTGCGGCCCGCAGCGCCGTACACTTCTGACGTTGCCATCACAGCGAGTGGCGTCATCGGAATTGCCCGCCCCGTTGTGATGGCAACGAAGCCCTGACTCCTGGGAAATGATGACACACATCTCCCAGGAGCATTAGTGAGCACGGGCGCCGAGGGAAGTGACGTCAGGCGCCAGGGAGAGGAAGTGGCAGATTATAAGGCAGATTACAAAGCACCCCTTAGCAACAGCCAGGAAAGAGTGAGGAAAAAAAATACATTTTTTTTTCCAAATGTTCTTGCTTAGGTTTATTGCTGCTGAATACTGCAAAGTACATTTTATGGGTGGAACTCCGCTTTAACCGCTTCCCGACTGCTGCACGACGATAAACGTCGGCAGAATGGCACGGGTGGGCAAAAGGGCGTACAGGTACGTCCCATTTAAGAAGCAGCACTGCGTGCGCCCATCTGATTCACCGTGAACGCGGTTCCCGCGCACTCGATGTCCGCCAGGTGCCCGCGATCGTGTCACGGAGAGGTAAAATGGGGAGATGCTTTTGTAAACAAGGCATTTTCCTGTTCTGCCTTGTGTCATGACAGAGATCACTGCTCTCTATCATCAGGAGCAGTGATCGCTGTCATGTGTGTTGAAGCCCATCCCCCTCACAGATAAAATCACTCCCTAGGACACACTTAACCCCTTCATCGCCCCCTAGTGGTTAAACCCTTCACTGCCAGTGTGATTTACACAGTAATCAGTGCATTTTTATAGCACTGATCACTGTATAAATGACAATGGTCCCAAAATAGTGTCAAAAGTGTCCGATGTGTCCGCCATAATGTTGCATTGAAGATAAAAATCGCAGATCGCCACCGTTACTAATAAAAAAGAATTAATTATAAAAATGCCATAAAACTATCCCCTATTTTGTAGACGCTATAAATTTCGCGCAAACCAATCAATATACGCTTATTGCGATATTTTTATTTTTTTTTACCAAAAATATGTAGAAGAATACATATCGGCCTAAACTGAGAAAAAAAATAGTTTAATTATATATTTTTGGGGGATATTTTTTATAGCAAAAAGTAAAAAATATTGCTTTTTTTTAAAAAATTGTCGCTCTTTTTTTGTTTATAGCGCAAAAAATAAAAACAGCAGAGGTGATCAAATACCACCAAAAGAAAGCACTATTTGTGGGGAAAAAAATATACACTTATTGACATTTTTTTTACCAAAGACATGGGGCCCAATACATTTTGGCCTAAATGTATGACTAAAGTTGAGTTTATTGGATTTTTTTTTATAACAAAAAGTAGAAAATATCATTTTTTTTCAAAATTTGCGGTCTTTTTCCGTTTATAGCGCAAAAAAAAAAAAAAACGGCAGAGGTGATCAAATACCATCAAAAGAAAGTTCTATTTGTGGGAAGAAAAGGACGCAAATTTCGTTTGGGTACAGCATTGCATGACCGCGCAATTAGCAGTTAAAGCGACGCAGTGCCGAATCGCAAAAAGTGCTCTGGTCAGAATGGGGCAAATCCTTCCGGGGCTGAAGTGGTTAAAGAAGTGCAGTGCCATATCGCGAAAAAAATGGCCTGGTTGTGAAGGGGGTTAAATCTTCCGGAGGTCCAGTGGTTAATAAGCGGATCTTCCATCGAAGGTACCAAGGTTTTTTTTAACCTTGCGGGTCTACAGTAGGTTGTTGGAAAGCTAAGGGCACTTCTGCTAAAAGCAAGATCCAACGCCAACAACCGTGCTTTGAATGGAAGCCTTGGCATTAGTGTAATTACAATTGCATGGCACAGCAGGCATCTCAACGAGCATTTTGGCAGTGGCCTCCCTTTGCTCCGGACATCATTTTTTCCTCCGGGCTCTCTCCCTTCTGGCACCGATGAGGATGCTGGGCAGTTTTTATAAGTGTCGGTTTGATGACGTTGCTTGCACTGGGGTGCTGGCTGCAGTGACTCTGCAAGGGCTGATAGGAGCTTTGCCGAATGCTAGCAAATGAGCTCATTCTCCCAGGAGAGAGCAGAAGCCTCAGTGCATCTCTGGGTAACAGCATCCCGCCTGTGAAAGCCATCCCTGAGCATCCTCTCTGATGCTCCACTTTGGTGGGTGTGTATGTGGTGAGCAGCTATTTCCCATTTGCTACATGCAGATATTTTTTTTTTTTTTTTCTTCCTCCCTCTCCCTCTCCTCTAAGCTCTGGTATTGCTCTGAATCTTGCTTCAGCATCCATCTCCTGCCTGCACAGAATAGGGCTTTACCATCCACGCGCAGAATGGATTGGTTTATTACGAGGATGTTTTCCAGCATGAATGATAAAAAGCATTTTAGATTTAATAGGAAGGACCTGCTGGTTGTAGAATGAATTGTGCATCCAACTGAGGATTGAGTGATCTGCAGGTAAAAGGCACATAGAACAGGAAACATCTCAGTGGCCCCTTCACTGTAAGGTCAGTGCTTTTTTTTTTTTCCTTTTTTTTCTTTTTTTTTCTTCTTTAGGTGCTTGCATAATGCCGACTTATATTGCAGTCGCTGGGGATGTGAACCCTTCCTGCAACATGTAGGCCTTATAAAGTACATGAATACTGTACGGCTGCAGCTGTACTGCCCTTGTGCAGCTTGACAAAAAAATCATTCTGAACAGGTGTTTGCATCAATTTTGGAATTGTCTTTCTTTTTTTCTTTTTTCTTTTTTTTTTTTTTTTTTATTGCATTGCTTTATATTGCAAAATAGATAAAAAGGAGCATTTTAGGCTTGTGGTATTTTTTATATCTGTGATGCTCTGCCTGCTAGTGTAGATGTATATGTGTTCATTGTTGCTGATGCTAACGTACTGTATAGGAGTTTAATGCTGTCTTGGGGCTGGTTTAATGTACAGTACTTTGTCATGAATTGCCGGTGGGGGAAGGACTCAATGTACAGGAATGCATTCACTGAGTGCATCCCCGATTGTCTGTGATGGTTAATCTGTTGGCTATTAGTATAAATTTTCATCTCCTGCAGAAACTAGTTCTGTACAAGAAGACAGGTCTCGGTGCTGGTGTAATCGTTTATTACTTTATGTACAGTTAATATATATATATTATTGTTATTATTAATAATTATATATAAATATTATTATATTTATTTATTTTTTACATTTTATTTTTATAATATATATATATATATTTATATATATATATATATATATATATAAATATTTATATATATATATATATATATATATATATATATATATATATATATATATATACATATATATATATATATATATATATATACATATATATATATATATATATATATATATACATATATATATATATATATATATATACATATATATATATATATACATATATATATATATATATATATATATATATATATATATTTACATTTAACGCTCTTTGTAATTAGTTTATACTATATGAACTATATAGAGCAGGCATGTCCAAAGTCCGGCCTGTGGCCCGTGGCCCGGGTTTTATGCGGCCCCACTGGTAATTTGGATATATATATATCTTTTGTGGCCCCCAGCGAATCCCTGAGCCCCCGCGCGGCACTCGGGGATTCATTGGGGGGCCACAAAAGATATATACTGTATTTATCGTTCCTCGGAGGGGGGGCGGGACAAGTGCCATCAGATTACATACAGGAGAATCTCCTGTTTGCTCGGTGGCCTCTGTAATAGGAAGTCCCGTCTCCTGGGCTGGCATTCGACGACTGTTCTGTCTATCATAGGAGGCGGGACTTTGTATTAAAGAGGCCGCCGAGTAAACAGAAAATTCTCCTGTATGTAATCTGTTGGCGCTCGTCCCGCCCCCTCCCTTTCCCCTCTGAGGCTGCAGATAGGCATGTATCAGGCTGCACTGATGGCAATGGTGAGGCTGCATTCATGTCAATAGGGAAGCTGCATTCGTGTCAATGGTGAGGCTGTATTCATGTCAATAGTGAGGCTGCATTCGTGGCAATGGTGAGGCTGCATTCGTGGCAATGGTGAGGCTGCATTCATGGCAATGGTGAGGCTGCATTTGTGGCAATGGTGAGGCTGCATTCGTGGCAATGGTGAGGCTGCATTCATGTCAATGGTGAGGCTGCATTCGTGGCAATGGTGAGGCTGCATTCATGTCAATGGTGAGGCTGCATTCATGGCAATGGTGAGGCTGCATTCATGGCAATGGTGAGGCTGCATTCATGGCAATGGTAAGGCTGCATTTATGGCAATGGTGAGGCTGCATTCATGGCAATGATGAGGCTGCATTCGTGTCAATGGTGAAGCTGCATTTATGTCAATAGTGAGGCTGCATTCGTGTCAATGGTAAAGCTGCATTTATGTCAATGGTGAGGCTGCATTCGTGTCAATGGTGAGGCTGCATTCGTGGCAATGGTGAGGCTGCATTCATGGCAGTGGTGAGGCTGCATTGATGGTCACTGACCCTTACTTTGCTTCACAGTTCTTTATTTAAAACTACATGTATTTCCTGAAACTTCCATCTTAAAGTGAAGGTGCGTGTTATATGCCCATAAATACGGTATATCCAAATAACACACCCATGCTCATCCTTAGACCCTTCACCACACATAGCCACAAAGGCAAGAGAATTCTTGTTGGGCAGTGTACTAGTTAATTTGCATTCAATTTTAATGGTTCAAAGAATGTCAGGCAAAATGATCGGCCCTCACGCATGTTCACTTCATCAAATCTGACCCTCTTTGAAAAAAGTTTGGACACCCCTGATATAGAGTATACTTAGTATATACTATACCAAGCACTGGCAGCTGGTGCTAAACATTTTTTTGGGGGGGGGGTGGCAAACAAACCCCCCCCCAGGTCCGAACTCACCCCTCCAGCAGTCACGGCGCTGCGGCTTCCACCTGGCTAACCCGGTCTTCTTTAGATCCGCCTCCCTGTCCTGATTGGCCAGGATGAAAAGCCGGAAACCGACAGCGAATATTGATTCGCTAGTATCACATGTGGTAAAAAAAATGACAGACCTCATAGAAAGCCATTAGTCCGGCGCCCCGCATGTAAACTAGGGGGGGGGCTGCACCCCTTATGGACCGGCTGCCACTGATACCAAGTATATATTGTGCTTTTCATCAAAGCTGACCATTGTATTTAGAAAGGGCCTAAAAACCATTATGACATCACTATCAGGCTTACTCAATGATGCGTTTGGAAGAGCAAAGAAACGCAAAGCTCAATAGCACAGGACAATTTCATTTTGCTGAAATCACACCAGTACAAAACCAGTAAAATAATATGAATGGAGCATGAGGTTTTCTGTCACCTGCATAACTTCTCTTGAATCAATCTTTTGGGGCCATTACTAATAAATCAAAGCATGAAAACATTCAGAATTCACATAGTGGTCTCAAATTTTAATGGAATAATGCAATTACATAGTCATATCTTTGAAGGCTAACTCCACCTATTACAAAAAAAATATAAATGCTCTTATTTTGGCTGGAAAAAAGTATGCAATTATTATTTTTTTGCAAATGAGCCTACAAAGCAATGCAATCGTGACCACTGGATGGATCTGTTCACACCGAGGTATGGACTTTAAGTTAGAGAGCTGGAGGAAGTGATCGCTGCACTCCTGTCCCATTGAGAGCCGCAAACTACAAGTGGTGGCAGACAGGACTTGTAGTTCATTCATTTACAGATTTTTGTTAATGAATGGTGCAGATCTGCAGGCCTGCCGCTGCACAGCCACACAAATTTCAAAAGTGACAGTGGCTGTGGGGATGAAAACCCTCTACATGCTGTCATGGGTGGCAAGAAGGGGGTCTGGGGGAGGTTTGGGGGTGGGGAGGGTCCCATTTGCACCATGTTACATCCAACACCCTAAACACGGGTGTAACATGTAACATCGTACAAAAGGTTGAATTAGTCTTTAAAGGGAATGTTATATGTTTCGATGTGTTGTTATATGGGTAGATCAGCTTAAAGTGGTGTTCCGGCCGAAATTATACTTTTTAAATAAAAATACCCCTATAATACACAAGCTTAATGTATTCTAGTAAAGTTAGTCTGTAAACTAAGGTCTGTTTTGTTAGTTTATAGCAGTAGTTTTTTATTTTATAAACTTACAGCAGGCCGTGGCCATCTTAAGTGTGGGCATCTGAAGCCAGACTGTATTTCTTCCTGGATCTCATCCTTGCAGATCTCGCACATGCAGTGTAATAGGTTTCAGGTCAGGTTTCCATAGCAACGGCAGTTTCAGAGGAAGTTGCCGCCCCTTCCCAGAAGGCATTGCAAACAGGAAATGATGTGATGGGCCGCGGCCAGGGAGGAGGAAGTGAAAAATGAATACAGCAGATATACAGTAGGTGCTGAGAAAAAAAATTAAAAAATATCCAATTTGTTTACAGTGCACAGTTTAGTGAGGGATGCTGAAGAGTTGTAAAAATGGGTGGAACTCCACTTTAAGGTAAATAATGTGACCAATGTATGTAAATGCTTTGCTTCTGTGTATAGTTTATATTCATATATGTATATGGTGGCAGCCATATTTATTACATGCACAGGCTCTTCCTGTTTTATAGTGCTACTCAATGCATGTGCTGTAGTGCCCATAGCAGCAATTGATAAGCCAACTGTAAATCATGAACATGAGCGGTTGGGTTACCTTTTCTTTGTAGCGGTGGTATTAATCCCATATCACAACCTCAATGGGTGGTTTACCTGGTTCACCTGTATCTGTACAGAGACTAAACATGTTCAGTGCTTCCCCAGGCCTGCTTCGCTTCTGATCCAGGACAGCAGAGAAATCCTCCACACCCTGCCTGACACCCCGAGGGCCATGGAAAAAGACACCAGTACACCTGCCCTCACTGTTTACTAGATCCAACAAGGATATACAGACCCTTCACTTCATGCACTGTGTCATAGTCATCCGAGGTTGCCCATTAATGGAATGCCCACTCAGAAAACGTGTTTTTCTGCTTACTTTACTGAATGGTAAAATAGAATTACAGGCTCCAAATACATAAAACCATTATCATTTCTTCCATGGAGTCCAATAATCCTGCACTGTGGTACATAGCCTACCGTGGGCTATGTCTGCATCCTTGGCCATAGGCTGCACAGATCTTTTCTATTGAATGACTGGACTAGGCCAAGAACTGGGGCTTGCTTAGGGGGTGGCTTGTGTACCACCACCTGCTGGAGCTCTCCATGGTACTGCTATTCCAATATACCACTCTACCAGCGGCTCCAACCCTAGTATATATATATCCAGCAAGGGGAAAGGAAGACCAGGCCAGACTGGCTGGGGACAGGGAGGAGCCCCACCATGAAAGGAAAAGTAACCCCTCTTACATGTTTACTGCTCCTTCTCACAGTACAAATCTCTGAGTGGGATGACTTATGCGAGGTGCACACTATAAAGAACCTGACACATTGCTATACTAACACAAGTGATGTTAGTACAGTGGTCTCCCCTGCCATGCTATTGTGTTCTGACAGGGGGACCACCCCCTACCCCCACCAGAACAGACTGATCGGCGCTTGCAACCATTGGCTGCGAGAGCTGATCAGATGCCAGTTGGCAGCTGGTTTTCCAGCATGTCATTCGATAGAGGCCAGACAGGCTGCTATGCACACTTGCCAAATATCGACTGGTTTCTGTTGAACCGGCCGATACCTGCCGAAATTAGCCCTATGTGTACCAGCCTTTACTGAAAACAACATATTGCCTATGCATCTGATATCTTAACAGCCGTTAAAGTAAACCTGTCATGAGCGAAACATGAAGGTTACCATTACTGAGCTGTAGCATTCCCAAGTGAGAGTTGGTCATTTTCTCAGTGGAAGGAGACCTCTCAATGTCAAGCCCAGAGGGCATTGGTGAAGTGTGTGTAGTCCAGCTGTGTATCTCAGCTAACTCACTTCTTCCTCTGATATATGCTCATATATTTCATTACCATTCCGGCTCAAAACTCGGAAGACCACACCAATAGTTTAGCTACAAAATTAGCCAATTTCTGTCCCTCCCTTCCATTCTCTCAGTGTGGCAAGCCTCTTTCATTTCCTTGAACACAAACTTCACATCTCACCTGTACAGGTAGATTTACAGGTGACACGTGACATGTAGATAATCTCCCTCTTTGCTGAAACTTGTCATTTATAAAGCTCAATTTTGGGAAACTTCAAGAAACTGCATGTTTAAGTCCAGGGGACTCTTCCATGTGGCTAGACCTGTTTCTACAGCATCTTTTCCCCCATGCTCCAGCAGTCTAAGGTCCTGATGTCATCAAGACCAATGTAGGGTTCAAAGCCCTGCATAGAACATGAAGACACTGAAGGGCTGTCCACCACTGGAGCATGGAGGAGTGCCTTCTGCCATTGAAGCAGAGAATCAGGTAAGTAAGACGCTTTTGCTCTCCCCTAGACCTAAACGAGCAGTTAAGTCATGCAATGTGGGCGCAGCCCCGCTGCTAGGAGGAATTTTCTGATTTCACATAGTTCAGCCTTACATTAATGGTCACCATCATAGGATCAGACACGCTCTAGTATAATGTTGTTGGTTGATACAAGTCTTTGCGTCAAAGCACTCATCTCAAGGAGTTTTTTCAACTGTCTGGTCCCCTAGTACCCTCCATGAGAAGAAGACCTTTGCTTGTCTCTAACCTGTCGAGCATAATTGCAACTGCCGAAAAAGGTCTACTACAGCCCCTGCAGCTGCAGAGCTCCTCCACTCAGCATCCGACATCCTTTCTTTCAATAGGAGGAATATTTCCTTCAGTCATAGCTTTAAGCCTCAGTTACATACACTAGAAAGGGAGGAAAAGGGGCCATAGAGCTGTAAGAATCTTGTACAGACTTTCTGAAATTTGCTATTTGCCTTTATGTAGATAAGAACTTTCTCTGACTTCTTTATCTGCTTGACATACATGTCCAGTCAATGACTTAGGCTGCCCATACACTAGTTGATTTTTGTTTGAGAATTTTTTTCATTTTTGGAACCTTTGTTGATTTTTGAATGGCTACTGGGGTTGAATTGATTTATTTGTTTTTGACCATAGTGATGAGAAAATACGAAGGAGTGGGATGGAAATTTTTATATTGAACGAATGGATTCCTAAGAGTATGTCATTTTTGTTCAGGAAATTCCATTCACATCAAAATCAAACGTTGAAAGCAAATTACATTTTGAAGTGCTTTTTAACATCATTCGTCAAATCTATGCTGGTATTATAAAATGTACTGACAAGATTGTTTTTGTACAAATGTTCAATCGAAAATCTACCACTGACTGGCCAATATTAAGCTTGCCATATACTAGTGGAATTTTGTTTGAAATGTTTACATTTTTCAAATGCTCATTCAATTTTCTAATGGTTAGTGGGATCAAATCGATGATTGATTTTGAACTTAGCGATCAGCAAATTTTCGAAGGAGCATGATTGAAAATTTTCTTCCAATTGAGCATAACCTTAATGCCCCGTACACACGGTCGGACTTTGTTCGGACATTCCGACAACAAAATCCTAGGATTTTTTCAGACGGATGTTGGCTCAAACTTGTCTTGCATACACACGGTCACACAAAGTTGTCTGAAAATCCGATCGTTCTAAACGCGGTGACGTAAAACACGTACGTCGGGACTATAAACGGGGCAGTGGCCAATAGCTTTCATCTCTTTATTTATTCTGAGCATGCATGGCACTTTGTCCGTCGGATTTGTGTACACACGATCGGAATTTCCGACAACGGATTTTGTTGTCGGAAAATTTTATAGCCTGCTCTCCAACTTTTTGGGTCGGAAAATCCAATGGAAAATGTGTGATGGAGCCCACACACGGTCGGGATTTCCAACAACAAGGTCCTATCACACATTTTTTGTCGGAAAATCCGTCCGTGTGTACGGGGCATTACTGTGAATGTAGTTTTCATTCTGGAAAAATCATATATATTGTAATACACATGTGCTTGGCAGAAAAGAAACCTATTTAGTTTGTTTGGAACTCCATTCAAGTTGCAGGCCTGGATACAATTTTAGGGGTTTTCAAACAAAATCATTTGACTCAAACTAAATTATCTGATAGCAAAATCAGGTGCTCTGAGGAACAATTTTTCAGAATTTTATTAAGAACATTGGAATGAAATTCTCCTTGTGTATGCCCAGCTCATGTAAGTACTGAAGTCAGAGATCAGCTTTCAAGCCAGCTATCTATGATTTTTGAAGATGGTTCAGCAGTGACAGCCCCAGGATTTCTGGTATGGTACGACTAAATTCTGCATTCTAGAACCAAATATTTCAGAAACGTTGACTAACTAGTTCTTTTGGTGATATTTGATCACCTATGCCTTTTTTTTTGCGTTATAAACAAAAAAAGAGCGTCCATTTTGAAAAAGAAAAACCCTAAATGTTTTACTTTCTGCTATAAAACATTTAGAAAAAAAATATGTAAAAAAAAAAAATGTTTTCATCAGTTTAGGCTAATATGTATTCTGCTACATATTTTTGGTAAAAAAAAATCACAATAAGCATATATTGACTGGTTTGCGCAAAAGTTATCGCAACTACAAAATAGGGGATAGATTTATGGCATTTTTATTATTATTATTATTAAAAATTATTTTTTTACTAGTAATGGCGGTGATCAGTGATTTTTAGCGGGACTGTGACATTGCAGCGGACAGATCGGACACCTAACTGACATTTTTGAAACCAGTGACATTACAGTAGTCAGTTCTAAATATATGCACTGTTATTGTACTAATGACACTGGCAGGGAAGGGGTTAACATCAGGGGCGATCAAGGGGTTAAATGTGTTCCCTGCAGGTGTTTTCTAACTGTATGGGGGACTGTGTGACTGGGAAAACACACAGATCCGTCTTTCTGCATAGCAGAATGACAGAATCTGTGTGATCTCCCCTGTCAGAACGGAGATCTGCCTTGTTTACACAGGCAGATCCTCGTTCTGTCACTGCTGGGAACGATCGAGTCATTGAGTCCGCTGGACTCACTGATTGGCTCCCCTGCTGGGCAATGGGAGCCCACGAAATTGAGTTCACAAGTCGATGTACACCTACGGCGGTTCGCGAGAATGAGCCAACTTGCCGCAGTATAATGGTCGGCAAGCGGTTAAAGTTGTGACTCCGGAGATAAACATTTTGCCATGAACAACTAGCTACCTGTCTAACAATGCCTTTAAAAGACTCTACGTGTATTGTGTGGGGGATTGCGGTTTCCTAAAATTGCTGGTGCTATAGGACAATACATTTGTGTTCTACTATATCTAAATGCATTAAAAATTACCTCATGGTTTGTAAAAATACGACAACTGTTGCATATATGTAAGTGGTGTTCATAAACCTTTTAATAATATATAGCTCCTATTTACAGTTACAGTATTGTGAGGCACTGCACTTACAGTCTGTCCTCAGTCTTCTAAGATGATTGACATTGGAAATCATTCAACCCAAAAGACTGAGGACATCTTGTTGCAGAAAGAGAGTATTGCAGTCCAATCTGCTTTTTTTCCTCCTACACCAAGCAGATGAATATGAATGGATTAATTCATATGTGAAAATAATAGCATTAAAAAGTCAAACACATCTTATGTCCTTAAAATGCCATAGCAGCGCTCATGTCAGTTCATCCACATGTGACAAGCTTTTATATGATTCCGGATATAAGATAGAAAGGGTGAGGTGAGTTATTTAAATAGGTGAAGCTCTCGTTACGGTGACCCTAGTTGTTGTCACTCGTGCACCAGATACCCAGAATGCCACCATGTGAGTGAGACACCCCTTAGGGTATACACTCACCAGATATTGCTATTTCATGTGCCTTAAGGTGAACATTTGTTGTCACTTCGAAGGCATCCCCTAATTCTGTTGGGATTCTATTAGGATGGAGGTATGGATGGCTCCAATACAGCAGGATCATATGAAAGAGTAAAATTGACACATAGCGTAATCCTGTTTTTCAAAATGTTATTGTAGCCAATAGCCCCATACATAATATACGTACTAGCTCGTTAAAACAATAGAGCAGTGTAAAGTGTAAATCGTAGCGTAGTCATCGGTCCTGCTGTGTAGGAAGCCACCTGTATCAAACGCACAGTCGCGCTGATTCCTTCCTGTGGTTCCCAGCTGACCGTGACCCCCAAACATCACTTCCGGTCGCCGCTGAGATCACGCAGCTGACGTGTTTCGTCACTTCCGACTTCAACCGAGAGCGTGATCTCACAACGTCACAATCCAGTTTAAAATAGAATAGGATCCGTGAGTCAGCCAATCAACCTATCGTGTACCAATCATTCCTCCCCCTGTGCACAAAACATAATATAGTCCGGCAACAAGGGGGAAGAAAGAAAACCACAGGTATTGACAGCCGAGTGACGGAAACCCGACATACTTTTGTTAATTGCAACAATATAAGAATGCTGCCATTCGCTGACAACATTGTTTAACAAATCTGCATAGACAAGTAAATATACATGTCTGCCAAAGCAGTAATATCCGGCTACTAAATCAATAGCAAGCTGAAGGAAAACTTTCAAAAGACGGCTGAAGACATTAGGTATACTTTTTGGTATATGCAGTAATAGGAAAATTAAGAAAACTAAAAATGATTAAAATAATTTTAAAATTAATCTGTTAAAAGATATATATATTTTTTTTGGAAAGATGTTTTGCAATGAACACTCAGAAGAATCCCAACAGAATTAGGGGATGTCTTCGAAATGACAGCAAAAGTTTACCTTAAGGCACATGAAATAGCAATATCTGGTGAGTGTATACCCTAAGGGGAGTCTTACTCACGTGGTGGCGTTCTGGGTATGTGGTGCATGAGTAACAACAAATAGATCACCGTAACGAGAGCTTCCCCTATTTAAAGAAGTCACTTTTTTTCTTATAAAAGCTTATCACATGTGGATGAACTGACATGAGCGCTGCTATGGCATTTTAAGGACATAAGATGTGTTGGCTTTTTAATGCTATTGTTTTCATTTTTGATATACTGTATTTATTGGCGTATAACACTTTTAACACTAGCACGTTTTCACCCTGAAAATCGGGTGCAAATGCGTGTTATACGCCAATACTTCAATTTTTGCTGACTCTGAGGGGACAGGGAGGGGGCGGGACGAGCGCCGTCCGATTACATACAGTGAGAATCTCCTGTTTACTTGGCAGCCTCTGTAATAGGAAGTTCCGTCTCCTGGGCCACCATTGGACCACTGTTTTGTCTATCATAGGAGATTCTCACTGTATGTAATCTGTCGACGCTCATCCCACCCCCTTCCCTGTCCCCTCTAGGCTGCAGATGGGCATTGATCAGACTTCATTGAAGGCAATGGTGAGGCTGCTGCATTGATGGCAATGGTGAGGCTGCTGCATTGATGGCAATGGTGAGGCTGCTGCATTGATGGCACTTGTGAGGCTGCATTGATGTGGACTGATGAGGCTGAATTGATGGCACTTGTGAGGCAGCAGATGGGCATTGATCAGGCTGCATTGATGGCAATGGTGAGGCTGCAGATGGGCACTGACCCGTATTTTGCTTAAGTTCCTTATTTAAAATTTAAGGTTTTTTTTCCCTGAAACTTCCCTCTTAAAATGAATGTGCGTGTTATACACTGATAAATACGGTATTTTATAGCAGCTGCTAACCTAATTACAAATGCTATTGTGTTTTTGTTTATAGAGGTTAAGATTTAGTTTTATGCAAGTTACATCAATTTTTGGAAGAGTTTTACCTCTGGCGCTTAGCGGTGCTATTTAGGCCGTTTTTTTCTTGCACTTTGGTTTATTTTGATTAATTCATATGCTGATTACTATCATGATATGTATACAGTTATAAGAATAAATTATTGTGTGCAATAGTTGTCTTCTACGATGAAAAAATAAACATCCAAAAAGAGTGTTCAGTAGAAGGAAGACAAAAGATTCCAGCTCGGCAGGTCGATTTTTTTTCCTACAATGTTGGTCTAAGTAAGACTATATATATGAACAAACTAACAGAGGGTTGTTCCATCTTGTTAGACCAAAGGTCTCCAAACCTTTTAGTACCAGGGCCACATCGATTATTTATTACAGATATTCATGGGCTGAAAAAAAAATCAGTTTCTAAATCAAGGAAGAATAAATAAATGAATGCGTTTGACTTGGATCTTTCTTGGAATCAGCATGGTATGATTCAGAACAATAGAGAAAGAACTTAAAGCGTTTGTTACCCCAACCCTTCATATTCCTGTTATGTGCCTGCTGTACCATGTACTTGTATGAGAAAGTATCCTGTTCTCTTTGTATTACTTCCTTTGTTGCTTCCCTGGTGTTCCTGCCAGTCCCCTCTGCTTTCCTATTAATTGACCACGCTAAGCAGGAGATCACAGCATGGTCAGTTCTCTAGCAATGCTGGGAACTTGGTCTGCTCTCCTCCAATAATCAGACTTGTCCTGACACGCCCCCGCTGCACAGCCATTCACTGGGAAGCTAAGTGTGCTGCTGCTGCTTCTTCTCCCCCCTAGCTCTTATGCAGCTGACAACAGAGGGAATGTGATCACTTATAAAAAAAGGGAAAAAGGGTATTTATAATGTTTTTTTTAATATCTATACAAAAATGTTTTGCTTTCATTTCTATGTTAAACTGAATGGGTTGTTTTAGAAGGTAATCTTTTACAATCATTTTAACTAAAACAAAGTCCCCTCTTGCATCAGGGTCCCCACCAGAACTCCTCTTACTTTAGAGTCCACATTAGGGATCTGTCAGGAACCATGAATCAGACCGAGACAGAGGTGCAGTAAAAATCACACTATTTAATAACATGGTTAAATGGTATAAACAGAGCAAACGTAGTCAAAACATAGCCAGAGTTCGGTAACCAGGATGGGTAGTCAGAACAAGCCAGAGAAACGGGAGTCCAGAGGTCAGCGAAGTCGGGTGCAGCAAACGGGATCAGGAACCAGAAGGGAAGTCAGCCAAGCAAAAGTCTTTCACAGGAAAACACAGCAGAGAGAGTCCGGATATGTTGACCAAGGCAAAGGGACAGAAGATCTGATCCATGCAGTTTAAATAGCTAGCAGAGCTAGCTGACGAGCAGGAAATGAAGACAAGGCTTGTCACTGTGAAATGAAGAGTACTGGCAATTAACTGAAAGCGGAGTGCAGAGCTCTGAGAAGGAAGGGCTGAGCCCACCCCTTACAGGATCCAGTTACATCAGAGTCCTCCTCAGATATCCCCTTACATTTGTACCTCCATCAGTGCCCCCTCTTAATTCAAAGTCCCCATCAGCGTCCCTCCTACATCAGTGTCCCCATCAGAGTCCCCCTTATATCAAGGGTTCTATCTGAACCCCCCTTACATGTGGGTCCCCAGCAGAGTTCTTCTTACATCAGGGTCCCCATCAGCAGAGACCTAGTTATCTGTATCCTCTATTGGTGTACATCAGTTGCGTGTCGGATAAAATCTTGTAGGGGGGCCATAGTTTGGAGACCCCAACATTAGACTATTATTTTATGTATGTGGCTAGCTTTTGAAAATAATGAATTGTATAGAACACCTGCCCAGATATACTTGGAGTTCCATTAACAATAACCTGTTTCCTGGGTGTCTTAAAGCAGTGGTCATCAACCAATGTCCTCAGGACCCACTAACAGGCCAGGTTTGCAAGATAACTGAAATACATCACAGGTGATATCATTTGCTGCTCAGTGATTGCAGTATTCTAGTCTGCATCTCCCCCAAGGTAATACATAAAACCTGGCCTGTTAATGGGTCCTGAGGACAGGGTTGGTGACCACTGCCTTAAAGAACACTTTGGTTATATTACACTTACGCTAAGTATGCAGGTGATCCATTCCAAATCCACTGGCTCCATGCTTGCTTGAGTTCAATGACTAAAGCACTGAAGTTAAAGGGTCAACATAACAGCAACAGCAACTAACTGTTTCAGAAGACAGTTAGCCATGACAATCCATGTGTTCCTCTAATGTTAGGTATGCTTCTTCTCTGGCTCCCTAAAAGGCCTTAATGGTTTCTCTGTGCAGCTCCAGAAACTCCATTAGTTGGTCGTCCTTCAGACGTTTCATGAAATAATGTGTCTGAGAGGCAGCTTGTTTTTCCTTTGCAAACAGTGCTTCAGCAGTTGGGGAATGACTATAAAACAATATTTTTCAACAGAGTACAATGGCGGGGGGTAGGACTGGAGGACGCTCTACTCTGCTATCATTAATAAAGGTTTGATTTGTCATTGTCACGGAAATGTATATTTTCAGCTGAAATTTTTCATTTGTGGATAGTTCGGGGAAAGTTTAGAACCCTTTGTCTAGTTTTACTGCTATTAAGGGCTCTGTTAAGTTGGCCATAGATGATTATTTTTTTTTCTTTTTCATTCAGTCAATGGGATCCATCCACACAAAAGAGGTGGGACAGCCTAGGTATCCTGGTAGGGGGACTCTCTGGTGTCAGAATACACTGATCAGCAGCTGCAGCTAACTGGCTGTACCCGGCTGATTGAGAAACATTTTCCAACAAGCCTGTTCGACAAAAGTCCAACAAGCATTGATACACATGGGTTGAAATTTGGCCAGGCCCTGGTAAACTGGCAGAATTTCAATCCATCTATGGCTGGCATTAGAGAGATTTCCCCTCAATTCCTGTCCTGCTCAGGGCCAAAACTAGGGGGAACATCTGCTCCGTGGGGGGTACTTTGCTCAGTTGGAGGGACAAAGAGAGCACTGATGCTCAGTGGGAAGACAAGGGCGGGCATTGGTGCTCAGTGGGGGAACAAGGGGGGCACTGTTGCTCGACTGAGCACCAATGTCCCCTTTTGTCCCCCAACTGAGCAACAGTGCCCCCCTTGCTTTCCCACTGAGCACCAGTGCCCCCTTGTCTCCCCACTGAGCACCAGTGCCCCCTTGTCCCCCCAGTGAGCACCAGTGCCCTCCTCGTCCCCCCACTGATCACCAGTGCCTCACTTGTCCCCCCCTTGCCCCCCCCCACTGAGCACCAGTGCTCTCTTTGTCCCCCCACTGAGCAAAGTACCCTCTACAGAGCACCAATGCCCCCCTTGTCCCCCACTGAGCACCGGTAACGGAAAAGTTAGGAAAGGAAAGTTAAAGAATCCACAAACTATGGTATATATCTGAAAATCGATCAGTCCTGATGTACTGACGGCCTCTCATTTCTTGAGGCCCAAAAATGTCAGGACTGTTCAAATACCCCCCAAATGACCCATTTTGGCAAGTAGAAGGTACAAGCTATTTAGAGGCATGGTGAGTTTTTTGAAATTTTTACACATTATGATTGCTTATACCAGTAAATTTCACTGTTATAGACAACCATTTTTACTGAATGAAACTGATTCATTCAGTATTTATTGTTGTGATTAGCTGTCATTGGCACTGTCTGTACCATGTGATCACTGTGACCAATCACAGCTAGCAACACAATTAGACACAATGAATGGCATGAAAGGAAGTCATTCATTGTTTACAATTTTCATGAAATCAGTTGTGATTGGTCACAGCGATCACATGGTATCATGGTAGCCGGCCATTGACAGATTGTGCCGCAGGTGCTTTCCAGGAGGACATCATATATCCACTCGTTCCGATGAAAGTCCCACCCGGCCACAGGAATTCAGTGTAGGACCGGTTCACACCGCAATCCAGCGTCTTTTTATCTCTGCATCAAAAACACACGGATAATAGGTTATATGGTTTCCAATGGCATAGTTCACACCAGTGCGGTCAGTTCCAGTGCATTCCAGTTTTAGAAACAAAAGTAGAACATGCTGCATTTTTTCTGCAATGGTAAAATGCACCAAAAAACGCACAGGAATGCACCTAAGTGCATCAAAAACGCACCGGAACGCACATGTGCTTATTTAAGGTGAGGAAACAAAGAGGGGAAAAATGCACCTGAACGCATAATAAACACGCATCAAAACCGCGCATGCAGAAACGCATCCGGGACTGCGTTTCTATGGTGTGAACCGGCCCTGGGACAGAAATTCATAATGGATTGACTCGAAATAGGGGTCCATAAATTTGAAGGAAAATAACGATGTTCCTTATAGCCCCCCTCTGGAATAATGACTTGCCATGTAAGATATTCTAAGCTTGTTGAAGCATAAACTTATATGTGGATATTTCAAAAACAAAAGATGTAAGTGGAGATATCACAGAAACTGCAAAAGGCATCTGGGACATAAAGACATAAGTTGTCAATTGGTACAAGAGGAGCATTGTGTGCCTGGTCATTACTGACATAACTGTGTCTAAATGTGCCTGTTTGTAGCCCTGTATATCATATCCAGTCTCGGCCAGCTTGGCTTTTTTTTTTGGGGAATGTAAAGTTTGCAAATTTTTTCAAATGAATATGTAAAAGAGGTTAGCTTATTGTAAATTAGGAAATCTGTGCTTTTTACAGCTGAATTCCAGGAATTTTACATAGTTACATAGTAAGTGAGGTTGAAAAAAGACACAAGTCCATCAAGTCCAACCTATGTGTGTGATTATGTCAGTATTACATTGTATATCCCTGTATATTGCGGTCATTCGGGTGCTTATCTAATAGTTTCTCAAAGCTATCGATGCTCCCCGCTGAGACCACCTCCTGTGGAAGGGAATTCCACATCCTTGCTGCTCTTACAGTAAAGAACCCTCTACGTAGTTTAAGGTTAAACCTCTTTTCTTCTAATTTTAATGAGTGGCCACGAGTCTTGTTAAACTCCCTTCTGCGAAAAAGTTTTCTCCCTATTGTGGGGTCACCAGTACGGTATTTGTATATTGAAATCATATCCCCTCTCAAGCGTCTCTTCTCCAGAGAGAATAAGTTCAGTGCTCGCAACCTTTCCTCATAACTAAGATCCTCCAGACCCTTTATTAGCTTTATTGCCCTTCTTTGTACTCGCTCCATTTCCAGTACCTCCTTCCTGAGGACTGGTCCCCAGAACTGGACAGCATACTCCAGGTGCGGCCGGACCAGAGTCTTGTAGAGCAGGGGAATTATCATTTGATCTCTGGAGTTAATCCCCTTTTTAATGCCAATATTCTGTTTGCTTTGTTAGCAGCAGCTTGGCATTGCTGAGCCTATCATCTACTAGGACCCCCAGGTCCTTTTCCATCCTAGATCCCCCCAGAGGTTCTCCCCCCAGTGTATAGATTGCATCCATATTTTTGCCACCCAAATGCATTATTTGACATTTTTCTACATTGAACCTCATTTGCCATGTAGTCGCCCACCCCATTAATTTGTTCAGATCTTTTTGCAAGGTTTCCACATATTGCGGAGAAGTCATTGCCCTGCCTAGCTTAGTATAGTCTGCAAATACAGAGAATTATACTCCTTTGTAAAAAGTGAAGGCACGCTATGAGTTAAAGTGGAGTTCCGCCCGCCCCCAGCAAAAACATATACTGTAGCTGCTGAATTTTAATACTAGGACACTTACCTGTCCTAGAATCCAACGATGTTGGTACCCCAGACGATGTTTCCATCGGCTCTCAGGTGCTGCTTCCGCCATACGTAGTAAGGGAACCCGGCAGTGAAGCCATGCGACTTCACAGCCGTTTCCCTACTGCGCATCCGCGATGTGCGCTGCGCTTTCTGAATGGCCCAGTGGACAATCCCCCCCCCCCCCGAAAGGTGCCACTGGAGGTGGGAGGAGTCAGATATGGGTGGATCTCTGCTTTAAGTCCAAGGAGGTGCATGACACCACCTGGGCTTAGCTCTATTTATATCCGACAGCTCTATAGTACTGCTGAAGGACAACCATTGCTGTACTTCTGGGATAGCAATGCTGATCCTTCTGAGCTCTGCATCTTGAACAGGAGAGTCGCTGAAGCTGTTATGCCCGCCCCTTCCCTTCTCCTGCCCATTCACAGAAGCCTTTGTATTATAAGAACACATTCACAAAATACAAAGGCTTCTCTGAATTGGCAGCAGGGGGGAGGGATGGGCATAGCTTCTCTGTGTGCCTTTCTCCTCTCTCACAGCTGTGAGTATTTCAGAGCAATAAACCTGTCAGATATAAATAATAGAGATAAGCCCAGGAGATGTCATACAGCTCCTTGGACTTAAATCATAGTATGCCTTAGTTTTTTTACAAAATGGCTAAATTCCTAAAATTCAGCTTTAATGTTTTAAAAATCGTAATTCTCTATATAATTTGTAATATATACCCTATGTACATTTGGGAAGCCACCCTCACCCATTACATGTGCACGCTCTGCTTCCTGCTTTGTAGCAACACGCAAGGCTCCTGTTGGAATCCAGCCAAGCAGAACGCTGAGGGGCATATATTGGTAGAGCAAATTTTTCATTATTTACTCATCTCTAGTGAAGAGCTATGGGCAGTCATTAAAAAAAAAAGATTGCAAGCGTTTTAAATGAGATTCTATGGATGGCTGGCAGGCTTAATCTTTATGATACAGGAGCTCAGGACTTCTAGGCACATTGGAGAAAGACTACTCTAATTCCACAAACGTTACCGCCTTCTATATTCACCTTCTATTCTTATTACAACTCTCACATTTGGCAATGATTATGATGTCATAATTGAAGATAAATCTACATATGTAGAATATAATACCATGTGTAGCGCTACCCCCCGAGAGGGCCGCTTGCTGAATCTGTACCCCACTGGTTGCCCCGACCGTGCAAGTCCTCCGACACCTCTGACACACTGGGTTTAGACATTTTAAATGATAATCAAAGAGTTACAGACACACAATTTAGGTGCAAAAGTTGAATAATGTTTACTGAAGAGCTAAGAGCATAAGGCCCCTTTCACACGATCGGACCGTTCAGGTCTGCCTGTCAGTTTTGACGGCGGACCTGAATGGGCGCTCCATGTTAGTCTATGGAGCGTCGGATGTCAGTGGAGACATGTCCGCTGACATCCGACGGATGGCTCTACGTCCGGGTCCGTCGCTGGCGGATCGGATCGGGTGAGATCAGATGAAAACGGACATGCTGTTCGTTTCCATCCGATCCCTCCATAGGCGGCAGCGGTGCCTGACAAGCCCCTCCCCGCTCAGTGAGCAGAGAGGGATCTGTCATCCGCTGGCTCAGCAGGGATCAACAGACAGATCTCCCGCTGAGCCGGCGGACCAAGGCGGGCTCCGTAGAAATGGAGTCCGCTTCGTGTGAAAGGGGCCTTAATCCCTAGTGACCCCTGAGGAAGTTTAACAGTAGCAAGAAAACAATAATAACAATGATTTAGCCACTTTGTTTCTACATGTAAAAATCATCATTTTTTTTCTGGAAAATTACTCAGAACCCCCAAACATTATATGTTTTTTTTTTAGCAGAGACCCTAGGGAATAAAATGGCGGTTGCTGCAACTTTCTATGTCACACGGTATTTGCGCAGCGATTTTTTTTTAAACGCGTTTTTTTTTTTTTTTAAAACAGTTTAATGAATTTAAAAAAAAGAAAAAAAACAGTAAAGTTAGCCCATTTTTTTTGTATAATGTGAAAGATGATGTAAATAGATGTCACGCTTTAAAATTGCACACACTTTGGTACTTAAAAATTTCCATAGGTGACACCTTAAAATTTTATTACAGGTTACCTGTTTAGAGTTACATAGGAGATTTTGGGCTGGAATTGTTGCTCTTGCTCTAACGCACATGGTGATACCTCACATGTGTGATTCAAACGCCATTTACATATGTGGGCGCGACTTACGTATGCGTTTGTTTCTGTGCACAAGCACGCGGAGACGGGGCACTTTAAATTATTATTTTTTTTTATTCTTTATTTTACTTTAATTTTTTTATTTTTTCACTTCCTCTTTAACCACTTGAGCCCCGGACCATTATGCTGCCTAAGGACCAGAGGTCTTTTTCCAATTTGGCACTGCGTCGCTTTAACTGCTAATTGCGCGGTCATGCAATGCTGTACCCAAACGAAATTTGCGTCCTTTTCTTCCCACAAATAGAGCTTTCTTTTGATGGTATTTGATCACCTCTGCGGTTTTTATTTCTTGCGCTATAAACGGAAAAAGACCGAAAATTTTGAAAAAAAATGATATTTTCTACTTTTTGTTATAAAAAAAATCCAATAAACTAAATTTTAGTCATACATTTAGGCCAAAATGTATTCGGCCACATGTCTTTGGTAAAAAAAATGTCAATAAGCGTATATTTATTGGTTTGCGCAAAAGTTATAGCGTCTACAAACTAGGGTACATTTTCTGGAATTTACACAGCTTTTAGTTTATGACTGCCTATGTCATTTCTTGAGGTGCTAAAATGGCAGGGCAGTACAAAACCCCCCAAATGACCCCATTTTGGAAAGTAGACACCCCAAGGAAATTGCTGAGAGGCATGTTGAACCCATTGAATATTTATTTTTTTTGTCCCAAGTGATTGAAAAATGACAAAAAAAAAAAAAAAAAATTTACAAAAAGTCGTCACTAAATGATATATTGCTCACACAGGCCATGGGCCTATGTGGAATTGCACCCCAAAATACATTTAGCTGCTTCTCCTGAGTATGGGGATACCACATGTGTGGGTCTTTTTGGGAGCCTAGCCGCGTACTGGACCCCGAAAACCGAACACCGCCTTCAGGATTTCTAAGGGTGTAAATTTTTGCTTTCACTCTTCACTGCCTATCACAGTTTCGGAGGCCATGGAATGCCCAGGTGGCACAAAACCCCCCAAAATGACCCCATTTTGGAAAGTAGACACCCCAAGCTATTTGCTGAGAGGCATATTGAGTCCATGGAATATTTTATATTTTGACACAAGTTGCGGGAAAGTGACACTTTTTTTTTTTTTTTTTTTTTTTTTCATAAAGTTGTCACTAAATGATATATTGCTCACACAGGCCATGGGCATATGTGGAATTGCACCCCAAAATACATTTAGCTGCTTCTCCTGAGTATGGGGATACCACATGTGTGGGACTTTTTGGGAGCCTAGCCGCGTACTGGACCCCGAAAACCAATCACCGCCTTCAGGATTTCTAAGGGTGAAAATTTTTGATTTCACTCTTTACTGCCTATCACAGTTTCGGAGGCCATGGAATGCCCAGGTGGCACAAAACCCCCCCAAATGACCCCATTTTGGAAAGTAGACACCCCAAGCTATTTGCTGAAAGGCATGGTGAGTATTTTGCAGCTCTCATTTGTTTTTGAAAATGAAGAAAGACAAGAAAAAACATTTTTTTTTTTCTTTTTTCAATTTTCAAAACTTTGTGACAAAAAGTGAGGTCTGCAAAATACTCACTATACCTCTCAGCAAATAGCTTGGGGTGTCTACTTTCCAAAATGGGGTCATTTGGGGGGGTTTTGTGCCACCTGGGCATTCCATGGCCTCCGAAACTGTGATAGGCAGTGAAGAGTGAAATCAAAAATTCACGCCCTTAGAAAGCCTGAAGGCGGTGCTTGGTTTTCGGGGTCCCGTACGCGGCTAGGCTCCCAAAAAGTCTCACACATGTGGTATCCCCGTACTCAGGAGAAGCAGCAGAATGTATTTTGGGGTGTAATTTCACATATTTCCATGGCATGTTTGAGCAATATATCATTTAGTGACAACTTTGTGCAAAAAAAAAAAAAAAAAAAAAAAAATTTGTCTCTTTCCCGCAACTTGTGTCGCAATATAAAATATTCCATGGACTCGACATGCCTCTCAGCAAATAGCTTGGGGTGTCTACTTTCCAAAATGGGGTCATTTGGGGGGGTTTTGAACTGTCCTGGCATTTTATGCACAACATTTAGAAGCTTATGTCACACATCACCCACTCTTCTAACCACTTGAAGACAAAGCCCTTTCTGACACTTATTGTTTACATGAAAAAGTTTTTTTTTTTTGCAAAAAAATTACTTTGAACCCCCAAACATTATATATTTTTTTAAAGCAAATGCCCTACAGATTAAAATGGTGGGTGTTTCATTTTTTTTTTCACACAGTAATTGCGCAGCGATTTTTCAAACGCATTTTTTGGGGAAAAAACACACTTTTTTTAATTTTAATGCACTAAAACACGATATATTGCCCAAATGTTTGATGAAATAAAAAAGATGATCTTAGGCCGAGTACATGGATACCAAACATGACATGCTTTAAAATTGCGCACATACGTGCAGTGGCAACAAAATAAATACATGTTTAAAAGCCTTCAAAAGCCTTTACAGGTTACCACTTTAGATTTACAGAGGAGGTCTACTGGAAAAATTACTGCACTCGATCTGGCCTTCGCGGTGATACCTCACATGCATGGTGCAATTGCTGTTTACGTTTGACGACAGACCGCCGCTTGCGTTCGCCTTAGCGCGAGAGCAGGGGGCGACAGGGGTGTTTTTTTTTTTTTTTTTCTTTATTATTTTTTTGCTTTTTTAATCTTACTTTTAAACTGTTCCTTTCATATTTTTTTTTTTAATCATTTTTATTGTTATCTCGGGGAATGTAAATATCCCCTATGATAGCAATAGGTAGTGACAGGTACTCTTTTTTGAAAAAATTGTGGTCTATTAGACCCTAGATCTCTCCTCTGCCCTCAAAGCATCTGACCACACCAAGATCGGTGTGATAAAATGCTTCCCCAATTTCCCAATGGCGCTATTTACATCCGGCGAAATCTAAGTCATGAAATACTCGTAGCTTCCGGTTTCTTAGGCCATAGAGATGTTTGGAGCCACTCTGGTCTCTGATCAGCTCTATGGTCAGCTGGCTGAATCACCGGCTGCATTCTCAGGTTCCCTGTTGAGACAGGAGAGCCAGAGAAAAACACGGAAGACGGTGGGGGGGGGGGGGCATTCCCTCCCACGGCTTGTAAAAGCAGTCTAGAGGCTAATTAGCCGCTAGGATTGCTTTTACATGAAAGCCGACCGCTGGCTGCAAAGAATGATACCAAGATGATACCTAAACCTGCAGGCATCATTCTGGTATAACCACTCAAAGTCGTGAATGGCGTACCTGAAGACAAAAAAATGGTTAACAATGGTTAACAATAAAGCACAGTAAAGTGTAAATAATTACACACCTGAAAAACAAACATGATAAAACATAATAACAATAACAATAAAACATTGCAGAATAGAATACAGTAAAAAAGAGCAGAACAATAGAGAGAGAGAATAGAGAGAGAGAGAACAATAAAACAACAACTATTTTTTTTTTATTTCATATTTTTTTTTTTTTTACACTTTTTTTGTAACTAACTTTTATAACGGTAACCGGTTCCAGGTTCGGGTCTCTCAAAATGCGATGGCATCTTGGGAGACCCTGTGAAATGGCGCCTAGTCTGTGCAATGCTGTACCCTACGCTAATACTCAACTAGTGAATGGTAGCGTTCAAAACATTCACCAATGCAAAGACCAGGATTGTCAGGACAGGAGGGACAATAATAGCGGGTGTCACGCCTATATCCGCGCTTGCTGCAGACACAACATCTTTTTTGGGGGGTTCGTTGGGTAGGGGTACTCGGGAGGACATAAAAATGCCTCTCATGCAGCCGGCTGCAATTGGTTGGGGATGTGAATGGGGGAAGTACGGGCGCTGCAGAAGTGGTGGGTTCCCAATTAGGATTGGCGAATGCAGCAGGAAGGGCACTATGGGCACGACGGGCCTGTGTTTGTCTTTTTGGTGGCAGCGGGACACTACTTGTGCTTGCCACCTCACCAGCTTCAACTGCACTTATGGGACTCGCCACGTCACCAAGTGTTACTGCAGTGCTGGTTTGACTATGACCGGGGTGTACTAGGCCGCTGGCGCTTGCCAGTTCACCAAAACGCTACCAAAAAACTGTTAGCGATCGCAGGGATCAGGCCTGACTCTGCGAACGCTGCAGTTATGCGTTTAGTGTTTTGTAAGTGACAGTGATCGATCGATACTGCACTTGGGTGGGCTGGGCCGGGCCGGGCGGAGGGGCAAAACGCAGGTGCTAGCAGGTATCTGGGCTGATCCCGCTAACACTGCGTTTTTGGGAACCCTAAACTGCTGGTGACGCTAGTATAGATCTGATCAGATCAGATATTGATGCGATCAGATACTATACCACTAAGGGAGGTGTACGGTGCGTGCGTGGGTGTTAGCGGTACTGGCGCTAATCTGACGCTGCCTGGGGCTGGTGCTTGCCAGTTCACCAAAATGCTACAAAAAAAACTGTTAGTGATCGCAGGGATCAGGCCTGACTCTGCGAACGCTGCAGTTATGCGTTTAGTGTTTTGTAAGTGTCAGTGATCGATCGATACTGCACTTGGGTGGGCTGGGCTGGGCCGGGCGGAGGGGCAAAACGCAGGTGCTAGCAGGTATCTGGGCTGATTCCGCTAACACTGCATTTTTGGGAACCCTAAACTGCTGGTGACGCTAGTATAGATCTGATCGGATCAGATATTGATCTGTTCAGATACTATACCACTAAGGGAGGTGTACGCTGCGTGCGTGGGTGTTAGCGGTACTGGCGCTAACCTGACGCCTGGGGCTGGTGCTTGCCAGTTCACCAAAATGCTACCAAAAAAACTGTTAGCGATCGCAGGGATCAGGCCTGACTCTGCGAACGCTGCAGTTATGCGTTTAGTGTTTTGTAAGTGACAGTGATCGATCGATACTGCACTTGGGTGGGCTGGGCGGAGGCACAAAACGCAGGTGCTAGCAGGTATCTGGGCTGATCCCGCTAACACTGCGTTTTTGGGAACCCTAAACTGCTGGGGACGCTAGTATAGATCTGATCGGATCAGATATTGATCCGATCAGATACTATACCACTAAGGGAGGCGCATGCTGCGTGCGTGGGTGTTAGCGGTACTGGCGCTAATCTGACGCTGCCTGGGGCGACGCATATCACCGCCGGGCGATCGGGGGGCTAAACCTTTATTCGGTAATAAACGGCGGGTTCCCTGACACTATAAAAAATAAACGAACTAACCAGCGTCAACCGTAACGGTTATACGGTGATCAGTGGTGAAAGGGTTAACTAGGGGACAATCAAGGGGTTAAAACATTTATTAGGTAGTATATGGGGGTCCCTGACGCTATAAAACGCTGACGGCGAACCTAAATATTTACCTCCCTAACTAGCGTCACCAGCGACACTAATACAGCGATCAGAAAAATGATCGCTTAGTGACACTGGTGACAGGGGGTGATCAAGGGGTTAAAACTTTATTAGGGGGGGTTAGGGGGGTACCCTAGACCTAAAGGGGGGTAATACTCACTGCCCTAACACTGTAACTGTCACAAACTGACACTATGCAGTAATCAGAAAAAAAAAAAAAAAAAACTGCTGGTGTCAGTTTGTGACAGGGGGGGGGGGGGGTGATTGGGGGGGGATCGGGGGGCGATCGGGGGGGGGATCGGGGTGTTTTGTGTGCCTGGCATGTTCTACTGTGTGTGTAGTGTTTGTGCACTCACATTGATGTCTTCTCTCCTCGGGCCGGAACGGAAATTACCGAGCCGAGGAGAGATGACATCATTTCCTTTGCTGCTGTTTAGCATACAGCAGCAAAGGAATGATTCGATTGGCCGGCGGCGATCGCGAGGGGGGGGCCACGAACGGATGGTCTCCCCCTCACCACCGATCGCCGCTGGACAAAAGACGACCGCCTCGGGCACCGGGGGGGGTCCGATCGGACCCCCCACCCGCGGAAGGCAAATCACGTACCCTGTACGTGATTTTGCCTGTCCGTGCCACTTTGCCGACGTACATCGGCGTGAGGCGGTCGTCAAGTGGTTAAAAAGAAAAAAAATTATCACTTTTTTTCCTATTACAAGGAATGTAAACATCACTTGTAATAGGAATAGTGCGTGACAGGTCCTCTTTATGGAGAGATCTGGGGTCTATAAGACCCCAGATCTCTCCTTTAGGCTGGGAAGGCTGAGATAAAAAAAAAAAATCTTCTCTGCCTTTCCAGCTGCGTCCCCGGCATTGTTTACTTTCTGCCGGCCCGGACATGACATCATAACGTCGCACCCGGGCCTCCGAGGGTCATAGAGATGACTGGGGAACATCCGGTCACCGGAAATCTCTATGCTCAGCTTCCGGTGGCAACCGATTCGTTCTCCGGCTTGCCCCTCTCCTTCCCCCCCTCTCACCGCCCTCCGGTGCTTCTACTGGCTCGCTGCCGCTATGATTGTTCATATGGTGCACAGAATCGCCGGCTGAAAAAGATGATATCTGGATGGTGCCTGTAGCTGCACCCATCATTCAGATATCCTCACTCAAAGTCAAGGACATCATGATATGACGTACCTTGGGCGGGCAATGGTTAAGACAGTGACACAGAAGCAATACTGATTGTAGAATATAAAGTGGATATAAACCCTCACATATACCCAGTGAAGTGAACAGCCTCAGATGATACACAGGCAGGGCCGGTGCTAGATTATTTTGCACCCTAGGCAAGACCAGCTACTTGTGCCCCCCCCCCCCCCAAAAAAAAAATATATTATATACATATATAATATATATATATGTATATTTGTGCAGTCTCATGAAATAATAGCACAACACACTCTTTGATCCCAGATCCCAGTGTGTATTTTGTGAAAATCTGTCAGTGCACTTTTTAATTATTTCACTGTGTGCCATTATAAAAAAATATATTAGTGGCGGAACACCAGGGTCCGATTGCAAGTGCGACCTTTGTGCCGTTCGGCCTGGATTAAGAGCATCATGAGCCTGGTGCTGAGGATTTTGCTGGGATCTGAATTATGAAGCCCCTTGCCCTGTATGCTACATTAAAATTTTCTCTACAGCCCCGCCTTAACCACCACTTGTGCCTAGGCACTCCTTCCATCACCACCCACTGCACCTGGGACCCCTTTCCTCATTATCTTCTATGCCTGCAGCCTCCCTTGCCTTACCACCCACTGCACCTACAGCCATCTTCCCTTACCACCTACCATTCCTGTAGCCCCCCCTTTATTGCAGAAATACTACAGGAGAGGGTCAGAGACTGCAGACATACTACAAGAGATGGTCAGAGACTGCAGACATACTACAGGAGAGGGTCAGAGACTGCAAATCGTACTACAAGAGAGGTTCAGCGACTGCAGACATACTACAAGAGATGGTCAGACTGCAGACATACTACAGGAGAGGGTCAGAGACTGCAAATCGTACTACAAGAGAGGTTCAGAGACTGCAGACATACTACAAGAGATGGTCAGAGACTGCAGACATACTACAGGAGATGGTCAGAGACTGCAGACATACTACAGGAGATGGTCAGAGACTGCAAACATACTACAGGAGATGGTCAGAGACTGCAAAATGTACTACAAGAGAGGGTCAGAGACTGCAGACATACTACAGGAGATGGTCGGGGACTGCAGACATACTACAGGAGAAGGTCAGAGACTGCAGACATACTACAGGAGAGGGTCAGAGACTGCAGACATACTACAAGAGATGGTTAGAGACTGCAGACATAATACAGGAGATGGTCAGAGACTGCAGACATACTACAGGAGAGGGTCAGAGACTGCAGACATACTACAGGAGAGGGTCAAAGACTGCAGACATACTACAAGAGATGGTCAGAGACTGCAGACATACTAATAGAGATGGTCAGAGACCGCAGGCATACTACAGGAGATGGCCAGAGACTGCAGACATACTTCAGGAGATTGTCAGGGACTGCAGACATACTACAGGAGAAGGCCGGAGACTGCAGACATACTACAGGAGAAGGTCGGAGACTGCAGACATATTACAGGAGATGATCAGAGACTGCAGACATATTACAGGAGAGGGTCAGAGACTGCAGACATACTTCAAGAGATGGTCAGAGACTGCAGACATACTACAGGAGAGGGTCAGAGACTGCAGACATATTACAGGAGAGGGTCAGAGACTGCAGACATACTTCAAGAGATGGTCAGAGACTGCAGACATATTTCAGGAAATGGTCAGAGACTGCAGACATAGTACAGGAGATGGTCAGAGACTGCAGACATAGTACAAGTGTGTCTTAGGCTAGCAGTGACCAGTGTGAAAAAACATTGATCGCTGCACTATGTGTAAACAGGAGTTTACAAGATATATCAAAAAAACTAAAAAAAAAAAACTTTACTAACAGTCATTTCTCAAGCACAGGAGGACAGTAAATGGCTAACAGGTCTGTGAAGCTCCTCCCAGCCTGACCAGCTAATGCCTTCAAAGATAACAAGGCAAATGTCATACAAATCATGGATGGACTCAGGCACATATAGCTACAGAAAGAGCTGAAGTTGCAGTGTCTTGCAGAAGTCTAATCCGCATTCTCCTGTCCTGTGTTCAGTGTGAATAAAAACAGAGATAAGAAGCAGTGTGAGAAGCGGGAGGGGAATCCCTCGATCAATGTGATCACTGCATATTCTACACACAGGACGGGAGAAGGAGAACACACTGATAGATTTCTGCAGCCAGCATTGTTTGATCTCATACCTTCTTCATACTCAGGTATGTCAGATCCTCTCCACCCCGCCCTGCTCTGGCCACTAGCATCTTCTGGCCAAATGTGGCGGGCTGGACAATCTGATTGGCCAAAGAGGTAGTGGGAGGTGGAGCAACTTAGCAGTCACCCCCCCCCCCACTCAGAAGAGCAGCGCTATTGGCTGCCTGTCTTGTTACACAGACATCCTTCTCCCTCCAGCATGTGAAAGCCGATGAGAGGGAGAGGGGAGAAGCTGCACGCTGCACCGCAAGGCTACCATTCGCCCGCAGCACTGAGCTCCTTGCTGTCCGGGTCCCCTATCAGCGACTCTGCCGGGAGCTTGGGGGGGCGACAAGAACGAGGAAGGGGTGAGGAAAGGGTCAGCTGCTCCCCTAGGTGGCAGTGCGCCCTAGGCGGCTGCCTAGTTCGCCTAGTGGGTGCACCAGCCCTGTACACAGGGAGGAAAACAAATCTCCCTACATACGTTTTACATGTATATCTGCTGTCTTTAGCTTTATATACTGTTTATAAAGTGCACGTTTTTTGAATTTTCACTTCCTCATTTAGCAGTAGCAGTGTAGTGTTGGATTACACCGGGAGACAGCTGATTGGAGGAAAGGCACACACCCCCCCCTCCACATAGGCAGAGACTTTCCGAGCTGTGCTGTGAGTAGAGCCGCTTTCTGCTAATCTATTTATAGCACCCACCCCGACACAAAATTCAGTCTGCCTTTATCTCATGTGTCAGAGAACTTATCAGAAGTTATCAGGCTGATAACAGAAGAATGAAGCAGGAGAAAGCCACAGGACTTAGTGCTTTGAAGAGAGATAAGAAAACACTACAGATATATGTAAATGAAAAGATCTTGCGAGCTGCCCAATACACCAAAAAACTATTTAGTGTATATGCTGTGAAAAAATGTGTGTGTGTATCTATATATCTATATATATACATATATATATCTATCTATATAGATATCTATCTATATATATATATATATATCTATATCTATATCTATACCTATATCTATCTATATATATATAGATATATATATATATATATATATCTATATATAGATATATATATATCTATATCTATCTATCTATATATAGTGTATATAATGTGGTAACTAATGAAAGACCCGCTGCTAACACTGATCACATCCCCATATACATGTGAAAATCAATGAATACATAAAAAGTGCAGCTCTAAATCATAAATATTAAATAAAAGGGGCATCTAACAAAGCAATCAATAAAACCATTTACAGATGCAAAGTGCATAATGAGCAAAAAAGTCCATAGAAAAGCAAGAACAAAAAACTGTCCCTCAAGTGAATATTTGATTGATGAACAACTTGATCCTAATTGTGAACAAATATATATATAGCATCAAAGACACCAGCAGATCACCTCACTCCTGCGCCCCCCCCCCCCCCCCGATGGGTATAGGCTCACCTCTAGGAGTGTGACCTCCTAACTAAGATGGGTCAAAAAGTGCCTGTGAGCCACCCTAGGGCTCAATAAGATATCCAACACAGCTGGCTCCTCAACTTCTCCCGTAGCCTCTTCCTCAGTACAACAGCAACAGAGTATATGCACAGCTAAAGACTCCAATAGTGCTTGAATTGTTTTAAAAACTTGTAAATGTTTATTTAAAATGTACAGAGTACTCACATGGTGTAGGTGCTTCCAGCGCACCACACTATAGAAAACTTTAGACATAACTGTGTAACACAGAGCCGCGCATCAAAAAATCTCATACAGCTCCTAAATCTTTGTAGAGCCTGAGTGCCTTCACCGTCCTAGCCCCTCCCCTACGCGTGTCGACACAGGGTCACGTGTCTCCCTGAGGAAGACACGTGACCTTGTGTCGACACGCGTAGGACTACTTCACAACTCCTACTACTGTTTATCGGTTGAACTACAATACGAACCGCCTCCTGTGCATGTGTGTGGTAGTCGGACAGCGATGCTTCTCACATATCCACTTCCTCAAAAAGGATAGAGAAAGAAGCGCTGTGCTTTGCTGCCTTGTAAGGACTGGGGATGCCTCAATAGCATAGTACTGCAAAAACAAGTAAGAGAGGGTACACCAGCCTTGCCATTAACCTACAGAACCATTTATTATAACCAAATAGATATACTCACAAACAACTGTGATATACAAAGCTCATCAAAGTAATCATCAATAATAACATTGCACGATCCACTGCACATGTTCCCTTGCTTGGGAAAACGCCACCTGGATCTACACCGCCTTACATGTTTGGAGGGGTTCCAAGGAAGAGGGGACACCCCTCGAAACAAGTAAACCAGTATAGATCCAGGTGGCACCTTCCCAAGCTGAGGAGCACATGCAGTGAATCGAACAACATTGTCGTTGCTGATTAGTTTGATGATCTTTGTATATCACAGTTTGTGAGTATATCTATTTGGTCTTAATCTTTTTTTAGGATGAAGCGCAAGGATGGGGCACCCTCACTTTATTGTTTTTGTGTCTTTTTTAAGCCTGACTAACTATGTAACTATGCTCCCCTTGCTGACTCTGCAGGCACAGACCCCCTCCCCAGCTATACACTCATTCTTTCCTACCTAGGAATCATGGGCCTGCCATTCGATCAGTTCAGCAAACTTTTTCATGCTGGCAAGTCATTGGCCATGGAAGATTTTTATTGACTATTTTTGATCAATCCAATGAATATATGCATGTGTGTCAGATAACTAATCATAATATAGATCAATCAAATTACCATTTTCAACAAATTTTTTTTTTGTATACCATGACATTGGGCATTTTCAATAGATTATTTTTGATGCATTGTATTTTGAATATTCAATGTACTGATGCAACACATACAGTATCATATTTTTTCTATTTTGTTTTCTGTTGCTTTGTTCAGTAATTTAATTGATGACGAATCATTCATTTGCGATCACTTGTACCTACATTGATCACACATTGATACATATAAGACCTTTAGCCCTGGTTCACATTGATGCTACTTTGAAATCATGCTACTTTACTTGAAGAAAAGTAAAGTAGCAGGTCAATGCGATTTTTAGGTGCTATATGAAAGACATCTGTGCTGCTTAATGCACAGGTGTCTATTGAAACAGGAAAGGAAATTAGTGGGACTTTGAATGCGGAACGTCACTAATACAGATATTGCATAGATCATTTGTATGTAAATGTTTTCTTAATTAAATGCAAAATACAAATACATTGATAAATTCAATAATGAAATATATATTGTGGTCATAACATTGGTACACCATATGCAACAGAGCCGCTATAAAAACAAGGGAAGATACACATGCACATTGATAACCACATAGTACTTGATAAACTCTGAGTATATAGAGGTATATATGGGCCAATAAGTATGTAATGAGCCAGACTTGACTGAGCATCCCAAGAAAACTCGACGCGTTTCATGGCTTATGCCATTCATCAGGAGGTGGGTACAGAAATAAACTGTAAATACAAATGGGTAAATAATATTAGTTAATATATTCTACCCCTACGGGGAGAAAAAAAAACCTCATGGGGAGAAGGGGGTCTATACTTGCAGGTCGGCTAGAACACTGTGCTTGGCTTGTGCTATTCCGGAGCTGAGGCTAGGAACCTGGCCTCAGCCGAAAAAACATCCACAGAGCATGTCCGATCGCTACAACACATTCCACATGTGTGGAGATGATTTCAAACATTGTGTTCTGAATTTTTTTTATTATAAAATATGTAAAAAATATGTAAGAAAATTGGGAAAAAAGTGAAAAAAAATGTGAAAAAGTGAAAAAAACATGATGAATGATTGGGATGCAAAAACATAAAAAAAAAATTATATATATATATATATATATATATATATATATATATATATACTTGACCAGTCAAATTGCATGACAAATCGCTCCAATGTGAACGAGGGCTCCGTATCACTCCAAAATAATCATAAGTCACAGCCCCACAAGGCACACTGAGGGTTGGGGGTGGAGAGGATGAAAATGACACTTTTCCCAGGGTGGGGGGATGAGATGTAAGTAAACAGTATATTGCTTCTTTAACAAAAATGCTAAAACCATTAGAACAGAAGGAGAGAGGAAATCCCATCAATGGGGACACAGGCAGCAAAAAAACTAATTTCCTTGTAGAGTAACAAAGAAAGGTTAGAACCTTTGTCAGGTATGTATTGCTGTCGGTGTATCCATGAAGGGGGTTTCTATTTCATGTCTTGTCTGGGTGATGAATGTTGAATATGACAGCCAGAGAAATCTCCTCTGAACACAGACAGCAATAAAAACCTAAAGTACTAACCTCTCTTTGCATTTTCCAAAGCTATGAAAAAACGTTTAGTTGAAGTAGGGCTTTAAAGCCCAATTCCGCATACACATGCAAGCCTATTCCCCTTGACCACTTCCCCCTTCATCCTTCAGCATTCATTTTTTTAGATCAATTTATATATTCTTTTTCCCAAGGGTTCCTTGGTCTTGTCATTTGATGTTATGGCTCTTCTTCTTTATCTTCTCCTGGGTCCAGAATGCAGCAGAGAACAGCTCCATGCCTTTCCTTGCACCTTTCTCCTGTGAAGATGACTTGATAATGTGTCTCCAGGATCATTGACCTCCTTGGCTCAAAGGAAGTGGGTTGAATAAAGTTAAGCATTGTTTACCTAGGGGAAGTCCATTGGTATATCGCAGAGTAGAAAGTCTATGGTGGACAGGAGATATCGCATTGAGAACTGGGCTATGTATAGAGACAAATCAACCTCCCAATAAAAAATACATTTGATTCCCCCTTTACTTTTGGTGCTCTTCTTGCGCTGTGATCACATAGTTAACCAGTTGATCCAGTGTTGTCCTCTTCTCTTGCACCGCTGTCCTGCTGCATGTCTAGTCTAGCGGCACTATCTCCATTGTTCACAAGATGGGGAGTCGGCTGCCTCTTCCTGTTTCCTGCAGCTTGCCCCCCAATGATGCTGACCTCGTGCATGCACAGAGATCTGGAGCTGTGACTGTTTGCATACTGTTTCTCTAAAAATGTATGTAGGTTAGAGCTGCATGATTAAGTGTTAAAAAATTGTGATCTCGATTCAACCTCCCTCACGATCTTAATCCGCCATTTCCATGATTCTATGTAAAAAGTGCAGAGCCGTTCTCTGCTCACTCACAGCTGTCAAGAAAAAAAAAAAGGGCCTCCGACAAATGTTTTTCCACATTTCTCAACCCTGAGAGATAACTATAAACAATGTAATGTAATATTTGGTTCTTTTAGATCAAAGGGATGAACTTCGGTCTGCAAATGAGGTCAGTTAAAGACTAAGCCCTTTTGTGACACTTGTTGCTTACAAGTTAAATTCATTATTTTTTTGCTAGAAAATTACTTAGAGCCCCCAAACATTATATATATATATATATATATATATATATATATATATATATATATATATATATATATATATATATATATATATATATATATAGATATAGATATATAAATATATATCTATATATACATATATATATATTTTAGCAGAGACCCTAAAGACTAAAATGGCAGTCATTGCAATATTTTATGTCACACTGTATTTGCGCAACGGTCTTCTAAACACAATTTTTTTGGGGGGAAAAAGAACACTTCAATAAATTAAAAAAAAACTAAACAGCAAAGTTAGCCCATTTTTTTGTATAATGTGAAAGATGATGTTACGCGGAGAATCGTGATTTTTATTTTAAACAAAAAAATATAGATTCTCATTTTTTCCAGAATCGTGCAGCTCTAATGTACATGCAAACGTATGCAAACGCACAACTCCCCAGCACAAATGTGAACAAAACACCAGAAGGCTCAAAACTCAACCAAAGTGTTTACAGATGTTACCAAAAATAAGGGAAATTATAAGTATGACCTAATCCTATACAAATCCATAATCCAAAAGTCCATATTCCTCCATAAATTTAAAGGATGAACACCGTCAGCGTTGGCAGATTTTTTTCCAGATGGCAGGATGGGGGTGATTCCCACTTGGAGACTGGCATGTATGTAAAAGACAAGGAAAGAGAAACAGCACCACTGATTAAGTGTAGTGGTTTATTAGCGCTCATAAAAACAAAGATAATATACACTCACAGTGTGTGATCCAAAAAGCAGCATGTAACACAACGGAAGCCTTTTCCCAGGCACTTCCTCATTCAGCCTCTTGCTAGGAACCAGAAGGGCATGATGATCTCAGAGAACGCATGGCAACATATTTCGGGGCGTTTTTGTCCTTCCAGGAGCGTCCTCTTTCCAGCATCCTGGTTATGACTGTGGCAGTCTCCTTGTCTGTCTGTCCACCTGCAAGGTGATTAATGTGGTCAGTCACTGGGTGGAGGCCAAACCTGATATAAGCCAGCCAAACTTGCAGTCTCATGCTTTTGATGTTACATTTGTCACACGTTTTGCAGGCTACCTGTTTGTCTGCTCTGTGTATATCCTCAAGTGAGATATTGACTGTTCTCTGAACTCTGCCTGCTTTTTGCCTGGACTGTCATTGAACCACTCTACCTGTTTGCCAACCTCAAGTACCCGTTTACTTTTTTCTGTTCGTGCCTGCCCTGCCATGGTAGCCAGGCACTATATCTGTGTTTAAGTCCTGGGGCTAACCAAGTACCCAGGGGCGGCCCATCCATTAAGGGCTCATGGGCGCCAGGGTCGTCCTACCCATGCGTCTGCCCCCCATGCAGTACGCCGAATGCATGAATGGGGGGGTGTCTTTTTGAAGCAAGTGATTAGAGCCAGAGGCTCTAACAGGCTTCAAAAAAGGGTGGGCTCAGGACGCAGAGCACTCTAAACCAAGCCCATCCAGTTGAGGAAGGAGGTGGGGGGAGACGGAAGCCACCGTGATGCCCGTCGCCTGTCGCCCAGGTGAAACGATGCCCGCCATAGATGGGGTAAGTGCTTCGGACCTGACCGACCTGACCGCGCGTGTGTGTGCGGGGGGGTTGGCTGTGGGTGCACTGTTTGCCACCCACCACAAAAAAATTACCACCAGCCGCCACTACGGGTACCGGTAGGCCTGCTTGCCTTATGGGAAAGGGGGCTGCTATAGGTGAAGAACACAGTAGCCAGCTATAGTGTCTGACCACCTACATTAGGGATAAAAGTGACACCCCCTTTCGCAAGCCTGCCTAACACTGTAAGTGTTACATGCCATTCTGGTGTAAAATCCAGATCCCCTGTATGTTGAGGCTAGTTTGTTTAGTCCTTAGACCCCTCCCATTTTCTGCTTGTTTCCTCAGTACATTACCAGCCTGCACACAGTGTTAATTTCCTCAACTAAAACCGACTAAAACATTTTAGTCGACTAACTTAATACCATTTTAGTCAACTAAAATACGACTAGAACTAAAACAATTGAGATGACTAAAATACAACCAAAATTAAAATGCCATTTTAGTCAAAAGACTAAGACTAAAGCTAAATTGCAATTTGACATGAAAATTAACACTGGTCTGTAGTGCATGTTCATACCTCAATACCATAAATAATAACATATTAGATTTTTCACTCCAGCAGTATATAATAATTTGGAAATTGTAGAGAAATGCTTAAATAATGCATTACAATTTAACTCTACCCATTAGATTTTAGATGACTAAAATGAGTTTTAGTCGACTAAAATGTACTGGAGATTTAGTCGACTAAATACGACTAAAACTAAAACAATTGCAGAAGTCTAAAATTGGACTAAAACTAAAATGCCATTTTAGTCCTAAGATTAAAACTAAAACCAAATCGAAATTTGCTGCCAAAATTAACACTGCCTGCATAGCGGACATAAGGCTTAAAATGTTATTGTCTATTTACATTTCAAATGACCGGTGAGCATCCTTTGTTACTGCATTTTAACAAGTAAAACTTTGTTGGATTAAACTGCCGTGCCCTTTTGGAGAGTTAATCTCCATGTAGAAAGTGCTTATAGAGCAGGGGACAATACTGGCCAGATGGCAAGAGGTCTAAAGGAGGAATGTCAATGCATAAAGTGTTGGTGTGATACTATAGACCTTGTCATTTTCTCTTTTTAGAGAGAAAGTGAAAAACCAGCATGCAGTCTGCTTTAGTAAGCTTCCAAAATACCAAATTCTGGACTCGAAAGAAGATAATCATTCCTTTTATCACGCCTTGAAATATACCCAGAGAACGACTTCTTCTGTTGTTTGATTTATTAGAAAATTCTGTGTAGAACAAAAATCTCATTTTACCAATCCAGCCATCAAGTGAAAATTAATCCGATAGGAAAATCACAGTTTAGACTCCTCCAACAATGGCGTTTCATTATAAATGACGACTAATTATATCTGCATCATTGTTCTGGAAATTCTACAGCTGGCATCTAGTACAATTTGTGTTTGGGACCAATAGATTTTAATAACTTTGTTTAATAGCTTGAAAGCATCAGCAGCACAAGACGTCCTGAGTGTGACGTTAGACATGCTGGCGTTACAAGGCTGTGATTTTCCATTGTTATATTCTCTGTCTTAAAGTGTTACTAAACCCAGGACCCTGCATTCACTATATCTGGTCTCCCTCAATACACAAAACATGGAACTGCAATTATTTTAGTAAATATAAACTGCTAATTACCCTTTCTCATCAGCAGTGTAGAGCAGTCTTATGACTTGACTTCTATCAGTGTCTGGTTAAAGCTTGTAGGAGGAGTTTTCTGTCCTATGAGGCTGCAAGGCCCCTGACACTCTGTCTGGACAGTGCTGATTGGCCCTGTACTGATCACATGCACCCTCCCAAGAAAAATAACAAACTCTGCAACAATACACACTAAACGGAGCATGTGCAGAGTGACACCAAAGGCCCTGTCTTATCAGGAGATGCATGGGGAACAGTGGAAGAGGGGGAGGATCAGAAGATTAACCCCACAGGTTCCACAGTGAGTATAACAAGCATGTTTTACTGCATATACAGACTGATTTTACTGTTGTGCATGTAGCGGCCTGGGGTTTAGTCAGGGAGCTCCTCACCAAATTTTTGTCAGGAGTAGCTACTGTAGTTAATTACTAGGGATCCATTGACTTCTCCCTAAGTTTGGCCTGGTCGTTCAGCTGATTCCTGCCATACGGCCAAAATTCAAGCAATAGTTTGCCCTACCAACACCTCCCAGCTCGACAAACTTTGAGGAAAAAATTTAGCTGACAGCTGTCAGTTGGGTGGTGGCTGTCAGAACACAATAGCCAGTAGTAGCAAGAGATTCCTGTGCTCTTGGCCTGTACTGACTGTTATCAATTACATTGTTATCAGCTTTCCCTGAGGACTACAGATCCCTGCTCCTCTATGCAATGAAAAATAGGAGATAGGTAGGTTCCGTAGTCCTCTCTTGTTTGTGTTGTACTGATGCAGAAGGGTAGAGCGTTGTCATCCTAGTATGGGAAATGTGTGGCTGGCAAAATCACTGGGTGAAGATAACAGAAAAAAAGCTTGAAAATAGAAAACGAATGCAACCACCACATCTAAGGATTGCAAACTGCATGAAATATGCCCCTGCGGGGCATTATCCAGTCCGCAGCAACTGTCAACTGACTGGCTGGCTGGCAGTGGGTTTGCCAGTCTGTGCATACAGAGACAAGTGGATTCAATGCCATAACCCTCCTGCAGTACTCAGAACAGATCTCCCCACCCAGTGGCGTCGAGAGGGGGGGCTGAGGGGAGCTGGAGCCCCGAGTGGGTCCCCAAAAAGCCCCGGGTCTCGGGCATGCACAATTCTGTTATTAGCCCCGAACCCGAGCTCCGCTGCCGAGCAGAGACCGATCTGACCCCGAGCGTAGCCGAGTGACATAGTAGGTCCCGCCTTCTGGAGCCTGCAGTGCCTATGATGGACGTCTAACTGGTCCAATGCCGGGACCGCGGGACGTGTGACGTCCATCATAGGCGTTGCAGGCTCCAGAAGGTGGGAATTATAATGCGGCCGTCGCGCCGCATCCCTGTGAGAAGATTCCCCACTTGGCTCTCTGGTGGGTAGCTCTCCTCTCCTGTCCTGTGTCATGGCTCTGGCTGCCTGGAGTGCCTGCTGTGTACTTCTCTACTGTCATGGATGCACCGCACACTACGGCTGACCTGCAGGAGGAGGTCACGTCACCTGAAGTCTGGTCAGGTAGGTCAGTGCGTGTCAGTGTATGTCAGGTAGGTCAGTGTATGTCAGGTAGGTCAGTGTGTGTCAGGTAGGTCAGTGTGGGTCAGTGTATGTCAGGTAGGTCAGTGTATGTCAGTGCATGTCAGGTAGGTCAGTGTATGTCAGTGAGCTGAAGCCCCTGGTCTTTTTGCCACCTAGCAATGCCCCTGCCCCCACCCCTTCACCATAGTTGTTAAGACTGATTGCTAATCCCCATCATTTACAAGAGGACTGGGCTTCCTTCATCCAGACTTGCTCTGCCTCCTGGCTTCTGCCCTTCTACTCTGCCTCCTGAAAGGTAAGGGAGGACTCTGCTGGGCACTACTGAAAGTAAGCGGCGCCCTTATAGGCACTCCTGGATGCAATAGGGGACCGTGCTGAGCACATATGGTTGTAAGGAGGGACTCTGCTGGGCACACATTGATGTTAAGGGGAACCCTGCTAGGCACACATAGATTTGCATGAGGATTCTACAGGGCAAAATTGATGTAAGGGGAGACCCAGCTGACCACACATCTATCTCAGATAGATTTAAAGGGGACTCTACTGGGCACATCGATATAAGGGGGGACTCTGCTGGGCACACATCGATATAAGGGAGGACTCTGCTGGACACATAGATTTAAGGGGGCCTCTGCTGGGCACACATTAATATAAAGGGGGATTCTGCTGGGCACACATCGATATAAGGGAGGACTCTACTGGGCCCATATAGATTTCTGGGGGACTCTGCTGGGCACACATCAATATTAGGGGTTCTCTGCTGGGCACACATCAATATAAGGGGGATTCTGCTGGGCACAAATCGATATAAGGGGGGATTCTGCTGGGCACACGTTGATATAAGGGGGGATTCTGCTGGGCACTGCTGAATGTAAGAAGGGACTATTATAGGCACTCCTGAATGTAAGCGGGAACTCTTATAGGATTCCTGGATGTAAAACTTGTTGTAAATAATTTTTTCCAAATATTTGTAAATTATACTATGTGGTCCTTGTACTGCAAAGTTTGAAGACCCCTGAATTAGCGGATAGCATTATTTCCCTTCACATCTACTGTTCTGAGTCTGAATGTTAAAAAGAGTACTGTCTATATGAAGTTTGTATTTGTTGGTTTGTTGACCGATCTTGGTCTGGGTACCACATTATGCCTTCATTTCCTTTACAAACTAGTAGAAGAGACATCAGAGTGTAAGATCTTCTGCAGAGGGACCAATGTCAGCCTTCAGTACAGGAATTTATATATCTGTGTAGGAAAATGTCCAAAATTAGCTGTTCCCTATTAAAAAGATGTTGGGGTGTGAAAAAAATATAAAGAAAAAGCAGTCAACATTTTTAAGTAGTACATTGTCTTCTCTCTTTATCGCCGTACAGTCTGAAATCCACAGTGTGCTCTTTATCTAGATTATGCTCAGGAAGGATAATAAATTGTCCTTAGAAATCCCTCCTCCAAACAGGATAACACTGTCTAGCAAAACATGAAACGTGGACTCATTTAAGAGCAGAAATAAACTGACATCTGCTGTGATTATATAACTGCCATTTTTACAAACATACAGATCGTTCCATTTACTGATTCTTCCTATTTGGTGTGGATTTTTTTTTTAATGGTTCATTCAAGGCTGCCCAATGCCATGTTAATGAGTTCCGGCAAGTCAGCAAAATAAAGTGAGTTTGTAAGTCATGTTTATGAGATAACTAATTTTTTTACTACTGAGCCCAATGGAAATAAGGTCCTAAATTATTCCACCTATTGGTTCTTGGAAAATATATTTGTGTAATACGAACTATTGTAAATGGATGCAGGTGTCATTGTATGACAGATGACGAGCACTTCTTGTCATTTTGTTTTTGCATATGAACTGTTTATTTATTTTGACATGATTGGTTGCATTGGAATTTGGTAGAGAGCACAGTGTTCTGTATTTTTCTGTTCTAAAAATCTCTTTAAAGGTCAGACCACCAAAGACTGATATTTCAGTTTCTGGTAGAGACTGGAGAGTTAAAAATCACCCAACAGATCTCTGTACTGCGTTCTGTTGGAGTATCTTCAGCTGGCCAAACACTAGTAGTTTTTTTTTAATCATTAAAATTTTTATTGGTTTGCAGAGAAACAACATAACAGCACAAATTAACATAGAGGTCACATAGTCTCAGATAAGTTATGGTGGGACTTGTAGGGTTTAATAAATACATATACCTAGAATTTTAAAAGAACAGTATTATTCTTTTAAACTGTTCTTTTAAACTTCTTGGTATATGTATTTATTAAACCCTACAAGGTACATACAAAGTCCGACCCTACCTCAAAGTATTGAGTTCAGGTGTGAAAAGTACTTTTAATGCTACAGCATAAAAATACATTTTAGACAATTGCGTGCTTCTAACCTTATGGCGATAGTTTTGGGAAGACCTATTCCTGTTCCAGCATGATTGCGCCCCATGTACACAAAGCCAGCTCCCTAAAGACATGGATTTGTTAGCTTGGCATGAAGGAACTTGAGTAGTCTATACAGAGCCCTGACCCCAACCTTACTGAGCAACTTTGAGATAAATTTTAATGCTAATTGCAAGTCAAGTCAATACCAATCAGGCCAATCAGATTCATCAATCACTAGTGTGACTAAATTGATTGCTGACCTCAACCCTGCTGAATGCCTTATTGGAGTTGGATATGGTCAACTCTATATTATTACCCATAAGGTTTGAATGAAATTTCCAATAGGCCCATATAGAGCCTCTGTGCAAGAATCCATGAAGGGCCCCCTGACCCCCCTTTTCCCTCCGAGCCCAGGGTCTTTTCTATTGATCTTGGGGCCCTTTACTGCCATCTCAGAGCCCTTTATTATGGCCCCCTGCGGGCCTACTTCCTGCTGTCTTGGGTAGGGTTGACATCTTTTCTTCAAGTCAAACCTGAACTCTTTAGGTTTTTTTTTTAGTATACACAATACATGTATTTATGATTACCGTATATACTCGAGTATAAGCTGACCCGAATATAAGCCGAGGCACCTAATTTTACTACGAAAAACTAGGAAAACGTATTGACTCGAGTATAAGCCGAGGGTGAGAAATGCGTAGCTACTGTAAGTGGAAAAGAGGGTCAACAATGCCCATTTGCAGCCTCACTGTGCCCATTTGCAGCCATAGGTCCCCGAACTTCAAACTCGGTAGTTAAGGGTTCCTAGATGCCCCCTAGCTGCAGCCAAAATTTGGGGTCTCTGGACCCAAAGGGTCTCGAAATGACATTGCTGCAGATGGACACAGTTGACCAACTTTGAGGCCCCGTATCTCGGGGCCACTTGGTGCTAGGAACCCCAAATTTGGTGTGCAAACCCAGTGGAACTAGCACTACAACATATCCATATCGGAAAATGTCAAGCACTTTTCTGCAGCAGCGAATAACATTTTCATACCGACTTTGGGGCCCTGTTTTTCGGGGCCACTTGGCGCTAGGAACCTCAGCTTTAGATATATGTTGTAGTGCTAGTTCCAGTGGATTTAGACACAAAATTTGGGGTTCCTAGCATCAAGTGGCCCCGAGATATGGGGCCCCAAAGTCGGTTCGGAAAATGTCATTCTCTGCTGCAGAAAAGTGCTTGACTCGAGTATAAGCCGAGGGGGGCATTTTCAGCACAAAAAAATGTGCTGAAAAACTCGGCTTATACTCGAGTATAAACGGTAAATAACCTTTCTAATCATATTGATTTATTCACAAGAGTCGCCCTCACATCAGAGTAGACAGGGTTCTCTTTTACATCTCCTTTACATCTGAATCCACAGGGTTCCCAGAGCCCCCCCTTTACATTGGAGTTCATAGCATTCCCGTTTAATCAGGGGTCCCAGAGCACCCCTTACATCAGAGTCCACAGAGCCCCCCCTATATCAGAGTCCACAGAGTGCCCCTTACATCACAGTCCGCAGAGCGCCCGTTACATCAGAGTCTGGAGAGACCCCAAACATCAGTGTCTGCAGAGCGCCCCTTACATCAGGGTCCATAGAGCCCCCCATTGCAATGTTCAGATGTCCACAAGCCTTTGACCATATAGTAAACATACGCACCTCTCTCCCAGATTTTCCTTGAAAACAAATATAGACCAGCCAGATAATATAATTTATGGAAATTCATTGTGGACCATAGATGGCATTTCCAATGTATCCCTGCTATGCTCAGTTCCTTCATTCTCCAGCCTGGTGTAATGGTTTCCAGGATCATTGCTGGAACTTACACATGAAACTGGTGACAGTAACGTACATATTGGAGTGACAAAAGCTGGCAAGTATACACCTCTTTGGACCATGGCTGTTGCCGGCTCTCTAGTTATGAATAAATCACCATTGTTGAGTCTCTTATGGGTTGTCATTTGACACATGATATCACTCCGTATAAAGCCAGGATTGTTGATGTTTCTGTTTCTTCAAACCGAAAACATCGTTAACGCGTATAAATTGCATTGATTTGTTTTAAAAGGTCAGCGAAGCAGCGAGGAGAGGAAATCATGCTGTAGCTGTTAATAATTTATGCCGGTTAGCATGACTTGTTTCAACTGGATAGAATTCAGAACTCTTGCCATGATTTTTAATTGCATATAACCTGGCATGATCTGTGTTGTTTGAATCACGTCTTGTTTTGTGGATATTATCAGCTGATCTAGAATTATTGATCCGTATAACTTTAATCAGGGAACAATTAGACGGCTCAGTTCCTTTTTTCATTTTTTTAAAATTTGCAATTGCTGACCTCTTTCTGAATATACTAGTTACCTGGCTGGTGTGCTTCCATGTGTGGCTTGGTATGGAGGCCAGAGAATTCACATAATAGCCGAGAAAATTACATTTTAACCACTTAAAGACCAGCCTTGTTTTGGAATTTAGGTGTTTACATGTTTAAAACAGTTTTTTTTTGCTAGAAAATTATTTAGAACCCCCAAACAATATATATTGTTTTTTTTCCCTAGAGAATAAAATGGCGGTCATTGCAATACTTTTTTTTCACACCGTATTTGCGCAGTGGTCTTCCAAGCATGCTTTTTTTGGAAAAAATTCACTTTTTTGAATAAAAAAACAAGACAACAGTAAAGTTAGCCCAATTTTCTTTATATTGTGAAAGATAATGTTATGCCAAATAAATTGATACCCAACATGTCACACTTCAAAATTGCACCCGCTCGTGGAATGGCGTCAAACTTTTACTCTCAAAAATCTCCATAGGCGATGTTTAAAAAATTCTACAGGTTGCATGTTTTGCGTTACAGAGGAGGTCTAGAGCTAGAATGATTGCTCTCGCTCTAACGATCGCAGCGATACCTCACATGTGTGGTTTGAGCACCGTTTTCATATGTGGGCGCTACTCACGTATGCCTTCACTTCTGCGCGAGAGCTCGTCGGGACGGGGTGTTTTAAAAAAAAAAAGTTTATTTTTCTTATTTATTTTACTTGATTTTATTTATTTTTACACTGTTTAAAAAAAAATTAATTGTGTCACTTTTATTCCTATTACAAGGAATGTAAACATCCCTTGTAATAGAAAAAAGCATGACAGGTCCTCTTAAATATGAGATCTGGGTTTCAAAAAGTCCTCAGATCTCATATTTGGACTTAAATGCAATAAAAAAAAAAAAGTCATTTGAAAAAATGACATTGAAAAAATGTGGCTTTAAGACGTATGGGCGGAAATGAAGTTTTGACATCGCTTCCGCCCTGTAGTGTCATGGAGACGGGTGGGGGCCATCTTCCCCTCACTCGTCTCCATGCACAGCTAGGGAAAGGACGCGATCGCCTCCACTGCTGCCGACGGCTCCGGTAAGCGGCGGAGGGCACCGTATCGCGGCGGGGCCCCTCTCCCGCCACCGATAAAAGTGTTCTTGCGGCGAATCCGCCGCAGAGATAACTTTTATCTTGTAGCCGACCGCCAGCCGAAAACGGGGATACCGGGGCAGCTAGCTGTTGCCATAACAATAATATCCACCCCCAAAGTAGGGACGTATATGTACATGCGGCAGTCGGCAAGTGTAGGGATCATCAATGGCATTATCCATTGTTCTCTCAGGACAACTTTTCATAAAGCGTAACTAAACTCTGCCGCTGTCAACTTCTTCCTGGGCTACTTCCTTGTGCCAGATTTTTAGTCTCTTGATAGTCTGGCGGGGGGATGCCAAGATCCGGGAATGCATGCTGAGCTGCGCAGTGTACATTCGATATCAGATTGCAAGTAGACAGGAAGGTACGTTTTATTGCAGGAGTCATAGCATGTCTTTTCTGCAATAAAGAGCTGCATGTTTACAATTTTTTTTTATTATACAGTGAGGGAAAAACGTATTTGACCCCCTGCTGATTTTGTAAGTTTGTCCACTGACAAAGAAATGATCAGTCTATAATTTTATTGGTAGGTTGATTTTAACAGTGAGAGACAGGAATAACAACAAAAATATCCAGAAAAACACATCCCAAAAAAGTTATAAATTGATTTACATTTTAATTAGTGAAATGAGTATTTGATTCCCTATCAGTCAACAAGATTTCTGGCTCCCAGGTGTCTTCAATACAGGTAACGAGCTGAGATTAGGAGCACTCTCTTAAAGGAAGTGCTCCCAATCTCAGCTTGCTACCTGTTTAAAAACACCTGTCCACAGAAGAAATCAATCAATCCGATTCCAATCTCTCCACCATGGCCAAGACCAAAGAGCTGTCCAAGGATGTCAGGGACAAGATTGTAGACCTACACAAGGCTGGAATGGGCTACAAGACCACCGCCAAGCAGCTTGGTGAGAAGGTGACAACAGTTGGTGCGATTATCTGCAAATTGAAGAAACACAAAATTACTGTCAATCTCCCTTGGTCTGGGGCTCCATGCAAGATCTCACCTCGGAGTTTCAATTTCTTTGAGAACGGTGAGGAATCAGCCCAGAACTACACAGGAGAATCTTGTCAATGATCTCAAGGCAGCTGGGACCATAGTCACCAAGAAAACAAATGGTAAAACACTATGCCACTAAGGACTGAAATCCTGCAGCACCCGCAAGGTGCCCCTCCTCAAAACAGCACAGGACCGTCTGAAGTTTGCTAATGAACATCTGAATGATTCAAAAGAGAACTGGGTGAAAGTGTTGTGGTCAGATGAGACCATTGAGCTTTTGGCATCAACTCAACTCACTGTGTTTTGAGGAGGAGGAATGGTGCCTATGACTCCAAGAACACCATCCCCGCTGTCAAACATGGAGGTGGAAACATTATGCTTTGGGGGTGTTTTTCTGCTAAGGGGACAGGACAACTTCACTGCATCAAAGGGACGATGGATGGGGCCATGTACCATCAAATCTTGGGTGAGTACCTCCTTTCCTCAGCCAGGGCATTGAAAATTAGTTGTGGATGGGTATTCCAGCATGACAATGACCCAAAACACATGGCCAAGGCAACAAAGGAGTGGCTCAAGAAGAAGCACACTAAGGTCCTGGAGTGGACTAGCCAGTCTCCTGACCTTAATCCCATAGGGGACAAAAATGTAAACAAAGTTGTGCTTTAACCACTTGACCACCATTTTTTGCTATTCAGCACTTTAACTGGCAATTGCTCAGTCATGCAACACTGAAATAACATTTTTTATCATTTTTTTACACACAAATAGAGCTTTCTTTTGGTGGTATTTAATCACCACTGGGGTTTTTATTTTTTGCTATATAAATGAAAAATTCTGAAAATCTTGAGCCTTTCCAAGGCTTTCTGAGTTCAGCCGAGCTGTCCCTGAGTATTTCCTAGGCTCTCCAGCGCCCCCCACCTCTGGCCACATGCGGTATTGCATGCAATAGAAGTCAATGTGGAACGAATTATGTGGAACGAAATATTAGTTTCCATTGACTTCTATGGGAAAACGCGCTTTGATATGCGAGTGCTTTGGATTACAAGCATTCTCCTGCAACGGATTATGCTCGTAATCCAAGGATCCACAGTATATGATTTAGTCTGTGTATAAGTGATAGAGTCTACAAACTATGATATATATATTTCAAACTTGATCAATCCTCATGTACTGATGGCCTATCTCATTTCTTGAGGCCCTAAAATGCCAGGACAGTACAAACACCCTTTTTTGAAAATAGACAAGCAAAGGTATTTAGTAAAAGGCATGCCGAGTTTTTTTTTAAATTGTTACATCTGTCACAATGTTTTGCAAAATAAAGAAATCAAATCAAATTTGTTTTTTTTTCACAATTTTATTTTTTTTATATACTATTACCAGTGCAGAACAGCATCATCATATGACTGGTGTGGTGCTGATCAGGGATGCTGACTGGTGACAATATGTAAAAAATATTACAATTATGTTTTATTCAATTTTTCAAAGCTTTTTTAAGATGTTATTTTTTTCTACAAACCGTTTATCATTTTTCTTCCACTTTACAATTATGTGCCACTTTGTGTTGATCTATCACATAAAATCCCAATAAAATACAATTACGTTTTTGGTTGTAACATGACAAAATGTGGAAAATTTCAAAACTTTTTCAAGGCACTGTAGTTTTGGCAAACTATTGGCAAGTTTTGAACCTGTATGGAAGCACGCCTTCTACTGAGCATAAGATAGCGGTGCAGCTCTAAACTAGGAAAATGCTTCTTATGGAGAATAAAATATTCTGTTTAATCAGCCTCATGTATCTTCATACAGATACATGAGGCTCTGACCTAGATGCAGTCCAGATGCTCTGACCTAGACTTTTAATAAACAGGACTCCGGGGACACTTTATTTATGTCATCACCACTACAAATAAATCATCACTGAGACATTTAATTTGTGTGTCGGGTGTTTATGCCTATTCAAAATCACAACTTTAAACTACTGTATGGAACTTTACTTTTATTTTCCGCATATTGCCATCTCCCGTCTCTTTTTTGGTCTGTCTAATTATACTTGTTGATCCCACAATATGAACTAGAAGCCACTCAGCTTGTCGTGTCATAAAAGCACCATTTATTGTATGAATGGTAAAAGCAATATGCATTTTGAACAATCATTTCCTTTGTCAAGCCACCTTGAGCCAACTTCCCCCAAAAAGTGACAACACTGTAATGCCACTATAGAAATATCCACAGGGGTTGTCACGTTTCCCCCCTCACTGCAGTTGCTAAACTATAGCTCTATAATCACAAATCCTCAGTGTTGCCACCAGATTACTCCTACAGCCACTAACAGCCCTTTCTCTTATGCCGCGTACACACGATAGGTTTTGCCGTCGGAATAAACTCAGAAGGTTTCTCCGACGGAACTCTGACGGAATTCCATTCAAGCGGTCTTGCCCACACACGGTCAACCCAAAGTCCGACCGTCCAGAACGCGGTGACGTACAACACGTACGACGGGACTAGAAAAAGGAAGTTCAATAGCCAGTAGCCTATAGCTTCCGTCTCGTACTTCAGAGCATGCGTCGTTTTTGGTCCTTCGGAACAGCATACAGACGAGCGGTTTTCCCGATAGGAATTGGTTCCGTCGGAAATATTTAGAACATGTTCTATTTCTAGGTCCGTCAGAATTTTCGAAAAAAGGAGTCCGATGGGGCATACACAAGATCGGAATAGACGATGAAAAGCTTCAGTCGGACTTTTTCTGTCGGACATTCTGCTCGTGCGTACGCGGCTTTAGGCTGCATTCACACATGAGTGTCTTTTATGCCGTGTACACACGAGTGGAATTCCGACAGAAAAAGTCAGACGGGAGCTTTTCATCGTATATTCCGATCATGTGTATGCCCCATCTGACTTTTTATGTCCAAAATTCTGACGGATCTAGAAAGAGAACGTGTTCTAAATTTTTCCGATGGAACCAATTCCTATCGGGAAAACCGATCGTCTGTATGCTGTTCCAATGTACCAAAAACGGCGCATGCTCTGAAGCAAGTACGAGACGGAAGCTAGAGGCTACTGGCTATTGAACTTCCGTTTTCTAGTCCCGTCGTACATGTTGTACGTCACCGCGTTCTGGACGGTTGGAATTTGGTGTGACGGTGTGTATGCAAGACCGCTTGAACGGAATTCCATCGGAACTGTGTCGGAAAAATCTTCAGAGTTTATTCCATCGGGAAAACCGGCCGTGTGTACAGGGCATTAGAGTTTTTTCAAGCACTTATATGTGCGTTGTTAAGCACTTGTGTACAGCGTTTTTTAGCATTTCAACATTTTTTTAACTTTTAGCATTTTTTATATAGCCAATAGAGAATAATATTACCTGTTTCATAATTTCTTGCTATTTTTTTCAGTTTTTTCATCCGGTTTTATTATTGTTTTCTTATTCATGTTTTTACTTTTTTTTTCTAAGGGGTTAATTTATTTATTATTTATTTACTTTTTATTTATTTTGTTAGGTTGGGGGGTTAAGATTAGGGGTTAGGGTAATTGATTAATATTAGGGTTAGAGTTAAGAATTAGGGTTTGGTACTAATATTAGTGATAGGTTTAGGGGTTAGGATAAGGGGTTAATATATTAGGGTTAGGGTTTTTTATTTTTTGATGTATGCATTGTATTATTATTTTTTTTTTCATTTAATTATTGTATTTGAGCAGAAAAACACTCCAAAACGTGCGACAATGCTTAAATCAATTGTTTCCATGCATTCCCCTGGACCAAAAAGCGCTTAAAAAATCCACCCATCTGCCTGATTTGAGCTACAAAAAAAGCTCCAGAACTTTTTTGAGCTTCAGGCATTTGGCTTCAGGCGACTTGTAGTGGAGATGTGAACCAACTCCATAGAGAATTATTGATTTTTTTCTCCTCCAGCGTTTTGGAGCTTCAAGCTCCCATTAGTTCAGTTGGCATCAGGGACATACAGAGTCTATAGCAGTGCAAGGTTCTGCACCCGCCGCAATTATTTTCAATAAAAAGGAAAAGGAAAACACTTCATCACTGCTAGATGGAACAGAAATAAAATGTTCCTTTGAAAGGTACACAGACATTGGTACATATTATGCATTATCAGTCAATGGGCGCTCAGTGGTGAAAATAAAATATAAGAACCCTCACTTACAAAATAGCAGGTAAAAGCACAAAAAAAAATCCAGTATTTTAACCCCTTCGCGCTAATGGTAAAACAAATCTTAATGGATGACTGGACCTCTGTGCTACTATGTGTAGCGGTACCCCCCTAGGGGCTGCTGAAAGCTGTGGTCCACCTGTCATCCTGCCCAGCCCGGCATTCACTTCCCAATCACCTTGGAGACAATGAACAGTCCATATGTTTGTTTTTGTATTTTTACTGAGGGATTTGAACTTGGATAGGGATGGGAATATATGGGATGCCCAATAGAATTTTAGAACAGTCAATTTGGGACAGAACTATGTACACTCTTTGTACATGACACTTCTCCAGACTCCTCCTGCACAACACTTGCTTGCAGACTATCACTCTCTCTCCTGCACAACGCGTCACTTCCAGGTACAGCTAGCACATGGTTAGGCTCAACACTGACTCAGTCGGACCCTAGAAATTACCATTTGCAGGCAGGAACCGCAGGTCCTTTTTAATGTAGCAAGAATAGAATAGGAAGTCCTTAGTGCTAGCTGTCCTATGGTGGACTACTGCTCCCAGCAATCGCTTTTCAGGCCCTGCCAGCCCTCCTGGCTGCAGCTGCCCGACTCCACTGCTCATGTGATTGCAATCCTCACTGGCTCCACACCCAGCTCTGACTGTTTCATCCCAGTCCTCTATGGCAAGCCTCTCCAGTCCTCTCGATAGCACATGTCACTCACAAGTCCTCCTGGCTGCACACACCGGTGGTTCCCTCCTGAAGACTGGCCCGGAAGTACTAGCTCCCGCTGTCCTCTCTTGCTCCTCTTGTGCCTCCTCTTCATAGCCTCCGTGATTTCCTGGAGGGCTCCGTCCTGCACTTGAGCCCCAGGCCCAAGGTCACCCCCCTCCCCCAGAATGGGGAGCCCCCTCAAATGCCCTGACAGCCTAGTACTCCATCCTCAGTTCTTCCACCTGGCAACTACTACTCAGCTGGGCTGACTCTAGGTATTTAAGGGGGCCTGCCCCCTGCCAATCCAGGTTGGGGATTGGTCAGGGCTCCTTAGAACACCCCAGGCAGCTCCACCTCTTCTCCCCACCTCTATTCTAGAATCCTCTAGAAGCCAGAGGGTGGTAACCGAGAGTGATGCTATCTGTGAGTCACCAGCCTACTCTGAGCCACTCCCAGCCCACACAGATCAAAAACAAACAGGCCTAGCTTCTAGCTAAGCCTGCCTAAATTTACCTGCACTCACCAAAAATTTTACCTCTAGCACCTACCTAAGTAGAGGGTGCTACATATGTGTAGATCTACAAGCTAGTAGTGGCCACCACTGAAATAATATATCCTGTGGTTGCTGCTTAACACCTATATGTGTTCCCACATATGACAAACAAAAATATTAACAGTGAAGAGTGAAGTGCTACCTACCTGACTAAGTAAACTACAAAAATAGTACAATTCTGATAAAACAGTGAATTTTCCAATTACTGCTATTATCAAAACTTGCAATAACGGTGATGACCCCGACATTTATAAGCGAACAATACAAGTGGTTACCGTGTATGATTCAGTGACAATAACAAGCAATAATAATAATACATAAAACAAATAAATATGCAAAAGTAACTGTGATGATGTAACCTCTCCTTGCAATGTCACGAGTGGCATAAAATCTATGTGAACAGCTACTGGATGTGAACCAAGTCCAAAAATTGAACATGCCAAACAATCAGTGATAGCAATCCTTAAGACCCCTTTCACACTGAGGTGGTTTTCAGGCATGTTAGCGCTAGAAATAGCGCCTGTAAAGCGCCTTAAAACCACCTCCCATTAATTTCAGTGTGATTTTTCACACTGGGGCGGTGCACTTGCAGGACGTTAGGAAAAGTCCTGCAAGCAGCATCTTTGGGGCGGTTTGGAAAAACTGTATTTAGCGCTCCCAAGATGCCCTTTCTATTGAAATGAATGGGCAGTGCTTCCAAAGCGCCTGAAAAGCACCTCAGAAGCACCGCAACATGGGTGCTTTTAATGCCTTCTTTGGGGTTAAATGCATCCCACTAGCAGCCTACAGCGGCACATAAGCAGAGCGCTTTATCGCTAATGCGGCCATGGCCCCAGTGTAAAAGGGGTCCAAAGATATCAGGCTTCTGTGAATACTGAAAGACATTGGGGTATACTGACAAATAGTCCTGGTTTAGCAGAAATAGTGGGTCCAACACCCAAGTTGGTAGCCCGCCGTGCCAAAAACCTAGGAGATATGTTGACACAATCCGAGTTTATCAAGGAACCTAACTCCAATTGGCTGTCAACCTATCCCAGGACAAAATGAATGTTTCCTTGTCAGATCTGCCCCTTTGTGGATAGAGCCAAAAGTTTCCAGGATGCCTTAGGACAAACGAGCTATGAGATTAGGGATTAATTCAATTGCTCCACAATGAGAGTGATCTATATGATCACATGTCCCTGTCCAAAAATCTACATACAGAAAACAAAAAGATAATTGATGGTGAGAATAGGAGAACACCTGAGAGAAATCAATGAAAAAGAAAGACCCCCAAAAAACTCTAGCCAAACATTTAGCATGAAGGTAATAGGGATCTCAAATTACCCACCATAAGAGGTTACTTTGACTGTATACTCCCCCAAAAAGAAAAATTGTGGATATACAGGCTAAAGTCCCTTGAGCCGGTGGGCCTCAATACAGAATTGAATCTCCAGGTCTTCCTGGAGAGTTAATAATAACTTGATTAATAACAACCTAACCAAACTCCTAATACCAGGCCACTGTTTGATCATGTGAGCAGGAAGCCATCTTTGATTCCATTTATGGGCAAGCTGACTTTCAGACTTGATATGATCACTAGGGTTTGCCCTCCTATTTAAAAAGGTCAATATATATCTACTTGTTGAATGTGTCAATTTTAACTATTTAAAGTTTTGTACTTTCCTTGCCCCCCTTTTTTTCTTTCCGTTCCTTTTCCTTGTTTACCCTTTTTTCTTCCCCTCAAATAGATGGTGAACAATGGGGCAGCTAACTAATTACAAGTTTAACTGACCATTCCCCATTCTATTCTTATTGGCTCCTGGAGATCATCAAACACCAAAACCAAAATAAGATGTATGTCCCTTTAATCCCTCTTTGGATGGGTGGCATCCCCACAATAAAATCACCGTCCAGATGAAGCTACGCTATCCTTTCTAGTGAAACGCATTGATGTCACTACTGTTCCGTCATGTGCCGCCATCCATACAAGCCCCACTGAGCTGAGGTTGCCAGCTACGTGTCAGCGATCGCAGAAGGGGCATGGAAACAAACAAACAAGTCTATCCAACAGGCAGAGTTACACAGCCACAAACCACTTACGGATAGCATCACAGAGGATTACAATCTGATGGACATCTATCACACAGGACAGTAATGTACCTCCACCACATGGTGGCTAATACAAGCCCATAACTGGAAGTTTTATGCTGTGATACATGTATAAGTGAAGTTTCCCATTCCTATCCTTGAAGCTGCTGCTGATACCACCTTTAGCACACCAGACCACCGGGACTTATATATATATTAAAGCCATGGTCTCTACAGCAATATGAGTGTACTGTTTCTTATAAGAGGAATTTTCTCAGCCATTCACTGCACCTTAAAATACTTCATAATTTAGTGCTGTGATCTGTATGAGCTGATTCAAGTGTACACATGAGTTTTATACTTGATCATACCCCACCTTCAGCTTTATAGGTCACCAAGGATACCTTGCCTTGATGAACAAGCCGGGACTATCTTCTCTCCTCACGTGGAACTATTGAGTTGTTCACGCTCTCCAGAAATCTCATCAATACCAGCTGGCACCCATTCCCACATCCCCTTCCCTCCCATCCCTGGGGCCACACACAGTTAGGATATCATATATCTATGATGATACCTGAAGTTAACTTATTCATATGATGAGAATTTCAACTGACAACCTATCTGTATGTTGTTTATGGCGTCCGGACGTTTTTCTTTTTCTTTTACTTGTTATATGTAATGTCTTGTGTTTATGTTCATGTTTTGATGATAAACTTCACAATAACGGAAAATTGTTGCTAGCCAATTACTGTGAAGCTTTTTTTATATTATTGGCCTTAGATTGTGCCATATCTTGCCATACAATAAATCAAATTTGTAGACTAATCTAGTATGATCTAATTTTTGTCACCATTTGTAGACCTTTCCCTGGTGCTCTATACCAGGTCATTTTGTGACATTCCGTGAATACTGTGTTCTTCAAAAATGAAAAACGTGTGCCCTCCACCCGTTACACTATGTGTTCGCCTCATAGGAAGACCTAATAAAAGTCCATACAAGCCTTCCCTTTTAGGGGTATAGCTCCCATGGCTGCCGGCTCTGCTGTTGTTGTTGTGCTGGGACACTTGCTTCCCTTGTGCAATTTTCCTACTAACTAGTGCTGAACTGTATAAAATCAATCATTTATTTGAAAGATTAAGAATCACACTCACATTTGTAGGTGCACTGCCTCCAGTGCAGTCAAGTAAATTGCTATACACATTGGGGGTGCATGGTCCCCTTACACAGTCAAGGGGTCCTTGAGAAAGTCAAGTGACGAGTGACAAAATGCGTTGGGAGGCGGAGCCTTGTGACATCATTGCGCATCAATAGGAAGTACACTGTATCCCCCAGGGCCGAGGACATCTAAATGACTATTAAGGGGGCCAGTCCACCTGGGCACAGACGGTAAATTGGTGTGGAGCAGGTTTGAATGCATAGAGCACTTTTGTTTAAAGGCATCTTCACATGAATTTAATAGCTGCCTAGCCACCTTGGATTTTGCATTTTTGCTGGACTTTATGCACTTCAATGCTTTCATTTGCAATTTATTTGTTATTGATTGCGCTTTATTGACACATTTGGATACATGATACTTATTGACTGTGTCGATTTACATTTTAATATTATTTATTGAGTAGGGTAAGCGCAGCTCTTGTTTACAAGTAGCACATTTAGATTGTTTTATTTGCCGGTAGCTCAGCTGTACAGCAACCCAGTCTAAAGGAATTGCACTAACGTAGCTTAATCTGAATAGAAACATTTAAGGCTGCAAATCCAGGAAACTTGATATGTGTATTGAGCATTATTTAAATGCTTCTACCAATAAGACTATTGCCTGTATTTCAGGGACTTTTATTAGGGATATATGTTTGTCACAACAGTAAATACTTCTACTGATAAGACAATTGCCTGTATTTCAGGGACTTTTTAACTATTGTTATTGAGTCTTCGTAAATGGTTGTAAAAAAAAAACATTTAAATGCCATACATTTCTTGAAGACAGAGCAATGTAACACTAAACAGCTTCAGTCCAAAGTGAGTTGGAATGAGAGAAAAGTTAATGTATATAGTATGTGTGTCTGCAGACACCACCACATTAGATATCTCAAGGGACATACTATTATGATGATCGTAAAAACCTTCCCTGATTTCTTTTACTTCCTTGAGATAAACCAACTCTGGAAACGTCTGTATGCATTTCCTACCATGCCTCTCCATAGAATAATACTTTGGTGGCCCGATTATTTGTATTTATGTCTGAGGTTGTACAGAATGATATACTACCGTATGTTATGGACACCTTATCATAACACCTTTAAAGTGATTGTAAGGCTTTGTTTTTTGTTTTTTTTTTAAATAACAAACATGTTATACTTACCTCCACTGTGCAGTTTGTTTTGCACAGAGTGGCCCGATCCTCGACTTCTGGGGTCCCCCGGCAGTGCTGTTAGCTCCTCACAACATCATATAACCCCCTAGGAGAAGCGCTCCCCCTAGTGACTGTGTATACTGGCAATGCATACTTGGTTGTGGAATATATTTTTTGTCCTTTACTATTAGCTTGGCATATTTACGGAAAACACACCCCATTCTGGGTAATTTGAGTTTGACAAAAGGTCTTTTATCAGGTAATTTTAGCACTGACACAATCTTTGCCAACAAATGGTAATAAACCTGCTTTGACTACCGGATAGAAGCTGCCCCTCCTGGACAGAAATACTCTTGCAATTTACGTCAAATCCACAAAGGCCTCCATGTGAATGAGGCCTAAGAATTAAGACACTGCAGATAATACAGTAGTGCAAAATTGGCAAGCAGCAGTGAGACAGTTTTTTTTAGGGATAGTAGACCTAACCGGTGTATGCCTAACTTTCATTTAATCTATAGGGGTTACAGTGAATGAGGTAATTTAGGTGCACTTCGTTTTTTCTTTCAAATGATGCAGTGTTGTGCTATGAACAACAGGTAGCTCCCAAAACAAATGGTTAGTAACCTGTGTTTTGAACACCCCAACCTGAAAAAGGCCCCATCAACATAAAATTTAGTAAGAAATACCACCTGAAACAAAAGCAATATACCCGCAAAATAAATAAAAAACCCAAAATACCAACACCCTCAAACAAATGCCCTTTTTTGTTAGGAAAGCCTTGCAATAAAAAATAAAAATGTTTGCTATGGAGACAGCACTCCAAATCAACCACAAATTCAAATGCAAGACCAAACTCCCCGCCAACCCCCAATAATAAGAGTAAAAAAATGGTTTGATTGTCTAAAGAGTTTGTTATCAGAATTATTAGCTTATTAATTCTAATATCTCTCTGTGCAGTTTATCAGCTTTCCCCTTGCTTTCATTGCAACAGTTCCAAATCAGAGACACTGTGGCTGCTTTGTGACCCCCCCAAACCTGTTGGTCAAAGTTAAATGCCATGCTGTATACTATGTTTTTTTTTTTTTTTTTTAATTGCTGGGGAAATCTGCACATAAATTCGACCAGGAGCCACAAGTCTTGAACACACAAGATTCACCTCAAACCCATGGTAGCGGCAAACCCGAACCTCATCTCTAATCTTTACCAAACTTATGTAATCTTTTTTTAGGCCTGGCATTGTACACAGAGCCACAGTCATGCTGCAACAGAAATAAGCCTTCTCCAAACTGTTGCCACAAGTTTGGAAGCACACAATGTATATATATATATATATATATATTAAGTGCTTTTGCCCATATAGGGGCAAAATGGCCATATTAGCTGATATTGACACATCAGCATGGATGTCACACCACTTCCTAAAACTCAGTCTTTCTAAAACTGAGCTCATAATTTTTCCTCTGGCCCGTGCCCCCCTTCTCCATCATGATCACTAATACAACCATTAGTCCCAGCCCTCATTTTTATTCATTAATTTCATTTCATTTTATGCATTTGAAAGACTGCTGCACAAATACAGTGTGACGTAAAATATTGCAACAACCTCCATTTTATTCTCTAGGGTCTCTGCTAAAAAATTACATATAATGTTTGGGGGTTCTAAGTTATTTTCTAGCAAAAAATAATGATTTTAACTTGAAACCAACATGTGTCAGAAAAAGGTTAAGTCTTTAAGTGGTTAAACTGCCCTCATTTACAGACCGAAGTTCATTTCTTTAAGAAAAAGTAATCCCCCTTCATTGGGACTTTATAGGCAACAAAACGAACGACCGCAACATACAGGGATATACAATGTAATACTGACATATAATCACACACATAGGTTGGACTTGATGGACTTGTGTCTTTTTTCAACCTCACCTACTATGTAACTATGTAACACATATGTATAGTCAAAAAAGTATATTTTATATTTTCATTCCTTTGATCTAAAGAACAAAATGTTACAATGTTTATAGTTAGCTCAGCGGCTGAGAAATGTTGTGAAACTTGGCAGACTGCCTGTTCTTAAATTTTTTTTGACAGCTGTCGGCTTGAGCAGAGAACTCTGCATTGAATCGGGAAAATGCTTTGTTAAGATTGTGAGGGGGAAAGACTCACGATCTCGATTCTTAACGATTAATCGTGCAGCTCTAACTCTAACCTGTCCTCTCAGCCGCAAATCCAATCGCTGTCCAAATCTTACAGACTTCACCTCCGTAACATCTACAAAATATGCCTCTTTTCTAACCGTTGAAACCACTAAGCAACTCATTCACTCCCTAGTTATCTCTCGCCTTGACTATTGTAACTCTCTCCTCATTGGCCTACCTCTATCCCCTCTTCAGTCTATCATGAATGCCGATGCCAGACTCATCCACCTTACCAACCGTTCAGTGTCCGCCACTCCTCTCTGCCAATCCCTCCACTGGAAGCTGATTGGTTTCTATGCAGAGCTGCGCCAGATTTTGCACTCTCCAATCTTAGTAAATCAACCCCACAGTGAATTAAAAAACAAATTATCATTCTGTTAGAGTTTACATCAGCTTTTACTTAACCTAACTGCTTGGCCTAATGCCAACTGAACCCCTAACTGTATCACTAAAAATAAACCTAAACCATAATCCTAATACTTACTGTATATACTCGAGTATAAGCCGAGTTTTGCAGCACATTTTTTTGTGCTGAAAATGCCCCCCTCGGCTTATACTCGAGTCAAGCACTTTTCTGCAGCAGAGAATGACATTTTCCGAGCCGAATTTGGGGCCCCGTATCTCAGGGCCACTTGGTGCTAGGAACCCCAAATTTGGTGTTCAAACCCAGTGGAATTAGTACTACAATATATCCAAAGCTGGGATTCCTAGTACCAAGTGGCCCCGAGATATGGGGCTCCAAAATTAGTTAGGAAAATGTCATTCTCTGCTGCAGAAAAGTGCTTGACATTTTCTGAACCAAATTTGGGCCCCCGCATCTCGGGGCCACTTGGTGTCAGGAACCCCAGGTTTGGATATGTTATAGGGCTAGTTCCTCTGGGGTTTCATACCAAATTTGGGGTTCCTAGCACCAAGTGGCCTTGAGATACGGGGCCCCAAAGTCGGTCAACTGTGTCCATCTGCAGCAATGTCATTTCGGGACCCTTTGGGTCCAGAGACCCCAAATTTTGGCTGCAGCTAGGGGGCATCTTAATGGGGCAAACCTTGATGCCCGAGTTTGAAGTTCAGGGGACCTATGGCTGCAAATGGGCAGAGTGAGGCTGCAAATGGGCATTGTTAACTCTCTTTTCCACTTACAGTAGCTGCGCATTTCTCACCCTAGGCTTATACTCGAGTCAATAAGTTTTCCCAGTTTTTTGTGGTAAAATTAGGTGCCTTGGCTTATACTCGAGTATATACGGTAACATTAACTAATATCCCGAAGACCTAACCCTTAACTGTTAATATCTGACACTTACCTAAGCCCCTAGTACTTAAAGCGGGGTTCCACCAAATTTTGAACAATATCTGTATGTATTCACTTCCTTGCCTAGATGCTGACATGCCGTTTAAAAAAATTTAAATCGCCGTAATTAACTTTTTATTTTTCTATTCTTCTTTGCACTTCCTGGTTCTCCTCCCGTGGGAGTAGGCATGTTTCTAGCCTCTCCCAGACTCCTGGGAGCTAGTCTCAGGCTTCCCAGGATGCCACTGAGCATGTGCGGGAACGAGCGGTGAATGCTGGAAGCACAGCATTCACCACATCCAGGAAATAAATGCTTGTGGGCTTCAAATGCCCACAATGAAGATGGAAACCGCCTGCAGTGAATAATATAAGTTATTCTTTCCGACGAAATCTGACACAGGCGGACATATTACACACAATATGTGAGTATGTAATGCTGAGAAGAAAAGTTTGTGAGTGAACTAAAAAAAAAAAAAAAAACGATAGATAGGTGGACCCCCACTTTAAAGTAGATGTAGGGGTTCGTTCCAATATTCATCAATAACTGAAATCCATTTTGCAGGTTTTCTGCTCTAAAGATGCAGTTTGCCATAGTTCCTTCACCTCTGGTAGGGGCATGCTCTAGTTGCAGTGGCTGCATGCCACTATATTATGCGGTTTTTAATTTCCAATTGCCACTTTGATAGCATAGTCTGCATGTTGTCACCTTGTAAAAGGAAGTGACATTCAGGCATCAATTCTGGCAAGATCAAAGCGCATGTTTTACTTTACAGAACACGCACACATGCAAATCACTTTGTGTGATTAAGTGTTAGTTCTATGTGACATACAATGTGTATTTTTTTTATTTTTATTTTTTTGCACATACGGACTTTGATGCCCATTGAAGTTTCAATTTATCTCATATGTCCTTAACAGAATTAATGTAAACTGCAAAGACTGGAATAAGATTTTCTCCGATAGAGAAAGGAACAGTTTGACCTTTTACAAGCTCCAAAGACAGTGACCTAGTTTTCTCCAATCATTTTTCTAAATTTTATTTTTCTTTATAGATTAACTATTTTCTATTTATTTAATAGTACAATGTCTGGCTGTATATGACAATGACATGACAAATTATGATTTTTTTTTCCATTTTGGGTAATTTAGCTTTTATAAGGTGATGTACAAGAAAATGTTGCACTCGCCTTGTATGGCCTTTTTTTTTTTAGAATTGCACAATAATGTAATTTCTCTCAATGGAAAACATATTTTGTAGCTCCTGGATTGTTAAACGTAACTGCTTTTCTGAAGCTGAGGCTTTCTATGGAAAGAAAAGTCCCAGAGGGCTTATACTGAAAACTCTATGAAGGAAAAATTGCTTAGATCGCTAAGAAGATCCTCTCTTTATGTTTTCTGGTGTAGTATAGAAAAATTAAAGTGAAAATCAAATTAACTGGTGAACTGCTGTCAGCCATTTCTTTTTTTTTTTTTTACATAATTTTTATTGTTTTCAGGAAAATTTGTACAAACAAGAGGTTATCATACAGAATGTGTCAAATAACGCTTATATTGGAATACAGTATGTGCGGTTCATCTGATAATAATTTGTACTCTTAACGTAATATTAATTGTTAAGCATGGATGAACAGTTGGACCATTTTACAGTTTAACATTTTAACAATTCTAGATTCCTTGTCAAAAACCCATTCTTAAGCTTCGTACACACGATCGGATTTTCCGACAGGAAATGTGTGATGACAGGCTGTTGGCGGAAAATCCGACCGTTTGTACGCTCCATCGGACAATTGTTGTCGGATTTTCCACAGGCAAATGTTGGATGGCAGGTTTTAACATTTTCCGCGGCTAAATGTCTATTTTCTGATTTTCCAAGCGTGTGTACACAAGTCTGTCGGACAAAAGTACAAACACGCATGTTCGGAAGCAAGGACGAGCCAGAAGCGGTCGGTCTTGTAAACTAGCGTTCGTAATGGAGAACTAACATTCGTGAAGCGGCAAATTATAAAATCTTGAAATGCAGCGCACAATTCTCTTCTTTAATGGGATAATAATGAAGCTGCTTTGCTGGTGTTACTTATTGCAAACACATTTTCAAAGGCTTTTTTTTCTAGTGGTATCAAGAATAATATTATTATGCTTTTTTTTTTTTTGGGCAAGTTACCACAACACCATTATCCTGTAGTTTTTAAGATCAAAGATACAACTATGTTGGTGTCCCTTGTCAATTTTACATTGTATTTATTTAAATGTAACTGCCGACTCCCAAACTGTCATTTGAAGTAAAACGCATAACCAAGTATTATTCTACACAATTTTTTTATTGTGCATTAAAAAAAGAAAACAAATAAAATTAGACATGCTATCTGCCAATAGAACTTAACCAAAAAGTGCATTCTATGCATCCAAAAATATAGAAAATATACCAAATCAAATCATTATTATTCAACCAAAAAATAAAAGTCTCATGCATGTGTCCTGCTTCTTAATATAGGGGGTCAACAATGCCAAGAGTTGGTGAAAGCAGGGGTCCGTCATCCGGAGATAATTCCGAAAAACATCCGGATTATTCTCCTGGAGCTCCCGCAGCAAAGGCATATGACATAATTGGTCACGATTAATAAAGCAACCAATTTTTGGTCCAAGAAATCCTCCTATTCCTGGGTCAAAGCAATAACTCCAAGGCCAATAATAAATAACACGTTATCTTCTCTGATTCTGCAACATGTCTGGTTGACGAACGTATGTTCAGAAACAAACTGAAAAGCACAAAATGAAAAGTACGAACTCAAAAGTGTGAATCAACACTCACCAAACTTCTGCTAACACGAAATTAGCAGAAGGAGCCCAAAGGGTGGCGTTAAAGAGCTGAAAAACCACGTAGTACGTCACTATGTTTGTTTTTGTTGGCCGACAATTCCTTGCCGTTTGTATGCAAGACAAAATCCAGGCACACGTCTTCGGACAAAAGTCCAAGGTTTTATCTGCGGAAAATCCGATCGTGTGTACAAGGCTTTACTGAGTAATTTAGAGTATTTTAGAGTATGATAAAATATAATTTAAAAAAAGATAAAAATAGGAATAAAATAAAACAAAAATATAAAAATAAAGAATAAAAAACAAAAAAATATGAATATAAAAATAAAAGGGAAGGAAAACTAATGACTGAAACTGTTGTACCTATGTGTAAGAAAGTGTAATTTCAGTCCAGAGGCTATCTGAAGCAATGGGATAATTTCCAAAAGGATTTGCAGAGGGCTGCATGTTGTAGATAACCTGCCCAGTTTCTTTATAAAGGGTTTCTAGACATTAAATGAAAGTACCATTATGCAAAAGAGCCACTAGCACATTTTAAAACCGTTCATTAGGGATCGGCATAATTGAGAGTTTTTATTTCTTGAAATTTTGGTATAGGTCAGTAGACTTCTGTGAAAATGCCATGTTGGCAAAATGCATTGTAGTCGACTGGAAAGGCGATGTTAAAGAGACATTTCTTTTTTTTTGGTGGGGGGGGGGGGGGTTATTTTTTAATTAATAAAAGAATTCAACAAATACGTGTGTAACATCTCAGTATCAGAAAACTGAATAGATGTCCAGTTAATGAACAATAACGTTTAAATGGGTCAATAAAAAAGTTAAACAACTTATAAATCAGCATTAAAGTATAAGTAAACCCTCCTATCGTTTTCAGCCAAGGAAGCTGCCATCTTTGCCTCTGTTTAATCTACAACTGCCATGATGCTGCACATGTGATCAGTTATGACACCAGCCATTGGATGGCTTGACAGTTTGGTTGAGAGCACAACCAATGGGAGTGTTACATTTCCGGCACGTGCCGGAAATGAAACAGATTTATGGATGGGTTTACTTCCGCTTTAAGTCGGGGGAGGTAGAAACTAAAAATCAAATTCTACCCTTTCTTTTCCCCCCCCCAAAATATGTTAACAGAGAAAAAAAGAAAGGGAAAAGAGGGATATGATGTAGGTAGTAAAGGGTAAGGGTCAGAAATGTCCTAATTTAAGTAGCAGTTTGGAATAATGCTTTTCCCTAGTCAGTATTTAAAAGTGTTCCAAGGGAACTATATTTTGTTGTAATTTTCATGTAGGTTGTGTGAGGAGAGGACTTGGTCTTCCGTGTTCTTAATATTTTCAACCTTGGATAACCATAGTGACAGAGTAGGTGGATGTGGGTTTAATTAATGCCAGTAAGTAAAGAGGGAATTCACCCTAACCTATCCTATATGAATTTTAAAATTCTTAAGTTCTTAACACTTGTAGGGACAAGGGACACTTGTAGGATAGGTATGCAATTTAAAAATACATACTAACTAGTCCATCTTGCAGACAAGGCTTTCTTTGCTCTGCTTTGTTCCAGCACCGCCATCTTGAAACAAGTTCCAGCGCATGCATAGCCATGTCATGGTTTCCTAACAGGTTCCATAGACCTGGCAGAGCATCAAAGCGAGTCTACACATAAGTGGAATTTGTCACGCTGCCTCCTGAGACATAGACATCCCAAGGGACAGTGGTGGCTGGATATGTCAACCTCACCTACATAAAAATAAAGAAAAGATGTTTTTAGTATAAAATAAAAAAAAAAATTCTGCAATTGTGTAAAAAGGAGGTGGGGAAGAGGTAGGTGAGCTGTTATGCAATAGGTGAAAGTCTGTTTTAATGTGTTTATAAGGGAGCAATAGGCTTTAAATGGCTCCTGGGGATTACTGAAGCCCCTTAGTTCCAGTGAGGGGAATTTAGAAGGCATTCAAGCTCCCAACTTTGTGGGAACAGTTTGGGGATGGCCCCTTCCTGTTCCAACATGACTGCGCACCAATGCATAAAGCAAGGTCCATAAAGACATGGATGAGTGAGTTTGGGGTATAGGAACTTGACTGGCCTGCACAGAGTCCTAACCTCAACCTGATAGAACACCTTTGTGATGAATAAGAGTGGGGAATGTGAGCCAGACCATCTTATCCAACATCAGTTCCTGAACTCACAAATGCGCTTCTGGGAGAATGGTCAAACATTCCCATAGACACACTAATAAAACCTTGTGGACAGCCTTCCCAGAAGAGTTGAAGCTGTTATAGCTGCAAAGGGTGGGCCAACTCAATATTGAACCCTACAGACTAATGCCCTGTACACACGGTCGGACTTTGTTCGGACATTCCGACAACAAAATCCTAGGATTTTTTCCGACAGATGTTGGCTCAAACTTGTCTTGGATACACACGGTCACACAAAGTTGTCGGAAAATCCGATCGTTCTGAACGCAGTGACGTAAAACATGTACGTCGGGACTATAAACGGGGCAGTGGCCAATAGCTTTCATCTCTTTATTTATTCTGAGCATGCGTGGCACTTTGTCCGTCGGATTTGTGTACACACGATCAGAATTTCCGACAACGGATTTTGTTGTCGGAAAATTTTAAAGCCTGCTCTCAAACTTTGTGTGTCGGAAAATCCGATGGAAAATGTGTGATGGAGCCCACACACGGTCGGAATTTCCGACAACAAGGTCCCATCACACATTTTCCGTCAGAAAATCCTACCGTGTGTACGGGCATAAGACTGGGATGTCATTAAAGTTCATGTGCGTGTAAAGGCAGGAGATACAGGGCTGGACTGGGACAAAAATTTGGCCCTGGACTTCATCCAGACTGGCCCACTTTGACAGGTCTCTCCCATTCCGGCTTGCCACCCAAGCCCCCCCCCCCCACTAGCCATTAGCCGTTCTACATTATTTCTCTTATAGGCAGTACCAGTGGGGAAGCTAGACATTATTTCACCTGGGGCAAAGAATCAGTTTGGCGCCCCCCCCCCCCAATGGGACAAGATTAGGCAGGAAAGTGAGGCCGCCCTCCTTCCAGATCGTATGATGAGCTTCTCAGTGTTGACTCCTGAGCATCATGTCTGTATTCAGGCGCGCTGCATAACTAGCCAGGGAGAGGAGGTGAGCACTGCAGGGGGGGACAGAGGACCGGAGGGAGGCAGCGGTCCACTGTCACTGAAATCGGCCCACTGAGCCATCGGCCCACCGGGAAACTCCCTGTAGTCCCAATGGCCAGTACATGCCTGTGTATATATATATATATATATATATATATATATATATATATACACACACACACATAAAGGTATAGACAAATCCAAAATAGATAGGGGCACTCACGGGTCTTGCAACAGAGATACATGAAAGCAACAGTATTTTATTGGCAATGTTTCGATGAAGTTTGGTCCATCTCTCTCAAGCATGAGCTCTGTCGAAACATTAACGATAAAATGCTGTTTCTGCTGCAAGACCCATGAGTTTACCTGTTTTAGATTGGTATGGATTCCTTTGTGGGTGAGCACCCGGACATCTACATCATACATAGAGTGCAGTGGCTACCCTTAGGACTATCAATATATAGACTGTATTAGAGATCTTTTTTCCATAAGCAGAACTGCAAGCTCCTCAGCTCACAGCTTTCCCACCTTTTCTTACATGACTTTATTCCTTCTATAGTTATATTTTCATTTCTAAATTATACACCACTGCAGAATTTGTTGGCACTATATTAAAAAGAAATAATAATAATGTGTTCTCTTTTTTTTTCCTTTTTCCAGAAAAGAAGAAAAATGTAGAAAGAGGACCAGGGAGGCTTGGCTCTGTGACGCAGAGGGGCTCTCTCTCTGATTGGGCCTGTGCCCTTCCTGCCACTCCACCTCACGATGTCAAAAAAGGGCACCAGCAGCAGAGCTAAGGCAGAGAGAACCGACTCATCTGCTTCCCTGCAAGCTGCCAATGAAGACCTGAGAGCCAAACTTACTGATATCCAAATAGAACTCCAACAGGAAAAGAGTAAGGTGAGTATGTTGACTCACATGGTAGAACACTGTCAAGTCATACCAAGCTTACCTTGCACATAAGGTAAATACATTCACCTTTATAAATTCATCTTCCTTATGGTTTTTGTGCTTGTAGAATTGTAATGTACAACTGTAATAAACACGGGCTATGATATCCGTATTGCCTGTCACAGCATCACCATATCCTCTCATTCGCAATCTGCCTGGCACAGAGATTGGTGGAACCACTGTGACACCAAGGCTGACAGCTGACTAACAGGAATCACGGATGTTAGAGTGGTATAAGTCCTTAGACTAGGGGTCTCAAACTGGTGGCCCTTCAGCTGTTGCGAAACTACAATTCCCATCATGCTTCTGCCTGTGGGAGTCATGCTTGTAACTGTCAGCCTTGCAATGCCTCACGGGACTTGTAGCTTCGCAGCAGCTGGAGGGCCACCAGTTTGAGACCCCTGCCTTAGACAGATGGTCAGAGCAAACAGCAGAAGAGCTAGCAGATCAGGCACAGACAAACAGATCTAAAATCTGAAGTCCATGTCCAAGACAGAGCAATCTATGTATAGTGGAGGCAGAGCGAGTGCCAAACACATATTTTGTGTGTCCAAAAATGATTTTATTGGCAAGTGCCAAAAGCATAACAAAAGGCAACCAACATGTTTTGGGGCAACCCCCCATCAGGGCCTTAGCAAGTGCCACAGTATACAGTCAAGTCCATAAATATTGGGACATCGACACAATTCTAATCTTTTTGGCTCTATACACCACCACAAAGGATTTGAAATGAAACGAACAAAATGTGCTTTAACTGCAGACTTTCAGCTTTAATTTGAGGGTATTTACATCCAAATCAGGTGAACGGTGTGGGAATTACAACAGTTTGTATATGTGCCTCCCACTTTTTAAGGGACCAAAAGTAATGGGACAATTGGCTGCTCAGCTGTTCCATGGCCAGGTGTGTGTTATTCCTTCATTATCCCATTTACAAGGAGCAGATAAAAGGTCCAGAGTTAGTTTCAAGTGTGCTATTTGCATTTGGAATCTGTTGCTGTCAACTCTCAATATGAGAGCCAAAGAGCTGTCACTATCAGTGAAGCAAGCCATTATTAGGCTGAAAAAATCAAAACAAACCCATCAGAGAGATAGCAAAAACATTATATGTGGCCAAATTTACTGTTTGGAACATCCTTAAAAAGAAAGAACGCAACGGTGAGCTCAGCAACACCAAAAGACCCGGAAGACCACGGAAAACAACTGTGGTGGATGACCGAAGAATTCTTTCCCTGGTGAAGAAAACACTCTTCACAACAGTTGGCCAGATCAAGAACACTCTCCAGGAGGTAGGTGTATGTGTGTCAAAGTCAACAATCAAGAGAAGACTTCACCAGAGTGAATACAGAGGGTTCACCACAAGATGTAAACCATTGGTGAGCCTCAAAGACAGGAAGGCCAGATTAGAGTTTGCCAAACAACATCTGAAAAAGCCTTCACAGTTCTGGAACAACATCCTATGGACAGATGAGACCAAGATCAACTTGTACCAGAGTGATGGGAAGAGAAGAGGATGGAGAAGGAAAGGAACTGCTCATGATCCAAAGCATGCCACCTCATCAGTGAAGCATGGTGGTGGTAGTGTCATGGCGTGGGCATATATGCCTGCCAATGGAACTGGTTTTCTTGTATTTATTGATGATGTGACTGCTGACAAAAGCAGCAGGATGAATTCTGTGTTTCGGGCAATATTATCTGCTCATATTCAGCAAGATGCTTCAGAACTCATTGGGCGGCGCTTCACAGTGCAGATGGACAATGACCCGAAGCATACTGCGAAAGCAACCAAAGAGTTTTTTAAGGGAAAGAGGTGGAATGTTATGCAATGGCCAAGTCAATCACCTGACCTGAATCCGATTGAGCATGCATTTCACTTGTTGAAGACAAAACCGAAGGGAAAATGCCCCAAGAACAAGCAGGAACTGAAGACAGTTGCAGTAGAGGCCTGGCAGAGCATCACCAGGGATGAACCCAGCGTCTGGTGATGTCTATGCGTTCCAGACTTCAGGGTGTACTTGACTGCAAAGGATTTGCATCCAAGTATTAAAAAGTGGAAGTTTGATGGACGATTGTTAGTCTGTCCCATTACGTTTGGTCCCTTAAAAAGTGGGAGGCACATATACAAACTGTTGTAATTCCTACACCGTTCACCTAATTTGGATGTAAACACCCTCAAATTAAAGCTAAAAGTCTGCAGTTAAATCCATTGTGGTGGTGTATAGAGCCAAAAAGATTAGAATTGTGTCGATGTCACAATATTTATGGACCTGACTGTATATTGGACTCAAAGCTAGATTCCTGGGTATATCAATCAGGACCAAAAGAGGAAACTGTGATGGAGTGCCTGTGCCAAACAGCAGGGAAGCATGGTCACATTGAAACAACTTAGCTGTCTTTTTTTTATCCTTTTGCCACTTGCTGAACCAATAAAATTATTTTCGGCCTTTCAGAACTCTTTTGGCTCTTTTTTTGTGCCTCAAATATATATATAGATTTCTCGGTGACCCCCTATCTCTAGCTTTGTGAAACCCCACTGAGCCTAGGTCATCTGGCTCAAAAAAAAATGCATACTGGTTAAGAATTTGTATTAAGCGCCTCGCTGCCACTTCTACCCAGACAGAGCAGTGAATGATAAGCAGGGATAACAAGCTAAGTTCAAACACAGTCCAAACAGTTTGCAGGAATAATTCAGCACAAGAATATGCAAAATCATACAGACCTGAATCCAGGGTATGAACAGGGCAGTTAACTCTTTGGTTGGGCACAGGCATCATGTCCAGCAATCTACTTAAGCACCCTGATTAGGTCAGGTGTGCATTGCAGAGTCTTGAGCTACAGTGCTGAGTAATAGCCAGCAGCTAGCAAAGGCTCCAAATTAATCACTGTGTCCTTGTACATGACAAAATGAGCTGCTGCTGTGGCCTATGTTTCCTTTCCAGCCTGTGTGCCACACTCTCCTGAGTTTTTGTGAGATGGGCAGGTTATACAGTATGTATTTCTGATTGAGGCCATCACAAGAAAGAAAAAAGGCCCTTGTTTCCTTATCTCCTAATGCTTTAACCTTTCACTTGATAAACCAAATGGATACATTGATTTTACTCCCTTATTAGGACTATAAGTACACTTGGCACATTGCTGTGCATGTGTTAGTATTTTGCAATGCAGTAAAATGCATTGACAAATGCAGTCTATTACTTTCTTTGGAAACAGCGACCAGTATTATTGTTATCTAAGATTTATATAGTAAAAACAGTTTGCACAGCACTTTACAATATAACGTGAGTCAGTATAGTTACGATGCAATTCATGACAAGAGGGTTATGGGGGTGGGGGTAGGGGGGGCTACTCCTGAGAGCTTACAATCTAAAGAGAAGGGGAAGCGATACAAAAGGTAGGATGGGAAAATAAAGGTTCAGTTTTTAGGTAGAGGTGAGATTTCTTGAAGACATACTTTTTCAAAGGCAGACAAAGTAGGATATAGGGAAGACAGGTGTCATGACTAACGTCCGAAACGCGTAGGCTGTGTTTACAGCGTTGTACATGTCTTTTCAATAAAGGAATACTATTTTTTGGATGTCATCCTGAGTGCTGAGTATCCCTTTAAGTAGTATATAGCCAACTAGTACTGATTTACCATACATTGGCATAAAGTCCCATATATTGCCTTTGTGCTGTGTTGGCCTGGATGGTCTCATTCAAGGTAATGCAACTTATGTAGGAATACATGACAACTCACAATACCAAGCACGCTATGTTGTAATCAAGGTCTTATTCATCAATTTTTTTTCAGGTACATCTATTGCTGATCTTGGCCTTATTATTGTAGCTGTCATTAGTTTTTCCCTCGGTTAGTCGGTCATGTAAAGCTCAGTCACTGTTCAGTAGACCCTACATAACCTTTACGGTGAAATCCATAGCTGCATATTTTTATGCAGAGTCAGGATGTTAAATGAGACGCCCCATCTGCAGCAGACTCTCCGATAACACTGCCACACTGCAACATTATCCATAGAGCTTAGTCATGCATGCAGGATGCTTATTCTTAAGTCGTAGCTGGAAAGCTTTTACATTCATCCCTGTAAGCTAGATTTATTGGCAGCAGGAGCAAGTCTGTAGGCCTTAGAAGTACAAAATCACCAGAATTCATTGGAATCAAGAATTTCTAAAAAGGTGTCGAAGTCTTTAACCACTTAAGGACCGGAAGAATTTCCCCCTTAATGACCGCGCCATTTTTTTGCGATTCGGCACTGCGTCGCTTTAACTGACAATTGCGCGGTCGTACGACACTGTACTCAAACAAAATAGACATCCTTTTTTTCTGACAAATAGAGATTTCTTTTGGTGGTAGTTGATCACCTCTGCGGTTTTTTTTTTTTGCGCTATAAACAAAAAAGAGCAATAATTTAAAAAAAAAAATATTTTATACTATTTGCTATAATAAATATCCCAAAAAAAATGTAAACAAAGAAATCTCTTCATCAGTTTAGGCCGATATGTATTCTTCTACATATTTTTGGTAAAAAAAATCTCATTAGGCGTATATTGATTGGTTTGCACAAAAGTTATAGCGTCTACAAAATAGGGAATAGATTTATAGCATTTTTATGGCATTTTTATTAAATATATTTTTTTTTACTAGTAATGGCGGTGGTTTGCGATTTTTATCAGGACTGCGACATTGTGGCAGACAGATCGGACACTTTTGACACATTTTTGGGACCATTGACATTTATACAGCGATCAGTGCTATAAAAATGCACTGAATATTGTGTAAATGTCACTGGTAGGGAAGGGGTTAACACTAGGGGGCGATCAATGGGTTAACTGTGTTTCCTGCTAGGTTTTCTAACTGTGAGGGGTGTGACTTATTAGAGGAGGAGAAAGATTGCTGTTCCTACTTAGTAGGAACAGACGATCTGTCTCTCCTCTCCTGACAGAATGGAGATGTGTGTGTTTACACATAAACATCCCCCTTCTGGCGCTCGTGCCCGCAATCACGCATGGCCGGTGCACATCGTGGCCGCTGACCATGCGCATCGTGCCCCCCACGTGCAGCAGGGCGCGCGCACGCCTGTTAGACCTGTTTACAGGGCCAACACACAGCTACGGCGATTCGCGGGAATGTGCCGACCTGCCGCTGTATAATGACGCCGGCTGGTCGGCAAGTGGTTAAAGTGGAACAACACTGCATCTGAGCACCACAAACCAAATTCATTCATTCATCCATGTCTCCATGATTTTTTTTGCTGAGGGATCATTTTGGAAAACACCCCCCTAGCATTTGTGACCACCTTAAGTAAGGGCAGATGATTCATGTAGCATTTACTTCCTGGAATCCATCTGCCCTTAGCTCAGGCAAGCAGGCAGGAGGATGTGCTTAGCTGAGAAACCCCCCCTTCCCCTTCTCCTCCTCCTGAAGACTCCTGGGATGTATGACATCATTTGCCTAGGCCTGGAAACTAGTAAATTTAAAAATAATTTTAAACAAGTAAATATGATATGCTTTCCTATCTATTTATTATTGCTAGCAGCATTACCCGGAGAGCAAGCAATTGTGCTGCAAGTTTGAAAATGACTTGCTAAGCTATTGCTAGACTTGTCAGGTTTCACAAGTTTGTTGCACAATTGCAGCAAGTCCACATCGCATGACTCCAGATCAACTTTCTTTGCAAACATTCTACAAGTCTGCTGCAAGTTCTGGTTCAGTTATGCTGTGCAATAGTCATCCCACCACAGGGGGTCACTGTGGCTGAATTTTTATGCTTTAGACTTGCTGTAGAATCACCAATGCAACTTTGCTCTTGCTAGAGACTTGCCACGCAAATTTGTTACAAATTGGAAAAGTGTCAATTAGAACCTGTGCTTCAAGTGTTCTGTAAGTGTACAACTTACCAGTGAAAATGTGCAGCAAGTCAACAGACTTGCAATTCAACACTGCCACAAATTTGTGTAAAGTTATCCGGCAAGTTATCCTTTCTATCTGGGAACGATAAAAAAAATTGTCAATGTAGATAGAGAGAGTGAAGTTCCGCTTTAACATAAATCAAGAAATAACAAGAAATAAAAAAAAGTTTTTTTCTCCACTTGTTTTTTTTTTTTTACATTTTTTTGTAAGCAATTTGACCATCAAAAGCTATTCTACATGCTGGAAGAGATAAGGCTGGTCAAATTTGGTCACTTCATCTAATTATCAACAGTCATATGTTCTTGGAATGGGGTGCATGAAAAGTGGAAAATATAGGGTGGTTCATCCACAATGAGTTGAAGTTTGTGACGGTCGAAGGATCACCGCAGTCTTCCTCCCAATTTTGCCAGTGGCCCATTTTAAAAACAATTTGTTTCATATTGGCACCACATTCTTGTCACAGCCGCTTTCTTTATATATTACACATTTATCCATGAATTTAATGAGAAATATCTTATGAAAAGTAAGGAATTTATGTCTGACAGCCAATTTTGATTTAAGTTTATAAACTTTTACCCTTTTATTTAATTTCTTTAAAATCTGCAATTTTAAAAATGAATGGTTTCATATTGGCACCATGTTCTTGTCATAGCCGCTGTCTTTATATATTACACATTTATCCACAAATTTTTACGAGAAATATCTTATGAAAATTATGGAATTTATGTCTGATGGCTAATTTTATTTTAAGTTTATAAACTTTTAATCTTGTATTTAATTTCTATAAAATCTGCCATTTTAAAAACTAATTGTTTCATATTGGCACCATGTTCTTGTCAAAGCCGCTGTCTTTATATATTACACATTTATTCATGAATTTTACAAGAAATATCTTATGAAAAGTAAGGATTTTATGTCTAATGGCCAATTTTGATTTAAGTTTATAAACGTTCAGTCTTTTATTTAATTTCTATAAAATCTGCCATTTTAAAAACATATTGTTTCATATTGGCACCGCATTCTTGTCATGGCCGATGTCTTTATATATTACATATTTATCCATGAATTGTACAAGAAATATCTTATGAAGATTATGGAATTTATGTCTGATGAACAATTTTCCTTTAACTTTATAAACATTTAATCTTGTATATAATTTCTATAAAATCTGCAATTTGAAAAATGAATTGTTTCATATTGGCACCACGTTCTTGTCACCGCAGCTGTCTTTATATATTACATATTTAACCATGATTTTTACGAGAAATATCTTATGAAAATTATGGAATTTATGCCTGATGGCCAATTTTATTTTAAGGTTATAAACTTTTAATCTATTTTTAAATTTCTATAAAATCTGCAATTTTAGAAACAAATTGTTTCATATTGGCACCACGTTCTTGTCACAGCTGCCTTCTTTATATACTGTATTACACATTTGTCAATGAATTTTACGGAGATATCTTATGGAAATTATGGAATTTATGTCTGATGGCCAATTGCATTTTAAGTTTATAAACCTTTAATCTTTTTTTAATTCTATCAAATCTGCTATTTGAAAAACTATACCCTCCTCCCTCCTACGCTAACTAACCTGGGTAAGAAAGATGTTTAATACCTTCCTATTTTCAGTTGCTCCGATCCGGTCGCATGATTCAGTTCCCGTGTGTCACCCAGCGTGGTTTCAGGGGAGAGGAGGGAGTGCCAACAACAGATGGGCCATAGGTGCCTATAGGTGACCTCACCGCTCTTTACCAGCCATTGTTGAGCGCTGCCTCCTCTCCCCTGCAGCCACCACTGGCTGGCATGGGAAATCACGTGACCGGACCAAAGCAGCCTGAAAATAGGTAAGTATATGCATCTTTCTTACATAGATTAGTTAGGATAAATGTTGGGGGTGGGGGGTACAGTTTTAAGGCTGGATAGCTGTAAGCTGGAATTCCACTTTCAGTGTATCTACGGCCAAAACTTGTGTTGTAGTTTATTTATTTTTGGATATGGGTGGAAAGGATTAGAACCCCTGTCAAGTTTTTTTATCTGTCTGTGTACCTGGTAGAAACATTTGCATCTCTCTATTTCTCTTTTGTCTATGGTCACCAGGACTGAAAGGGAAATCCAAAATTTTGAGTTGTCACAAGAGGAGGTATTTCAGGAAAATATTCCAGTGGGAACACTCACTCAAGTGACAATTGTCTAAGAGGTGATTTACCTCCCATGGAAGAGACTTCCTGTTACTGTTGGATGTAATGTACAGAATAGAAAGAGGGATGCCTCCCCAATAGGATAAAGATGGCAAAAAAAAAAATCTTGCGTGGGGTTTTGACTAGGGTTGCACCAATACCAATACTAGTATTGGTATCAATGCCAATACCGAGCATTTGCACGAGTACTCATGCAAATGCTCCGATGCCTAATCCGATACCTGGGCAGTCAGGGGATGATCGGTGCGGTGGTGGGGGAATTACAAGCACCGATCTCCCTGTATAGATTTCAATAAAGCAGCTGGCAGCCACTTCTCCTCCTCTCCCTCCTGCAGCTTTCAGCTGCTTTATTGAAATCTATACAGGGAGATCGGTGCTTGTAACTCCACCAACACCGCACCAATCATCCCCGATTGTGTGCTGTGTCCTCCTCCGTTTCCTCCTCCGTGCTCCTAAGGTCCCCCACCATGTGCTCCTCCCTTCCCCCTCCATGTCCTCCTCCGCTCCTCCTTCACTCCCCTTCCGTGTCCTCCTCTGCTCACCCTCCACTCCCCTTTCGTGTCCTCCCCTGCTCCCCCTCCGTGTACTATTCCGCTCCCCCTAAGTGTCATCCTCCGCTCCCCTTTTGTGTCCTCCTCCGTTCCTTCTCTGCTCCCCCTTCGTGTCCTCCTCCGGTCCTTCTCCGCTCCCCCTTCATGTCATCCTCTGGTCCTTCTCTGTCCCCCCTTCGCATCCTCCTCTGCTCCCCCCTCCGTGTCCTCCTTTGGTCCCCCCCATCCCAGATCTGTCAGGATTGAGAGCAGAGGAAGGAGCCGGTAAATCTGTAATTTACCGGCTCCTTCCTTTTCTGAATGCACAGAATCAGTGATCATTGACTCTGTCCATTCATAGCTGAGCATCCTAAAGCCCCCCCCCCCCCGCCAGAGGGTTGCTAAAAAAATTCATTAATGGCATTTAGTTTGTAAAGCATTCTGGGCTTTCTGGTAAGAAAGCCTAGTACCATTTGCTTGAAAGCACCCAGTGTATAACTGCTAAGATGGTACTTTCTGATAGGGGAGAAAGAGAGCGGTGGGTTGTGTCCTTTGTGAGCCACATGTACCCTATGTAGTCTGATCTCCCTGGGTTTCAGGTTTGTTGCTGCTCTTTTTTAGAACTCATCACCTTCTGGCTGCAATTCAAAATTTTAATTAAAAACTACCAAAACATAATTATCGAAGAATCTTTATAATTTTCCATTTTTTGGTTATCTTTGTTTTCTGCAATGAAATGAAAAGTTGTTAAAGGATAATGTTTCGTTTTCTACATTTGTTCATTTTGTACTACCAGGTAAACAAACTCGAAAGAGAGAAAAACCAGGAGATCCGGCAGATTCGAGAGCACGAGCAGCATAAAAGCATTGTTATTGTGACTGAGCTAAAGGCCAAGTTGCACGAGGAGAAAATGAAGGAGCTGCAAGCTGTACGGGAAGCCCTCCTAAGGCAGCACGAATCTGAACTCATCCGGGTGATAAAGATCAAAGACAGTGAGAATCAGAGGCTGCAAGCGGTGGTCAATGCGCTCCGAGATGCCGCCCCGGAGAAAGTCAAAACTGTTCTGTACAACGAGGCCAGGGAGGAGGCCAAGAAAAGTTTTGAATCTGAGAAAAACAAAATGCAGCAGGAGATCTTCGAGCTAAAAGGGGCCAAGAAACAAGTGGAGGAAGCCTTGACTGTCGTGATGCAGGCTGATAAGATGAAGGCTGCGGAAATCCGAAGCGTTTTCCATTTACATCAAGAGGAGATCTCTAAAATTAAGCGGGAATGTGAGCGGGAAATCAGAAGGCTGGTATGTGCGGAGATTATGTTTATTTATTAAAAAATCTTTTCAAGTTTTTAATTCCATGACACCAGGCATGTAGGGATATTCTGTATAAACTGTGTTTCATTCAACAGCTAATCAGAATTCAGTTGTTATTTTTCAGTTTAGCTTGGAAACGGGAAAGTATATGTAAAGCCAATTTTTATTTTTTATCATTTGGGATAGATTAGGCGATGGTCAAACCACAAAGTTTTTTTTTCATATTTCCCATTAAGTAGATTTTCCATGACTTCCTGTCCTGTAGACACAACAGAAAGGGAGGAAGAGGAAACCTCTCCAAAGTGAGGGAATCCATTTTTTAGTCTACAAGTAGTCTCCCCATTGGAAGATTTCCCTTTTTTTCCTGTTTGGCTGGCAACCCAATATTTTGGATTTTTCCTCCCTTTTAGTCCCACAACAAAAGTCATCTGGACAATTAGAGAGGGTCAATTTCTCCAGAGGAATCATAGACCACAATAAAAAAACTGTAAGAGGTTCTAACTATTCTTACGAAATCTAAAACATGAAAAGTTGGCTTTTTGGCTTTAGATACACTTTAACCAATTCAGATTTTACCCCCTCTAACTGACAATTGCGCGGTCATGCGACGCTGTACCCAAATAAAATGTTTGTCCTTTTTTTCCCCACAAATAGGTGGTATTTGATCACCTCTGCAGTTTTGAATTTTTGCGCTAGAAACAAAAAAAGAGCGACAATTTTGAAAAGAAAAACATTATTTTTTACTTTCTGCTATAAAACATATCCAATAAAAATGTAAAAAATCAAATTTCTTCATCAACTTAGGCCAACGTATTCTGCTACATATTTTTGGTGCAAAAAAATCTCAATAAGCGTATATTGATTGGTTTGCGCACTAGTAATGGCGGCAATCAATGATTTTTAGCGGGACAGCGACATTGTTGGCGGAAAGATCGGACACCTAACTGACACGTTTAACACTTTTTTGGGAACTAGTGACATTACTTCAGTAATCAGTGCTAAAAATATGCACTGCTACTCTACTAATGACACTGGCAAAGAAGGGGTTAACGCCAGGGGCAATCAAAGGGTTAAGTGTGTCCCTAGGGGATGCTTTCTAACTGTGTGGGGTATGGAACTCACCAGATGAACACAGTGATCTGTGTTCCTGATTAGCAGGAACACAAGATCACTGTGTTCATCTCTGACAGAACGGCGGTCTGCCTTGTTTATATCGGCAAACTGCCATTCTATCCCTCTGGGGAATGATCGCGGATGGCCGGCGGACATAGCGCCTGCCGGACATCGCGTCCGCCGGACATCGCGTCCATCGGACATCGCATCTGCCAGATCCACTGATTGGCTCCCTCTCTGGTCAATCAGCGCGCTGCGCCTCCGCTGGCTATTGCACGAAATGAAGTACAGGTACGTCGTTTCGCGCAATAGAGCCGACCTGCCACAATATATGTACTGCGGCCCTTCGGCAAGTGCCTAAAGGAGAACTTCAGACAAAGCACAAGATTAATATGAAAAGTAAAAATCTACTTACACTTATAACATATTGGGCTCATTGCAGGGACATAAACCTCTCTCAGATGCTGGGGTGGATTTACTGGGACAAGAGACTCTTCAATTAGCAAAATGGAACTTTTAATAAAGTTGACCATGCACTTTTTTATTTTTTCCTCTATTCACACTAAAGCCTGGTACACACTATATATTTTTTTTTCATTCAACCCAGCAGGCTGAATGAAAACAAAAAAAACCTGACAGATCACTGTACTAACGCAAGAGGTGTTAGTACAGCGATCTCCCCTGCTAAGCTATTGTGTTCTGACAGGGGGACTGCCGCCCGCCATTGGCTGCCAGCACTGATCAGTTTTCCAGCATGCACGTTCAACAGAAGCCAGTCATGAGACTAGCTTTTGTTGGACAGGAGGCTGTACACATGAGCGAAAAGTCAGCCGGTGTCTTGCCGAGAAAGTTCCCTCGGCGGATAAGTTCCCCCCCTGTACTGCGCAGGCGCAGCGCCTGCGCATTACGTACTACTGTCAGCCGCCGGAGATAGCCGAAGCTCAAACGCTTCAATCAGCTGTACACGGCGCCTGCGCTCTGGGTCCAGGTTCCTTCCCCACCATCCAAGTGGACCTAGAGGGGGAAGCTAAAAGTGCCGAGCGCAGCGAGGCCGTGCCCGAAGCGTGGCGAGCGAACCGAGCCCGCGAGGGGCCCTCTTACAGGCGCCGTGTACAGCTGATTTTCAGCTGTTCCGCTTCGGCTATTTCCGCCGGATGCTACTGCGCAGGCGCAGTAGAGGGGGGGGGAACTTATCCGCCGAGCGGAACTTTCTCGGCAGAACAACGGGTCCTGCTGAACCGACCATATTCGGCCTGTATGTACCTGGCATAACAGCATGGATGGAAGAGTCTCCACTGCTGGCTATTGTGCTGCCTATCAGATGCAGTCACTGTTTAGCCAATCATTTTCCACCCAGCTCAGTCATTTTTGAAAAATTACCTTTTTTTTGGAGCCAGGTGGTGCTTGCGGGGTCATCCATGACTCGACTTTCAACTGATTCAGCAGAAATTGGACAGAATTTTAACGTTTATGGCCAGCCTTAGCTTTAGTGAATGCGGTAAAGCTATGTTCACAAACGTAACCACAAAGTTTAACCACGGGAAAAAGTTTTGTCACTTGGCAAAAGTATTGCTAAAGTTTTTGAGTTGTTATTAGAAAATGTATTCAATTGTTACTACACAATTACATTGTTCTGTTTCGACAACTGGTTGTTATGGGAAGCTCTCTTAATTTTCAATTCCTTTTTTTCAACTCCCATTCACAATTCACCCATCTAATCTATTAATTTAGTACTTTTAAAGTAAAAAGTCTACTTTCTCTGCCTTTGTCACTGTCAGGCTTCTCCAAAGTCTACGGAAAATATAGATTTTACTTGGTTATTTGTAATGGTAACTACAGCGCCTTGAAAAAGTATTCATTCCCCCTTGAAATTTTCCACATTTTGTCATCTTACAACCAAAAACGTAAATGTATTTTATTGGGATTTTATGTGATAGACCAACACAAAGTGGCCTATAATTGTGAAGTGGAACAAAAATGATAAATGGTTTTCAAAACTACAAATACAAATAAATATGTGAAAAGTGTGGTGTACATTTGTATTCAGCCCCCCTGAGTCAATACTTTGTAGAACCTCCTTTCACTGCAATTACAGGTGCAAGTCTTTTTGGGGATGTCTCTACCAGCTTTGTACATCTAGGATAGTGAGATTTTTGACCATTCTTTTTTCCAAAATAGCTCAAGCTCTGTCAGATTGGAGAGCGTCTGTGAGCAGCAAAAATCTTGCCACAGATTCTCAATAGGATTTAGGTCTGGACTGTGACTGGGCCATTCTAACACATGGATATGCTTTGATCTAAACCATTCCATTGTAGCTCTGGCTGTATGTTTAGGGTCGTTGTCCTGCTGGAAGGTGAACCTCCGCCCCAGTCTCAAGTCTTTTGCAGACTCTAACACTGTGGTCAGCAACCTTTTTCCACTTAAGGGCTGGATTCAATGTATGTGAATGCATGGAGGGCCGCATTCACCTGCTAATAAATGAAGTTGGGAGGGTACAAGGGGGATACAGAGGTGGACGGGGGGGGGTACAGAGGTGGCTGTGGAAGGGGGGGATACAAAGGTGGCTGTGAACAGGGGGGGTACAGTGATGGCTGTGGACAGGGGGGGTGGATACAGAGGTGGTTGTGGACTGGGGGCTACAGAGACAGCTGTGGACTGGGGGGGTACAAAGATGGCTGTGGACAGGGGGGATACAGAAGTGGCTGTGAACAGGGGGGTACATTGGTGGCTGTGGACTGGGGGGTACATTGGTGGCTGTGGACTGGGGGGTACAGTGGTGGCTGTGGACTGGGGGATACAGAGGTGACTGTGGACTGGGGGGATACAGAGGTGGCTGTGGACAGGGTGGTACAGAAGTAGCTGTGGAAGGGGGGGATTCCATGGTGGCTGTGGACAGGGGGGTACAGAGGTGGCTGTGGACAGGGGGGTACAGTGGTGGCTGTGGACAGGGGAGGGGGATACCTTGGTGGCTGTAAACAGGGAGGTACAGAGGTGGCTGTGGACAGGGGGGGGGGGATACAGTGGTGGCTGTGGACTGGGTCCAGATAATATTAAAGATGGCCCTGAATATTCCTATTATTCACTGTTTAATATGGTTGCAAAATATATCTGCAAAAGTGTCTGTTATATAATAAAACTGCAGCTAAATACCTCATTAAGAGCGCCACTCCACGCTCAGATTATTCGCCGCCCCTCTTCTTCTCGTCTGACAATTCAATGGGCAGGGCCGAGAATGACGCCAGTCAGATGGGGAGGAAGGGGGGAGGAGAGGGGCGGCAAGTAATCTGAGCGAAGAGTGGGGCTCTGAATGGGGTATATAGCTACAGTTTTTTGCAGATAACCGTATTAAACATCAAATCACTTGTCCGTGGGCCGAGTGCCCGTGAATTAATTACGGGCACTGACGGGCTGGAGATTTAGTGGTGGCGGGCCAGGTGTGGCTCACAGGCCATGGGTTGCCGACCCCTGCTCTAACAGGTTTTCTTCTAAGATTGCCTGTATTTGCCTCCATCCATCTTCCCATCAACTCTGACCGGCTTCCCTGTCCCTGCTGAAGAAAAGCATCCCCACAACATGATGCTGCCACCACCATGTTTCACGGTGGGGATGGTGTGTTCGGGGTGATGTGCAGTTTTCTGCCACACATAGCGTTTTGCTTTTAGGCCAAAAAGTTCCATTTTGGTCTCATCTGACCAGAGCACCTTCTTCCACATGTTTGCTGTGTCCCCCACATGGCTTCTCGCAAACTGAAAATGGTACTTCTTATGGCTTTCTTTCAACAATGGCTTTCTTCTTGCCACTCTTCCATAAAGCCCAGATTTGTGGAGTGTACGACTAATAGTTGTCCTGTGGACAGATTCTCGTACCTGAGCTGTGGATCTCTGCAGCTCCTCCAGAGTTACCATGGGCCTCCTGGCTGCTTCTCTGATTAATGCTCTCCTTGCCCAGCCTGTCAGTTTGGGTGGATGGCCATGTAGGGCTGGGGAAAAAATCGATTTAAATCTTGAGTTTTTTTTTTTTTTTTTTTCACCGCGCTGGTCCTGAGGAGCTGCGGGCAGGAGTTTTTAGGTGAGGCCGCGGCTTCGGCCTAGTCCGCAAGGCCGGACGCCACAGACTAGGCTGAAGCCACGGCCTCACCTAAAAACTCCTGCCGGCAGCTCCTCAGGACCGGTGCGGTGTCCAAAAAGAAAAAATCGTTTCGAATCGTGAATCGAGCTTTTTTTAAGAAAATCGCAGATTTTTTTTTTTTTGGAATATCTCCCAGCCCTACGGCCATGTCTTGGTAGGTTTGCAGTTGTGCCATACTCTTTCCATTTTCGGATGATGGATTGAACAGAGCTCCGTGAGATGTTCAAAGCTTGGGATATTTTTTTATAACTAAACCCTGCTTTAAACTTCTCCACAACTTTATCCCTGACCTGTCTGGTGTGTTCCGTGGCCTTTCATGATGCTGTTTGTTCACCAAGGTTCTCTAACAAACCTCTGAGGGCTTCACAGAACAGCTGTATTTATACTGAGATTAAATTACACACTGGTGGACTCTATTTACTAACTAGGTAACTTCTGAAGACAATTAGTTCCATTAGATTTTAGGGGTATCAGAGTAAAGGGGGCTGAATACAAATGCACGCCACACTTTTCACATATTTATTTGTAAAAAATGTTTAAAACCATTTATCATTTTCCTTCCACTTCACAATTATGTGTCACTTTGTGTTGGTCTTTCACAAGAAAATCCCAATAAAATAAATGTACGTTTTTGGTTGTAACATGACAAAATGTGGAACATTACAAGGGGCATGAATACTTTTTCAAGGCCCTATATTTATTACATTGATATCATTTTTATGATGTGTTTGCTTTTTGTACCATTAAACATTGTGACGTCTGTATCATCCTGTATTACACAGGTATAGTCCTTCTTAAAAGTTCAGATACACACTGGAGAACTTCAGCTGCCATTAAGAGAGTTTGTCCTTGTGATGTGTCCCTGCACCTCAAAGGAGGAACGGACTACCTCTAGGGTGTGCCTGCTCTCAATGTGTTCATTGCTACATACAGTATGTCCTGAAATAAGAGCACTGTTAGACAAGAGTTAGGGACAACACTTTACAGAGTTGACTTTGTATGACAGTTTGGCTTCATATATATTTGCACATATATATAATGAAAAAAATGGTGTTTAATGTACCTTGTTAAGACAGGTCTGATGTTGTTCTTGAGGGAATTTTGCTGGGGATTTTTTACATTGTATTTTGTATTGTATTGTTCTGTGGATTGCACTGCCCATGTGCACTCTGGAGTTTATTTACTAAAGGCAAATAGACCGTGCACTTTGCAAAGTGCAGTAGCGCTCTGCAAGTGCAGTTGCTCCAGAGCTTAGTAAATGAGGTAAAGCTTCACTTTGCAAAGAGTACCCAATCACGTGCAAGGAAAATGAAAAAAAAAACGCATTTTTGCTTGCACATGATTGGATGATGAAAGTCAGCAGAGCTTCTGCTCATTTACTAAGCGCAGGAGCAACTGCACAGTCTATTTGCCTTTAGTAAATCAACCCCTATACTTGTGCTATGTACAAATTGATGTGAGTGTTTGCAATTTTATGATAGTACTTTTCACAAAAACTAAATTTTATCTTTTTTATATCAGTTTAAAGTATAACTAAGTATGGACAGTTAATAGTCAGGACTATCGTACCTTAAACAAGATACTACATTTCAGATTTATCTCTTGTCTGGTGACTTCTTTTAGGTTTTGAACTATTATTATTTTAGTTGTAGTAAAAAAACTTTTTTTTTTTTTTTTTTAAATCATAGGCAGATGGATTGACATATACAGGGCGTGATTTACTAAAGGAGTTGAGAGTCTTCACAATTCTTCAGATTGCATGAATATTAACTTCAGTTATGCAAACATGTGAAAAGCAAATTCCCGTTCACTTTGGATATTCAATCACTCAGATGCTCAATACTCAGATGCTGCCTGTGTGATTGGATAATTGAAATGAACATTGCCCAAATTTAGAATGAAGATTCTTAATTCTTAGTAAATTAGCTGTAAGGCCCCATTCACACCTGAGCCTTTTGTAGCTTGAAGCCTGAAGCTACAAAACGCTGGAGGGGAAAAAATCCATTATTCTCTATGGAGATGGTTCACATCGGCACTCCAAGTCGCCTGAAGCCCTACGCCTGAAGCTCAAACAAGTTCTGGATCCTTTTGTGTCGTTCGAATCGGGCAGATTTGGGCGTATTTGGAGCAGGAAGCAGATGACAACATAGCAACAAATGATGAAACAGATGATCATTTTTCCTATTGGCTAATAAAAAAAACGCCAAAGCTCAAAAATGCCAGAAAACGCTGCATGGAAAAGTGCAAATGCACGCGACAAATTGAGCGAGAAAACGCCAGAAAAAAGCTAAAAACCGCCACACTCAGGTGTGAATGGGGCCTAACTGTGTTTTAAAGTGTGTCTCTTCTATGAGAGCTACAACCATTAATAATATACAGTTAGGCAAGTTCATGGCATAATCGGATTAGTAGCATTGTCAAGATAAGCTATTATGAATGATTAATCTGGAAGGGTCACACAGACCAGGATAGCAGGACTACAGGGCCCATGGCCCAAGGGCTTTAGCTCTGGCCCTGATTCACAAAAATGTGCTTTTGTGAAATTAAACATGTTTATTAGATAGGGGAGGCATTCTTACTCACAAGTTTGTCAAATTTGGAAAGTCATATTTGTATGTCCAGCAAGCACGCTTCGCTTTTTCTTAGTTTTGGATAGATTGGGGAAGAATTATTATCCCTGTCGGGTTTATTTTTTTGCTATCTGGAGCTCCATTAGAAAGATTTATCTGCAGTTTCTGTTCTGCTGACAATGTTTTATTCGACAGAAATTGAGGGCAACTTTGTGACAGGGATATAAACAGAAAAAAAAATTATTTTCTTTGGACCCCTTTCACACTGAGGCGGTTTTCAGGCGTTTTAGCCCTAGAAATAGCGCCTGTAAAGCACCTGAAAACTGCCTCCCATTCATTTCAGTGTGACTTTTCACACTCGGGCGGTGCGCTTGCGGGAGGTTAGGAAAAGTCCTGCAAGCAGCAACTTTGGGGCGGTTTGGGAGCGCTGTATACAGCGCTCCCAAAACGCCCTGCCCATTGAAATGAACTGAAAAGCACTTCGGAAGCTCTGCAACATGGGCATTTTTAACCCCTTCTTTGGGGTCACAAAGCGCCCCACTAGCTGCTGAAAAGCAGCACGAAAGTGCCACTTAAACAGCAGTAAAGTGCAGCTAAAACGAACGACGCTTTACCGCTAACAGCCGGCACTTTTAGTTTGAAAGCAGCCTTAGACTGCATTCACCCTTGTGAAACGTGCACACAATGGGGTTGATTTACTAAAGGCAAATAGGCTGTGCACTTTCCAAAGTGCAGTTGCACTCTGCGAGGGCAGTTGCTCCAGAGCTTAGTAAATGAGGTAACAATTCTCTTTGCAAAGAGTACACAATCACATGCAAGGAAAATGAAAAAAAAAATTCAATTTTTTTGGATTGGATGATGGAAGTCAGCAGAGCTTCTGCTCATTTACTAAGCTCTGGAGCAACTGCACTTGCAAAGTGCACAGTCTATTTGCCTTTAGTAAACCAACTCCATAGTTTTTCACGCAAAAACAATGTGTTATAATGCAAAGCCTCATGCACACTGGGCTTGAGCATTAAAGTAGAACTATAGGCAAAACTTTTTTCTTCATTTTGGATAGCGTAAGGGAGGTTTATTACCCCTGTCAGATTTTTTTCTCACCATCTGTGTGCCATTGCGGAGATTTCCTTTCGCTTCCTGTCTCATAGCCAAACAGGAAGTGAGGGTAAATCCTTGCAAATTTAGGGAATTCCCAGGTCACCAGAACTAGTGTCCCCATTGGAAGATTTCCCCTCTAATACTTTTCTGGGGATAACCCAAAATGTAGGATTTTTTTTTACTTTCATTTTCAATAATATTGGTAAACAGGACAAATAGAGATGGTGGATCACTATAATAGGGGCACTGAAAGCAATAAAAGCTGACAAGCATTTTTATCCCTCCGCACGCTATACAAAATTAAAAAATAAAAGTTTTGCCTTTAGATATAATTTAATGCATTCCAATGGCCAGAATAAGTTAATATTCTGGCCAATGGAATCCAATACTGCTCAAACACTTTACGCAACTAAACTCAGCTAAACGAGCATGAAATGTGCGGCTTTAGGTTTGTTTTTTAAGCAGCTTTTCTCCTGCCAGGAGTTCTGGCGTTCAGACAAGCAAAGTAAACTTTCTGTGTGCATGAGGCCTAAACACAAAAAGCTAAAAAAAAAAAAAATTTTGTAAATCAGTGAACAATGATCTTGAACAGAACGGTTGTTTCCATGTGTTTTGGCATAACTAGCTTTCCAGACATATGTAGCAAAGGCCACATGGATGCTCACAAGGAACATCATAGTTGGCTTTCATTATTGCAGGGTTGTGATATCAACTTCCCACCAAACTAGCAGCCTACAACTAAAGCTTGTTTAGATTTTTTTTTTGCTAGTGTTAGGGCATTCACCCCTTAGCCTGTACTATTATCAATTTGCAGATATTCCATAATAGCATAGGCTATAGCATAGGTGTGCGCAGCCTATTCAATTAGGGTGTGCACCCTTAAGCTCAAACACACATGCATGTGTATGTGTCTACATATATATGAACCCGGCACATTGATCTCCCTGCCGGCACAGTGAAAGAGAAGAGCATAAACACTTTTCTTATGGCAGAACAGGTAAGAGGAAGATCTTTACCATGTTCCTGCTGCTACACAGAGTGATAACACTAATGCGCATGGCGTGATTAGGGTGTGCCTGGGCACACCCGGCACACCCTGTGCGCACACCTATGGGCTATAGGCAGAAGAACTGTGGCTCAAAGTTTGTCTCTACATCCACTGTGACTGCAGGTACTTATAAAAGTGAGCCAATCAAGAAGATTTTGGTCTATCCTAAGATCTTGTGCTAACGGAGATTTGCAACATGTAAGTCATAGAGTAAAGGGTGACAACCTAACACTGACTAGGGACATTTTTGGTCAACCCCCAACACTATAGGGTTGATTTACTAAAGGCATATAGACTGTGTACTTTGCAAAGTGCAGTTGTCCTCTGCAGGTGCAGTTGCTCCAGAGCTTAGTAAATGAGGTAAGGCTTTACTTTGCAAAGAGTACCCAATCACGTGCAAGGAAAATTAAAAAAAACAGCATTTTTTCTTGCACATGATTGGATGATGGAAGTCAGCAGAGCTTCTGCTCATTTACTAAGCTCTGAGCAACTGCACTTGCAGAGTACAACTGCACATTGCAAAGTGCACAATCTTTTTCCCTTTAGTAAATCAACCCCAATGTCATTAGCTTTGTAACAGCACCATGACCAGCCTTTGGATTCATAGACCTTGTATGGTGACCACATCTGTGTACTGAATTACCATCCATCCATTCTCATCCATGACCGTTCCATGCACTCTTTTGCGGACTACATGACTGTTCGAATCCTTGGAGCTTTTCTTCTTTTTCTGTCTGTCATGTCTTTAAATTCTCCATTTTCGTAAACCCAGAAGAGGAATGGATGGCGTGGATCAGAATGAGACCAGCGGCATGCACCAAGTTAAGTAATCACTAAAGCTGTGGAATATCAAATTTAGAGACAAACATGCGCTTTGTGGATCTGTTATTGAGCCTGTGTTTCTATTATCTTTCAGATTTCAGAACATAAGAAAATTCTGAGAAAGACCAACCAAGGCTGGAGGGTGAGAAATATTTCAGTGATCTTAGAGGGCATATTGCTACATCAAGTGAGAAAAGAAAAAAAAAGAAAGAACCTTAATAATGTGATTGTCTACAAACACTTGTTTTTTTTCCTGACATTTGCACAAAAATGTGAAGTTTCCAGCTTTAAAATGCTGGATTGTTTATTGCAGTACCGGATATGTCAAATACTGTAGACCCCACTAAAGAAAACACTTTTGACGTTCCTTTTTTAATCTTATTTACTTCCCTGCTAACATCTGTCACTGTAATGGGAAGTTTACCATTGAAGTTGGGTTGGGGGGGCATTATGCAAAGGATACAGGAAGAGCAAGATAAAAATTGTTGCTTCATAGGGAAGCAACATTTTACAAACTAAAGACCTTCCAACTTAAACTGGATCATTTTCATTTAACCTACAGACAAGATTTGGTTACTTGTTTTTTCCTTCGTTTTTGCTGACCAAGTTTAGTTTGGTTTATCCTGCTGTAGGACCGTATCCAAATATCTGTGTCTTCACATGTTCTAAAATTCTGACCACACCACAGATCTATAGTGGGCAATGTACAAGCAGAATTCCAGACTCCAGGTATTCTGGGAGGTTTGTAGGTCCTTGTAGGTTCTGCTTTGCATGCAGTCAGTTAATAGGTTGCTACAAATGGCGAAGTAAGTTGGAAGAGCGGCATATAAAGTTTGGGAGAAGATTTTGCAAACTATTTTTAACCATGTTTCTTTCTCATGTTCTAGTTAGGTAACAATTTTGTTGCTCACTGGGTCTGGTACATAATTGAAACCCATCAAGGATTCTTCCTCTGGACCTTTTGATGGAATAAGTGCATTTTGTTGGCTCGGTAATTTAAAGCACATCTGTCATAAGAGAACTATGGAGGGGGCTATTGCTTTATGCTTCTCTGGCTATTACACTGTTGCTAAGGCACTAATACTGTATCTTTGGGGACAGAACAGGTATAGAGTTAAAAACTTTTCTCAAACTCTCACCTGCTACATGTTTTTTCTAGATCAGTGACTAAGAAATATGAAATTTAACCTTTCTCAGCCAGACAACTAGCACGTTTATTGGCAGCAAGCAATGTCAACCTTCTTGTTTCTGTCATGACAGGTGGAGCTGTATTATCTTTGGGAATGTGCACTATTTTACCTAGTTAAATACATAACAGAATACATAACCATAACTAAACATATCTGACAATAATGAGGTCTGAAGACTCCAAACAAAGTAGGAAGAAAGGGGAAGTTGCATCTGATTTATATTATATTTGGTCTTTATTAAATTGTGAATTCATTCTATTCAATAACATGCTGGATGTCTTATTGTAAAACTGCATTTCTGCACCACACCCCTCAATACTTTTGGACTGGCTCAGCGACAACCTCTGGAGGTCAACAAAAAGCTGTAGCAATTGGCATGTGGGGCTCTTGTTTACCATTAAATTTATGAAGGATTGCTGAGGGCCATTTATGAGACCTGATGATCTTATTACATCAGATTGGACTTATACTGCAGTGGATTGGACTCTGCTAGAACCAAACACCAGGAGAACTTTGCAAGTACTTTTCACTTTTAATCTGGTTTATTCTACTGTGGCTATTGTCTATATATTGTAATATATTTTCTGTAACTATTATTTTGCACCATGTTTCTGTTGTTTTCATTAAAACACTATTTTAAAATCCTTATGCTAAATCTCTAAATGCTCTAATCGGAATTGAAAGAATCCTTACCTTTTTGAAGAAAACGACCACATTTTAAACTATGTACATTCACATCTAAACATGGTGGCAAGTGTCAAAGATATATCTTAAACTTCAGAATAGCTTCAGCTGACACTGTAAAGTGTGCGTGTTTTAGTTACAACACATGGTGGTGATTACTGCTTGTGTGTATAAAGGGTTAAAGGAGAAGAACAGCCAAAGCGCGTTTGGCTGTATTTCTTCTGTGGATCACAGGAGTTCAGTTTGTTCTGCACTCCTGTGACCCTTTTTCGGACAACAGTGGGCTAGAGCCGGTCAAGGTTAGGTAAAGATCTTGGTCATATGGTCGCGATCCACCCAGGAGCCTGGACCAGCACCTGGCTCAGCCTCTCACTGAGCCACTGAAAGCCTGAGCCAGTCAATCATGCCCCCTTCCACAGCCCAGTGCTCCAGTAATCATGGGAGGTGGGAAGAGCAGAGAGCCGGTGACTGACAGAACTGAGAACTGAAAAATCTCTGGGAAGGGTTAGGCTAAGAATGCAGTCAACACATTCTGATGGCAGTGGTGGGACCTATAACTATTACAGGTCTCCTCTACACTCCGCAGCCTGTGATTGAACACTGAAAGAAAAAGCAGCAGGCTGAGGTGCTCATCACTTGATGACTCTACTCTTTCCACCTATCAGCATGTTCTGTAAACTGTAGCACAACTGATCAGCTCCTTGTGCTTCTTCACCCTCCCCCAGTCTATGCTCTGCTATATAAGAACTGCAAGCAACTATTACCAGGTAAAGTTCAGTGCGGAAGGGCCATTAATGAGACCTGATGATCTTAATACATTAGATTGGACTTACACTGCAGTGGATTGGACTCTAGTGGAACCAAACACTAGAACTTTGCAAGTACTTTTCACTTTTAATCTGGTTTATTTTACTGTGGCTGTTATGCCGTCATTACACGTGACTGAGGTATAATTAAACAGACAGCTAACTCTCCACCCTTAACAACTCATTGAGGCAGGCACAAGGCCCTTTTTTCATACTTTTATTGCTGAGAAGTTAGAATAAAACTACAAATAAAAGAAATAACATTCAATCAGTGTATACAATATACAAAATATACAGTCCTGACACACTAGTATAACTAGGGAAAGGGGTTAAAAACATACCACATACGTTAGGCTGACGATTGAATTGCAGAGTAGATGTGGCGTCCTCTGGAGAAGATACAATATGGCTACTGGGGGCTGTCTCTCAAACCACATGGTGTATACCAGTGGTTCTCAACCTCAGTCCTCAAGTAGCCCCAACAGACCCTGTTTTGGGAATAAAATAGCTGTCCAAAATACCAAGCCATTGTCTCTGATTTAAAGCACCTGTGCAAGATAAAAGGAAAACCTGCAAACATGGCCTGTTGGGGGTACTTGAGGACTGAGGTTGAGAACCACTGGTCTAGACCACTAGGATTATGGGAAGGTACTGTGGCTTTTAAGCAACACATCTGTCTACCTACAGTAATAAATCTAGAGAACTATAAGTATGCAAAAGGACCACTAGATGGCGATATTACAATTTACTTTACATACCATTAGCATATTCAACAATTAACAATAGAACATAAGAAGCTTGTCCCATGGATACCAACTATGATGGTCCTTCTGGGGAGAGCAGTAAATTAGTTCAGACACAGGTCTGAGGAAAAGTTTAGGCTCATCTTGCCTAATGACCTTAATTTCAACCTTCCTGACTTTCCCATCTTCGCTTGGAAACACTTGGGTTATCAGGCCCAAGAGCCATTCATTTCTCCTTGACTGAGAGTCTTTCGCAAGCACAATAGTACCAGGTTCTTGTAAATTGGGTTTGCTGTCTTCAAAGGGTTCTTTTGGAACATTCTTGTGATTTTGAAGGCATTCTAGTGTTAGTGCATAAGTCTCTTGTTGGACACAATGGATGGTAACATTTTTAACCTGTGTGAGCTTATCCACTGTGTATGCCTTGCGACAATAGTGGCAACCTTTGCAATGTCTTGATCCTGTAGGTGTGGCTTTAAAAGATCTGGATATGTATATTAAAAAAAAAAAAAGAAGAGAAATAGCCCTGGGACTTTAGATGAGGTTAGAGAGGTTTAGCCAATGTTCACAGCGAACACTGAGACAAAATCAATTTATTAATTTCAAAATGTTATGTAACGGGGTGGCAACAACAATGATTGTGAGTTACCTGGCATAATAGCCAATGCACACAACACAGATGAAAGTAAATATACAAAGATTTATTACAAGTGTTACATATCAATGAGCAACAATAAAACTTGAAAGTTGCTGGGTCAGTAAATACACATACACAATAAGAAAAAAAAATGTAAATACATATGGACTGGAAAGTATGTAAACATAATGCAGACATCAATAATACCCAGCATGCACCGGCATAAAACAAGCATCAATAAAGCTCTATGCATTTCACGAGGCCCTGCTCGCTTCTTCAGGGGCGGATGCATGAATGTTGTATCAAATGGCTGAGATAAATCGCCAAACGCTGGATATCAAGATGGCGGTCGTGTAGTGCATCCAGCTCGGGAGCTGAGAAGGCGGAACAAACAATAGCCACAACAAGGGAACATCCGGAGGATCAGCACGGTCTGGATAGGGGTATTTCTCACTGCGCTCTCCACTTGGCCCCTTGGAGCTCATGTCTAGAAAATGTCTCAATGGAGTGAAAAATATCCAATGGTTGTCAGTTTGTTCTTAGAGATGTGACCGCTCTATCTAATCGTCAAGTTGTGAATCCAAATCCCAGCCGTGCTGAATGTCCAGATATACCCACAAGGGCCCGAAGGCTACGCCCCCAGCGTCATGTATGGGCGGTGACGCATGGGCGTCCGTAAGACATCCTCCATCAAAGGGGGTGCACAAATGCGGGCATAAAGACTTGCAAGTGGAGAAAGCGCTTGGATCACAACAATTTGTTAGAAGCTGTTGTGTGTAGTGCAGGGTGGATTTCTGCATCTCATTCAGGCTCCATCAGTACATATGTGCCTTTTTCAGTAGTGCTAGGCACTGGTTTGTACAGGAAGGGTCGTTCTGTGAGCCATGTAGTATCTCTAAGGCGGGATGATGGCACATCCCTTGTAGCATGATCCGCTATGATCAGTTGATACATAATGCCACTGGGTAGGCTGTGTAGACTTCCTTATTCTTATAACTCTGTTATGTACATAGACATAGAATCTCCTGCTCTCGTTGAAAATGTAGCCCAGCACTACCTTGCTGTCCATATAAAACTCTGTGTCCTCAAGTTCTGCATTTATTTCAGACATAATCAGTTCTGCTAGCTCCACTGCTAGAAAAGCAGCACAATGTTCTAATCTTGGAATGGTGATCTCAGGACATGGTGCTAGCTTGGCCTTATCCATTACAAATCCAATATGGACGTGACCCTTGATGTCTACTGACTTAAGGTAGGCTACTGCGGCTATTGCTTTTACTGAAGCATCACAGAATACACATAGCTTTCTGTACTGAACTTTTTCAGGGAAATGTAAGCATATGGCCTATGTATGTGTAAGTTGAATAATGCCTTTAAAGAGTCTCAACATGTTACCCATAATGTCTCTTTCTTGGAAGGAAGTGGAGAATCCCAATGACATGTGTCTACAGCAAGCTCTCTGAGCAGAATCTTACCTTGGATGGTCACAGGTGCTGAAAGCCCCAGTGGGCCATACAGAGTGTTTATGGTAGACAAGACACCACGCCACGTGAGAGGCTTTGGCTCTTGGTCGACCTGCAAGGTGAAGGTGTCAGACTTGAGATCCCAATTGAGTTGCCAAGTGTAGGTCTTTCAAATCTCTGGCATGATCTTGAGAGGGAAAGGCCTCCATAACAGCCTTGCTTTTTGAAGCTATCTTATGCAACCTAAGGTTTGACCAGGCATGTGTGGTTCGGGTCCTCTTAAGTAGACTGACTGCAGCCTGAAAGTGACTTCAGGCCATCATCTACATAAAGGTCTCTCTCAATGAACTGTCTAACATCCTGCCCATAGCTTTTTTCAGATTTCCTTGCGGAATCTGATGAGAACGCCAAGAAGTGTGTTGTTGAGATCTGGTCCATTTAAGAGGATGTCGTTGATAGAGATTCCTTCATACTGGGAGCTGGAGTCAAATACTTCTTGGATTTTCCCTAACTTTTTGGGGTGGTAAACACTGAAAATTGGTAGGTACCAGCACTCTTCTTTCTCTTTGAGAGGTGTGGCCACCTCTGCATGGCTGTCTTCAAGCATCTTACTCATGAACTAGAAGAAATCCTCTTTCATTTCTAGTTTCCTTTGAAAATTGTGCCTGGGAGAAGAAAAGCGTTTTAGAGCCTGTAGTCTGTTGTTAGGAAGACAGGGTCTCTTTGTTTTGAAAGGCAGGGGTGCTGCTACTTTGCATCATTTTTGTAGAATCCCTGTTCCATTATCTTCACGAAGATATGATCTTCAATAGATAGGGCAATCTTGTGGTCTTCTTTTGTCTTTTGGAAAACTGAGCATCCCAACTGATCTTTGTCTTCATCGCAGGGAAAATTGCTAGTTTAAAGGTTGGAATGTATGACACTCGCAGGTTTCTCTTCTATGATAAATCTGATAGGGCAAGGTTGGAAAAGGGATGGACGCCTGTTCTCTAAAGTCTTTGTAAAAAGAAAGTTCATGCTGGTTGGTTTGTGAGCATTTCCTAGGCAAACATCACTTATAATGACCCATCCCAGGTCCAGCTTCTGATCATAAGGGGGGTTGTGAGGGCCATTGATTTGTATTCTCACCTTGTGAACTCTGATGATATCTCTCCCAAGCAGGAGCACTTTTGAGCCTTGGGATCAAGCATAGGGATGAGATGTGCTATGCTCTTCAGATGTCTGTGATGAAATGCCACCTCTGGTGTAGGGATCTCCCCTCTGTTAGTTGGGAACTGATTGCACTCGATTAAGGTTGGCAATCAATGGATTAGATTTGGTAACCAATGGCCCTTCTCCCAGCTTCTTCACTCACGCCCATACAAGTCCTGAGTGAGTATGAAGAGCTGGCTCCCTTGATTTTAAAGATGTCGAAGAAGGCCCGAGCTAGCAAGTAATCCGTTGCTTTGATCGTCCAATATCGCGTACAGCTTTACTGCTTTTTGTCTGTGACCTATGGGGTAAACTGTGACAAGACAAATCTTAGAGCAAGATTTGCCAAAGAGACCTTCTCTACAGACTTGGGTGCACTGGGGTGTCACTATAGGAGGTACCGTGTCTCGCTGCTCCCCGCCATGTTCTTCAGCCTGGTTTTATGAAGTAACAGTTCATGGCGCTGGCCTTGGATTTCTAGCTGTATTGTGCTCTGTGCTGTCACACTCTGAACAGTTTATGCCCGCTTTGCAGTTCTTTGCAAGGTGCGAAGTTGATGCACAGCACCTGTAGCAAATTCTGTTTTCTTTGTGGAAGGTTTTGCGATCTTGGAGAGTTTTTCCTTTGAAACCTCTGCACTTTAGCAATGAATGGGGCTTCTTGTGAAGGGGACACTCTCTGCTTGGGTTCTCTGTTAGTGATATGCTTGTTTTGTGTACTGCAACAGATTTGTATTTGAAGTTGCGAGTTGAAGTAGGCTTACCTGTCCCAGGGTCAGGGCCGGTCCTACCCAGGGTGCAAAGGGTGCTTTGCACCCAGGCGCCTGCAGAGGTGGGGGCGCCGAAGAGCCAGACTTCTCCCCTCCCTCCTTCTCTCCTTGTGAGTGTCTGTCCAGAACTCCAGTGTGAGCGTAGGGCAGCCCGACCAGCCTGGCAGTGCTCGGGGGGAGGGGCGCTCCTCTTCCTGACACCAGTGTTCTAGTCAGTGGCTGCTGATGTGCAGGAATGAATTCCTCACACTGGGATCCCGCACTGTCTCTACCAACTTCAGTTGGAATGCTTCCCCCTCCCATCTCTATCTCGGGCTGCACAGAGAGAGAACCGAGGTGAGTCAGTGTGCTGTGTGTAGGAATGGCATCCCCTGCACACCTTTAGATGTGCTCTGGGCTGCCCCTGCTAGAGATGTTTTATGGTATGATAGATTACAATAGGATACACAGCCCCTGTCCCTTCCTGCACCTCAGTAGTTCACTTACAGATGTGTTGTTTAATGAGATGTACTAAGAGCCCTTTCACACTGACAGTGCAGGGGCATCGGCGGTAATGCGCTGCTACTTTTAGTGGCGCTTTACCGTCGCTTTAGAGGTACATTCAACCCCCACTAAAGGGTTCAAAGGCGCAACTGTGGAGGCACTTTACAGGCACTGCCCATTAATTTCAATGGACAAGGGTGCTTTAGGAGCGGTGTATACACCGCTCCTAAAGCGCCTCAAAGAAGCTACTTGCAGGAATTTTTTAGACGTCGTGCCAGCGCTCCGCTCCAGTGTGAAAGCATTCAGGCTCTCACACTGGGATTGCAGATAAGGCTTTTTCCAGGTGCTATTTTTAACTCTAAAGCACCTGAAAAATGCCTCCAGTGTGAAAGGGGTCTAATGGACCATCTCCTGTACTATGCCTGCAGTATGGATGAGCTCCGGCGTGTTCGCAAGCTGCGCGTGCCAAGTCCGCCAGGAACTTGGCACTGCACAGCGCTAATCACAAGCAGTGAGACATTTCCCGATGTGCAGCTGGAGAGATCAGGAAATGTCTCACTGCTTGTGATTAGCGCAGCGCACTGCCGACTTCCTGGCGGGCTCAGCACGTGCAGCTTGCGAACACGCCGGAGCTCATCCTTAGTCTGCAGTCTCGGATCATCTCCTGTACTATGTCTGCAGTCTCTGATCATCTCCTGTAGTATGTCTGCAGTCTCTGATCATCTCCTGTACTATGTCTGCAGTCTCTGATCATCTCCTGTACTATGTCTGCAGTCTCTGATCATCTCCTGTACTATGTCTGTAGTCTCTGATCATCTCCTGTAGTATGTCTGCAGTCTCTGATCATCTCCTGTACTATGTCTGCAGTCTCTGATCATCTCCTGTACTATGTCTGCAGTCTCTGATCATCTCCTGTACTATGTCTGCAGTCTCTGATCATCTCCTGTATTATGTCTGCAGTCTCTGATCATCTCCTGTACTATGTCTGCAGTCTCTGATCATCTCCTGTACTATGTCTGTAGTCTCTGATCATCTCCTGTATTATGTCTGCAGTCTCTAACCGTCTCCTGTACTATGTCTGCAGTCTCTGACCATCTCCTGTCTTATGTCTGCGGTCTCTAATCATCTCCTGTATTATGTCTGCAGTCTCTAACCGTCTCCTGTACTATGTCTGCAGTCTCTGACCCTCTTCTGTACTATGTCTGCAGTCTCTGACCCTCCCCTCTACTATGTCTGCAGTCTCTGACCATCTCCTGTATTATGTCTGCAGTCTCTGACCATCTCCTGTACTATGTCTGCAGTCTCTGACCATCTCCTGTACTATGTCTGCAGTCTCTGATCATCTCCTGTACTATGTCTGCAGTCTCTGACCATCTCCTGTACTATGTCTGCAGTCTCTGACCATCTCCTGTACCATGTCTGCAGTCTCTGACCATCTCCTGTACTATGTCTGCAGTCTCTGGTCATCTCCTGTACTATGTCTGCAGTCTCTGACCATCTCCTGTACCATGTCTGCAGTCTCTGATCATCTCCTGTATTATGTCTGCAGTCTCTGACCCTCCCCTCTACTATGTCTGCAGTCTCTGACCATCTCCTGTATTATGTCTGCAGTCTCTGACCATCTCCTGTACTATGTCTGCAGTCTCTGACCATCTCCTGTACTATGTCTGCAGTCTCTGATCATCTCCTGTACTATGTCTGCAGTCTCTGACCATCTCCTGTACTATGTCTGCAGTCTCTGACCATCTCCTGTACCATGTCTGCAGTCTCTGACCATCTCCTGTACTATGTCTGCAGTCTCTGATCATCTCCTGTACTATGTCTGCAGTCTCTGACCATCTCCTGTACTATGTCTGCAGTCTCTGACCATCTCCTGTACTATGTCTGCAGTCTCTGACCATCTCCTGTACTATGTCTGCAGTCTCTGACCATCTCCTGTACCATGTCTGCAGTCTCTGACCATCTCCTGTACTATGTCTGTAGTCTCTGACCAGCTCCTGTACTATGTCTGCAGTCTCTGGTCATCTCCTGTACTATGTCTGCAGTCTCTGACCATCTCCTGTACTATGTCTGCAGTCTCTGGTCATCTCCTGTACTATGTCTGCAGTCTCTGACCATCTCCTGTACTATGTCTGCAGTCTCTGACCAGCTCCTGTACTTGGTCTGCAGTCTCTAACCGTCTCCTATATCATGTCTGCAGTCTCTGACCATCTCCTGTACTATGTCTGCAGTCTCCGGTCATCCCCTGTACTATGTCTGCAGTCTCTGATCATCTCCTGTAGTATGTCTGCAGTCTCTGACCATCTCCTGTACCATGTCTGCGGTCTCTGACCATCTCCTGTACCATGTCTGCAGTCTCTGACCATCTCCTGTACTATGTCTGCAGTCTCTGGTCATCTCCTGTACTATGTCTGCAGTCTCTGACCATCTCCTGTACCATGTCTGCAGTCTCTGATCATCTCCTGTATTATGTCTGCAGTCTCTGACCCTCCCCTCTACTATGTCTGCAGTCTCTGACCATCTCCTGTATTATGTCTGCAGTCTCTGACCATCTCCTGTACTATGTCTGCAGTCTCCGACCATCTCCTGTACTATGTCTGCAGTCTCTGATCATCTCCTGTACTATGTCTGCAGTCTCTGACCATCTCCTGTACTATGTCTGCAGTCTCTGACCATCTCCTGTACCATGTCTGCAGTCTCTGACCATCTCCTGTACTATGTCTGTAGTCTCTGACCAGCTCCTGTACTATGTCTGCAGTCTCTGGTCATCTCCTGTACTATGTCTGCAGTCTCTGACCATCTCCTGTACTATGTCTGCAGTCTCTGACCATCTCCTGTACTATGTCTGCAGTCTCTGACCATCTCCTGTACTATGTCTGCAGTCTCTGACCATCTCCTGTACCATGTCTGCAGTCTCTGACCATCTCCTGTACTATGTCTGTAGTCTCTGACCAGCTCCTGTACTATGTCTGCAGTCTCTGGTCATCTCCTGTACTATGTCTGCAGTCTCCGGTCATCCCCTGTACTATGTCTGCAGTCTCTGATCATCTCCTGTAGTATGTCTGCAGTCTCTGACCATCTCCTGTACCATGTCTGCGGTCTCTGACCATCTCCTGTACCATGTCTGCAGTCTCTGACCATCTCCTGTACTATGTCTGCAGTCTCTGGTCATCTCCTGTACTATGTCTGCAGTCTCTGACCATCTCCTGTACCATGTCTGCAGTCTCTGATCATCTCCTGTATTATGTCTGCAGTCTCTGACCCTCCCCTCTACTATGTCTGCAGTCTCTGACCATCTCCTGTATTATGTCTGCAGTCTCTGACCATCTCCTGTACTATGTCTGCAGTCTCTGACCATCTCCTGTACTATGTCTGCAGTCTCTGATCATCTCCTGTACTATGTCTGCAGTCTCTGACCATCTCCTGTACTATGTCTGCAGTCTCTGACCATCTCCTGTACCATGTCTGCAGTCTCTGACCATCTCCTGTACTATGTCTGTAGTCTCTGACCAGCTCCTGTACTATGTCTGCAGTCTCTGGTCATCTCCTGTACTATGTCTGCAGTCTCTGACCATCTCCTGTACTATGTCTGCAGTCTCTGACCATCTCCTGTACTATGTCTGCAGTCTCTGACCATCTCCTGTACTATGTCTGCAGTCTCTGACCATCTCCTGTACCATGTCTGCAGTCTCTGACCATCTCCTGTACTATGTCTGTAGTCTCTGACCAGCTCCTGTACTATGTCTGCAGTCTCTGGTCATCTCCTGTACTATGTCTGCAGTCTCTGACCATCTCCTGTACTATGTCTGCAGTCTCTGGTCATCTCCTGTACTATGTCTGCAGTCTCTGACCATCTCCTGTACTATGTCTGCAGTCTCTGACCAGCTCCTGTACTTGGTCTGCAGTCTCTAACCGTCTCCTATATCATGTCTGCAGTCTCTGACCATCTCCTGTACTATGTCTGCAGTCTCCGGTCATCCCCTGTACTATGTCTGCAGTCTCTGATCATCTCCTGTAGTATGTCTGCAGTCTCTGACCATCTCCTGTACCATGTCTGCGGTCTCTGACCATCTCCTGTACTATGTCTGCGGTCTCTGATCATCTCCTGTATTATGTCTGCAGTCTCTGATCATCTCCTGTACTATGTCTGCAGTCTCCGGTCATCCCCTGTACTATGTCTGCAGTCTCTGATCATCTCCTGTAGTATGTCTGCAGTCTCTGACCATCTCCTGTACCATGTCTGCGGTCTCTGACCATCTCCTGTACTATGTCTGCGGTCTCTGATCATCTCCTGTAGTATGTCTGCAGTCTCTGATCATCTCTTGTACTATGTCTGCAGTCTCTGACCATCTCCTGTACCATGTCTGCAGTCTCTGACCATCTCCTGTACTATGCCTGCAGTCTCTGACCATCTCCTGTACTATGTCTGCAGTCTCTGATCATCTCCTGCACTATGTCTGCAGTCTCTGATCATCTCCTGTATCATGTCTGTAGTATTTCTGGGGGCTCTTTCTAACAGACTCTCTAACAGAAGCGCTCTCTGTCTCCATCATAGAGGCCCCCTCCATGTCCCAATAAAGTACTCTTGCTTCTCTTCCTGTATTTTGTTTATTGTACCTGTAAGGATGTCAGGGTAATGAAGACTTCGTGGTGGAGCAGCTCTGTGGTTGAGTCGTTGCCATACAAATATTTGTAAAGGGGAGGAGTTACTAAAATGACCACGCCCATATGGGGGCGCCAGAAATATTTCTGCACCCAGGCGCCTGTGACCCTAGGATCGGCCCTGCCCAGGGTAAGCAGAGTCAGTTGATGAGAAGTCAAAAACTGGGATCATTTTTAATCTTTGCTTGTTGGCGAACAAAGTCCATAAAGAAAAGAGAATGGTGGGAAAGGGACGTTATGCCCTTTCCCAGTTAGCCTTGTGTAATCCACATTTCTTGAAGGCTGTAAGGCAGTTTTTGCATGTTAACACCACGGGCTGTATCTAGAAAAGCAAGGCCTGGCAAATCTCCTTCTGCCTTGGCTACTTGGAGCTCTGTCACCAGGTCGCTTAACTCTCTCAGCTTCTGGAAGCCTTTGTTAGAAATTTTAGGGAAGTCCTCTATTGTTTTAAAGTGTGAATTTTCTATGGATTCTGGGGAACTGTAACACTCTTCAAGTCAATCCCATATTATGCTCAGTCCTCTGGGTAGTTAACATTAATGTCTCTGATTCTTCTTGCATGCGCTGCTGACTCATTCCCCAGCCATTTGCTAAGAGATCGGCCTCCTCACTTGCAGATAGATCTAGATCCTTTATAGCATTTCTGAAGGAGGATCACCATTATTATTATTATACAGGATTTATATAGCGCCAACAGTTTACGCAGCGCTTTATAACATTAGGGCAGACAGTACAAGTACAACACAATTCAATACATGAGGAATCAGAGGGCCCTGCTCGTTAGAGCTTACAATCTAGGAGGGAGGGTCAAGTTATACAAAAGGGTAATAGCTGTGGGGAATGAGCTAATGGAGAAAATAGTGAAGTTGTTAGATGGAGGCAGGATAGGCTTCTCTGAAGAGGAAAGTTTTCAGGGATCGCCTAAAAGTGGATAAATTTGGAGACAGTCTGACAGATTGGGGTAGGGAATTCCAGAGGATGGGCGAGGCTCGGGAGAAGACCTGGAGGCGGATATGGGAGGAGGTGATGAGGGAGATAGAGAGCAGGAGGTCTTGAGAGGAATGGAGAGGGCGATTAGGTTGGTATTTTGAGACTAGGCTAGTGATGTAGCTGGGGACAGAGTTGTGGATGGCTTTGTAACTTATTGTTAGTATTTTGAATTTAATTTGTTGGGTGAGTGGCAGCCAATGGAGGGATTGGCAGAGAGGGGTAGCAGACACTGAGCGGTTTGTAAGGTGGATGAGTCTGGCAGCAGAATTCATGTTGGACTGAAGGGGGGATAGTCTATTTAAAGGTAAGCCAATGAGGAGGGAGTTGAAGTAGTCAAGGCGAGAGATAACCAGGGAGTGAATCAGGAGCTTTGTGGTTTCATTGGTTAGAAAGGGACGTAGTTTAGAGATGTTGCGGAGGTTGAGGCGGTAAGCTTTGGAAAGAGATTGGATGTGGGGCTGAAAGGAGAGTTCAGAATCCAAGATAACACCTAGTACCCTGACATGTGGGGATGGGTGGATGGTTGTGCCATTGCTCTTGACAGACAAGTCCGGGGAAGAGGCACGTGGGGGAGGAAATATTACCATGCTCTATAGCCTTCAGGTTGGTCGTTAAACCTTGGGAGTCCTTTTGTCAACAGCTCACGCCGTGCAAACACCTTGAGAAAATCCAACATACCCTGGTCTTTGTGTGAGTAGTCTGGAGGTGGTCTGCTGTGCGGGGGACTTGGTGGGTATTTGTGGTCGTCAGAAATGCTGTCACTGTAATTTCTACCCCGTGATCCTCCTTTCTGAAGTGGGTGACTGTATCATAAGGGTTTGATGGCTTGGATGCAGGTTGCACTGAAGGCTGACCGAGTATGGGATTATTTTCTTGTTTAATGAAGGGTGTGTGGACGGCAGGAGTCGACTCTGCTCTTGGATGCAGGCAGTCATCTGACTTGGCATGTTGCAGCACATAGTCTGTACTACGCTGCGAATTGTCATGATGATCAGGTTTAATCTTAAGTATGTTGCTGAGTCTCTCACTGTCACTGGTGGGGTTGTCAAGTTCCTCTAAGATGTCTGCCTCAACTACCGCTGCCGCTGCTTTCTTCTCTGCAGCCAATTTCTCTAACACAGCTTCTATGTGTAGCTTCTCTAATTTAATTTGCATCTCTTTTTCGGCAAAGGCAGCCTTTACTTTTGCAGCTTCTGCTTTTGCGCGGGCAATAGCGACCAAGCCGCTGCTCACTGACCTCTTTGAGCTCCTGGAGCTAGCTGGGACTTGGGACCTCATCTCTAATGGCCCTGACTTTTTCTCTGACATGATGCCTTGCAATGTGGAAGCCTGTAAAGACTGCTGTTTCACTGGCCTTCTATGTGCAAGCCTGTTTGGAGCCGCTGTTTTACTGTTCTACCCTCATTACACATGGCTGAGGTATATAACTCTCCTCCCTTGACAACTCACTGAGGCAGGCGCAAGGTTCTTTTTTTAACTTTTATTGCAGGGAAGTTAGATTAAACCTACATATAAAAGAAAAAACATTCAATTAGTGTATACAATATACAAAATATACAGTCCTGACACACACTAGTCTAACTAGGGAAAGGGGTCAAAAACATATGATAATTTTGTCAGGCTCCTGATAGAATTGCAGCTGAGTAGATCTGGAGAAGATGCAATATGGCTACTGGGCGCTGTCTCTCAGGTATCATGGTCTAGACCACTAGGATTATGGGAAGCTACGGTGGCTTTTAAGCAACAATCTGTCTACCTACAGAAATAAATCTAGAGAACTATAAATATGCAAAAGAACCACTAGATGACGATATTACAATTTACTTTAGATACCAATAGCATATTCAGCAATTAACAATAGAACATAAGAAGCACATGCTGAAGGCATGACAGTGGCTATTGTCTATTGTCTATTGTCTGGGAAGGGTTAGGCTAAGAATGCAGTCAACACATTCTGGTGGCAGTGGTATGATATGTAACTTCTACAGGTCTCTTCCACATTCCCCAGCCTGTGACTGAACACTGAAAGAAGAAGCAGCAGGCTGCTATATAAGAACTGCAAGAAACTATTACCAGGTCAAATTTAGATACCTACACTGCTTGCATTTTAAAGAAAAATACATTTAGGGTCCATTCACACTAGTAACTGCATGTGAATTACACAGGAACGTTGTTTGGTTCCTGTGTGATTCATATGCAGTTCTGTGTAGTGCGATTTCAGCCCCATTTATTTTGAATGAGCTGAAATTGCACCACACTACAGGAGGTACCGGAGCTGAAATTGCACCACACTACAGGAGGTACAGGAGCACCACACCAAAAGCAGTACATGCACTACTTTTTGAAAGACACGGCGACCACATCGCACGGTACTTTTGTACCATGTGATCTGGTGCGGGCAAAGGCACTGCATTTGCAAACAGTGTTTGGGGTGTCTTTGCACTGACCTCCGCAGCAGATCGCAAGGGTAGTGCGATTGGAATGTGGTGACGGCTTTCCTGCACCGCATTCTAGTGTGAACGGGCCCTTAGGGATGTAATAATGAATAAACTGTTGCATTTGTGCATTTTACATCTGCTTGGAGTTTAAAACCTTTCCATCTTTATATTCATATTTTTCCCTCTGTAGACCTCCCGACACCCTAAACTGTGAGCAGATGTTACATATGATGCAGACATTGCTGATGACAATGGCACTGTCACTGAACATCAGATGCATTCCCTTGAGAACAACCTGAGTTTTATGTTGTATTTATAATCTCCAGAAGTGACAGTGCTGAGATGACAGATTAAGCTATCAGTCATAAGTGGAAGCAGTGCAATCAGCTTTAAGAAATATATCAGCCATGTTGATTCTAATGTGAGGAAGGACGTTTTTCCAATGACGCCTTAAAGCTGAACTCCAGGAAATATATTTTTTGCATACTTACATTGGGCCAGCTTGGCACATCTGATACCTGGAGGACTACTGGGGATGTTGTCAATCACTATAGTAGCCTTCCCTGCATATAGCGAGAGTTGTGATCTTTCAGGTTATTTGTGAATGGTATTCCCTCTGCACAATGACTAAAGGGGGTCACTCATTTGGCACCTCTGCCAACACAAGGCATTCTACTGCATAAATTGTGGGGGGTGCCAAGTGAGTGACCCCCTAAAGTCAGTGTACAGAGGTGGAAGCCACTTGCACAGAAACTGAAAGATAATGGCTATCATTGTATGCATAGTTGCCAACATTCTTTAAACATTTTTAGGGACTCTTTTTTTTCTGGGGCCAGGCATTCGTTTGTAAGCGTGGTCTAGCAGGAGTGAAAAAATGCAGAGCGTGAAGTGCGCTGAGGGGTAACATGGGCATTGGGGAGATGGAGAAGGGTGGTTAACAGAGTTGGGAGGGGTGGAGAAAAGGAGGGGGGTCAACAGAGTTGGGGGATGGAGAAGAGGGGGTGAGCAGAGTTGGGGAGGATGGAGAATATGGGGGATGAGCAGAGTTGAGGAGGATGGAGAAGAGGGGTGAGCAGAGTTGGGGGAATAGAGAAGAGGGGTGAGCAGAGTTGGGGGGAATGGAGAAGAGGGGGTGAGCAGAGTTAAGGGGGATGGAGAAGAGGGGGGGTGAATAGAGTTGGGGGGGTGGAGAAGAGGGGGGTAAATAGGGTTAGTAAAGGGGGGGGTTATGATCAGAGCTGGACTGTTAGGACATGTGTATTGGGGGTTGGAGTGGAGACTGCTGGGAGGGAAGACAATGGGACAGGACAGTGGGGGGACACGAACACAGAAGTTGCTAAAGACAAATAGGGCTAACAGCGTTTAGAAGCTGAACTGAAAAATGGTGAATGGTGGCTACCATAAACCACATTGGCTCTCAAATAAGCTTGCTGGCAATTTATTCAAAGAGGTAATTGAGAACAGTACATAATTCATAAATTATATGGTTGCAACATTGCCACGCTGGCTGTGGGGCTGGCTCGGGCACTGATGGATCACTATGATCAGACTGGGAAAATCCAGGAAAGGACGCCGACCATCATTGCCGCAAATCGAAGCAGACTACAGTGTGCTCCATGCCGGACCCGCCAGCGTGGCGTCACTGGTGCTGAAAGCGGATACACAATACCAAGAGGGAAAAGACGCCATGGTAGGCGTGGAGGAAGGCATCACTGGAGTCCTGGATGGAATTGAGGTGTCCGGCAGAGGAAGCAGCCGCGGCCAGCGTGGAACGCATGCATCCCTGAAATTCCCCAGTCCGATCATAGTGATCCATTAGTGCCTGAGCCAGCCCCACAGCAAGCGTAGTAACGTTGCAATCATATAATTTATGAATTATGTACTGTTTTCAATTACTTCTTTGAATAAATTGTCAGCAAGCTTATTTGAGAGCCAATGTGGTTTATTAAAAAAGAAGTAAAAAAAAAAAAAAGGGTGTGCAAAAAAACCCTACAAATAACGATAAATATTACTGTGAATAAGTTCTATAACATATAAACATGTGAAAAAATGAATATTGTATCAAAACACAAAGTCCAAATAAATAAATAAACTAAAATTGAATGTATCACAAAAACAAACAAAATATCTCACAGTGAATCTTCAAATTGGGAAATGAAAAGTCATTCACTTATTCTCAGAAAGTAGGACAAATATTAATGTGAGAACACGTGAACAAATGAAATAAAATCCATGTGGTATGTGAAAAATGAAATACAATAAATAAAATTATCAAAAAACGGGAGATCCCACAAAGAGTTTTCAAATTGGGAGATGTAGAGTCTTTCACTTATTCTCAAGGAGCAGAACACATATTCCTTATTCCAATCATCTGGGATACGAGGCATACAATGCAAATACAGGCTGCTTACCAGATCCGTTGGATCTCAAGTCATAGAGATCAGAAGCGATTTGTGCATTAGCCTGCCGGCAGGTGAGCTCGCATTGATTGAAGACAGAAAAGGGTCCGCTCGTTTATCCAGGAACCAGCAAGGATACAGACTTCCCTTCCAGGACACTCTTAAATGAGCATGGATCTGAAGATACACATATGAGGAGGAACACAAAAGGCTTGAAAAAAAACAAACAATTTTTTTTGCTTTCTGCTATAATACATATCCAAAAAAGAATATATAAAAACAAATGTATTCATCAGTTTAGGTCGTTTAGGTCGTATAATCTTCTACATATTTTTGGTAAAAAAAAATCGCAATAGGCGTATATTGATTGGTTTGCGCAAACGTTATCATGTCTACAAACTATGAGATAGATGTAAAAATAACACTGGCGGGGAAGGGGTTAACACTGGGGGCGATAAAGGGGTTAAGTGTGTTCCCTGGGTGTGTTCTAACTGTAGGGAGGGGTGGGCTACCAGGGACATGACAGAGATCGCTGTTCCTGATCACTGGGAACAGAAAACCTCTGACATGTAATCTAGCAGAACGGGGAATCGCCTTGTTTACATAGGCAGTTCCCCGTTTTGCCTCTGTACACTGCGATCGCAGGTCGCTAGCTGACATCAAGTCTGCATGCTCCTGCAGGCGCACGCTCGCGCGCCCGCTATTACCTGTGCAAAGACCGACGTACACCTACGACGGTTTGCGCAGAAGAGCTGACCTGCCGTATAATGACGGCGGCTGGTCGGCAAGTGGTTAAGACACGGAGATGTAGACACATCATTTTTCACAGAATTTTCATATAATTTTTTACATAGATACACTTTTATATATATATATATATATATACACACACACACATTATTTTTTCCTCTCTTTTTTTTCCCTTTTCACCATAGCCACCGATAGGTTAATAGATTACAATGTATTTTTAAAGAGATTGTTTTTGATAAGAATCAGTCTGTGAATCCTTGTACCAAAAGGGCAAATAATCCCACTGGAAGGAAACCACCACCTCATACAGAGGCCTTTGAGGCTAATATGAGAAAGGCTTTCTCACAATTACAACAAGCTAAGCAATATAAAAGCACACAATGGTGGGATCTATCCTTCCTGCAAAAATATCTAGAGTTGGGAATCACACCCAGAGGGCGACGGATTAAAAAACAGTACGGCTTTTTGGATGATGATCTGACAAAAGAGTGGAGGTCATGGCAACAGGGACGCACGCATTCCACGCTGGCCGCGGCTGCTTCCTCTTCCGGACACCTCAGTTCCCTCCAGGACTCCAGTGATGTCTTCCTCCACACCTGCCATGGCGTCTTTTCCCTCTGGGTATTGTGTTTCCACTTTCAGCTCCAGTGACGCCAACCACATACGCCGGCGGGTCCGGCGTGGAACACACTGTAGTCTGCTTCGATTTGCGGCAATGATGGTCGGCGTCCTTTCCTGGATTTCCCCAGTCTGATCATAGTGATCCACCAGTGCCCGAGCCAGCCCCATGGCCAGCGTGGTAATGTTGCAACCATATAAATTATGAATTATGTACTGTTTTCAATTGCTTCTTTGAATAAATTGCCAGAAAGCTTATTTGAAGGCAAATGTTGTTTATTGTAGCCACTATTCACCAATTCTCAGTTCAGCTTCTGAGCGCTGTCAGCCCTATTTGTCATCAGTATTGCAGCATCTAATCCTATGCCACTGGACAGCAGTTCAGCTGGGTGGTGATTGGGTGATTTTCTAGTCATTAGCGCCTGGAACTCAGTTTCTATACACAGAAGTTGCTGAGTACATGGCAGTGGTACTGAGGAGTCAGGCTTGGCACAGGAAGGTCAACAGACAGCTTTCTATAGAAGGACTCAACGCGGCTGTGGCTCTTGTGGCGGCAGGCATGGGTGCCTGCCTCAGATTGTCTCTCCCTGTTCACCACCGCGCCACCCTTATCTTCAATAACCCAGAGATATACAACGTAAAAGGGGGCAGTCCTGTGGCTTCATGAGGCACAGGAGACACTTAGCCCCTCCTCAGCTGACCTCACCAATAACAAGCTGAGTCAGGACCAGACTGGAGACTGAAAGGTGCCGTATGGTGGGCATGAGTCAGTGTGACAGGGGGGCCACTTGGGACCCCTGAAGCTACCGACTGGCTGTAATAACTGTGTCCCAGTGTCAGTGACAGAGCCTAATTTTTGGGATTCTGCCTGGGACAGGCTCAAACCTGGACATCAGTCTGATTTCAATGAATGTCCCAATCTGGGACTGTTGGCAACTATGCTATATGTAGCATGGATTACTACAGTGATATACAGCTTCCCCAGCTGCCCAACAGTGACAGATATCCGGCATGCTTACATGAAGCCAAACTGAACCAAAGCATTTATGCAAAAAATATAATTCCTTGAGTTTAACTCATTATTTACACATTTATCAACAAACAGACAGTGCAGCGTTAAATAAATGGAAAAAATAGAATAAAATTGAGGTAGAACACAATACAATCCACCACGGTGTATAAATAAAAAAGTCCATATAATCAGGTCCAAACAGATCTTCGAGGTAGAAAGGACTGTGTGTTTGCAAATGGTGATTCCAGGAGCCCACCACCACAGAAACAAATGGCCTCTCACCTGGTGTTGTAGACCCTTTAATTATAGAGAGTCATAAGCGCTCTTGGCATATAATATGCAAATATTGTGCGGCTAAACAGATCTTCATCAATGACCATCAAGGACCCAATACAGGACACTCCAATAGGGACATGTAGGAAATAAAAGTGGCGAAAATAGTGCTCTCCGTATAAAATGATCTTTATTTCAATGTAAGAAATCATAAAACACTCACAAGTGAAGTACTTGGTAGTTGCAGGCAAGCAGTAATGGCGATCTCCTGTTTACACATTTATGGCTGTGTGATGTTTGTGTTATATCACCAAACTCTAGTCTCACAATTTTAGGATACAGTGAATGCTGCATTAATCATTTATCTATTTTGCCTCTCTGTGTAGTTAATAGATCCTCTTGCTGTATTTTTTTAATTCCTTTAAAGCCTAAGGCGCTCAATAAAACCTTCTAATCTGTTACTGAGGCAACATCAACACCCAGTGAATGATGTGTAAACGGTTTAATTTAATCAATGTCGGTTTCCATGGAGACGTTGCGTTTCTACAAGTTAGTCTTTTATTTATTACAGCATATGAGTGATGAAGAAAGTTTGGTGACATGTAGCCACCAATCAAAAGAAGCTTTTATGATTTCTATTGACACCAAGCTGAAAATCACTGAATTGTTTTAGGGTATAGTATTTCATAATTCTTTTGAAAATCATCATGTGTACCTGCTTACATATGTGTCAGAAACCATGAATCAGACCGAGACAGAAGTACGGTTAAATCACGCTTGTTTAATAATAATAATAATAATAAAAAGGTAAAGAGAGTAAACGTAGTCAAAACATAGCCAGAGTTCAGGAACTGGAATGGATAGTCAGACAAGCCAAAACGTCAGGAGCCAGTAGAACAGCAAGCAGGATCTGGAGCCAGAAGTAATGTCAGCCAAGCAAGTCTTTAACAGGAACACAGGAGAACGTCTTTAGAGATGTGACCAAGGCGAAGGCAGAGATCATCTGGGCTGGATGGCTTGAGTAGATAGGACTGACGAGCAGGATATCATCAACAGGTGAGTCACTGTGGAGAGAAAGGAGCTGGCAATTAGCCGACAGCTGAGTGGCCAGCTTTGAGAAGGAAGGGCTGAGCCCAGCCCTGACAATATGGAATTGTTAGTGGTCATAGGTTTGTGGGCAATGTGGTGAAAATTACTTTGCAACTTTGAGTGTATAGGTGAAAAAACAATCTCTATTCTTTGTTAAAAATAAATATTGCCAGCCTGATAAAGCGATCACAGCATTCAAGATGCTGATATCTTTCAGGTAGTGTCAGTCACTTAAGTCACTAAAAAAAAGCCTTCCATTCCTGAGACCGACAATATGATTTTACCTTTCTAATCTTCTACATTTGATCTTTCGATTAGACTTCTTTTTTGCAAAAATATGCAGCCTAAGCAGGATTACCAGCCCTGTTACTTATAGGCAAATTTTGACTTTTTATCAAAATTAGTAGTCAATCTCTTATCTCTATTACTAACCATTCCTACTGGCTGCTGACATATGGCTGTCATATGAAGGGGAGAATTGAAGTGTAACAGAATCAATTAGGTTGTTGGATTCAAATAATGAGCTAGTAAGACAGCAGTGCAGTATACAGCCTCTATATGAAGACACCACACAAAGGATTGCTGCCTCACCATCTCTTTTGATCAAAAAATAAACATGCATTGGCACGTCTGCTACTCCTGAAATTTGTTGGCTATTAGCTTTTAATAAAGGCAATTTGCATCTAACCACCTCATCCATTTTTCCCTTTGGTGCCCTGTTTCTTCGAAAATGTATTTCATCAACCAAGTTCACCAATTGGTATTGAGGAACTATGGTTTATGAACAGCCTAAAGTGGAACTAAAGGGAGGAATATCTATGTCTGTTCCAATGGTCAGATGCCCATAAGATCCCTCACTGGTGGTGGCATCTTCTCCCTGACTTTTTCCAGCAGCTGGTCCTTGGTCGTCTTGATTAGATGGTGCCAAATGACTCGATTCCTCTAACACTGGCACCATGTTGGAAACATAAAGTGCCCTGCCCAGCTTAGTGTACTTTCTGCTGAGGGTTGCGAACAGGCAGGACACCCTAAAACCTACAGTTATCCACGTCATCAGAACCTGAGAAGTTTTTGAGATCCAAAGCAACTGTTGACCAATTCATTTAACACAGGAAGGATAGAAGTCTCTTTCACATGATTAACATGCCTGGCTTTACCTTCTCTGTACAATAGACAAGATGGAGCCACCAAACATGGAAATAACTGGGTCTCTAAAGAAAAGTTTTTATGTGCTGATTATGCATCAGTGAGTTGTTCAGTTAGGATAAATTGTTCACAATTGTCAGCAGTTTCTGTAAATGTAGGAAAAAGAGTCTTTTAATATCATTTTGGTGGAGGATTTTTACAGCCTCTTTAAGAAAAATGAGTTATGCCCAACAGAGAAGCAAAATAAAAAATGTAATCAATAGATTCTAAACCTGTTGCTGATCTTCAAAATGTGTTAGCTGAAATCAACCAATACAAACAGCCACTGGAATAATTCAACAGTATGTGATTTATAGGTGAACTCCACCCCAGAAATTGGTTCTTCAGCTTTCCATGTGTAGCGGGTGCTGCCCGCTGGCTTATGGAGTCATTGATTGCCCTCCCTGCCAATGTGGAGTTGTGTGGGATGAAATTGCTGGCGCCGGCTCCTCTACTTGCTGCTGATGCTGCCCAGGACATGGTGAGCCATGTGTTTCTACCTCCCCTCCCTGCAGCTGCCATGCTGGGGATTGGAGCGGCTGTGTTATACAGAAAAGAGTGGCGTGGCTGCAGGCTGCCTGTGTCACCTTTCTCCCTTCAATAAGCTGTGTAAAACCCCCCTCACTTCTGCTCCCCCCTCCCTCCCTTTCTGGCAGCAGGATCAGGTCCAATCAGGGGCAGAGCAGCCATTAAGGATACAAGAGTAACAAAGGAAACTGGATCTTGTAGTTCTAAAAGGGATGCAGCACAATACAAACAAACTGAGGACAGATGAGCTACAAACTACCAATTGTCAGGGCTGGCTCAGCCCTTCCTTCTCTGAGCTGGCCACTCAGCTGTTGGCTAATTGCCAGCTCTCATCTCTCTCCACAGTTAACCAGCTGTTGTGGATCTGCTCGTCAGTCCCGCCTACTTAAAGATCTCCAGCTCACTTCATTCCTGCCTTCGCCTTGGTCACATCACAGTAAACCATCTCCTGCGTTCCTGTTTAAAGACTGGCTTTGCTGACATCACTTCTGGCTCCTTATCCTGCTTGCTATTCCTCTAATTGGATCCCTGACTTCTGGCCTGGCTGATTACCCGATCTAGTTACTGAACTCTAGCTTGTCTGATTACCCAATCTGATTACTGAACTCTGGCTTGGCTGACTACCCGATCCGGTTACTGGACTCTGGCTATGCTTTGACTATGCTTACTCTATTTACCTTTTTATTTTTATTAATAAACAAGTGTGATTTTACTGTACTTCTGTCTCGGTCTGGTTCATGGTTTCTGACACCATCCTGGACGAACCCCCATGTGTAGTGCCACCCCCTAAGGAACCACTTGATAATTTAGGGTTTTCTGTTCTGAGCCTCGACTCCAAGAACAACCGCAGCCTCTCTGACACACCTGGTTGAGTATAAATCACTGCAAGCATGTATAAAGGGTAAATACAACAATATAAAATACCCTTTGCCTGGCTGTGGATTGCTACCAGAAAAATGGACACACACCCATTTAATATTAAATTCACTTTATCTATTGATGCAAGTTTAGAATAAACAGCAGTAGAACATAAATGAGCACACACCGGGTAAATCTGAACACAGTCTGCTAGACAGATTAATAACTATACCAAAGTGACTAAGGTCAGGTTCTGTATCACTAACTGAAATCATTGCATGAATTAGCAAACCAGCAATAAACAATGCAAATATATGTTAAATGCAGTATGAATGATAATAATACTACACTGATTTAGAGTGCGCTCTAACCACATAAGGACTAGCCTCGTGGATTTTAGGTGTTTACATGTTTAAAACAGGTTTTTTTGCTAGAAAATAACTTAGAACCCTCAAACATTATTGTTTTTTTTTTCTAACACCCTAGAGAGTAAAATGGCGGTCATTGCAATACTTTTTTTCGCACCGTATTTGCGCAGCGGTCTTCTAAGCGCACTTTTTTTGGAAAAAATTCACATTTTTTAATAAAAAAATAAGACAACAGTAAAGTTAGCCCAATTTTTTTTTTATATTGTGAAATATAATGTTACGCCAAGTAAATTGATACCCAGCATGTCACGCTTGAAAATTGCGCCCACTCGTGGAATGGCGTCAAACTTTTACCCTTAAAAATCTCCATAGGCACTGTTTAAAGAATTCTGCAGGTTGCATGTTTTGCGTTACAGAGGAGGTCTAGGGCTAGAATTATTGCTCTCGCTCTACTGGTCGCGGCAATACATCACATGTGTGGTTTGACTACGGTTTTCATATGCGGGCGCTACTCACGTATGCGTTCGCTTTTGCGCGCGAGCTCGTCGGGACAGGGCGCTTTAAAAAAATGTGTTTTTTCTTATTTATTTTACTTTGTTTTAATTATTTTATCACTTTAAAAAAAAAAAATTGGATCACTTTTATTCCTATTACAAGGGATGTAAACATCCCTTGTAATAGAAAAAAGTATGACAGGTCCTCTTAACCCCCCTGGCGGTATTCCCGAGTCTGGCTCGGGGTGGATTTTTCATACCAAAAGCGGTATCCCCGAGCCAGACTCGGGCTTGCATTGCAGGATCCAGGAAGAGTTTACTTACCTTATCTCCTGGATCCTGCGATGTCTCCCCGCTGTGATCGGCGAGCTGCTGTGTCTCGCTCGATTCACAGTGCCGAGCTCCGTTCCCTGCGAGCGTTGCGACGCACGGGGACGGAGTTCGGCGGCAAATTCAAAAAGTGAAACACACAGTACAGATACAGTATACTGTAATCTTACAGATTACAGTACTGTATCAAATAATGACACATCCCCTTTGTCCCTAGTGGTCTGCCAGTGTCCTGCATGCAGTTTTATATATATAAAACTGTTCTTTCTGCCTGGAAACTGGAGATTGTCCATAGCAACCAAAAAGTGTCCCTTTACGTCAAAAGTGGCTTTAGACCAGCTAGAAAACAGCGATAGTAAATTAGAACACTTGCAGAATTGAGCGATAGTGAATTGTGGGGAAATTTCTTTTATTACTATTTTTTTTTTTTTTTTTAATTATTTATTTTTATTTATTATATTATAATTTATGTTTTTGTGTTTCAAACTTTATCATACCCGGGATATCTACTAGACTCTGGTTTGAAAAGATTTAAGTGTGTTATTGTTAAGATTTACAGACCTACAGTATAAAACGCCAAATTTCCATGCAAAATAATGGTACCGCTTTCAGCACCTAAAATCCGAAATAATCATACCGCCAGGGAGGTTAAATATGAGATCTGGGGTCAAAAAGTCCTCAGATCTCATATTTACACTAAAATGCAAAAAAAAAATGCCTTTAAGACATATAGGCGGAGCTGACGTTATGACATCGCTACCGCCGTCCTATGGTATGGAGACGGGTGGGCGCCATCTTAGCCTCACTCGTCTCCAGACCAAGGAAGTGACAGGTCCCGATCTCCTCCGCCGTTACCGACGGATCCGGTAAGCGGCGGAGGGCGCAGGAGAGCGGCGGGAGGGGGGTGGCACCTCTCCTGCTGCCGATAATGGTGATCTCGGGGCGAATCCGCCGCGGAGACCACCATTATTGGAAACACGACCGGCTCCTGTAAAGATGGATACCTCGGTTGTAGCAGCAGCTGCTGCCGTTACCGAGTTATCCCTCTTCAAAGTGCCGACGTATATGTACAGGAGCCGGTCGGTAAGTGGCTAATGTATTAGCGGGGGGCATGGTGCAGTGTATCCTAAGAGGTACCTCTTTAACTAGGCAAAGAGACAAAAGGTCTCTGGGTACCAAATGTTAGGGGCAGTCTTTGGTCCTGATATTTTATGTTGGAGCCCGGTAACTGTCGGCATGCTTTAAGGCAGTCAACAAGGCCTGTAGGCAATACTAGAACTATAGGGTAGCTGATTAGGTAGTTCCCAAACACTCAGTCTCTAGAGGTGGTAGCAAACAGTGAACACAAGGCCCTCTCACCAGACCTAGACACATCAGCAGAGGGTCCTTCGTTCACGTGTCCGCTCCCTCCAGATTGTCCTAGAGGAACAGTCAGAGTACCGAGGGGAGAGCTATTGAGGCGACCGAGCTGTGGAGTGCCATCCAAACAAGAGAGAGAAAAAAGACTGTAAGCAAAAGCCCAATGCCATGTGTAAGACAACCAGAGAGTACAGAGTGTGATCCGAGTGTGAAGTCACTGTCAGGATGCAGACCTGCTGTGCTGCCTAGTCACCACGGGCAACCCAGAGTGAGCGGACTCCTGATCGAAGGGACCTCTGCTGTTGTGTCACTGCGTGGTGACTGAGAAGGGGGGGGATAATCCTGGTAGTAGTGTTGGCACACTGGTAATTTCTTACCACTGGTGTGCCCACCCAAAATACATAAAAGCCAGCATGTGCTTCACCAGTGCCCATCCAAAACTGAAATGTGTTTGGGTATAGATGTACTTGTAACAAGCAAAAAAAAATCAAGAACAATCTCTAGTGTTGGTGGCAGATATTTTCCAGTATGAGTATATTCAGAAATAGTAATTGGAAGGACATTAATTCATATTGGTTAACGGATACCTGTTCATGTTGGTTGAAGGATATCTGCCCATGTTAGCTGAAGGACATCTGTCTAGATAAGGGGCGTCTTGCTATAGGTGTAGGCCATTTACATACCTCATGAAGCCTGACCTAAAAACTCACAGGGTGTTGCTAGGATGTTGCAAAGTGAGGCCCAGCTATTGCTGTTCACCTTCACCATCACAGGAGTGAGCTCTCAGGGAAAGAGCTCAATCCTGTGAAGGTGAAGAGTACCAGCTAGGCCTCACTTAGCAACGCCCTAGCAATGTCCTGGGATTTTCAGGTCAGACTGCATGAGGTGCGTAAATGTCCTTCACCTTTAGCAAGGACCTTATTCATTTCTGGTTAAAGATACACAGCTTGTTTTCATCTACCGATGTCCCTTATCTGCATAGGCAGTTCTTTGGTAAACGTGTACTAACCTTTTAAGAGGGAAACAGTTGCTATAATAGAGATAAATCTACTAACAGGTAAAAAGAAATCTAAGATCAGGTTGTGATGTTATGTGCTATTCGAAATACCAATGCCACCAGGGTGGGGGGAGCTACCTACTTAGATGATAACACTATGATATATATTTAGGTAGGTTGCAAGTCAGGATGTCCCTGCAATCATAGACAGTCCATAGGCTCCAGCATTGGCAGACTGGACCCCTTCATAAAAAACACGCATTTTAGTGCATTGAAGTGTTCTCGTTAGGGCGGCCCATTAATTTTAAACAGACTTACAGCATATTTGGCAGCACAGCACTCTACAAGCCACTGTATGAGGTGCACTGTACAGCAAGTGCATTGGCAGCTACTATATGTGTTTGTAGAGGGGCCATTCTAAATGAATGGCACTGCAAAGCGCATTGTACCATGGATTGTAATAACCCGCAGAAAAAAAAAATAGCATTTTAACATTGGTTACCGTAACAAATAAGTGTAAAGCCATTGTTGGGGCATCAAATACCTTTCTGGAAATCCTCAGATGGAAGCTAAAATGTACAATTTCTGCATACTAATTCTTAGGAATGCCTACAACAAATGGGCAAGGATGTGCAGTACAGAGAAATCACTAGATGTGGCACATTCTGGTATTGCAGAATAAGATTAAGTCTACATTTGGAGACAAACTCTCACCAGCATCAATGCATTCCTTCCTGGATCACAGAGATGATTACAGTCACGCAGTAACTTCAAATAAACAATTTACTGATGTTCCATGCAGCTTGCCACTGTTGGCCACAATACCCCCCCCCCCTCTGAAAACAAGCAATATGGCACAAGTGTTCCACTGCTACATGAACACAGTTATTACAGGACTATGGACATACTGTACATGTAACATGGAACTTCAGGTATTTCAGTTTTTGACAGATTGGAGAATGGGTAAACTCTCTCTTTTTATTTGTGTCTTTGTCTTCATTGAGTAGGTTCTCTACCATCTCATCTTCTATCAACAGCTGTTACTAGGAATGCAAGTAAGCCCCCATTCACATTTGAACATTTTTTCTGTTCATTCCCCTACACCTGACTACACTCAAACATGCAGATTCCCTTTCTTTCTAATTTTCTCTGTTCACACTTGTACCCTCAGTTGCCCTACATTCACAAAAGTACATGAACTTTTTTTTTTTTTTTAGTGCAGTTAGGTATATTTGGCCTCATGAACTTCATTTGGAGCGCAGGTACTGGTGATGGGCAGACAGGCAGAGTGATCAGTGACAGTCCAGGTACAAGGCAGGCAAGGCTGAGAAGATCTGTAGTCAAAAGGCAGGCACTGTTCAGAGAATAGTCCAAGTTCCAATCCAAGGTCATAAACAGGGGAATCCAAACACGAGGGCAGACAAAGAGGGAGCTTGAACCACGTGTAAAGAACACTATCACAAGCATGAGACTGCAGACTTGGCTAGCTTAAATCAGGTTTGGTCTCCACCCAGAGGCTGGCTTCATCAAACACTTTGCAGGTGGACAGGCAGACAGGGAGAATGTACCACAGCTAAAACCAGGATGCTGGAATGAGACCAGCAGCTGTCAAGGACGCACCTGACAAGCACCTGTAAATATGTGATGTGTGCATCTTGATGCTCAAAGAACTCCTCCACCCCTATAGATCTGCTCTCCACCCCATGCTTAGCCCAAAACACAAATTCCTGAACACTTCAAAATCACCAGGAATGCGCTCTGCTCAGATGTGATTGCAGGCTCAGGAGTAATCTCTCTAACAAAGAGACACAGGAATTTGTTCATATTAAAAAGATTCTCCGCTCTATCGTCTGGGCCGCTGGGGAAGATGACGAAGGGAACATCGTCATTCGGTAAGCGCCGCAATAAGACGCACACTTTGTGCCGTCGCTGTGGCTCTAAAGCCTTCCATTTACAGAAGTCTACCTGTCGCAAGTGTGCCTACCCAGCTAAGCGCAAGAGAAAGTACAACTGGAGTGCCAAGGCCAAGTGACGCAACACCACCAGAACCGGCTGCATGAGACATCTGAAGGTTGTATACCGCAGGTTCAGGAATGGATTCCATGAAGGTACAACTCCTAAACCCAAGAGAGCCGCAGTTGCAGCTTCCAGCTCCTCTTAAGAACTAATACTTGTACAAAAAAAATAAAGTGGTTAAAAAATTCCTCAACAGAGGCACATAGTGCATCAATATACCTGACAAAGTTTACAAAAATTCCTCATTCCATCCAAAACTAAAATATAAAATGATTTCAATTGCATTACATGTTGTTCATTGTAAAATTTAATTTTCTCCTATATTGTCCTGTGGTCACATGCCTGCCATGAAAATTGCTTCTATAACTTATGACAAGACAATTTATAGATCTAGACCTTTTTAACATGGAGACACCCTTGAAGTTACTTTCTGGTCTCAGGGAAACCTTGACAATAATTACTTTTATCTACTAGTTAACTGTACATTGGCATGATGGTCAGTGAGAAGAATGCTCCTAGGGCAGACCATGGATGATGTGAATTTCTTTCCTGCAACCACAGACAGTTCTGATAGGGGAATCCCTCCTGCTGAGACATTATATTCTCCCAGCAGGAGGAGGGGGGAGTGGCTAGTGGCTATAGCAGCCATTAGCGATAATCGCAAACGAATCCAGCAGGCTGGTTGTACCCAAGTTGATTGATCAATCAACTTGGTTCTTTCAACCTGCCCACACACGGTTCAAATTGTCTATGGCCGGCCTTACACTTGACCCCAAAGGTCATTGGGGTCAGTGGTTACTTATCTGAGAGGCAGAAAGTGCTCACTTCCCATGGAACCCCTAGCAACCCATCGAATGTTCCAACAAACCTTGCTTAAGGAAGGCTGATCTAGACCCTCTGTATGCATATGGAACAATATTTTGAAAGCTTATTTCACAGACTTGTCTTACATTATGAGATTTGCAAAAAAATGTGTTGTTTTTCCTTGGACAATAGTGATTATTCTTGCAGATCTCCACGTGGTTGCCTATTTGTGACAGTTCTCATAGACATCGCACAGACACACTGAGCTATCCCAGTATATTTCTATTCCATTTTTACAGGTATAAGCTGCTTATCGTTGTTAACTTCACTGTGTTCTCTGTATGACCCTGAAAGTATTTATTATGCCAGAAACTGGATTGAATTAAGCAGGGATCTGCTGCTTTGTGTGCATTCTGTTCAAGTCTTGCACAGTGTCACAGTGATTTAATTATTCTTGGCGATTATGATGGTAGATTACCTAGTTTACTAAGACAATTACACTTTCCTTTGTGTTACTACTTAGTCCAAGAGAAATTGTAGAATATTTTAGGTTCTTATATTTTTCATAATAAAGTGTGTCTGAAAATCATTTTTGATGTGTTTTTTTTTATACCCGGTGTAATATTTGGTGTGATATTTAATTTTGAGTTGTTTTGTTTCATATTTTCATGATCATCTTTCATATCCACCACTGTAAACATTTGACAGCTCTATTTTACAAGACTACATTAGAAGATCTAAGAAGGCCAAACCTACATGTAAGAATCCATCTTTAGCGGTGAATGATGCAAAGAGGTGAAGCCACCTGAGGAAGTAGATGGGCACCGGACTGTCTGTCAGTGAGATGGTTCCTTGAGAGACTGGTTTGGCAGCTCCAAGAGGGAAGAATTGTTGCTTGCTTCACATAAGTGGGTGTCTATATATGCAAGGATTGGCTGATGAGCACAGAAGCCACTTACCTCAAAGAGGTTGGGAGAGCTCTTGCAAGGTGTGTTTGCATATTCTAATAATTCTTTGATGAACCAAAAGCAGCAGTAGTAGTAGGAATCTGTTATGAAGAGACCATCCCCAAAGCTAAGAAAAGGGCATGCATGTACTTCCAGTGGAAACAGCTAATTTTAGCACGGGTAGGCTGCTTGCATTCATAACCCTACCCCTAGTGTGCTGTTATCACACTAGGCTAGAGAATGCTTATGTCAGGGTGGAGCAAAGCTTCCAGGCTTTCTGACCTTTCAAATCAACATTTCCCACAAGAGCAGTTGGCCATCAGGTATTTACCTGCTTCTATAGACTTGAGATCATCAGCCTGTCCAGGCATATCTAGCCTGATTGATTAAATATCATCTTATGTCCATGGGCTTCATGCTAAGTGATTTGAAGAGATACTGTTTGTGTTTTAGACAAATACCATTTTACTGATGGTGTCAGAGGTTGACATCTAACCTGTCCCTGAGGTGCAGATATGCCTACCACGCCCAGGATTCCTGGACCTCCACTGGCTGCAGAGGTAAAGAAAAGAATGTTGCACCTCAAAAAAATCCAAACTCGAAACAGGACAAATGGATTTACGTCAGTATTATCTGAGATGAACAGATATCTGTTATAAGACCATAAGCGTAATTCGGGTTGAATTTGAGTTGGGTCCAATCTGGTTTGCCTATCTTCACTGGTGGCACTGTCAATGCAACATACTGTACATCATCGCACCGGTATATACACTCTGCTTTATGTATTCCATGGCACACTTCTCCACTGTATACACTCTGCTTTCTGTACTATACTCCATACTGCTCCACTGTATACACTGCTTTATGTACTCTACTCCACATTGCTCCATTGTATACACTATGCTTTATATACTTTGCTCCCCACTGCTCCACTGTACCTATATTGCTTTATACACTGTATTTTAGGCTTCTAACAAATACATAAAAGACTGTTGATTATTATTTTGTTTTTAAAGGCTAATCTTGAGCGAGTGCCAGAAAATTGTAAAAAAGGCAAGACGTTTTGTATAAATTGTTGTAGGCTATAATATCTGTCATGTTTTGTTTTTTTCAGCCTTGGGTAAGGTTAGGCTTTAATCTCCATAACATATTTGTGTTACAAAAACCTGAGTTGTAAAGACATGCATGCCAACCATGCAAAAGCCATACACAATTTATGAACATGATAGGTGATTGTAGCCAAGATTTGTGGATTCACAAGGGATAGTCAGAATGTAATTTTCAGATACATCTAGAAGGAGGGCATTGAAGTAAAAGTAGAACTATTGCCATCTGAAAGCTTATTTTGATGTAGAGGCTGCTGGCTAAAGGATGTTTTCTGTAGTACCCCCCACTTTCACACACCAACACATTCCATTAGCTTATTTGTTTATTTATCCCAATCCCCCCCCCCCCTTTTTTTCCCCTTCCCTTAAAAAAAGTTGGGCATTTTTTGTTTTTCTGTGACTAGTTTTACACAATTTTCAGCTTACCATAAGGGAGCCAATAGTAGCTCCCCTCCCCGATGACTGATTTGTGGATAGTCTACTGGATTTGCATTGTCTGTGAATCCGCTGATCCCTTTATGTATCTGGATTTTATCTACTAGATGCCTACAATTGTATTCTGTATAATGATGTAAAACATATCATCTTTTATTGTCTCGCTGTCATGGAAACTGCCTTTTTAGTTAAATGAACAATTTGAAAAAAAAGAACTATGGCTTCCCATTAAAAAATGTACTGAAGCACTGAAAGTATAACTTAGGGCAATTTTTTTTTTTTTTTTTTTTTTCGTTTTGGACAGAGTGGTGAGGGGTTAGAACACCTTCACCCTCTCTATTTTTCTGTTTATCATCAAAAGTGAAAGTAAAAGAAGATCCCAAATTTTGGGTTGTCCCCAGAACAGTAATAGAGGGGAAATCTTCCAATGGGGACACTAATTCTGGTGACCCGGGGAATTAATTCCTTTAATTGGCAGGGATTTACTCTCACTTCCTGTTTTGGCTATGGGACAGGAACTGAAGGTAAATCTTCCAAATGGGACATAGATGGCTATAAATTGACAGGGGTTTTAACTCTCCCTTACTTTATCCAAAATGAAAAAAAAAAGTTTTGCTTATAGTTCTACTTTAATCATAAATGACTCTGTTCATCGTTTTCTGCTAGTCCCCCTGCAAAGTCTCACAAATACCTGTTGATTCTACCAGTGGAGTCCACCTAATGAAGCTTCCTATGATAGTGTGGCAACAATGCTGCACGGCTCTTGAATTAAGAGCAGAGTTGACACTGTCATGTAGGATGTGCCTGTTTGCACTACAATGGGATGAATAATTGTTGCAGGTGGCATGCCTAACAGCATTGTAACTGCTTATTCACAAGCCTGTAGCATGTCATTGAGCTAGGGGTGCCACAACATCCATTTAAACTCGAACACATATGAATTGCACAAGTTCTGAGGCTAATTTATTGCAGATAAGGCACCAAGTGAGTTTAATTACCACCTTAATCAGTCACAGAACCTGTGTAATTAATATGTGTTTGGGTTTAAAGGGATGAGGTGGCAACCCTACAATGGGCACCTGGCCACACCTAGTCCTGCCCCCTGCTTTCTGGATTGACAGCCTTACATCTAATGCTGAAATCACTGTGAGCTACAGTTTCTAGAATAGGGAGTGTGTGAAGCACAAATAAAGAAGAATTTGGAAGAATCATGCAAGGTAAAGGAAGTTTTGGCTTGCTTAATGAGGCCTGTACATAACACGGTAACCGGATTTTGTACTTGTTTAGACTGTCATACATGAGAAGTACATTTTTGGGTAATCAAGGGGAATAGTGATATTGAAAACTTCCAAGCCGCTGTTTGAAGTAAACAGCGAGCCACCCATTTCATAATTCAATGAGCAGGTGCACAGCGGTGCACGCTGTTCTACTAGATAGCAGAAAGGACCTCTTAAATTTGAAATTTGGCTAAAAAAAAACCTTCCTTACAGCTTCAAACATATCAATTACCTGTAATGAAGTATGTTCCGTGTTGTGCAGAGGTCTCGGAACCTCTGGCACTGCTATGGTTAACAGTTTGGGGTCTTCAGGCAGAACAGCAGTACATATGGTCAGATGGGCACATGCCCTTCCTTACTGCTACATTGAGAAATATTCTTTCATTGCTCTCGCCTTTAACACAATCTGTGAATGGGAGAGAGTCTGATCAGTCACAGGACTCTCTCATTCACAGATCGTGTTTCCAGCAGTGTAACTAATGAAAGAACACTTCTCAATTGAGGAGAAGAAAGAAGGAGGGGGACCCATCAGACCATTTGTACTGCTGTTCTGCCTGAAGCCCCATCTGTGAACCATTGTTGTGCTGGAAGTTCAGAGACAGGAAGAGGACCGGCCTCCCTGCACTGAATAACAGGATGCCTGTACAACGTGGTTTATACTTCATTACAGGCAAGTGATGTGACTAAAGCTGAAGAGAATTTTTTACTAGCTAAACTTCAGCTTTAAATCTGTTTCTAATCTATAATAAACACCTACATGTAAGGCATATTTAGCATCTGCAAACTAGGTCATGGTGTCTCTATGTCACGTTTTCCTATTCTAATCCATGAGAGTATGATGCTGGGACATATCTGTATTAAGCCCTAAATACTTTGAGAGCAGGCTTACCTAGAGGTATCTCCATTTATCCTTATGTACAATAGTGTGTCCAGACTTGTGAAAAGGCACTTGAAGACCAAAGGGCAAGCTGCTAACTCAAAAACTAGGAAGCAAGGAAAACTCTTAGGTCAGTGTCTCTCGATGTTTTTGGATCTGTAAGGCACTATAAGAAATACATTTGGCCACTGCCCCAAGGGACTTGTTTTATAATCATTGGACAAAAAAGGAAAAGCGGTTGTGTTGAAACCAATTTGTTAATGTTTTTCATTTTAAATTCTACACTGAAAAACGTTGGGATTCTGGTTGTTTTCAAGAACATTTCCAATATTTGCCTCTCTTATTCTGTAAATGTGGTCATTGAATCCTACATCTGTGTGGTCATCAAAGTTTCTTTATGGGTATGATACTAACAAGTTTAAATTGTTAATTGTTTTAATTTCATTCAGGCTTTTTTTCATTTAAGTTGGTTACCCAACATCAGTAAAACGGCACATTTTATGTTCTAGATAGTATTTAATTTAGGAAGTTGTATACAAATTCTTACATGGTAATACGGTCCTCAAAGATCACTAGATGAGTTCAGCAAGTTGTCCTGCATATAAGTGACGTTTCTTCTGTTCTCCTTGTAGATGGATGAAATTAAATTTAAGGACAGAGCAGTCTACATGCTGGAGAAAGAGTTAGGTGTGCAAGCCGGCCATACCCAAAGACTGCAGCTCCAAAAAGAGGCTCTAGATGAGCAGCTTACCCAGTTCAAAGAGTCTGACCGTCATCTGGGTAGCCCAAAGAGAGAAATTCCTTTTGCAAGTGGTGCAGGAGAAGCTTCTGATCCGGGGAGCCCTGTAAGGATTCTGCTCGCTGGCTAACAAATCGTCCTTTTAACAATTTTTCACCCTAAACTTTCTTGCTGTGTTGCTGTTTTGTGTAGGGTAGAGCACATTTTCTTACAAAATAAGTATTTTTGAATTTTAAAATATCATATGAGGCATATTTTTTTTCTTGAGTATATGTGTTCCTGCAGGACTAGAAAATGACTGTCTTCGGCAGGAAAGTCCTCTATCATTTCACTACATGCTTGAAGCTGCAGAAATCTCATATCTGGATGAATGCCCTTGTTGCCCTTAAAGTGGAACACCTTTCACTTTCTACTGGGTGACCGCTTCTAATGGTGTCCTCATTTTACTAGGAAAGTACTTTTATTCCTGTGTCCCCATCAAAGAGATTTCCCCTCACTTTCTGCCACCTTCAGCAGATCAGAAAATTCTTACATAGTTACATAGTAGGCGAGGTTGAAAAAAGACACCAAGTCCAACCTATGTGTGTGATTTTATGTCAGTATTACATTGTATATCCCTGTATGTTGTGGTCATTCAGGTGCTTATCTAATATTTTTTTAAATTATCGATGCTCCCCACTGAAACCGTCGCCTGTGGAAGGGAATTCCACATCCTAACCGGTCTTACAGTAAAGAACCCTCTACGCAGTTTAAGGTTAAACCGCTTTTCTTCTAATTTTAGTGAATGGCCACATGTCTTATTAAATTCCCTTAAGTGGAAAAGTTTTATCCCTATTGTGGGGTTACCAGTACGGTATTTCTACATTGAAATCATATCCCCTCCCAAGCGTCTCCTCTCCAGAGAGAACAAGTTCAGTGCTCGCAACCTTTCCTCATAACTAATTTCCGCCAGACCCTTTATTAGTTTTGTTGCCCTTATCTGGACTCTCTCCATTTCCAGTACATCCTTCCTGAGGACTGGTGCCCACAACTGGATAGCATACTCCAGGTGCAGCCGGACCAGAGTCTTGTAGAGTGGAAGAATTATTGTTTTATCTCTGCAGTTAATCCCCTTTTTAATGCCAATATTCTGTTTGCTTTGCTTTCAGCAGCTTGGCATTGCATGCCATTGCTGAGCCTATCATCTACTAGGACCCCCAGGTCCTTTTCCATGCTAAATTCCCCCAGAGGTCCCCCCCCCCCGTGAGTAGATTGCATTCATATATTTGCCACCCAAATGCATTATTTTACATTTTTCAACATTAAACCTCATTTGCCATGTAGTTGCCCACCCCCATTCTAAAAAAAATAAAGAGGTTCTAACCTTTCCCCTACTCTATTGAAAACTGGAAAATAGCTTGGGCTTGTGCTCTAAATTAAATCTGACATTTTCTTTCCCACCTGCCCATCTATGTTCATGACAAGTGTTTCACCTTCACCTGAATTTGGCATTGTTAATCACTGGTTAAGTATTTATCAGTAGAGGTGATTGATTTCCATGTCGACAGTAGTACTTCACCTCTGACTCTCAATGTCTTCACCGCATCCCATTAACCCTAGAAGGAAATGTGGCTTTGATGCTGTCAGGATGAAGAAAACACTGCTTGATCCAATACAGAGGTGGCAGGATGCCTCAACACTCCCGACTAGGAGCCGTTAGCGAATTTCATAAGTTGTATATCATGTGATCAAACCTAATATGAGGAAAGCAAGCCTTTCATTTGAGAAATTCTGGTGCTGCCATTGGTGACCTCTTATTCTGAAAATGCTGGTCTGGAACAAGTATTTAGATAGGTATTTGTGACCTTTCTTCAACTTCTCTGATCTTTATACTTGTTTTGAGTCAATGACTGGAAAGTGTTAAGCCCAGCATAAAAGTCAGGCCACTGGGATTAGTGGTAACAGCACGGCAGCACTGGTATTTCTTTCATGACAAGTTCAATTTAAGGAATATTTATAGCCATAACTTTGTTTTTAATTTTGGATAAAGTAAGGAGTATATATTCCATCAGGGAGTTTTATATTCCTTTCCTCTCCCAGAAACACGGCAAAAATTAAGAGGAGATCTCTTCAAAGATAGAGAATATAGTCTCATTGAAAGGGGTGTCCCCATTGAAAGGTTTCTCCTAACCACATTCTATACTGAAGACAATTGCCAATAGTACCAATAGTGTGGGTGCATCTCCACAGTGGTGACACAGAGAGCATTAGGTACCTAAAATAGGGTCTAACCCATGCCCACTCAAAATCAAATCAAATCTAAATCAAAATGTTTTAGCTTTAATACACTTTATGTTAGAGGCTACAATATATACAGTATATATATATATATATATATATATATATATATATGCACACACCGATCATCCATGACTTTATGTATGACCACCGACAGGCTAAGTAAATAACATTGATTATCTCATTACAATAGCATCTGCAATTTGGTAGTATATATTAGGCAGCAAGAAAACATGTTGTCCATGAGGTTTTTTGTTTTTTTTCCCATGAGGTTGATATGTTGAAAGCAGAAAAAATGAGGGCGGACGGATGTTACTATGACATGTACCACCTCCACCTCTTCATGGAAATGGTACTCCCTGATGGTAGTGGCCTCTTTCAGCAGAATAATGCACACTGCCACACTTCAAAAACGGTTCATGAATGGTTTGAAAAACCAAAAATTCTCCAGATCTCAATCCAATCGTGCATTTGTGTGATATACTGGAAAACCTGTCTGATCCATGGAGGCCCCACCTCCCAACCTACAGGACTTAAATGATCTGCTGCTGGTGGATTGGTACCATACACAGCATGTCTTCAGAGGTCTAGTAGCATCCATGCCTCAAGGGGTCAGGGCTGTTTTGGCGCTACAAACTGGACCTATTCAATATTCGGTGGGTGGTCATAAAATTATGGCTGATTGGTGTGTGTGTGTGTGTGTATATATATATATATATATATATATATATATATATATATATATATATATATACACAATGGGGACGGAAAGTATTCAGACCCCCTTAAATTTTTCACTCTTTGTTATATTGCAGCCATTTGCTAAAATCATTTAAGTTCATTTTCTTTCCTCATTAATGTACACACAGCACCCCATATTGACAGAAAAACACAGAATTTTTGACATTTTTGCAGATTTAAAAAAAAATAAAAACTGAAATATCACATGGTCCTAAGTATTCAGACCCTTTGCTCAGTATTTAGTAGAAGCACCCTTTTGATCTAATACAGCCATGAGTCTTTTGTGAAAGATGCAACAAGTTTTTTACACCTGGATTTGGGGATCCTCTGCCATTCCTCCTCGCAGATCCTCTCCAGTTCTGTCAGGCTGGATGGTAAAGGCGATGAGCAGTGCTTGGTTTTCTCCACACATACCGCTTAGAATTAAGGCCAAAAAGTTCTATCTTGGTCTCATCAGACCAGGGAATCCTATTTCTCACCATCTTGGAGTCCTTCAGGTGTTTTTAGCAAACTCCAGGCGGGCTTTCATGTGTCTTGCACTGAGGAGAGGCTTCCGTCGGGCCACTCTGCCATAAAGCACCGACTGGTGGAGGGCTGCAGTGATGGTTGACTTTCTACAACTTTCTCCCATCTCCCGACTGCATCTCTGGCACTCAGCTACAGTGATCTTTGGGTTCTTCTTTACCTCTCTCACCAAGGCTCTTCTCCCCCGATAGCTCAGTTTGGCCGGACGGCCAGCTCTAGGAAGGGTTCTGGTCGTCCCAAACGTCTTTTATTTAAGGATTATGGAGGCCACTGTGCTCTTAGGAACCTTAAATGCAGCAGAATTTTTTTGTAACCTTGGCCAGATCTGTGCCTTGCCACAATTCTGTCTCTGAGCTCTTCAGGCAGTTCCTTTGACCTCATGATTCTCATTTGCTCTGACATGAACTGTGAGCTGTAAGGTCTTATATAGACAGGTGTGTGGCTTTCCTAATCAAGTCCAATCAGTATAATCAAACACAGCTGGACTCAAGTGAAGGTGTAGAACCATCTCAAGGATGATAAGAAGAAATGGACAGCACCTGAGATAAATATATGAGTGTCACAGCAAAGGGTCTGAATACTTAGGACCATGTGATATTTCAGTTTTTCTTTTTTAACAAATCTGCAAAAATGTCAACAATTCTGTGTTTTTCTGTCAATATGGGGTGCTGTGTGTACATTTAATGAGGAAAAAAATGAACTCAAATGATTTTAGCAAATGGCTGTAATATAACAAAGAGTGAAAAATTTAAGGGGGTCTGAATACTTTCCGTCCCCACTGTATATATAGATATGTATCTATATATAGATATATATCTATATATATCTATATATCTATATATATATACTTGTAGCTATGCTGCTCTAATCTATACTAATTCACTCTTCAATTTTTATGAATCTTAGGTGATCATGGCATTAACAATAAAATCATAAACAAGCAGCATGATTATATAACCATATAGATGCAGGGTTTAATTTTTGTAGTGTTCCCTTAAATCTTATTTAAAGGGCAGTCTAATTTCAGCCGCTTCAGTGCAAATTGCAGACTTCATCTAGATTTGCTTTTACAGTAACTACAGCAAAATATATTACAGGAAATATGCTTCCAAAGACACGTCCTTATTCTACATTATTCAGTTTTGAAGATATAAATGTAACTTATTTGTAACTTTGATTTATTAATTCGAAGATGTAACGCCTTGGCTTCAGATGCTACCAGTGCCAGATTTAGACCATGGGGAGCCTGGGACACTTCAGGACTGGGCGCCCCTCAACATAGAAATGAAATTATATGACAAATAAAAAAAGGGAACTGAAACAAATGGTTAACCACATTTGTTCTAAAAAAATGTTAAGTTTTCCGAATAGGACATTTGTCAGATTTTTTTTTCTCAAATTGTATTGACTGTATGAATACAGTCAATAAAAGATAATTGGAACTGGCAAGTCATAGTTATACATCAGAAAAAATAATAAAAAATAATTGCGCTTCAAAGTGTCTAAATTATGATAAAGAAAGCAGCGATGTCTAAATGTGACACAAACACATAACATGAACAAGGAAAAAACTAAGATGACTCGCGCTGTGTAGATTGGTGAATGTGTGACCAGATTCACCGTACAAAAACACTAAATACAACCAGTATCAGTGGATGCATAAACTGTCTGTGTAGCAATGTATCACGATCAGTGCAAACAAATAACAAAAAATATATATATATAGATCGTCTGTGCAATAATATATCGCAATCAGTGCACACAAATCACAAAAATAAAGTCCAAAAAAAATAAATATATTGAAGAAACTATTATAAAGGATAAAAAATGTCCAAAAAAGAAGAAACCCGAGAAAAAGTGAATTAGCAATCACGGGTCCTTCAACCGCATAGAACCCTTAAATGTGCAGGACCACCACCAACAGTAAGAGCCTGGCCGCTTACCAGAACCCCATGTCCCCCCGTTACAGAGGGTCTAAAAGGGCTTTTTAAGATCCTAGTAGTCCGGACTTCCCAGGAGCAGAGATGGAGCAGAGATGGGAATGGAAACTGGAAAAGGGCATCAGGTGCTGGGATGGAGATGGATGGATCCACAGGAGGGGGGCTCAGCCCTCAGCATAGTGGTGTCATCATAGGAGAAAAGAAAGGGAGGGCTCCCATAGTGTAAAATCAGATGGCAATTTATTGTAGAAAAATTGTAAACACTCACATGTAAGTAAGACAATCAGCATCACTATGGCCGATGCCCTTTTCCAGTTTCCATTCCCATCTCTGCTCCATCTCTGCTCCTGGGAAGTCCGGACTACTAGGATCTTAAAAAGCCCTTTTAGACCCTCTGTAACGGGGGGTCATGGGGTTCTGGTAAGCGGCCAGGCTCTTACTGTTGGTGGTGGTCCTGCACATTTAAGGGTTCTATGCGGTTGAAGGACCCGTGATTGCTAATTCACTTTTTCTCAGGTTTCTTCTTTTTTGGACATTTTTTACCCTTTATAATAGTTTCTTCAATATATTTATTTTTTTTTGGACTTTATTTTTGTGATTTGTGTGCACTGATTGCGATATATTATTGCACAGACGATCTATATATATATTTTTTGTTATTTGTTTGCACTGATCGTGATACATTGCTACACAGACGGTTTATGCATCCACTGATACTGGTTGTATTTAGTGTTTTTGTACGGTGAATCTGGTCACACATTCACCAATCTACACAGTGCAAGTCATCTTAATTTTTTCCATAGTTATACATCACACTACAATATTTACAAAGAGTCATTCTGCCTTTCACTTAGCATCTGCAAAAACTCATCAAACTGTATCATCTTGAGGACACTGCTCCCGACAGCCGGTAGGCCCAGAGCACTCAAGCTGGCCATAGACATTTCAAATCTTGTCGGGTTCAGCAGGTTGATTTGGGTACAACCAGCATGCTGGATTTTTACATGCGATCATTGCCAGTAGATATAGCTGCTAGCAATAATCACTGTGCTCTCCCAGCAAGCACGGCAGCGCTAATTTTGACGACTAAAATATATTCGCCAATGAAATTAACACTATTTGATACAACTAAAACAATTTAGATAACTAAAATACCAAAACTAAAATTGCATTTAGTCAAAAGCCTGTGACCAAATTGAAATCGAAATTTGACATATAAATTTACAATGGTTATATATCACAACAGCTAAATCTGTGTCTGTAGTACATGTTCCAACCTTAATACCATAAATAATAACATGTTATTAGATATTTACTGCCGGGGTATATAATGAGTTTGGAAGTTCTAGAAAAATGCTTAAATAATGCATTACAATTTAAGTAAACCCATTTGATTTTAGCAGACTAAAATGATTTTAGTAGAATATAGAATATGTATTAGAGGTTTTAGAAGGACTAAAATATGACTAAAACTAAAACAAATCAGATGACTAAAATATGACTAAAACAGCATTTTAGTCAAAAGACTATGACTAAATCTAAATTGATATTTGACATGAAAATTAACACTGCCCCCCCACGCACCAAGAGAACAATAGCTCCAAGGCAGGGATTCCACCATTAACACTAACTGTGGTGATGGGGAAACCAAGATATTTTCTTTCCTGCAAACCATAGTTGCAGGAAAGAAAATCATATCATCTATGGCTGGCTTAAAGGCTAGGTTCCCCTTTTCTTTTTTTCTTTTTTTTTACTAAATTTCAGCCCCCCTATGTACCAATATAGCATTAATGTACTTATTTTGCAAAAATAAAACAGCTTTCCTTTTATTCTACAAACGCTTACATCACTCTCTTCATAGCTGTTTAAACACACTGCTCGATTACTTCTGCCTTACTTCCTGGACAGACTTTAAGTCAAAACACAGGAAGGAGTTGACCAGCTGAAGTTAGATGATGCAGGGTGTGTGCTAATGAGATCAGCTGGTAAACTCCTTCCTGTGTCATGTTCTAAAGTCTATCCAGGAAATAAGACAGAAGTAACCAAGCAGTGTTTTTAAACAGCTATGAAGAGAGGAAGGTAATATGGTGTAGAATTATTGGAAAGCTGTATTATTTTTGCAAAATAATTACATTAATGCTACATTGATACATAGGGGGGCTGGAATTGAGAAAAAAAATAGAAAAAGTGAACAAAGGTGAACTTAGACTTTAAAGTGTCATCCTTTCTAAACTCCTGCCATAGGGGTTATCTATAAGGATATACATGCCTCCTGCATGTATCTTTACCTGTCAAATGTCTCCCCTCTGTCTGTTATGAAACCCGAAAAACTGCAGATTCTGTGGGTGGGTCTGTTGTCTGGAGCTCGGTGGGTGGAGTCGTGATGTCAGTAGACTCCCCGCCCACCTCTACACTCCCCTTGTCAATATGCATTTTCTCCTGTGTATTTCTTACACTGAACTTCTGCTATGATCTCTAACATCCAGTGAAAACACAGGAAAGTAACCACATGACTTCAGCATGCCAAATCAAGCTGAGGTGTGGAACAGCCAATCCTTGCAGAGCTGCTGAAGAAAGGAGTGGGAGGGAATTAAAAAATAATGCATGTCTTAGGCTAGTGCACGAGATATGTAAATCACCTGTCACTCACAGCAAGGGGGAGGAGCTGACAAAGTTTTTCTCTGTCAAGTTTTATCTCACTGAATAATTAAAGAGGATTGCTCAGAGCTGGATTAACTTGGCTCAAATGATAGGAAATCTTATACTCTACATTATGACATAAAAAAAAAAAAAATCGGGTTTACATCCACTTTAAGACTTTCATGGGTCATCATGGTTCTCAGATAATTCTCAATCAGTGCCAGTTTGCTGAACGACCTGGAAAGGTATCAGCAAGCCCTTCCTCATGTAAAAAAAAACTTCCTGTTGAGATTGATTGAGACATAACCAGAGCTTGGCAAAGGCTGCAAGCTGAACAATTTCCTCAAATACCACAAAACTAAAGGCTGGAGGGAAAATAAGTTTCATTTTTTTTTAAAGGAAGTCTTGGGCCCCCTTTGGCAGGGGGGCCGCCTCTGGCAGAGGGGCCCGGGCCGATTGCCCCTGTTACCCCCTTATAAATCCGGCGCTGTATTCTACAAGTTTGTCTCTGCTTGCTTTGTGCATACCATGTCTTGTACATGCTTTGTGGCATTTTTCTTAAGGGAGTTTTGTGGATTCCATTTTCTATTGTACATATTTTTTGAAAACAAAATAGTAGATTAAATAATATTACATTTTACTTTTTGAATACATGCAGCGATTGCTAGGTAATCAGAAGTGTAAAATCAAAGCTTTAGGCCTTCAAGCACACCTGTATTTTACTTATGCAGAGCACAGCTACAGGCTGACTTTAACGCCCCCCTCCCCAGCAACACATACTCTTCTTTGCTCTCCCACTGCTCCATTCAGCCACTGGGAGTAAGGAAAGGAAGCCCGTTGTAAACTTCAAGTTTCTTTAGCCAGAGTTTACACAGGATTGTGGACTGTCTCACAATGTGACAGTACTGGACCATTGCCAAGGACCAGCACTTTTATATAAGAGGAAGGGGAGGGCGTTACATGCTCTCCTGTACCTGGAGTTACTCTGTATTTTCCTAGTTTCAGGCAATTGAAAGGAGCAGCTGGAAAAGGAAAGGAAAGGTTGATGAGGAGGGAGGGGCACTAAAGCAGAAGGATGTACTTCTTGATGTTATTCTGCAGCTGGACACTGCTACCCAGAGTGAATTTTCTATTACATTATATTATATTACAACAATAATGCAGGACAAAGTGAACACTGTTATCCAAAAAATGTCTAAATAATACCCCCTGCAAAAGAAGAGATATTATACTTACCTCTCTAGTGGGCAGCAAATTCTAACTTCACTCTGCTGAAGGTCTATTCAGCTGGAGATTCTTCAGCATCCATCGCACTCCTGGGTTTGTTGGAGGCCTGGTTCCCCTCTGTGATCTTTGATATTTTTTGTTGGCCTCTATGGTAGTACTGTGTTCTTTAACGACATAGCGCTAGCATATAATGGAACCACTGAGCACAAGGGGGATAACCAAAAATCCAACACTCTTGGAAGAATCTATGGGGCACCCAGAGCACACCTAGATGCTGAACATTCTTCAGCCACTGTAGTACTTCAAGAGTGTAAAGTTAGGACTCATTGTCTTCCAGTGAAGTATTAGGCCTCTTTTTTTTGCAGGGGTCTCTTTTTGAGATATATATATATATATATATATATATATATATATATATATATATATATATATATATATATATATATATATATATATATACACTGTATACATATATATATGTAACTTTGTAACTTTCTTTCTTTGTTAAAGTATGTCCTCATTTGGTGGGATTTTTAAGGCAATACACATATTGATTTTTATAAAACCATGTATTGAAAAAATTGTATCATTAAAATTGTTGAAAATTTTCCACAATTTCAATGACATATTTTTTTCAATAAATTATTTTATAAAAATCAATATGTTTATTGCCTTAAAAATCCCACCAAATGAGGACACGCTTTAATAATTATATTCTGGGATGATGGCAATTCCACCCACAATCATTTGAGTATATCTATTTAACTTTCTTCTTTTCTAATATAATAGAAAATTCACTCAGGTTGTGGCAGTGTCCACTGAGAAGGAGATATTCACTTTTAGTGTTCAGGTCAACTTTTGGGATGAGCTAAACACAATCAGTGCCAATGAGGTAGTATCAGTGGTTTACAGTCCCATGCCCAGAGAGGCACTTGGTGCATACCTGGTTTGTGGCTTGCTTACATAGAGTAGACATCCATGTTTGACATTCTATTTTCTAGAGTTTTCATTACTTATTTTACTTGTTTCATTACTTACTTTCATTACTTTCATTACTTATTTCATTATTTTTCATCAGTGTCTACTGTTTACATTGTTTTGGTGGGAAAGGACACCATTTTTGCTTAAGGAAAACCTCGCTTGATTCTAACAGGACCTGTCAGGACAGCTGCCATCCCATGTTGAAGTCTGCCCCTGCCTGACTCCCCGGAAGCGATGGCAGTTTAGTTGCTGGCTCGTCTGTGTGATGCTGCTATTTTCTATATTCATATATACTATGTGATCATTTGCCTCCAGTTATTCTTAGAGTCCTGTTTTTTTTATTACTGCTTATTGAAAGTGGAATCCATCGTCCTCGCTAACAGATCATGCAAGCTTTGCTTCTCTGCTTTAGTGTTGTGTGCCTTGTTCCTTTATTTGAGAGCTTGAAAAAAAAACCCAGTCTGGGTCTGCAACAAGGCATTTTACAGCTTCCATCACAGCTTTTTTTTTTTTATTTGCGTAGCTGACCTGTACAACCTACTTCTGTGGGTTATTAACCCAAAGTCTCTCATGCACCAGTTGTATAATGATAATGAAATTGTGACCAATTCTAGAGCGACAGTTCTTTGGGGAAACCAACCATTAATCTGTATGTGACAATACGGAGCCAGAATAGGTAGCTGGCTTTATGCTGTAGGGAGTCAGTTGTCTTTGAAGGCAGCTGTATTTGATCAAAAATATAATTTTGCTGTTGCAGAATAGAAAAGTCTTTGGGTGAGTACTGTGGTTGAAATGTCATTTGTATTTTAGGTAGGATGAGAAAGCTTTGTAGATGTCGGTGATTCCAATAGTTTGTTCATTTGGTGTCTGTGGCTTCTTTGTGCTTTCATGAACATACATTTCCCCCTCCCTGATGCCCCCTGTTCCATATGTGTCACATGTCTGGTTCTTGGTTGGGGGTGTCAATGCGTTTTTTGGAGTCTTTGGCTTTGCTGCCACATTAATCACGAGTTCAGTTATTTGCAGTGGGTCTTTGTTTCAGGAACAGCAGTTGGATGAAAAGGATGCTCGTCGCTTCCAACTTAAGATTGCTGAGTTAAGTGCAATTATCCGGAAACTAGAAGACCGCAATGCTCTACTGTCTGAAGAGAGGAATGAACTGGTATGTCCTTCTCTTAACAGGATGCATCAACTGAATTTAGCAGTAAATACTTTCATTTTAGACCTATGAATGTGCTTTATAATAAGCCCCTTTTAAGCTACTACATGCTAAGGTGTTTCTCTTTCTGACAAGAGTTTTGCTTTGCTTAGAACAGCAATCAAGAGAAATGCCAAGTTTGAATATTTTAGACCATATATGTCACCAGCCACCTTATTTTCCTCTTTGAAAGAGTCATCGTATCTTAAAGATGCAATGTTTTTTGGTTGTGCAGGGTCTCCTTTATTGAAACATATAGTGAAAATGGTTATTCCGCCTTTATACAGTATACCCACAGTAATGAATGGAAATAGACAGCTCCTATTACATAGCATCATTAAACAAGGTGTAAAAAACATTTTCTGTAACTGATACGCATTCATCAACAAAATCAATGCTTGAGTTAAGAGAACCTGAACTGTGGAAGCTGTTTAGACAAAGAGAGCAAGAGAGCAAAGGACTAGTCACCAGTATTCAATGTAGGCTTCCTGCTGCTGATCTTTATCCCATTACTGAATTACCATGCTTTGTTCCGTGACTTTGTGTGGAAGGGGTCAGCTTGGTATCCAGATAGCAAGCAATTGTGCTGCAAGTTTGAAAATGACTTGCTAAGCTATTGCTAGACTTGCCAGGCTTCACAAGTTTGTTGCACAATTGCAGTAAGTCCACATCGCATGACTCCAGATCAACTTTCATTGCAAACATTCTGCAAGTCTGCAGCAAGTTCTGGTTCAGTTATGTTGTGCAATAGTCATCCCACCACAGGGGGCACTGTGACTTGCATAGATTTTGCTGTAGACTCACCACTGCAAGGTTGCTCTTGCAATGCAAATTTGCTACAAATTGGAAAAGTGTCAACTAGAACTTGTGCTTCAAGTGCTTTGCAAGTGTACAACTTGCCAGTGAAAATGTGCAGCAAGTTAACAGACTTACAATTCAACACTGCCACACATTTGTGGCAAGTTATACTTGCTATCTGGGTAGAAAAGCACAGATTTGCTTCCCCATGTCAGAGCTGCTTTATTGATTACTGGTGAGGAAATATTCAAGAAGCAGTAGGGAAGGTGTGGAAAGCACAGACTGAGTAAATCAGGAGCAGGGAGATACTTGCACTGCTGGTCCTCAGGTATAGCTTCCTCTCCAGCAAGGAAAATCGTGAACAGCACAGTAATGACATTGCCAAATCTCACTCCAAATCTCGTAAGACTAGCAGTCAGATGCAGCAATACCTAAGGCAAGCAACAGATTAATCGATTTTCTTTCCTTCCACCACGGGTGGAAGGAAATCAAATCGCTTGATTCCCCCATCAACACAGTCAGTGTTGATAGGGGAATGCCTCCCACAGCACTATTGTATTCTGCTGGCAGGGAGGGGGAAGCGTATCCTGCTGGCAGAATACAATGATTACTGCTAGCAGCTATAGGCGCTGGCAGTAATCGTATGTAGAAAAATCCGACAGACTGATTGTACCCAAGTCGATTGATGGATTGACTTGGGTACAATCAGCCTGCCCATACATGGATCAAAATTTGTCCAGTTCAGCAGGAACTTGACAAATTTTGATCCATGTATGGCTGGCTTTAGATTTGTCCTAGATGTGTGGAGATAACCCTGGAGGAGCTTCTGAACAGTTGGGATCCTCCTGCTCTGCTTCATTGATGATACTGGTGTGACACTGACACACCTGTAACTTTTATAATAGGTTTTATCAGTGGCTATGCCCTATATTGGTCTGCCACATATAGCCCCTCTCTTTCAGAGTCTTCCGCGGCTTTAGATGATTTAACATTTCACATATACAGCTGCTATGATCAAGACACAGGAACTACTATCAGATACTCTTTTGCAGGCACTGCTTAGGCACAATTACTATTTATAGATGTTCACAGCAGATAACACAGGAATTCTATAGTTTTTGAGTGTCAGTCTAATTTAGAGATTTCTAGGTTAAACACAATCTATGACAATGAGGATATCCATGGTACCAAGAACTGGTGCATACCTGGGTTGTGAATTGTTAACATATCAGAGACATTCATGTTTGAAATTATATTTTATAGTGTTTTTATATAGTTCTTTTTGATAATTTTAATGACCTGTGTATATTGTGTACATTGTATTGGTGGGATAGGACGTTATAATGATGTGTTCTTGTATTGCAGTTAAAACGTCTGAGAGAAGCAGAAAGTCAGTATAAGCCTATTCTAGACAAAAACAAGCGGCTGAGTCGCAAGAATGAAGAAATGTCCCATTCCCTACGGCGTATGGAAAACAAGTTAAAGTTTCTAACCCAGGAGAACATAGAAATGGTGAGAGCTGTTTCAATACCATCAGCATCTGTCATGGCTGCCCCTTCTTGGAATTCTAGCTCCTAATGCCAATGCTATGGCTTCAATACTTTGAACAGAAGAAGTATAGATCGGAAGTACGATAATTCTCTAATTTTAATTTTTTGCATGTTTGTTTCGGGTCTGCCTGAATTATTAACTCCAGATAAAGCCAGGCAACTAGAATTTTTAGTAGATCTGTAGTGGTAGCCTCCATATTTGGCTAAGATACTTTTTTAAGCACCATCAACCTTTAAGCATAGTTGAATGCCAATAGTGGAAATATAATAAATATAGATTGCAACTATTTACATATTTTGTTTTTGAAAATTTTCTAAACGTATCGTTATAGAGGCAAAAAGTTGGTGGGAGAGATATAAGAAGACCAAGTTCTCTGAATGACCTAGACCAAAGTCGAGAAGAGAGGGAGATCGATTTTTTGAGACTGCAGATCAATGAACAACAAATATTTATTGATGAACTCTCTAAAGTAAGACATGTTTAATTTCACTCACTTATATGCATGACTAATAGATAACCTGCCTAAGGCACCATTCACACCTGTGCCTTTTATATACACCATCTCTCCATTCAACCTCTGGGTACAAAGAAAGAATGCCTGGTACTTCTGGGTATAAGGGAGCAAGTGACTCACTCCCAGACAGCGAATGCCAAACTAACTATGGCCCTCAGACTGGGGCAAGCCTCATATGCTTGCTGCATACTGTAAAAGTGTTTTTCCATTTTATGATACAGAAAATGGAACTGACTTAAACCTTTAATACATCTCTCTAAAAGCAGTAATAAGTACTTCCCATGCTTCCACGTGCCTGTCTGGTATTGCTTTTCCAAATGTTCGTAAACTTTGCCATTTATAACTGGATCACGTGCATTTACTACATTTTTTTATGGGCAGCCTTACCAGACCCTTTAATCCTTGGTCCATTATAGGTTCCCATGATTAAAATATATATCCCTACCAATGCCTCAAGGTTCTTAGCTGTTCTTTAAAAGTATCAGAAGAATTTAGCTGATTTACTCAGGTAACCAGGAAGAGTCAATGGATGATTATTAGCGTCCTCAGTAAAATGTGCATGGAAACCAATTGATGCTTATAGATAAAGTTATTTAATTTTGGTTTTATCAGATTTATATTGTCTTTCTAGACACTGGAAACTGCAGGATACGTGAAGAGTGTCATTGTAAGTATTTTTAATGACACAAAACATTCTTATTATAATTGCATCATCTAAACTTTTAAAATAACCTTACAGTTGTTTTGGGAAGGGGGTGGTTCTTGTTCTGACTTCTGTAGCTGAAGGCACTATGGAGTAATTCATTTTCAAAGTTCACTGTAGCAGTATTGAAGGTTGTTAAAGCTAGATAATTTAGAAATTAAAGATAAGAATTTTGTTTCCCTGCCCCTGTGTAGTAAGCGTAAAATGCTTATTTAGTTTAGGGGTAAGGAATATGGGCGTCAGCAAAACTTTTTTGGGAGGGCATCATTTTAAGGTCATCCATGCTCTGCCCCTTTTCGACAATGTCATTATCACATTATCACGGTCAGAGACTTCAGACATAGTACAGGAGACGGTCAGAGACTGCAGACATGGTACAGGAGACAGTCAGAGACTGTGGACATGGTACAGGAGATGGTCGGAGACTGCAGACATGGTACAAGAGATGATGAGAGATTGCAGACATACTACAGAAGATGGTCAGAGTTTGCAGACATAATACAGGAGACGGTCAGAGACTGCAGACGTAGTACAGGAGATGGTCAGAGACTGCAGACATAGTACAAGAGATGGTCAGAGACTGCAAACGTGGTACAGGAGATGGTCAGAGACTGCAGACATAGTACAGGAGATGGTCAGAGATTGCGGACATGGTACAGGAGATGGTCAGAGACTGCGGACATGGTACAGGAGATGGTCAGAGACCCCAGCCCCACTTCACTTGTCAGCTTCAATTATTACTGTCCTGTCCCCTGGTTACAGTGCCCAGCCCCGACTTGTGTCATCTTCTATTGCAGTTATCCTTCTTATTCCATATCCTCACCTTCTAATAATGATATCCCAGAGTGGGGGTGAGTGATGGTGGTCCAGGGTCCCTCAACAACAGTTGGGCGGTCCGCGGGCTGGAGGAGAAGTTGGGCACTGCCACTGCAGGTACGGGCAGTCGTGGAATCAGATGGATCTCTGAGCCAGTCTAATCCATGCCATCGATCAGTGGGCAAGGGCCGCGGGCGCCAGAGAAGGAGGTGGGTGGAGACTGAAGATCAGTCCCTCCCTGCCCTGCTGCCTGCAGGTCACTGGGCTCCACGGCTGGAGAAGGAGGAGGTGGGTGGAGAGAGTGAGACAGTCTCAGGACGCAGTGCAGAGTGCAACACTAGTTGCAGGCCTCGCTCCACTCGGCCTCACTGAGGCAGGCGGCTCTAGCAACCAGTGCCGAACTTCCAGAAATCAGTTAGTAGGGTGTCCTCTATACGAAGATGCCCATCTTCTAATAATGGGACACACATGTGTATTGCTGGCGCTGCTTCTGAATGTAAGTGCCGATCCGATCCAATCCCTGTTTCCGGGGGGGGGCTCTTGCCCCCCTTTTCAAACGCCCATGGTAAGGAAACAACAAAAAATATTTTTTTTTCCTTGCTACCACAGGCTTCTTCTCCACTGAATGACAGGTCCCACAAAGCCATAATCTTCACTGGTCATGTAGGTGCAACCTTGACAACATCATCACCTACGATGCAGTACCAGCTGTGCTGCATTGTACATAATGATGTTGGGGCACGCCCATATCTTAGGAGTGGAGGAGAGCGCAAGATCTCAGGAGAGTGGGGCATAAGGTACGTATTCCTCTACTTCTTCCCCTCCAGACTAAACAAGTATTTTACTCTTCCCACCTGGGGGGGGGGGGGAGCCACAAAATTCTTATATTTAATGGCTGACTTGCATTCAGCTTTAAGTCAGTCTCTGAGCAGCTCAGCTCACCCTCTCCCTCTCACAGTTGTAATTGGCAATCTTCTAGTCTGTAAAAAAAAACAGAACAGGATCTCTGGGACTGGGGAACAGGGGGAACTGAGCTGTTAACAGATAGATGTGCCCCAAATAATCCACAAAGGCTCAAAATTGATATGGCCCAAAAGATGGCTTACACCAATGTAATCTTAATAAGTTGAGCTGTGTTAAAGCCAACGTTTTTAATTGTTTTTAACCACAGGATTGGTGTAGGGCCAATGTGGTTCCTGTAATTAAAAAGGATCAAAGTTTTTAACACGGGCCGGTTTAGTTTGACTTCTGTAGACAGGAAAACACTCAATTGTTTAATAAAAAAACACATAGTATAGTTTTTGCTGAAAAACATTATTTTAAGCAATAGTCATCATGGATTCATGAAAGACCGAAGTTGTCAAACAAATATTCTTTCTATGAGGAAGTAAGCAAAAACTTAGACAAAAAAATGACTATGGATATTGTGTACTTGGATTTTGCAAATGCATTTGAAACAGTTCCCCACACACGGCTAACGTGTAAGGTAAAGTCTACAGGCTTAGAAAATTCAGTTTGTATACGGATAGAAAATTGTCAAAAAGACCATATTCAGAGAGTATTATTATTATGATACAGGATTTACAATATAAAGGGAGACAATGCAGCAACAATACAATTCAATACAAAAGGGTTAGGAGGGCCCTGCTCCTGTGAGCTTACAATCTAATAGGGAGGGGCTGGTGAAACAAAGGTAATATCTGTGAGGGATGAACTGATGGGAGAAATAGAAGATTCAGTTATTAGCTGAGGGCAGGATAGGCTTCCCTTAAGAGTTGAGTTTTCAGGGATCGCCTAAGGCCCCTTTCACACGATCGGACCGTTCAGGTCCGCCTGTCAGTTTTGACGGTGGACCTGAACAGGCGCTCCATGTTAGCCTTTGGAGCGACGGATGTCAGCGGAGACATGTCCGCTGACATCCGACCCCGTCCAATCCGCTAAAAGCAGACGGATGGCCCTACGTCCAGATCCGTCGCTGGCGGGTAGGATCGGGTGAGATCTGACGAAAACGGACATGCTGTCTGTTTTCATCCTATCCCTCCATAGGCAGCAGCGGCGCCTGACAAGCCCCTCCCCGCTCAGTGAGCAGAGAGCGACCTGTCATCCGCCGGGTCAGCGGAGAACAACGGACTGATCTCCCGCTGAGCCGGCAGACCGAGGTGAGCTCCATGGAAACGGAGTCCGCCTCGTGTGAATGAGGCCTAAAAGTTGAGAGAGTAGGAGATAACCGGACAGATTGGGGTACAGAGTTCCAGAGTATGGGAGAGGCTCTGCAGAAGTCCTGGAGAGGAGCATGGGATGAGGAGAAAAGGGAGCTAGAGAGCAAGAGGTCTTGGGAGGAGTGGAGAGGAGGGTTTGGGTGATATTTGGAGACAAGCTCGGGGCAGAGTTGTAAATGGCTTTGTATGTTATTGTTAGTGTTTTGAAATGTATTCATTGGGCAATTGGAAGCCAGTGTATAGATTGGCAGAGAGAGGTGGCATACACTGAGCGGTTGGTAAGGTGGATGAGTCTGGCAGCGGCATTCATGATACACTGAAGTGGGGATAGCCTACGGAGAGGTAGGCCAATGAGGAGAGGGTTACAATAGTCAAGGTCAGAGATAACAAGGGAGTGAATACGTTGCTTAGTGGTTTCAACGGTTTAAAAAGGGGTATATTTTGGTGGTGTTACGGAAGTGAAGTCTGCAAGATTTGGACAGTGATTGGGTTTGGGGCTGAAAGGACAGTTCAGAGTCCAGGATTACACCTAGCACCCTGACATGTGGGGAGGCACTGATGGTTGTATTATTGATCTTGATAGTAAAAAATGATTCATACTGTGAATGGTCTAAGGTTATTAGTAGTGAACCCCAAGGTTCGGCATTCGGACCCTTACTTTTTAACCTATTTATAAATGATATAGAATTTGGGATTAAAAATGCCACTTGAGCTATAGTAGAACTACAACTAGTATTTCCCCTAGAACAGCTGCTTAATTTTTTGTGATTTCTCTCCACACCCAAAGATGACACACCTCGTTCTCACAGCACTTACTTGCACACCTTGAGGTATTTTAAATAATTTATTAGGCCAAGCATAGTCTAAAGGTTTGGGGTTAGGGCGCTGTGAATTTTGAAGACTAATTGTGTCAAAATATCTGCAGCTACAGAGGTCAGTAAGGGCTTACTGTAATGCTCATCTACTGCTTCTTTGGTACATGTAAATAATTGAATGTCCATATCCTGTCCACAGGTTCATTTTAAAACAAAACAATGGATTATGTGCTTTAATGACTACACTCTGGTTACAACTGTAAATTAAATTGGGACAGATCCCCCTTTGTTTATGGAGGAAACTCACTTATGGAGGAAACAACACTTATGCCGTGTACACACGGGCTAACTTTTCGACCGGACTGGTCCGACGGAACGAATCCGTCGGACAATCCGACCGTGTGTGGGCTTCATCGGACCTTCAGCTGACTTTTTCTGTCTAAAATCAGACGGACTTTAGATTTGGAACATGTTTCAAATCTTTCCAACGGACTTGAGTCCAGTCGAAAAATAAGTTAATCTGTTTGCTAGTCCAACAGACAAAAAAGGACGCAAGGGCAGCTATTGGCTACTGGCTATGAACTTCCTTATGAAGTATGAACTTCCTTATTCTAGTCCCTTCGTACGTCATCACGTTCATACCAACGGACTTTCGAACTGACTTTAGTCCGTTCGTGTGTGGGAAAGTCCATCGTAACTCCGTCGAAAGTCCGTCGGAAAGACTGTGTGTCTCCGCCCATGTGTACACGGCTTTATAGATCTTGACACAAAATCCTACATAAACCTTGATAAAACCCTCAAAAAGCAAGTGTAAACAATGTATACAAACAATATTCAAATATAAGGAAAATATGTCCATCCAGGAAAATGGAAAAAACAGGCAGAAATAAAAAACCGTGTGGGGAAAGTATATATATTTCAAATATGTGATGAATCCACACAAAAAAAGTCATATTAGTAAATTCCCAGCAGATTAATAGTGAATCTTCCAAAAAAAATTAATTTCAAACGAAGGGAGTGAAAATGAGACACCTCCACTGCAAAAACATGCTTTAGTGAATAGATGCACCTTACCAGAATGTTTGACCACCTATAATGGATGGTCCAACAAGCTTTGTGTATATTGCATGTGACAAGACAAGGGGATCATCAGACCTCTTAGAAGCAGCTCTCCATGTAGTAACTGACAAGGAATCCATCCAGATCAAAAGTAATTGTAAAGGACACATAGGGGGATAGTTACGAAAGGCAAATCCACTTTGCACTACAAGTGCACTGCAAGTGCACTTGGAAGTGCAGTCGCTGTACATCTGAGGAGTAGATCTGAAATGAGGGGAAGCTCTGCTGATTTTTTCATCCAATCATGTGCAAGCTGAAATGCTGTTTTTTATTTTCCTTGCATGTCCCCCTCAGATTTACAGTGACTGCACTTCCAAGTGCACTTGCAGTGCACTTGTAGTGCAAAGTGGATTTGCCTTTCGTAAATAACTCCCCTAGTGTAGTATTTCGTAAAAGCTGGTTTATTACAAAAGATTAAAACTACTCACAAGACAAATGCGGTAAACAAGCAGTATGTTATAACTGTACATAAGCCCCCAAACTCTTTCCTCATGTTGCGCATCGACTTCCGGGTCCCGGCTGACGTGGTTGCGTTACTGCCATTGGCTTTAAAGCCACTGCCAGCTGTAAAAATACCCCAAAAGTGCTTGCATCTGTTTGGCCAATAATTTTCCACCTGGAAAATTTCACCGGTTCATTAGGATACAGCTAAAATTTGCTCAGTGAATGATTAGCTTTAGATCTACTAAATCTCTAGATACTAGAGATGCAATCTACCTGCGCAGGTTTTTGGTTTACATCTAAGCAAGACTGAAGTGCACCAGGCCTCACCCCTACTTAAATCCCACCTTGGCCTTGTTATCTTGTGTCCTGGCCAAAACTGTCCCAGAGTCTAAGGATGTGCAGGTTAAGTGTACTCATCTCCCACACTAGTCTTTCTTTTTTCACTCAGACAAGGAGAGAAGGTGTGCTGGATCTTTGGGCAAGGAGCTATGGCCCTACCACAAATGTGCATGAAATGGATTTGATAATACCCAATACAAAAATGAGTTGGCTTGCCAATTTTACTACATTTGTGATGTTTCCTTAACAGTATTAGCAGCAAGATGCAGAATAAAGAGCTTCCAGCTTCCCCTCTTTGATGGAGAATGGGCATTGAGCCATGGGCAAGTCGTAGATTCACTGACTTTCCATAGAGAACAGGAGTTTTCCTTGGTAACTTCCTGAGAGGAATTTGGTTTTGGCATCCTCGTGCTTGGTCCTATTAAACAGCATGTCAGATGCTGCGTCAATGACAGTTTTAAAGTGACATTGCCCTAGTACGCACACAGCATACAAGATGTTCCCAGCCCTTTCCTAAGCAAAAGGAGATTTACATCACCTCCATGATGATTATACTGGGGACTAGGCACTGTGTATAACCAAAAAGTTAATAAACTGGCAGACTCAAACTAAGCCTGCTATCCATTTTTTCATGCATTATGTTTGGGAATCACTCATCATGGCTCGTATTTTAACTTTCTTATGCCAGATGCAAACTGGAAAATTTCTCTTCACTGTGCAATTAATTTATATGTGCAGGACCGAGAAAAGCTTTTAAGATTACGGAAGCAGCGGAAAAAGATGACAAAACTCCCTAAGGTAAAAGCATTTTCCATTTTTATTCTGAGTTTTATGGTCAGAACTAATCATAGAAAACAAATCTTCCTGTCAGGAACTGCTGTTCCTGATTAGCAGATCCAGTGAAGCACAAATATAGCAATTTGTTCCTCCAAAGTGCTTTATTAGTTTTCTGCACAAATGTCACTTATATTTTACATCCATCATCTTGTTATATAATTGCTGTTTGCCATTTAAATTTTAATGCATTATAAACCTTCCTACATGCACCTTGTGGTCTTTCAACTGCAGAAGATGTGCATTGATCATGCAGTTTACGGTGTCATTTGTTGGCCTGTATGCACAGTTTCTGTGTATTGTAGATCTGACTGTTGACTCTGTTTTAATGTTTGTAACTTTATTATGAACATTTAAAAAAAAAGAATAAAAAAATAAATAAAGAAAATTAGGCTTATCACTGCACAGGTTATTAAATGGCCTCTGTCTGTAGTCTGAGAACTGACAATTCCTGTGAAGAAACTACATATCCCACAATTTTTGGGTCTCTTAATTTAGTTCACTGCAGGTGAGAGCTAAATAGAAATTAGATCTGACACAGACAAAGCAATTGACAGAGAGATTACCTTGCAATTTTTCATCACATTAGCACCCCCACATTTATGATGCATCACAGAGAAAATGGTAAGGCATGGACTGGACGCTGTGTAAACTGGAACAAAAAGTTGCCTGTCCCTTGTAGCAAATAGGGACAAGCTAGATGAATGAATACATAGGGGAATCGATCACCCATTACACTACAAACTGCAGCCACAACATGTAAACCCATAAATACAAGGTAAGGCAAACAAATAACACAGGGAATATAAATACACTAATACTTAGTTAAAACAACAAAAGCATTTGAAAGTGTACAATGCTTTTAAGGCACAAGGCTTTTTCTATGTGTACAATATTTACTGTGCACTTATATTTCAGATGTAAATTGTTGCTAAAGGCAAAACTTTTTTTATTCTGGATAGAGTAAGGGATGGGTATAAACCCTGTCAGATTTTTTTGCCATCTGTGTCCCTTTGGGGAGATCTCTCTTCACTTCCTGTCTCATAGCCAAAACAGGAAGTGAGGGAATCCCAGCATGTCACCAGAACTAGTGCCCCCATGGATGATTTCCACTCTATTCCTGTTCTGGTGTCAACTGGGGATGGGCGAACGGTTTGGCCTGAGCAGAAGTTCGGGCCGAACTTTCGTTGTTCGGATGTTCGGCGAACATGCAAACAAACAGGTCGTTCGACCGTTTGTTCGGCCCCCGAACCAAGCACAATGCATTGCGGCGCTGAACAGTGCATTGCAAGCCCTGATTGGCTGAAGCCTTTAAAGCTTCAGCCAATCAGGGCCCAGAGCACTGTCAGAGTCATGATTGGACACTGTGACTTTATCCAATCATGGCTCATTCCAGCACCACAGTATAAAAGTATTCTTTCAATGGCAGCCATTTTCAGTGTAATTTCGGCATGGAAAGTGATAGAAGAGGGCTCTGTTCAGTACTATTAGTTAGTTAGTTAGTGTGCTATACGGTGCTTTTTTGCTTCAAATCTCAGTGTAGAATATTAGCTTACTATCAGTCTAGGGATAATGTGAGTGTAGTGAGGAGGACCATCATTCAGCTTTGCATAGTGTGCAGCTAGAGTAGGGACAGCTCAGATAGTTTCACTGTAGTGTAGTGAGACTGTGTCATTCATATATACATTAGTGTAGAGTAGGGACAGCTCAGATTGCTTCAGTGTAATGTAGTCAGACCGTGTCAGCAATCTTGACATTAGTGTATAGCTAAAGTAGGGACAGTTCAGATAGCGTCAGTGTAGTGACGGTTGAACACTGTCTATTTGATTGCGTTACTGCCAGTTTAATGCCATATTGTTTGGTGTGCGTTACTGTCAGTTTAATGCTATATAGTTTTGTGTGTGTTACTGCCAGTTTAATGCCATATAGTTCTGTGTGCGTTACTGCCAGTTTAACGTCATATAGTTCTGTGTGCGTTACTGCAAGTTTAACGCAATATAGTTCTGTGTGTGTTACTGCCAGTTTAATGCCATATAGTTTTGTGCGTTACTGCAAGTTTACCGCCTTTTACTTCTGTGTGCGTTACTGCCAGTTTAACGCCATATAGTTTTGTGTGCGTTACTGCCAGTTTAACGCCTTATAGTTTTTGCATTACTGCCAGTTTTACGCCATATAGTTCTGTGTGCGTTACTGCTAGTTTAACGCCATATAGTTTTGTGTGCGTTACTGCCAGTTTAATGCCATATAGTTTTGTGCGTTACTGCAAGTTTACGCCTTTTACTTCTGTGTGCGTTACTGCCAGTTTAATGCCATATAGTTTTGTGTGCGTTACTGCCAGTTTAACGCCATATAGTTTAACGCCATTTACAGTACTTTGCGTTACTGCCAGTTTAACGCCTTATAGTTTTGTGTGTTACTGCAAGTTTAACGCAATTTACTTCTGTGTATGTTACTGCCAGTTTAATGCCATATAATTCTGTGTGCGTTACTGCCAATTTAACACCATTTAATTCTGTGTGCATTACTGCCAATTTAGCGCCATATAGTTCTGTGTGCATTACTTCCAGTTTAACGCCATATAGTTCTGGGTGCATTACTGCCAGTTTAACGCCATATAGTTCTGTGTGCGTTACTGCCAGTTTAACGCCATATAGTTTTTTGTGTGTTACTGCCAGTTCAACGCCATATAGTTCTGTGTGCGTTACTGCCAGTTTAACGCCATATAGTTTTGTACGTTACTGTATGTTTGGCTCATTATATTGCAGTATATTATAGTGTATCCGTGGAGTGTGTCTGTGTAGTGTGAGTACTCAAATTAAAGTGCACCAAACACCACTTTACATTGATTAAAGTGCATCTACGTACAGATTTCCACTTCTTCTTTACATTTGCTTAAAAGCACCGCCCCCTCCCTCCCAATAATGTCTGGGAGGACAACAAGGACAGGTAGACAGACATCCCTTGGCACTGTAAGGAGGCCAGCAACAAATGTGTCCACAGGCAGGGCATAATTTCCCCTGTTTAGTGATTATTTTCCATGCTATCCAGCTACAGTATGCAGAGGAGGTGGTGGACTGGCTTACTAAACCTTCCTCATCCTCAGAGGCGGCTCTAGGCTTTGTGAGGCCTTAGGCAAAACTTAGACATGAGGCCCCACTCATAATAATAAAAATAATTCAAGCAATAAAAATTAATACATTGCATTGTACAGTGTACAATGAACTGATGGCAATTCACCAATGACCAGACATCAAGGATTCCAGCATGTCATTGGATCACACCAGGATATGCACTGCAACACAAGCTCCCTTTGTATAGTGAACTTCACTTACTAGACAACTTTACGTTATGCTTAAATTACCTAACAAAGGCCATAGATCCATCATCTATTTTCCTAAACCTATGCCACATACCTGCTGTGGACACAGCCAATGCATTTACTATGGTCAGAGAACCTGAATACAGAATAGCACCTGCTAAATTTCTTTGTATTGCAGTGTCAGGAAAAGGCTAGTGTAGAGAAAAATTAAAGCAGGGGCCGACTGGCAACTTTTGGCCCAGGGTTCAGGTACAACCCAGAGGCCCATGGTGCAGCAACTTGGCCTACCTCCAGCTCTCCCTCTCCCCTGCCAAGAGAGGGAGAAGGAGGAGAGGAGAGAGGAGGAGAAAGAGAGGGGGGAGCAAAAGGGTAAACAAGTAGGGTGAAAGGGAAGAAGAGAGAGGAGAGAAAGAGGGAAGTACGAAAATATGTGAGTGGGGGGGAAGGGGGGTGGGAGAGAGGTGGGGGAGCAAAATAGTGTGGGGGTGAGAGACAAAGAGAGGGATGAGTGGAGAGAGAGGAGAGAGAGAGAGAGAGAGAGAGAGAGAGAGAGAAGATTGGAGAGAGGGAAGAGGGGGAGAGAGAGGAGGGGGAGAGAGAGGGGTGGGAAAGAGAGGAGAGAGGGGTGGGGAAGAGAGGAGAGGGGGGAGAGAGAGGAGGAGAGGGGGAAGAGAGATGGTGGAGAGAGAGAGAGAGGGGAAGAGGGGGAAAGAGAGGACGGGGAGAGAGGAGAGGGGGGAGGGGGGAGAGAGAGAGAAGATGAGAGGGGGGGGAGAGAGAGAGAAGATGAGAGAGAGAGAGAAAGGGGAAGAAAGGAGAGGGGGAGAGAGGAGAGGGATTAGGATGAATAGGAAGGGGGAGAGAGTGGGGGGAGAGAGGAGAGAGGGGAGAGAGGAGAAGAGAGAGAGAGAAGATTGGAGAGAGAGAGAGAGAGAGAGAGAGGGAGGGGGAGATTGGATAGAGAGAGGGGTAGAGGAGGAGAGGGGGAGAGAGAGGGGAAGAGGAGGAGAGGGGGAGAGAGAGAGAGAGAAAGGGGGGGGATTGGAGAGAGAGAGGGGTAGAGGAGGAGAGGGGGAGAGAGAGGGGAAGAGGAGGAGAGAGAGGGGGAGAGAGAGGAGGGGGGAGAGAGAGGAGGGGAGAGGGGGGAGAGAGGAGGGGGGAAAGAGAGGAGGGAGAGGGGGAAGAGAGATGGTGGGGGGAGAGGGAAGATGAGAGAGAGGGGGAGAGAGAGGGGTGGGGAAGAGAGGAGAGGGGAGGAGAGGAGGAAGAGAGAGGGGTGGGGGGAGAGAGAGAGGGATGAGTATACAGAGGGTTGGGAGGAGGGGGAGGGGAGGGGCGAGAGGATAGAGAGAAGATTGGGGAGAGAAAGAGAGGGGAGAGAGAGAGGGGAGAGAGAGGAGGGGGAGAGAGAGAGCGGGGGAAGGGAAGTGAGAGAGCGGGGAAAGAGGAGATTGGGGAAGAGAGGGAGAGGAGAGGGGATGGGGATGAAGGGGGGAGAGAGGGGAGGAGGGAGAGAGAGGCAGAAGAGGGTGGAGGGGGAAAAGAGAGGGATGGGGCTGAAGAGAGGGGAGGAGGGAGAGAGAGGCAGAAGAGGGGGGAGAGAGAGGCGGAAGGGGGGGAGAGGGATGGGGATGAAGAGCGGGGAGAGAGAAAGGGATGAGGATGAAGACGGGGAGGAGAGGGTCACATGGAAGAGGAGTGGTTTGCTGGGTGATGAACAGAGCGGTCATGTATCAGTGTGCAGAAAAACGGATCGCCCATGTCATCGGACTCACCCCAATCCCCGATCTCAGACTACCGACACTCAGGTGCTCTGAGCAGCCTCTGCATTGCTGGGGTGAATCCACAACACACATGGAGGGCGGGCTTCACCAAGCAGTCAACCCCGCAGTCTGCAGCTCATTAGTCTCCGGACCGAGCACGGTGAGCAGTGAGATGTTTTGCCTCCGCTGGCAACACCCACCTGTCAGCGCTTCAGCACATCTATGCATTATCTGCGGGCGGTGTGTGAGCTGATTCCAGCATCCTCATAGACAATCATAGAGGACCTGTACAGGACAGGCTGAGCTGACATTGCTCACCTCCCCTGTGATCACTGGTGCGGCTTTTTTTTTTTACAGGAATTATAGCGGCACAGGGGCCAGTGACTCACCCCGTACAGCACTGCCCGAGCCCATAAAAGAGATGAGAAGGCGGCAGGGGAGGGTGTTAGCAGACAGTGCAGTCCCGGTGTTCTAGATCAGTCACGCCCATCCGTAGGCAGCGCAATCCTTTCCGATGCTGGGCTCTCCTCCTCTCCCATTGTCAGGCAAATTAGACGGTCGCGAGGCCCCTGTGAGCGCGAGGCCTTAGGCGACCGGCCATATTTGCCTAATTAGAGAGCCGCCTCTGCTCATCCTCCTCATCCTCTGTCACACAAGCAGAGACAAGTTTGCAGTCCCCTGCAGTTACCAGAGTGGATAAACCTGGCTCCTTGTCCACATCTATTCCTGCCATAGCCCCAACATCAGCCATGGAGGAGTCAGCTGAGCTATTTGACCACAGCGTCAGCCACTTGCTCCTTGATGATGCCAAGCCATTGCTGGATTCAGATGTTGGTTCTGAGGTTAAGGATGACAGGAACATGAGCCTAGAAAGAGGGGAGAACACTGGTAGACAAATTGGCATTCATGTTCCCCCAGCCGCAGCGTATTGCCAAGTTGTCTCCAGTAGTAATGATGATGATGCAGGAGATGGAGATGATGATGATGATGATGAGGTCACTGATGCGACTTGGGTGCCAGATAGAGCAGAGGAGGAAACTGAAGGTAAGGTGGCACAACCCCAAGGTGGCCGACATCAAGAAAGAATAGAGAGCAGCCACCCTATTCCATCACATTCTGCAGCTGTTATCTCCTGGCCCACTCCCCAAAGCTCAGCTGTCTGGGCCTTTTTCAGCACATCTGCAGCAGATCGCACTGTTGCTATCTGCAAACTGTGTCTCAGGCACATCAAACGTGGCAAAAACACCAGCCATTTGGGTACCACATGCTTAGCAAGGCATTTAACGTCCAACCACTCAGCCGATTGGCAAGAGCACCTAAAAGCCACACAAAAGAGGCACAAATCTGTCCCTCCTCCTCCTTACCCACTTCAGTCTGCCCCTGCTATACTGAGTCATTACTTCTCAGCTACCTCCACTGACAGGGATGATGGTATAGCACAGGGTGTCACAGGTCCTAGCAGCACATCAGCCAGCAGCACTCCACTAGCTGTAGACTGTAGCCGGCAAATTTCTCTGCCCCATCTGCTGCAGCGGAAAAAAATACAGTCCCTGCCACCCACATACCCAGCATCTAAATGCAAGCTTGTTATAGCTGTTGGCTGTTCTGCTCCTTTCGCACAATGTGCTGTACCACAATGGCAGGTTCCCAGTCACTACTACTTTTCACGTAAGGCCGTTCCATTCCTCTACCATCACGTGGAAGGGAATGTTCTGGCATAGTTGGGCAAGGAAGTCAGCCATAAAATCCATCTTACTGCTGACACGTGGTCCAGCAAGCATGGGCAGGGACGATATATTTTGTTCACAGCACACTGGGTAACACTGCTTGCTACTTAAAAGGATGCAAGACAGGGCTCAGTGCTGCAGCTTGTTGTGCCCCCATGTCTCTATACAGCTGGTGGTGATGATGCCAGACTGGTGCGCTCTACCCTCTCCTCCTCCTCTGCCACCTCCATGCCCTCCTCTGCAGAATTGTCCTATGAACATCAGTTAGACCTTAAGCATTCAGAGATTCTTGCAGCTCTGCAGGGACAGGCCCAGAGGTGGTTCACACCACGCCAGCTGGAGCCAGGAATGGTGATGTGCGATAATGGCTCAAACCTCCTGTCCGCTTTTAGACAGGGAAAGTTGACACATGTGCCATGCCTGGCACATGTCCTCAATTTGGTGGTGCAGCGTTTCATAAATACATACCTAGGGTTGCAAGATGTGCTAAAGCTGGCCAGATAAGTCTGTAGCCATTTCAGGCAGTCATACACAGCCAGTACTCGGTTGGCTGAAATTCAGAGGGGATTTTACCTGCCCGTAAACCGCCTGATTTGTGACATGCCCACCAGGTGGAACTCGACTTTGGCAATGCTGCAGCGGCTATACATGCAGCAGAGGTCCTGTGCGAATATGGCACGATGACAGGTCGCCATGGGTTTTTTCCCAACGCCAATGGCTGATCATTAAGGATGCATGCACTGTATTGTCACCATTTGAGGAGGCCACAGGATGGTGAGCCGTGACAGTGCATGCATCAGTGACACAATCCCTGTTGTGTTCCTGCTGGAGCAGACTCTGTGTGGCATTATGGACAGGGCACTGGAGGCAGAGCAGCAGGAAGAGGAGGACTTCCTTTCCTCTCAAGGCCCACTTTATCCAGACACCATAATTCCTATGTCACAGAACACACAGGAGGAGAGAGGGGAGGATGATGAGGAGGAGGATTCTGGCACTTTCATAGGCTTCAAAGAAGAGGAAGACATACATCAATCTGTAAGCAATGGCTTTCCAACCCCAGGACCCTTGGGAGTAGTATGTGGCTGGGAGGAGGAAGTTCTAGATGCTGTCATCCTGAGTGAACCCAAGGAGTCTGCCTCTCAAGCCTCGGCAAATTTGAGCAGCATGGGCAACCTCATGCTTCAAAGCCTGCGAAAGGACCCAAGAATATGTGGCATAAAGGAGAATTATGATTACTGGTTGGCAACCCTCCTTGACCACCGTTATAAGGGGTAAGGTCTCAGAACCCATCCTATCCCCACAGAGAGTGCAGAAGATAAAATCTCTTGAGGACACGTTGAAGAGGATTTTATTGAACGTTTTTTCCTGACTCCAGTAGGTTACAGTGTCATGGAAAACATAGTTTTGAGCCTTCTGTTGGTCAAGAGAGGAGCGTTGGAGAAGGCGTCCGCCTAAGTGAGGCATTTCGGAATTTTTTTAGTCCTCGTCTCCCAGGGCTGTCAGCTTCCACATCCCATCGACAGCGTCTGCAAAACAGAGATGGAGAGCTTTCCAGATGATGATCCACTGACTTACTGGGTTATGAGAATAGACCACTGGCCAAGACTTGCCTTGTATGCTATTAAGTTGTTGGGCTGCCCTGCATCCAGCGTGCTTTCAGAACGGGCATTCACTGCTGCAGGAGGTTTCATTACTGATCAAAGAACGCGTCTGACGACAGACTCCGTGCATCATTTGACTTTTATAAAAATGAATCACTGCTTGATTACCAGCTATGAGGCCCCTGATGCTGAAGTCACTGATTAAGTCTTTTTGGGATGTGGAATCTCTGCAGGACTTCGAGGCTGCCTAGCTTTGAGGGTGTTCAATCATTTCATCTGGAAGAATGTTTTTAGTATAGGTTTCATGGGCACAATTAACACCCAAAGACCAATTTTTCAGCACCTGTTTCACAGGTGCATATCATTGCATTTTTTTTTTGCCTTCATCAAGAGCACCTCTATAGGGTTATGGTGGAAAGGTGCCCCCAACACCCAAATAGTAATTTTTCTGCACCTGTTTGACAGGTGCATATCATTGCAATTTTTTTACAGCAAGGCCAATTCTTACTTTCATCAAGAGTACCTCTATAGGGTTACGATGGGAAGGTGTCAACGACACCCAAAGACCAATATTTCTGGACCTGCTTGACAGGTGCATATTATTGCAGTTTTGTACAGCAAGGCCAATTCTTGCTTTCATCAAGAGTACATCTATAGGGTTATGGTGGAAAGGCGCCACCGACACTCAAAGACCAATTTTTCTGCACCTGTTTGACAGGTGCATATCATTGCAATTTTTTACAGCAAGGTCAATTCTTTCTTTCATCAAGATTACCTCTATAGGGTTATGGTGGGAAGTCGCCACCGACACGCAAAGACCAATTTTTACGCACACGTTACTTCTATCCAAAGTCAAAGTGACACCAGAATGTATTCAAAAAATCTCTAATCTTGTTCCCAGTGCACTACATTGTGGCCTCATCATACACACTGGTTCCCCAGCTGTTGCTGAGCAAAATAAAGGGCAGCTTGCAGGGAAAATTTAATTTTTTTGGCTTTATAAATGCAATTATTGCTGCAGCAGATTCTAGACATGGTACAGATCTGCCACTTTACAGGTAGACTAAGGGGACCCCCCCAGGCACTATATTGGAAGGATTTTTTCATTTTTATGCTTTCACTTTAAAAATAAAAAACCAATGCTTATTCAAAAATGATGTTTTTTTTTTTATTGATACATGTCCCCCAGGGCAGGACCCGGACACCTATAACCATTGTATGTCCAATTACTTGCATATAAGTCTTCAAAATGGGCACCTTTGTTTTTTGACGTTCGGGTCCCATTGACTTTAATGGGGTTCTTTATTCGGGTCCAAACTTTTGCGGTGTTTGAAAGTTCTGGTGCGAACCAAACAGGGGTCCATTCAGCCCATCCCTAGTGTCCACCCAAAATTTGGGATTTTTGTTTACTTTCACTTTCAAAGTTAAAAAGGACAAATAGAGTGGGTGAATCTCCCTAACAGGAACAAAGACAGCAAAAAAAACTGACAGGTGTTCTAATCCCTCTCCACTCTATCCAAAACTAAGCGGCTGCAGATTAGATTGGCTCACTAATTTTTACAGAAGTATGCACTAAGATATATGACAGATTTAGGAGATACTCCCTAAGAATTAAATACTTTTAAAGGGATGCAGGCACTGCAGCTTTTCTCATCAGAACACTGAAAGTACATGGGGTGGAAAAAATAAACCAGGCCCTCCTATTCAGAATCAGTTTGCACAGGACACGGCCAAACAAACAGCTATTTCTTCAGCGCATGAACAGGCAGAAAAGTTTGTTAAAGTGGTCGTAAACCTAGTTACACCACGTTTACCTACAAGTAAGCCTATAATAAGGCTTACCTGTAGGTACTGGAGATATCTCCTAAACCTGCACGGTTTAGGAGATATTTACCATATACGCCGATGTCATCGGCGCATGCGCACAAAAGAAAGGGCACAATCGTGCCAGTTCCAAAGAGCCCGTGCTGTGAGCGTCAGCTCCCGCGCGTAGGTGCGGGATTGACGTTACGCGACTCCGGGCAGTCACAGAGACAGAGTCCACGGCCCCGGAAGGAAGAGAGGTGAAGATGGATACGGCCACCAGCGGGGACAGCGGGGACATTGCGGGCTTCGTTTGCGATGCATACTAGCCCATTGCTTTTACTTTGCAGGGAAAAAAAAGAGGAAGTGAAACCCATCAGGGTTTATTTCCTCTTTAAAATCCCTGCAATGTACAATGATTACCCAGAAGGGATTTTTTTTCTCAACAAAAGTGGGGTTACTCCTTAAAATGGAAGAGGGAGTCTCTGTACTCTAAGCCAATCAGAGCACTCTTGGTTTGCACAGTGCAATCAGCCACACATTCAGCATTTGTAAAGGGAGAATAGCAGGGAGATGATCTCATCAGTATACTACTGCTTCTTCATTGTCCCATAACATGCCAAGGAAGGTCCTGGACCACACAGTGCTGGTAATTGCTATGTAGTCTATCAAGAGGCCCAGGATCTGTCCGCCAGCTGAACACAATTAAAAAATCATTTGGCAAGTGTAAAACAGGTCACATATATAGATATCTCCATTGAATATTTAGCTGCTTAACTGGAGTTCATATTTAAATGACATGTGCTAATGTTCTTTTCATTATTTATATTTTCTTTATCAGCCAGTTGTGGAAACTTTCTTTGGTTATGATGAAGAGGCCTCGCTGGATTCTGATGGTTCTTCAATATCCTACCAGACCGATCGAACAGACCGTACACCCTGCACACCAGATGAAGATGTGGAAGAGGTGAAAGATCTTCATTCAATAATCCAGCTATACAAAATGCCTCCTGCACATCTAACATGGTGTTATCTATTTGTAATCTGTTAAAAAGAGTCCAGTAAAATGAACAGCTTTGTTTGATAGTGATGAACTGATCTGAAGATGGGCATTAATATTCATGTTAAGTTGTAGATGTCAGTACTTGTCCTTTAAGGGACTGAAATACCATAATTATATACTGACAAGAATTTTAATACCACTGTACAATGTATGAAATTACCGTATATAAGTTCATGGGTATTAAAAGAACATATCATATAAAATTAAAGTGGTCATTCTCCAACACATATCTAACCTCCTCTCCAAAAATTCCAGCTATAGTCATTGTTGTGCCTCCTGTTTCCTGCAATGCCTATGAAGCCATAAACTACACAGTAAAAAAAAAAGTACTAATAGACTTGAATTTGATAGGCTTAAAGACCAACCCCAGTAAAATTAAAAGTCTTTTGCAGGGGGGCTGTGTCTACACTGCAAGGGTTAAAGAGGTTATAAACCCAAGATAAAAAGAAAAAAAAACCTCTAAGACAAAGGCATCCTATACTACCCTGTTTCCCCGAAAATAAGACCTAGCATGATTGTCGGTGATGGCTGCAATATAAGCCCTACCCCCCAAATAAGCCCTACCCTGTTTCCCCGAAAATAAGCCCTACCCTAAAAAAAAGACCTGCAAGGACTTTAACTAGGGCTTATTTGGGTAGGCCTTATATTGCAGCCATCACGCCAATCACGATAGGTCTTATTTTCGGTGAAACAGGGTAGCACATTATGAAATACTTACCTTAGAAGGAAGCCCTGCAGCGGCGCCCACACACCGCTGACATGGCTGACATCTTCCACGGTGTTTCTTCTGGGTTTGCGGGCTCCGGCACTGAGTGGCCAGAGCCGCAAGGACGTCAGGCGCGCGGGAGCCGCCTGTCATGGCACAGGGCTCTGAAAAATCAGCACATATAGCCATTCTTTAAGAGCGCATAAGCCCAAGATGTATTCAGCGGCGTATATAGTAAATATCACCTAAACGGTGCAAGTTTAGGAGATATTTACAGTACCTACAGGTAAGCCTTATTATAGGCTTACCAGTAGGTACAATTAAAAAAGAAGACTTTACTTCCTCTTTAGCTGCTCATTTCTGTCTAGGGGATGGAAAATGCCCTTGTACTTACTCATTCCTTTGCTCCCCTTGTAGTATATTAATGGAACCTTTACTAAAAAACAAGAATGTTGCATATACTGCACAAACTACTTACAGTTGTAGAAAAACAATGCAGAACATACAGAGTGTGTCACAAACATGCATACAACACACCTACACAAACTATCCGGCCTAGCTAATGAGTTTTGACAATGGTCTGTATGTGCAAAGGGATACACTAAAGCATTACTTGGCTTGCGTTATAGCTGGCCTACAATTTCCATAGCAAACAGGACTCCAGACATCTCAAGCGATTGCAAGAAACCAGGTTCTTGCTATTTATCTCTTGTAGTGTAGAGTCTAGTGTTTCACCTCTGGCAGAGTTTTCCTTCGCCTTGTGGAGTCCACTCTGGCAGAGCCATTCCTTATTTTTGTGGAGTCTCCTCTTTCAACTTGTGTTCATGTATTTAGAAAGTCTTGGTAGCCATTCCCACATGAGTGTATACCTTTCTATGTCTTTTTTTCACATCGGTTTCTGTGAGAGAAGCATATTCTAAGTCCAAACTCTAGATGTAGTATCCTACATGCCATGGGTCAAATATGTCAAAAGGGCAAGTTATTGGTAATCCTTATTAACATAGCTTTGGGTCCAATGTTTGAAAAAGCTCCCCTAAAACAATGACATTAACTAAAAATGTGTAAATTGTCCAAATATGAAACATTAGTCTCTATTTCCCCATTGTATTATAAGACAGTGAACTAGTCATGTGCAAATATAGTTCCAATGGCATTTGTTTGAGAGATGTTCCCACAAGAAAACTAATGTTGTTTACGCCAACAAGAAATGTGTTTTTGTAAGTCTGCAAAATCACAAAACCTACAACACACCCGCCAGACGGTGCTCCCCTAGACTCCATCAATGGATCGTCCCTCAGCATCCTCACATCCAATGCAGGGCTATGCAGGTCTTGATGAGAGCAGAGGAGAAGAGGCTGCAGGTACCTATCTGGCTGCAGGGAGTGAAGGATCAGGTAAAAAAAAAAACTGCCTTATGTGGTCTTTTAGTTTTCCTGGAGTTCAGCTTTTAATATTCTCTACACAGGGCATGGCCAAAGAAGAGACAGAGCTGAGGTTCCGCCAGCTAACTATGGAGTACCAGGCCTTACAGCGGGCATATGCCCTTCTGCAGGAACAAGTGGGTGGAACCCTGGATGCAGAGCGGGAAGTCAAGGTGCTTATTTGTTTCATTTCTTTTTCCCCTTTTCCTTTACATTTCTGTTATTCACGAGCCATTGTCTTTGCAGAGATAACCTCTTAAACCCCTCAATCCTTTTTTGGTTCATGTTGTATATTTTTTGTGGCTATGAACTATTAGAAGTGTAAATAACTGATATCTGCATTAATGCTGAATTGGCACATATCAGCTGAAAGTGGAAATTTTTTGTTGTTCTTACAGACTCGAGAGCAACTGCAATCTGACATTCATCATTACCAAACAAGAATAGAAGATCTTGAGAAAGCCATGGCTGAACAGGGCCAGGTGAGATGCGTTTATGAGGCTTCTATGAATGGATGGGAACAGAATTGTATTTAAAGATTAACTCCAGGCAATCCACTCCACTGATATGCAGAAGTATGAAAGCTGTTTTACCAACCAAGGAGTTTGCATCTCTGTACATCCTGCCCTAAGATTTATACAGCTCTGTCACATTGCATGACAGATAGGTTGCACCAGCAACAGTTAGGCAATACAGTGGTCTCTTCTCTTTACCCACAGCCTGCTGACTGGACAGCAAAGGTTCATTCAAGCCCTGTTCACATATAGTACAGTGACTTGCATTTTACCAGACCGGAATGCAGGTTACTGCTAGGACAGACTGAAAACAATTGTTTTCTATGTGTCATGTTAACTGCACCGCACCCCAGTAATGCATTGCACTGAACTGCAATAAAATGCAGACATGCTACATTTTTATCACGGCATACAGGAAAGGATTGCATTTCACTATACAGTAGGGTCACCACCTTTTCTTCAGAGAGAGGGCCAATGCTTACGGGGGGGTCAGATATGTGCTGGGGGGTGCTTTGTGAGGGGAGAGGGCTAGTGCAAGATGGGGGGGGTATGTGTTGGGGCGCTTGGGGGGTCTGATATGTGTATGGGGGTCGATTATATGCTGGGGGGGTGCTTTGAGAGGGGAGAGGGCTAGTGCAAGGGGGGTTAGATATATGCTGGTGGGGTAATGGGGGGTCGGATATGTGCTGGGGGGCACTTGGGGAGGTTGGATATGTGCTGGGGGGGCGATTTGTGTGGGGAGATGACTAGTGCAAGGGGGGTAGGATCTGTGCTGGGGGCACTTGGGGGGTTGCATATGTGCTGGGGGGTGCTTTGAGAGGGGAGAGGGCTAGTGCTAGGAGGGATTGTTAGATTACAAATCCAACCCACACTTCTAGCATGTCTTCCCCCTGTCAAAGCCCCCCCAGCACATATCCTCCTAACCCCTCAATCAATCCACATATTTTCTAAATTGTCCTTCTTTCCAGCCACTCTCTCCCCTTCCCCCTGTTCATCTACACAGTATAGAAAACTTTGTACAGACCTCGATTAGAGCATCCCTGCTCCCCCCTCCTCATCCTGTGGGTGTATACAGAGCGGAGAAGGAGGGAGGAGCTTTGATTCACTGGCACTGTGCTGAACCAGGGTGCCGTCAGAGAGGGGAGACACATCAGATGTCACTCTCGGTGCAGTCCGTGGGAATGATGTGTCCGGGTCTGGGGCAGATGAAATCCCCAACACATCATTCAAAAACCGGACTGTTCGGGAGAAAACCGGACAGGTGGCAACCCTACTATACAGCAGAGCAATGCACCACAATGCTAACAGTGACATGAATGAAGTGTCACTTTGTGTACTTAAAATAAAGTTGGGACAAAAAAAAAAGAAATACTGAAACATGCATTACACTGCCTCCCACAGCTGGCTCACTGCAGCTGGAGCAGAGAGCTTCCCAAACACTAAACCACTGCAGTGTGAACAGGCATTTACACTTGTAGTTGGGGGAAAATAAAAGCAGAGACTGAGCCATGTTTTTACCACCTCCAGCCACCCCTCAACCACTTTAATACCAGACACTTTTACCCCCTTCCTGCTCAGGCCAATTTCCAGCTTTCAGCGCTGTCACACTTTGAATGACAATTACTTAATCATGGAGAGGGTTAAGAGGGTTAAGGCAGTGCTGGAAAATAATGGTGACCACACAAAATATTGACACTTTGGGCCCAATTTGGACATTTTCACTTAGGGGTGTACTCACTTTTGTTACCAGTGGTTTAGACATTAATGGCTGTGTGTTGAGTTATTTTGAGGGGACAGCAAATTGACACTGTTATACAAGCTGTACACTCACTACTTTACATTGTAGCAAAGTGTCATTTCTTCAGTGTTGTCACATGAAAAGATAGAATAAAATATTTACAAAAATGTGAGGGGTGTACTCACTTTTGTGAGATACTGTATCACATGGTACAGGGACGCTGTGATTGGCCCTGTCTGATCACTGTGACCAATCACAGAGATCACAATGGTACTCAGTGAATGACTATGAATGAAATCCATTGTGTGCTATTGACATGTGATTGCTGTGATTGGTCACAGCAATCACAAGGTACAACGATCTGTGTCCAGTGGACAGCAGATGAAAGATCACGCAGGTGTGCGGCTCCTAGGGCATGCATGAGGCGCACACCTGAAGGATTTCATATGACATGCACCCAGGATAACAGTGCTCCCGCTCGGCCGTCATTTTACAATAGGCTAAGCAGGAAGGTGTTGAGCTACCAGAGGGTGAGGTTTACATGACACAGACATTGCAAAAATGATCCCCCTGTCTCATTCAGCAGGACTGTCAAACAATCAACAGCAATCTGGTTGCATACCAAAATGTAGCCTAAAAGAGCAGCGGTAAAATAAAGAGGTAATCCCTCTACTCACGCTGCTATCTTCCCCATCAGCATCTTCATAGGCGTGCGCACAGGGTGTGCCTGGGCACATCCTAATCACCCCTTGTGGAGCATATTCCCCCTGTTTAGACCCCTAACATTTCACCAACACCCCCTAATGGGGCTCCTAAAAGAATTGTAAAAAATAAAAAATAAAATAATAAAAATGAAAAAATACTGACACCATCCACTGCCCTACTGACACCATTAATATATATATATATTATATACACATGCACACACACACGCATATGTGTTTGATCTTTGGGGTGCACACCCTAATGCAATAGGCTGCGCACACTTATGAGCATCTTCATTGTCAGCACATAGGATGTAGCATACGTGGATCCCAGTCCTGCACCCCCCTCTCCCAATCTAAGCACTGCTGTATAGGGATTAGACATGTGCACAGCCAAAAAATTTGTTCATTTTCGTTTTCGTTTCATTCGTTTATTATTTTTTTCGATTTTCGGGTCATTCGTTATGATCGTGATTCGTAAATTCGTTCATTCGTAAATTTGTAAATGCATTCATCCGTACATTCGTTCATTCGTACATTCGTTCATTCGTACATTCGTACATTTTTACATTTGTACATTCGTAAATTTGTACATTCGTAAATTCATAAAATCGTACATTTGTAAATTAGAAAATTCGGAAATTTGTAAATTCGAAGTCTGAAAATCCAAAAACCCGAAAATTCAAAAATCTGAAATAGTAACTAACTATTAAATTATAGGTATTGTAATTTCCTTTCAAATTTGACTATCAGTGAACGTAACAAATACAAATTTAACCGAAGTTACGAATTATCCAAAATGAATGCTGCATCTAAACAAATGGAACGCAACAAATTAATAATAAATAATAATAATAAAACGTTGTTATTATATTAATGTTATTTATTATTATTAATTCATTACGTTCCATTCCGTTTTTTCGGATCATTCATAACTTCGGATAAATTTTTATGTGTTACGTTCACTAACAGCCAAATTTGAAAGGAAATTACAATACCTATAATTTAATAGTTACTAGTAATTACTAATAGTTAAGTTATTATTAGTTAACTAATATTTCAGATTTCCGAATTTCGAATTTACAAATTTACAAATTCACTAATTTACTAATGTACGAATGCCCGAATTTACGAATGTCCAATTTTATCGAATTTATGAATATTCGGAAATAAATTAGTTAAACGGGTTTTCGTTAATTCGGATATTCTCGAATTAACGAATTTGTCGAAATTCGTTAAAAAACGAATTCAGAACGAAACAAATTGCACATGCCTAATAGGGATAGCAAGAGGCTGATACCAAACTAAGTTCAGGTACTTAGGCACTAGTTGCAGTTAAATACATGCATTAATCATTTATTATTATACATTTTCATTAATTTGTGTCTTTTTTATCCAAATGGAATCAGGGACTGCTGGTTCAGACCTGCTTAATTTATTTATTTTTTACTTTTTTCACACTGTTGGAGATATGAAAAAGATAGCAAGGCGTTTATTTTAAACAATGGCGACCCTAGGGGGGGCCAGAGGGGGCCCAGACCCCCCCAACACTATGCTGGGCCCCACCATGTGCCCCCCCCCCCAAAATTTTTTTTTTTTTTTTTTTTTACAAAAAGGCAATTTCTTTTTGTTTGTATTCATATTGGATGTGCCGCATCTTACTCGGGCCACCACTGGTGTAACACAGTCTCTATTGAGAGGGAGAACATCCCCAGTCAGCTCCTGCGGGTGATTCCTCCCCCCTCCCTCTGCTCGCTGACACTGCATAATGCGAGCGCTCACACAACCACGGCCGCCCGATCTGCTCCTTCCCCTGCATCCTCATTGGCAGGGAGAAGAGTGAGTTGCAGGAAGGACTCCACCAGGACTCTCAGTTACTGAAAAAACAGACTGATTTCTCCCGTCCTTAGGACAGGAGAACGAGCCTGTAAATTACAAGAAATGCCAGACCAGCGCTGTCAATAGCAGGGGCAGGACAGCAAGAGGAGGCTGGGGAACCCCACAGTGACAGAACACCAGGGCCCGGAGGTAAGACAACCTTTGCAACCCTGATAGTTCTCCCACTGCTTTGGACCCTTATATTTTCTTGGTATGCTGGTGACATATATCTCTTGTTCTCTGTCACCCTGGGGGGGGGCCCAAAACAGTAGGAAGGGAGCTCACTGCAGAACATGTGAAAGGGCCGTTGTGGGATGGTAGTAAAGGGGTAAAGGGCCCCAGGATAGATAAAATATATATAGATGGATAGCTAGATAGTAAACATGCTCATTAGCGTCTTCTACTCTCAAGAAGCGTGGTTGTTTTTTGGGATTTTATTGTGTGGGTATGTCAGTGTATAGTACATTTTGTTATTTTCAGATCCCCTTTATAAGGTTTCAATGAACATTATTTTTTTCCCTGCTCATTTCTATTTCTTTGCTCTTTAGGAGCCTTGTGCAATTTTACATACATCAAATGCGGATGTCTTCCATTCCCCTGATTGTCTGCTTGTTTTAATCTTATCATATATCTACAAAGACAATATAACCTAGGCATGTCTGAATTCCTGCATTTATGTGGATACAATATCACAGCAATTAGACTCAAAACATACCTGTGATCAAAGCTTTCCAAATTATTCTGCCATGCTCAGTCTTTGTTTTCTAGAACAAACACTCTGACTTTGTACAGTCTCAAAGAAACTCAACAGGGTAGAGAATATCAAAAGGTTGTAATTTGTAGCGGATTGTGAAATGATCATAATACATAAGCTGTTAGAGGGAAAGCAGCTTGGTGGTTTGCTTCCCAAGAACAACCTGATGGAACAGAAACTTTCAAAAAAGCAGAAACTCTGCGTTTAAACAAAATGACTGTCTGCCTGCATGCACTACAGTGCCTTGAAAAAGTAATCTTACCCCTTGAAATTTTCCACATTTTGTCATGTTACAACCAAAAACGTAAATTTATTTTCTGGGGTTTTATGTGATAGACCAACACAAAGTGGCACATAATTGTGAAGTGGAAGGAAAATGATAAATGGTTTTCAACATTTTTTCACAAATAAATATGTGAAAAGCGCGGCGTGCATTTGTATTCAGTCCCCTTTACTCCGATACCCCTAAACCCTAAAACCCTAAAATCTAGTGGAACCAATTACCTTCAGAAGCCACCTAAGTCCACGTGTGTGTAATTTAATCTCAGTATAAATACAGCTGTTCTGTTCTGTGAAGCCCTCAAAAGTTTGTTAAAGGACCTTAGTGAACAAATAGCATCATGAAGTCCAAGGAACACACCAGACAGGTCAGGGAAAGAGTTGTGGAGATGTTTAAAACAGGGTTTGGTTATAAGAATATATCCCAAGCTTTGAATATCTCACGGAGCACTGTTCAATACATCATCTGAAAATGGAGTATGGCACAACTACAAACCTACCAAGACATGGCCGTCCACCTAAACTGACATGCCGGGCAAGGAGAGCATTCATCAGAGAAGCAGCCAAGAGGCTCATGGTAACTCTGGAGGAGCTGCAGAGATCCACAGCTCAGGTGGTAGAATCTGTCCACAGGACAACTATTACTCGTGCTCTCCACAAATCTGACCTTCATAGACGAGTGGCAAGAAGAAAGCCATTGTTAAAAGAAAGCCATAAGAAGTCCCATTTGCAGTTTTTAAAATTGTATTTTTATTGAAAGATTTAAATATATAAAAATTACAGAAAAAAGAAATATATAAATATGTTACATTGGGCAAACATGAGCCAACACAGCAAATTTGTAAAATTAAATGTATACAGAATCCTAAAGACACATCATTAATGATAGTCAGGTAACAGGTCATAAACCATAAGACACAAAACTGGAGGAAGGGGAAAAAAAGAAATTATAGTAACGAAAAACCTATGTACAGTTGCACACCAGGGGTTTTTGGTCAGTAAAGTGGTAGTATAAAAACCATGTTTGGACAGTATTGCGAATATACAGGGCCAACTTAACCTGTCAAATGCTTTCATGGCTAGGGATTTGAGTTGATTGCGAGAGAGGTCACTGCATGCACGGAGGCGAGCCACCGTGGGTGAGAGCATAAGAGCACGTTTTGCAGATCTTAGTTTGGTCATCAGAAAGGTTGTTTGGGCAGCTGCATCTCTCTTCAGATGGGATCCCTCAGAGATACATTGCCCTCGGAAATAAGCCTTTCCCACAAAGTAGAGGCATCCGATACAGAGCCTGTGTTAAGCTGAAAAAACTCAGTGAGGGAACTAGAGCGTTTCTCTTTAGTATCCATTCGACTTAACAGAGATTCAATAAGTTGCCAGTGGCATTTTTTTGAATATACATTATTCAGGGAGAGATCTAAAGTGACAGGGGCGTGATTAGACCAGGTTATCTGGCCAATCTCTGCTGCTACTAGGTTAGTTAGAAGAGGGGCAGAAACAAAAAGGTAATCTAGTCTGGAGAAGATTTTGTGAGGTGGGGAATAAAAGGAAAATTGCCTACCAGTAGGGTGTTTAATTCTCCAAGAGTCAAGCAGGTGACAAGCTCTGATTAATGTTCAGAAGGAGGTAGCTACGGATTGAGGAGGGTGGACCAGATTGGAACATGCATTTTCTATCACGTATAGGGGAGAACACAGCATTAAAATCCCCCCCAACAATTGTAAAAGGTTGGACAAAGCGCTTCAGCACTTCAAAAGCCTCATTGAAAAACTTTATCTGGCCGGTATTGGGTGCATATATGTTCATCAGCGTGAATGAGGCGGATAAATAGCTGCAGACCAGGATCACATAACGACCATGGGGATCTATATGGGATGACTTGATCCAGATAGGACAAGAGTGCTTATTCAGTATCGCTACCCCAGCCTTACCAGATGAGTCAGATGCCATATAAGAAAGGGGGTAGTGCTTTGATGCAAATTTGAACGAGCCCCCTGATCAGATATGCGTCTCCTGGACTAAAACCACATCCGCATAGTGCCAACTATATTTTCCTAATGGAGTTCGAGCCCTTTACATTATACAATATAATTTTTAAAGCCATGAGGTTTCAGTAGGAGAAGGCACATGGAAACATATCTTCATGGGATTAACCCCAGTGGTGTACATAAGCATTTGGAGACTGATAACTATAAATACATAGGTGACAAATAAAACCACAATAAGAACAAAATCAGAAGAAACATTGTTTGCATATAAACCAAAGGTTAACTAGGCAAAATAAAAGAACAAAAGTTGTATGCCTGAGAGGCAGTGGCTCTCAGGGAACCAAGGCTGTGGCCTTGGGTTAAGGAGGGAGACAATGGAGACTCCGTAGAACTCACTTAGTGGAGGTCCATATTCCGCTCTCAACGTGGTGAAAAAAAAGAACATATGGCTGATCCTTTGTAAACTTAACTAAGTACTTAAACTTGAGTCACCACCTCTACATGGGAATGGAAGAGTGTAAGGAACTCTGTTGCAGTCAAAAATATGACCAGGGAAATATAAGGAAGACCATATCCACATATTGGACTAGATGGCAACAAACCATACATAAGGATCCGGAGGTTTACCCAATTTCATCTCAAGTCGGTGGGCGGTTGAGATGAGAGCATTGGGGCATAGAAGATGATCTTCTCCCTCTTCCTCTAATCTGGGTCCAGATCCTGGATGGGGCGGATGGAGACCTTGGCGTAGATGGAAACGGCATTAGGTCTTCAGCAGGTAATGGTGGAATACCCAGGTATCTAAGAATGGCATCTACCTTGCTGCAGATCATGCAGGACATGTTGTACTCCATCTTTCATAACGCTTAAGTGGCATGGGAAGCCCCAGTAATAAGGGATTTTATGAGACTGAAGATGAGATGTTATGGGCCTCAGGGAAATCGGGCATAAAATATTGCAACAACCACCATTTTATTCTCTAGGGTCTCTGCTAAAAATATATATATAATGTTTGGGGGTTCTAGGTAATTTTCTAGCAAAAAATAATGATTTTAACTTGAAACCAACAAGTGTCAGAAAAAGGTTTAGTCTTTAAGTGGTTAAACTGTCCTCATTTACAGACCGAAGATCGTCCCTTTGATCTAAAGAACAAAACGTTACAATGTTTATAGTTAGCTCATTGGTTGAGGAATGTTGTAAAACTTGGCAGACTGCCTGTTTTTTTTGACAGCTGTCAGCTTGAGCGGAGAACTCTGCATTGAATCGGGAAAATGCTTTAAGATCGTGAGTTGGAAAGAATCAAGATCTCGATTCTTAATGATTAATCGTGCAGCTCTAGTGTACAAAAGTATTTTCCTATAGGTCACTGTATACATATCATACTTATTACATGTTTTGTATGTCCTTGTTTTTCTTGTTTTAAGGACATGAAATGGATTGAGGAGAAGCAGGCACTTTATAAGAGGAATCAAGAGCTACTGGATAAAGTAAGACTTCATCCTAAAATACTTTAAAGCAAGACATTTATCTTTTTTTGAGACACAAAGAGAGTAGAAAATGGTGTAAACCCCATGAATTAAAAGAGGATTGTAATTCTCTCTAAAAAAAAAAAAAAAATACAGTAAAGTATTAATAGTATTAATAAATATTAATCAAGTGCTCATCAAAGTCAGTCTGGGGATGAAGGAGCGATGTAAAGCCCTACAGTCCACTTTCACAAGGCTTGAGAAAGGGATAGAGCCCTAAAATGCACTGCTAGCAATCCAACAATGCTTCCTGAAGTAATTCTCGCCCCATAGCCATCCAAGCAATCTAGGACATTGCATGTTGCCATGCTTGAGCGGGTCCCGCACTGCAGATGCTATTGCCAGCTGATATTTCCATCTTGGAGCCCCACCTCTGACCATGGACTGTAGGACTTTATGCTGCTACCACGTTCCCAAACTGCCTTTGATGATGCTCTTTTAATGCACATGGTTTGCACCCTTTTCCTCTCTCTGTGTCTCAGTGCTGGATCTCCTTGGACTTTAGAAGCTCCAGAACCAACCGCATTTCTCATCCTCTTTTCACCTCTGGACTTTTTTTTCGACTTTTATGAACTGAGCTATTGATGCATTGACCATTTATAAAAAGTACTGTGTACTGCTTCAATTTTGTTCTATTATCTGTCCATTTTTATACTTTGTCCAGAGCACTACAAAAGATTTCATTGCAACCAGTTAGAACTTATTATTCTCTATAAGATGCTGAAACTGGCTTATGTTAGCTGCTATGAGTTACAGCTTTTCATAAATCTTTGCACACGCTCAAAAAGCTACATTATCTACATGGATGAATGACCTGTAGTGGTTGCCCAAGGCAATCTGATTCTTGTTTTCAGTTTTTCAGTGTAGCATTAGAACATAAGTAAACTGTAGCTTGCTATGACAAGAACATTAGTTCTTCCTTTAGACAGTTTGATAAACAAGACCGACTGTAGGATAGGAATATTGCTTTGTGCAGAAGAAGTTTGCTGAAATGAGCATATGGTAAAATTACTATGTTCTTTCCACTGCAGATTAAGCAAATGGAGATTGATGAGGCAAAACTGAAACATGACGTCCAAGATGCAAAGGACCAGATTGAGCTGCTAGAATTCCGAATCTTAGAGCTTGAAGTGAGTAATCAAACCATTTTTTTAAGGTGGCTTCTTTCTGTGTATGATGTTGGTACAGACCTTTACAGACCCAGACTAAAACAGCTTAGAAGGTCCTAGCAAATTGGAGAAAAAATATACCTGTCCACAATCAAAGAAAACTACTTCTGCATGCTCTGTTACTTTGATATCCAGATTGATATCTATATCAGACTAATATGGTCTCCATGTACTGTAGTACAGTACAGTACAGTACAGTACAGTACATATAACTTATAAAAATGGGAAGCAAAATACTATCCACCAAGTGAGATGGTGAGATGGTAATCAGGGAAATGGCTCCAAGGCAGCTCCAAATGTACCAATCCACAGAAAATGGGAAAATCCAAACTACAAAAGAAAATGGACAGAAATGCCTCTAATGCCGCGTACACACGATCAGAATTTCCGTCAGAAAAAAACTTGGATGGTTTTTCCGACGGGATTCCGCTCAAGCTTGCCTTGCATACACACAGTCACACAAAAGTTCTCTGAAATTTCGACCGTCAAGAACGCGGTGACGTACAACACTACGACGAGCCGAGAAAATGAAGTTCAATGCTTCCGAGCATGCGTCAAATTGTTTCCGAGCATGCATGATTTTTTGCATGTCCAAATTGCATACAGACGAACGCATTTTCGGATAGGAACTTTTCCCGACCAAAAATAGAGAACATGCTCTCAATCTTTTGCTGGCTGGAATTCTATCAGCACGGTCGCATTTTCTGACAAAAAGCTCTCATCGGAGTTTTGCTGGCAGCATTTCCGATCGTGTGTACGGGGCATAAGAGTGTCACTCAAATCTAAATAAGGCTGTCAACAAAAACGATAGTGGCCAACACGTGGACCATGGCAAGTGTGATTGAGTCGAGTGATTTCTCATGTTCTGCCCATAGGCTAAACAAGAGAAATCTTAACGTGTATGGCTAGCTTACTCCACCTGAATTTTGGTCAGTAGTGGGCTAAGTTAGTCCCAGGCTTCTTATATGTCTTAGTTAGTAGAAGGGTGGCATTCTGACCTCTACTGTATGGGTTGTGTTCTTCCTACTGATTACCTATGTAAAAGGCATTTTTTGCATTGACCCCTGATGAATTGGTTTCTTTAAGGGTTCTCTGAGACCTAAAATATTTTAGGGGTTCCACTGGGGTAAAAGGTTGAGAAAAACTTCTCTTTATAAAAAATAAGATAAAGAAGTCCAGCAGGAGGCCACAGCAGGTGTGCAGACCCAGGCTGTGAAAACAAGTGCAGAGATCTCGTCAGATGGTTTATCTCTCCAGCATCTACCAAAAACTGTACAAAGTTTTGGGTGAATGCCCCTAAAATTAGGTCTATGACTTTTGTCTTCTCAGGAGCGAGAGCGGAGGTCACCTGCTATTAATTTCCACCTCATACCCTTTCCAGAAGGGAAGAGCCCCCTCCAGGTCTATTGTGAAGCTGAAGGTGTCAAAGTAAGTAGAGCATTGCCTCTTCTGTATGGACCAAGTTTTTTAAAGTGTTTTTTCTACTGACAAGTTTGATCCATCTTCTTTAGGACATCATAGTCTGTGAGCTGATGAGAAAGCTGGACATCCTAGGGGATAACGCCGTAAGTGTATGTTCACTTTCTAAATTGTGCATGTTCTAGCGGCTTTATTTGTCGCACACACAAACACAATCTGGTCTAACAGGTGGAGCGTACTGACTGAACGTAAGCTAGTGACTTGTGAGAGGACAACATTGTGGCATTTCACAATCTGTCTGGGTCCTGCTCATCTTTCTGGAAGCAGCATTCTGCACCATTGCTAATCCTATGCTCAACAAAATACTGCTTTTTTTCTGTGCTACAAAAGTGTTCATATGTCATCTGCCTTCCTATATTTGTAATTCCATACTGGGTGTTGATGATTTGAAGTAATATGCAGTGAAGTTGGTGGTTAAGAAAACTAGGTACTACCCTATTTTAAAGGATTTTGGGGTTTTGTGCTCATATTTGTGTCTCACCTCCCATAAAATGTCCTCCCTCTTGTACTTTTATTTAGTTACCAAGCCAAAAGCATTTTCCAACCAAGTATATCCAAACCTGTAAGAGAGTGTTGGTAACCCTTTAGGTTTAATCCCCCTCACCTTTTGTTCTAAGCAAGGGGCCTGTCAGTTATGGTCATGTGAATGACGTTTAAGGGCCCCGTGCGAGAGGGACTAGAAGTTGTAGAGGTTGGACATTTCTGTGGTGAGCTCTGTTCTCACCTGAGCAGGCCACCTTCTGTTACTTGGGTTCAGGAGTTACTGTATCACAGTAAGTTAAATTCCATGGAAGTTAAATGTCCCAAAGATAGAATATGGATAATGCAATGGGAATAGCAGAAGGGACAATACTATAAATGGGGACCCATCTAAACACCCACACAATGGTGAAGAAGAGAGTACATTTCAGTGGGAACTTTGGTAAACTACCTTGCTGAAAAACCTGTAGCAAAACCAATATGTATGTTTTAAGTATTTTAGGCAAAACCATTGAATTGCCACCTCTACCCAACTGGACAAGTCAGTATGAACTGGAGTAAAGAGAGAGTGAGATGATCAAGTAAAGAAAGCTTGCAAGCGCAGAAAATACCTGTTGACCCTGCCTTAATTTCAGTGTCCCTGTAACTTCCTGTGGACAGAACTGAATTCTCAACCAATGATTTTAGCATTCTTACTTACCTTCTGGGAACTGCAAAGCAACATTCCTATATGCAAGCAGGATGAGAAGAGGGGAAGGTGTTTGAAGCCCATCAAGGAAGCAGCCTACGGTGACAGCACTGCTCTTCCCAGTTCAGTGAATGAACATTGTTATTATAGGACAGGAAGTATGTTCCTGCCCGAATCTCCAGGTGAAAATCGTAAGCTGCAGTTTATTACATTGTTGTTTTTTTTTTAGTTTAGATATACTTTAAGATGAAGTAGAGAAATAATAGAACAGAATAGAATCAAGTTTTATTGCTACCTGGGGTAATAGAAGAAAGGTAATATATGCAATACAGACAGACAGAAATAGAAATTGGTCAGTGTTTCAGCCTCCCCCTACTAATACTAATGGCAAAAACCTAAAAGGGGCCCTAATGTTTCATGTTTTGGCTGGAAATACACTATAAAGCTTAACTCAAGACTATTTTTTATAGAATGGGGAGGTGTAACAATCAATACAAGGGTTTTATTTCTGACTTTGACACCACTGTGGAGAGTTTTCCTCACTTCCTGTTACTGGGACCCCCATACAAGAACTAACCCTTCCTATATTTGAGGGAAATAGGAAACTTTGGCTGTTGGGAGTTGGGCTTTAAGTTCCAGTATTTGGAAGGTATAGGTAAGAATATGTATGAACTGACAGGGAGATTCTGAAGTGAAGCTGAATTAGTGGAGGCCATCACATCTAGGGTCATATTTCCCATAAAGTGTTCATGGGCCTGTCCAAAGACAGTTGGGAGTAGGGAACAGCACCGAAATGCAACATTTATCATTTTTTTCATTGTCTAGCCATTTTCAGACCCCTGTGGCTAGACCCAACAGTAGAACTGATGAGTATAAGGACTTCTTACTGGAGTCCTATAACAGTCCATAACATGCAGCCTACCACAAAAACCTATGGCTAGGTGGCATGGCTGGTAAGGCACAGAACCTGATTGAAAAAGACCAGCCTTTCTCAACCAGGGTTTTGTGGAACCCTAAGGTTCCTCCAGAGGTTACTAGGGACTCTGTGAGAAATTAGCCATTTGCATATCTCAGATAAGTAACCACTGACTCCAATTATGTTTTTAGTTATCTCTCAGGGGAATTCACAGAGCCCTAATTTGCCTTTTCCCCAGTGACCAACAATTTAAAGGGGCCACTTAGGAAATGGGGCACTTCACAGACCACCAACGGAACGGAACACTAAAGTTTTCACTGTCTGCATTTCTTGTCTGGCCATTACCAATATCATCAATATTAGGTCAGTCATAATTTAATTATTATTACTGAAAATACATTATTAGCAGGAGTTCCTTGGGATCTGGAAACTATTTCAAGGATTCCTCCTTGTTAAACGGTGGAAAAAAGGTTGAATTAGAAGTCTAATGACAACAGGCAAAACATATGGAGGCATAGAGACTCAAAAATAAACCATTGTTAAAAGCCTTGTAGACTGTCTAACTCCCCTTTCCACCTGGACAGCCGCACTCGAAAAATGTTTTGCCTTTATTGATTGAAAACCATCAAAAATACAGTTTAAAAATAAGCTATGATTAAGCACTGACTACAGTGTAAAACGCGTCAGCTTTCCTGCATTTTTCTGCTGTGGCAAGTATTCTTGATGATTTTCATTCGATAAAGGCAAAACATTTTTCGATTGCGGCTGTCCAGGACTTTTTCTCATTACTTCATTGTACAAACATTGCCGGCACCTGCCGCTTCCAGCGTGGAGGAGATGTTTGTTACCTATTGACCTTCCTAGAGTGGTGATACCTCGCTTTTTCCCCTTTCCACCTGCCTCACAGCATTATGTTTTTTCAGAACAGGAAATCTTTTTAATGACAACTCCATAGAAAACCTTGGTTCAAGCTATCTAAGTAGAACTAAGGTCCCAAGTAATACACATTGGAGTATACAGTGGATCACTCATATGCTCCCAGTTTGTAATGATGAAATCTGCACCATTCTCTTTCTATCTAGAATTATTCTTCTTCAGTAAAACAGCATGTTGGCTTGATACTAAATACTGACAACATGCAGAACAGTAGAGGAAACAAAAAGCGAAAGGAGGCATGAAGGGACTCCCTAGATCTCAGTAAGGTAATAGGATCCCATAGGAAATTGAGTTTTAGCTGGTCTCTTTGGCCTCTTCTAGTACTGTTTGGACTTCTCTGGTCTTGCAATGAAAAGAAAGATCTATTTGGATAGAGTCCATTGGCATTTTAGGATCAGCAAATGGAAGGTTGCCGGCCTGCTCCTGCTGTGATTATACAATGTCCGCCGCCACCCGCCGATCTGTCGGTACAGAGGGAGAAACGTAAACAAGGCAGATCGCCGTTCTGTCAGTACAGAAGGCATGGATCCTGTGTACCTGCAAAGCAGGGACATGGGACATGGATCCATGCCTTCCCCTAGTATAAGCACCTCCCCCACTGTAAGAAAACACCAGCTAGGCACACAGTTAACCCTTTGATCGCCCCTGATGTTAACCCCTTCCCAGCCAGTGTCATTAGTACAGTGACAGTGCATATGTTTTTGCACTGATTTGTCACTGGTCCCCAAAAGTGTCAGTGTCCGATTTGTCCACCCAAATATCGCAGTCCTGCTATAAGTCGCTGATCGTCGCCATTACTTGCAATATAAATAAATAAATAAAAATATCCCATTGTTTGTAGACACTATAACATTTACACAAACCAATCAATATACGCTTATTGGAATTTTTTTTTACCAAAAATATGTAGCAGAATACATATTGGCCTAAATTGGTGAAGAAATTTGTTTTTTCAATGTTTTTATTGGATATGTTTTTATAGCAGAACCTAAAAAATATTGTTGTTTTTTTTTTTTTTTTCAAAATTGTCTGTCTTTTTTTTGTTTATAGAGCAATAAATAAAAATCGCAGAGGTGATCAAATACCACCAAAAGAAAGCTCTATTTGTGGGGAAGAAAAAGACAGAATCACAGTATATATAAAATAATAATCAAAGTGGTTGGAGGGAAGCTTCAGAATGGCAAAGATGTTTTTATTACAAATTATGTGAGCCGACTGCAGTTCCTATTTAAAGGGCAGAGAAGACTGACCACTACACTGTCCAGAAGAACATTGCAGGATCCAAGGAAAAACATTTTGGTCAAAGTAGGGTCAGTTGTTAACTGGGACCGTGGATTAGGAAAAAATAAATACTTTATTTCATCAAATAAATAATATACATAAGTGCAATGACTGGCATTAAATATAAAATACTAGCAAAAAGCCTGGATAAAAAGCTACACTAAAAAGCTCATCATGGAAAGATGAGATGGTTCTATTTTCCTGGCAGATTTTTTATGCCTTCAGTGCCGAGACCTCTATATCAAATCCTGGAACACATTATATAATGATGTCAGCTAGTCTGTCATGATCAGATATCAAGTCCTTTACTGTCTGGGATCCCAATTAAACAGCAGCTCCAGACAACACGTCTACTAGTGGAAAAGTCCTTTAGTTCACTTTGAACTTTCATGTAAATCCCTTTCAGTCAGGTTCAAATATATTCTGGTGGAGCTGCTTCACCCGGTACATGATCTGAGCCATGCTGGCTTCCTCCTTTGCACCATTGGGTGTAGACATGGCTGCTGTGGGCTTCATAAAGAGCTTTCATTGAAGAGACAGTCTTAGGCTCCATTCACACTAGCGCGTTTTTTGATGCATTTTGCATTTTGCAGAAATGCACGGGAATTTTTTAGCATGGGTTCCTATGGAACATGTTCACATCAATGCCTTTTTGTTTCTCTGCATTTTTGGAAAGGGTCAGGGACTTTTTTTCATGCAAAATGCAGCGTTTTGCATGTAATAGAATTCAATGGACAAGCATCAAAAACGCAAGTGCACCGTTTTTGCAGCGTTTTTACAGCGTTTTTGATGCGTTTTTGCGGGTTTTTTTTTTGTTTTGTTTTTTTTTAGACTGTAAAAAAAATTAAAAAAAAAAAAATTAGAAAACCGCAAAACGCGGCAAAAACACCGCAAAAACGCTACAAAAACGCTGCTCAAAAACGTGGCAAGCATGAAAAAAAAACTCTCCAAAAATGCTCAAAAGCAACATGCATAGGTGTGAATCGAGCCTTAGGCCTGGTTCACACCTATGCATTTTTCATACCTCCCAACTTTTTGAGATGGGAATGAGGGACACCTATCAGCAAAAGTATACAGGCATAGGACACACCCCATGGCTACGCCCCCCTTAAAGGAGAATTCTACAAAAAAAACAAGCTTGGTTAAACCCACAAGTGCTTTTTTTTACCACTACTATTCCTTTATATTGGCTTTTGGATTTTACAAATGCAGCAATTTAGAAATCAGAGGTTTAGCGCTGAAAAACACTTTCTGATAGATAAAAAGTGCATTTTATATACAACTATAGAGATCAGACCAAAATGAGGGACAAATGAGGGACAGAGGGACATTGCTCCAAATCAGGGACAGTCCCTCCAAATCAGGGACAGTTCGGAGCTATGTTTTTTTAGGCTCCATTCACACTAGCGCGTTTTTTGATGCATTTTTTTCATTTTGCAGAAATGCATGGGAATTTTTTAACATGGGTTCCTATGGAACATGTTCACATCAATGCCTTTTTGTATCTCTGCATTTTTGGAAAGGGTCAGGGACTTTTTTTCATGCAAAATGCAGCATTTTGCATGTAATAGAATTCAATGGACAAGCATCAAAAACGCAAGTGCACCGTTTTTGCAGCGTTTTTGATGCGTTTTTGGTGCGTTTTTGCCGTTTTTTTTTTTTAAGACTGTAAAAAAAACTGTAAAAAAAAACAAAAAAAAAAACGCAAAACGCAAATCGCGGCATGAAAAAAAAACTCCAAAAACGCTCAAAAGCAACATGCCTTAGGCTGGATTCACACTTATGCATTTTTAGTGCTTTTTTCATTTTGCACATTTGCACTACAGATCCTGTTCCATAGGAAACAATGTTAAATGGACTGTAGTGCAAATCTGCAAAAAGCACTAAAACTGCATAGGTGTGAATCCACCCTGAGTGTGTTTTCAGTTTTGCAGAAACACACTACAGTCCATTTAACATGGTTTCCTATGGATGTAGTTCACTTCTATGCATTTTATGGAAAGGGCCAGGGACTTTTTTCAGTTTTTTTTGGCTCCATAGACTTCAATGGATCAAAAGCATGTATTGAAAAACACAAAATGCACCTGGAATATGCAAACTGCAACCTGCATAGGTGTGAATCAGGCCTAAAAAGGTGAAAACTATTGCTTACTATGCTTTTTTGTTTAAAAACCCGTAATGCACTGTAACACCCGTGTCATGGGTGCAAATATACTTGATATTTAATTGTAAATAAAAAGTTTTAAATAAACAGCTAAAAACTATAAAAAACATAGATTTTAACAGTGGCAGCTGATGGGGTTTTCTTTGGGGTGGGGGCGACAACCCCTCCCCCCCGGGCTGCCGGTGGAGCGGCACTAGCACAACTGCCCCTACCCCCTCCCACGGTGCGGCGAAACCCCCCCCCGCGCGCGGCATGGCACTAACACCCCCAGCAAACCCCCCCACCCGCTGTCTGGTCAGTCCTTGCCCTGGATGCCAGTCCCTGCCCCCATCTTCCTATCCCCGTCCTTAAGCATGGCGGGCTCAGGGAAAGCTGCTCCGATGTCCTCTCCTGGAGCAACTTCCACCATGCGTCTCCTCTCTGCTCCTCCCCGTGCTAGACATCCAATAGGATCGCCTGATGTGCTGGCCAATCAGGAAACGGGTTTCATATCTGCTTCCCGATTGGCCAGAAGGAGGATCAGTGTTGCAACAGCGAATATTCATTCGCTGTTGCAACACACCTGGGCGGAAACGGAGCGCATCCTCTGCAACCCGAGCCCACACGATTTTGAAGCCTATTAGAGCCATAGGCTCTAATCAGGTACTTAAAAAAAAAAACAAAAAAACCTGCCGCTGTAATTGATGCGCCCGGAAGGGGGTCGGACGCATGAATAGGGGGTGGCCATGGCGGCCATGGATAGATTCATGCTATGCATAAATCTATCCATTGCATATAGGGGGGGTGGCCTGGAGAGAGGTGGCAGTGCCCGGGCGCCCCTAATGGACGGGCCGCACACTGGATTTTAAAATGTATAAAAAAATTGCAACAAACCTATATAGTATATGTAAAGTCTGCTATGTAAAACTTGTTCTTTCCATCAGTCAGAACACTTCACGTGGATCTGCTGTAAGCTTTCTGTAGGACTGCAACAGATTACTTACCAGTGGATGACAAAGGATTGTGACCGCCATGCTTCGCTTCGTTGTAAAGCTTTGTGTCTTTAGGCTGGGTTCACGTGTCTGCGGCTGCGGTTTGCAATCTGAAGTACGGTGCGTTTCTTCTCAGCGGTTCAGGTGCAATTCAGGTGAATTTTTTTTTTCCTGAATTCGCACCAGAACCGGACCCGAAAACGCACAGGACCCTTTTCAAAACCACTCCGTGGCCGCCCCGCTTCATTGAAAGTCGGTCACATTTACATGTTATGTGAATTGGATGCGGTTAAAAATGCATCCGATTTGCATATAAGTGAACCCAGCCTTAGAGGTGATTGTTTCATTGCTTTGCTATAACTACTTTCCAATTCTTTTGGGTACAGAATTTGACAAACGACGAACAAGTGGTTGTTATCCAGGCAAGAACTGTCCTAAATCTGGCTGAAAAGGTAGGTGTACGTAGCCAAGTAAGCCTGCTTGATGTAAGTTATGTGGGTCTAGAAAAATATGGAGCAGTGTCAATAAGTATGTGTGTTAAAACGAAGGTTGTGCCATCATCCAAGATTTAATGAAATAAAATAAAGGGTTTGGGAGCCTGGTCCTCCGCCAGGGCTCACCAAGGAAAAGGAGGCAAGCAAGTGGACTATCTCGGTACAATGCATAGAGGAATACAATGCCTAATATGTAGGCAATCATAAAATTTAGAAAAGTTTATTAATACATAATACATGATGAAAAAAGTCAGTAGTAAATAACATAGGTGACATGGTCATAGACAGTGTTTCAACTCGTTTCGCGGGCTAGGCCGCTTCATCAGGAAGACATCTGCAATTTAATCGACACAAGATCAATGACAACATAGTCAATCATATATAAAGAATGTATATACAATTCAGCAATATATATGTTACACAAGGGGAAAAAATTGGGGGGGGGGGTGTAGGGCTGCTTACCCAAGTCCTGGTGTGCACACGGCACAGGGCGTCCTTAGTAGGGTCTAGTTGAAGCATAGTAACTGAAATGCATGTTAAATTCTCATTATGCACTCAGTGACTATACTAGAAAGGATTCTGGTTAGCATTTGTTTTGTTTTTAACCACTTAAGGACCAGCCACCGCAGTTATACTGCGGCAGGTTGGCCCCCCTGTGCGAATCGCCGCCATGGTACATCAGCCGCTTTAGGAGCTCTAGGGGGCGCACGTGCGCCATGACGCCGGAGCCGCTGCGCGTGGCCGGCGGTCGCGATGTCTGCCGGCCACCCGTGATCGCTCCTGACAGAGACAGAACAGAGATCTGTCAATGTAAACAGACAAATCTCCGTTCTGTCGGGGGAGGAGAGACAGATCTGCTGCTCCTAAAGATTAAGAACAGCGATCGGTCTCCTCCTCCAGGTAGTCCCATCCCCCCCCCCATACAGTTAGAACACACATGAGGAAATACATTTAACCCCTTGATCGCCCCCTAGTGTTAACGCCTTCCCTGCCAGTGACATTTACAGAGTAATCAGTGGTTATTTTTATCTCTGATCGCTGTATTAATGTCACTAGTCCCAAAAATGTGTCAAAAGTGTCCAATCTGTCCCACTAAAAGTCGCAGATCTCGCTTTTACTAGTAGAAAATGTAATAATAAAAATGCCATAAATCTATCCACTATTTTGTAGACGCTATAACTTTTGCGTAAACCAATCAATATATGCTCATTGTGATTTTTTTTTACCAAAAATATGTAGAATGATATATATCGGCCTAAGCTGATGAAGCTTTTGAGGATATTTATTTTATCAAAAAGTAAAAAATATTGGTTTTCTTTCAAAATTATCGCGCTTTTTTGTTTATAGCGCAAAAAAAAACCTCAGAGGTGATCAAATACCACCAAAGAAAGCTCTATTTGTGGGGAAAAAAGGACATCAATTTTGTTTGGGTACAACGTCACACGACTGCGCAATTGTCAGTTAAAGCAACGCAGTGCCGTATCGCAAAAAATGGCCCGGTCATTAGGGGGAAAATCCTTCCGGTCCTTAAGTGGTTAAACAGGAACTGAACTGAAAACTGTGCCAAAGAAAGGCAGAGAGAGGGCAAATGGCTAGTCTCTGGAATACAGGCCAATTGTCCCAGTTTTTCAAGGACAGTTCCACATTTGGACCCTTTGTGTTGCTAATGCCGTGTCCCTGACCATGTCCCGGGATCACAGCATCAACCTTATTGGAGTTATTACACATGCTGGAACTCAAAAAGGCATAATTGCTGTGATCGAGTCTGTGAGTGGGAGGACCCCGCATAGGTGTCTGGGCGAGACCAACCAGTAAAGTGGAATTGTTGGCGGTCCCCTTATATTTAGAGGGGGGGTCTGGGTGGGACCAACCTGTACATACACATTGGTGTTGATACACTAAAACTGGATAAGATCTTCACTGACCAGACCCCACATAAAACAAAAATGTGCAAAAAAAGGTGTAAAAAAAAAAAGGAAAAACTGATATACTATGGGGTTGATTTACTAAAACTGGAGAGTGCAAAATTTGGTGCAGTTCTGTATAGAAACCAATCAGCTTCCAGGTATTTTTGTCAAACGTAAAGGGGTTGTAAACCCTCGTGTTTTTTTACCCTAATGCATCCTATGCATTAAGGTGAAAAAACACCTGGCAGCCCCCCAGCCCCCCAATTTACTTACCTGAGCCCTGGAATTTCACCTGGCGGATACGCGCTCTTGCTTTGCCCGGGGTTCTCAGCTCTTGATTGGATAGATTGATAGCAGTGCAGCCATTGGCTCCCGCTGCTGTTAATCAAATCCAATGATGCAGGCGCCAGGGGCGGGGCCTTGTCTGGCATTTGTGTCTATGGACGCAAATGCTGGACTCGGGAGCACGCCTGCAAGGTAACCCCCCCGGGAGAGCGCTTCTCCTAGGGGGCTATCTGATAAGAGGTGGAGCGGTGAGAGCTGCCGGGGGACCCCAGAAGTCGGTGTTCGGGGCCACTCTGTGCAAAACGAACTGCACAGTGGAGGTAAGTATTATATGTTTGTTATTTAAAAAAAAATGCAAACCTTTACAATCACTTTAAATGAACAAGCTGAAGTTAGAAGCTGATTGGCTACCATGCAGATGCAACTGTGTTTCCAAAAAGGGTTTAGAACAGAGTGGGACTTTGATTGTGCCTCAGAGGAGTATAATAAGAAATATACACATACTTGAATTTATAGAAAAATATACAAACTTTATTCATCTGCCATACAGCAGTAACTTTTGAGAATAAACAAGTTCAAATGAGTTACAGTTTTGGAATTTCAAGGTCAGGGTGTGCCAGTCCCAGACAGAATAGAGAGGATATGGCCTACGCGTTTCGCAGACAGTTCCGCTTCGTCAGGGCCTTGAGAGTAGCAGCACAGTGGATATCACATGAATTCCATAGACTGTGGACGGAAGACACCAGCTCAGAGGGACATGGGTTTGGCCTTTGTGCCCGTGGGGACACTCCACCGCACCCCGACAGAGGAAAAATGCAGGGGGAACCCCCAGAGTATATGTTGTAATTTACAAATACTCCTGATGGAAAAATCAAGAATGCACTCAATACCAGCTGATCAGGTAAATTGGATTTAGAGAAGATGGAATGTGTACAAAAAGACTTTGAGGAATAGTCCGTAGGTTAAGCCTCTGGGAGAGAATCAGTGATATTTCAGATAGCTGTTTCTCCTTCTCATCCCTCACATAAAAGAAGGTGAGTTCACCTTCTTTGGAGTGTCCCCACAGGCACAAAGGCCAAACCAATGTCCCTTTGAGCCGGAGTCTTCCGTCCACAGTCTATGGAATTCAGGTGATATCCACTGTGCTGCTACTCTCAAGGTAGCGTCTGGGAAACGCGTCTGCGAAACGCGTAGGCCATATCCTCTCTATTCTGTCTGGGACTGGCACACCCTGACCTCGAAATTCCAAAACTGTAACTCATTTTAACTTGTTTATTCTCAAAAGTTACTGCCGTATGGCAGTTTAATTGTAATTACCCGAAAACATGATTATCTCTACAGTATAATATAAGATTAATGTTTTTATTAATTATCGGCTGATATCCTTTTACCACTTTTAGTGGCTTCAGCAAATTGAGGTGACAGAGTCTGCTCTTCAGCAAAAGATGGTCGATCTGGAGCATGAAAAGGTAATACTGACCGTATATCAGTGTCTATTTAGGTATACAAGTCAAAGATGTCCGTGTGATGGAAATATTCTTTCAGGGCCAGTTCACACCATTGAAACGCCGTCCGAATGCTTTTTCTGCATACTCGCTTTTTGACTAGTTTTTGATGCGTTCCAGTGTGGGGTTTTTTTTTCCCCTTATTTTTCTTCACCTTAACCACTTGCTGGCCGCCGCACGCTGATATACGTCAGCACAATGGCAGTGGTGGGCAAATCGGCGTACCTATGGGCGTACCTGTACGTCCCCTTTAAGAGCCGGGGATAGCAGGCCCGCGTAACCATGCCCGCGGGACCGGCAGACTTGATGTCCGCCGGTCTCCCGGCGATCGTGTCACGGAGCCTCAGAACGGGGAAGTGCCTATGTAAACAAGGCATTTCCCCGTTCTGGCTTGTGTCATGACAGAGATCACCGCTCCCTGTCATCAGAAGCGGTGATCGCTGTCATGTGACTTGAAGCCCATCCCCCCACAGTTAGAACACCTCCCTAGGACACACTTAACCCCTTCATCGCCCCCCTAGTGGTTAATCCCTTCCCTGCCAATGTCATTTACACAGTAATCAGTGCATTTGTATAGCACTGATCGCTGTATAAATGGCAATGATCCCAAAATAGCATCAAAAGTGTCCAATGTGTCCGCCATAATGTCGCAATTTGGATAAAAATCACAGATCACCGCCATTACTAATAAAAAAAAAAAATTTAAAATAAAAATGCCATAAATCTATTCCCTATTTTGTAGACGCTATAACTTTTGCGCAAACCAATCAATATATGCTTATTGCGATTTTTTTTTACCAAAAATATGTAGAAGAATATATATCGACCTAAACTGAGGAAAAAAATTGGTTTTTTTATATATTTTTTGGGGATATTTATTATAGCAAAAAGTAAAAAAATAATGCGTTTTTTCAAAATTGACGCTCTTTTTTTGTTTATAGCACAAAAGATAAAAACCACAGAGGTGATCAAATACCACCAAAAGAAAGCTCTATTTGTGGGGAAAAAAGGACATCAATTTTGTTTCGGTACAACGTCGCACGACCGCGCAATTGTCAGTTAAAGCGACCCAGTGCCGAATCGCAAAAAGTGCTCTGGTCAGGAAGGGGGTAAAACCTTCCGGGGCTGAAGCGGTTAAATAAGGACATGTGAGTTCCAGTGCATTTAGGTGCATTCCGGTGCTTTCTTTGTGCGTTTTACCATTTTTCGCTACAGTTCAGTGCAGAAAAAATGCAACATGTTCTACTTTTTTTCTGGAACTGAAACACACTGCAACTGACCGCAGTGGTGTGAACTATGCCATTGAAAACCATGTAACCTACTATCTATGCGTTTTCGATGCAGAAAAAGAAATGCACTGGACTGTATGTGGTGTGAACTGGCCCCTTAGTGTGTGTGTAAATAATTTAGATTGATTGTTTCTACGTATAATACATGTAAAAGGTTGAGCCATATTTTCTTTTGACATATCCCTGCATCTGATTGTGTGCTATGCAATCGTTGTCATTTATTGCTTCTCTTTATAATACAAATCGGGCGAGTTAACCCAATTGAATCAAAAGATAAAAGCTGAATGTCTAGATATCTTATCTCAAAGCTGTTAAGCAGTGGTAGTGTGATTGCACTAAGGCAATGAGAGTTCCCCTTGGTGGCTACATTTAATACAATAAGAAATCTATGAATGGGCCAGCATATAAAATGGGAAAGTCCTATCTTACTTAAACATTAATAATATATTTTTAAGAAAAATTGTATAACAAATCACCCAGTGAAAGCTCAAGTTATTTATTTTGTGAGAACAGGGCAAAAAACAAATGTTATTAGGCTATTTTTTGTGCTAATTGTGTTTTTTTTTTATTTGAAATGGAAAATACTGCATTTGGCCACTAGATGGTGCAACGTATCATAGGTAAATTGCTAAGATATTTTCCACCATTTATTGGTTTATTTAATTATCTATTTTTAATGTTTTTATTATTCTTTATTTATAATTGCACAAGTGCTTCCACATACAAGTAGAGAAGGTCACATCTACAAAGATAAGGCACAGTATGGGATTTGAAAAATTGAAAAACTAATTTTCACAAGAGATGTAAGGGTCACAACATGCTGTAGGTGCGATAAGTATATAAAAAATAAAAAAACATTTTTTTCTTTGTTTCTGTTATAACATTTTGTAAATAAGTGAAGGGTTAGTGTATGGGTGTGGCGCTGTCCTAATTAATAGAAATACTTGGTAAATCGTGTGTAGCCAAATCCCATATGTAAAGTTGCATATAAAGTTTAGACCAAAATTGCAAATAAAAAATTCAACGAAAATAAAACCAAACATAAAACAGCAAAGTGACCCCCTTTGGAGTGTGCAGGTGTAACGTTGTCCTAGTTTAAAAAATACTTTGTAAGTCGTGTGTAGCCAAATCCCACATGTAAAGTCGCATGTAAATTATAAACAAAATATGATCAAAATCACATATAGCAAATTTAACGGCTAGGTTGGCCCCCTTTGAATTGTCGGAGGGGGAAAGGGGAACAGGGGATGAAATCAAAAAATGACTTTAGCCAAAACTATTCCATCCGCATAAAAACCCCATATAGTGATTGATTTAAAAGTCTTTGACAAACATAACATTGCTGAATAATTACATAGGTTAAATCGTGACTAGTGCTCAGTGCAACTTAAGTGAAAAACTTGACATCTTTGTAAAACAGGGCAGGTATTTGTATTAATCTTGGTGACCAGGTGCTCGTGTCTTGTAATCATGCGGACACTCACCAGCTTCTTTAACCCCTGCGGGGGTAATGCGCAGTCACAGTGTATGCCACTGTGCGGCAATCCACAGGCTGTTTCTGGGTCACGGTGACGTTTTAGGCATAAGAGAAGAAAGAGGAGATTCCATAGCGTAAAACCATAAAACACTCTTTATTGAACGCAGATGACAGAATGGTACTCACATTTAAGCAGTTTATAATAGGCAACCAAATGTCATCAAAACAGGAGAGCGTCAGATTTAAGTTGGTGATCCTCTGGGAGATGATGCAAAAGCGTCAAAATAGGCCAAGTCTTACGCGTTTCGTCATAGGGACGAAATGCTCCAGTTGACGTCCCTATGACGAAACACGTAGGGCGTGGCCTATTTTGACGCTTTTGCATCATCTCCCAGAGGATCACCAACTTAAATCTGACGCTCTCCTGTTTTGATGACATTTGATTGCCTATTATAAAGTGCTTAAATGTGAGTACCATTCTGTCATCTGCGTTCAATAAAGAGTGTTTTATGGTTTTACGCTATGGAATCTCCTCTTTCTTCTCTTATGCCTAAAACGTCACCGTGACCCAGAAACAGCCTGTGGATTGCCGCACAGTGGCATACACTGTGACTGCGCATTACCCCCGCAGGGGTTAAAGAAGCTGGTGAGTGTCCGCATGATTACAAGACACGAGCACCTGGTCACCAAGATTAATACAAATACCTGTCTTGTTTTACAAAGATGTCAAGTTTTTCACTTAAGTTGCACTGAGCACTAGTCATATTTAAGCTATGTAATTATTCAGCAATGTTATGTTTGTCAAAGACTTTTAAATCAATCACTATATGGGGTTTTTATGCGGATGGAATAGTTTTGGCTAAAGTCATTTTTTGATTTCATCCCCTGTTCCCCTTTCCCCCTCCGACAATTCAAAGGGGGCAAACCTAGCCGTTAAATTTGCTATATGTGATTTTGATCATATTTTGTTTATAATTTACATGCGACTTTACATGTGGGATTTGGCTACACACGACTTACAAAGTATTTTCTAAACTAGGACAACGTTACACCTGCACACTCCAAAGGGGGTCACTTTGCTGTTTTATGTTTGGTTTTATTTTCGTTGAATTTTTTATTTGCAATTTTGGTCTATACTTTATATGCGACTTTACATATGGGATTTGGCTACACACGATTTACCAAGTATTTCTATTAATTAGGACAGCGCCACACCCATACACTAACCCTTCACTTACATTTTGTAAATAAGTAATTTTTCCCCTTTACTGACATGCACTGATGAGGCTGCACTGATGGGCACTGATGAGGAGGCACTAATATGCAGAACTTATGGGTACTGATAGGCAGCACTGATGGGTGGCACTGATGGTCACTGATAGATAGCACTAATAGGTGGCACTGACGAAGAGGCACTAATGGGCAGTGACAGGAATCACTGATGGGCACTGATAGGCGTCACATCATTTTTTGCCCCCCCAAAAAAATGATAGGTGGGACTTATGGGTACTGATAGGCAGCACTGATTGGCAGTGATAGGCAGCACTTATGGATACAGATGGGCAGGACTTATGGGTACTGATAGGTGGGACTTATGGGTATTGATAGGCAGCACTGACGGGCACTGATAGGCAGCACTGATGGGCACTGATAGGCAGGACTTATGGGCACTGATAGGCAGGACTTATGGGTACTGATAGGCAGCACTGATGGGCACTGTTAGGCAGCACTGATGGGCACTGATAGGCAGCACTTACGGGTACTGATAGGCTAGACTTATGGGTACTGATAGGCGGCACTGATGGCCACTGATAGACAGCACTAATAGATGGCACTGATGAGGAGGCACTAATGGGCACTGACCGGCATCACTGATGGGCACTGAAAGGCAGGACTGATGGGCATTGATAGGCAGCACTGATGGGCACTAATAGGTGGGGCTTATGGGTATTGATAGGAAGCACTGATGGGCACTGATAGGCAGCACTGATGGGCACTGATAGGCAGCACTGATGGGCACTGATAGGCAGGACTTATGGGTACTGATAGGCAGCACTGATGGGCACTGTTAGGCAGCACTGACGGGCACTGATAGTCGGGACTTATGGGTACTGATAGGCGGCACTGATGGCCACTGATAGACAGCACTAATAGATGGCACTGATGAGGAGGCACTAATGGGCACTGACAGGCATCACTAATGGGCACTGAAAGGCAGGACTGATGGGCATTGATAGGCAGCACTGATGGGCACTGATAGGTGGGGCTTATGGGTATTGATAGGCAGCACTGATGGGCACTGATAGGCAGCACTGATGGGCACTGATAGGCAGCACTGATGGGCACTGATAGGCAGGACTTATGGGCACTGATAGGCAGGACTTATGGGCACTGTTAGGCAGCACTGATGGGCACTAATAGTCGGGACTTATGGGTACTGATAGGCAGCACTGATGGCCACTGATAGACAGCACTAATAGGTGGCACTGATGAGGAGGCAGTAATGGGCACTGACAGGCATCACTGATGGGCACTGAAAGGCAGGACTGATGGGCATTGATTGGCATCACTGATAGGTACTGATTGGCAACACTTGTGGGCACTGGTGGCCATTACTTGAGGGTACTGGTGAACATCACTGATGGGGCTGCACTGATAATCATTGCACTGAGGAAAGCTGCTTATTTGCTCTCCTGTCCTCACGCGCTGTGGCATGGTAAAGAGCCTACGTTACAGGCTCTTTACCATGATCGGTGATGTGGTGTGTCCAAGGGACACACCGAACAACAGATCAGCGTGCTGTGTGCCCCCGGGGCATGCACAAAACTGTTCTGAAGGACATTATGGGGGAGATTTACTAAAACGGGAGCACACAGAATATGGTGCAGCTGTGCATGTTAGCCAATCAGCTTCGACTTGAGCTTGTTCAATTAAGCTCTGACAATAAAACCTGGAAGCTGATTGGTTTCTATGCAGAGCTGCACCAAATTTTGCACTCTCCAGTTTCAGTAAATCTCCCCCATATGTCATCCACTCAGAAAGGTAAAGCCACAGGAAGGGGTTAATTGTTATGAAGGGGGAGGTTATAGTAGTGGTGGTGAGGAATAAAGGGGAAGAAAGAAAAAAAAATTTGGGGGAGTGAATTTTCCATTTTAAATCAATGAAAAACATTTCACCGGCACAGCTAATAGCCTAATAACATTCTTATTTTTTGCCCCATTTGCACAAACTGGGCAATTTGCTATGCCAATTTTTTTTTTTTTATAAGAAGTGTTATTTATTTTAATTTTTTTATAAAAGTGGTTGTAAACCTCTGACATGAAATAAAAACAAAGCATATCCCTCTATAGTGCGTACTTCTCCCAATCCAAAACACTAATGCCGCGTACACACGGTCGGACTTTTCAGCTACAAAAGTCCGACAGCCGGTCCGACATACTTCCGGCGGACTTTCGGCAGACTTGCGGCGGACTTGCGGCAGACTTTCTAACGAACGGACTTGCCTACACACGACCACACAAAAGTCCGACGGATTCGTACGTGATGACGTACACCAGACTAAAATAAGGAAGTTGATAGCCAGTAGCCAATAGCTGCCCTAGCGTGGGTTTTTGTCCGTCGGACTAGCACACAGACGAGCGGATTTCGGGGTCCGTCGTAGTTACGACGTAAAGATTTGAAGCATGTTTCAAATCTAAAGTACGTCGGATTTGAGGCTAAAAAAGTACGTTGAAAGTCCGGATAAGCCCACACACGATCGGATTACCAGCCAGCTTTAGTCCGTCAGCGTCCGTTGGACTTTTGTAGAGGAAAAGTCCGACCGTGTGTACGCGGCATAAGTGTCATTTCTTCCAGCTGCCTTGTTCCTTTGCTATCTGTGTGAATCATTTCTGAATTCTGACAAGTTTTCTGACACCAAGAGAAAAGAGAAAAAACAGGTGGCAGGGGAGGGAGCTACAGCACACAGCCTGTGATTGACAGCACCAGCTCTGCTCCTGGGTGCTGTATGAAGGGAGGGGGGTGTATCTCTACCCTACAACCAGCTCTCACTCAGCTCTGCAAAGTGTAACTTCAGCTCCCCGCCCCCTGCTTTCTGAAAGCTTGGATAAGCTGTATAAATTCTGCACATTGAACAGCTGTAGAGGAGAGGTGGCCGCAGATAAACAGGTACAACTTATGTAAGAGGGTTTGTTTCTTTTTAGTGTATCGCCCGAGGCCAGTCACTTCACTGGGTATATGGAAAGGTTTAGAACCACTTTAAAAAACTATAACTGCGGTAATAACTGATTGTATGTGATTGCTAAAAAAATAAAAGATACTTTCATCTTAAAAGAGGCTACCAATAGTGGTTTGATCGTTCCTTCTCCTTTCTAGCAACTGTTCACAAGGCAGAAGGGATATTTGGATGATGAGCTTGACTTCAGGAAGAAATCACTGGATCAGGCTCACAGGGTAAGTGTAACATCTTATAGATATTTATTTCCAGCACAAAGTATGTGTGAGAATGAAGTTGTACATGGACTGTGGATTAAGATCGGACCATCATGGTGGCTCCATCTGGGAGGGATGGTGGACCCAAGAAGAAACTTCCAGTGTTAGGCTTCCCTTTCCACTAGTGCGACTTGTCTTGCGACTTTGGGCACATAAAATGTTTCATATTCCCATCGCACACGTTCCTGGTATAAGCTCTAAATTAACACGTTAATTTTGGGGTCTTTTCTGGCGGGATTTGTGCTGTCATACCTCTCTAGGGGGGGGAGGAGTTTTCTTCTTTCTTGATTTTTTTTCTTGATTTTTGATTGGTTGATGGTTATTTAAATTCTCTTCACTGTTATCCTCACATTTATCACATGCCTGACGGAGGGGTCCTGCGCGACTCCGAAACGTTGCACCTCTTTGTGTTGTGATCATGCAATAAACTTAGCCGTTTGGACGCCACCTTGTGCTGATCCTTGGTGTGCTGGCAAGTATCTACATTTGGGCACATAAAGTCACATGACAAGTCACAGCCCATTGATTTCAAGGGCACCCGTTTCCATCGATGCGACTTAAAGTTGCAGCGACTTTGAAAAGGTTCCTGCGCTACTTTGATGCGACTTTTGATGCAGAGACTGTAAAGTTGGATCAAAGCTGTACTTAAAGTCGCATCAAAGTCACACCCTAAATCGCGCATCACATTACTGGATGCCTTAAACATGGTTACAAAGAAGAGCTCTTGCACACGGCTGTGAATAAAGCAGGATTTTTTATCACAAAACGTTTTTTTCTTATACAGATCTAAATGCAGATATATCGTTTTTCATGGACCCATGAACACAGATGCCTACAGATCAGCAAACGTGTGCTTCTTTCATATACATAACATTTAAAAAAGTTAGTAAAACCTGTATTTGAGGTCACGTGTATGCACCAAATTTTATGCTATGCATGTAAATGTTTGTGCTAACATTTACATGCATACGGCACAAATGTACTCTATTAGAATACAGTACAGGAATGGTCTGCATCCTAGCAACAGAGGACACTAGATGGCAGTAGCTGCCTACGTCCTAGCAACAGAGGACACTAGATGGCAGTAGCTGCCTACGTCCTAGCAACAGAGAACACTAGATGGCAGTAGCTGCCTACGTCCTAGCAACAGAGGACACTAGATGGCAGTAGCTGCCTATGTCCTAGCAACAGAGGACACTAGATGGCAGTAGCTGCCTACGTCCTAGCAACAGAGGACATTAGATGGCAGTAGCTGCCTACGTCCTAGCAACAGAGGACAATAGTTGCAAATAGCTGCCTACATCTTAGCAATGCAGGACAATGGATGGCAATAGCTGTCTACGACCCACCAACAGAGGACACTAGATGACAATAGCTGTCTATGGTCTTGCAACACAAGTCATTAGATGGCAGTAGCTGCCTACGTCCTAGCAACAGAAGACACTAGACATCAATAGCAATAGCAATGGTCCCTGATTTTGAAGGACTAAGTCCCTCTCTCCCTCGTTCCTCCTCATTTGTCCCTCATTTTGGTCTGATCCATATAGTTGTAAATAAAATGCACTTTTTATCTGTTAAGAAAGTTTTTCCCAGTGCTAAACCTTTCATCCAATTTCTAAATTGCTGCATTTGTACATGTCATTAACCAGTATAAAAGAATAGGAGAGTTAAACAAAAGCACTTGTGTGTTTAACTAATCTTTTTTGTTTGTATGATTCTCCTTTAACAGGGCATGGCAGGGGGTGTGTCCTATGTCTACATACTTTTGCAAATAGGTGTCCCTCTTTCCTATCTTTAAAAGTCGGGAGGTATGGCAATAGCTGCCTACGTTCTAGCAACTGAGGACACTAAATGGCAATAGCTGCCTGTGTCCTAGCAACCGGGGACACTAAATGGCAATAGCTGCCTGTGTCCTAGCAACCGAGGACACTAGAGGGCAATAGCTCCCAACTGTCCCTGATTTGGAACAAAGTCCCTCTTTCCTCCTCCATTTGTCCCTCATTTTGGTCTGATCTATATACTGTACATAAAATGCACTTTTTTATCTTTCAAAAAGTGTTTCCCAGCGCTAAACCTTCCATTCAAATTCTAAATTGCTGCATTTGTAAATTTCAAAAGCCAGTATAAAGGAATAGTGGGTTTAACTAATCATTTTTGTTTGTATAAATCTCCTTTAACAGGGCATGGCAGGGGGGGGTGGTTGTTCTATGCCTACATACTTTTGCTAATATGTGTTCCTCGTTCCCATCTCAAAAAGTTGGGAGGTATGGCAATAGCTGCCTACGTCCTAGCAACAGAAGACACTAGATGGCAGTAGCTGCCTATGTCCTACCAACAGAGGACACTAGACAGCAATAGCTGCCTACGTCCTAGCAACCAAGGACACTAGACAGCAATAGCTGCCTATGTCCTAGCAACCAAGGACACTAGACAGCAATAGCTGCCTACGTCCTAGCAACCAAGGACACTAGACTGCAATAGCTGCCTACGTCCTAGCAATAGCTGCCAGTTAACAGAGGACACTAGACAGCGGCGCCGGCATTGCAACTGTGGGCACCGGGCTGTGGCTTCACAGCCTGGCACCCACTGCGCATGCGCGCCGTGAATGGCCGCTCAGTCACCTGGGACCTGTAATGGGTCCCAGATGATTGACAGGAGGGAGGGAGCAGAGCCGAGCCCTTCCTGTGCCGAGGGGGAAGTGATGTCACCAGCCCAGGCACTGAAAGAGGCAGACTACGAGGGACCCCCTAGCAACAGGCATTTAGAGGTGAGTAAAAAAAAAAAAATATCCAAATGTTTTTTTGTATTTTTTTTTTAGTATTTTTCATGTAGTTTTTTTTTTTTTGGGTGGAACCCCACTTTAACTTCAGTGGTGCAGTGTGGATGACAGGCAAGATTCATTTGTTTGGACTAATGAGATTCATGAGATGCACCCACAATGAAGGCAAAATCAGGTCAAACTCTGTGTGAAAGGGTTTATAAAAATCACTATGCAAAAGCCTCAGCATTCACACAGCCATCGCTAATAATACCACTAATGTGTCTAAGACGTGTATTTCCTATGGTTGTCATCTCTATCCAGTGGCTATAATACAGTTTTTTTCCTGATTAAGGTATTTCAGGAAAATACTCCATTATGGCCACTAGATGGAGCTGATCATCACAGGAAATACAAATATTACAGAGATTATTTATGTAAAGGGATTTTTTTCATAAATAGACTGCTATAGGATTCAACACAAACTTTGGTCTACACAAACCCTAACACTAGCTATTAACTTGGAATATATCTATCCTTAGCATATCCTGGAGCTGGAAGCCATGTTGTATGATGCATTGCAGCAAGAGGCTGGAGCCAAGATGTCTCAGATACTGTCAGACGAAGAACGGGATGAGCTGAAGAATGCCGTGGAGCAGTGGAAACGCCAGGTGATGAGCGAACTACGAGAGCGAGACGCCCAGATTCTCCGCGAACGTATGGAGATAATTCAGCATGCACAGCAGGTAAAAAAAACTCTCTTTATTCCTTGAGCCAATTACCTACTGACAATTGCGCGGTCGCAGTTTGTACCCAAACAAAATTGAGGTCTTTTTTTCACACAAATAGAGCTTTCTTTTGGTGGTATTTGATCACCTCTGCGTTTTTTATTTTTTGCGCTATAAACAAAAAAAAGACTGACAATTTTGAAAAAAAACAAACAATATTTTTTACTTTTTGCTATAATAAATATTAAAAAAAAAATTAACAAAAAAATGTTTTTCCCTCAGTTTAAGCCAATATGTATTCTTCTACATACTTTTGGTAAAAAAATAAAAAAAAATCGCAATAAGCGTATATTGATTGATTTGCGCAAAATTTATAGTGTCTAGAAAATAGGGGATAGATTTATGGCATTTTTATTATTCTTTTTTTTTTTTTAAACTAGTAATGGCGGTGATCAGCGATTTTTAGTGGGACTCCAACATTGCAGCGGACAGATCGGACACTTTTGACACTTTTTTTTTGGGACCACTGACATTTATACAGTGATTAGTGCTATAAAAATGCACTGATTACTGTATAAATGTCACTGACAGGGAAGGGGTTAACACTAGGGGGGCGATCAAGGGGTTAACTGTGTTCCCTAGGGAGGTGTTTCTACCTGTGGGGGGATGGGACTGATTGGGAGTACAGAGAGATCATTGTTCCTTTTTATCTCTATTTTCTTGCTCTTCTATTTTATATGATTGTTCCTGTTGTTCCCATTTTAATTTCTTTATTTCGTCTTCTAGTTCCTTTATATTTTTTTGATGTAGGTCCACTTTGATCTCTACTTCTTCCACTCTGTTTAACATATATCCCATGTCTTTATGGAGTATTGACATCTCTGCTTTTAGGGAATTCTCTAGTGCCGTGAACATTTTTTCCATATCCTGTTTTGTTGGCAACTGTGGCCCTTGTTGTCCTTCCTCCTTTCCTCTGTCTTCCTCTCCCATTTCTGGCTCCATTCTGGGTTCTGAGAGGTGGCTGGTTTCTGTTTGTACTTTATACTGGCCTTTTTTATCCTTGTTGTCCTTCTCTTTTGTATCTATTTGTCTGCCCTTTGAGCCTACTTGTTTCTCTCCTTCTCCGATTCCTTGCTGTATATACCTGTTCATAGGGCCTGGACTTGGGCCTAGGCTGGTCCTAGGTGATTTTGGTATTGCTCCCGCACTTCTTGTTGTTTTCCCCTTCATGTTTGTTTCTATGGCTGGATTTATAAGAACTTCAAAGCTGCCTTCCAGAATACCCCTTGATTGGGGTCTCTTAATGATGAAAAAATCTCCCAGCCTTTTTAAATTGACTTATTTTTACTAATATTTCTTTTATTTCGTTCTCATACCCGGCATCCTCCCCACAATCCAATAATAGAAATAATTAATGAGATATGAGTAGTCCCCGTTTTCCAGAAGTTATGTTACTACCTTAAGTACATTAAGCATTCCTTGTTGCTGTTCAATTGTTTAAGCGTATTTAAGCTGAAAAAAAAAAAAAAAAAAAAACGCTCAAAAACGCTATTGCAAAAATGCTGAAAAAAGCTGGAAAAAGTTAAAAAAAGAGGAAAAAAAAAAAAAAAAAAAGTCACTGCAAAGACACCGGCGTCTTCACAGCGCTTTTCCAGCAGCCCGTGTGCATGGGGGCCCAGGTGCTCAGCAAAATAATTCAAATATTTTAGCGATATAATGCAATCTAATTCAAGTATTCAGCAAGATGATTTATATATTCAGCAGTATAGTTTCAGTATGAGCTTATATGTTCCACATTTTTGTTACTGTGAAATTTCTTCTTATTCTATAGTTTGTACTATCAAGCCTATAATTAGTACCATTTGCAAAAAAAAAAAAAAAAAAAAAAAATTCACAAGAAAGGGAAATACTGCAGCAGCAGCAGGCAGGTGGGGGCTGGGAGACAACTCTTCCGTTGGCTTGTCTTTCTTTTACCTTCTCCTTCTCTTCTCCCCTGTTCCCCCCCCCCCCTGTTTTTGTTGTTTTTCTTAGCTCACTTGATTCTACTTTTTCAGCTCTTTCGCCTTTTCCCCTGCTTGTTCACTTCAAGACAATTGCAATAGAAGAAAAGAGCCAAAAGAGGAGGGGAAAAAAAAAAAAAAAAAAAAATGCTCAAAAACGCTCAAAGACGCTATTGCAAAAACGCTGAAAAAAGTTAAAAAAAAAAAAAAATAAATAAATAAATAAAAAAGTCACTGCAAAGACACTGGCGTTTTCACAACGTTCTCCCAACAGCCCATGTGCATGAGGGCCCAAATGCTCATAAAAATAATTCAAATGTTTTGGCGGTATAATGCAATCTAATTCAAGTATTCAGCAAGATGATTTATATATTCAGCAGTATAGTTCCAGTATGAGCTTATATGTTCCACATTTTGTTACTATGAAATTTCTTCTTATTCTATAGTTTATACTATCGAGCCTATAGTTAATACCATTTGCAAAAAACAAAAACAAAAAAAGACCAAAAAAAAAAAAAAAGGATCACAAGAAAGGGAGATACTGCAGCAGCAGCAGCAGCAAGCAGGTGGGGGCTGGGAGACAACTCTTCCGTTGGCTTGTCTCTCATTCACCTTCTCCCTCTCCCCTGTTCCCCCCCTGTTTTTATTGTTTTTCTTAGCTCCCTTGATTCTACTTTTTCAGCTCTTTCGCCTTCATTTACTTTCATTTACTTTCGCTTTTTATTCCATTTTATTTCGTTTTATTTCAATATGTTCATTCCCTTTCCCTTTCTTTTGTTCTATTACTTTTCCTTTGCCTTTTCACTTCCAGACAATTGCAATAGAAAAAAAGCCAAAAAAAAAAAAAAAAACGGTACTTATCTTTTAGTTGTTGTTGAAGTTGGGACAAAAAGGGACACTCACTGCAGCTTGTTGCAGTCAGACGCAGGTACAAACTTCCTCTGGCTTACACCACAAGACAGCTCGGTGAGTGATGAGCAGGGGGGGCGGGGAGGGAAGCTACCTACACCTTCTCATCAGGCCGATCATTCCTCTCAGCTGCAGGGAGAGGGCTCTCAGGATCCTCACGCCGTGCACAGAGCCATTACCAGGCTCCTCCCTCCTCAGATCATTGTTCCTGATCACTAGGAACAGATGATCTCTCTCTACTCTCCTGCCAAAACAGGGATCTGTTTATTTACATTGGAAGATCCCCAGTCTGGCTCTCTGTGGAGCGATCGAGGGTGGCCAGCGGACATTGCGGCCACCGGCCACACGCATCGGCTCCCCCGCCATGCAGCGCGCACGCGCGCCTGCTACAGCTCTTAAAAGAACCAACGTACACCCACGGCGATTTGCGGGAACGAGCCAACCTGCCACCGTATAATGACGGCGGCTGGTCGGAACTTTAAAATGGAACTTTAATGTACTTTTAAAAATGTTCAAGCCTACTTACTTAAGCCAGAGACATACTATGGGGTTATTTATATAATATTCAAGGTACAAATGTGACAAGCATTCACACAGCCGCAACAAAAAAAAAAAATAAATTGCTGTATTTTGTCTAGTATGTTTATTTCTTATGATCATCAGCACCATCTAGTGGCCAAAATGCAGTATTTTCCTATTGAGGTATTTTAGTTAAAATACTGCATTATGGCCACTAGAGGGTGCATACTATTATAGGAAATAATCAAATTAGACACAATACTGTGTTTTTTTTTTAGTTATTATTGCAGCTGTGCACAGATGCACAGATATTTAAATCATAATGATTGGGATACAAAGAAAAACCCCACAGGTAACCTCAGGAGAAATACAGGCTGCTCTGGAAAAAGATGATGTGGTTATTTCTAAGGAGCACAATACGATGATACTTGAACAAAAAAGAGCTGCATGGTCAAGTTGCCAGAAAGAAGCCTTTACTGCACAAGTTCCCCCCAAAAAGCCTGTTTACAATATGCCAAACAACACCTTGACATGCCTCATTGGGCTTTTGTGTGGCATTGGCGCAGTAAAGGCTTCCTTCTGGTAGCTCAACCATGCAGCTCTTTTTTGTTCAAGTATCGTTGAATTGCGCTCCTTAAAAACAACCACACCGTCTTTTTGGAGAGCAGCCTGTATTTCTCCTGCGGTTACCGGTGGGTTTTCCTTTGTATCCTGAGCAATTCTTCTGCCAGTTGTGGCTGCAATCTTTCTTGGTCTACCTGACCTTGGCTTGGTATCAAAAGAGATCCCTAATTTTCCACTTCTTAATAAGTGATTAAACAGTACTGATTGGCATATTCAAGGCTTTGGATATCTTTTTATATCCTTTCCTATCTTTGTAAAGTTTCATTACCTTGTTACGCAGGTCTTTTGACTGTTCTATTCTACCTCCTCATGGCTCAGTGTCTAGCCTGCTAAGTGCATCCATGTGAGAGCTAACAAACTCATTGACTATTTATACACAGACACTAATTGTGATTTAAAAAGCCACAAATGTGAGAAATTAACCTTTAATTGCCATTTTAACCTGTGTGTGCCACCTTCTGTGTCTGTACCAAGGCCAAACATTCCGGGGTATGTAAACTTTTTATCAGGGCCATTTGGGTGATTTCTGTTATCATTATGATTTAAAAAGGATCCAAAAAACAATGTGATAATAAATGGCTTCATGTGATTGCTATCCTTAAGTAAAAGACAATTTTTTTTGGCATGATCAGTAATATTTTCAATATTAATGCCAAAGTTTCACAATTTATGCCAGAGCATGCAAACTTTTGAGCACGGTTGTAGGTGTGAACCCAGCTTAAAACACTATCGAGTCAGATGACACCGGGGAGGGAAAATGGCTAATTGGGCCCAAGTAGGACATTTTCACTTAGGGGTGTACTGTCATGGTTATGCAATAGAGTTTCTCTGTCAGCTTACCTATCTGGTTTTATAACCTCTCCTCTAAGCATGGCCCCACCCCAGGCCCTATCAAGGAACCCTATATTAACCTGTGCACTGCAAGCCAGCAGTGCTGATCAACCAATGTGTGTTAGCCTCCGTGTGTACTTGCTGTGTTTCCTACGTCTGATTCCAGTTACCGACTTTGGCCTGTTCTTAACTATTCCTGTCTGCTCGTGACCTTGACCTTTGGCGTGTCCCCGACCATCCCTGTATGCCTGTGACCCTGAACCTTGGCGTGAACTCTGTTGTCCTTGTCTGCTTGTGGCCCCGACCTTGGCTTGTCCCTTACTTTCCTTGTTTTTTCAGCCTGCTGCCTCCCTCCTCTTCTCCTGTAGTCTACCGTGAGCGTGAGCTGTGAGACCCTGGGGGCCGTGACCTGAAGCCAGACTGCAGCGCAGTCCATCCTCACCACTGGAGGCTCTGGTGAACATCTGCTGGCTCTTAGACTCCGCGCCCTGGGGAATCTATGCTCTAGCTCCCAGTGGGATCTGTGTTGATGATCCAGTAGACCTGCTTCCTGAACCTCCCAGGGTTCAATCCGCAGCAGTCAGTCCTAGGGTCCACTACCTTAGCGGTGCACTTCTGACTCCTACAGAGTGCATCTGTCACCTAGCCTCAAGGTGACTTGACATGTACTCACTTTTGCCGCCAGCAGTTTAGACATTTATGGCTGTGTGTTGATTTATTTTGAGAGGACAGCAAATTTACACTGTTATACAAGCTGCACACTCACTACTTTACATTGTGGCAAAGTGTCATTTCTTCAGTGTTGTCACATGAAAAGATAGAATAAAAGATTTACAAAAATGTGAGGGGTGTACTCACTTTTGTTAGATATTGTATATATACTGTATATATATATGTATATATATATATATATATAACATCATTTTGAGGTTCCTAATAATTTGTATGGAATTTGTTAATGATAACAAGAAAGGCTGAAAAATAGAGCTCCTGCAGCCAGCAACAATAGACCCCCCTAGCAAAAGTAGTCCCTCACAACAACAGTAGAGCCCCTGAAACAAAAGTATCCCCCCCCCCCAGCAACAATAGAACCTTCCAAGGAACAATAGTTTCCCCCCAGCAGCAACAGATCCCCGCAAGAAGCCAAATTCCTCCCCTGGCAACAACAGATCCACCCCAGGAACAACAGACTGCTGCCAGCATCAATGGACCATCCAGCATCCAACAACAGTAGACCCTCCTTAGCAACACTACATCCCCCCCCAGTGACAATAGATTTTACAGTAGCCAGCATCAATGGGCCCTCCAGCACACACCCACCAGCACCCCTTCCCAGTACATACATTCAGTGTTACAGGTGCCACTGCATTTGCCCTAAAAAAATAAAAATAAACCCTATCTATCTATAAATCTATCTATCTATCTATCTATCTATCTATCTATCTATCTATCTATCTATCTATCTATCTATCTATCTATCTATCTATCTATCTATCTATCTATCTATCTATCTATCTATCTAATCATACAGTATCTCACGTGAGTACACCCCTCACATTTTTGTAAATATTTTATTCTATCTTTTCATGTGACAACACTAAATAAATGACAGCTTGTATAATGCCCCGTGCACACGGTCGGACTTTGTTCGGACATTCCGACAACAAAATCCTAGGATTTTTTCCGACGGATGTTGGCTCAAACTTGTCATGCATACACACGGTCACACACAGTTGTTGGAAAATCCGATCGTTCTGAACGCGGTGACGTAAAACACGTACGTCGGGACTATAAACGGGGCAGTGGCCAATAGCTTTCATCTCCTTATTTATTCTGAGCATGCGTGGCACTTTGTCCGTCGGATTTGTGTACACACGATCGGAATTTCCGACAACGGATTTTGTTGTCGGAAACTTTTATCTCCTGCTCTCCAACTTTGTGTGGCGGACAATCCGATGGAAAATGTCCGATGGAGCCCACACACGATCGGAATTTCCGACAACACGCTCCGATCGGACATTTTCCATCGGAAAATCCGACCGTGTGTACGGGGCATTACAGTGTAAATTTGCTGTCCCCTCAAAATAACTCAACACACAGCCATTAATGTCTAAACCGCTGGCAACAAAAGTGAGTACACCCCTAAGTGAAAATGTCCTACTTGGGCCCAATTAGCCATTCCCCCCCCCGATGTCATGTGACTCGTTAGTGTTACAAGGTCTCAGGTGTGAATGGGGAGCAGGTGTGTTAAATTTGGTGTTATCGCTCTCACTCTTTCATACTGGTCACTGCAAGTTTAACATGGCACCTCATGGCAAAGAACTCTCTGAGGACCTAAAAAAAAGAATTGTTGCTCTACATAAAGATGGCCTAGGCTATAAGAAGATTGCCAAGACCCTGAAACTGAGCTGCAGCACGGTGGCCAAGACCATACAGCGGTTTAACAGGACAGGTTCCACTCAGAACAGGCCTCGCCATGGTCCACCAAAGGAGTTGAGTGAACGTGCTCAGTGTCATATCCAGAGGTAGTCTTTGGGAAATAGACGTATGAGTGCTGCCAGCATTGCTGCAGAGGTTGAAGGGGTGGGGGGTCAGCCTGTCAGTGCTCAGACCATACACCGCACACTGCATCAAATTGGTCTGCATGGCTGACGTCCCAGAAGGAAGCCTCTTCTAAAGATGATGCACAAGAAAGCCCGCAAACAGTTTTCTGAAGACAAGCAGACTAAGCACATGGATTACTGAAACCACGTCCTGTGGTCTGATGAGACCAAGATAAACTTATTTGGTTCAGATGGTGTCAAGTGTGTGTGGCGGCAACCAGGTGAGGAGTACAAAGACAAGTGTGTCTTGCCTACAGTCAAGCATGGTGGTGGGAGTGTCATGGTCTGGGGCTGCATGAGTGCTGCCGGGACTGGGGAACTACAATTCATGGAGGAAACCATGAATGCCAACATGTACTGTGACATACTGAAGCAGAGCATGATCCCCTCCCTTCAGAGACTGGGCCGCAGGGCAGTATTCCAACATTGTAACGACCCCAAACACACCTCCGAGATGACCACTGCCTTGATAAAGAAGCTGAGGGTAAAGGTGATGGACTGGCCAAGCATGTCTCCAGACCTAAACCCTATTGAGCATCTGTGGGGCATCTTCAAACGCAAGGTGGAGGTGCGCAAGGTCTCTAACATCCACCAGCTCTATGATGTCGTCATGGAGGAGTGGAAGAGGACTCCAGTGGCAACCTGTGAAGCTCTGGTGAACTCCATGCCCAAGAGGGTTAAGGCAGTGCTGGAAAATAATGGTGGCCACACAAAATATTGACACTTTGGGCCCAATTTGGACATTTTCCCTTAGGGGTGTACTCACCTTTGCTGCCAGCGGTTTAGACATTAATGGCTGTGTATTGATTTATTTTGAGGGGACAGAAAATTTACACCGCTATACAAGCTGTACACTCACTACTTTACATTGTAGCAAAGTGTCATTTCTTCAGTGTTGTCACATGAAAAGATAGAATAAAATATTTACAAAAATATGAGGGGAGTACTCACTTTTGTGAGATACTGTATATGTATGGTATAGCTCAGTCCTTATTGCAAGCTGCTATTACATGATATATTGAATTAGCGATGACTTTTTTGGATGTTTGATTTCCGATTCATTGCTCTGTGTTATTTCACTTTGATCAATTCTCCTTGCCATACTGAATAAGATCACTTGTATTTTTTTTTACATAATTTGATAGCCATCTTCCCAAATAATCTTCTGCTGCGCTGACTGATCATATTTCTCTTTCAGAGAATCAAGGAGCTAGAAGAGAGATTAGAGTTCCAGAGAAGACAGATAAAAGAATTAGAAGAAAAGGTAATTTAGCAGACTAATTCTATTATTTTGTCATATTGAGGAAGGACATCTTCAGGATGATTTATGAGAACTTGAAGAAAAGACGTGCGCCTACGCTCTCCATAGCAACCAGTCAGATTCTGGTTGTGTTTAGTGACATGTTTGAATATGACAGCTAATCCTGATAGGTTTGATGGCCTTCATTAGTTCTAAATCTGATGTAGATTGCTGTAATGTGTGTTTTTATGATATCACTTTAGGCATTAATAAGGTCAATTGACTAACTCACAAACTATTTTCATTACCATGCATAATCCATCACCATTTATCATCAAAGGTTATTTTTTAACTTCCCCAAATTGTATTATTGCATGAATTAGCTGAATTCATTACATGCACACTATGTTATTCATTTTTAAGTGATTTTGTATTTAAGAGGTGTGTTTATAAAAAAAAAATGCATAACTCTCCATCCATCAAAACCGCTTGTAAATTTGTTCTGTGTGAATGGGCAAAATCGAATGTTTCCAGGTTATATTCCCTGCAATCTGAATGTACGCATGCGGAAAATACTGCATTATGACCAAAAGATGGCGCTGTGGGGCATACTTATTAGCTATGATAGTCAGCACCATCTAGTGGCCATATACAGCATTTTCCACATTCACGCATTTGAACTGCACAGATTATAGCGTGGAAACATTTGATTTTGCCCCATTTGCACAGAACAAATTTCCATGCAGTTTCAATGGACAAACAGCTATATAAAACCCTAAAAGTAAATTAAGAATGGTTACACAGGTAATTGCTCTTTCCAATACCGCTAGGACCACTAGTTTCTGATTGGGGTTATTCTGAGATTCCATGAGGGCCAGTGGTGGCTGGTGCTCAATATTTCGGGGGGGCGCGGCAAACCAAGGACACCTCCCCCCCATGCACGGGAGACGCACAGGAAGGTGGTGAATAGCCCCTCCCCTCTGCGCGGGAGACGGATGGGAAGACAGCAATCCCCGACACCCCCCCCCCAGTCATAAGACTCCCTGGCCAATCGGGTCTCGGGACCCGCTTCCTGATTGGCCAGGAGGATAATCAGGAAGACAATAGAGAATATTAATTTGCTTTGTGACACAACTGGGTGGGCTCAGGGCGCAGTGTTCTGCGCCCCGAGCCCACCCTCTTTTGAAGCCAATTAGAGCCTCCGGCTTTAATCACTTGCTTAAAAAAAAAAAAAAATTCAAATCCATGCGTCCGGCACCCTGCAAGCGGTACCCCTTCGCCCCGTATGGAGGGGCCGCCACTGAGGGGTCTAATGAGGAGAGCACTACAAGGGACCGTTGAAGGTAGAGATTCAATGCCATAAGGAATAGAGGATTTGGGTGGCTGGATGGCAAGTTCATTCCTGAAGAAATTACTGCACCCTTATGCAATATTTAGGTATGTGAATGGAACATTTTGATGAGGAATATATAAGGAGGTCAGTGCCAGTAAAAAAACATCTAGTGAAGTTCACCTAATGCCTCCAACTGCTGTGCCTGATAAGGTTAGTGCGATATGAGTCTTCTGGTAGTTTTGTGTTCTGGGAGTTGGACCCAGGCATGGTCTATAAGAGTGACTACCGTTACTGGACACCAGTAAAGCACCTAAAGCTGCCCATAGTATTATATACCGATCAAACATGCACACATTATCCGGTCATCAAATACATTTTTTATATCATTAAAAGTGGATCTGTCGTGCTGGTGGCCGGGGGGGGAGCGTGATAGACTTCTCTTTTGGGTTGACCTCTGACAACTTCAAGCTCCTTCTCGTTATGAATCCAATGTCTTTCTTCCTTGGCCATAAAGTGGTCACTGGTCATGTGATTTCCGCACATGTACATTGGAGTTATAATATCCTCATATACATGAAGCTTTATTATCTTACAGATGCTATGAAAGGACTGAGAGTGTACAGTGCACTACACATGTGCCACAGACAGGATACAAAAAAATGCTAAGAGATAGAAAGGAAATTTTTTGGCAGAAGAGACTTACAAGGTTTCCAACTTTTTTTTTCCTTGATATTGACAAGTAGCTTTCCACTCTGAGCACCTCCTCTCCACTGCCACTTGAACAATGTTTGCTGGGGGAAAGCCAAGCCATCCTCACTCACAAGCTCAGTGTAGGAACAAGAAGCCATCGCACACTGGAGAGATCACTAACATCCCCTTTATTGTAAAAGACATCCACAGACATAGTAATAGCAATCCCCACAGAAGGACTTTCCCCTCTTAACATGTTTCACCCAATAGGGCTCTTCAACTAAGCCATATTGGGTGAAACCTGTTAAAGGGGGCAGTCCTAGGGCAGGGACTACATACACTATGTCTATGGATATCTTTTACAATAAACAGGATGTCAGTGATCACTTCAGTGCATGGTGGCTTCTTGTTCCTACCATTTTTTTTTTACACTTAAAGTGGACCTTTGGCTCCCAAACACAAAAATCTAAATCACTTGCATCTCTGCATGCTCATCTCTAAACATCATTAAGAATTTGTACACATAAGGAGTTTTTTTTTTTGAATCTTTCAATTTTGTTCTCTCACTTGCTGTTTTCCAATAGGCTTTGCTTACATAGCCAGGGCCTTATAGGTGCCCCCAGGGAGGGCTACATGACCCGTGCCTTCCAGCGAGATCTTGCTTTGTTTTTCACATGCCAATATCATACAACACATGTGCCGATCTTGCACATGCACAGTAGAAGATCTGGTGTGGTCTGTTATTGAATAACAAACCATAACAAGTCCCCTAAGGCGCATGTTGGGTCACATCAGCAAAAAAAAAAGAAAGAAAAAAAAAGCAAATTGGAGATTTGGGGGAAACTGAGAGCAATAGAATGGACATTTCTGAGTTAAGAATGCATATATATATATATATATATATATATATATATACACTGTATTTATTGGCGTATAACACGCACTTTTTCACCCTGAAAATCAGTTGCAAATAACGTGTGCGTGTTATATTGCACCGATACTGCAATTTGGGCTGCCTAGGAGGGAACGGCGAGGGGGGCGGGACAAGAGCCGTCAGATTACATACAGGAGAATCTCCTGTTTACTCAGCGGCCTCTGTAATAGGAAGTCCCATCTCCTGGGCCGGCATTGGACCACTGTTCTGTCTATCATAGAAGCCGGTCCAGGAGGCAGGACTTTGTATTAAAGAGGCCGCCGAGTGAACAGGAGATTCTTGCTGTATGTACTGTGACAGGGTTCATCCCGCCCCCCTCCCTGTCCCCTCCGAAGCAGCAGTAATCTGAGGTGAGGCAGCAGATGGGCACTGATCAGGCTGCATTCATGGCAATGGTGAGGCTGCAAATGGATATTGATCAAGCTGCATTGATGGCCAATTGTGAGGCTGCAGATTGGCAATGGCGAGGCTGCATTGATGGGCACTGACCCTTATTATGCTTCAAAGTTCTTTATTCAAAATGTAAAACTTCCCTCCTAAAATGAAAATGCGTGTTATATGCCTGTGCGTGTTATATGCCGATAAATACGGTATTTTTTTTTTTTAAATCAGAGTTTAGTGACCTTTTTTGTACCAGTCCTGAGAATGATTATCCTGGGTTCCCACAAATATTATGAATTTGATGTGACGGCCACATCCTGAATATGGGCACTATGCTTTAAAGCACTAGTCTCCAAGCTTTGTAAACCAAGGGCCAGTTTACTGCCCTTCAGACATTGGGGGGAACTGGGCTGTTGCCATTGGGAGTAGTAGAACATGCCCCAGTGTCAGTGGTAGTAAACAATGTCTCAGGCTTGGTGGTCAGTGGGAGTAAAAAATTACATAGTGCTGCCTGTACATCACTGGTATTAGTAGGAGGAATAGTGCCCCATTGTTGATGTTAGTGGAAGTGAGAGGAACAATGCCCCAATGGCCGGATATAGGCAAGCGCTTTAAAGGAAGGTGAAAGGCTTTCATTACATTGGTGGCCTGATTCAGGATAATTTAGTGGATAGAAAGAATGTTGCATTATGGAACTGATTCAGGCCACTGGTTTATTTTATCTTAGACGAAATCTAGTGGTAAAGTGTTGTTTTGTAGACCCATCTTTACATCTCAGCTGTGCTGTACTTCCAATATACGTATGTATTGCTATGAATGAAGAGAGTCTCAATGTGTAATGTTGACTCCATCCAATGTTTCAATGCCGCTGTGATATTTTCCTGACAAAGAGATGTTGTAAATTCTATTTTTTTTTTCTCTCCCCTTTTTCCAGTTTTTATTTTTGTTTTTATTTTTTTCATTAGCTTTTATCCTATGGTCCTAGATGGTCTGCACATCGTGCCTGGTAAGTGTCAAATTGTAGCTTCTAACTATGAGATGCTGTGCTTTGTTTATTTGTTTGTTTGTTTAGGCCTCATTCACACAGCCAATTACATACAGGTGATTACCGTATATACTCGAGTATAAGTTGAGTTTTTCAGCACATTTTTTTGTGCTGAAAGTGGCCCCCTCGACTTATACTCGAGTCAAGCACTTTTCTGCAGCAAAAAATTTCATTTTCTGAACCAACTTTGGGGCACTTTATCTCAGGGCACTTTATGCTAGGAACTCCAAACCCATTTGAACTGGTACCACAACATATCCAAAGCTGAGGTTCCTAGCACTAAGTGGCCCCGAGATACGGGGCCCCAAAATCGGTTCGGAAAATGTCATTCTCTGCTGCAAAAAAGTGCTTGACATTTTCTGAACCAATTTTTGGGGCCATGTATCTCAGGGCCACTAGGTGCTAGAAACCCCAGCTTTGGATATTTTATGGGCTAGTTCCACTGAGTTTGCACACCAAATTTGGGGTTCCTAGCACTAAGTGGCCCCGAGATACGGGGCCCCAAATTCGGTCAACTGTGTCCATCTGCAGCAATGTCTTTTCGGGACCCTTTGGGTCCAAAGACTCCAAATTTTGGCTGCAGCTAGGGGGCATCTAGGAACCCTTAACTACAGAGTTTGAAGTTCGGGGGACCTATGGCTGCAAATGGGCACAGTGAGGCTGCAAATGGGCACAGTGAGGCTGCAAATGGGCATTGTTGACCCTCTTTTCCACTTACAGTAGCTGTGCATTTCTCACCCTCGTCTTATACTCGGGTCACTAAGTTTTTCCCATTTTTTTGTGGTAAATTAGGGCCTCGACTTATACTCAGAACGACTTATACTCGAGTATATACGGTATATACATTTAGAGGACATTTCTAAACACATATACATGTAAATAGCATATTTTACACTGAGACTTTACTTGCCTTCAGGTATTTGCGCTTACCAAAATAGAGATCTGTGCACCCGAGAGGCGGATTAAATGCTTCCAAATGCTTGTAAACTAATGTTTAAATGCCATGCTTACCAGATTGATTTCAGGACTCAGTCTGGGAAGGACACTGGAACAAACTATGAATTTCAGAGCAGAAAATGGAAGAACTCCTTGAAATGCATATTGACCATGGGTTTGTTTTTTATCAACTAACACTAAATAAAACAAATGCTGGAGATTAGAGCCCGCAGCGCTGATCAAGCAGGGAAAATATGATAGGGCGGTTGTACAGAAGTTGATCAGTAGACCAACTTTTGTACAACCAGCCTGCACATACATAGATTGAAATTCGGACGTCCCTGCTGAACTGGCTGAATTTCAATCCATATACGATTGGCTTCATAGCAGACACAGAGATCAAGATATCGCTCTTATTGTATTGAATGTAAAGAGGTGCTGTAAATATCAACTTAATAAACTAAACTAAATTAAATTTTTTTTATAAATGTTCAATTTGTGGTGCTTGTTTTAAATTATTGTTTGTATCATTATTTTATCATGACTAATTTTCTATTCTCGTCTGTTCTTCCCTCTTCTCTGCTCCTCCCTCTCTTTTTTTAATTCAATGTTCTGTGTCCTTCATCTCATATTGTTCTTCCCTCTGTGTCTCTCCTCTTGTCTCTTCTCTGTCTCTCCTCTTCCACCTTGCTTTTTCTTTTTTTGATGGCTTCTCTTTACCTTCTCCCTTTTCTGTGTCTTTTCTTTCTCTCCTTAACACTTTTTTTTCCCACTCAATGTGTCTCTCTCCCTCTTTGTCCTCCTCACTTCTTTCTTTTTATCTATTTCTCTCTCTCTCTCTCCCTTGGTTTCTATTACTCTCTTTATGCCCCTTTCCTTTCTTTTATCCCTTTCAATTATCTCCTTCTCCCTTAATTTGTCTATATGTATGTCTCTCTTTTTATGCACCCCATCCACACTTGTACTTTTTTTCTTAATTCTTTCCTTCTCTCTCTCCATCTCTATCTCTCCCTCACTCTTTGGATGCCGAATCATTCTCACTATGCTTCTGCCTTCCTCTGCCTCATCTCTTTTCTCAATTCAATCCTTCCTTTTTTTTCCTTTTCTCTCTCTCTTCCTCTCTCTATGTCTGTCTTACTTTCCCTATCTATGCCTTTCTCACTCTTTCTTTCTCTCTCTCTATTTATCTATTCAAACATCACTCTCTTTCTTTATCTATCCATTCCTTTCTATCTTTCTCTATTTATTCATTCCCTCTCTCCCCTTCTCTCTCTCCTCTTCTCTTTCCCTCTCTCTTCCTCTCTCTCTCTCCATTTCTCTCTCTCTCTTCCTCTCTCTCTTTCTCCCCCACCCTCTGCCTTTCTCTTATTCTTCTCTCTCTCTGTCCTTTCTTCCTCTTTCTCTGTCTGTCTCGTCCTCCCCCTATCTCTTGCTCTATCTCTCTTACTTTCTCTCTCTCTTTCGTTCTCTTTCATTCTTTCTTTATCTCTCATTCTCTTGTTCTTTCTCTCTCGTTCTTTCTTTATTTCTCTCTCTCTCTCTCTATCTATTAAAATCTCTCTTTCTTTATCTATCCATTCCTTTCTGTCTTTCCCTATTTATTCATGCTCCCTCCCTTTCTCTATCCATCTCTTTCTCCCTCTCTCCCCCCTCTCCCGCCCCCTTTCCCTCCCCCTTCCTCTCTCCCCTTTCACTCCCTCTCCCCCCCTCTCTCTCAAACTCTCCCCCTCTCCCTCACTCTCCCCCCCTCTCTCTCTCTTTCTCACTCTCACACTCACTCTCTCTTCCTCTCCCTCCATCTCCACCCTCACTCACTCTCTCTCTCCCCTCTCTCTCTCCCCCTCTCTCCCTCTCCCCCCTCTCTCTTTCTCTCCCCCACTCTCATCCCCTCACTTGCCCCCCTCTCTCTCCCTCCCTCTCTCTCTCTCTCCCTCTCTCACCCTCACCCCTTCTCTCTCTTTCTCTCCCTCTCCCTCTCTCTTTCTCTCTCACTCTCTCTCTTTCTCTCTCTTGCCCCCCCTCCCTTTCCCTTCCCCTCTCTGTCCCTCTCCCCCCTCTCTCTGTCTGTCTCGTCCTCTCCCTATCTCTTTCTCTCTCTCTTTGTCCATTTTATTCTTTCTTTCCCTCTCCTTCTTTCTCATTCTCTCTCGTTCTTTCTCTCTCCCCCTCTCTCTCTCTCTTTCTTTATTCATCTCTTTCTCTCTTTCTCTCTCCCTCCCCCTCTCCCTCTCCCTTTCCCTCCCCCCTTCCTCTCTCCCCTTTCACTTCCTCTCTCCCCCCTCTCTCTCAAACGCTCCCCCTCTCCCTCTCTCTCTCCCCCCTCTCTCTCTCTTTCTCACCCTCACACTCACTCACTCTCTCTTCCTCTCCCTCTCCCTCCATCTCCACTCTCACTCGCTCTCTCTCTCCCCCCTCTCTCTCCCCCTCTCTCCCTCTCCCCCCTCTCTCTTTCTCTCCCCCTCTCTCTCTCACTCTCATCCCCTCTCTTGCCCCCTCTCTCTCTCCCTCCCCCTCTCTCTCTCTCTCTCTCTCCCCCTCTCTCCCCCTCTCTCACCCTCACCCTTTCTCTCTCCCTCTCCCTCTCTCTCACGCTCTCTCTTTCTCTCTCTTGCCCCCCCCCCCTCTCCCTTTCCCTCCCCCTCTCTGTCCCTCTCCCCCCTCTCTCTGTCTGTCTCGTCCTCTCCCTATCTCTTTCTCTCTCTCTTTGTCCATTTTATTCTTTCTTTCCCTCTCCTTCTTTCTCTTTCTCTCTCGTTCTTTCTCTCCCCCCCCTCTCTCTCTCCATTCCTCTCTTTCTCCCCCACCCTCTCTCTTTCTCTTCTTCTTTTTCTGTCTCTTTTTTGCTTTTTCTCTGTCTCATCTTTCTTTCTTTCTTTCTTTCTTTCTTTCTTTCTTTCTTTCTTTCTTTCTTTCTTTCTTTCTTTCTTTCTTTCTTTCTTTCTTTCTTTCTTTCTTTCTTTCTTTCTTTCTTTCTTTCTTTCTTTCTTTCTTTCTCTCTTTATCCTTCCCTCCTGTGCCCCTCCACACAATGTATGTCAGCTGTAGCCTGGTTCAGTATGATATATCGCTGCCTGTGAATGGGCTGGATGGTACTGACGGACTGAAGTGTATGATATCAAGGCCAAAACTTTTAAACACATTTTTTACTGACTTCCACTTCTGTGGTGCTTTGCTGGATACTCACAGCAATTTGTGTGCTAAAGATTAAAAAAAAAAAAAAAACACAGCGAAAGCTGAGAACTTTAACTGAAAAAAACAGATCTAATGATTCAGGATAAATGGACACCCTGATTTCCTGCTAGGCAGGCAGTGTATTGCTTCTGTATAGAAGTGCATTTATCTTGTGTTCAGCTCTTACATCAATTTGCATCATGTGTACGAACAATGGGACAAGAACAGAACTCAGCCCCCGGCTTCATCCACATGGTCCCTCCACCCTACAAAAGTTGCAAAGTCACAACTCCCAGGCCTTCAATTTGCTGGGATCACCACTGTTTTAGCTGAGTGAATAACTCATATTTTAACAAACTTTAAAATAAAATCCTACAGATGCTTTAACAGAGAAATATATATTCTAACAAGGAAAGCACAAACAATGTACTACGAGTCTCCTCCGTACAATACATTGCATCGAGCTACGAATAAAAAGGTTTTTTTTTTTCCTGCAAGAAATGATGGGACAATGTCACACAAATGTAATGAAGTTTGTTAGAACACAGAAAGTCGTAAAGAACAGCACAACCACAAGACAAGAACGTTTAGGAAATGGACGTTTTATGACGGTTTTTAAGGAGGTGCATATTTAAGACAGGTAAGAACACTTTAATTCTAATATTCTTAAAGCCCAACTCTAGAAAAAAAAATCACTCTTGTAATGCACCCTCCCCCAAAGGTTAATTTCACTTTTTGTCTAGGGATAGAGGATTAAAGAGGTTACATAGTTACATAGTTAGTCAGGTTGGAAAAAGTCCATCCAGTTCAACCAAAAAAAAATCAAATAAAAATACAATCCCTTATACACAATCCTTCACCTACAGTTGATCCAGAGGAAGGCGAAAAACCCCAACAAAGCATGATCCAATACAGCAGGGGAAAAAATTCCTTCCTGATCCCCCAAGAGGCAATCGGATTTTCCCTGGATCAACTTTACCTATAAATGTCAGTACCCAGTTATATTATGTACATTTAGGAAAGAATCCAGGCCTTTCTTAAAGCAATCTACTGAGCTGGCCAGGACCACCTCTGAAGGGAGTCTATTCAACATTTTCACAGCTCTTACTGTGAAGAAACCTTTCCGTATTTGGAGATTTTTTTTCCTCTAGATGTAAAGAGTGCCCCCTTGTCCTCAGTGTTGACTGTAAAGTGAATAACTCAACACCAAGTTATAGTTAGCTATATGGACCTCTTATGTATTTGTACATGTTGATCATATCCCCCCTTAATCTCCTCTTCTCAGGAGGGAATAAATTCAGTTCCTCTAATCTTTCCTCATAGCTGAGCTCCTCCATGCCTCTTATTAGTTTGGTTTTCCTTCTCTGCACTCTCTCCAGTTCCCCGATATCCTTTTTGAGAACTAGTGCCCAAAAATGAACTGCATATTTCAGATGAGGTCTTACTAATGATTTATACAGGGGCAAAATTTTGCCTTCCTCTGGATCAACTGTGGGTATAGGTTTGTGTATATGGGATTGTATTTTTATTTTTTTTTTTGGTTGAACTTGATGGACTTGTTTTCAACCTAACTATGTACTTATGTAAAATGACATTTCTCTCTCTTTCTCTGGAGTCCATATCTCTCTCAATACAAGAAAGGACTTTGCTCGCTTTGGAAACCGCAGCTTGGCATTGCATGTTATTATTGAGTTTATGATCTACTTAAACCAGATCCTTCTCCACTATGGATCCCCCCAGTTGTACTCCCCTGAGTATGTATGATGCATGAATATTCTTAGCCTCCAAGTGCAGAACTTTACATTTATCATCATTAAACCTCATTATTTGCCACTTAGTTGCCCAATTAGACAGTGCATTGAGGTCGGCTTGTAAATTGGAGACATCCTGTAACAACGTTATTCCACTGCATATCTTGGTGTCATCTCCAAAGAAAGAAACAGTACTTTTAATCCCAGACCCAATATCATTTATAAAGATATTAAAAAGTAAGGGTCCCAGCACTGAACCTTGGGGTACACCACTGATAACCCTAGACCATTCAGAGTAAGAATCATTAACCACTACTCTCTGAATTCGGTCTTTTAGCCAGCCATTTACAAATTGATCTTGCTAAGCCTGTAGACTTTACCTTACACATTAGCCATGTGTGGGGAACTGTGTCAAATGCTTTTGCAAAATCCATGTATACCACGTCCACAGCCACCTCTTTGTCCAAGTATACCACGTCTACAGCCACCCCTCTGTCCAAGGTTTTACTCACCTCCTCATAAAAAGAAATCAGGTTTGTCTGACAACTTCTGTCTTTAATGAATCCATGCTGTCTGTTGCTTAAAATATTTTGTTCCAGCAAGAACTCATCTATGTGGTCTTTTATTAAACTCTCCAGTATCTTCTCGACTATAGAAGTTAAACTAACATGTCTATAGTTACATGGCAAAGACTTTGATCCTTTTTAAATATGGGCACCACATTGACCCTGCGCCAATCCAGTGGTACCATTCCAGTCATTAATGAGTCCCTAAAAATGAGAAACAATGGCCTTGAAATGACAAAGCTTGGTTCTTTTAGGATCAGTGGGTGGATGCCATCTGGCACAGGTGCTTTATCCATCTTTATTCTGTCTAAATACTTCTGGACCATATCACTTTTGTATGCTGGTTGTAAACTTCTGAAAAAAAAAAATCATATACAGGAAGTACTCCCCATAAGAATACTAGGGGACTTTAGGGGCAACCGATCAAAAAAATAATATTATAGAAGATAGAAATGTATTAATTATATAACATATGTGGTGCATACATCACCATAATCCATTGCATAAAAAAGACAAGAACAGAATTATATACCATCTGAAGGCAAATCCTTCAATGTTAAGCCCAATGCGTTTCTGGACCTATGTAGAGTCCTTTCTTCAGGGGCATTACATGCAGAGTAGTACTCCTATATAGTATTCTATAATGAGATAAAATCACACATCAGAATCAACACCAGGGTCAGAAAAAAAAAAAAACCTTGCAAGACAAAGGCGCAATGAGCTAGTATCTATCGCATACCAGCGTATTATGAAATATTTACCTCAGAATGATGCCCTGAATCGGCGTCGGCACTCCAAGTACACGGCGGACATCTTCCACCAGAGTTACTTCCAGGTTCGCAGCTCCGACACTGTGATTGGCCGGAGCTACGATGATGTCACTCCTGCGCATGCACGTGGGAGCCACCGGTCACGGCATGAGTCCTGAAGAAACTGCACCAGCAGCCCGTTTCTTCAGTGCGCATGCGCCGATGAGGTCGGCAACAGCGCATATACTGAACATCTCCTAAAATGTGCTAGTTTAGGAGATATTCATGGTACCTACAGGTAAGTCTTATTATAGGCTTAACTGTAGGTAAAAGTGGTGTAGCAGAGTTTACAACCACTTTAAGGAGCCCCCCGAAGCTGCTCTCTAAGCTGTGCTACATTTGTACTTAACTGGACCCTCCTCAGCGTACCATAAAGCGTTAATGTCCCTGTATTGTATGTGATGACACCAAGGCTTTGCCTACAGACCAGAGCTTTGGGCAGAGGAGGAGAACACCATCAGAGCTAGGAATCAGATAAGTCTCTTCCCTAGACATAACAAGCAATTAACCCTTGCAGTGTAAGCGGTGGGGGTAGTTTTTTTATTTTCCTGGATTTGGGCTTTAAAGCCCAATTGAATTTTCAGCTTAAATTGGCTAAATGTTTTCCATGTGCATCGACACAAAAGCTGTGCAAAGCATCACACTTTATTTTCTATATAAAGGAACAATGGAGTAGAAAGGCCTGTCCCTTGCCAGGATGCTGCAGAGAAGAACCTTCTCTAAAGCAGTGTTTCTCAACTCCAGTCCTCAAGGCGCACCAACAGGTCATGTTTTCAGGATTTCCCTCAGATTAAACGGCTTTAGTAATTACTAAGGCAGTGAAACTGATCAAATCACCTGTGCAAAATAGTGAAAATCCTGAAAACATGACCTGTTGGTGCGCCTTGAGGACTGGAGTTGAGAAACACTGCTCTAAAGAGATCTGTCATCCCCCTGATGAGTCAAAGCTGGAGCTCTCCAAATAGCAATGTTTATAGGTCTAACTTAGCAAGGGGCATGTCTAACCTTTGAATAAAGGCGACTACTTCCAGGCAGAGAGCTGGCGCTTTTCTCTGCAGCATGCTGGCAGAGGACAGGTTTTTCTACTTGGTTGTGGCTGCTTTCTAAAAAACCAACTGTAAAACTTTGCAAAAGTTTTGGTTTGATGCACCTTTAGCATTTAGCAGATTAAAATTGTATTTAGCAGATTTAAACGGAACGGTTTTGATTACCATACATACCAACGTTGAAGAACAAATAGTGTAGGTGCCAGGTGTACCAAACCAGTCACCAGCATGCATTTTTAAATGATATCCGAACCCAAGAACAAAAATATTATAAATTGCAGTTTATCAGTCCTTAGAAATGGTGGCGGCTCGTCCATTAGGGGACCACGGGCGCCGCTCCCTTCTCCATGCGTCCATGGAACCATGGATTCCAATGAGGGGGGGGGGGGTTAAGCATGTGATTAGAGCCAGATGTTCTAATAGGCTTCAAAAAAGGGTGGGTTAGGGGGCACAGAGCACTGCATTGCAAGCCCACCCAGTTGTGTCACAATAGTGAATAGTGGGGCAACTTCTATACAAAATAGTGTGTCTATATATATATATATATATATAGGTATATATATATATATATATATATATATATATATATATATAGGTATTTTTGTCTCACTACAGTAATTGCATTTAATATTAGAAATAAAAAGGGCCCTTTCCCACCTGTATGGTCCTATTCAACGTGGTAACACACATACGGCAACCTGCACTGCCCATCAAGGTTGTATTGCTCATTAATGTGCATTGCATTAGGCCGGCCCATTCTTTCAATGGGCTACCAGCTCATCACAATGTACCTAGAAATGAACTTGCACCAAACCAGCAAACATTATGGTGATCTGTAATGCAGGTGGATTGGGCGTCCACTGGTTTGGTATATTGGAGTCCTATTAAAAATGAATATGTATGTATTGCTCTGCATTATGCTGACATGCATTTCAACCTGCATTAATGTAAACACATCGATCTATACGGGGCCTAATGGTTTTGCTATTAGTCCCATTACACGTAGTTATGGCCCTGCACCACACAGATGCTTTTTTTATCTAAAGGAGATTGTAGAATCACATTGTAATCTGTTTGAGCAGCTTGATTTCTGCTTACAACTTATCAAACCCGAAAGTTCTAAATGTTTGTTTTTTAAAATTTGCAGTTGCATAGCACAAACTTAAAGAGGAACTGCAGTCGGCTCACATAATTTGTAATAAAAACATCTTTTGCCATTCTGAAGCTTCTCTCCAACCACTCTGCATATTATTTTATATATACTGTGATACTTGCCAAATATGCTGCAGAATTCTCCCTCCACTGAGTCTGGCGGCAGCCATTATAACTGTGGGCAGCTGAAGCTGCTGCCTGTTCATTTCCTGGATTTACAGACACACACCTCCAGCTCTGCCGCTCTCATTGGCCCTCTAATGACTCATCCCCCCTCCCTTCCTGGCAAACTCTCAGAAGAGTGAGAGAGAGTTGTGCATGATGTCAAAAGCCTAGGCTAATGACCAGACAAGGAACAGGAAGTGGGCTGTATAAGGGATTTACTGGAAGAAAAAAATGTTTTACTATCCAAAGTTAAAACAACAACAAGGGCAGAAGATTTAATAGATGGAAAGATGAAAAAAATACTGAAGTTTCTCTTTAATAATCTAGACCTCGTGTTTTAACTTGGTATAACCACAAGAGGGCAGTATGATCCAACATGATCTGCAGTTTAAGATTTGAGTGATCTTCAGAAAACATCATTGCATAGGACTTTTGGGTACATGTATCTGGATCCTTACATATTTTTAAATTAAAGGGTCAGGCCACACAAAACTGATATATTGGCTTTTGGTTGAAAGTCAAACCACCAGGCAATTTCTTACATACCCAGGGGCTCTGTTGGAATTAAATCTGGGCTTGTGAAGGATTCCCACTGTTTTTTATTTGATATTATATTGAGAAATTAAACAGGAGAAGGTGGGCAGGAACATCTAAAGCTTTTAGGTCATACTGCTGGAGTATCTAATGCATGTAGAAAGCTACTTGGGCCACTGAGTTCCACCTAGAATTTCATTATTACTTTCAAGCAGATTGGCCTGTTATAAACTGTAATGTGTGCGCCATGCACCTCTTGTATTGTGGATGCAGTTTTGTATACCAAATACAATCAAATTTTTTAGTAGTTTATTGATATTGGGATCTGGTTCCTTGGTACTGCCTGTCCTTACCCAGCTGCCCATGTCACAGCGCTTAATACTAAAGAGCATTGGTTGCATGTTTAGAGGTGATCACTTTGTAATCCTTTACGAACCTTGCGCTTAAATGACCACTGGCCTGCAGAAAGCAGATGGGGGTCAGTTGTACATTAGTGTATATCCACTAAGGTAGTGGTCTCCAAACTGCGGCTCAGGGGCAGAATGTGGCCCTTTGCTTGCCTTTAACCATAACCAGCCCTTTGGGTACCATTCCTCCCACTGACAGCAATGATGGAGTACCATTCCTCTCACTGACACCAATGAAGGGTCACCATTCCTCCCACTGACACCAATGAAGGGTCACCATTTCTCCCACTGACACCAATGAAGGGTCACCATTTCTCCCACTGACACCAATGAAGGGTCACCATTCCTCCCAGTGACACCAATGAAGGGTCACTATTTCTCCCACTGACGCCAATGATGGGTCACCATTCCTCCCACCGACACCAATGATGGGTCATCATTTCTCCCACTGACACCAATGATGGGTCACCATTTCTCCCACTGACACCAATGATGGGTCACCATTTCTCCCACTGACACCAATGATGGGTCACCATTCCTCCCACTGACACCAATGATGGGGTATGATGAATGCAGAGTATATATATATATATATATATATATATATATATATATATATATATATATATATATATATATACGTTCAGCGTTCTACATTCAGCGTAGCCTATATATACAGTGTAAACTCTATATTCAGTAAGTACAAGCAGTGTATTTTATATATATATATATATATATATATATATATATACTTTGCATTCAGCGTAGCCTATATATACAGTGCATTCAGCGGTGTACAGTTTCTAAGACAGTGCAGGCGGTGTACACAGTATATAATACACAGTGCGGTGTTAAAATTTAAAAAAAAATACCCATCATGTCCGGAAGGCCTCCAAGGAGAGGCAGACGCTCACAAGCCACTAAAAGAGGGCAAGCAGCCTCTGAAGTAATATTTAACAGCAGGGACCATTCCTGCACCCAACAAGAGTAACTGTGAGGGGCTACCGTGTTCTGTTACCACTAACATGTAAGGCCCAATTTTTCAGCAGAGTATATAGTGCAGTCTGTATAGTATATATACTGCAGTTCAGTGTATATAGTGCAGTCCGTATAGTATAAATATTGCAGTTCACAGTATATAGTGCACTCAGTGTAGTACCGTATTTATCGGCATATAACACGCACTTTTTTCCCTTAAAATCAGGGGAAAATTGTGGGTGCATGTTATACACCAATCCCTGCTATCTCTGAGGGAAAAGGAGCGAGCGCCGCTGAATTACATAGAGCCACAATCTCCTGTGTAACGGCACTCCGTCATAGAATTATACCCGATGCTTACACTAACTCACAAATTCTGCTTACCATCCATGTAAGCTAGGACGGGAGATGGTTGTATTAATCATGCTGGTTTGTTACAATTATGGTATAACATTCTGTCTAAACCATCTCACAGCCAGCTTCATCTATTTTAAAACTATCCCCATCTAGTTCCTCCCCGCGAGGTTCCGTACTACATAGACAGCACTGGTTTTCGTCTGCTGACAGTACTAGGCATTAGAATCGGCTGGACAGCGCCCATGGGCCCTACAAGTCAGCTGACTCCTCATACAGACGTACATCATAAGCGGAACCAGCGCCATCTAATCTCTTAAAAAATGGCCACTGCATTAACATCCATTAGACTTCGAGAAAATGGCCGCCCAATACCGGCCAATATTAAAATATTTAAGGACACTGTTTTAGCCTGTACTTATCCTCTGATGAAGTCACGTGTGGTGTGACGTCACGCGTAGGGACGGGACAGGCTGCAATTCACTATCAGAGGCTTACGAGCTCGCTGCTCGTCGGATTTAATGACTGTTTTTAAATCTTAAATGTGAGTACCTTATTTTTTGAATAAAAAGAAGCAATTTTTACCAAACGAGATTACACTATTGGGTCTCTTCCTGCTTTATCATCCTTTACATCCCCCCACACTCCAACTGAGGGAACCCCAACCTGGGATCTAGATCGGTGAGGGACGCGCTGGAGCCCCTAGGTGAATGATACAAAAGCTCTTCTGGTTACATGCTTTTGCCCTATTACCTTAAGGTAAGGGGCCATTACCCTCTTGAGTGTCTGCACACGAAGAAGCACCTGATGTGATTCACTATTGCACTTTAATTGCAACGTGTGCATGCTAGGACGTTGCTTTCACAAATTTACACTTAAAAGGACTTTTTTTTGCTTTGAGAAAGTTTTTCTATTGTTTTCAGCTATATATATATATGTTTTAATTTTTTGGACACTTATCGCATCTATTTTTGTTGATGTTTTGTACCATATTTTTAAAGAAAAATTGGCGTGGCGTTCATCTTAATATTCATACCAGACCCGAAGGGCCTGGTATTGACTGGGGGGGGGGGGACCCACGCTGTTTTTTGAAATTATTTTTAATGTATATTGCCAGGATCTGGCAATACATTACAGCCGTGAGCAATTTTAAATGACATTTTTTCCCTTAGAAATGTAATTTTACTGCGGTACTTTTCTAAACATGGGGAAAATGCACTACTTTACAGGCAGACTAAGGGGACCCCCAGGCATGGTAATTAAAGGAATATTTCATTTTTATTGTTTCACTTTAATCATTATTAAAATCACTGCTCCTGAAAAACACGGTAGTTTTGAAAACTTTTTGTTTGCATTGATCCATGTCCCCTGGGGCGGGACCCGGGTCCCCAAACACTTTTTATGGCAATAACTTGCATATAAGCCTTTAAAATGAGCACTTTTGTCCTATAGACTTTAACGGTTTTCGCATGTTCGCACGAATTTATGTCGCAAGTTCTGGTGCGAACCGAACCGGGATGTGTTCGGCTCACCCCTACTCTTAAGGCAACTAGGCCTACCAGCACTTGGATGCCCCCAGAACGTATGGTGCAAAAGGTGCAGAACAGAGATTCTACCCAGTAATGAGTACAGATGATGTGAAGATGGTGGTGAAAAAAGCAGGTGCTGAGTGCAGGTGCAACCAAGGCAAGTGGCTGGATGGACACCAAGCTAACAGTAGTTTGAGAAGGCAGAAGACAGTAGCATAGTCTGTTGTCCAGGGTCAGGGCAGATTGCATTCAGTAGCATAATCTGTTATTCAGGCAAGGGTCAGAGCAGGCTGAAGTCAGAGATGTAGTCCATGTCCAGACAATGGGTAAAGCAGGCTGAGATAATCAGAAACAAGCAGCCAGGCAGCAGGATGCCATCACAAGCTAGAACCCTGGGCTTGTGATGCTCAAAAAGGGCGCCATGGTGCCACCAGCAAATCATTGCATAGAAGAGGAGCAGAGAGCTCTCAGTGAGGGTGGAGAGGGAGTAGCTGGCAGTACATGGGTTGTTCCCTAGCAACCGACGCTGGATGTGGTACCTTCAGATCTAACCAGTCCTTCCATATGACCAATTAGAACTATGGTTATTAGTTGGCGAACATTTGTTTGGCATGCATGGCAATCACAAACTAAAATACTTTATATCTGCAACTGTTCAGTTTTCAAATGATCAGAAAGAACACCCAACTAGCATATATCCATTAAAGTACCAATTATAATAAGTATGTTACTATTACTATATAATTATTATAATTATGTTACTCCCATCAATTTTTATTATAAATTAGACTAAGAATGTGAAGAATTTGCATTATCACCGAATCTTCATCAAATCTGAAAATTAGATCCATGTCTGAGCAGCCTATCCTAGCTGCAGGGAACAATATGCTGCTAGATGTATTTAGGAACAATGACTCTACTGAGCAATATTTTTCTAGTTGGCTGTTCAAAGACATTGTTCACACACAATTAACTACATGTCTAAGGGGGCTTTAAAATACACGCATATATTGACCTTGGCACAATAAAACAAGGATTAAGTTGCAAACCGAGAAAACAGGAGGAGAAGTACTGACGTTTTTACAGTGCAAAATCTTTTAAAAAGGACCAAAAATCAGGAGAAGCAGCTGCATAAAGTACAATATATATATATATATATATATATATATATATATATATATATATATATATATATATATATATATATATATATTGGTCCTTTTTTAAAGATTATATATATATATTGTACTTTATGCAGCTGCTTCTCCTGAAATGTGCATTGGTAGCCTATGCAGATCACAAGAGGCTTCCCCAGCACAAAGTATTAACAAAAACTCTGGAAAACAGAAGCCCAAAAGGTAGTTACTAAATGGACCATGCAGCATATGTAGTACAAGGCTTTTAATGAGAGAAATATTGAAATGTAAAAAATAGTCATATAAAAAAAAGCATAAAAAAACACCATTACACTAAAAAAATAAAAAGACAGCGTTGTCTCGTCCCAGCACAAAGTATCTTGAGTAACAAGAGGAAATTATTAAAACATTTGCATCAAAAATACTGAGGGCTATTTTTTTAAGTACACTTTTACATTTTAAAAATGTAGCTCTGGCTACAATATTCACCAGCAATCCAGTGATATCAGGCACAGTATTCTCCTTAGCATCATAGAACCTGGAAGGTTAGGAGGACATACTGAGTGCAGAGCATCATGGACCTGTAGTCAAAGTGAATTGATGCAGAGACCGGAATTGACATCATCACACCAGCTTTGTTCTCTGCATTTTTTAGGACCGACCTCGACCAGGGAAAGACAAAAGAGGACCATCTGAATTTAGCACTGCTCCTCCTGGTGTGATATGGAAAGACCCCCTAAGTAGTGTGACAGGGTAACATTTCCATCACAAGTTCTGGTTCTTGGTGTTTGTTGGGGAGAAAAATAAGTTAGGCACCAGTCACTTTAGTCTTTTGCCTTTTATTGCTGAACCCTTTTTCTAGGAGAGAGGTGTTTAGGGGTGCAGGATAGCCAAACAGAACACAAAAATAGGAGAGGTAGGAAGGAAGTAGCAGTAGGACATTTAGGTGCAGCATCTTGGTAATTGCTGGTCCTGTGAGAGACACCAGACAGATCTATGACCCTGTAAGGGATATCACAGTCTTTCTTAGTTGGAATTAATTTGGCCCTTGACCCTCTGATAGCAGTTAAAGATACATTGATTTGTCGGGCAATAAATCATCCTTACAATGTCCAGCAGTAGCTTCTAACCAGCTCCTCTATGACGCTCTTCAACATAAATGTTCTTTACAGATGCTGCTTCCAGGCAGACATCTTTTATCCCAGCTCCCTCCAGCTATACACCTCAGAAGATGGCTAACGTTCTGGGACCTTCAGCACTTGCCCCTAGTTAAGACAAGGCCCAAGTATAGATCACTCTTAAGGCAGAAACCCAAGAGGTGAAGAAAACTCTGGAAAAGTGCTTCAAACCATACCTCTGACCAAAGGAATTGGTTACCTAGTTACATGGTTAGTTAGGCTGAAAAAAAGACATAATTCCATCTAATAGAAACAAATAAATAAATAGAAGACCTCCATATACAAAATCTTAAACCCACAGTTAGTCCAGAGGAAAGTATAAAACCTCTATGAAGCATGGTCCAATTTGCTCTAGTGGTGGAAAAAGAAATTCCTTCCTGATCCCCCAGAAGGCAATCCGATATTCCCTGGATCAACAAGTCCTGGTGTTATTACCTATAAATTGTAATATCTAATTATATTTATCGGCTATGTAAGACAAATATTCATAAATCAGTGATTGCCCTTCCCACATCAATGGCTTAAAGCTCCTCAACAGTAACAGACAGAAGCAAACAATTCATTGAGTTTAGGAGAATCAGAAGAGTCCATAAAATTGTAAACAGAGTTGAAGAAGCTGGTTACGGCCTAGCTTCAAAACACACACATCTTTTTTGTGGACACTTCAGCTTAGGGCAAGGTCCCTGCAAAGGTAAATACACAAACTGAAAACATAAAATAATGTGGTGGGGCTCAAGGGGGATCCTCTTGAGGGGTGTTGAGCCTAGTGTTGGACTGTAAGGTAAACACCATCATATTATCTTCAAATATCTGCTCTTTGGACATTCACTGTACTTTCCCTTTAAGTTGATAATGAGCCACTTGCTTGCACGTCTATTTGTTCTATTGTGGAAGTTAAGATTGTCTGTTAGTATCACGTCACAGCCAGCGCTGTCTCGATTCACCCATCTGGAAATGCTGGGAGCGAAATCCCCCTCGTCTGTGACAGAATTCTCTCTGACCTGTCTGTGGCAGGTGGGAGTCGGGTCTTTGTTCTCCTAAGTGTCGGATGACAAGGGAATTTTATCCGTTGAAAGGAAGATTACTGAGTGTGTATACATGGATTGCTTTAAGGAATTTAAGAGTCAACATAAATGGTTTGCAAGAAAATACGCCGGTACAGTTTCCAGCAAGCAGTATAGAGGTCAGCAAGTACAATATCTTCTCTTCTGCTATGCTGCTTATGTAAAAAGAGATATACGTGGAATATAAAAATACAACCATTTCCGCTTGTCTTATTTCCAGGTTTGAGGTTTTGTTTTCCCTGGAGATGTTGGACGTAGTTGGACAAGCGATGAAGCTTGCCGAAAATAAAATCTGTCACTTTGCCAGTTTAGAACAATGCATAACCCTAATCCCTGGTACTCACCTATGCTGTGTTCACTCATTTGTATGCTGGAGCCCTTGGAAATACCCAGTACTTCCAAGTATGGGGGAGTATGTGGCTCCTCCCCCTTCCTCCCAGAATGCAGTGCCTGAGTAGGCAATCAACAGACCCAGAAACTGTCATGTGGAGGAGGAGAGCAAATTATCAGTCTTGTGTAAGCTTCAACCAGGGCTGCTGATAGAAATCGCAGGCCCCTGTACAGATCACCCCCACCCAAGAAAATGTCGCTAAAAATACAATAAATTTATTATCAGCAGACACAAATACAATATAACTTACAGAATTCTTGCTAAATCTAAAATTTAAAACTGAGTTAATAAATAAAAATGAAGATGAGATAAAAATATAATATAATATATAAATATAATAGATGAAAAAATATACAGGCTGGGCAGTTGGAGCTCCAGGATCAGACAGACAGAAGGAGAGAAACAAAGTTACAGAGATAACAAACTCAGGAGCAGAGCTAACATTAGAGCCAGCACAAGGAGGGGGGATTAGAGAGGGACGACTGTCTCTTTCTCAGCAGATAAAAGCTTACAGCAGGGAGAGGGAGAGAGAGACCAGCTTTCTGCTGCTGGAGGAAGAGTTGTGCAATTATCGACCATCACTAATCCCCCTCCCTGTGTGGCCCCCCCCCCTGTGTTCTCGGGCCCCCTACAAGAGGACCGGTGGTCCCAACCTATCAGTGACCCTGGTTTCAACACACTGTAACACATGGCTTACACAAGGTTTAGATCAAGACTCTGAGTGAGAGATAGACAGAGCAACAGGGGAGTGCAATGAAGAGGAGTGGCTGAGGTGTAAGCTTTCTTTATCCACTTCTGAAGGCCTATTAGGAGGTTTTGAAAGCCAGGTAGCAGACGCAGGCTTTCTGATCAGGTGATTGGCCATCACGGTGGCCACATGTTCAGTAGCCCCTTTCACTGGCCCACAAACGTAATTCGTGACCAGAAACTGACAATACAAAATATTTTACAGCGCACACATTCAAGAATGACATTTCCTGCAAGGCTAGTTAAAAACACCTGAACATATTCAAAAAATACGGGGCTTTGGTCACACTATATGGTCATATAGTGCTAAGCCCACTTACGGCGACAAAGTATCCAGAATCAGAATCACTGAGCTGGAAGCGTGCATTGAGCAGACTCCCACCACAGAACAGTGGATCTGGCTGACGCATATATGCCTACTGCCAGTGTTAAGGCCCTTCTGCCATACTAGCACATATGTGTGTTACGACAGGAGGAAGCGGTTATAGTGTATGTCTAGCCAAACTCTTTTTCTTTTAGTTTTGAATAGAGAGGGGAAGGAGTAGAACTCCTTTTAGATTTCTACTGCTCTCCTGGGCTCTGATAGAGAGTTTCTGCTCACATCCTGTCCTGGTGACAACGGTTTTACCAGACAGGAAGTAAGGTAAAATCCTCAAGAGCAAAAAAGGCAGACATAAAAAATAAAGTAAGGGAAGGCTAGAACACCCATTAGCTTTTTATTTCTGGCTGTGTCCTTGTTAGAGATTTTCCATCACTTGCTGGGTGGTGAAACTGTTGTCACAGTGACAGTAGGTGAGGGTAAATCTCCCCAAAGGAGCAAACACAGAAATAAAAGCATAGCAGACATTGTAACTTTTCCCCACTCTATACAAAACTTTAAAAAAAAATTAATATAAACTACAAAAAATTATTTGAATCACATCACTTACAATTACATCACGTACAAGCACGTGGGCTGGATGCGAGAGTTGGATCAGCAGGATGAGTGTGCCAGGGCAGGTAGATGTGTCTCATCTCGGCTTCCTTTCACCACTCTGAATATCATAGATGAGAAGAGGGTACAGCAGTGGAGCAGATGAGCAGGAGGGTACAGCGGTGGGGAAAATGAGCAGGAGAGGTTCAGAGGTGGGACGGAAGAGTAGGAGGGTACAGTGGTGGGGCAGATGTGCAGGGGGGCACAGTGGTAGAAGAGATGAGAAGGGGGTTCAGCTGTGGGACAGAAGAGCAGGGGGGTTCAGTGTTGGGGCAGATAAGAAGGGGGTTCAGTGGTGGGACAGAAAAGAAGAGGAGTAGAGCAGTGGGGCAGATGTGAAAGGAAGTGTATTGGTGGGACAGATGAGCAAGGGTTACAGTGGTGGGGCAGGAGAGCAGGGGGTACCAGAGATGGGACAGATGTGCAGGAGGTACATTGGTGGGGCAGATGAGAAAGCGGATTACAGTGGTGGGGCAGATGAGCAGATGGGTTCAGTGTTAGGACAGATGAGAATGTGATCTAGTAGTGAGACAGAAGAGCATGGGGGTACGGCGGTGGAGCGGATGTGGGGGGAGGTACAGTGGTGGGACACAAGAGCAAGGGGGTACAGTGGTGGGACAGATGAGCAGGGGGGGGTGGTCAGTGTTGGGCCAGATGAGAAGGGGATTACAGTGGTGGATAAGATGAGCAGGGGGATTCAGTGTTGGGGCAGAGGAGAAAGGAAATACATTGGTTGGACAGATGAGCAGGGGTTACAGAGGTGAGGCAGAGGACCAGGGGGTACAGATGTGGGGCAGATGTGCAGAGGGGTGCAGAGGAGAAAGGAGGTACATCGGTGGATCACATGAGCAGGGGGTTACAGTGGTGGGGCTGAAGAGCAGGGGGAACAGAGGTGTGACAGATGTGCAGTTTAGCGGGACTGCGACATTGTGGCAGACAAATTGGACACTAATGCCGCGTACACACGGTCGGACTTTTCGTCTACAAAAGTCCGACGGACGCCGACGGACCAAAGCTGGCTGACAATCCAATCGTGTGTGTGCTTCCCCGGACTTTCAGCGGACTTTTTCAGCCGCAAATCTGACAGACTTTAGATTTGAAACATGCTTCAAATCTTTACGTCATAACTATGCCGGACCCAGAAATCCGCTCGTCTGCATGCTAGTCCGACAGACAAAAACCCACGCTAAGGCAGCTATTGGCTACTGGCTATCAACTTCCTTATTTTAGTCCGGTGTACGTCATCACGTACGAATACGTCGGACTTTTGTGTGATCGTATGTAGGCAAGTCCGTTCATTAGAAAGTCTGCCACAAGTCCGCCAAAAGTCCGTCGAAAGTCTGTCGGACGGGCAGTCGGACTTTTGTAGCCGAAAAGTCAGACCGTGTGTACGCGGCATAAGTGACACTTTTTGGGGACCAGTGACACCAATGCAGCGATCAGTGCTAAAAAAAATTGCACTGTCACTGTACTAATGACACTGGCAGGGAAAGGGTTAACATCAGGGGCAATCAAAAGGTTAACGGTGTTCCTTATGTGTGCTTTCTAACTGTGTGGGGGATGCTGACACTAGACAAAGAGAGAGATTGGTGTTCCTGATTAGAATAGATAACGCATATATGTAAGTTGGAGCTGCACACCCCAATTAAAGTAATTAAATGGAAAATCCCTCAAGGGGTTTTTTAGCAGCTAAGTAGGTGTTCCAATCAAAGTGACCATAACAGAGTTAAACATTGAAATTCTTTATTCATATTGAAGTAACAAAACAAAGGGATAGGGGCATGATTTGCTTAGGAGTTGTAAAAAGCAATTAGGATCCTTACATATAAAAAAAGAACATCTCGTCAATGTGAGAAGATCACATGTAAACTCAATACATATTATAAATGCCGTAAACTTGTGTAGAGTTTTGCATGATATCCCTACGCGTTTCGACCTATATAGGTAAAGGTCTTCTTCAGGGCATTTACTCTATGCGAGAAAAAAAACAATTTCGATTGAGCTATCTGTAAATAGATCGATTATTTGGTACATTCATTGTACACTCATGAATGAATGAAACATGAATGTACATTCATACATTAATTTCGTGTTATGAAATTAGATATACATATTTACCATTCTTTGACGATTTCATGCCACAGTTGGATACATTGCTATTCTTCTAAAAACACCACCAATCACAGCGATCCCGAGAGGCCCCCACAATGTTCCTCCACCGTCAGAAGAGGCAGCAAAGACCCCCACCTCCACACTGCTTGCAAGGAGTCACCCCTTGGAGGGACCAGGGAAAAACCCAAGGGGTTTGGTTGGGGGGAGGAGAAAAGGCAGCGGCACCCTTGACTTTTCTTTATTCCAAAATTAGAGAAAGTTTTATTTTTTAAATTATAATGAATACATGGAGTGTCATATGAAAAATGTTTTAGGCCTATTAAATCATATGTTAGAAAGATAATAATATTGGATCTATGTTAACTTAAATAATAATTATTTGGCCAATAATTACACATGGGCAATGTCAAACCTATGTTAAATAAAGTTGTATAAGGTAAAGGTGTTCCTGATTAGTAGGAATCACAGATCTCTCTCCTCTGTGACAGAACGACGGTATGCCTTGTTTACATAGGCAGACCGCCGTCCTGTCATTCCCCTGAATAATCGCGGCTAGCTGGTGACCATCGCGGCCGCCAGACCCGCTGATTGTCTCCCGCTGTGTCCAATCACAGCAGGAGTGGGTCACCGGCGGCGCATGTGCCCAGGACCAGGAAGCGCGAACAACGTACAAGTACGTTGTTTCGCGCAGCCGCGCCACCCTGCCACAGTATATGTGTGATGGGTGGTCAGGAAGTAGTTAATACAGCTTTAAACTTTGTTATTTGTTTGAGAGAGTGGAGAGAAGTATAAGAACCCCTGTCACATTTATATTGCTGTCTTTGCCATCATTAGATAAACCATTTTTTTTAAATAACTAACATGTCTATACTTACCTGCTCTGTACAATGGAATTGCACAGAGTGGCCGTGAACCTCCTCTTCTCTGGTCCCTCCATTGGCGCTCCTGGCCCCTTCCCTCTGTCCAGTGCCCCCATGGAAAGGGGCTTGACACAGACAGTGTGACTCGGCCCGTCCCCCAATCCCTCGTCACTGGCTTTGATTGACAGCACTAGGAGTCAATGGCTCCCGGTGCCCCAGCAAAGCCAGGGAGACCTGGAAGTGAGGGAAGAGAAGAGCTGCAGAGGAGCAGAGCCCTGGATCAAATGAGGGCTCAGATAAGTAAAAGAGGGGGAATGCTGACGCATAAACATTTTTTACCTTAAAGGGTTGTAAAGATTTGTTTATTTTTTTAAATAGCAAACATGTTATACGTACCTCCTCTGTGCAAGGGTTTTTCACAGATGGGCCCCAATCCTCCTCTTCTGGGGTCCCCCAGCGGCGTTTCTGGCTCCTCCTTGCATCGAATTCCCCAACAAAGAAACGCTTTCCCTGGGGCACTCGTGCGGGCGCACCCCCCGTGTCCTGCTGCTGCGTCCATTGACACAGACAGCAGGACTCGGGCCTGCCCCCGGCTCCCGCGTCATTGGGTTTGATTGACAGCAGCGGGAGCCAATGGCTGCACTGCCATCAATCTATCCAATCAGGACCCGAGACACCACATCACAGGAAGTTTTTGAAAAATCTTAAGGGTTTACAACCCCTTTGATACAAGGAATGAATTAAGGTTAAAAAATGTTTAGGCTTTACAACCACTTTAACAATGGGGGTTATTTACGAAAGGCAAATCCACTTTGCACTACAGGTGCAAACTACAAGTGCAAAGTGCACTTGAAGTTGCACTGAAAGTGCACTTGGAAGTGCAGTCGCTGTAGATCCAAGGGGGACATGCAAGGAAAATAAAAAACAGCATTTTTGCTTGCACATGATTGGATGATAAAATCAGCAGAGCTTCCCCTCGTTTCAGATCTACCCCTCAGATTTACAGCAACTGCACTTCCAAGTGCACTTTCAGTGCAATTTCAAGTGCACTTTGCACTTGTAGTTTGCACTTGTAGGGCAAAGTGGATTTGCCTTTCAGAAATAACCCCCAAAGTGTTGTCATCAAAACAAGAGGTAAAGGTAAAAACGGAGCGGGCAGGAAGCTGGGCAGGGAACCTGGTGAGAGCTACCGTCTCTTCTCCCTGACAGGAGAAAGGGAAGGGGGGGACCTCTGTCATTCCGCAGCTCACCTTTCTCCTGTCACAGCGCCGCCCAGTATTCTGCTGGACTGAGCAGGGAAAAGAGCCAAAGTCACCCTACACTGATGGGGGGGCTTGACAGCACCTTGATGGTTTCACCCCACTGGCACCCGGGCGTGGGCTGCCCACACCCCAATAGCGACGCAACTGTGCTGAATTTAAGATCCGATCCCTGATTCCAGGGGGGGGGGGCACTTGACCCCTCTTGCCCCTACCTACTGATGCCCATGGGAACAGTTGTGTATTTTCATAATCGAGAACAAGTCTGGCCACTCTCATCTGACATCTGTCTCTATCAAGCTCTATGCAATAGACCAGGTGTCTCCAAACTGCGACCCAAGGGCCAGATGTGGCCCTTTGCTAGCCTTTATCTGGCCCTTGGGGTATATGAGGCACCATTCCTCCCACTGACACCAACATGGAGGCACTATTTCTTCCACTGATACCAATGATGGGATACTTACTATTCCTCATACTAATAGGGGCACTACTCCTCCTTCTACTGACCACAAACCCTGAGGCCATATTTATTCTCACTGATGCAGGGCCTGGGACATTTTCTGCCCACGCTGGCCACAATCCGGCCCTCCTAAAGTCTGAAGGACAATAAACTGGCCCGTTGTTTGAAAAGACCCCTGCAATAGACTATACATGAACATGTACATGTACTTGAAAATCCCTGCAGGCGTACCTAATGAAATGACCACCAAGTATATGCCTGTGCTTGAAATGTAATTCCTGTGCCCTTGTCCTCAGCACACATGCTGACCCGCCTCCTGAATGGAAGAGTTATGTCCCAGGGTGGACAATTTGCTCATTATTTGGCTTCCGTCATGCATAAACTATAACAAAGACTTGTGATGGTGCCTATGGGACAGGCTCACGCAGCATCTGCACAGCCAATCAATCACTGCTAATTTCTTGGAGTGCTCAGTAAATAAAACAATCCTCTTTTATTCCTGGGAGCCTGAACTCTAAGTCACCAGCAGTCTCTGGTTACCTGTACATTATTAAGTGAGCATGAAGACCGTTTGACAGGACAAGCTCCTTGTTTAGAGAGACCTAGTTCTGGGGTTGGAACTGGATTAAAGCATTTTTTTTTTCTTGGTGTGTTCGTTTTCAGGACTGACAGCCTAAATCCAAAAAAAATACATATAGATTTTACACTAAATACACCCCTCTCCAAAGTATTATACTAAAGATTCCTACAGATACTACAGTGGATTATTATTACTAGGCAGGCTTTATATAGTGCCATCAGTTTGTGCAGTGCTTAAGGAGACAGTATGGTTATAATACAATTCAATACAAGAGAGTCCAGAGAGTCCTGCTCATTAGAGCTTAAAATCTAAAAGGAAGGGTCAAGTGATACAGCATGTAATAACTGTGAGAGATGAGCTGATGGAGAAAGTAATACTTCAGTTTATTAGGTGGAGGTAGGAGAGCTTTTTTCTGAAGAGATGAAGTATCATGGATGGCCTAGAGGTGGACAGAGTAGGAGATTCTAGAGCAGGAGTTTCACAACCAGGGTTCCTCTAGAGCAGGAGTAGTGAATTAAAATTCAAGGAGGTCTGGTAACTAATTTTTTTTTTTCCGGTCGAGGTCTGAATCACAAGCCTGTGTCACGAAAGGCTGTACGTGTCTTCTTTTCTTTTTTTTGGCGCAAGCCGCACTCTCTGGCGCTTTTCGTACTGTTTCCTCCACACACTCTGGTAATACTCTGTAAATGTAAATGTCCCCAATAGTGTTCCCCCTTACATCAGGTGCCCCTACCAGAGTAATTCATTACATCGGGTGCCCCATCAGACTACCCCCATAAATCAGTTGCCACCATTAGAGAATCCCCTTATATCAGATGTCCCCATCAGAGTGCCCCCTTAAGTCAGGTATTCCCATCAGGGTGCCCACTTACATCAGGTATCCCCATTAGAGTGCCCCTTTACATCAGGTGTCCTCATCACATTGCCACCTTACATCAGGTGTTCCCATCAGAGTGCCCTCTTACATCAGGTGTCCCCATCACATTAGATGTCCCCATCAGAGTGCCCCCATAACATAAAATGTGCCCATCAGTGTGCCCCTTTTACATAAAATTTGTCTTCAGCATGCCCTTTATTTCATGTTAAGGGGCACTCTGATGGGTACATTTATGTTAAGGGGCATGCTGATGGCCACATTTTATGTTAAGGGGCACGCGGATGGGCATATTTAATGTCAAAGGGCACTCTGATGGCCACATTTTATGTTAAGGGGCACGCGGATGGCCACAACAAAATGTGCCCATCAGCGTGCCCCTTATCATAAAATGTGCCCATCAGCATGCCCCTTAAAGCAGGGTTCCACCCAAATTTTGAACAATATCTGTATGTATTCTCTTCCTTGCCTAGATGCTGACATGCCGTTTAAAAAAATTTAAATCGCCGTAATTACCTTTTATTTTTCTATTCTTCTTTGCACTTCCTGGTTCTCCTCCCATGGGAGTAGGCGTGTTTCTAGCCTCTCCCAGACTCCTGGGAGCTAGTCTCAGGCTTCCCAGGATGCCACTGAGCATGTGCGGGAACGAGCGGTGAATGCTGGGAGCACAGCATTCATCACATCCAGGAAATAAATGCTTGTGGGCTTCAAATGCCCACAATGAAGATGGAAACCGCCTGCAGTGAATAATATAAGTTATTCTTTCCGACGAAATCTGACACAGGCGGACATATTACACACAATATGTGAGTATGTAATGCTGAGAAGAAAAGTTTGTGAATGAACTCAAAAAAAAAAAACACGATAGATAGGTGGACCCCCGCTTTAAGATTAAATATGCCCATCAGAGTGCCACTTAAATTGAAATAAGGGTCACCCTGATGGGCACATTTTATGTTAAGGGAAAATCTGATGGGCACAACAAAATGTACCCATCAGTGTGCCCCTTAACCAAATCTGCCCATCAGTGTGTATATTCAAAAAATATGCCCATCAGCGATCACCTTAGAAAAAAAAATGTGCCCCACATACCTTGCTTGCAGAAGTCAGCACCATTGTCAAGCTGCAGGGGACAGAAGCTGCAAGATATACCTCGCAAGGAGTTAGAGCCAAGGGAGGCTCGAGCAGCAGGGGGGCATGGCGAGCACGTGACGTCACGCCCCCAACTCACGGCCCGTCCGGGGGTGAGAGCCGCGGTCAGGAGGATGGAGCGGTCTGCACACACGCAACGTCACTGGTTTCTGGGAAACCCGCGGTCCCAGCAAACCAATGACTGCTGACACTCGGCACTACACAGGTGGCCTGGCGGTCCGGGAAGGAGCATTGCTCAGTCCATACACGGACCGCGGACCGCTATTTAATGATGGCTGCTCTAGAGCATGGGTGCTCAGCCTGTGGCCCTCCAGCTGTTGCAGAACTACAAGTCCCATGAGGCATTGCAAGCCTCTGACAGTTAGAAGCATGACTCCCAAAGGCAGAGTCACGATGGGACTTGTAGTTCCGCAACAGCTGGAGGGCCACAGGTTAAGCACCCATGCTCTAGAGGTTGCTAGGGTTTCTTAAGCAATCAGAAATTTCTGCCTCTCAGATAAGCTCCCACTGACACCATTGATCTTTTTAGCTTTCTATAAGGGGGTAATTCTTTCCAATGACCACAAGGGTAAGGAGCATTCTTCCCACTGACCATCACACTAATTTATCGTGAGCTTAAGATATAGTAATTTTTAGTAGGGGTTTCCTGAGACAGGAAGGTTATTTCAAGGGTTCCTCTGTTTTTTTTAAATGTTGAATAAGGCTGTAGTCAACCTTTCGGACTTCACGGACCACTAAACTGACAATTTTGAATCCTGCGGACCACTATCATGAATTTTACATGCCTTATATTCACAATGCTCTAGCTCTCTGCCCCCTCCCCCTGCATAACCCCCCCCCCCCTGTACTCTGCATCACACTGCTGCCTTACACAGACTCACCATTGGATCTCACCTCCTTATCCAGCCATGTGCTCAAGCCCCGTGCTCCCTCCCAAAGTCTGTGATCAACGCTGCCATTGCAGTGGAAGTCCTCTCCTTCACCTCCCGCTCTCTGCACTACTTCCGTCGCTCTCTCTGAGTTCACAGGAGCCAGAACTACAGAGGAGGCATCAGATATCACTGCGTGCTGACAGTATGGACTGTCAGTGTGCATTGAGAACAACACTGGAAACAACACTGGGCAGTATACATCCACAAAACAATGTTGATTTGGGGGGCCAAAAAAGAGAGTTCGGGGGGGGGGGACTGATAGTTGTGCAATTGATCTCAATGAAGGAATCAGGAGGAAATATTATGAGCTCAGTTCTGGAAATATTGAGTTAGAGGAAGTGGTGTGACATCCATCTATGTTAGTTAGCAACGAATATTGCATGAGGAAACTGACGAGGATGAGCAGAGGAGTAGAAAGATAGATTAAGGTTTCATCAACATAGAGATGGTATTGGAAGCCATGGAAGGCTATCAGTGCACCCATGGGGAGAACCAAAGGGATCGGAGAATGGATCCTTGGGGCACCCCTACAGAAAGAGGAAAAGGAGAGGAGGCAGTAAGGTTATAGGTGACGCTGAAGTTGCAATGAGATAGGTAAGAGGAGAACCAACAAGAGACAGTATTTGATGCCAAGGAAAGTTTTTGAGGAGAAGCAGGTGGTAAACTGTATCAAAGGCAGCAGAAAAATCTAAGAATTATGCCGTGTACACACGAGCGGAATGTCCGACAGAAAAAGTCAGATGGAAGCTTTTCATCATCTATTCCGATCGTGTGTATGCCTCATCTTTTTCTACGAAAATTCTGACGGACCTAGAAATGGAACATGTTCTAAATATTTCCGACGGAACCAATTCCTATCGGGAAAACCGATCGTCTGTATGCTGTTCTGACAGACCAAAGCAATGAAGCAAGTACGAGACGGAAGCTATTGGCTACTGGCTATTGAACGTCCTTTTTCTAGTCCCGTCGTATGTGCTGTACGTCACCGCGTTCTGGACAGTCGGACTTTGGTCGGACTTTGGTTTGACCGTGTGTAGGCAAGACCGCTTGAATGGAATTCCAGCGGAGTTCCGTCTGAGAAACCTTCGGAGTTTATTCCAACGGCAAAACCGATCGTGTGTACAGGGCATAAGAGTACGGAGTAGTGGCTGTTGGTTAAGGAGATAGTAAGACATTAGTTAGTTTTAGGAGGGCAGTTTTCTATGGAATGTAGTGGGCAACAACATGTCTTAGAGGGTTGAAGAAGATGCAGGTAAAGGGGGAGAGATTGAAAATGTGAGCTAGAAAGTTAATGAGCTAGAGGTGAATGGTCCTCAAGATGCACAGAATGGAGCTCAGATTGTGGCACGCTAGCACTGCTTTGTGCAGCATTTTCCTGTGATTCTATGCTGGTGTGATGACTTAACCTTTAGGATGCATGTCCATTGTAGCCTGGTTTTATGGGTAGTGGGCTGAATATTCTAAATGTTAGTTTCCTGGCTGTTGTTTTGATCCCCTGGCTTCAATACTGCCTCGGAACATATATGCAGATCAGAAATGCCAGATGTCTTTATGCCTGCATAACTTGGGGTCAGTGACTCAAAGTGTTGATGCCAGAGGGACAGCCAGGCCAGCATTATAGCCAGGCCGTTAGCATTTTTAGATGGAAAACCAGGAATGGCAGCCTCGGTGCTTATCTAATAACAGACTTACTTTAAGGAGCCTCTCAGGCTTAAAGTGGAACCCGTCCACTTAGTGGGTGGAGGTAGGCTCTTGCCTTAGGGCTCATTTACAGTTGCTTCAGCTTCAACACACATTAACGGCTAGTTTACACTTGCTTCAAAACATGGCTTCAGACACACTTTGTTAAAGCTCTCTGAACACTAGTCAAAGCCCCTGTCACTAAATGAAAAGGTTAGCTTACAGTCCTGTTTACACCTTACGTTTGCTTTGCTTCAGCTTCACTTCAAAAATTATACCCCATGTCACTTTAGTGGTGCTTCAAAGCGGCTTCAAAGCCACCATTGAACTCTATGACAAAGCTCGCTTGAAGCAGCTTTTGAGAGGCTTTAATTCAGCATGTTGAAGCGGTAGGTGCTTTAATGTGTGTTGAAGCCAAAGCAAGTGTAAATGAGCCCTTAATGTGTTGCCACCATCTTCACGAATTTTTGCAGGTCCTACATATCTCCTCTTTGGCTAGTAGGTGACCACTGATGATAAAATTCCCATACATATGCCAAATAGGGACATTGCCCTTGCTCCTAGCTCCACTGTTGGTATGTTACAGAAGCCATGCTATGCACATGCCATGCACTCTAATGCCCCGTACACACGATCGGACCTTCCGACAACAAAACCGTGGATTTTTGTTCAAAGTTGGCTCCAACTTGTCTTGCATACACACGGTCACACAAATGTTGGCCAACAATTATGAACGTAGTGACGTACAAGACGTACGTGATATCTCCATTACGAACGCTAGTTTTACAAGACCGAGCGCTTCTGGCTCATACTTGAATCCAAGCATGCGTGGACTTTTGTGTACGCACAATCGGAAAGTCCGACAACAAAAATTTGTTGGCGGAAAATTTGGGAAACCTGTTAGCCAACATTTGTTGACGGAAAGTCCAATCGTGTGTACGGGGCATTACACAAAATAAAAAAGTTGATGGAAGAAAGAGGAAGAAGTATTTTGGCAATAGAAACCTTGCATGTCTCTTCTGCCAAAAAAGTCTAGAGCATTTTTTAAAATTATTTTAGTTTAGCTGCAATTTATTTTTTTATCAAGATCTGCTTGTCCCCATTCACATCTCTGCAGCACTGAGACCCATTGCAGTTTTTCTTTGACCTCACTTGATCCAGCGCTGGTACTGAGAAGCCACTGCTCCCTTTTCAAGATTCATAGAAGGGCTTATTATACAGTTTGATTAATTCTAAATATATCCTAATTGTTATATCACTTTTCTGGCTTCTACCTGCTTCTACGCAAAAGTCAGTCATTGTACTGGAAAGGCTTTTGCATCTTATTCTAACCAAACCTCTCTGTTGACCTGAGCTTGCTCATTACAATACTTTTAATCTGCCTATTATTACAGCGACTATTCATACTACAAAATAAATATCTATAAAAGCTGTTTGCGTTTATAGCAAGCTGGGGCTTTTTACAGAGGCACAGAAAGTCTTATGGTTTTACACTGTTTAATTCCAGCTTGGTACAGGTCCATGAATTGGATTACTAATGTAGTATTTTGTAGCCATTTGGGTGCATAAAAGTCAATGAGTTAAATATCCTCATTAACATGAGAAAGGCTTGAGTCCTCTCTGTAGACATTCTACACAGCTGCCACTGCAGGGTTTATAGGTTCCGATTGGAATATACCATCTGCCAGCTGTCACCCCCCCCGTCTTCCTGACTCACAAATACCATTCATTCACGTCCGTAAATGGTTCTTTAGTAGGTTCTACTAAGTCTTTCATCCCTTCATGTTTAAGAAATTTGATCTGGTTTTGTTAGCAATGGCATGATGACCAGCAAATCCATCCTAAGTAACATTGACCATATAGATGTGCCGTAACATGAAAGGTATCAATAGGAAAAAATGTTCAAAGTACGTCTGAAACTTTACAGCAGGTATCTGCTCCTACCTTTTACCACTCTCTCACTCTCTTCTTTCTAATGTATGTCTGAAGACCCTTTCATGACTTTTACAATATTGGTATTTGCATAGAACTAGGCATGTCCTCAACCCACCATATGTAACAACAATGGAAATTGAAGTGCCACATCAATACTAAGGGGTCCAGATACAACTTTATTCCAATATCGGTCAGGGGGACAATCCAAAAAGTAGCTGTAGCACCCTGATGTTTAGGCAGGGTTGCTCCTAAATTTACCTGCCAGGTATAGTTGCCTTGGCCAATTGCTAAGGATCAATTGATTTCACCCTAAGTCTGGAATTGCTGCACTTCTCTCTTCTGTCGCTCGGTGGCCGGGTACCTGGTGACATTAGATAAGATCAGGGCGATGCAAGGATGGATTAGGAGTATATGAGGTGTCTCAGAAAATGGGCAGGGGTTTTCTTGGCCCTTAGCTTGCTGGGAGAACCTATATATTTGGGTGGAGTCAGGTGATTGAGGTTCTGTGCCACCTGAGCGGCTGTCTGGGTGGACGTGTGTTGTGCTACCCGGGCTGCTAGGCCGGAGTTTGTGCCTATCCCGGGCTGCTAGGCTTTCTGAGGACCTATCCAGAAGCAAGAGAGCAGCATAGGGTTGGGATTGCGGCTTGCAATCCAACCAGAAGTGATGGTTCTGCCGGCTGGAGAACCTGTCAGTGGTCGGAGGTAGAAGGGAAGCTGTCGCCACTAAGGGACCAATCACCTTATTACCAGGGACCACAGTGTGTAGCTAAAGCAAGTACCGGAGCAGTATTCTCACCAACCTGTGAAGAATCGGGAAATTTCAGCAGGTGCCAAGTCAGGGACCCAGCCAGTGGGGTGACGCTTGAGGAGTATCTGGAGTGCCAAGCCAGAGACCCAGCAGGGAAGCGTGGGTAATGCTTGAGGGGGATACTAGAAGATTAAGTAAGAAGATTAGAATAGCTCACGGGATTCAATGGCAGTAAATCAGCAAGTTTAGTGAGAGAGACTGGGAGCTCAGTGGGTTAGGAATCTACAAGAAGTGATCATATAAAAGTAAAGGAGTTTGTTACAATTTGTGATAGGAACTGTTCTAAGACTGTTGCCATAGGAGACAGCGCTCCTACACATGCAGACGTGGTGCCTTGCTGGGTGCCTTTCCCTGCATTGCTGTCTACCTGTAGAAGTCTCTGAGTCTGCCAATTGAGATTGCAACTACCTAAGGGTGTCCTAGCCCTAAAAATCTCTCCCCCAGTTCTGTTCAAGAGAAAATAAATCTCTTTGCATTCAAGAAGTGTCTGGCACCCATGAATCTACCTTGCATCACACCCACTATGCTTTGCAACCCACTCTATACAGAAGGATGTCAGCTGTTCCTGGCTGTTCCCATTAGACTAAAGGAGGCCTGGGACATTGCTATAGAGCTAAAGCTTTTCGGGGGTCCAAAAGCATCCCCTTTATTAGGGCGGGGAAAAAAACATAAGGACATCTCCATATCAATAGGAGCAATTGCAAAGCAATTGAATACGCAAGCATTACACACTACATTTTAGTGTTTGCAAGCTTAGAGATGTGAAAGCACAGATCAAGCCTAATCATAGGTATCCTAATTAAATTTCTCACCGTCAGCCCAATCATATCCATGACTTTAGCCCTGATGAAGGGGGAGGCATTTCCTCTGAAACATGTTGGCTTCTCTTGATACCTGTTTTAAAATGGATTAAAACTCTTTAAGTAGCATGACATTTTGTACTGGGTACTCCTCAACACTGACCCCAAAGTCTTGACACTGCATTTTAATAATAAAAGGAGAGTGCACAAATACCCAGAATTGGTGGGTGTTTATTGAAGTGTTTTACCACAATTTAGGGTAACACACGAACTACAATTTGATATGTTGTAGTGCCATTCATTTTGAAGGAACCCCTTCACACCTAGAGAGCACAATGCAACACACTTGCATTTTAGCACAACACAACACACTGATGAGAGCCATCTGCGGGTTGTGGGGTACTCTGTTGTAAAAAAGGTCGCATGTCCATTAAATGTGTTGTTAAATAAACACATCAAAGAAGGTTAACTCAAGTATGTATAGCGTGTGTCAACATGTACAAAACCCCACACAAGGTGTATGAATGAAACCTATGGTTTAATTACTGGACATTGTTTGGGGCTAATTTTCCCCTTACCTAATTAGTATCTAATACCAACAAGAGGGAATGAAAATCAGTTTTGCAACAACTGCGTCTTCCAATATTTATTCTGACATATTTGGTTGTATGGGAAAATAATATCTATGGCTGGGTCCTATGGCCTGATCTTTTTATCTATGAAAAAAATGTACCAAGCATTTTTAAAGGTTATATGACCCATTTCAAGTGAAAGGTGGGTTACTACATTTGTTGTGTAGATGGCCCAAATTAGCAGTTGACAGCTGAAGTAGCTGCAGTAAAACAATATATCTTTCAGTGTATGCTGTAAAAGGAACAGACATGTGGCCTAGGAAGAACATAATCATCTCGATAATGCATGGCCTGAAGGGATTTTCCTGTCATTTGGGAAGGATGAGTAAAATTGCTCTCAGCCAGCTCCTGTAGAGGATGAATACTGTACCCGCAATGGGCTTGTTGTGTCATAGGAGGCTTGCTACATCACGGGGAGGGTTTATAGCCTCGGCCATCTGGCCCTTCTGAGAGGTGGAATTAGCTCAACGTTGTTGATGCTCAGTATTGTATGTCACACTCTCAGTCCGGGAGCTTGGTATGATGATTAATTATTCATTATTACTGACACTGTCCAACTTGGCTGTAGATCTGCCTTCAATCTTAGCTGTGCCCAATACTGACTAATCACATCATTTAACTTGAAAAACTTAGCATTATGAATACAAGGATAAAAGCATCCTTTCTTTCCAAAAATTGCGAAATTGGTATTTATTTTGATTTTGGAAAATATGGCACATATAGGAAAACAAGGGTTGGTTGGATACTGCAGTGGTAATTATTATTGCAATACATAGAGAACTTATATAGTTACACAGTAGGTGAGGTCGAAAAAAGACACAAGTCTATCAAGTCCAACCTACAGTATCTCACAAAAGTGAGTACACTCCTCACATTTTTGTAAATATTTTATTATATCTTTTCATGTGACAACACTGAAGAAATGACACTTTGCTACAATGTAAAGTAGTGAGTGTACAGCTTGTATAACAGTGTAAATTTGCCGTCCCCTCAAAATAACGCAACACACAGTCAATAATGTTTAAACCGCTGGCAATAAAAGTGAGTACACCCCTAAGTGAAAATGTCCAAATTGGGCCCAATTAGCCATTTTCCCTCCCCGGTGTCATGTGATGTTACAAGGTCTCAGGTGTGAATGGGGAGCAGGTGTGTTAAATTTGGTGTTATTGCTCTCACTCTCTCATACTAATCACTGGCAGTTCAACATGGCACTTCATGGCCAAGAACTCTCTTTGGAGGATCTAAAAAAAGAATTGTTGCTCTACATAAAGATGGCCTAGGCTATAAGAAGATTGCCAAGACCCTGAAACTGAGCTGCAGCACAGTGGCCAAGACCATACAGCAGTTTAACAGGACAGGTTCCACTCAGAACAGGCCTCACCATGGTCCACCAAAGATGTTGAGTGCACGTGCTAAGCATCATATCCAGAGGTTGTCTTTGGGAAATAGACGTATGAGTGCTGCCAGCATTGCTGCAGGGGTTGAAGGGGTGGGGAGGTCAGCCTATCAGTGCTCAGACCATACGCCGCACACTGCATCAAATTGGTTTGCATGGCTGTCATCCCAGAAGGAAGCCTCTTCTATAGATGATGCACAAGAAAGTCCGCAAACCGCTTGCTGAAGGCATAGATTACTGGAACCATGTCCTGTGATCTGATGAGACCAAGATAAATTTATTTGGTTCAGATGGTGTTAAGCGTGTGTGGCGGCAACCAGGTGAGGAGTACAAAGACAAGTGTGTCTTGCCTACAGTCAAGCATGGTGGTGGGAGTGTCATGGTCTGGGGCTGCATGAGTGCAGCTGGCACTAGGGAGCTACAGTTCATTGAGGAAACCATGAATGCCAACATGTACTGTGACATACTGAAGCAGAGCATGATCCCCTCCCTTCAGAGACTGGGCCGCAGGGCAGTATTCCAACTTGATAATGACCCCAAATACACCTCCAAGACGACCACTGCCTTGCTAAAGAAGAAGAGGGTAAAGATGATGGACTGGCCAAGCATGTCTCCAGACCTAAACCCTATTGAGCATCTGTGGGGCTTCCTCAAATGGAACGTGGAGGAGCGCAAGATCTCTAACATCCACCAGCTCTGTGATGTCGTCATGGAGGAGTGGAAGAGGACTCCAGTGGCAACCTGTAAAGCTCTGGTGAACTCCATGCCCAAGAGAGTTAAGGCAGTGCTGGAAAATAATGGTGGCCCCACAAAATATTGACACTTTGGACCCAATTTGGGCATTTTCACTTAGGGGTGTACTCACTTTTGTTGCCACTAGTTTAGACATTAATGGCTGTGTGTTGAGCTATTTTGAGGGGACAGTGAATTTACACTGGTATACAAGCTGTACACTCACTACTATACATTGTAGCAAAGTGTCATTTCTTCAGTGTTGTCACATGAAAAGATAGAATAAAATATTTACAAAAATGTGAGGGGTGTACTCACTTTTGTGAGATACTGTATAAGTGTGATTATATGTCAGTATTACCTTGTATATCCCTGTATGTTGTGGTCGTTCAGGTGCTTATCTAATAGTTTCTTGAAACTATCAATGCCCCTTGACAGGTGGACTTTACCCTTACTACATGGAGATCACGGTATTAATATACAATCATTTTAATGATATCATTGATGCAATTATTGTATTTTAATACCATGGTCTTCATGTGGTATGGGTAAAGTCCACCTTTCAAGTTCTCTGTGTATTAGGAAAACACGGTCAAATCCTTTGCTAATATATTTTCTATTAAATCAAAGCTTATTGGGACAATTTCAGTAAAAGCTGTTTAATCCATTCTTATGTTTCTGGGTCATAGGGATACCTTCATTCATATAACATTGTATCTGCACTGCACATGGTTTTATTAGGCAGTAGAACTAAATTTGAAAAGGCAAAGTCCTCCCTTAACCCAATTGCCCAAAAAGAAGAAAAGATCACATTATTACAATAAGATTAGCCTGGATATGTGTGAAATGTGTGTTTTTAATAATATGCACTTATTTTAGATCCTGTCACCCTGTATTTGTTTTTTTTATACAATCAAATGAAATAAATAGGGCTACTAGATGCTAAAACAAAAAGGCACAGTCAGGTACCTGCTCCCCAATAATATCATTACAATCAAGGTATGTGCTTGAGTGCAGTATATAAGGTATGCTCACTCACACGCCTGCTTGTGGAGCCACATGAACATGTCCTTTGCACACATCTTTGTTAAAGTACATTTAAGGCTCCATTCACACTTGTGTGACTTGTCATGCAACTTTGGACATCAATGTCGCATAGGTACAAGGGAACTTGTGGGATTTTCAAGGTGTAGGTATGATACAGTGATCTCAAAAATGTAGTATAAAATTATTTTATTAAACAGAGATAAAAAAAAATGTCTAAAAACAATTATAGCAAGTACACAAAACATTAGGGAAAAAAAAGGTATTGCTAAAAGTAATACCAAAAATCGGACTTTGTAGGCCAGGAAACAATGGAGAGATGACAAAAAATATTATTCATCACATTTATTGAAAAAAATACAAAATTTAAACATAATGTTCAAGGAGGGATAAAAAACATAGTACATATGCATATACTACAGTTTGTACAGTGAGCCCTTGTGCGTCTACGCGTTTCGCCGTTAGGCTTCTTCAGGACACGACCAAGGTTCAAAGACGTAACCAGTAGGAGATAAGAGAACCAATCTCACTATTAGTAAGTGAGTTTCAGGTATTTGAACAGGGGCAGGTAAGAACCTTCACTCCAAACATGTAGGGAACCAGCAGAGCAGTACTATAAGGTCCAACATGCAGGGAAGAAACAGATCCTTATTGGGATAAAGCAATGCTCATGGCAAATAAAGCCTAGACTAGCATGCTGTACATGGAGGATAAGGTAAACAGGCGTGCCCCTGGGAGACAGCCGGGTGCTGCATACACATCTTTGTTAAAGTATATCTAAGGCTCCATTCACACTTGTGTGACTTGTCATATATATATTTCTCTATTAGAAGGCTTGTACCTCAAGAGGAAGCCCAGGATGTGGGTGAAACATGTTGGGAATTCCATCTAAATTGCTGTATTCATAAAATCATGTTTTGTGTACTTGCTATAATTGTTTTTAGACAATTTTTTATCTTTGTTAAATAAAATAATTTTATACTAAATTTGTTAACCCTCAACCGTTGCATGAAAGCCGTACCTGAATTTTGTACAACGCAACGGTTGTGCAACAGTTGTCCATTATCACTGGTCAAAGCCAAAGTCGTATCCCAGTTGTTGTACCCATCCAAAGTTGCATCAAAGACTTTGGATTCATAGAAGTGTGAATAAAGTCTAAAGCCAAACATTTTTGGATAGAGTTCAAATTAAAGTGAGGTAAATCCCTTCTTAGAAAGTTGCAACTATAGCAAGTGCCCCCATTGGAGGATTTCCCCTCTATTAATGTTCTGGTAACAACTCAAGATCTTGTATTCTTCCTCGCTTTCAGTGCCAATGACAATGGTCAGGAGAAAGGAATGAATCTGCCCAAGGTGGAACATAGCAATAGAAAGCAACATAAATCTGAGATTAAAACACCAAGAACATAGGTAAAAGCCCACATATAATTTTGCCTATCCCAATGTAAAATCAAGTAGAAGATTAAATAGAAAAAACAACCTATTTGAAAGGACAGAACTCACCCTTTTCATCAGGGCTAGAGCAATACAATAAAAAAAGGGTTATATGAATAGATATAGTATATGGTTTCACATTGGACATGTATATACTGTATGTACAGCATGAAACCATATACTATATCTACATGGCGCTTTGATCTCAGATTCATTTAGATGCATCACATACCAAGGAAACTGTTGACATCCTTTAGTGTGTAGAAGCTGCCAGCTCAGAATCCAAACACCCTGTTCGAAAAATGCCTACATCACTATTGGATAATAACACCGGTAGGATGATCCTAGGGTTCCAGTGCTACCTATCCTTTCTTCCAAGAAACAAAAAACCTGACAGGGGTTTCATCTACTCCCAACTCTATCTAAAAATGTAAAAAATGGCTTCAGGTAGAGTTATTAATGATGATAGCTATGTCATTATAAAGGAAAAACAGTGTTTTTTAGACTAATGATCTACTATTGCTGGAAAGGAGGCAGTTTTCCTCCAGTGACACAGACTTGGTTTAAGTTATTTTAACCAGGTAACTTGTCAAAAATTCCACAAAATGACAGCTATGAAGAATTTAGTGTAAGCTGAGATATAGAAGACACTGACATAGACAGAGCCGTACGATCTGAGACAGATGTTCTTTTTAACGTCTATATCTTTTCCACACACAGGGAAATCTCTAATGTCACTCTTGGGATTTTATAGGATTTCCTGAGATCAATAATTCTTTCTATTAGTCTTCCCTCCCGAGTACCAATTTGGTGATTATGGAGTTCCAGTCCTCTTCACCAATACCTAGAACATGATCGCATTACTTATGTTACTATGGATTTACTTCTCTTTGCAGCAACCTTGCACTTCACTCACCTAATCACCAACACTAAAATATTGTGATAATTCATAATAGCGTTTTGGGCTGTCTCTGACCCATCAGAGAGATTATCCTTTACTTTCTGTCCCACAGACACAACAGAAGGTAAGAGGAAATCCCTCCAAAGCAAGATTTTACCAAAATGTATAAACAAAGGGCTAGTTTACTATCCCTCAGACTTAAGAGGGGCCAGACTATGGCCAGTGGGAGTAGAAAATGTCCTGGCGTCTGTAACAATGCCCCATCAATGGTGTCATTGGGAAGAAGAGTGCCCTTGTCCTTGGTGTCAGTGGGAAGAATAGTGCCCTGTCCTTGGTGCCAGTGAGAGGAATAGTGCCCCATCCTTGGTGTCAGTGAGAGGAATAGTGCCCCATCCTTGGTGCCAGTGAGAGGAATAGTGCCCCATCCTTGGTGCAAGTGAGAGGAATAAGTGCCCCATCCTTGGTATCAGTGAGAGGAATAGGTACCCTATCCTTGGTGCCAGTGAGAAGAATAAGTGCCCCATCCTTGGTGTTATTGAGATAAATAGTGCCCCATCCTTGGCGTCAGTGAGAGGAATAAGTACCCTATCTTTGGTGTTAGTGAGATGAATAGTACCCCATCCTTGGTGCCAGTGAGACGAATAAGTGCCCCATCCTTGGGGTTAGTGAGATGAATAGTGCCCCATCCTTGACAGCAGTGAGAGGAATAAGTACCCTATCCTTGGTGTTAGTGAGAGGAATAAGTGCCCCATTGTTAATGTCAGTGGGAGGAACAGTGCACCAAGGGCTGGATAAAGTCAAGCAAAGGGCCGCATCCGGCCCCTTGGCTGCAGTTTGGAGACCATTGCCCTAGATGATTTTCCCTCACTTCCTGCCCCATCCTTGCTGTCAGTGAGAGGAATACGTGCCCCATTGTTAATATCAGTGGGAGGAACAGTGCACCAAGGGCTGGATAAAGTTAAGCAAAAGGCCGCATCTGGCCCCTTGGCCGCAGTTTGGAGAACATTGCCCTAGATGTTTTTCCCTCACCTCCAGTTCATGTGCCAGGGACAATAATCACCAGGATTAATAGTAAGAGTGAATCTCACAGATAGCAATAAATACTAGATTGGGTTTTACTACTAGCTTATTCTGTGCAAAACCAAAATAAATATTTTGGATTAGGATATACTTTTTAATTAAGCATTGGTAACTTCAGTACTACCTATTAGGTTACAAAGCTTTGGAAGATCTTGCCTGTAATGCAACAGAATAATTATAATGCTGTGAAACTACAGACTGCTGTACAATCGTATTGGAAGTCAGACAGTAAATGGAAATGTGGTGCTGCTTTTTTAACCACTTAAGCATTGTCATAAAAAACCTCCACATACAGTATATAAAAAAAAACTATGTATATATATATATATATATATAGTATATATTGTGAGAGCTAGCATCAAATGGTGGAGCTTTACAGGACACCGCCACTCGCTTTCCTATTTTTAAGGTCTTTTCTTGTCCAATTTTTTTAAAAGAAAGTTCAAAGTTCCAGAAAAGCAAAACAGGTTTCCCTCACAGGGGGTTCCAGCATTTCACTCTTGCAAAGGAATAGACATTAAGCCTCCTGGCTTATACATACAAGACTGCAGCTCTGGCCCTCGTCTGGCTCCTACAGACTGTTTCACAGTACCACTCAGTACCTTGATCCATAAACTTAGCAGCCACTTGCTGCTCTGGCTTCCATCTGTACTCCTGGACAGAGACCTCCTCTGTTTGCTGGGTGGAGCCCAAAACCATGGTCAGGTCACCACTAAAAGCCCAGCACACACCTGACCAATTACTGTGCTGGTGGTTCTGAAAACCTGGACCCAGAATTGGAGATTTCATCCCACCCAAATCTCTAGGCTCCAGGTCCCAAGTTGCATGGGCCTGAAGAGCTGCGGGCAAGGAGTTTTTAGGTGAGGCCGCGGCTTCGGCCTAGTCCGCTAGGCCGGACGCCGTAGACTAGGCCGAAGCCGCAGCCTCGCCTAAAAGCTCATGCCCGCAGGGCCTCGGGACTGGCGCAGTTTCCAAAAAAAACCCTCGATTCGAATCGTGAATCGAGTTTTTTTTAAGAGAATCGAAGACTTTTTTTTTAAAGAAAATCTCCCAGCCCTACACAGGACACATTCACACATACACAGGGACACATGCACAGGACACAGGTACAGGACACAGGACACATGCACATATACACAGGACACATGCACACATACACAGGGACACATTCACAGGATACAGGTACTGGACACAGGACACATGCACATATACCCAGGGCACATGCACATATACACAGGACATATGACACATGCACATACTGTATACACAGGACACATGCACATATACACAGGACACATGACACATGCACATATACACAGGACATATGACACATGCACATATACACAGGACACATGACACATGCACATATACACAGGACATATGACACATGCACATATACACAGGACACATGACACATGCACATATACACAGAACACATGCACAGGAAACAGGGAGGTATACAGCTGCAGATGGGCATTGTTGACCCTCTCTTTCCACTTACAGTAGCTGCTTCATTTCTCACCCTTGTCTTATACTCGGGTCAATAAGTTTTTCCCATTTTTTTGTGGTAAATTAGGGCCTTGACTTATTCTCGGATCCACTTATACTCGAGTATATACGGTATATAAAAAATACCTTGCTACTTTATATACAATAACCTTTGCCTTGAGCTATCATATAAGAATATTACTGTATATTAGTCAGTAAGACTTGATTTTAAATTCCTAATGTGGAACATCCTTATTAGGCTGTTGAATTGTACTGAAGATGTTCCTGTTAAAAGCATTTCAATCTTTTAGTTTTTACAAGTTTACCTTTCTCTGTCTTTTCTAACTTCTGTGTACTTGCTATAAGTATTGCCCCATGTAAATATATTTTTCAACTCATGCTGTTTATCTTGGGATTTTATGAACGTCTTGTTTATGAGATGTGATGGAATGTCACAAATGTTTGTAAAGTACTTTTAAAAGCTTTAATAGATCTTTCCAATCTTCTTTTGTAGACACTACCCTGAAGTGCTGCAGTAAGCCGGAGCAGACCTCAACAAAAGCATCTGATTTCATTCTATATGTCAAGCATCACAATCACCAAAGACATCATTCTAGCTGCCATGGATTTAATGGCTTGTTAAAATCCATATGCTTGGTATTGTTTAGAAGTCATCGGTGAAGTGTCAGCCCACCCAAAATTGATATTTTAGTTTTGGTTTGAAGCCAGCGGTATGTAATACATGTATCCTGTGTCCTTCTGGTGCTCTGGTAGCAAGATCTCTCTCTGTTCATGAGTTCTCAGCTCCTCCTCAATCCAATCCACCCAGCACCATATCCCTTTTGCCCTTTAGGGCGGTGCAAAGCCAATGGTTATACTGTTTTATAGATCATTCACCCATGGGTTCACTGCACGGGTGAACTTCAAAAATGCAATGGGTGTGTTGGGTGTGTTGGTGCTCCATATGATTGAACTCTTCCCTCCTGCCTCCTAGTCTCACTCTCACCATTAAATTTTAAATTTTTTTGGTACTGAACACAGATAGCTGCAGGAATAATACAACTTCAGAGAAGGGACAGCATTAGGTGTCCAGCAGGGAGAGGGCCGTTGTAGTTTGTTAGAGACATTTGGTAGTTGAATGATCCAGTCAATGTCCATCCATAACTGAATGATCAATTTTGGGAGAACAGAACTTTTGAGATCTTGGTAAGGGTGCACAGCAGTAACATTGCTTATGACGGACCCTAATATACTTTTATGGCTGGCGAGTACTTGGTTCTCTGCCATTCGTTGTGCCTCTTCTTTATAATGGAATCAATATCATGGCTTAGTTCAGCACTTTGTGTTGTGTTACATGGGAAGCACTGTGATTCTGTCGCTGCACAGCACTGACACTGCCAGAATTCAGGCGTAGCCTGCCTGCATTTCCTGCTAATAAGCTGTGCACAAAGGTGCTTTACTTGCCAGTGTTTACCATGTATAATTTGTAGCTTGACTTACTGCATATGTATTGGGTAAAGTCCAGTTCACAATTAAGCTTGTATTTGTACATGTATTGAACACTAAAGATAACTTTAGCTGTGTAAATTTGCACTAAACATCATGTAGAAGTGACCCCTATTGCAGTGGTTCTCAACCTCAGTCCTCAAGTACCCCCAACAGGCCATGTTTTCTCTTAGATAAAATAGCTGTCCAAAATACCAAGCCATTAACTCTGGTTTAAAGCACCTGTGCAAGATAAAGGAAAACCTGCAAACATGGCCTGTTGGGGGTACTTGAGGACTGAGGTTAAGAACCACTGCCCTATTGAACCAAAATCTAGACCAGACAGACCAGTTAGCTTAACATCAATAGTATGCAAGCTCTTGGAAGGTTTTATAAGGGACTATATACAAGATTTTAGTAAAGAAAACGGTATTATTAGCAGTAATCAGCATGGATTCATGAAGAATCGTTCTTGCCAAACCAGTCTATTAACCTTCTATGAGGAGGTGAGTTGCCATCTAGATAAAGGAAGGCCCGTAGACGTGGTGTATCTGGATTTTGTAAAGGCATTTGATACAGTTCCCCACAAATGTTTACTGTACAAGCCAAGGTCTGTCGGCATGGACCAAAGGGTGAGTACCTGGATTAAAAACTGTCTACAAGGGCGAGTTCAGAGGGTGGTGATAAATGGGGAGTACTCGTAATGGTTAAATGTGGAAAGTGGGGTCCCTCAAAGTTCTGTCCTGGGACCAATCCTTTTTTAATTCATTCATAAACGACCTGGAGGGTGGGAAACAGCTCAATCTCAGTGTTTGCAGACAATACTAAGCTAAGCAGGGAAATAACTTCTCTGCAGGATGTGGAAACCTTTGCAAGAGGATCTAAACAAATTAATGGGGTGGGCGACTACATGGCAAATGGGGTTTAATGTAGAAAAATTTTAAATAATGCATTTAGGTGGCAAAAATATGAATGCAATCTACTCGCTAGGTGGAGAACCTCTGGGGGAATCTAGGATGGAAAAGGACCTGGGGGGACCTAGTATAGGACAGGCTCAGCAATAGACATGTGCATTCGTTTTTGTCGGAATTTCAGGGATTTTCGTGTTCGTTTTCACAAACGATAACAAACACGCAAAATCTGAAATTCGAAAGATCTAAAATAAAAAAATGCTTTATTTTGGTATCCATTATATTTTTGTATCATTGCGACAACAGTTCCATATAGATAGAAGATTCGACATGACGCTGACAATAGCGATCTGCGTCTATCGAACCTGCGGTTGAATGTGCCTAACCTAACTCTATTAGTCCAAGATTGTTCAACATAGAGAGAAAAGATTCAACATTACAGAGACATGAAGATTCGACGAAGCAACTAAAAACATACGGTCGCTGCGAGCAGTCAAATGTTCCACCCATAGGCTATAGAAGACCTGTAATAATAATTAATAATTATAATTATTACTAGTAAAACAACATTAGAATTCTACTATAGCTTGTGGGTGGAGCATTCGACCGGAAATGTACGATCGCGCCGTCGTACAGTTTAGCTGCTTCGTCGAATCTTCTTAGAACATCCGACAGACACCACAAGCCTTCAATTAACAATTCGACCTTAATTCATTCGGATTTTCGGACGTATGCATTTTTTAATGAAACAAAATAAATAAAAAAGAATTTTGGAAGTAACTAAATACATTTATTTTTCGGACGAAACCGAAATTCCAAAACGACATATTTCAGTGTGCAGGTTAATCTTTGTATTTGCAGACAATACTAAGCTAAGCAGGGCAATAACTTCTCCGCAGGATGTGGAAATCTTGCAAAAAGACCTGAACAAATTAATGGGTTGGGCAACTACATGGCAAATGAGGTTCAATGTAGAAAAATGTAAAATTATGCATTTGGGTGGCAAAAATATGAATGCAATCTATACACTGGGGGGAGAACCTCTGGGGGAATCTAGGATGGAAAAGGACCTGGGGGATCCTAGTAGATGATAGGCTCAGCAATGGAATGCAATGCAAAGCTGTTGCTAACAAAGCAAACAGAATATTGGCATGCAATAAAAAGGGGATTCATTCCAGAGATAAAACGATAATAATTCTCCCTCTCTACAAGACTCTGGTCCGGCCGCACCTGGAGTATGCTGTCCAGTTCTGGGCACCAGTCCTCAGGAAGGATGTACTGGAAATGGAGCGAGTACAAAGAAGGGCAACAAAGCTAATAAAAGGTCTGGAGGATCTTAGTTATGAATTTAGAGGAAAAAAATAAAAAATAAAATAAAATTAGAAAATTAGAGGAAAAGCGATTTAACCGGAAACTGCGTAGAGGGTTCTTTACGATAATAGCGGTAAGAAGGTCTCTTCCACAAGCAGTGGTTTCAGCAGGGAGCATAGATAATTTAAAAAAACTATTAGATAGGCACCTAAACAAACACAACATACAGAGATATACAGTGGAATATTGACATAAAAGAACACACACACTTGATGGACTTGTGTCTTTTTTCAACTACCTTACTAACTATGTAACCCCCTGTTTATGCAGGCAAGAATGTCAGTGAGAGGCTCCTGGAGTCGATACAGGCCAAACAAAGCTATAGATGCTCAGTGCCAAAACTGTATTGCAGAATCACTGTCACACCTGACTGATAATTATGAAACCCCTCCCATTAGATCCACTATGCACAGAGGCACAGACAAACACACAGGGATTTCTTCAGAATAACAAAAGGTAGGAATCTGCAACAAAGGTTGTCATAATCCTTGCAATGTACACAGAGGGGAATGTTTTTTTCTCAACAAAAGAGGAGTTACGCTTTAACTATATATATATACACATCATAATTCTTCTTATTTGTCCACTTTGAAAGAAAAAAAAAAAAAAAAAGGATTTTTTGGACTGTAACAAAACCTTTTTTTATAACACTTTACATTTTTTCAGCATCAAGGACACAAACAAAATATTGCAAAAAAGATAATATAATTCAGCAGGTGCAACACCCCCACTATGCCTCAGGCTGGATTCACACCTATGCAGTTTTAGTGCTTTTTGCATTTTGCGGATTTGCACTACAGTCCATTTAACATGGTTTCCTATGGAACTTGTTCTGTAGTGCAAATCTGCCAAATGCAAAAAGCACTAAAACTGCAGAGATGTGAATCCAGCCTTAGGCTGGATTCACATCTCTGCATGTTGCTTTTGAGCGTTTTTGTAGTTTTTCTTGTGATGCTTGCCACGTTTTTGAGCAGCGTTTTTGTAGCGTTTTTACGGCGTTTTTGCTGCGTTTTTGCCACGTTTTGCGCTTTTTTTTTTTTTTTACTTTTTTTTTAAACTGTATACAGTCTAAAAAAAAAAAAAAAGCCAAAAACACCAAAAACGCATCAAAAATGCTGTAAAAACGCTGCAAAAACGCTGCACTTGCATTTTTAATGCTGGTCCATTGAATTCTATTACATGCAAAACGCTGCATTTTGCATGAAAAAAAGTCCCTGACCCTTTCCAAAGACGCAGAGGTACAAAGAGGCATTGATGTGAACATGTTCCATAGGAACCCATGTTAAAAAATTCCCATGCATTTCTGCAAAATGCAAAATGCATCAAAAAACGCGCTAGTGTGAATGGAGCCTAACTGTGGTTGCAAATACCTGTTGGTAGCTGGTTGTTAACCTTTATCAGTACAGTCCATTCATCTGCACAGAGATAATTCTTCTTTAAGTCACAGTAATAAATGAAAATGACAGCTGTCCGGAAGTTAGACGTGCATATAATAACCTGTATTTACAGAAAAAAAAGGTTTTTTTTTTAATGCATACTAAAGAAAATAATTATCTAATTGCATCTGCTGGGTTAAATCCCTAAAATCTGATCATGTTTAAAATGTGCTCAATGTTGGACACCTGAGTAGGCTACACAGGTGTGACATAATTGTGACCGTGATCAAAGGCTGTCCCCTCTCATCCTCTACAGGTGCGCTTTCAAAAACATCTTACTTGGACAAAGCTACAACAGATATCCTAAGTTAGGATAGTTTCACCAACAAAAGGTTCCCTCCACCCTTTCTAAAGGCAAAGTGAGTCTTGGGATGACCTGATCTATCAGCGCTCATTATGATTTAAAACAGTAGTAAATATAAATACAGGAATCAACGCCTAATTCCCATATTTAACAAGCGCTGATGGATAAGGTGAAAGCACTCAAAGAAGTACTATAGCCAATTAAGGCAAACAGCTGCTACCTTATGGCCTACCAAGGCTCAAACAGATAATAAAATGCACACAAATATAGGCAGCGCTATTAAAGATACCTGAATGGTGTAATCTATATAACCATACAGAGGTGGGGGACTCGAGTCACATGACTTGACTCGAGTCAGACTCGAGTCACCTGTTTGAGGACTTGCGACTTGCTTGACAAAATTAAATAAATGACTCGACTTGACTTTGACTTGTCACTAATGACTTGCGACTTGACTTTGACTTGGGCTATTTGACTTGCAATGACTTGCAATGACTTGGCACCACCAGTTCTGTGTCTTGGCCTAGGCAAAAGCCGCCCCCCCCCCCCACAAAAGAAAGCTCCCCCGAGTCCCGGCTTCGGGGTAGATCAGTATTTTGACTTAATTTGTGACTTGACCAAAATAAATGACTTGACTTGCTTGACTTCTAGCAGGGACTCGACTTGACTTGCTTGCTTTTCGCCACAGTAACTTGGGACTTGCTTGTGACTTGAAGGTTAAGACTTGAGACTTGCTTGTGACTTGCACATGTGTGACTTACTCCCATCACTGTAACCATATATAACAAACATAAATGGCCATGCGACACATAAAGTCAATACATAAAGGCATAAGTGAAGAAGTCCATAATTAAAATGGTAAAAAGTCCATAGGATAATCCAGAGTGGGGTTTCTATAAGTAGAAGATGGCTAAACTTTCACCGCCACCGCCACACGTGAAGAGCCAGGGGAGTACTCACATCCCTCTCTGAATAAAACTCTTACCGGAAAATTTAAGGTAATAAGCAGGTAAATGGTTAACACACATTTTATATTTGATTTCCCTGGACCAGCTTTATCATAGGGACTCGATCACATATAGAGATATTCGTATAAGTAAAATTGTGTTGACTGCGCTACCCCAAGATAAAATACACCACTCTCTGTGAATCATACATGAGCGAAAAACATAGCAAAAAAATATAAAATAATATATAAATGTGCATAAGACATATAATTTATGCAATGGTGAACAATCTTTCTGTCATCCTTATTATTCAAACAACCGAATAAACCCTAAGTGTATTTCAACATGACATCAGTGTATAAAATGAAACCTTTACATCCAAAATATCAGAGCTATATTGTCCAATTATTGTGCAATGTGTCAATCAATGCAGAGGTTTCCTTATGGACCGTCCTTTGTAGACTTCTGTATTGATTGGCACATTGCACAATAATTGGACAATATAGCTCTGATATTTTGGATGTAAAGGTTTCATTTTATATACAGATGTCATGTTGAAATACACTTATGCCCCGTACACACGGTCGGATTTTCCGATGTAAAATGTCCGATCGGAGCATGTTGTCGGAAATTCCGATCGTGTGTGGGCTCCATCGGACATTTTCCTTCGGATTTTCCGACACACAAAGTTGGAGAGCAGGAGATAAAATTTTCCGACAACAAAATCCGTTGTCGGAAATTCCGATCGTGTGTACACAAATCCGACGGACAAAGTGCCACGCATGCTCAGAATAAATAAAGAGATGAAAGCTATTGGCCACTGCCCCGTTTATAGTCCCGACGTACGTGTTTTACGTCACCGCGTTCAGAATGATCGGATTTTCTGACAACTGTGTGTGACCGTGTGTATGCAAGACAAGTTTGAGCCAACATCCGTCGGAAAAAATCCTAGCATTTTGTTGTCGGAATGTCCGAACAAAGTCCGACCGTGTGTACGCCCTATTAGGGTTTATTCAGTTGTTTGAATAATAACGATGACAGAAAGATTGTGCACCATTGCATAAATTATATGTCTTATGCACATTTATATATTATTTTACATTTTTTTGCAATTTTTTTTGCTCATGTATGATTCACAGAGAGTGGTGTATTTTATATTGGGGTAGAGCAGTCAACACAATTTTATTTATATTTTTTCGCCTATTGGTGAGGTTTTTTTTATTAAATTGCAGCAACCGATTTTTACGTTTTTTAGGTTTTTTAGGTTTAAACACAATATAATCGCCTATTATTTAATATTTTGCGCCGGTGACTCACATATACTCATAGAGATATCCGTGTCCAATCTATGCACCAGAGTCTACAGATTTCCCATGCATGCCAGAAACTAAAGATAGCTGGTTGCAGGTTGTCGTTTTCTGAAACAAATCTGGATGGTAGATAAAGTCTGCCAGTTCACCAACCCTCAATTGCAAGCAAATTGGAGGATAGCACAGAGCGTGGGTCATGTAAACAGAATCCAGGTGGTGGAAGGGAATTGCTCACCAAGTTCTCTTAGTTGTAATAAATCCCTCAGCTATACATTCCACTCCTACTCCACACTATACAGTTGGCCGTAGATTATATACAGCTGGTTTCAGCGGTGACAAATTACTCAAGTGTACCGGTTGGTACACTTTTGTTGAGAAGGAAACATTCCCCTCTGGGTGATCGATGTACATTGCAAGGATTATAACAACCTTTAATGCAGATTCCTACCTTTTTGTTATTTTGAAGAAATCCATGTGTGTTTGTCTGTGCCTCTGTCCTGAGTGGGTCTAATGGGAGTGGTTTCATAATTATCAGTCAGGTGTGGCAGCTGCAGAGCACTAATGAGGAAATCTGCTGGGCCTGCATCCCTTTAGATGTGTTGCTATTGGAAATATCTCACCAAAAATGACATTTTTGTTACAGGGGATGCCTGAAATCTGACTTGTATCTTAGGCTGTCTTCTGGGAAAATTGGAGAGCCAATCACACAAGCAGGAAATGATGTTTCTGGGGAGTGGTCAGTACACATTCTGCGTACAGAACATCTCCATGTAGCCATATTGCATTGCATTTTCGGAAAATTACAGCGGCTGCAGATTGAAAAGGAAAGGTCATTTTTAATAACATTCAATTACAATATGACTTGTATCGCAATTGTACACGCTATATTATTTTTTCTTTTTTTTTGTTATTTTTTTGTCCCACGAAAGTGGAGTTACTCTTTAAAATTCACCAGATGAGTTATAGCCAATCAGACTGTGACTGTACATAGTATTGGCTGAGGAATTCACGGGGGTACTTCTGAAGACAGCATAGATACACGGTCGATATTTCAAGTACAGCTTCCATCCTTTGCAAAGACTCAAAGGACTTTTTCCAGATGGCTAAGCAGTGATAAAAATGGGCTGCTGCCCCCTGAACTGTCACAATGCAGCCATACGGGGCTGTTCACATGCTTTGCCTCACCACCACAGCATTTTTATATAAGGGTGCAGAGTTTGGCAAGTGGCACTGCTTGTCAAACGTGCCCATTGAGTGCAAAGGGTCCATGTCGCAACCGTGTGCAATGCACGCCATTGCAGCATGATAGTGAACCATTACATAGTTAATCAGGCAGGGAGGATGATATATAATGCCTCCCACTCAATGTCAAATGCACTCTGAAAAAGGGATCTGAACACAGATCAAACGACACCACAAATGTGAAAGAGCATAAAACTGACTTCACATTTTTGCATTGCGGTAATACGCTCTGTACCACAGTCCATCGCAACACGTTATATACATTAGTGTGCTGCAGTGCCCTTCATTTTCAGTGTTGCCCCAAGGAACTAAGGCAATGTCCTTGCATTGCAGCAGAACACACATACATATATATATATATATATATATATACACAGTATTCCCAGGTTTGCGGTAAGCTTATGTAAGCAATGAGACCTTCTAAGAGATGTGTTCCATCCCTGTGCATGCTTTGAACTTTTAATGGTCATTCCAGGAGAAGACATTGATCTCTTATGAGATGTGCATAAGAGCTAAGTAACTCAATGGTAGATGAACAGAAGTGCAGGTGAGAAATGAGAGCAGTACAAAGGGTGTCTTTGCTGGCCTCGCCTTTTGGAAATGCTCTTATCTTGGCTGTCATTCTGATCCTCTGGCTTCAATCCTTTGAGTCACTGACCTAGAACAAGGATGCAAATAATACACTATAATTTCATTTGCTGTAGTATATAGCCCAGGGTATTAGGTTCAGAGGCAACCAGGCAACTAGAATTTCCAGAAGGAAATCTGCAATGATAACCCTTGTATTTCTTTTCTTTTTTTCTTTTTAGGTATAAATAAAAAAGGTCAGACAGCTGGCAATACTGGGTTGAAATTTGACTGACTTGGACCAAATTTGGGCTGACTAAAATGAACATAAATGCATAAATCTCTGACATGTTTTGCAGTGCTGTGTGATAGGATGATAAACATATGGTCTATACAGGGGTAATGCGCATCTATCAATAAGTGGCAAATGGATAGGCACCTTTCTGTAATGGTTCAAGATTGATACAGAGGGTGACAGTGCTGTGACAGAGATGTGATTTGTCCATACAGGTACTATAAATGAATGCTGGGAGCTGCTTGGGTTTGGCCCCTCACTTTCATTGACTTTATATCACAAAATCTAAAAGGCCTGAAAACTCTGTAATGAATGACTTGAGTGCATCTGCCAATCACGGAAAATAATTTCCTGCCCAAACCTTTTTTCAGCCTTCCATCGAAGAATCTGAGCTTACCTCTTTGCAGCTGGTCCAACCAAACTTTGCCATTCAGCCAGACCTCCATGAGTGTCTTTATGCCATGGTCTGTGTCCCCACAAAGTGTGAATTACAGGACATTTGGCCCAGTATAGCTCTGCGTGGCTCTATATGGAAACAAAATGTTGTATTTTTCATTATATAACATTATCAGTATTAACTAGTTCTGAAGTATTTACTGCCACTTGTCCCAGTGAAATGTTTGAAATCCAAAATTAATATGTGATTCTTTATAAAGAACACAATGTTAAGGTCTAGGTGCATGATTTAAATGTATGTTTACTCATGAATGCATTTATTTGTTTATCGTTTAAGGTTGGATTTCTTCCTGTCTATGCATTATTTTCCTCATTTTGTGCCATTGCCTCATGGGTGTCTTTCATTCCCTTACTATTCTTCTACTTTCTCTTATTTACTATTCTTTCATCCTACTGTCTCTCCACTGTACCTTCTGACTATCCTTTAAAGCCCAATTAAAATAAAAGAACTATGTAGATGTTCAGTCAGTGAGACGTTGTACTACCATCCTCTGTTTTTATAGTCTAACCCAAGGGTCTTCAAACTATGGCCCTCCAGTTGTTCAGAAACTACAATTCCCATCATGCCAAGTCATGTCTGTGAATGTCAGAGTTTTACAATGCCTCATTGGATGTGTAGTTCCGCAACAGCTGGAGGGCCGTAGTTTGAGGATCCCTGCTGGTTGAGCAACCAAAGGCACACATGCTGGGGCAGACGCTCACCCATGCTCCAGCAATGGACTGTTTCTCAGTGTCCCTATGTAAAAAGCAGGTCCAGGGGCGGACTGACCATTGAGCCACTCGGGCACTGCCCGAGGGCCCTGGGCCACTAGGGGGCCCCATCAGGGTTGCCAGCCTTAGTAAAACCAGGGACAGTATGTATAAATCTGTGGTTTTTTTACATCTGTCTGTGTATACTGTGTGTTTGTATACTGTGTGTGTGTATACTGTGTGGCCCCATAATCTCTGATTGCCTGGGGGCCACATAATCTCCTATTGCCCGGGGGCCCCATGAGTTATCAGTCCGCCCCTGAGCAGGTCTATGGGCCGTGTGTTGGGCTTAAGGATATCATATGACATCCAACTGCTGGAGCATAGGGGAGAAGAAGCTGCAGGTTCTGGTTTCCAGCATGGAGGAGCTTTTGTGAGCACAGGATCAGGTAGGTAAAACTGCTTTTCCCAGTCTCCTAGAGCTAATCAATCATTTAACCCTTGCAGGGACAGCCCCATTGCAAGGGAAGATTTTAACTTTCCTTAGAATTCAGCTTTAAGGGAAATCTCTCCAATGTGCATTCAAAGCATTTGACTTGAACAGGCCCATAACAGAAATCCTAAATTAGGATAGTTCCACCAACAAAGGACTGCTTCCACCCTTTCTAAAGGCTAGTCTTGGGATGACCTGATCTATCAGCGCTCATTATGATATACTGAAACAGATTATTCAGAATTGACCAGATGAGTTATAGCCAATCAGGCTGTGACTGTATATAGCATTGGCTGAGTGGCTTACTGAGGTCCTTCTGAAGACAGCACAATACACAGCTGGTAATTTCTAAATCCCAACTCCAGCTTCCACTCTTTACCAAGAGGTTGGCATGCATGACAAGAGGGATTCCATACTCTATCCAAGACTAAAAAAGACAAAGTTTTGGCTTTACATATCTTTTAGTGCATTTCAATGAAAAAAATCTGTCACAAACCCTACTGGACTATAAAGAGAAAAAGATGCAACACCTCAATCAGGCTTTAATGCCTCTGCACCTTCTTCCTTTTCCTTTACTCTTGCACTTCTCCTGTATGTCCTTGATTACTCAGCTTCATCTGTCTTTCCATGGCCACTCCTGTCCCACACCATTTCTCCTCCATATGTTCTGGTTGCACTGATGTTGAGCAATCTCTGCATGAAGAACTTCATATGACTCTTTATATTTCTGCAGTTATTGTATTGCATCCTATTTATTGATACAAATAACTGTAAATACTTGCTATAATACAACCAACAGTCACATAAATGTTTCTCATTTCTATTCAATGTGAACGCAGGTGTTGTCATTTCTGTCTGAACTAAACTTAACTTGAGGTACGTCATCCACAGCTAACCCTAATGGTACACAAAATGCACCTCATTTGTTATAACAGGAGCCAAAGGAAGCTGAAGTGTTTCCCAAAGCAACCAATCAGATCTAATTGTAATTATTCCAGCATAGGTTACAAAATACAATCGAATAACTACACTTCAACATAGGCTTGTAATATGACAATAGGTGGGGCAGTATTCTGCCTAAACGGGTTCCTCTCTTGCCCATTGCCTCTAGCTATTGACAATACATACTCCACCCAATATTTCAAATTTACCTGTTATACAAAGGCTTGTGTCTTGCTCATTTGCAATGTCCTTTTAGGGAAGCCTCAGGCTGGTATACAATCTTCTTCAGCAGTTAGGAATAGTTCTTTTAGTTTCTCCCAGACCTCTATGCCTAAATTCAGGTCCAGGACTCCCAAATCTTACAAACCTGTGAGCAAGTCCTCCTCCCAATGAGAGCCTCTACCTCGCTTCATGTTGTTAACCTGCCAATGTCTCCAAACATCTAACAGACCTCTCTGCCGGTCTGGCATGACTCATTTGCCATTGTTCAGAAAAATAAGAGATTTCTAGGCTGCGACTCAAACCTGTTCACTATTCCTGGAGAAAAAGCCGTCATTCATCTCATGCTGGATCTAAAAGCCCTCAATGTGCTCATCTGAGTGCAAAAAATTCCACATGGATTCTATCAGGTAAGTCATTTCTTCCCTTAATCTGGGAAACATTCTAGCCTCTGTGACTATCAATACCTAATTGCAAGTCCCCATCTTCCCAGTGCATCAACGCTACCTTTGTTGTGCTAAGGGCACAGGACACTACCCATTTGTTGACCTTCCCTATGGCCTGTCTACTGCACCTCGAGGTTTCACCAAGGTTCTAGCCCCTGTACTAGCCTTGCTTTGCTCACAGGGCATTATCATAATGGAATACCTGGACAACCTCCTCTTGAGGGAATAGTCAATAAAGACTCTGTAAGTCAATGTCCAGCGATCATTTGCATTGTTTGGTTGGATCCTGAACTTCCATAGGTTAGCACTAGAATCAACTCAAACTAGTGTTTTTAAACCTCCTTCTTGGTACTAATCAGTATAGTATTTTTCTTCCACAAGAAAACATCTGATTTTCTGCTTTCAAGATCATCACCTTGGCGAGTTGAGTTTCTCATATATTGTCTCTCTCTTGTAGAGAACCCCTTCTTGTCCTCTCTAGAACAAGGTTGTCTAAAGCCTTGGGGCCCCCTTTCTCTCTAGGGTGGTGTCTCCTTTATCAATTTTCTCCCTAGACATTAAACTTCCATCCCTGTCTCCTGCTCTGATACATCCCAAGAAATTCCCTTAGTTGTTTGGGTATGGTAGATGCTGTTTGAGATTTCCCATTAGACATGTCCTCTTTAGAATGACTGACTCTGTCTGTCATTCCTGAGGGCCCCCATAGGCCCACCATTTCTTGGTGGCTTAGGTAGCCTAATTATATTGCCTTAAGAATAAGGTTCCACCTTTTCTTTTCTTGTCATAGCACACTCCCCTAGATCAGTATGTGCCTCTTGAGCTTTTTGGCATAATGCATCTGTTCTCAGATTCCAAGGCTCCCACCTGGTCTTCTGTTCACACATTCTCTAAGTTTTATGGGGTGGATGTTCAGGCCTCTTTGGATGCCATCTTCAGAATTAAGGTCCTTCAGGCAGCTTTGTGAGCTTCATCTAGTTCTCAATGTTAACACGTATTTTTGTGGGCCTGATAGCGTGTCATTTGTTATGCTGCCCATCCCTCTGTTGTTTTGGACATCCCAGATGTTTGAGGAATTTATTCTCCCCATGTTCCTTAATGAATGATAAAGAGAGCAGGATTTTTTTTTCACCCCTCTCTCTTTATGAACAACTTCTAATATTGCTTTTCCTCAAAAATAAAGCATGGTGAGAGTGGGAGGGAATATACCTGGCTGATTCACAGCAGTATTTTTCAGTGTCCAATCTAATTTAAGCAGCAGTATAACCCAGTTGACTTTTCCCCGTGTCCCTTAATTAACTCCATGAAAAGGTCAAAATCCTGTTTCACAAAGCTTAGGTAGCTTGCACAGGTTATACAGTTTGAATTACATGTTTTTTTTAATGTAAGGTCCATAGTTTTGGAGTTGAGAGAGAGGAAGCCAGAAAACCCCCTTTTTGTTATATAATAATTGTATAAAATTGATTAAATTCACTGCAAAATCAAAGTTGTCTTCTGATTGGTTGTTGTGGGCCACAAACTCCCTTTTTCTATGTTTGTGTAGATCAGCCCCAAAGTACCATGGATACAAACACCGTGTTCCAGTTCTTTCTGTATTGTGGCTGTTAGTGTACGTTTTACTCTTTGATTATCTGTGTGTAGCCTTTGGTACACCCCTGAGTGCCTTACACAGCCTGTAAACTAAACTCTTGTAGTAACAGTACAGATTATATTTACTTGGGGGTAGTTTCTGATGTCCAAAGGGTCCCTACAGCAGTCACACCATCAGTACCTTAACTATGCTAGTGTGTTTTAGCACAGTAATGGGTTTAGTTTAGACTCAGGGAATTGTGAAGGTGGAATAATGTATTCATGTATTTACCTTTTGTAACCAATGTATCTTGCTGTACAATATCCACTGTAAATCATGTACAAATAGTATTTATTACATGGCAAGAGGTGCCCTTACTCCGTGCTGTATGGATAACCATATATTTAGACTGTCATGTTTGTTATAGTGCTAAAATGGTTAACTTTAGGTATTTGAAAGGACATTTTTTTCTGTTTGCTGGTTAAAAGTTTTAAAGATATTTTTGTAATGTAATATGATAAATATCTCTCTCTATATATATATATTAAAGAATTTATATTTATTTGTAAAGTATCTAATTTATTGTTGAATTTTTAATAAAAAGGATGGTTCAAAATGTCTTAACCATTTATTCTGGCTGTATTAACAACCTTTTCTGTTTTAATAGTTTTTATTGTTTTTTAGAAAACAAGTAAAAAAAAGGGATCATTAAGTGGAGCAGTGAACAATGCTCGTCTGCTCCAAGCATGTAATGGTGAGACATACAAATGTATTAACCTTTTAAACGTTTGAGGGCAAAGGACTAGTCTGGTCTCTCTGCAGGTGATCTTTTCCTCCTTACTGACTTGCACTGACTTATACTTGCATCTTGGTAGAGGCAGAGCTCTGCTTCCCCATGTCAGAGCCTCCAGCAAAGAGAACAGTGAATAGCATAGTGGTGACATCTCCAAATCTCCTGAGACCAGCAGTCAGAGGCAGCAGTCAGTGGCATCACTAGGGTTGGTGTCACCAGCTGCAGTAAAACATGGCTTCACCCCCCCCCCCCAGTAATTTGTTACCATATAACCCTGCATATATTGACAATAGTAGTGCCCAGTACAGACCCCTCGGTTGTAAAAGCCCTTCTTTTTCCCCAGTGCAGATCCCTCAGTAGTAGAACCCCCTCTTACCCCAGTACCAACCCCTCAGTAGTAGAACCTCCCTCTTTTCCCCCAGTACAGACCCCTCAGTAGTAGAACCCCCCTTTCCCCCAGTACAGACCCCTCAGTAGAATAACCCCCCTCTTTTCCCCCAGTACAGACCCGTCAGTAGTAGAACCCCTCTATTCCCCAGTACAGACCCCTCAGTAGTAGAACCCCATCCTCGCATTTCCCCTAGTACAGGCCTCTAAGTAGTAGAAACCCCCCTTTCCCCCAATATAGATCCCTCAGTAGTAGACCCCCCCCTCCCCTCAGTTCAAACCCCCTTTCCCCTAGTACAGATCCCTCAATGGTAGAACACCCCCCCTTTCCCCCCAATACAGATTCAGTGCAAGTGAACTTGTGTGTCCCCCTCCAGCACTGTGGTGAGTACAGTTTCCTAGACTCGCTCTAGATGTCATGAAGGTAGAAGACAGTGCAGAACAGAAGTGGGGGGCATAGAGGAGACTCTCCAGTAGGAGTGAAGCCCCCACAGATCCACATCCAAGGGCATCCTAGGCCAGCAGTGCCCACAGCCCAGACACACTGTGCGACCAGCTATGAGGACAAGGTGGGCAGGGACAGGGGCAGGATCTACTGTGGCCAGTATACCAGCGAGTCTGAGAGAATTAGCAGGAGGGGTGGACTCAGCAGAGTGCAGAATCTAGGCACAGAGCGGGAAGATGGGAGGAAAATAAACACAGTACTGACAGAGCCACAATGCCAGGACATATAGTGGGACACGTGTCTGAAAATCGGCCAATGGCAACTATGATAAAGGAACCAGGAGCCTCTCATGGGGCCGCCCCTGGTGTCACCCCTGTGGCAGGTGTGAGCCAGGTGCGGTCCACACCCCCATAGCGACGCCACTGGCTGCAGGCCCTTAAATCTCACACTGAAGTTATATAACGTTGAGGTTGTAGGCAGAGGAATGTCTAGGCACACTCACATATCAGGAAGTGCACTGCTATTTTTAGGAGGAGTTTCCTGGGTACTGCTTTGGCACCATTAACAATTCTAGGAGTTCTCCATAACAGTAAACCCTGACTTTTCGAGTTCATTTCTACTAAGGTTAACTTAACAGTACTTTCTGAGTCAGTGACTTGGACAAAGCATGCAGATCAAAAAACTGCAAGTAAAGTTGGCGTTCCTCATTTACATATTGATTTTCAGGTTAGTGACTGAAGTCATTGCATCACCCTGATAGCCAGATAATTAACATTTTCAGAAGACAGGGTGAATTTGGTAGCCTCCATGTTTTTCTTGGTATATCTTCTTTTAAGTAAATGTTAGAAGGGGATTTCTAGTCAAAAGGTGGTAACATTATAGGCCACATGCATACTTGGTGTTCAGCCTGTGTGTGTGGTCAATCCCAGAGTTTTAGTGCACCTGCTGCCTGCAGCCTGTCAAAGTCTGTTGCAGCTGGACGAGGCTGGATGTTGTACCAGGGGGTAAAACATTTAAGGCTGATGTGCCCAAGGACAAATGCCTAGAATACAAGAGGTTCTAAACAATAGTACCACTCAGTATAGCATCCAGCCCCAACTTGTTACAACAGCTTTTAACCTCTCACAGACTTTTACAGGTTGTTGACAGCAGGGATGGAAAGTGCACAAAAATGCCAGAATCTCTTGCACTGGGGCTAAACGCCCAGTGTGCAGGAGGGCCTAAGTAGAATGCGGAACGGTCAGGTTTTTATTGCTCCCTGTATCTCTATCACACTGATGCAACTGAAAATGAGAGGAAATCTCTTCAACATAAATGCAGATGGCATTAAAAATCTGAGATTTAATACTAGTGATGGTACAGCGCTCCCCTAAAAAGCGTGGCCCTTTGAGAAAGTCGCGTGACATGTGATGAAACGCATCAGGGGTGGGGCCAAGTGATATCAGCACACCCCAAGGAGGAAGCTATCACCCTGTGGATTTGTTGCTATAACAACAGCCAAGCGATCCTTAAGGGGGCTGCACACCCTGAATGTGCTATGTCTGTGTCCAACAAATGTGAGTTTTATACTTTTTTTAAGAGCTTTTATTAAAGTTTCCTATAAAGATTCAGCACTATGTTAGTCCCTTCCACTTTCCTCTGAGCACCATTGCTCAGGATCATCATAGGATACGTTGCAAGTACCTGTCAGGCATCACCGACAGAGGAATTAGCCATCCACAAGAGGATCTATAATCCCCTCAAAGGGGAAGGTGCATGGTGACCTGTATTAGGTCCAGAGTGGAGTTGAGCACATATGAGTGAAGGTGGAGGGACATTGGAGGTGTTTTTGCATGCCAGCACAGTACCTACATACTCCCCCTGATTCTGTGGACTGTTTATTTGTTATACCATATGTTTTTATGCTTACCATATGCTTACACGCATGAGACTCTCTGCTCATGGATACTGGCATCACAGTGGTGTTTCTTTTGCATTTGATGTTGTAGTGTCTTCAATGTTTTATTCATTTTTTCATAATTAATAATGTTGTCATCTCAGTAGAGGATCCACACACTGTATTGAGTTAATTTATCTTCACGCTAATTAGGGGAGCGCTGTGCCATCACTAGTATTACATTTCACCTTGCAGGAACACTTTGGGCATTCAGCAGCAAACCCCCATACACAAAGTTCACCCATTTTATAAATAGTTATTGGTTGTCACAGTTTTTCAGCACACATGGTAGCGCAGGGAATCAGGAATTTTTTGTTAAAAATCTGAGGTTTTAACTGTTCCTCACTCTATACAAATTAAAAAAAGTTTCAGAGTTACATTTTAGTAGAAGGATTCTAATTTCACCTGTAGTTCTCGGAAGCAATCTGGAAAATATTTCCTGGTGGTAGCCACCAAGGATCAGAATTGAAAAGCAGTGCCTCATGTCATACCCAACATAAAGACAAAAAGTAGACCTATTTGGTTTCATTTTATATCTTCAAGAAAAATAGGAACTGCGCTCAGAGACTAAAAATATCAGCCAACACTCACTATACATATAGTATAACAAATAAATAAATGGTGCAGGGCTCTGTATAATGTGAGAATATAAAGTGAATAGAAAAATGAACTGTCAATAGGACTGGTGTAGTGATCCAACAAAATCACATAATAATGTCCATCAACAATAAATGGTAATAAAAGAAAAAACTTGCAGTGATCAAAAAATGTAAAGGATTATAGATAATGATATGAAAAATAGTCCACTGTGAAAATGAAATCACTGAATTAGAAGAAAAAACACCCATGTGAGGGCACAAAAGGGTTTTGACTTCGCCTTTGAGTGCGAAATCCACCACCATATGATAAGATTGGCACGCTTACCAGAGAGAGTGGATTCATATACAGATAAATATCGAGTCAAACAAGCATTCGTGAGGTATACCTCAACAATATCCAGCAGAATCAGATGGATGGTTGGAGATCACCCGGCCATAGCATGGATGGAGGAGTTTTACTTGAAGCAGGCTCCCAAAACCGGCAGACATCAATAGGGAAGGCTGCTCCTGAACATATAGTATATATAGAGAATAAAGAGCTACACATAGTGTAAAACTGCATAAAATATTTAACATAAAAAAGGAGTTCAATTAGAAACATCCACTTGATTCAAGCAATAAAATCCAAGATGGGATCAGAAAGGATTGCAATGACTCCACGAGCGTCACCTGATGCGTTTCGACCTATTGGACATCGTTTTATATCTTGACTGGCCACTAAACACACCAATAATGTGTGCAGTATGCATTTCTTCCTGCATCAGAGATCTTTTTTCAGCCATGGTAACTGTAAATAAAAAAGTGAAGTTATAAAATATATCTGTATCTATATAATGGCTGCAGAGTATGTTGTCAGTCCCTGCTTAGATAGCATTAGATCAACATTTTCAGTTTCTTCCGAATGTATGCATTTCTATAAATAATTGTCTTATATCTATACACATATCCCCATATGCCTTCCAAGCCTAACAACAAACACATTGTTGGATCCAATGGAAGACGAAAGCAATCAGATGGTTCTAATGATCACTTTTGACCTTTGCTTAAGGAGACCCTATCAAGCACCAAAGTGCAAATGGCACTCCCTGCAATAGAAAAGGTATTATACTCCCTTTCTGGTGGCCAATATCACCTACTATTCCTTCTTTCCAATGATGCAGCCTCCATAATATTCTTCAGCATTTGACACTTTCAGGACTATTCCCCACCACATATACAGTCCTATATCAATACAGGACCTAGGGGTTGAAGGAAGGATCTCAATGAGCTCCAGACACAGATTAGAGACATGAGCTCAATGCTGTAGACCAGGGGTCCCCAAACTATGGCCCTCCAGATGTTCAGGAAGTACAATTCCCACCATGCCTTGTCATGCCTGTGAATGCCAGAGTTTTACAATGCCTCATGGGACATGTAGTTCAGCAACAGCTGGAGGGCCGTAGTTTGAAGATCCCTGCTCTAGGCAGAGAGTAGAGCCATAAACTCAATGTTCCAGACAGAGAGTAGAACCCTGAGCTCAGTACTGCAGACAAAGAGCGGAACCCTGAGCTCAGTAGTACAGACAAAGAGTGGAACCCTGAGCTCTGTGTTACAGACAAAGAACAGAACCCTGAGCTAAATACTTCAGAGAAAGAGCAGAACCCTGAGTTCAGTACTACAGCCAAAGAGCAGAACCCTGAGCTCAATACTACAGACAAAGAGAAGAACCCTGAGTTCAGTACTACAGCCAAAGAGCAGAACCCTGAGCTCAATACTACAACGAGCAAAACCCTGAGCTCAATACTACAAAGAGCAGAACCCTGAGTTCAGTACTACAGACAAAGAGCAGAACCCTGAGTTCAGTACTACAGACAAAGAGCAGAACCCTGAGCTCAATACTACAAAGAGCAAAACCCTGAACTCAATACTACAAAGAGCTGAACCCTGAGTTCAGTACTACAGACAAAGCAGAACCCTGAGCTCAAAACTACAAAGATCAGAACCCTGATTTCAGTACTACAGACAAAGAGCAGATCCCTGAGCTCAGCTCTACAGACAAAGAGCATAACACTGGCAGTATAGTCAGTGTTATCTGGTGCTCCAAATGGAGTAATCCTTAGGTGTATAGTCTGTGGCTGTAATAGCTGGATGGTGATATATCCATAAGTTTGGTGGTTGGAAAAGAAAGGGGTATTAAGGGTTAAAAAGGAAGGCAGCCTTCCTTCAGAGTGTGTCCAGAACTCTGCAAGACATGTAAGGAAAAAACAGGGAGGGGGAGGGGGAGGCGCCGACCTGAGTGTAGTATTAAAATGAGGACTTTAATAGGATAAGATTAAAAACACTTACAAGTTGATAGAAGATGCATGCTCGTCAAAGTAAAGTGCAGTCCTGACATTCCACATGGCTCTGTGGGTCACACGGCTGTTCTAGGTAGCTGGAAAGGATTGGGCAGCTGGCTGGAATGAATTACAGTGTTTCCCCAGGAAACAGGACCCAGGAAGCTCCACGCTGACCAGCGTGGACCGTGGAACAGGAAGTGATGTCACCGGCGTCTGATTGGACCAAGGCAGGGCTGGAATCTTGTCAATCGGGGATGCAGTGGTAAACCTGGCTGCTCCTTCTGTTGACCTGAGCATAACACTGAGCTCAGTACTATAGACAAAGAGCAAAACCCTGAACTCAATACTACAGACAAAGAGCATAACCCTGAGCACAATACTACAAAGAGCATAACCCTGAGCTCAATACTACAAAGAGCAGAATACTGAACTCAATACTACAGACAAAGAGCATAACCCTGAGCACAATACTACAAAGAGCAGAACCCTGAGCACAATACTACAAAGAGCAGGACCCTGTGCTCAGTACTACAGACAAAGAGCTGAACCCTGAGCTCAGTAGTACAGACAAAGAGCATAACCCTGATCTCACACACATTTAAGATAAAGAACAGAGCCCTTCATTTATATTTCAGACAGAAATCAGAGTCCAGAGGACATTGATAAAGACAGAGAGACGAGCCCTGAAGAATTTAGAGTTGCTGAGTCTCTCTTTTGGCACAGACCATGCGACTGAAGGATTGAAAGGAGATCAGTTTGATTTTCCTAGTTTTTTAGCAGTATTTTTGTAATTTAACATTTGCATATAGATCCCTTTTCCTTAGGCCCCTTTCACACTGGGGCGGTAGGGGGCGTCGGCGGTAAAACAACGCTATTTTTAGTGCTGTTTTACCGCGGTATTCGGCCGCTAGCAGTGCGGTTTTAACCCCCCGCTGGCGGCCGAAAAAGAGTTAAAACCACTCGTATTTCGCGGCTATAGCCACGGTATTACCGCGGTATAGCCGCGCTGTCCCATTGATTTCAATGGGCAGGAGCGGTTTAGGAGTGGTGAATACACCACTCCTTCACCGCTCCAAATATGCGGCTTGCAGGAGATTTTTTCTTTCACACTGTACAAACAGCGGAGGCTGTTTAGGGGCGGTTTGCAGGCGCTATTTTTAGCACAATAACGCCTGCAAACCGCCCCAGTGTGAAAGGGGCCTTAGCGTTTGGAAAAACAGCCCAGCCTTTTGTTTTAAAATGGCCATGGTATGTATATCCTTTAGCATTTTTATATTTTAACCCAGTATAATAATACTTTAGGTACATAAAATAATCAGGCAATATGTTTATTAATATATCAGTATTCTACATAGTTTTAAGTAGTTGTTCCATTGTACCAAGGACCATTTCTTGTTATATCAAGCAAGCAGGAAGGCTCTTCATAGTCATAAAGTACTAATTTAAGGCCAATTCCATGGGTATAATCTGAACACTCTCAAATGTTTCTATATTCTGACTCAAGGCCTCCAATAGGGGGGTACCACTGGGCCTCCTGTAGGGGGCCTGGGTACACAGGGGGGCCCAGACAGAAGGGGGATCAATGCCACTGGGCAGGAGAACAAGTAATGTTTCATATTCCCATCACACACGTTCCTGGTATAAGCTCTAAAAGTTGGGTGCTGCAGCAACAACCAGCTGGATACTGGTTCAAATCACAATGTAGATACTTGCCAGCACACCAAGGATCAGCACAAGGTGGCGTCCAAACGGTTTAATTTATTGCATGATCACAACACAAAAAGGAGCACCTTTTTGTGTTGTGATCATGCAATAAATTAAACCGTTTGGTCACCACCTTGGACAGGAGAACAATTACAGAATGATGCACTATGTCTGTGTCTCTCCCTTCAGCAGCTGAAAGACAGCTGCTGGAGGGAGAGACACAGACATAGTGCATCATTCTGTAATTGTTCTCCTGTCCCGCCCCACCGATCCACCTTCCTCTGGCCCTCCTCGCTTCCCCGCAGTGCTGGCCGGCTTTCCTCTCCTGCCGGCCCCTTCCTTCTGAATTAGACACAGTGAGTGTTCATTACCGATTGTTATACTGTGTTTACTATGCTTTGGTTTATGAATGAGCAGGACCCTCTCTCTCCTGTTCATTCATCTTCAGTGTCACAGAGGCTACAGAGAAAGGAACAGAAGAATCTTTTTCTGTTTCAAAGGTGAGATGTCAGGGGTCTGTTTAGACCCCTGATGTTTCATCCAAGCCCACCCTCCCTCCTCCCCTGAGGAGCATTTAAAAATAATAATAATAAATGTAAAAATTTCAAAAAATACACTGAAATTTTTTTTTTAAATTGTAAAAAAAAAAAATTTTAAAATTGGAAAATTATCAAAAAAATTATTATTTTTTTGTAATTGGGGGGGGGGGGAGACTGTCAGGTAGGCTTTATGGGGCCCTGTGATTTCTAATGGCAGCCCTGTTCTGACTGCTTTGTAAATATTGTATATGGCAGGTACAGGAATACCTATCTATATTGTATATAAATGCAATGCATATATACATTTATAAAACTCCTATCCCTGCGTAAGATCCTAGCTGTTTTACAAAGGTGCCGAAATCTCCCTATTTTTCCAAAAAATTCTGGAAAATGAAAATTCTGTTTTCTTTATCCCGTATTCGGCGTAAACTTTTGATAGTTATTACAACATTTGTACCTGTGCCTGCGTGGGTTAACTCCAGGTTCTCTGGTTTCCACCCACACCCCCAAAGATATCCTGTCTAAAGTGGCCATAGTATGTATATGAATGAATGTGAGTTAGGGACCTTCGGTTGTAAGCTCCTTGAGGGCAGGGACCCCTTCCCCAACTAAACTGTGTACATTTGCAACCTGCCTACAAATGTGAATGTACAATGTAAATGTAAAGCGCTGTGTAAATTGATGGTGCTATATAAATACCTGAAATAAAAATAAATACTGAACTGTATGCCCCATCATGTTCAGTAAATTTATAATAACCGTTATGAGCCTGGTCTGAAGTTATTGAAAGGGGTGCATGAAGTAACACTGCTACAAATGGTCAACTTGACAAGAAGAGGAGTGTAGTTGCTATGAGTAATCAAGTACTAAAGAAGTAGGGGGACAGAAACAGGACTTTGTATGAGGCATGTGGGTGAGTATGTTGGGCTGAATGGTAAGTGTTATGGTATAAATAATGAAATAAATGTAAGCACCACAGATAGTAATATAAGATAATCATGGTAAAAGAGTTTTAATAGCATAGATATTCAGGCCAATACAGTCAAAAGAGAACACATTTGAGACCATAGTAAAAGCGTGTTGACAACAATATATAAACAAGCAGGGTTCAAAAATTGGTTGTACAGTTGCAAGAACACATGTACATTGTACATTGGCCGCACTGATTGGCCCTCCCTTCCCTCCCCTTACATAGTTACATGTTATATCTATGCTATTAAAACTCTTTTACCATGATTATCTTATATTACTATCTGTGGTGCTTACATTTATTTCATTATTTATACCATAACACTTACCATTCAGCCCAACATACTCACCCACATGCCTCATACAAAGTCCCGTTTCTGTCCCCCTACTTTTTTGCATATATTGGGATGGAGGCATGTTGGTGCTCTCCTGTAAAAATAGTGTGGATTGGTCACAACCCCTCTTGACGTATGATAACCAGGGTGGCAGACACCCGCCTTCTGTGACCAAATTATTCCACCTATCCATGCTCACACACTTAATACAATTGACCCGTTAATTATGCTTTGTTATCTTGCCCTATTCCCTATCCCATCTCTGACTAGATACATTGCTACTTTCTGTCCCCTTTTTTCCCTTTTCCTTCTTCTTCCTTTACTTGTTATATTTCAAACCATCTTATTTGAGACCTACGGTCCTGCTCTTGTTGATTGACTGATTGCAATGCAAGAGTCGCATATATAACCTTTTGTCTATACATCTCTATTCTCTGCAACTGCATCCGCATACTGATTTCAATTAGTATAAAACATCAGATTTATCTTTTGTTCTACCCACTGGCCCACAAATTTCCCTTTTCCTTCTCTATAAAATACTGTTTCAAAACAGTACAACACAATTTAGGTCTTGGTTTGTTCCCTATGTCATACAGTTTTCTTCATCATTGACACATATATGTTTACTTTTTGTAACCTTTTTTCTCCTTCCTCCATCTTGTTTTTTCGCCCCTCCAGCCAAACGAATACTGATCTCATTCAGGGCTTAAACTGTCCTTGCCTCCTTTAATTAATTTTTATTTTTCTATTTTTTGTATATTTTTTATTTTGTTCCTCTTTAGTCAGATAACCACTGATTTAATTCAGGGCTAAAGTTTCCACTCGATTTTGTTTTTGTTTATTTCTTTAGCTAAACAAATAACTGATTCAATTCAGGGCTAAAGTCTTTTTACCCTTTTTACTTTTATTCTTTGCTACCATTACTTATTATTTTTTGCTTCTCTTTAGTCAGACAAACACTGATTCAATTCAGGGCTAAAGTTTTCCATATCTTATACTTCCTTGCACAGAGAGTGTATCCTGTGCAAGGATTGAATACGCTATTGTCTTCTTTGCCACATTGATTATATTCAAGGCAAAGAGATGCTTGTTTTTGCTACTGCTTTTGTACTCGTTCTTGAGTTGCTTTAGCTTCTTTTTTTCTTTTCCAAGTTCATACTTTTGTCATTCATTTGTTTCCTGCACACTGGTTATGCTGGGATCCGTCTTGTCTACTCCCGGGGTTGCGACGCGCCCAGCCTAGGACCCATCACCCTCTTGTCTTTGACGTGGGCGGGCCCTGGCCTCGGCGCATCGGCGTCATGGTCCCTACATCCCGCCTGCGGCGTCTATGCCGCCGCATACGGGATGCTCGGTGGTTTTCCATCTCCGGGCTCAAGCGCTGCAGGGGATGGTTGGCGGCCGCACTGATTGGTCCTCCCTTCCCTCCCCTTACCGCGTCATCACGCCCGCGCAGGACGTTGGCGTGAGCGCGCCTCATGTCCACGGCAATAAAAGGCTGTCTCTGGCCGGGCACCCCACGATCCCGTCATTCATGATAGACATCTGGCTCGGCTGGGCACTCACCACACAGGTAATTTCCTCACATTTTGTCACCTTGGCTTACCCATCACAGTAATGGCTTCCCGTTGTATACATACCCTATCTCTCCAATCATCTTTACACGTGTTTCATTCCAGTTCCCCTTCACACACCTATGGCTACGCCATGCTGCTTTCACCTATCCCACCACCACTCACCCATCAGCTCACACACCCTCCCTCATCATCATCTTCCTTTTTTCCCCAGTTCATCCACACTTCTTGGCCCCACCAGATGTCCCCGCCTGCCGGTTTTCGTGGGTGCTTGTGTCAATTTGGCTGCCGTGGCTGACGGTCTATTGGGGTGTGCTCTCTGCCTCAACCCCGGGGGAGACTCTATGGACCCAGACTAACACCGCATTGCAACACATAGACCAATTAATACATAACTTGTGAGTATACAGAAAATCACATTTTCAGTATATCTTTTCTACAAACATCTGTTCACACATTAATAGATACTTTATTGTTTTTGATACAGTGAAATTGCATCGGACTCCTGATGATTGGTTTCAAGCCAAGAAACGCGTTGAGTTTGATTCTATTGATGCACTTATTTATTGTACAATGTACATGTGTTCTTGCAACTGTACAACCAATTTTTGAACCCTGCTTGTTTATATATTGTTGTCAACACGCTTTTACTATGGTCTCACATGTGTTCTCTTTTGACTGTATTGGCCTGAATATCTATGCTATTAAAACTCTTTTACCATGATTATCTTATATTACTATCTGTGGTGCTTACATTTATTTCTTTTTTTTCCAAATAACAATTTTTATTATAGATTTTAGTAATACAAAATATAGGAACATAGAAAATCACATACATTGTCCAAGTTATCCAGAAGGGATAATATACATGTAATCTATATGACTTAGTGGTACTAGTTCCTATGATATACAGGAAAGCGAATGTGAACGTTCATTTAAATACTAAATTGTGTTCCAGTCTTCGTGACTGGGAAAAAATTAAAACATATATTTGTAAAGGAGAACAAAGTTGAATAAATCTGTGCTGTATTGGGATTAGGAATAGGATAGGAGGGAGGAAAAGAAAGGAGGGGAATGAGAAGAAGGGCCTTCTAGTCGGTTTTATTACCTGATCATGGTGGGTCCTCCCGGAGGTGCCACAGCTCCCAAACCCTGTTATGTGCCTCCAGTCTATCTAAAATTCTAGCTGTCATTTTCTCCATCAGTTCTACATCCTTGATTCTAGCGTATAGATCTTCAGCAGAGGGTGGAGAAATGCGTTTCCAGTGTAGGGCTATTAGACAGCGCGCTGCCGTGAGTATGTGTCGTACTAATTTCTTGTATGGTCTACAGATTTTTAGTGGTGACAGGCCTAATAGGAAGAATTTTGGAGTCGCCTGGATTTCGGTCTCCAAGAGGCGGGCGAGAAGATGACTAACTGTCTCCCAGTACCTCGCCAATAGCGGGCAGGTCCAATATACGTGTTTGAGAGTGCCTTTAGCTTTTTGGCAACGCCAGCATTTATCTGAGCTATTAGGGAAGATAGTGTGTAGCACATCTGGAGTCATGTACCAGAAGTAGAGGATTTTGTATGAGTTTTCTTTGTATAGCGTACACATTGAACTCTTCGCTGCCTGGTTCCATATTGTCTGCCACTGTGCTAATGTAAATTCCTCCCCTAGAATCTTCTCCCACTTGAGCATGTAATGATGTTTACCTTGCTCCTCTAGGGAAATGGTTGTCAGGATCTTATAGATTCCCGATATAAGTCCCTTCTGCGAGTTACCTGCAAGAATGATAGTTTCAAACGGGGATGGAGGTGAAAATTGTAGGTTCGGGGCTATTGATAGTGCATAATGTCTTATTTGTAAATATCCATAAATGCTTGTCTTGGTAGGTTATGTTTGGCCTGCAAGTCTGAAAAAGATAGGAGCTTGCGGGTTCTAGGATCTACTATACTCCCAAAATGAAACAGATTCCTAGAGGACCAGAGATATGACATCTGATGTGTGAGACTATCTGGCACCTTGGGGTTACACACGAAAGATGTCAGAGTCGATTTCTCTGAGCTTAGCTTATTAAATTGAGCCAATGTGCGCCAAGTCCTCTTTAACATGGACATGGGGCCCAGGAGACGCTCCGGAGCTACGTCCGCATCCGCATTCCACAGTAGGTTGTTCGGGTGTATTGGGGCTAGCCATAATTTTTCGATCTCTGTCCACTTATTGTATGATTTTTGTGTGAACCATGATGCCACAGCTCTCAGCTGTGTTGCTTGATAATATTTGACTATATTCGGAAATGCGAGACCCCCCTCACTGCGCAACGCCATCAACACCGTTTTGGAGATCCCATGTCTTTTGTAGTTCCATACAAAGTGAAGTAAATCTGTTTGAAGTTTTTTCAGATGTTTGAGTGGTATGGGTATGGGGAGTGTTTGGAAAAGATATAGAAGCTTCGGGAGAATGGTCATTTTTATTGATGCGATTCGTCCTAGTAGGGAGATATGATGTTTTTTCCATTGAGTTAAAAGGGATCTAATATTGCTGAAGAGGGGGGGAAAATTCTCTTGGTACAGAGTGTTATATTTTGGGGTGATATGTATCCCCAGATATTTCAGGGATGTTGTTTGCCAATTGTAATTATAATTAGATTTTAAAAGTGCCAACTCGGCTTCAGGGATGTTAATAGGTAGAGCTTCTGACTTTGAGGCATTCATTTTGTATCCTGAGAAGGCGCGGAATCGGTCTAATTCAGCGTGTAGGTTTGGGAGGGAAATGTGGGGTTGAGTCAGGGTGAGTATTATGTCGTCAGCAAAGAGGGAGATCTTAAACTCCCTGTCTCTGACCGTTATTCCCTGTATGTTTAAGTTGTTCCTAATGGATGCTGCTAGAGGTTCTACGCATAATGCGAACAACAGGGGTGACAAAGGGCATCCCTGTCTTGTGCCGTTTGATACTGTGAATGATGTTGAAAGTGCAAAAGGAGTCCTGACCTGTGAAGAAGGCCTAGAATATAGGTGTTTTATTGCCTACAAGAAGGGGCCCCGGAAGCCCATATGGGTCAGTGTGGCAAACAGGAACGGCCACCCCAGACGATCAAAAGCTTTCTCAGCGTCTAGACTTAGTAGCATAGTAGCATGGGGCGCCATCCCTGTTCGCCACCTCCACCAGGTCTATCACCCTTCTAGTATTGTCACCCGCTTGCCATAATGGTACAAATCCTACCTGGTCTTTATGGATTAGTGATGGTAAAATCGTATTCAGGCGATTGGATAAGAGTTTAGTGAAAATTTTTAAGTCAGAGTTTAACAATGCAATGGGTCTGTAGTTTGCGCATATGGAGGGATCTTTATCCGGTTTGGGAATCAAGGTAGGGGAGCAATAGGGGGAGGAATGCTTTATAGTATTCATACGGGAAACCATCCGGGCCCGGGGCTTTATGGGACGGCAGGTTTTTAATAGTGAGCTCTATTTCCTCATCTGTGATCTGAGCATTAAGTGCTAACAGATCAGTTGGATGGAGATGGGGGATTCCACTTTGTTCTAGATATTGTTTCATCGTATGGGTCAAGTCAGTGGAGGGGGGATTACTGGGTATGTCCGGATTGTTGTAGAGTGTTTTGTAGAAGTCCGCGAATGTGCATGCAATGTCTTCTGGGTGTGATAGCAACTGTCCCTCTTTATTTTTAATTTGGTTCGGGGATTGCATATGGGATTTCTCCCGTAATTTGTTAGCTAAGAGAGAGTGTGCCTTATTCCCTTTGTCGTAGAACCTTTGTTTTAGCCTAGTGAGCGATTTCTCTACCTGTCCCATAGCTAGATCACGAAGAGTTGTGCGGAGACCAACTATTTTCCTTAGGTTAGATAGTGTAGGGTTTGTTTGTAGCTGTTTTTCGAGTATTCTGAGTTCTCGTTCCGCTTTTACTTTGGCCGCTATAGTGTCTCTTTTTAATGCTGATGAGGTCGCTATACATTTACCCCTAAGGACTGCCTTGTGGGCCTCCCATAGCAAAGGGAGTGAGACTTCCTGATTGGAGTTTTCAAGGAAGTAGTGCCTAAGCGTAGAGGTTAAGTCTGCTAAGGTTGGTTGATGTTGGAGGAGGAAAGTGTTTAATCTCCAGTTATAGGGCCTACGGACAGGGGTGCCTAGGTCTAATGTGATTAAGATGGGTGCATGGTCTGACCATGAAATGGGGCATATGTGCGCCTCTCGTGTCAATTTTAAAGTATAATTATTGACGAAAAAATAATCAATGCGTGTGTGCGTGCAGTGGGGAGCCCAGTAGAACGTATACTGTCGGCCTAGTGGGCACAAAGCTCTCCATGCATCAAAGAGTGCATACCATCTAGTAATTTGCCTGAATAATCTTGAGTCTCTGTGGACCCTAGGTGATGAGATATGGGGGGTTATTGTCTGGCGATCTGCAGTGATCGACTGGATGAGGTTAAAGTCACCTCCCAAAATAAGAACCTTGGGAGTGGATCTAAAAATTTGCGAAAGAACCTTGGATATGAAGCTATGTTGTTTAACATTGGGGGCATATAGTGCACATAGCGTTATTTCTTGTGTTTGCCAGAGACCTTTCAGGATAATGAAGTGGCCGTTAGGGTCACAGTATAGGGTCACGCAGGTGAAGGGAGCCCCTCGCTTAAAGAGTATGGCCACTGCAGCTTTTTTACGACTACCCGATGCGATATATATTTGGGAGTAATATCTGGATGCGAATGCAAACGAGCCTTCCTTATTATAATGGGTCTCCTGGACCATTACCACATCAGCTCCTGATTGTCTAAACTCCCTCAGCGCCAGATGTCTTTTCCTATTGGAGTTCAATCCGTGTACATTTAAAGATAGTATTTTGGTCATGGTGGTTGTGTATAGGTGTGAGGGAGTGATCGCTTACCCACTAGCGGATGGTCAGCTGTCGAGGCCCCAGGGTCAGGGTAGGCACTCTCCGGGAGGAGACCAGGAATCTTCATGCACATATCCATGCGCAAAATGAGATGGCTAGAAAGAAGAAGAGAGAGAGGGAAAGAAAGAGGGGGTTGGGGAAAAGAGAAATGCACAGAGAAAACACAAAATCAACCCTGCACTCCATCCATAAACGGCCAACAGGCCTAGACTAGAACGGATTTCTGCGTCAACCCCCACCCCCACCCCAAATAGGGCGGACATAGAGGCGTACCCAGGAGCCCGCGAGGTGGGTGATGGACAATGGCTTCAATGCCTTTCCACTCTGGCTCAACTAAAACTAGCCCTCAATAGCAAACTGTAGTTGGGCGTAGGGGTATAGTCAAGTAGGATATTCTAGGGGTCAATTAAACTATATGCTAACTAAACCTTTCAAGTGTCTGAGTTTAGGTACTCGCGTCTCTGGGTTATATGCTGTTGTAGAAAGCGCAGTTCAGCGGTCTTTATGCTTGGCGGGTTTGCGTTGAGTATCCGAGTTTCTAGGCCGGTTGGATGCGGGCACCTTTTGCCAGGTAGTCGGTGGTGGTGGAGGTGTAGCAACTATGTCCCATTCTGGTAATGGTGGAGCCACTATTTCAAGAATATCACAGAATGTGCGAAGATCTTCCAGGTATCGCAGCACAGCGGATTTTCCTTAGTGTTTTGCTGTGAGACTAAATGGAAAGCCCCATCTGTAGATAATGGCTTCTTTCTGCAATAGTTGTAGTAGCGGTTGAAGGAGCCTGCGTTTCTGCAGGGTTATCCACGAGAGATCTGGGTACAGTTGTATCTGTGTGTCCGCGTAGATTACTTTGCGTGCCAGGCGCGCTTGTCTCATAATTTCCTCTTTAAGAGGGTAGGAGTTAATTCTACAAATAACGTCTCTTGGGTTGGAGGTAGCGCCTTTAGGCCTAAGTGCTCGGTGGGCTCTGTCCATCTCTATGTGTTTGGAGGGGGGGTCCCCAGTGAGATTATTGAAGATAGACTGCAGAATTATTTGTAGATCCTCTGTGCTTTCTGATTCCGGAATGCCTCTCACCCGTATATTATTACGGCGCCCCCTGTTGTCCAGGTCCTCTACGTGCCTCTGCATATCTCTTAGCATTGCTCTATGGTCCGCGCCTTGAAGTTGTGTTCTATGGACCGCTAGTTTTGTTTCTTGTATTTCCTCTTCGGCCATTTCCACCCTATCCGCCAGATGTTTGAGGCCTGTTTGAAGTACTTGAATTTCCGTGCGACATGTAGTTTTCACGTCTTCGATTAGTTGTCTAAAGTCTTCCTTAGTAGGCATGGCTTGCAGATAAGTTTGCCATTGTTGAGGTATATGTGGGGGCATGTGTGGTTCCTGTGCTGTATTGTAGGAGTGAGGAGAGGGGGGTGCTACACGTGATGTAGAGTGTGGTGATAAATCACCTGCTTCTTGATTGAACTGTACTCCAGTTGCTGGGGGGTCCCATGAGTTCACCCATACCCCGATTTGTTGCTGCTGTGGAAGGGGTTTGGTGTTATAGTCCTCTGCTGAGGGGGAGAATGAGGCCCTGGCTTTTTGTGCATAAGATGGCATTAAGGTAGTGTGCTGCCTTGATGAGCTGGGATCCCTAGAGCGGGACAGTCTCTGCGCTTTGGGAGGGGGGGAGGCAGTAACCCCCGCCCAGGCTCCTTCATTCAGGCCATCAGGGGATCTGCCAGTTCCAGCTTGTGGACCTGTAGGGCTCGGCAGGGGGGGGGAAGTCCCGGGATAGATCTGAGGAGTCTGTGGACTCATGCTCCATGTGTTGTGAGAGCGGCTCTGGAGCCGTTCTCAGAAGCCTCGGGAAAGCCGCTGAGCACTGAGTGTAGTGCGTGGGAGAGGCGGGCGGGATGGCGGGCTGGGACCCATGTGTCTCCTCTGTGTGGCTATCTGGGTGTTGGTGGGGACTCACCCTTCCCATGCCGGGGTCTGTGTCTCGGGGGATCGCCGTGCCCCGCTGCGATCCCTCTGGGAGCTGTCTGTCACTGTGCGCTGGCTGTGGAGGCTGGGCGGGACTCCTCTGCACACATGCTGGAGTGTCCGGCGCCATGTTGGCCTCTTCGTCCTGGGACATTCCGGGCTGGGAAAAGTAGGAACGGAGGTCTGTAGCTGGCCCTGGAGGGGGTAAGGATGATCCTCTAGACCTGGAGGACCGGGTGGTCTTTGATTTACCCATGTGGGTGCAGTAGAAATACCCCCGAGAACGCCGTTTAAGCTGCGGGCTTAGAGAGCTAAGGGCTTAGGTTGCCATCAAGATCGGCTTCCGGTCACGCCCCCCTACATTTATTTCATTATTTATACCATAACACTTACCATTCAGCCCAACATACTCACCCACATGCCTCATACAAAGTCCCGTTTCTGTCCCCCTACTTTTTTGCATATATTGGGATGGAGGCATGTTGGTGCTCTCCTGTAAAAATAGTGTGGATTGGTCACAACCCCTCTTGACGTATGATAACCAGGGTGGCAGACACCCGCCTTCTGTGACCAAATTATTCCACCTATCCATGCTCACACACTTACTACAATTGACCCGTTAATTATGCTTTGTTATCTTGCCCTATTCCCTATCCCATCTCTGACTAGATACATTGCTACTTTCTGTCCCCTTTTTTCCCTTTTCCTTCTTCTCTTCTTCTTCCTTTACTTGTTATATTTCAAACCATCTTATTTGAGACCTACAGTCCTGCTCTTGTTCATTGACTGATTGCAATGCAAGAGTCGCATATATAACCTTTTGTCTATACATCTCTATTCTCTGTAACTGCATCCGCATACTGATTTCAATTAGTATAAAACATCAGATTTATCTTTTGTTCTACCCACTGGCCCACAAATTTCCCTTTTACTTCTCTATAAAATACTGTTTCAAAACAGTACAACACAATTTAGGTCTTGGTTTGTTCCCTATGTCATACAGTTTTCTTCATCATTGACACATATATGTTCACTTTTTGTAACCTTTTTTCTCCTTCCTCCATCTTGTTTTTTCGCCCCTCCAGCCAAACTAATACTGATCTCATTCAGGGCTTAAACTGTCCTTGCCTCCTTTAATTAATTTTTATTTTTCTATTTTTTGTATATTTTTTATTTTGTTCCCCTTTAGTCAGATAACCACTGATTTAATTCAGGGCTAAAGTTTCCACTCTATTTTGTTTTTGTTTATTTCTTTAGCTAAACAAATAACTGATTCAATTCAGGGCTAAAGTCTTTTTACCCTTTTTACTTTTATTCTTTGCTACCATTACTTATTATTTTTTGCTTCTCTTTAGTCAGACAAACACTGATTCAATTCAGGGCTAAAGTTTTTCATATCTTATACTTCCTTGCACAGAGAGTGTATCCTGTGCAAGGATTGAATATGCTATTGTCTTCTTTGCCACATTGATTATATTCAAGGCAAAGAGATGCTTGTTTTTGCTACTGCTTTTGCACTCGTTCTTGAGTTGCTTTAGCTTCTTTTTTTCTCCAAGTTCATACTTTTGTCATTCATTTGTTTCCTGCACACTGGTTATGCTGGGATCCGTCTTGTCTACTCCCGGGGTTGCGACGCGTCCAGCCTAGGACCCATCACCCTCTTGTTTTTGACGTGGGCGGGCCCTGGCCTCGGCGCATCGGCGTCATGCTCCCTACATCCCGCCTGCGGCGTCTATGCCGCCGCATACGGGATGCTCGTGGTTTTCCATCTCCGGGCTCAAGCGCTGCAGGGGATGGTTGGCGGCCGCACTGATTGGCCCTCCCTTCCCTCCCCTTACCGCGTCATCACGCCCGCGCACGACGTTGGCGTGAGCGCGCCTCATGTCCGCGGCAATAAAAGGCTGTCTCTGGCCAGGCACCCCACGATCCCGTCATTCATGATAGACATCTGGCTCGGCTGGGCACTCACCACACAGGTAGTTTCCTCACATTTTGTCACCTTGGCTTACCCATCACAGTAATGGCTTCCCGTTGTATACATACCCTATCTCTCCAATCACCTTTACACCTGTTTCATTCCAGTTCCCCTTCACACACCTATGGCTACGCCATGCTGCTTTCACCTATCCCACCACCACTCACCCATCAGCTCACACACCCTCCCTCATCATCATCTTCCTTTTTTCCCCAGTTCATCCACACTTCTTGGCCCCGCCAGATGTCCCCGCCTGCCGGTTTTCGTGGGTGCTTGTGTCAATTTGGCTGCCGTGGCTGACGGTCTATTGGGGTGTGCTCTCTGCCTCAACCCCGGGGGAGACTCTATGGACCCAGACTAACACCGCATTGCAACACATAGACCAATTAATACATAACTTGTGAGTATACAGAAAATCACATTTTCAGTATATCTTTTCTACAAACATCTGTTCACACATTAATAGATACTTTATTGTTTTTGATACAGTGAAATTGCATCGGACTCCTGATGATTGGTTTCAAGCCAAGAAACGCGTTGAGTTTAGATCTATTGATGCACTTATTTAGTGTACAATGTACATGTGTTCTTGCAACTGTACAACCAATTTTTGAACCCTGCTTGTTTATATATTGTTGTCAACTATGGTCTCAAATGTGTTCTCTTTTGACTGTATTGGCCTGAATATCTATGCTATTAAAACTCTTTTACCATGATTATCTTATATTACTATCTGTGGTGCTTACCATTCAGCCCAACATACTCACCCACATGCCTCATACAAAGTCCCGTTTCTGTCCCCCTACTTTTTTGCATATATTGGGATGGAGGCATGTTGGTGCTCTCCTGTAAAAATCGTGTGGATTGGTCACAACCCCTCTTGACGTAATCAAGTACTAGTTCAGGACAAAAAGCAACCAGTTGTTTGGATTGGTACCTAGTAAGGTGACAGGTCCTCCAGTAGTGAGGGAGTCATTGTCTAGGTCAGTGTTTCTCAACTCCAGTCTTCAAGGCGCCCCAACAGGTCATGTTTTCAGGATTTCCCTCAGATGGAACAGCTGTTGTAATTACTAAGGCAGTGAAACTGATCAAATCACCAGTGCAAAATAAAAGGAAGCCGGAAAACACGACCTGTTGGAGCGCTTGAGGACTGGAGTTGAGAAACAATGGTCTAGCTTCCTCCCTAGTGGCCAGTGTCCAAAGACAGCCTGATCCAAACCTGCATCTATGGCCTGGTCACAAGGTACGGTAAGGAAAGAGTTAAAGTTAAAAAGAGTGCATGCATGTGGCGTGCGCTATGTGCTTGGTGAAAACCCATTCTGTTACTGGGAATGAGGTAACAAAGATAAGCTGGACTGGTGGGGAGGGCACAGGCTCAGCATGTCCCTCTTAATGCAACCTATATCACATTACAGTATGTAGTGACACGAGACAAGTTTCATTTTAGAGCAGGGGTCTCAAACTGGCAGCCCTCCAGCTGTTGCGAAACTACAAGTCCCATCATGCCTCTGCCTGAGGCAGTCATGCTTGTAACTGTCAGCCTTGCAATGCCTCATGGTACTTGTAGTTTTGCAACAGCTGGAGGGCCATCAGTTTGAGACCCCTGTTCTAGAGGAACTCTGTACAGTGAAACCTTGGATTACAAGCATAATCCATTCCAGGAGTATGCTCATAATCCAAAGTACTCGCACATCAAAGTGAGTTTTCCCATTGAAGTCAATGGAAACGAAAATAATTTGTTCCGCATTGACTTCAATGGGATGCAATACCGCATGCGGCCAGAGGCGGGGGGGGCGCCAGAGAGCCTCAGAAATGGCCGAAAAGGCCAGAGGACACTTCGGCTGACCTCGGCAAACCTTTCTAGACTTCCTACCCGAGATTTGCTGTCCTCGGGCCTTTTCGTGCATTTCCGAACGGCAACGATCGGCTGCGATCGGCAAAGTTCGGCTCTGCTCGGCTCCAGGCGCCCCCCCACCTCAGGCCAAAAGTGGTACTGCACACTGCTTTGGCCTGAATCGTGCTCGTTTTGCGAGACAACACTCGCAAACTGAGTTATGATTTTTAAAAATACAGTGCTCGTATTGCGAAACGCTCGTTAACCGCGTTAGTTGCAATCCGAGATTCCACTGTATTTTAACCACATAAGGACTGCGCACCGCAGACATACTGCAGCAGCTCGGCTCTATCGTGTGAAATGACGTACCGGACGGGCACGGAACGGGAGCCGATGCATAGGTCTGGCGTCCGCGAAGTCCGCCGGCCACCTGCAACCGCTCCACAGAGAGGCAGAACGGGGATATGCCTATGTAAACAAAGCAGATCCCTGTTCTGACAGGGGAGTACAGAGAGATCGTCTGTTCCTAGTAATCAGTGCCTGTCAGTCCATCCCCCACACAGTTAGAAAGTACCTCCCTAGGACACACTTAAGCCTTTGATCGCCCGCTGGTGTTAACCCCTTCCCTGCCAGTGTCATTAGTATAGTGATCAGTGCATTTTTTTTTACCACTGATCACTGTATTGGTGTCACTGGTCCCCAAAAAGTGTCACTTAGAGTCAGAGTTGTCTGCTGCAATGTCGCAGTACCGCTAAAAATTGCTGATCGCCGTCATTACCAGTAAAAACAATAAAAAACAATTAAAAGTCCCCAAATCTATCCCCTATTGTGTAGACGCTATAACTTTTGGGCAAACCAATCAATATACACTTATTAGACATGTGCACCGTCAATAAATTCGTTTAGTTTCATTCCGTTCCGTTTCGTATTAAAATCAATTCGTAATTCGTGCCCGAAATTCAATTCGGCCGAAATACGAATTTTCGTTAGGTTCGTAAACTTATCGTAATAATAACGAAAGTTCGTTATGATGAATTTATCATTATGAGGGGCTCCCACCATCCCTGTGCTGTGCTGACTTCCTGGGGGGTTTTAACTTTTAGTTTTGTTAACTTTTCGTAACAATAACAAAAGTTCGTTATGATAAATTTATCCGAAGTTCGTAAACGGAATTTCGTATTTCGTACAAAATTCGTATGCATAAAAATTCGTATGCCTAAAAATTTGTATTTCGGTTCCTTACGAATGTATGAATTTTCGGAAATTCGTACGAATTTCTGATTCGTACGAAACTAATCGCACATGTCTAATGCCCCGCACACACGGTCGGATTTTCCGATGGAAAATGTCCGATCGAAGCGTGTTGTCAGAAATTCCGACCGTGTGTGGGCTCCATCGGACATTTTCCATCGGATTTTCCGACACACAAAGTTGGAGAGCAGGAGATAAAATTTTCCGACAACAAAATCCGTTGTCGGAAATTCCGATCGTGTGTACACAAATCAGACGCACAAAGTGCCACGCATGCTCAGAATAAATAAAGAGATGAAAGCTATTGGCCACTGCCCCGTTTATAGTCCCGACGTACCTGTTTTACGTCACCGCGTTTAGAACGATCGGATTTTCCGACAACTTTGTGCGACCGTGTGTAGACAAAACAAGTTTGAGCCAACATCCGTTGGAAAAAATCCTAGGATTTTGTTGTCGAAATGTCCGAACAAAGTCCGACCGTGTGTACGCCCTATAACGCTTATCAGGATTTTTTTTACCAAACATATGTAAGAGAATACACATTGGCCAAAACTGATTTGTTCTTACACATTTTTTTTTGGAAATTCCTTATAACAAAAAGTAAAAAAATATTGTTTTTTTTTCAAAATTGTCTGTTTTTTTTTTAGTTTATAATGCAAAAAAACAAACAAACGCAGAGGTGATCAAATACCACCAAAAAAAAGCTCTATTTGTTGGAAAAAAAGGACATTTTTATTTGGGCACAACGTCGCAATTGTCGGTTAAAGTAACGCAGTGCCGTATTGCAAAAAATGGCCTGGTCATTAAGGGGGTAAAACCTTCTGGTCCTTAAGTGGTTAATACTGCACACAGTGAAAGCACAACTCTATATCGGGGAACTGCTTTAATGTAAAGTGAAAAGGTACCCCTGCATGCAGGGTGAGGAGGCCCCGCCCACCTACTGACAGCTGATATCACTGTAAGCTTATTTGACCACACCAGTCACAGACTTGAAGTTAACAGTCCTTTTGAGTAAATGGTAATAACTTAAAGGGAAACTCTACTTTCATTGGAAAAAAAAATAGCAAATAAAAAAAATAAACATATACAATTACTATACAAGTCATATTGTAATTAAATATTATTAAAAATGACTTTTCCTTTTCAATCTGCAGTGCTGTAATCTTCTGTAAAATGCAATATGGCTACCTGGAGGTGTTCTATACACAGAACAGGTACAGAATGCCTCCCAGATATGTAATTTCCTGCTTGTGTGATTGGCTCACTGATTTTCCCAGAAATCTGCACAAAGAAATGAATTTTGAGCAACCCCTGCAACAAAAATGTAATTTTAGGTGTAATGCTCTCAAAGTAAAATCACATCTAAAGGGAAACTGACCGTGCCACTTTCCTCATTAGAGCCCTGCAGGTACAGCAGCTGATTGGTAAATATAAAACCACTCCCATACAGATTCACTTCGCACATGGACACAGACAAATAGCTATTCCTTCACATAAATAGGGTGGCACAGTGGTGTATTGGGTAGCACTTTCACCTAGCAGTAAAAAGGGTCGCTGGTTCGTATCCCAACCACTCCACTACCTGCCTGGAGTTTGCATGTTCTCCCTGTGCCTGCGTGGGTTTCCTCCGGTTTCCTCCCACACTCCAAAGACATGCTGGTAGGTTAAGTGGATCCTGTCTAAATTGTCCCTAGTATGTGTGAATGTGAGTTAGGGACCTTAGATTGTAAGCTCCTAGAGGGTAAGGACTGATGTGTATGTACAATGCATCTGTAAAGTGCTGCGTAAATTGACAGCACTATATAAGTAACTGAAATAAATAAATAAACAAAAGAAAGAAATCTGCAACAAAGTCTGTTAAAATCCTTGCAATATAGATCACGCAGAGTGGAATGTTTTTCTTTTCTCAACAAAAGTGGAGTTACGCTTTAAGCAACTTTACAATTCTTTGGGGAAGTTGGAGTTATGATCTGTGAATGCATTTGCAGTAATTACCCTTATGTCCCGTACACACGATCGGATTTTCCAACAACAAATGTTGGATGTGAGCTTGTTGGCAGAAAGTCCGACCGTGTGTGTGCTCCATCGGACATTTTTTGTCGGACTTCCCTCCAACAAATGGCTAGCAGGTTCTCAAATTCTCCGCCAACAAATTTTTGTTGTCGGACTTTCCGATCGTGTGTACACAAGTCCGTCGCACAAAAGTCCACGCATGCTCAGAAGCAGAAGTGGTCGGTCTTGTAAACTCTTGTAAAATTAGCATTCATAATGGAGAATTAACATTCGTGACGCGGCAAATTGTGAAATCTCGAAATGCAGCGCACAATTCTCTTCTTCTTTAATGGGATAATAATGAAGCTGCTTTGCTGGTGACACTGATGGAGTTATTGCAAACTAATTTTCAAAGGCTTTTTTTTTCAAGTGATATCAAGAATAATATTATTATGTTTTTTTTTTTTTTTTTTTTTTTTTTTGGGCAAGTTACCACAACACCATTATCCTGTAGTTTTTAGGATCAAAGATACAACTATGTTGTCCCTTGTTAATTTTACATTGTATTTTTTTAAATATAACTGCCGACTCCCAAACTGTCATTTGAAGTAAAACACATAGCCAAGTATTATTCTACACAATTTTTTTATTGTGTATTAAAAAAATAAAAGTAGACATGCTATCTGCCAATAGAACAAAAAGTGTATTCTACGCATCCAAAAATATAGAAAATATACCAAATCAAATCATTATTCAACCAAAAAAATAATGTCAAAGCAATAACTCCAAGGCCAATAATAAATAACACGTTATCTCCTCCAATTCCGCAAAATGGCTGGTTGATGAACGGCCACTCAGAAACAAACTGAAAATCGTGAGCTGAAAAGCGCAAAATAAAAAGTGCGAAATGAAAAGCGCAAATCAACACTCACCAAACTTCTACTAACATGAAATTGGCAGAAGGAGCCCAAAGGGTGGCGCTAAAGAGCTGAAAAATCACATAGTACGTCTAGTACATCACTACATTCGTAATTGTTGGCCAACAATTGTGTGACCGTGTGTATGCAAGACACGTTTGGGCCAACGCCCTTCGGACAAAATTCCACGGTCGTGTGTACGAGGCTTAACACTACCCTCTCCCCAGATGGACAATGCTGTTGTCCAAGAATGGCTCCGGTACTCCTCCATCCAGAGTGGTGACAGAAGTGTGTTACTGATGGCTGGATCCCCAGGTGAAAATAAAGAAATGCAAAAAAAACCCCAAAAACGAATGCAGCCTCCATGTCTAGAGATTGGTAAATTACAATATATAAACTTTTTGGGGTTTAATATTTTAAATAGAAGATCATTTAATTTTTTTCTATGATAACAATTTTAGCACAGTAACCGAGAAGGAGGTGCCTTTAATTTTCCTAATGTGACTCTCAGTTAAAGCATTCGAAAAATAATGTTAACTGTCACATCTAAACAGTCACGTCAGAAAGTCAATCTGATTGAGTAGATAGAATGTAAAAAATAAGAATTTCCATGATCTGTTAAAAATACACAATATCTGTGCAGTCCTATCACACAGGGACAACATAGGCAGCTCCAGGGTGTCATTCTCACCAGTTCAGCACCACACCCATTGGACAGCTCAGTCATCCCTAAATGGAGCTGCCAGCTGGGGTAATGTAACCTCGGGGGGTTTATGTGACACATTGTAGACACAGACCCTTCCTCAAATTAAGCCTGGCAGACCAGGAGCACACTTCACTTCAGATTATCATAGGGGACAACCTGCAGAGAACCAGCAAGCCAGCAGACATGGCAGACAGGAGGAAAGCAGAGAAAGTCCAGGAAGAGGTCCCCACTTACTTCTCCAAGCTGGGCTCAGGAAGTCCCAAACCCAGGCAGAAGTATGGGGGCATGTTCTGCAATGTGGAGGGGGCTTTTGAGAATAAGACCATCAATTTCGAGGCATTGAGTGTTGGCAAAAAGAATGGCAGCAGGAAGATGGATGGGGGCAGTCCTGGTTCTGGTTCTAATGGGCTCAGTGAGTCCAGCAGTGAGAGCAGCAGCCTGGGCAGTGTGGATGGACTGGGAGCTGCTGAGAAGGTGGACCTACAGGGACCTGTATCTGTCCCAGTGGAGGAACCAGCCAAGCATAGCCAGGTAATGGCAGCATCACACCCCTCAGTACTGGGGGCCCCATGTCATTCATTACCAGTACTGGTGGGGTTCCATTATTGGTAATATTTTTACTAAAGGCACTAGTGGTGAAAGAGTTACTATTATTTCTGGTAGCAGTGTTATTAGGCCTATATTGCTATTATAATTTTATTTGTATTCGCAATAATAGTGGAACATTGTTAATTACTATTGGTAGCAGTGTACTTAGTGGTATATTATTATTATGGTATCTAAATTGTATTATTTGTATTATTAGCATTAGTGATAGAAGATTGTTAATTTTTATTAGTAGCAGTGTAATTAGTAGTATGTTATGGTTATCAGTAAATGGCATCTCAATTACTGATATAATTAGTTGTATATTATTATCAGTGAATCATACCTAATTGTATTATTATTTGTATTATTATTAGCACTAGTGGTGAAAGATTGATAATTATTATTATTAGCAATAGTTGTATTAACATTACTGTTATTACTAGCAGAGGGTGGTAACCCATTTTTATCATTATTGTTAGTATTAGGAGCAGTCTTGATGGAAGATTGTTAACTATTATTATTTGTAGTGGTTTAGTAGTATTGCCAGTGAATAGTAACTTATTTTTTTTTAATTATTATTATGAGTAGTGGTAGTTGAAGATTATTCAATATTATTAGTAGTTGTGTTATTAGTAATGTCTAATTGTTGTTATTAGCAGTAAATGGTGTCTAATGTTTTATTATTATTTGTAATATTATTAGCAGTAGTGGTGAAAGATTATTAATTAGTATTGGTAGCAGTTTAAGTAGTGATATGTTGATATTATTAGTAGCAGATAATATCTCTTTTTTATTATTATTGGCAGGGTGTTGTTTAACTGTATTGTTATTATTAATATTATTATTATGATTATTATTATTATCAATACTGTAGGTGGATTATAGATTAGTAAAAGAGGAGGTAGTTTGTAGAGAGGGTATGCGTATACTTTGGGAGAGGTATGTACATATTATGCTTTGTGGGAGGTATATATATATGCATATATATATATATATAGTATACTTTGTGGGAGGTATATATACGGATATATAGCATACTTTGTGGGAGATATATACGCATATATATATATAGTATACTTTGTGGGAGATATATATATGCATATATATATATATATATATATATATATATATATATATATATATACATTATACTTTGTGGGAGGTATGCATGGACTATACTTTGTGGGAAGGCTAACCAACAGAAAGTTTCACTTTCCCATAGTTTGAAAATTATAATGAAGTTAACTTGGGTTTATGTACTTCTTATATATATACAATTGCACATCATTCCAAATGATTCTATTTTCATAAACAGTCCAGGTAACATGTGTGGAGTAAAGAATAGCATAAGAGAGAGGACTTGGTTCTTAAGCTGGCCATACACAATACAATCTGATTGCACATTCAATTTACCAAAACAATGTAATAGGAGGACAGACCCAAACAATTAATTAAATTTGTATCAAATCAGGCAAGACCTTGCACTACATATTAGTATAACTAAGAAAGATTGTGCAATGGGATTGTATAGTGTATGGTCACTTTTAGTGTGCATTGATAATTAGTAATATCTTTCCTTGGTGTTAGTTCAATGGAATGCAATGCATCCAATACATCTGCCAGCATCCTCAGGAGCCCCTACCAGTATATGGCACCTGACAGGGCTGTAGCGGGGTACACAGGCAGGCGCCATAGTGCAACTCTCAATAGACATTGGTTTAACCACTTGCCGACAAGCCGCCGTCATTATACGGCAGCAGGTCGGCTCGTTCCCGCGAATCGCGGTAACTGTACATCGGTCCCTTTAACAGCTATAGCAGGCGCACGGCGGGGGGGGGAGCTGATGCACGTGGCCAGCGTCCGCGCTGTCCGTCGGCCCCCCACAATCGCTCCACAGAGAGCCAGAACAGGGATCTGTCAATGTAAACAAACACATCCCCGTTCTGACAGGGGAGTGCAGAGTGATGTCTGTTCCTAGTGATCTCTCTGCTCCCAGTCCCCTCCCCCCACAGTTAGGAACACCTCCCAGGGAACACATTTAACCCCTTGATCCCCCCTAGTGTTAACCCCTTCCCTGCCAGTGACATTTATACAGTAATCAGTGCATTTTTATAGCAATGATCGCTGTATAAATGTCACTGGTCCCACAAAAGTGTCAAAAGTGTCCGATCTGTCCGTCGCAATGTCGCAGTCCCACTAAAAATCACTGATCGCCGCCATTACTAGTAAAAAAAAAAAAAAATAATAATAAAAAGTCCATAAATCTATCCCCTATTTTGTAGATACGATAACTTTTGCGCAAACCAATCAATATATGCTTATTGCAATTTTTTTTTTACCAAAAATATGTAGAATACATATTGGCCTAAACTGATGAAGAAGTTAGTTTTTTAACATTTTTTTTGGGGATATTTATTATTGCAAAAAGTAAAAAATATTGTTTTTTTTTTTCAAAATTGTCGCTTTTTTTGTTTATAAACACAAAATAATAAAAACCGCAGAGGTGATCAATTACCACCAAAAGAAATCGCTATTTGTGGGGGGAAAAAAAGGACGTCAATTTTGTTTGCGTTCGGCGTCGCACGACCGCGCAAATGTCAGTTAAAGCGACGCAGTGTCGTATCGCAAAAAATGGCCTGGTCATTAAGGGGGGGAAATCTTCCGGTGCTGAAGTGGTTAATATATGTAATCTCCATAGACATTAATTTAATGTCGGGTAAGGTAGATGTGATCTGATAAAAAGGGAGGTGGACTGCTGGGCCCAGGCTGTTTATGGCGCCTGCCAGGGCTGTAGTGGAGTACACAGGCAGCTTTTCATAGACAGGGATGTATTGTCGGGTATAATAAATGTGATCTCCATAGACATGGATTGTATTGTCGGGTATAGTAGATCTGATGGGGAAGGATAGCGATGGGTTGCTTGGCTTTGACTGTTTTTGGCGCCTGCTAGGGCTGTAGCGGAGTACATAGGCAGCACTGTATAAATCTGAATGTATTGTCGGGTATAAGAAGTGATTTCCATAGCCATGAATGTATTGTCGGGTATATTATAGAAGTGATTTCCATAGCCATGAATGTATTGTCGGGTATAGTAGATATGACCCAGGGAGGATGATGGTGGGTTGCTGGGCTGTGGCTAGCTATGCCAGGGCTGTAGCGCTGTACAAAGGCAGGAAGCATAGGAATGGAAGGATGATGGTGGGTTGCTGGGTTCTGGCTGGGCATGGCTTCTACGAGGGCTGTAGCGGTGTACAAAGGCAGACAGTATAGGGATAGAAGGATGATGATGGGTTGCTGGGCTCTGGATGGGTATGGCTCCTGCCAGGGCTGTAGCAGTGTACAAAGACAGACAGCACAGGGATGGAAGGATAGTGGTGGGTTGCTGGGATGTGGCTGTGTATGGCTCCTGCCAGGGCTGTAGCGGTGTACAAAGGCAGACAGCACAGGAATGGAAGGGTAATGATGGGTTGCTGGGCTCTGGCTGTGTATGGCTCCTGCCAGGGCTGTAGCGGTGTACAAACGCAGGCAGCACAGGAATGTAAGGATGGAGGTGGGTTGCTGGGATGTGGCTGTGTATGGCTCCCTCCAGGGCTGTAGCGCTGTACAAAGGCAGGCAGTATAGGACTGGAAGGATGATGATGGGTTGCTGGGCTCTGGCTGGGTATGGCTCCTGCCAGGGCTGTAGCGGTGTACAAAGGCAGGCAGTATAGGACTGGAAGGATGATGGTGGGTTGCTGGGCTCTGGCTGTGTGTGGCTCCAGGCACAGCTTGGCATCCTATGCCTCTCTGTGTAGTCCTTCTCTCTGTCTATTGTCTCTGTGCTAGGGGGGAGGGGGGCTGGGGGCTGGATCGTGGCCCTAGGAGAGGCCCCTGGCTGGAGCTTGCAGGATGTGGCTGGCATTGTAATGAAGGAGCTGGGCTGACAGCTTCTTGCAGTGCAGGGGGAGCCACCGAGCCTGTGACAACAAAAAGAGAGGAAGGCACATCCCCCACCTCCATCTACACAATAACACAGGGATCCTCGGAGCCCAGGACCCCCCGATCTGCTGGACACAGGGGCCCACCCCACACCCTGACAACATGTCATACCAGGGCAAGAAGAACATCCCCAGGATCACAGTAAGACACGGGGGGGGGGCAGGGATCCATTGCAGACAGCCATGATAGTTCTGGGATCTTCTATGCACTAATGCAAAAGATCTAGGGGGTCTATGGGGGGACCCTGCTCTGTGTACTAAGGGGGGACCATTCTTTGTAACCCTAGGGGTTTCTATAACTAGGAAGCCTATGCAGCCTGTATACTCGATGGTATCTGTGGGTGACATTGGTCTGCAGGGACACAATCTCACTGAATTTAAATATATTCTGTTTTGCATAAATGCCTTATTTATATAGTTTTCATCCAGTTTTATGATTGCATGTTTTAAGGTGCATACAGGCCATCACCAAAAAGCCATCATCACATCCACATTAATGTCACTGGGTTGTCACTGGCAGGAAAATAATATTGAAACTGGGTCAAGCATTTTCCTGCGCCAAACATCCCAACAAATCTGTTCAACCGGCTTCGTTACAAGGAATCTGACTATTTGTTGGCAATTATGTAACATGCATGACATTACTATATACTATATTATTAGAATAGAATGGTCCTTAGAAAAAGGACTGAAGGCTCAAATATAACACACCAGGAACAAGAGTCCTTATTTTGCAAAAAAAAAAAAAAGTGACAGTTTTCAGCTGGAACCAATGGCTAAAATAAAGATAATTATCTTGATGCTACAACTTTGGGAATTGTGGCAGATTAATAATTTTTTTAATGATTATATAAATAAATAAATAAATATATATATACATATATATATACATTTTGTTATATATATATATAGTCTGCTCATTAATGCTTTCTTTCTTTACCAGATCATAGCAATGCTTAAATGCTTATTCTCTCATATTAATTTATAAATAAATAAAATACATGAAAAAAAAAAATAAAATATTAGTGATATATATTATTATTATTAGTAGTGGCCAGAGGCGGACTGATAACTCATGGGGCCCCCGGGCAATAGGAGATTATGGGGCCCCCAGGCAATCAGAGATTATGGGGCCACACAGTATACACACACACACAGTATACAATCACACAGTATACACATACATGTACACACAGTATACACAGACAGATGTAAAAAAAACACAGATTTATACATACTGTCCCTGGTTTTACTGAGGCTGGCAACACTGATGGGGCCCCCTAGTGGCCCAGGGCCCTCGGGCAGTGCCCGAGTGGCTCAATGGTCAGTCCGCCCCTGGTAGTGGCAGATCATATCTCTTTTTTATTATTATTGGCAGGAGTGTTGTTTAACTGTATTGTTATTATTAATATTATTATTATGATTATTATTATCAATACTGTAGGTGTATTATAGATTAGTAAAAGAGGAGGTAGTTTGTAGAGAGGGTATGCGTATACTTTGGGAGAGGTATGTATATATTATGCTTTGTGGGAGGTATATATATGCATATATATATAGTATACTTTGTGGGAGGTATATATACGCATATATATATAGTATACTTTGTGGTAGGTATATATACACACATTATATATATATATATATATATATATATATATATATATATATATATATATATATATATATTGTATTATTATTACAAAAAGTACACACACATATATATATATATATACATATATATATATATATATATATATATATATATATATATATATATATATATATATATAATTTTTATTTTTATGTATTTTATTTATTTATAAATTAATATGAGAGGATAAACATTTAAGCATTGCTCTGATTTGGCAAAGAAAGCATTAATGAGCAGACCTATTCAATAATGCAGGGCAAATTTACTGAAGACTTGCTTCTCATAGCAACCAATCAGAAGGCAGTTTGTTTTTAACAACAGTCACTGAAAAGATGTTTTTTGGTTAGTTGCTATGGGTGACTGCCTTTCCATTTGTATTTTTTTTAGCCTATTGATTAATTCATTTATTAGCTATGCATTGATTATTTTATTTCCCGTTATTTTTATTTAGGCACAGGTGAGGTTATCCTTTAGTTCATTTAGAGAGATTGTCGCTTCTAGCCCATAGGCTGACGCTGCTTTTCCGTCTTCTGTTTTGCTCTTACATGCAGAGTAGATTCTGAGACGTCTCCTGGATGAGGACTACAGTATGCACTGCTATACCAATCTGCATGTGTGAATTGGTTTGTCCTTATTTAATAATGTATTGCTTATGGCTGTGATTACAGGCAGAGTGCCGGAGCTTACAGCAACAGTGCAGCAGCCAATCAGGTTTCACCTTTAGGCCTCATGCACATAGACGTGACTTATGCGTAAAGCGTTAAAATACCCAGCACTCTCCTGTGCCCAGGAAAACTATAGACGGCGCGTACAGCTGGCTATATAAGTAAATGGCCGTATGTGCCCATACCCATGAAAATACCAATTCTCCTGTGCATCAGTGTTTAGCCACGCATGCGCATACATCGTATATCTCAAACAGGTGAGTCTTGCATTCAGAAAAATACACTCACCGGCCCCTTTATTGGGTACACCTTGCTAGTACCGGGTTGGACCCCTTTTTGGCTTTAGAACTGCCTTCATTCTTTTTGGCATAGATTCAACAAGGTGTTGGAAACGTTCCTCAGAGATTTTGGTCCATAGTGACATGGTAACATCACACAGTTGCTGCAGATTTGTCGGCTGCACATCCATGATGCGAATCTTCCACCACATCCCAAAGGTCCTCTATTGGATGGAGATGTGGTGACTGTGGAGACCATTGGAATACAGGGACCTCATTGTCCAGTGGTGAGATGATTGGAGCTTTGTGACATGGTGCATTATCCTGCTGGAAGGAGCCATCAGAAGATGGGGACACTGTAGTCAAGGGATGGACATGGTCAGCAACAATACTCAGGTAGGCCGTGGTGTTTAAGCGATGCTCAAATGGTACTAAGGGGCCCAAAGAGTGCCAAGAAAATATCCCCCCCACCATTACACCACCAGCCTGAACCGGTGATACAAGGCAGGATGGATCCATGCTTTCATGTTGTTTATGCCAAATTCCGACCCCACCATCTGAATGTCGCAGCTGAAATCGAGACTCATCAGACCAGGCAACGTTTATCCAATCTACTATTGTCCAATTTTGGGGAGCCTGTGCGAATTATAGCCTGTTTCCTGTTCTTAGCTGACAGGAGTGGCACCCGGTGTGGTTTTCTGCTGCTGTAGCCCATCTGCTTCAAGGTGTGATGTGTTGTGCGCTCAGAGATGGTATTCTGCATACCTTGGATGTAACGAGTGGTTATTTGAGGTACTGTTGGCTTTCTATCCCCTCAAACCAGTCTGCCCATTCTCCTCTGACCTCTGACATCAACAAGGCATTTTTATCCACACAACTGCCGCTCACTGGATATTTTCTCTTTTTCAGACCATTCTTTGTAAACCCGAGAGATGGTTGTGTGTGATAATCCCAGTAGATCAGCAGTTTTTGAAATACTCAGACCAGCCCAACTGGCACCAACAACCATGCCACATTCAAAGTCACTTAAATCCCCTTTCATCCCCATTCTGATGCTCGGTTTGAACTTCAGCAGGTCGTCTTCACCACGTCTAGATTCTTAAATACATTGAGTTGCTGCCATGCGATTGGCTGATTAGCAATTTGTGTTACCAATCAATTGAACAGGTGCACCTAATAAAGTGACCGGTGAGTGTACATTGATGCAAAGGAGAATCAACGTTTACACAACGCATACAGCCATTCACTTATATGGCCAACTGTACATGCTGCTCGCGGTTCCCTGAGTGTGGGAAAGTGACAGGAATTGTACTCTTGAGCACTTTTGAGCCTTATCTATGTGCATGAGGCCTAAAGATGAAACCTGATTGGATGCTGAGGGTTAGGGATGTTATACGAATAGCGCTAAGGCTCACTATACACATTACAATCTGACCAGACAATCTCTGCACAGTCAGCCTTACAGTGGCCACACACTTTGATTGTATTATATGATTGCGATTCGATCAAAACAATTGAATCAGCAAACAATCAAATAAACATAACTTCCCTTCTGAATTAGATTGGATTCAGTCAAGCTGAGTTAATCTATGATTTCACCAATCCCTTACTGCCTACTGGCAAGCTATATAGCCAGCAGCAGTGGCGGAACTACCAGGGTCTCAAAGGTCGCAATTGTGACTGGGCCCTGGCATTCCGCCAATGTTGGGAGGGGGCTCCAGCAGGGTTGCTGGCCACAGGGCTCTGAGCTGAGAGCGTTTTCTCATACAGCCCAGAGCCTGCACTGACAGTTCCCAGTCCCCCCTCCCTCGCATGGATGGGAGAGGAGAGAGCCAATCTGCTCCTTCTCCTCCCTCCTCTCTCTCTTGCTCATTCAGCTGCTGGGCTTCATACTTCCTGCAGTGCACACACAGAGGAGAGAGGTGGAAGGAGCAGATCAGCTTTCTCCTCTACCGTCCATGCGAGGGAGGAGGGAGAGCGAACTGTTAGTGCAGGCTCTGTGTGAGAGAGATGCTCTCAGCTCAGAGTCCTGCTGAGGAGGTACTGATAAGGTGGTACTGATAGGCGGCACTGATAAGCAGCACTGATAGGTATCAATGATAGGTGGCACTGATGGGCAGCAATGATAGACTGCACTGATAGGTGGCATTGATGAGTACTGATAGGTGGAAGTGATAGGCAGCACTGATAAGCGGCACTGATGCGCACTGATAGGCAGCATTGATTAGCACTGATAGGCGGCACTGATAAGTGGCACTGATGGGCAGCAATGATGGGCATTGATAGGTGGCTTTGGTGAGTACTGATAGGTGGCAGTGATAGGCAGCACTGATAGGCTGCACTGATGGGCACTGATAGGCAGCATTGATGAGCACTGATAGGCGGCACTGATAGGTGGCACTGATAGGCGGCATTGATGAGCACTGATAGGCAGCACTGATAGGCAGCATTAATGAGTACTGATAGGTGGCACTGATGGGTACTGATAGGCGGCATTGATGAGCACTGATAAGCGGCACTGATAGGTGGCATTAATGAGTACCGATAAGTGGCACTTATAGGCTGCACTGATGGGTACTGATAGGCAACATTGATGGGCACTGATAGGTGGCACTGATGGGCACTGATAGGCAGCATTGATGAGCATTGATAGGTGGCACTGATGGGCACTGATAGGCGGCATTGATGAGCACTGATAGGTGGCACTGATGGGCACTGATAGGCAGCATTGATGAGCATTGATAGGCTGTACTGATGGGCACTGATGGAGTTGCACTGATAATCAGGGCAGTGATGATTAATGCCCTGATTATCAGTGTTAACAATGTACTGACAGTTTTGCTGGGTACCAGCTCTCCTTTCCTCACACAGACACAAAAAAGACTGCCAATAACCGGCAAATCTGTTTACACGTGATCAGCTGTGATTGGCCTTTTACCATTTTACCATTATCTGTGATCAGCTGTCTCACAGAGTACGCTGGATGTGCACCCCAGGGGCCCTCCATGCTTTCTTGCACTGGGGCTTTGAAGGTTCTAGTTACGCCTCGGGCCAGCAGACATGTTTGCATACATTGCTATAGTGGCTTCACAGTGTAGCAAGTATAGTGGTGCCACTTGCCAACCATGCCCCATTCAAGTCAATGGTACCATGCTGTGCATCTAAGGAATGCAGTTGCAGCACCTTCTCTTGACTAGGTCAGATTTATAAGGGGGCGAAAGGGACAATTGCCCCAGACCCCCCTGACAGAAGGGGTCCCCTCTATACAAAAAGTATATAAAACAATATAAAAAATGATATATAAAATAATAAAAATAAATAATAATAATAAAATAATATAAAATGTATAATAAAAAAAGTACTTTCTTTTATTAAATGTATCTTGAGAAGTAATTTTTTGCCAGCCATCATCTGCAAAACCCTGGACTGGTATATTGTATAGTTTTTCAAAAATGAATTCTGGAGGCTCAAGCAAACCACACATAGAGTACTATGCATGTGTGACCCCAGAATGACATTGTGTTATGCACTGTAAAAATGTGTGACTGTCATTGGGAATGTAAACCAGCTCTGTGTATAAGGGGTCCCCCAAACCTGAAGTGCCCCGTGCCCGCCCCCCCCCCCCCCCCTCAGGTCTAAATCTGACTCTGACTACTCCATTGTTCCATCAGAACACTCAGTAGATACCTTGCCTTTCTGGGTAGGTGAGCTCCAAGGATGTGGTGCTCAGGTCTGAGAGGTCAATCACCAGGCCCAGAACATTGTTACATGAGGAAGAGGAGGAGGAAGAAGTAGCTGTGTGTCAAAATTCTCCATGTGTAATGGTGTCAGAATTTAGATTTGGATTCAGTACTGTGACAGAGCAATGGAGTGAAAGGAGATGATAAAGTGGTTCTAAAATCAAGGAGATATTTTACCTTAATTCTTTGCCGTGAAAATTTTCCCCACTACTTGTTCACCCCCTCCTTAAAAATTTACTTGGGTCCTGTTATGCTGTTCCAGCAGCAGCAGCACCGCTCCTCTCACTAGGCTCCTGCTGCTGTTAGTCAAACTAAGGAGTGAGAGAGGGCGTGGCTTATTGGATCTGTGTGTATCTATGGACGCACACAGCCTAGTGTCCCTTCAACACTTGCTTGTCGGAGGACTCCAGAAGAGGTAAAAGACTGCTCTGAGTAATACCATTACAGTGAGGGGAAAAATGTATTTGATCCCCTTCTGATTTTGTACATTTGCCCACTGACAAAGAAATGATCAGTCTACAATTTTAATGGTAGGTTTATTTTAACAGTGCGAGACAGAAGAACAACAAAAATATCCAGAAAACCGCATTTCAAAAAGTTGATTTGCATTTTAATAAGTAAAATAAGTATTTGATCCCTTTGCAAAACATAACTTAGTACTTGGTGGCAAAACCCTTCTTGGCAATCACAGAGGTCAGATGTTTCTTGTAGTTGGCCAACAGGTTTGCACACAACTCAGGAGGGATTTTGCTCCACTTCTCTTTGAAGATCCCCTCCAAGTCATTAAGGTTTTGAGGCTGACGCTTGGTAACACGAACCTTCAGCTCCCTCTACAAATTTTCTATGGGATTAAGGTCTGGAGACTGGCTAGGTCACTTCAGGACCTTAATGTGCTTCTTCTTGAGCCACTCCTTTCTTGCCTTGGCCGTGTGTTTTGGGTCATTGATTGTCATACTGGAATACCCATCCATGACCTATTTTTAATGCCCTGGCTGAGTGAAGGAGGTTCTCACCCACGATTTGATGGAACATGGCCCCGTCCATCATCCCTTTAATGTGGTGAAGTTGTCCTGTCCCCTTAGCAGAAAAACACCCCCAAAGCTCAATGTTTCCACCCCCACGTTTGATGTTGGGGATGTTGTTCTTGGGGTCATAGGCAGCATTCCTCCTCCTCCAAACATGATGAGTTGAGTTGATGCCAAAGAGCTTGATTTTGGTCTCATCTGACCACAACACTTTCACCCAGTTCTCCTCTGAATAATTCAGATGTTCGTTAGCAAACTTCAGATGGGCCTTTCTTGAGCAGGGGGACCTGGCAGGCACTGCAGAATTTCAGTCCTTCACAGCGTAGTGTGTTACCAATCGTTGTCTTGGTGACTATGGTCCCAGCTGCTTTGAGATCATTGACAAGATTCTCCTGTGTAGTTCTGGGCTGATTCCTCACCGTTCTAATGATCATTGAAACTCCACGAGGTGAGATCTTGCATGGAGCCCCAGACCGAGGGAGATTGACAGTTATTTTGTGTTTTTTCCATTTGCGAATAATCGCACCAACTGTTGTCACCCTCTCACCAAGCTGCTTGGCGATGGTCTTGTAGCCCATTCCAGCCTTGTGTAGGTCTACAATCTTGTCCCTGACATCCCTGGACAGCTCTTTGATCTTGGCCATGGTAGAGAGATTGGAATCTGATTGATTAATTGCTTCTGTGGACAGGTGTCTTTTAGACCCCTTTCACACTGGGGCGGTTTGCAGGCGGTATTGCGCTAAAAATAGCGCCGGCAAACCGACCCTAAACAGCCTCCGCTGTTTGTTCAGTGTGAAAGCCCAAGGGCTTTCACACTTAAGCGGTGCGCTGGCAGGACGGTGAAAAATGTCCTGCAAACCGCTTCTTTGGAGCGGTGAAGGAGCGGTGTATTCACCGCTCCTTCACCGCTCCTGCCCATTGAAATCAATGGGACAGCACGGCTATACCGGCCGCTAGCAATACCGCGGCTATAGCCTCGCTGTCTGAGTGATTTTAACCCTTTTTCGGCCACCAGCGGGGGTTAAAACCGCACCGCTAGCGGCCGAATACAGCTGCAAGAACGACGGTACAGCAGCGCTAAAAATAGTGCTGTTGTACCGCCGACGCCCCCACCGCCCCAGTGTGAAAGGGGCCTTATAAAGGTAACAAGCTGAGATTAGGAGCGTGTTCCTAATAAGAGAGTGCTCCTAATCTCAGCTCGCTACCTGTATAGATGAATATTTGGGGGTTCCAAATAATTTTCTAGCAAATAATATATATATATATTTATATATACTGTATATAAAAATATGTAGATTAGAATTTGATCTAGGTTAGTGGCAGGGCTAGAGTTATGGTGAGGGTCATGGTCAAAGGTCAGGGTCAGTTTATTTTTAGGTAGGATTTATATTAAAAAATACTTTTTTTAAATTGTTATCAGTGGCAGTTAGTGTCAGCCTTAGTTCACACTGATGTGATGTGGGAAACACACAAGATTTACTGCGTTTCCCCTCATCACATCACGCTGCTTGGCAATCGCACGACGTCCATGCTATTTGGTATGGGTGTCAATGTTTGATCAGCACCCAAAACAGATTGCAAAATGCAGTGCGATTGCCAGCATTCAGGTGCAGGGAAAAAAATGGTCCTGCGCCATTTTTGGTGCAGATGCGATGTGATTTGAGCCCACCATATTTAGGGCTCAAATCGCACCGCACAGACATTGCATGTGATGTGCACAGGAATGCCCTCTTACATTGGGGAACAATGGGAAGAACGCCCTTACATTTGTAGACAGTGAGAAGAATGGCTCTTTACATTGGTGGACAGTGGGAAGAATGCCCTCTTAAATTGGTGGTCAGTGCGCAGAATGCTTTCTTACATTGGTGAACAGTGGGATGAATGCCCCTTATATTGGTGGTCAGTGGGAAGAATGCCCCCTTACATTGATGGAGAGTGGGAAGAATGCCCCTTTACATTGGTGGACAGTGGGAAGAATGCTCCTTTACATTGTTGGACAAGGGGAAGAATGCCCCTTTACATAGGTGGACAGTGGGAAGAATGCCCAATTACATTGGTGGACAATGGGAAGAATGCCTTCTTACATTGGTGGTCAGTGGGAAGAATGCCCATATACATTGGTAGACAGTGGGAAGAATGCCCTCTTACATTTGTGGTCAGTGGGAAGATTGCCCCTTACCTTGGTGGATAGAGGGAAGAATCCCCCTTTTTTATTAATGGACAGTGGCAAGAAAGCCCTCTTATATTGGTGGTCAGCGGCAAGAATGCCCCTAACATTGATGGTCAGTGGGAAGAATGCCCTTTACATTGGTGGACAGTGGGAAGAATACTTTCTTACGTTGGTGAACAGTGGGACAAATGTCCCTTATATCAGTGGTCAGTGGGAAGAATGCCCCCTTACATTGGTGGACAGTGGGAAGAAAGTCCCTTTACATTGGTTGACAGAGGGAAGAATGCCCTCTTACATTGGTAAACAGTGGGAAGAATGCCCTATACAGTGGTGGACAGTAGGAAGAATGCCCCTTACATTGGTAGTCAGTGGGAAGAATGCCCCTTACATTGTAGTCAGTGGGAACAATGTCCTTTACATTGGTGGACAGTGGGAAGAATGCCCCTTTACATTAGTGGACAGTGGGAAGAAGCTTGCTTACATTGTTGTCCAATGGAAATAATGCCCCTTACATTGGTGGTCAGTGGGAAGAATGTTTTCCTACATTGGTGACCAGTGAAAAGAATGCTCCATACATTGGTGGTCAGTGGGAAGAATGCTCCTTACATTGGAGGTCAGTAGGAAGAATGCCCCTCACATTGGTGGCCAGTAGAAAGAATGTCCCTTACGTTGTTGGCCAGTAGGAAGAATGCCCTCTTTACATTGGTGGCCAGTGGGAAGTTTACCTCCTTACAATAGTGGTCAGAATGTCATCCTTATAGACTGCTGAAAAGATCATTGGTGTTACAATGCCAGCTTGCTATGTGGTATTGGAACCAGAACGATGCGGACAACATATTAATGGGAGGTTAATCAGCCACAGCTTTTGGAACCCCTAGCAACATCTGGAGGAACCCCAGGGTTTCAAAGAATGCTTGCCATTTTAGATTATGTTGGAAGATAACACAACAGCTTTGCTGGAGCAAATAGTTATTGGTAAAGGTTCATGTACTGAGTATCTGCCGTAAATTTATTTGTTATCAGCCTCAAATATATATATATATAATAATACCGAAAAGGATTGAGATAAAATATGAACACCTTGAAGCAGATCTATCATCTTGTCACTTTGTGTTGTTACAAGTCACATCTGAGGTTACATAGTATGTACAGATCACAATCTCTGGAAAGACAATATTATTTAGAATTTTCAGAATCCCATTATAAGAATATTTCATGTTTATTACATTGAATTCCATGCATTTGATGTACACAGAAGGAAACGGTGTAGACATGGTTAATGTAAAGCTACAGCGTTGGGGGATGGGTATAAGGGCACGCATGAAAAGTGGAACAGGAGATAAAATATAATTAGTCATGTTGAATATTAAATAGAATTGTATGACCCTCCTTAAGCAAATCCTCGTCATTTGAATATTTATTGCTCCCCCATGCATCTGAAAACGCACACATTAATGCGCATTACCCTGCGTTTTTAGATGAGTTGCATTGCAATTTCGAAGGACCCCCTTCAGTTGACTTGAATGGAAAGTTGTAACCTAAAGCACCAAAAGTGCCTCACACAGGATTTTCTATTTTAGTATACTGTTAAGCACCATACACACGATCGGATTTTCTGACGGGAAATGTTGGATGTCAGGCTGGTGGTGGAGAATACGACCGTGTGTACGCTCCATCGGACAATTATTGTCGGACTTTCCGCCAACAAATGTTGGCTAGCATGTCTTCAAATTTTCCGCCAACAAATGTCTGTTGTCGGATTTTCCGAGCGTGTGTACACAAGTCCGTCGGACAAAAGTCCAAAGTACAAACACGCATGCTCGGAAGGAGAAGCGGTCGGTCTTGCAAACTAGCGTTCGTAATGGAGAATGAACATTCGTGACGTGGAAAATTATGAAATCTCGAAATGCAGCGCAGAATTCTCTTCTTCTTTAATGGGATAATAATGAAGCTGCTTTGCTGGTATTACTGATGGAGTTATTGCAAATGGATTTTCAAAGGCTTTTTTTTTAAAGTGATATCAAGAATAATATTATTATGCTTTTTTTTTTTTATTTGTGCAAGTTACCACAGCGCCATTATCCTGTAGTTTTTAAGATCAAAGATACGACTATGTTGGTGTCCCTTGTTAATTTTACATTGTATTTTCTAAAATGTAACTGCCTACTCCCAAACTGTCATTTGAAGTAAAACACATAGCCAAGTATTATTCTACACTATTTTTTTATTGTGCATTAAAAAAAAAAAAGTTAGACATGCTATCTGCCAATACAACCAAAAAGTGCATTCCATGCATCCAAAAGTATAGAAAATATACCAAATCAAATCATTATTCAACCAAAAAAATAATGTCAAAGCAATAACTCCAAAGCCAATAATAAATAACACGTTATCTCCTCCAATTCCGCAACATGTCTGGTTGACGAACGGCCGATCACAAACTAACTGGAAAGCATTAAAATGAAAAGCGCTAAATGAAAAACGCAAAAAGAAAAGCACGAATCGACACTCATCAAACTTCTACTAACACTAGAAGGAGCCCAAAGGGTGGCGCTAAAGAGATGAAAAACCACATAGTATGTCTAGTATGTCACTGCGTTCGTAATTGTTGGCCAACATTTGTGTGACCGTGTGTATGCAAGACAAGTTTTAGCCAACACCCTTCGGACAAAATTCCACGGTCTTGTTGTCATAAAGTCCGATCGTGTGTACGAGGCTTTAATCTCAGGTGGGAACAAGCTCTGCTGAAAACAGTGGATTTTCTCTTGTTCATGCATTGTGTCTGTGTGGGAAAATGTAGCAAAATGCCTGACAAAGTATCTGGTGGGAACAAACCTTTAATGAATATATTTGTACAGCTCCTGTTATGGCCTGGTGTATCAGGCTTCCGTAGAACCTTCTAGAGAAAGCTTCTATTGATTGAGTCTTACCATTACCGGCAGTGAGTTATTCATAGCCCAAAGCGTCATGAATGGCATTATCTGCAAATGTATTTTCCCATCACCTCCTGGAATTGTGGACATCCAACTTCCCACAATTCCTCATTTCAACACTGAAAAACAAATGTTCACTGCCTCTTGTGATCCTTCATCATTTCCCTTGTTTGTACCTTCGGCTGTGTAGAATTGATATTTATTTTCATTATATGTGAAGCTGTAATATATGTAACAGAAAAATCAATGGTTCTACATTTTTTATTTTGTAGCTTTAATGGTAGATTTACATTTGGTCTACATTTGATTTCCCCGAAGTTGCTGGAGAATGTGAAATTTCATTTCTGCTCCAAAACTGTACAGAGTCTTCTTATGACTTATGGTCCATTCAAACTGTTAGCCTCCATTACGATCAGCAGGGAATCCATGAACAGATCTTCTCCTTAAAGTGGTTGTAAACCAGAAAAATAAAACAAAAAAACAAACCCTGTAAGACAAAGGCATAATGAGCTAGTATGCATCGCATACTAGCTTGTTATTAAATGCTTACCTTAGATCAAAGCTGTTTGCAGTGGCACCACACACCCTTGTGACTGGCGACATGGGTCCTGGAGTTATTTCCGGGTTCGCGGACTCCGGCGCTGTGATTAGCCAGAGCCACGGATGATGTCACTCAGGAGCTGCACAGGAGCCGCCAGTCACAGTACGGCTGCTGAAGTAACGGCACAAGTGGCCTGTTTCTTTAGTGCACATGCGCAGATGACGTCAGCGCACGTGTATATGGTAAATATCTCCTAAACCATGCGGGTTTAGGAGATATTTACAGTACCTACAGGTAAGCCTTATTATAGGCTTACCTGTTTTTACAAGTATTGTTTGTATAGTTATTTTCTACTTAGGTAGACACCTTGTATCAAGCACCTCATCCCAAGAAGTCAGATGTGCAAAAAGGGTTGGAGGGGGATTATCACGGTGCTTACAGATAATAATGGAAACCATCCATATTTAAAAATATATAGAATTATTGTAAACATGATTAAAAACCGAACATAACAAGTCTTTGCGTTTTATTGGACATCTCCATTATGGTGGTTATGTGAGAAGGGTTCCAGTTGAACAAAGATTAGATATTCATATGATATCCCGACATGTTTCGCCTTGTGGCTTCATCAGAGGATATACGAATCAACCAATGAATATGAGAGACACCTCAAAGCCCCCAGGAAGGTCACCACTGGAGGAAGGACCACCAAGAGAAGGAGCCACCATGCGGCCACAGAGAACACACAACGACCAGGTTAAAGGAAATTTATTCAGAGCTTGCACAAGAGGGCGCCTGTATGTGGAACAATGGAGATGAGTTTAACTAATGCTGGCTAGCAAACAAGTCCTGTTCGCAGGTCGCCCTCGATCTCTGGCGAAGATCTTTAAATATGTATGGATTCCATTATTATCTGTAAGCACAACGATAATACCTCTCCAACCCTTTTTTGCACATTTGTAGGTACAAGTGGTGTACCGGGGTTTATACTTAACCGGAGTGAACAAAACAGATTTCACTTTTGTGACATTCATGTTTCTCCAGCTTTTTTTCCTCCAGCTTGTGATTGTAAACAAATAGATTCATGTTGGATAGATGGACTGTTAGAGAAATGGACAGATTTGTTTGCAAAATTTTTTCCCCCCTTTTTTTTTTCTCTTTTTTTCTTCTTTTGTTGTTTCTTACTCTTTTTCTTTTTCTTTTTAGTCTTTGTTTTTTTTGTGCTTTTAGGCAGATTCTTGCCCAAGTGAAGTCATAGCTACCTAAGTACATTTGCTTTTCTTGAATAGGTGGTAAGACATATTTATATTGATCTGAAAGGATTGTCTTTCTCTATTAATGTCTTGACATATGGGATCTAGGTAATCCAGATTATGGGCTTTTTGTATGTAACTTTGCAAATTATCTAATAAAATTAATCATCGGCGCACAACACAGTAAATTTCTCCTAAATGGCGCACGTTTAGGAGATATTTCCAGTACCTATAGGTACAAGTTCCCCATGGAGGTTTACAACCACTTTAAATCCTCTTTCTTCCCCAATTTGATGATTGGCTTGAACTTCAGCAAGTCCTCTTTACCACGTCTAGATGCCTAAATGCATTGAATTGCTGCCATGTGATTGGCCTATTGTCACCAGGAAAGGAAGGCACAGACATCAATTGGAACAGAAGTTCTGACCCTATTCTTTTAAAAATGTGTTTATGTTTTTGTTTCTGATTGGAAGATTTCCCATTACTCCCTATGGATATGGACTCAACAAAAAAGTCCTGATGGAGGCTAATACTTCTCCATTGTATCCAAAATATAACATTTTGGCTGAAGTTGGGATTTACTAGCTGAGAATAGCTTTTTGCACTTTAGCTCTACAGATATTACAAGGTTGGAAGGGGAATTCTTCTCTTGAAGCACATTGTGGAAGATCATAGAGAAACCTTTCTCAACCAGGGTTCCATGGAACTCTAAGGTACCTCCAGAAATTGCTAGGGGTTCCTTGACCAATTAGTAATTTTTGGATAAATTATCACTGACACCAATGAGTTTTTTAACCATCAGTTATTCTTCCCAGTGACCACCACCAATATAAGCTGGTCTTTCCACCACAGACCACCAATCTAAGGGGAAGTTTCTTTTCAGACCACCAATGTAGCGGAACCTTCACTGATCAACATTGTAAAGGGACTGCTAGTGTAAATGGGCGGGGGAGGACTAAAATTTTACAGACTTTTCTTCTGCTCATTAGCATTATTTCTTTCATTTCATTATTATTACTGAATAATGTTGTCATATAGAGCAGCCCTTGGTGTCAACTACTCTAAACATTCCTATTTTTTTAAATTTCTTTATACTTACAAATTATTTCATATTAATTCCCCATTAGCAGTAGAAGTAATCCTTATTAGCAAGGCTTCACTGAAGCCTAAAAGTTATCTCATAGGGTTCCTCTGTGTTAGAAAGGCTGTCATAGACCTTACTGAGCAGATATTTATATACTTATTGATTCCATTGAAATAACCTCACAATCAGACCTGTCTATATGTGTGTTTATGAGAAGTCCACTAACATATTGGGAAGTATCTGAGTATCTAGCTTGTGTTGCAGACCACGCTTGATTGACTAGATTGGTCACTGATTCTGAGTGGGTATTCGTTTGAGCAAAAAGGAAGGGATGCCTTCCGGTGGATAGTGCCCAGTGTTGGATGATGGTGATATGCCGTCTCGGGGATTGGGCTGCTGCCTTTTCTGTGTGACCTTCTAAAATATGGTTCATGGACCTTTATAAAAAATTAGCAACATGTACATCAACCCAACACCTTCTTCAGGGCTGTTGCTGTGTGTATTTGGTTGGAACAATTACAATGAGTGGTAATGTTGGATCAAGGTTTCTAAATGGCAGGATGCCAGCTTTAGTTTGCTGCCTATACAACTAAAGCTTTAGTTGTATAGGCAGCAAACTAAAGCAGGCATCCTGCCTTTCCGAAACCTTGATCCAACAAAACCACTCATGGGAATGTTCCCACCAAATAGACAGCCCTGAAGAAGGGAGAGTCTTTTCCCCTGAAACACATTGGCTTGATGTACATGTTCCTAATTTTTAGTAAGGCTACTTTCACACTAAAAGTGCCAGGCGTTAGCGGTAAAGCGCTGCTAGTTTACAGTGGCTTTAGCTGCGCTTTTTGGCCGCTAGCGGGACGCTTTTAACCCCAGCTAGCAGCCGAAGAAAGGGTTAAAAGTGCCTGTGTTGTGGCGCTTCAGAAGAGCTGCCCATTCATTCCAATGGGCAGAGGGCTGTTTAGGAGCGCTGTATAGAGCACTCCCAAATCACCCCAAAGATGCTGCTTGCAGGACTTTTTTTCCCATCCCGCAAGCGCAATACCCCAGTGTGAAAGAACTCGGGCTTTCCCACTGGGGTGGCATGGGAGGTGGTTTTCAGGCACTTTACAGGCGCTATTTTTAGCGCTAAGACGCCTAAAAAAGGCATTCAGTGTGAAAGTAGCCTAAAGGTCCATGAACCATATTTTGGACATCACATTTCTCTGAACACTGGACTCGCCTTTCTTTTTATCTAAGACTAACATATTGGGGGAAATTTACTAAAACTTGATCGTGCAAAATCTGGTCCAGCTCTGCATAGAAACTTCTAGGTTTTATTGTCAAAGCTTAAACAAGCTGACGTTAGAAGGTGATTGGCTACCATGCACAGCTGTACCTAATTCTGAGTGCTCCAGTTCTAGTAAATTAACCCCATTGTGTCTAGTCATTACCGGACCCCACCAAGGGTGACGATGCAAGGACAGACCTGTCAGCAAGAGCAAAGGGCAGTGTGAAACTTGAATTACACACCATGAAGATCTAGCACAGTCTTTTGCACCAGTTTGCCTGTTGTGGGACACTGTTGGTGAAAGTTCATGTTCTGAGAACAAGAGACCTTCACAGTTGGCTGCAAAAATTGTCCAACATGGTAGAACATCTCTAAATATTTATATATGTAACCTCTGCAAAGGTTATAGCAAGAGATGCTCAAATATTGGAAATGTGGCCACAGTAAATGCCTCAGTAAACAAAATCTCCTACTTTAGCCTTCTGGAATCATAGAGGCATCAACATAGTTCATTAACATTTAGGATAGCCAATAAAGGGTTGCACTTTATTTTCCTTGCTGCTTAGTTCTGTCAGCAAGTTTCACAGCAGAGCGGTTTTTATTTATTAGATGCAATTACCAAATTGGATTAACTCCAGCGTTTTGTTTGATACTATTCAGCATTCACCTAGTCACTTGTCCTCCATCACCAGTTCATGGCTTACACTTGACATTGTGCAGTATACTCCATATATCTAATCTTTTCTATTCCAGAGTGACAGACTTCTTATCAAAGGAGGGAAAATTGTGAACGATGATCAGTCATTCTGTGCAGACATATACATTGAAGATGGCTTAATAAAGTAAGTGAGAGGCAATAAATTACAATTTATTGTATGATTCTAGTAAACAATACATTTTGTGAGATGTGTACCTATGAAGGTTGAAGTAATTGGTGCAAATAAATATTATTCTATTCCCCTAGTTAGCTAGTCTATTAAAACTCTGATCAAATGTTACTGTTGATATCGCTATAATACAAGGTTAACTATGAAACCAAGCACACGACTTAAAGTGGATGTAAACCCGAAATTTTTTTTTTGATGTCATAATGTAGAGTATAAGATTTCCTATCATTTGAGCCCAGTCTTGCCACAAAGAGTTAATCCAGCTCTGAGCAATCCTCTTTTATTGTTTAGTGAGATAAAACTTGACAAACAGAGAAAAACGTTGTCAGCTCCTCCCCCTTGCTGTGAGTGACAGGTGATTTACATATCTCGTGCACTAGCCTAAGACATGCATTATTTTTTAATTCCCCCCTCCCCCCACTCCTTTCTTCAGCAGCTCTGCAAGGATTGGCTGTTCCACACCTCAGCATGATTTGGCATGCTGAAGTCATGTGGTTACTTTCCTGTCTTTTCACTGGATGTTAGAGATCATAGCAGAAGTTCAGTGTAAGAAATACACAGGAGAAAATGCATATTGACAAGGGGAGTGTAGAGGTGGGCGGGGAGTCTACTGACATCATGACTCCACCCACCGAGCTCCAGACAACAGACCCACCCACAGAATCTGCAGTTTTTCGGGTCTCATAACAGAGGGGAGACATTTGACAGGTAAAGATACATGCAGGAGGCATGTATATCCTTATAGATAACCCCTATGGCAGTAGTTTAGAAAGGATGACATTGGGTTTACATCCACTTTAATACAACAAAGTCTTATTTATTTTCTAAGAAGATAGGAAAACGCTAACATGAAAATACTAAAGAAAGATATTACAAAGCATATAACACCAGAACATATAATACAAGAATATCAAAGATACTTATCACAATGCTTTCCTCGAGGGCTTGTTTCGTCAGCTGGGCTCAGATGGCAAAAGAGATAGCTCTCTAACTTGTTCAGTCCTTTATACTTCAATCATACACCATCCAGACCCAACCCCATTGCCATCCCACATATTTACGGGGCAGTCCTCCTCAATATATTATATTACTGTTCGTCCTGCTGTATTGGCCTCTAGGGGCAGCATTGTCCATGTCTATGTATCCTGGTCAATCTTCAATGCCTTTGATCTTTTGGTCTTCTGTAGCAGGACATTCATCAATCATCTTGTCAGCTATGGTCCCTTTCAAATTTGCGTTATAGCAACAGACGGTCCGGAGCCAAGAGCTGTTCAGCCTTGATGGAGGCCTGATCTCTTTTTTCAAATATGCTACAAAGACATTCCAGACCGCCCCCAGGAAAGCAAATGCTTGGTTGTATCAACCAGAAAGAAACTCCAGAAATATGATATTAAATCATGTTGCCTTCCAACAAAGGTGCACTTGTGGTATTACTAGTCATATACAGAACACTGCAGCAAGAAGAAAATTACATGTTAAATTGAACAACAGTGCCTAAAGAATTCTAGATATGGATATTTGATGCATAGTTCCATTTTTTGAATGAATGCAAAACGTTCTCTGAATGAAGTGGAGAGCACAATGTTACCACCCCGCCTCTCCACCATATTCAATCAGAGGATGCTTTGCATTTATTCAGAAAACTGAATACTTGGTAGTAACAGATATTGTCTCTAGCTGCAATGGAGGAAGACGTTATTAGGGAGTGCTGGCCAGGTGAGTATAAGTAAGTAGGTTGGGGGAGGGGGGGGTTTGCAGATTCACTGTGACTTTGCCCTTCACAGATAAGTTGACTGCATCTCTTTATTCCTGTCTTGTTGCTTGTTTGCTTGTTTTTTGAAGGAAAATCAACAGCTGAGCCCTGTGCAGGTTGGATATTATAGCCTCCACCCATTGTAGGCTGAGCTCCTTGCTTATAAGGGAGATTCCCCTGGAATCACATTTTCCATAGATTATTTAAAACTTTATTTGGGGGTAAACTGGTGGCATTATTTGCCCTATGAAATGCTATCTGAATAATATTAGCCATGCAGTGCATGTGGTATGATGTGTTGGTCTTACAAAAACCCGAAAACATTGTCTTATCTCCTTCATTGTATTGTTCTAGACAAATTGGGGAAAACCTGATTGTTCCTGGTGGTGTTAAGACCGTTGATGCCCATGGCTTGTTGGTCATACCTGGAGGAATAGATGTCCACACGAGACTACAGATGCCTGTGATGGGAATGATAGGCGCAGATGACTTCTTCCAGGGAACTAAAGCCGCATTAGCTGGAGGCACCACAATGATTAGTGAGTAAACCAATGTGGGACTTTATCCTAAAGCAGGGGTGTCCAACCTTTTGGCCTTCCTGGACCACATTGGAAGAAGAGGGATTGTCTTGGGCTGCACATGAAATACACTGACAAGGATAGCTGATGAGCTGAAAAAGTCAGGCAGATCGAAGGTTAACAATCACTTATATAGATAATGTACCTATCTGAGTAACAAAACTTCATTTTTTGTAATAATTTTTATTGTAAAAGAGGGCAACTAAAACTATTGTGATATTGGACATTGTTTTTAATAAACTAATGCATCAATATCTGGTTCGATGGATGTAGTAGCAAGTCTCAATGAGTTCTCAAGGTGCTCATCAGATATTTTGATTCTAATTTTGCCCTTCATGTGCTTCATTCTTGAAAATAGTTGCTCACAAATATAGGTGCTGCCGAAAACTGAAGACATGAATAAGGCGTGATTTTGAAGAATGGGAGATTTTTCGTTGGGAAGATAAAACGTATAAAAGTCAAGTACAGTGATACTATTATTATTATTATACAGGACTTATATAGCACCAACAGTTTACGCAGCACTTAACAACTTGAGGGTAGACAGTACAAATACAATACACTTTAATACAGTAGGAATCAGAGGGTGCTGCTCCTTAGAGCTTACAATCTAAGAGGGAAGGTCAAGAGATACAAGAGATAATAACTGTGGGGGATGTGCTGATGGAGAAAGTAAATGTACAGTTGTTAGGTGGGGGCCAGATAGGCTTCTCTGAAGAGATGAGTTTTCAGGGGACTGAAAGTGGACAAAGTAGGAGAAAGTCGGACAAATTGGGGTAGAGCATTCCAGAGGATGGGAGAGGCTCTGGAAAAGTCCTGAAGGCGAGCATGGGATGAGGTGACAGGGGAGTTAGAGAGCAGGAGGTCTTGGGAGGAACGAAGAGAACGATTAGGTTGGTATTTTGAGACTAGGTTAGAGATGTAGCTGGGGGCCAGGTTGTGGATGGCTTTGTAAGTTATTGTTAGTATCTTGAATTTAATTTGTTGGTAGAGTGGCAGCCAATGAAGGGATTGGCAGAGGGGTATAGCAAACGCTGAGCGGTTTGTGAGGTGGATGAGCCTGGCAGCAGCGTTCATGATGGACTGAAGTGGGGATAGCCTATTTAAAGGTAATTTAATGAAGGAGGAGTTGCAGTAATCGAGGCGAGAGATGACCAGGGAGGGGATTAGACGCTTTGTGGTGACATTGGTTAGGAAGGGGTGTATCTTCGAGATGTTGCGGAGGTTGAGGTGGCAACTCTTGGATAGCAATAGGATGTGGGGCCAAAAGGTTAGTTCGGAGTCCAGGATTACACCTAGGACCTTGGCGTGGGGGGACAAGTTGATAGTTGAGCCGTTGATATTGGGACTAGCACATTTTTCTTTGGCTGCATGTGTTTGCTAAGTGTAAATGCATTTTTACAAAAAAAATCCCCAAAAATTTAACATTTTTAAGTAAGTTTACAATTTTGTGTTGGGTCGCATTCATAGCTGTCTTGGGACACAGGTTGGACACCCCTTGCCCAAAGTGTATATAAACTCTAAGGTTGATCTTCTCTTATTTGCTTTCTTTTGGTCTCTTAAACTAATCATTTAAAAAGTTTTGTTATATCTGTTCAGTAAGTACAAACAAATACCTGTTGATGCTGTCCGAAATCCAGTGAGCTCATACTTTTCTGTGATCTATATGTGTGCTGCACTTATCTGTCAAATCAGTAATCAGCTCTATCCTGTTCACTTCTGTGAACTATCAAACACCAACTCCTATGTTATGGCAATGATGAGAAGGGAAGGTGTTCTGTATTCCACAGAAGTCATTAGGAAGGGCTGATAAGTGATAGGGCAGATAAGTACAGCACAAGAAATTTTGAAGTCACTGAATTTCTGGCATGAACAGCGGGTATTTTTAAATTTTTTTATGCACTTTTTTTGGACCACCTAGAACACAAGAGCAACCATGCTGTTATTCAATACATAAAGAACAATGAGTGAGTGTTGTTACCCTAGGACAAGAAGTGTGTTTATGTCAGGATCACCAGGTGAAGGTAAAAGGAAAAAAAACTATGCCAACTGTATGGTTGGTGTGCTGGTAGCTAGAAGGGCCAAGCATGGGTTTTCTTTTTAGTTATTGCTCAGCATTACATGGGCTGAAACCTTTTCTGATTGGTAGAGTCAAATGTTTATTAGGCCCCTTTCACACGAGGCGGACTCCGCTTCCACGGAGCCCGCCTCGGTCCGCCAGGTCAGCGGGAGAGCTCTCCGTTGATCTCCGCTGAGCCGGCGGATGACAGGTCCCTCCCTGCTCACTGAGCAGGGAGGGGCTTGTCAGGCGCCGCTGCGGCCTATGGAGGGATCGGATGACAACAGACAGCATGTCCTCACCTGGACGTAGGGCCATCCGCCTGCTTTTTGCGGATCGGACCGGGTCGGATGTTAGCGGACATGTCTCCGCTGACATTCGTCGCTCCATAGGCTAAAATGGAGCGCCCGTTCAGGTCCGCCGTCAAAACTGACAGGCGAAACTGAACGGTCCAATCGTGTGAAAGGGGCCTTAGAGTGCAGTAGGCATTCATAGTATGACTGAATTAGTGTGATAATGAATTATAATGGTTACTGTGTATGTCTGTGTATCTATAAGTATCTTAAAGGAGTTGTAAAGTCTCAAGGTTTTTTACCTTAAAGGGTAACTAAACCTTGTTTTTTTTTAACCACTTAAGCCCTGGACCATTTGGCTGTCCAAATACCAGAGCACTTTTTGCGATTCGGCACTGCGTCACTTTAACTGACAATTGAGCGGTATTGCGACGTGGCTCCCAAACAAAATTGATGTCCTTTTTTCACCACAAATAGAGCTTTCTTTTGGTGGTATTTGATCACCTCTGCGGTTTTTATTTTTTGCTCTATAAACAACAAAAGAGCGACAATTTTGAAAAAAAAAAAAAACGCATTATTTTTTACTTTTTGCTATAATATATACCCCCCAAAAAATATATAAAAAAAACATTTTTTCCCTCAGTTTAGGCCGATGCGTATTCTTCTACATATTTTTGTAAAAAAAATCGCAATAAGCGCTTATTGATTGGTTTGCGCAAATGTTATAGCGTCTACAAAATAGGGGATAGTTTTATGGCATTTTTATTAATTTTTTTTTTTTTTTTACTACTAATGGCGGCGGCATTATGGCAGACAGATCGGACACTTTTGACGCTATTTTGGGACCATTCACATTTATACAGTGATCAGTGCAATTAAAAATGCATTGATTACTGTGTAAATGTGACTGGTAGTAAAGGGGTTAACCAGGAGGGGGTGCTGCGGGGGTTAAGTGTGTCCTAGGGAGTGATTCTAACTGTGGGGGGGATGGGCTATGTGTGACATGACACAGGGAGCTGTGATCAGTGTCCTGTCACTAGGAAGAATGGGGAAATGCTTGTTTACATCAGCATTTCCCCGTTCTTCCTCTCCGTGAGACGATCGCGGGTATGCCCGTGGACATTGAGTCATGGAGCTTGTGGCAGGGTCTCGTGCACGACCACACGGCAGCAAATTTAAAGGGACGTACCTGTGCGCCCATTTGCCTGTCCGTGCCATTCCGTCAACGTAAATGTTCGTGCCGCGGTCGGCAAGTTGTTAAAACAAACATGTCATTCTTACCTCCTCTGTGCAGTTGTTTTTGCACAGAGTGGCCCCAATCCTCCTCTTCTGGGGCCCCCCAGCGGCACTCCTGGCTCCTCCAGTTCTCGAGTCCCCCTCAGAGAAGCGCTCTCCCTCGGGGCACCCATGCGGGCGCGCTCCCATGTCCTGCTGCTGCGTCCATTGACACAGGCAGCAGGACTTGGCCCACTCCCCGGCTCCCGTGACATTGGATTTGATTGACAGCAGCGGGAGCTATATAAAGACCTATAATTAGTTATTAATAACTGTTTGTACTTAGGTCTCTGATTCACTGGGAAGACCCAAAAAATGGTTCTTAGACAGGGGCCCTTTGCTAACCACTTCTTCCACTTGCTCGAGTCAAAGATTATGTGTCGTGTATAATCAGTGGTGGCCGTGGTATATTTTTTGTTTTGGGGGGGTGACAAACAGTGCACAGGCAACAACACTTACCCCAGGCAGCGCTTCCCTCCGGGCAACGGGCGGCCAGCTTCCCTTGCGTCTCCTCCTCAGCATCACACCCAAATAGCAAGAATAACGTGCAAGCAAGAATAAAATAAAGTTTATTAACTTGCTGCACATTTTCACTGGCAGGTTGTACACTTGCAGAGCACTTGAAGCACAAGTTCTAGTTGACACTTCTCCAGTGTATAGCAAATTCTGTGGCAAGACTCTAGCAAGAGCAAAGTTGCAGTGGTGAGTCTACAGCAAGAGCTCTGCAAGTTATCAGCATGAAAATTCAGCCACAGTGACCCCCTGTGGTGGGATGACTATTACATAACATAACTGAACCAGAACTTACAACAGATTTGCAGAATCTTTGCAAAGAAAGTTGATCTGGAGTGATGCAATGCGGACTTGCTGCAAGCCTGGCAACTGTAGCAATAGCTTAGCAAGTAATTTTCAAACTTGCAGCACAATTTCTTGCTATCTGGGCGGCTGTGTCCTCCCTGTGCGTCTCCTCCCTCCTCCTCCCTCAGCCAATAGGGTGGCTTCTCCTTTCGGCCAATTGGGAAACGGGTCTCAGAACCCGCCTCTTGATTGGCCGGGAGGCAGAATCAGTGTGACAATATTCATTTACGATTGTCACACAACTGGGTGGGCTTCGGGCGCAATGCTCTGCCCCCTGAGTCCACCCTTTTTTGAAGCCTATTAGAGTCTCTGGCTCTAATCATGTGAGTCAAAAAAAATAAAAATCCACCATTAGAATCCATGCATCCGGCGCCCTGCATGTAGATTAGGGGGGCGGCGCCCCGTATGAATGGGCCGCCACTGTAATGTACAATGTGTAAAGAGCGTTAAAAGCTATATACATTTTTCTATGTTTCTATAACATTGTGTCTTCAAACGTTCGCCCTCAAAGTCCCACAGTACCGGGGGGAACTTGTTTTCTCTAAATACATAACATATTTGGGATGGTGGCAACAACAAATGAAGTTTTCTATTTTCCATAATGGTTCCTTTTCTATAATTTAAAAGCTATATAAAGACCTATAATTAATTAATAATAACAGTTTGTACTTAGGTCTCTGATTCACTGGAAAGACTCAAAAAATGGTTCTCAGACAGAGGCCCTTTGTGACCACTTCTTCCAATAGCACAAGTTGACCATTATGTGTCATGTATAATGTACATTTGAAAACTATGTACATAGAACTGCAGTATTTAGGGTAAAAATAGCATTTTGAGTTTTCTTTCAATCACAGACCCTTTGCTTTCTCTTTCAGTCGACCATGTCTTTCCAGAGCCTGGAATGAGCCTGACTGCCGCATATGACCAATGGAGAGATTGGGCTGATGGGAAAGTCTGCTGTGATTACTCATTACATGTGGACATCACACATTGGCACGAGAGCCTGAAAGAAGAGATGGAGGCTTTAGTAAAGGACAAGGGTGAGATCCCAGCCACACTTCTATTGTAGAGGTTTGGGAACCTGGTCCCCAACCAAGGCTCACCAAGGGGAAGAAAGGAAGCAAATGGACTATCTACTTCATACTTAGTACCGACTTAGTACCAAGATAGTCCGTTTGCTTCCTTTCTTCCCCTTGGTGAGCCTTTGGTTGGGGACCTCTATTTCATTAAGTCTTGGATGATGGTACAACCGTTGTTTTAAATTATATACCCAGTGATACTATTCCTAGAGGCCACCCAAAAAAAAAAAAAATTCACACTTCTATTTTAGTTTTTTGGGGGGGATTTTTTAAATCTGAAATAGTTGTATGATTCCATTTTGTTCTTGCTAATGAGAGGTATGGGGAGTTCTATTCCTATTGTGATCAGTTGATATTGGATCTGGTACTTTGGACTTACTGAATAAATCCAGCAGTCTTCCACCTATATACCCGATATGGCAGACTCATCAGTAATTTACAATGATGAAGCAAGGCCAAATGTGGACATGGAGCATGATGCAACTGACAACCATATAACCTTTCCCACCCAGAGGAACCAGAGCCAATCTAAAATGACTTACCATGTTTCTCCATCTCTTTCCTTTTTTATTTTTCAGGTGTGAATTCATTTCTTTTATTTATGGCCTACAAAGACAAATACCAATGTTCGGATGCCGAGGTAAAATAAAATAAAACCTATGCAGATCAAAAAATGACTAAATCCATTATATTAGGCTATTGTTGTCATTTCAAAGCTCAAATAGTGACCTGCTATGTCATGCTCAGTAAGTTTAGAGATATTTTTATAAAAAGGCAAAAAGGGTGTTAGTGGCGGCCGGTGGTAATTTTCTTTGGGGGTGGGGGGGAGAGGCAAACAGTAACACCCCCCCCCCCTGTCGGTCAATGGGTGGGTCTGGTTCACTTACCCCATCTATGCAGCGCTTCTCCCAGGCTCTCGTCGGCGGCGGCTCTCTCGTTCTCTTGCTCTCCACGGAAGATGACTCTGGCTTCCTTTCCTTCCTCTTCCTTCCTCCCTTCTTCTCATTGGCCAATCGTGAGTCTTCTCTTTTCAGCCAATCAGAAAATGAGTCTCACACCTGCTTCTGATTGGCCGGATTGAGGATCAGTGTTACAGCAGCGAATATTCATTCCTTTTTGTAACACCTGGGTGGGCTTATGGTGCAATGCTCTGCGCCACGAGCCCACATATTTTGAAGCCTCTAGTAAGTTTTTCAAAAAAACACACCACAGTAATTCAGGCGCCCGGTGTCTTGAAAGGGGCCGGACGCCTGAATAGGGGGTGGCAACAGCGGCCATGGATAGATTCATGCAATGCATGAATCTATTCATTAGTCATATAGGGGGAGGTGTGGAGAGAGGGGGTGGCGTGGAGAGAGGGGGTGGTGTCCGGGTGCCCCAAATGGATGGGCTGCCACTGAGCCCAAGACAAGCCGTCCAACAAGAGCAATTTGAACTATGATCAGCATAAGAGTGCATATTTCAGTCCTCTTGTGCTCTAGGTATATATCAACAAGTTAACTAAACTCCAGCACAGGATGGAACTGTGGGAATTTTGTAAAAGGACAGTGCCACGTCCTAAATGACAATTTAAATGGAGCAAGAACAACAACAAAAATGGACTTTATAGGCACCAATACATACATTTTTATTAAACATATAGTACAAAAATATACTTTAAAAATGTTGCAATTAAAATGCAAACATCTAGCTAGACCTCTCTAGTGTATGTTAAATACAGTAAATACATAACAATTGCAGAGATGAAATCCTACAATCATTTTAGAATATGAAAGAAAGAAGCTCTACATGTTTTGTAAATTTGAATGCTTCTTCAGGAGCTTATAAAATATTCTACAGGAGAAAGACGAATTTGCAAGCAGTCAGTAACAAAAAACAAACAAAGTTTAAGGATAGGAAGTCTCAAATTGTTTGCAGGGGGTATCAGGAGGTCACCAAAATTGAAGACTCCCAGAGCTAACGTGCATGGGGTGATACAGAGTATACGTGGGGGCGTGCCTGGTATAGAGCGTATTAAAATGTAGAAATAGATAGTGGTGGTTAAGGGGTAAAATCAACCACCAAAAAGAGTGCAGATGGTGAACCCATAAACAGTTAAAGAAGTCAATGAGTTGACTCCATGCAAGAGGACAACGTTTTTAAAGTATATTTTTGTACTATATGTTTAATAAAATTCTATGTATTTTTTACAATTGGTGCCTATAAAGTCCATTTTTGTTGTTGTTCTTGCTCCATTTAAATTGTGCTCTAGGCAGCCAAAGCACCCATTGTATTAGGCTCAGGTCACATCTAGGCGTTTTTTGGCGTTTTTCTGCTGTAAGCCTCAGCTCTAAAAACGCCCAACAAGACAAATCCCATTCCTTTAAATAGCCCCTGTTCACTGGGCACTGAGCATTCTGTCGTCTGAAGCAAAACGCCCGTCGCTCAAAAAAAGTACAGGAGCTTCTTTTTTGGCAGATTACAGACGTTTTTCTGCTTTTTTTCATTGGTGACCTGTTGACCTGTACAAAATCGCAGCTAAAATCGGGGCAAAAATCCCGTAAATTTCTGCCAGAAAACAATTCGCTCAGGTGTGAATGTAGCCTTTAGAGCTCAACACCAGATACAACCAGATACATTCAATATTGAAATACTAGACATGTGCGGTTCGTTTCGTTTCAAATTTTTCGTTATTCAGAGATTCAGATATATCCGAATACCCGAATTACAATATAAACAAATTTTACTGAGTGCTCCGAATAACAAAACGAAATTCGCCCCAAATTTCAGAAATTCGGACTGAAATTCTAATCGAATTTTACATCGAACTCCACTCGAATTCTAACTGTACACATATTGCTGAAATCAAAGACCGTGTGTTATTAGAGTACCATTTCCAAAAAATGCTGTTTTAGTTAAGCCAAAGGTGATTTAAAGAGTCATTGATGAAGATTTTTTTTTTGTTTATTCACTTTGCCACATTCGAATCGAAAAAAAAAAAAATCGAAAAAAAAAAAGTCTAAACTTTTCGATTCGGCCAATTCAAAATTTATCGATTTGAACGTTTTGAATTTAAAAAAATTGGTAAATTTGAAGAAAACTTGAACAATTCCAAATACAAATTCTGAATACAAATTCCGAATATGAATTGAACAAAACAACCAAATTTAACGAAACAAATAACTAGATTAACGAATCAAAATGAAAAAGAAACAAATGTTATTGTCATGCACATGTCTTTGAAAGTAGGAGCTGTTTTACCTGTTAAAGGATTTATAATTATTTCTCTTTATTGCTGAGACTAAAGCCAGCCATAGATGGATTGAATTGGTGGCCGGTTCAGCAGGGACTGGCCGAGATTCGATCCATTTATGGGCAGGCTGGTTGTACTGAAGTCGATCCATTCATTGACTTCAGTTCAACCAGCCTGTCAAATTTTTACATGTTATTAATGCCGGTGGCTATAGCCATCGGCAGTAATCATTGTGTCCTGCCCAGAGGGAAGGGTCCCCACCAGCAGAACACAAAAGTGCTGCAGGTAGGGTTTCCCGACTGTGTTGATGGGGGAATCAAGCGGTTTTCTTTTCTGCAACCCATGGTTGATTATCTTGTTGCAGCCTTGAATGTTATTAAGCTACTGTTGTTCTCACCTCCATCTTCTTTTCACAGATGTTTGAAATCTTCAGCATCATTCGGGAGCTGGGTGCCATAGCACAGGTTCATGCGGAAAATGGGGACATCATTCTAGAGGTACCGTCATCCTCACCCACTCTCATCTGCAGCAATAGTTGCTGGTAAAATGTAGCTAAAACCAGGGGCGTTGCTAGGTGGCAAAAAGACCAGGGGCTTCAGCCCAAAGTCAGAGCCTGGCACCGAGGGGGATGATGGGGTGGCGGGCGGTGGGGTTGTATGGAGGGGGGGTGTTACCTACCTGACACGCACTGACCTACCTGACCCACACTGACCTACCTGGCTGACATACACTGTTCTACCTGACACGCACTGACTGCTGATCTAATGGGTCACCAGCAGTCAGCACCCCCTCTACATTAGCTCAGAGTCCCCTGACATCAGCACCCCCCTTACAGATCTCTATTAGATCAGTGACCCCTCCCCCCATCTGTGTCCCCTGCCCCTTAAGACCCCTATTAGACTGCTTTACCGAGAGCCATTTAGAGTCAGGAAGTGTGGAAGCCGGAGTTTGGGGGTTGAGCGAAACTGCTCTTCTGTAGTGCCATTTTCCTTCCATTGTCGGCAAGACACATTTGAACTGGTACACTCACTCACAGGGCCGCTGTTGGGAATCATGGGGCCTCCACCCCCTGAGGGGGGGAAAGAGGTGGGGGAAGGGAGGTGAGAAAGGGGAGGTGAGAGAGAAGGAGGTAAGGGGGGTGAGTGAAAGGGGGGAGGAGGCAGGAGAGAGAGGGGGTGGCTGACACAGAGGCGGGGGGGGTGCTGACAGAGGGGGGTGTTGACAGAGGGGGGGTGCACTGCTGACAGAGAGGGGGTGCTGACAGAGGGGGTGGGCTGACAGAGGGGGGTGCACTGCTTACAGAGAGGGGGGCTGACAGAGGGGGTGCTGACAGAGGGAGGGTGCTGACAGTGAGGGTGTGGGCTGACAGAGAGGGTGTGGGCTGACAGAGAGGGGGTGCTGAGAGAAAGGGGGATGCTGAGAGAGAGGGGGGACGCTGAGAGAGAGGGGGGACGCTGAGAGAGAGGGTGTGGGCTGACAGAGAGGGGGGTGCTGACAGAGAGGGGGTGCTGACAGAGAGGGGGTGGTGCTGACAGAGAGGGGGTGGTGCTGACAGAGAGGGGGTGGTGCTGACACAGAGGGGGTAGTGCTGACGGAGGGGGAGTGGTGAGAGAGAGGGGGGGCGCTGAGAGAGAGGGGGGACGCTGAGAGAGAGGGTGTGGGCTGACAGAGAGGGGGATGCTGACAGAGAGGGGGTGGTGCTGACAGAGAGGGGGTGGTGCTGACAGTGAGGGGGTGGTGCTGACAGAGAGGGGGAGTGCTGACAGAGAGGGGGGGTGCTGACAGAGAGGGGGGGTGCTGACAGGGTGTGGGCTGACGGGGGGGTGCTGAGAGAGGGGGGGTGCTGAGAGAGGGGGGACGCTGAGAGAGAGGGGAGCGCTGATAGAGAGGGTGTGGGCTGACAGAGAGGGGGGTGCACTGCTGACAGAGAGGGGGGGGGCTGATGGGGGGGTGGGCTGACAGAGAGGGGGTGGTGCTGACAGAGGGAGGGTGGTGCTGACAGAGGGGGGGGGATGCTGACAGGGGGGTGGTGCTGACAGAGGGGGAGTGATACTGACAGAGGGGGGGTGGTGCTGACAGGGGGGGGTGCTGACAGAGGGGGGGGTGTTGACAGAGACGGTGTGGGCTGACAGGGGGGGGTGCTGACAGAGGGGGGGTGCTGACAGAGGGGGGGGTGTTGACAGAGACGGTGTGGGCTGACAGAGAGGGGGGTGCTGACAGGGGGGTGGGCTGACAGAGAGGGGGTGTGCTGACAGAGAGGGGGAGGGTGCTGACAGAGAGGGGGAGGGTGCTGACAGAGAGGGGGAGTGCTGACAGGGAGGGGGGGGTGCTGACAGAGAGGGGGGGTGCTGACAGAGAGGGGAGGTGCTGACAGAGAGGGGAGGTGCTGGCAGAGAGGGGGGGGGTGCTGACAGAGAGGGGAGGTGCTGACAGAGAGGGGGAGTGCTGACAGAGTGGGGGGGTGCTGACAGGGTGTGGGCTGATGGGGGGGTGCTGAGAGAGGGGGGTCGCTAAGAGAGAGGAGGTCGCTGATAGAGAGGGTGTGGGCTGACAGAGAGGGGGGTGCACTGCTAAAAGAGAGGGGGGGCTGACAGGGGGTGTGGGCTGACAGAGAAGGGGTGGTGCTGACAGAGAGGGGAGGTGCTGGCAGAGGGGGGGTGCTGACTGGGGGGGTGGGCTGACAGAGAGGGGGATGCTGACAGAGAGGGTGTGGGCTGACAGAGGGGGGTGGTGGTGCTGACAGAGGGGGGGTGGTGCTGACAGGGGGGGCTGACAGAGGGGGGGTGGGCTGACAGTGAGGGGGGTGCTTACAGAGGGGGTGCACTTCTGACAGAGGGGGGTGGGCTGACAGAGATGGGGATGCTGACAGAGAGGGGGTGGTGCTGACAGAGAGGGGGGTGCACTGCTGACAGAGAGGGGGGGCTGACAGGGGGGGTGGGCTGACAGAGAGGGGGTGGTGCTGACAGAGAGGGGTGGTGCTGACAGAGGGGGGGGTGCTGACAGAGGGAGGGTGGTGCTGACAGAGGGGGGTTGCTGACAGAGGGGGAGTGCTGACAGAGAGGGGGAGTGCTGACAGAGAGGGGGAGTGCTGACAGAGAGGGGGGGTGCTGACAGAGAGGGGGAGTGCTGACAGAGAGGGGGGGTGCTGACAGAGAGAGGGGGTGCTGACAGAGAGAGGGGGTGCTGACAGAGAGGGGGAGTGCTGACAGAGGGGGGGGGTGCTGACAGAGAGGGGGGGTGCTGACAGAGAGGGGGAGTGCTGACAGAGTGGGGGGGTGCTGACAGGGTGTGAGCGGGGGGGTGCTGAGAGAGGGGGGTCGCTGAGAGAGAGGAGGTCGCTGAGAGAGAGGAGGTCGCTGATAGGGAGGGTGTGGGCTGACAGAGAGGGGGGTGCACTGCTGACAGAGAGGGGGGGCTGACGGGGGGGTGGGCTGACAGAGAGGGGGTGGTGCTGACAGAGGGGGTGGTGCTGACAGAGGGGGGGTGGTGCTGACAGAGGGGGGTGGTGCTGACAAAGGGGGGTGTTGACAGAGAGGGTGTGGGCTGACAGAGAGGGTGTGAGCTGACAGGGGGGAACCTGAGAGAGAGGGGGCGCTGATAGAGAGGGTGTGGGCTGACAGAGAGGGGGGTGCTGACAGAGGGGGGGGGGTGCTGACAGAGGGGGTGGTGCTGACAGAGGAGGGGTGTTGACAGAGAGGGTGTGGGCTGACAGAGAGGGTGTGAGCTGACGGGGGGACGCTGAGAGAGAGGGGGCGCTGATAGAGAGGGTGTGGGCTGACAGAGAGGGGGGTGCACTGCTGACAGAGAGGGGGGTGCTGACAGAGGGGGGGTGGTGCTGACAGGGGGGGCTGACAGAGGGGGGTGTGGGCTGACAGAGGGGGGGGTGGGCTGACAGTGAGGGGGGTGCTTACAGAGGGGGTGCACTGCTGACAGAGGGGGGTGGGCTGACAGAGGGGGGTGCTGACACAGAGGGGGAGTGCTGACAGAGGAGGGGTGCACTGACAGAGAGGGGGGCAGTGACAGAAAGGGGTGGGCATACACAAAGGGGCGGGATGACAGAGGGGTGGGCTTACAGAGAGTGGCACGCTGACAGACTAGTGGAAGGGCAGATAACAGAGAGACCTCAGTCAGGAGGAGACACAGCGCGCGCCAGGCAGGGAGGCGGGGCTCCGGGCGGCCACGATCACCCACAGTCAAGCCCCTACCCGCCTCCACATGTGACCAGTCAGCAGCTCCACCGGGCCGATCACAGACCCTTATGTCTTCCGCCTGCACAGCCAATCAGGGAGCGCCCGCTGCCCAGCTAAGCGCTCGTACAGGCTGTATGTAATATAACACTGATGGCGGCGCGCACGGGAATCGGAATGCGCTGCTCTAGATCTTGCAACTGGGGCCACTGCGCTTAGACACTCGGGGCTATTGGCCCCACATTCGGGGCTCAAGCCTCAATAGCCCCCCTTAAAGACGCCTATGGCTAAAACCAAACGTTTTTTTTTATATTTTGCAGCTTACCAGTCCTTAGATGTGGTGTCTGCATTCCTTTTCTTTTTTCTGGCAATTGTTTTCCTTGGTTCTTTAGTTTAGTTGCTGCGAAGTTATAGGCAGGGGCAGTGGCCATGTGTTTGTTTTCTTTAGTTTATCTGGTTATCCTGCCAGTAACACACTTCTTGTTCTAGGGAAACTTTTCTCAACCTTGTTAACCCTATTGAAACCCTTGAAATAATATTTAATTCTCAGGGAACCCCTCCATGGGGGTCAGTGGGAAAAATGCCCCATACAATAGTGGTCAGTAATTACGAGCTAAGGTTCTGCACAAACTCACGGGAAGTTCTCACATAATAGCAGACTGCTGTCCCTATTTAGCTACGGCCTTGCAACAAAGGGGTTGGCATTGTTGGTGACATCATTGACCTTTTATGGATACATTTCTTCAATGACATTGTCAAAATATGGCCATATTAGGTCAATGATGTTATCTGCATCCCAGCCCCTGAGTTACACGTGGCTGTGCGACAGAGAATTTCATGACTGCCGCTGGTTGGGGTGGGGGGCCTGCTGACAGTTTCCAGCAGGTTTGGGCTGAACTAAATTTGGCCTGAACCCTAACTTATCCTTACTGTCCACCAATGTAAGGGACATTTTTCCCACTGAACCCTCATGAAGGGGTTCAAAAAATCTGAAAATTATTTCAAGGGTTCCTCTAGAGAACCCTTTCTCAATCGGGGTTCCTCTAGAAGTTGCTAGGGGTTCCTTGAGCAATTACCAATTTCTTCCTCTCGGGTAGGTTATAATATATATAATGAACATTCTTTCTATTTACCACCACAATAAAGTACTGCTAGCATGAGGTATAAGAACAATTGTCAGGGGTTCCCTGGCACCTGAAAGTTGCTTCAAAGGGTTCCTCTGTGTGGAAAAGGTTGAGAAATATTACTCTTGAACAGGGGTCTCCAAACCCTTTGAACAAGGGGCCAGTTTACTGTTCCTCAGACTTTAAGGGGGGCTGGACTGTGGCCAATGTGTGTAGAAAATGCTCTGGCTTCAATGGGAGTAAAGAATGCTTCATAATTGGTAATAGTGGAAGGAATATTGCCCCATTGTTGATATTAGGGGAAGAAATAGTGCCCCATCATTGGTGGCATTGGGAGGAATAGTCCCCGTTGTTGGTATCAGGGGAAGGAAAAGTGGCCCATCATAGGTGTCAGTGGGAGGAATAGTGCTGCAATGTTGGTACCGGGGTAAGGAATAGTGCCTCATCATTGGTGTCAGTGGGAAGAATAGTGCCCCATTGTTGGGGTCAGTGGTAGGAATAGTGCCCTATTGCTGGTTTAGAAGGAATAGTGCCCTGTATCAGTGAGAGGAATAGTGTTCCAAGGGCCTGATAAAGGCAAGCAAAGGGCCACATCTGGCCCCAGGGCCATAGTTTGGAAGCCATTGCTCTAGAGTAAGTCTAGCTCATTCCAAGTGGTACATTGAAAGAATGTCCCCCTTACAATGGTGGACAGAATGTCGCCCTTACAGATTGCTGAACAGAGCATTGCTGTCATGCCGCTGACTCTGCCAAGTGGTGTTGGCCCTGGATTTATGCAGGAACCATCAAATGGGAGGTCAGTCAGCCACAGCTCAAGGAGCCACCAACAACCTCTGGAGGAACCCTATTGGAGAATGGCTGTAGTAAGTTGACAACGCTTACTTACTATTCTGTATCCACAAAGGGTATGTCAGTTACCGGTACCTAAGAAAGCTAATTTTCTTTTAGATTTCAGTTCAATGTGCAGGCGTAACAAGAACACTGGATTTCTGTCAGGATCACAGGGTATTTTTCTCTACTTGCAGAAAATGTTCTAGGCCTGAAAAAACATTGCATCTACCACATCTATGGACTAGTAAGCTGTAATATACTACAATTTTGATCTTGGATACTTGAAAGTGACACTAAACTGTATTCTTACTTGCCTAAAATAATTCATGCACATCCACTACTTAATAGTCCTGCAATCTATTTTTGACAAAATTGTTTCTATCTGTGTTTTTCTGCCTCTTTGTCTTCCATGAGCTCTTGAACCTCTCTTTCTCTTCCTCAGTTCCATTTGTTTGGAACAAGCAGAACACATTAGTTGAAGTCATGTGCACTGCTCAATGTACTCTATAAACCCCATAGTCCATCTTAGGAGTAAGCAAACAGGAATTCAGATCACAGCAGAAGATTTAAAGGTGGCTGAAAGCAATAGATAGTATATTTATGAATTGAGAATACGCACTACCTGTCTGAAGTTTACATGGGTTTTCTCTTGGTGCTCCAGTTTATTTCCACACTCCAAAGACAAGCTGGTAGGTTAATTAGCTCCAGTCTAAATTGGGCATAGTATGTGTGAATGTGAGTAAAGCCTCGTACACACGATCGGATTTTCCGACGGGAAATGTGTGATGACAGGCTGTTGGCAGATTGGATTTTCCGCGGACAAATGTTGGATAGCAGGTTTTATAATTTTCCGCGGACAAATGTCTGTTGTCGGATATTCCGAACGTGTGTACACAAGTCCGTCGGACAAAAGTCCAAAGTACGCATGCTCGGAAGCAAGGACGAGCCAGAAGCGGTCGGTCTTGTAAACTAGCGTTCGTAATGGAGAATTAACATTCGTGACGCGGCAAATTATGAAATCTCCAAATGCAGTGCACAATTCTCTTCTTCTTTAATGGGATAATAATGAAGCTGCTTTGCTGGTGATACTGATGGAGTTATTGCAAATGAATTTTCAAAGGCTTTTTTTTCTAGTGATATCAACAATAATATAATGCTTGTTTTTTGGGGGGTTTTTTTGTGCAAGTTACCACAACACTATTATCCCGTAGTTTTTAAGATCAAAGATACAACTATGTTGGTGTCCCTTGTCAATTTTACATTGTATTTTTTAAAATGTAACTGTCTACTCCCAAACTGTCATTTGAAGTAAAACACATAGCCAAGTATTATTTTACACAATTCTTTTATTGTGTATTAAAAAAAGAAAACAAATAAAATTAGACATGCTATCTGCCAATAGAACTTAACCAAAAAAAGCATTCTATGCATCCAAAGATATAGAAAATATAACAAATCAAATCATTATTATTCAACCAAAAAATAAATTAAAAGCCTCATGCATGTGTCCTGCTTCTTAATATAGGGGGTCAGCAATGCCAAGAGTTGGTGAAAGCAGAGGTCCGTCATCTGGAGATAATTCCAAAAATCATCCGGATTATTCTCCTGGAGCGCCCGCAGCAAAGGCATATGACATAATTGGTCACGATTCATAAAGCAACCAATTTTTGGTCCAAGAACTCCTCCTCCTCCTGTTCCTGGACTGGACTTGGGTCAAAGCAATAACTCCAAGGCCAATAACAAATAACACATTATCTCCTCCGATTCCGCAACATGGCTGGTTGACGAACGCCTGTTTAGAAACTAACTAAAAAAGTGCTAAATGAAAAGCGCAAACTGAAAAGTGCTAAATGAAAAGCGCAAAATGAAAAGCGCAAATCAACACACACACTAACACGAAATTAGCAGAAGGAGCCCAAAGGGTGGCGCTAAAGAGCTGAAAAACCACGTAGTACGTCAGTACATTCGTGTTTGTTGGCCTTGCTGTTTGTATGCAAGAAAAAATCCAGGCACACACCTTCGGACAAAAGTCTAAAGAAAATCTGATTGTGTGTACAAGGCTTTAGTGACCTTAGATTGTAAGCTCCTTGAGGGCAGGGATAAAAATGAGAAGCGCTGCGTAAATTGATGGCGCTATATAAGTACCTGTAATGAATACAAACAAATAAATACTTGAGTTGAGGCACTTTCAAGCACAGGCTTATGAAGGTCCCTTTCGAATGTTAACATTTTTATTCTGTTATAACATCAGTTCAGCAATCCTTCTCTGTAGCTTAATGGATAAACAATGCAATCACATTGCTGACGCCTTCCCCTCCCAAGCAATTTACTTGTGTTTCATAATTCATGTTGTACAGGAACAAAAACGTCTGCTAGAACTTGGCATCACTGGACCTGAAGGCCATGTCCTCAGCCACCCAGAGGAGGTAATGAGCTGCTTTCATTCACAAGTGAGGTGTCTGTTCCCGATGGCTCCAGCTGCTGTACGTAATGTGATTTCTGCTCTGCTAGGTTGAGGCCGAGGCAGCTTACCGTGCCATAACCATCGCCAAACAAGCCAACTGCCCCCTCTACATCACTAAAGTCATGGGCAAAGGGGCTGCCGATGTGATCGCCCAAGCAAAGAGGAAAGGTAAAATATTAGCTTGTCAGTCTTCTGCTGGGGCCTTTTTTTTTAAAAAGAATTTTAATGGGAATGTTTCCTCTGCTCGTTCTTGCAGCAAATTTAATTTTGTGTTGGCCAAAAAGCCAATTGTCGATCATTCTAAGAAATCACACCTGTACTACGATCTCCTGACCCACGGAGAACCAGGACCATTAATAACTGCACCGAGGGACCGATGTGTCAACACATTTCTCATTGCTTATAGAATCCAGTCGGAATTGCTGATTTATTTCTATACTTGGGCTGTGAGATTAGCAGTTGGAGGCTGTTTTCTTTAGCACACTTTTTCATACATCAGCACCCTCATACCCTTCAAGTAAGCTCACAGAAGAAAGGAAAAAATATGAAAGATTGCCACTGTTGACCTCATTATAAAGGGCTGCTGACTCACATTAACATTAATAAAAACAGCATGAAACTTTTAACAATCGACACTTGTGTTGATTTACCAAAGGCTAATAGGCTCAAAGTGTGCGCAGCCTATCGCATTAAGGCGTGCTCCCCAAGGTTTACATAAAACACTATTATAAATAAATTTAAACAAACATGTGTTGCTTTGCTGTTCACCTGTTTTCAGGCCTACAGTGGCGGCCCCTCCATTAAGGGCGCACGGGCGCCATCCCCTCCGTCCAAGATACCACCTATATGGTTAATGTATAGATTCATGCATAGCATGAATCTATCCACGGCCGCCGTGGCTACCCCCTATTACAGCGGCGGGGGTGTGTTTTTTTTTAAGCACCTGATTAGAGCCATATTCTCTAATAGGCTTCAAAATAGGGTGGACTCGGAGGGCAGAGCATTGTGCTCGGAGTACACCCAGGTGTGTTAGAAAAGCAAATGAATATTCACTTTTCTAACACTGATTCGCCTCTCCGCCAATCAGGAAGCGTGGGTCTGATACCTGTTTCCCGATTGGCTAAAAGGTCAGGCGATCCTATTGGATGCCTAAGAGGAGGAGGAGGGGGATGCACGGCGGAAGGCACCATGGTCCACACCACAGGAGGAGGAAGAAAGCCGCCGGACATGTTGCCCGCCCGCTTTCTAGATGGGGTAAGTGCGGGGCTTTGATGTCCCGGTTGTCCTCTCGGGGTGGGGGGGGGAGTTGCCGCCACCGAGGACAGTTGACAAGGGGGGTGGCTGTTTGCCGCCCCCCCTCTAAAAAAAAAAAAACACCAGCCACCACTGCAGGCCTAGTAGGATATCCTATAAAAGCATAACATGTGGAGATCTTAACACCTTAAATGTCGTTCAGCATCTCACCTATCTGTGACATCAAAATCCTCCATAATCTAATCTTTTTGCAGTAGTTTTTGAGTTTAATGATGAAGGAGGTTAACCTTTTTTATACAGATATTCCACATACAGATTTGCCAATGGTGGGTGTCAACCCCCTTTTTTTTATACAACAGAAGCCACAAGGGAAATGGGGAAATGGTGAGGAGCACCGGGGCTTTGTGACACCCAAGGAGTAAATAGTTGAGTATGTGGAAATGGAGCATTGGATAGACACAGAGGGAAAGGGGGAACAGTGTCAGCCCATGTGTACCAAGCACAAGGGATATCAGCTAGAGAGTGAAAACAATGTGCTTTAATGAACAGATGGGACAGTGAGCATATGACCCTGCCAATGGCAAGAAGTTGTTAAGGAAATATATAAGGGGTCTGTGGACAAAAATCCATTGTCAGATGAAAAATCAATGCAAGGGTCACAGCAAACAATCCCAGAAAAAATCTCCACTGGCAACACATACACCTCCAACCAGTATCTGCCCAGTTATGCCTTTCCCTCTCTGTCTATCCAATGCTCCATTTCCATCCTGGATGACCTCCGGCATCACCAGTCAACTGCATCTTGTGTATTTTACTACTCATAGAATCCTTTTACTGTGCTATCCAAGTGCAATCCCCTGAAGAAGACCATCTAGTCGAAACGCGTCTGAGCCACTTGGCAAACGCACCATCCATTATATCCACTTGGATGTCTTGTATTCTGTACATGTTTAATGTTATGCATTTTTATATGTTCAGTCATTTTTGCTACTTTTATGTAGAGGGGACTTTTTAAACTTTCCCAATAAATATTTGATTTTATATCTACTAGTGTTATACCCAACTATTTACTCCTTGGGTGTCACAAAGCCCTGGTGCTCCTCACCATTTCCCCATTTCTCTTGTGGATGAGGTTGAGCTTTATTTTTTTCAGTGAGTAGGATTTTATTAGTGCTGGACGTGGGGCTAAAAGGTATATTATGCTGATTACACTTGGAATTCCTTCATCATGCAACAGGATTCAATAGGGGTTGATTTGCGAAAGACAAATAGGCTGTTGACTTTGCAAGGGAAGTTGCACATTACAAGTGAATTTTCCCCAGGAGCTTAGGAAATGTGATGAAATTTGAGAATTGAGAATATTCAGTCCCTTGCAAGGAAAATAAAAAACAGCACTTTTGCTTCTTCATGATTGGATGATGGGAGTCAGCAGAGCTTCACCCCATTCACTAAGCTTTGTGGAAAATTCCCTTTCAACAGTCTATTTACATTTCCTTTTTTAAAAAATGTGTTGTGCCAAACATGAACAAACATTATACAAATGCATAAAGTCCATATAGACACAAACATATAAAATACAAGAATTGTATGATAACAAATGATAGGTGTATAAAAGTCTATAGAAAGAGTCCCATCAACCGTGGGCTGACACATAATAAATCACTTCTTCCTATTAGCATAAAGTGCTGCCACCAGACACCTTCACCCAAAGGTGATAGTGGGGTGCACGCTTACCAGCTTCCCATGACCACCTTGATCTAGGTATGGTCACAGAGCGCTTGTATAGTCTCCTTGGGAGATAAGGTTATCCTCCACACAGCCTCAGTATCAACCAGGAACACCATGACTAGAAGTGGCAGCCAGTGGTAATTTTTTTTTTTGGGGGGGGGGGTGGTCAGGTGGGTCGGGTGCACTTACCCCATCTATGGTGGGCATCGCTTCTCCCGGGCTTCACCGGCAGCTTCCCTTGCTCGGCAGCGACAATGGCTTTCCCTTCCCTTGCTCTCCAAGAGCATCGAGGTGGCTTCCGTTTCCTCTCTCCTCCTCGGCAGCCAATTGGGGCCCTTCTCTTTTCAGCCAATCAGAAAACGGGTCTCAGACCTGCTTCTGATTGAAAATCAGTGTTTCAATAGCGAATATTCATTCGCTGTTGTAACACCTGGGTGGGATCCTGGCGCAATGCTCTGCGCCACGAGCACAACCTATTTTGAAGCCTGCTACTTAAAAAAACACCCCCGCCACTGTATTTCACGTGCCCGGTGTCCTGAAAGGGGCGGGGTGTATATAGGGGGTGGCGGTGTCCTGTCAAAATAGCGGCCGTGGATAGAGCATTGGGTGGCGGCCGTGGATAGAGGGGGGTGGCGCTCCGGCACCCCTAAAGGACGGGCCGCCGCTGTTGACTAGGATACACACGGCCGGCCCAATTCTCAGTATATCTCATGTAAAGCAAGAGGAAAAAGGCCTCTCCATAGTGTAATTTTTTTTAAATGCTTTATTGTATAAAATAATTGCGCTTACACCAGCTTAAAAAAACATGTGCATGTATAAACAATCATCGAACATGGACATCTACTTCCTGGCACGTGATGACATCAGTACTAGGAGACTCCTAATGACGTCATCATGTACCAGGAAGTGGATGTCCATGCTGGTTCAATGATTATTTATACATGCGCATGTTTTTTAAGCTGAAGTAACTGTTATTCTTTTACTTTGTGCACCTCAACGTTTACATACATACATACACTATTATAAATACATTTAAACAAACATTTTAAAATGTATTAAAACATGGACAATGGGGTTGATTTACTAAAGGCAAACAGACTGTGCACTTTGCAAAGGGCAGTTGCACTCTGCAAGTGCAGTTGCTCTAAAGCTTAGTAAATGAGGTAAAGCTTCACTTTGCAAAGAATACCCAATCACATGCAAGGAAAATAAAAAAAAACAGCATTATTTCTTGCACATGATTGGATGATGGAAATCAGCAGAGCTTCTGCTCATTTATTAAGCTCTGAAGCAACTTTGCAAACTACACGGTCTATTTGCCTTTGGTAAATCAACCCCAATGTCAGTAGAGCAGTAGACGGTATCGGTAGGGCAGTGGATGGTGTCAGTAGTTTTTAAATTTTTATTATTATTTTTTACAGTTTTTTTATTCTTTTTTATATTATCCTTTTTTTTTTTTTATTAACAATTTTTTTTTTTTTTTAGGAATCCCGTTGGGGGACTTTGGTGAAATATCAAGGGTCTAAACCTGGGGTCTCAAACTGGCGGCCCTCCAGCTGTTGCAGAACTACAAGTCCCATGATGCATTGCAATGGCTGACAATTACAAGCATGACCCGCACAGGTAGAGGCATGATGGAACTTGTAGTTCCACAACAGCTGGAGGGCCGCCAGTTTGAGACCCCTGGTCACTCTAAACAGACTCCTGATGTCTCACTTTTGAGACAGAGAAAGGGACTGAGGACAGAGATTCCCTAGTTCCTTTCTCTGCAGCCTCAGCTGCACCGGACAGTGAAAAAATTGGGAAGTGATCTGTGCTGAGCAGCTTTTGGTTTCTTCACAAACACAGTTTACTATGCTTCAGTTATGAATGGACACACTAGCAATCGGTACCGATCACTTCAGAAAATGAAGGGGCTGGTAAATGACATATTTGCCAGCCCCTTCCCTCACTCTGACACATCCCCCGTGCTGCGAGTGGGTCAGCAGGGGGAAATCGCAGCTGCACAAGGTGATTAGGGTGTGCCCAGGCACGCCCCCTGCACACGACTTTGCAAGAAAATTTTCAGATGGCAAGGGAATTTTCCATTGCAAGTCATTGAAAATTTCCATTCCAAAGTAAACAGCCTATTTGTCTTTAGTAAACCAACCCTACTGTCTGCAAAACAAGGAGGTTGATTTACTAAAGGCAAATATACTGTGCATAACAAGTGCACCGCAAGTGCAGCTGGACGTGCAGTTGCTCTAGATCTGAGTGGAAGCTCTGCTGATTTCTATCATCCAATCATGTACAAGCAAAAATGCTGTGTTTTTATTTTTAATTTAATTAGAAAAATTATTAATATTAAAATTGTTGTTGTTACTATTGTTGCCATATATGCTTTACTGGTATTTAAGTGTCAGCCTTGTCCTTGTCAGGTACGGTGGTGTATGGTGAGACACTGGCAGCTGGACTGGGCAGCGATGGGACTCACTACTGGAGTAAGAACTGGGCAAAGGCTGCAGCTTTTGTTACCTCACCACCTCTGAGCACTGACCAGTCAACCCCAGAATATCTCTGTTCATTACTGTCCTGGTATGTATAGAGTTCTATTATAGTAAATAATGCATGGTCATATGTGGGTGGATCCATTCAGATATTTTATTATGTTATTTAATTAAATATATATATATATATAAATATATATATATATTAATTTTAAATATTTTAAAATTAATTAAAACTAATATTATGTTATTTAATTAAATATATATATATATATATATATATATATATATATATATATATATATATATATATATATATATATATATATATATATATATATATATATATATATATATATATATATATATATATATATATATATATATATATATATACTGCCGCAGGACAGTATTATTCCATTATGATAACAACCCCAAACACACCTACAAGACAACCACTGCCTTGCTAAAGAAGCTGAGGGTAAAGGTGATGGACTGGCCAAGCATGTCTCCAGACCTAAACCTTATTGAGCATCTGTGGGGCATCCTCAAATGGAAGGTGGAGGAGTGCGTGATCTCTAACGTCAACCAGCTCTGTGATGTCATCATGGAGGAGTGGAAGAGGACTCCAGTGGCAACCTTTGAAGCTCTGGTGAACTCCATGCCCAAGAGGGTTAAGGCGGTGCTGGAAAATAATGGTGGTCACACAAAATATTGACACTTTGGGCCCAATTTGGACATTTTCACTTAGGGGTGTACTCACTTTTGTTGCCAGCGGTTTTGACATTAATGGCTGTGTGTTGAGTTATTTTGAGGGGACAGCAAATTTTCACTGTTATACAAGCTGTACACTCACTACTTTACATTGTAGCAAAGTGTCATTTCTTCAGTGTTGTCACATGAAAAGATATAATAAAATATTTACAAAAATGTAAGGGGTGTACTCACTTTTGTGAGATACTGTATACATTTTTTAGTGCATTTTGCAGAAACACACTACAGTCCATTTACCATGGTTTTCTATGGATGTAGTTCACATCTCTGCATTTTATGGAAAGGGCCAGGGACTTTTTTATAGATTTTTGGCCCCATAGATATCAATGGATCAAAAATATGTATTGAAAAACGCAAAATGCACCTGCAATATGCAAACTGCAACCTGCATAGGTGTAAATCAGGCCTAAGTCTGTGTTGCTTTGCTGTTTACTTGTTTTCAGGTCTAGTAGGATATCCTATAGAACAGTGATATGCAATTAGCGGACCTCCAGCTGTTGCAAAACTACAAGTCCCATCATGCCTCTGCCTCTGGGTGTCATGCTTGTGACTGTCAGAGTCTTGCTATGTCTCATGGGACTTGTAGTTCTGCAAAAGCTGGAGGTCCGCTAATTACATATCCCTGCTATAGAAGCATAACATGTGGAGAGCTTAAAGGGGTTGTAAACCCTTGTGTTTTTTCACCTTAAAGTGGTGTTCCGGCCGAAATTATATTTTTTAAATAAAAATACCCCTATAATACACAAGCTTAATATATTCTAGTAAAGTTAGTCTGTAAACTAAGGTCTGTTTTGTTAGTTTATAGCAGTAGCTTGTTATTTTATAAACTTACAGCAGGCCGTGGCCATCTTAAGTGTGGGCATCTGAAGCCAGACTGTATTTCTTCCTGGATCTCATCCTTGCAGATCTCGCACATGCTCAGTGCAGCACAAGCAATGTAATGGGTTTCAGGTCAGGTTTCCATAGCAACGGCAGTGTCAGAGGAAGTTGCCGCCCCTTCCCAGAAGGCATTGCAAACAGGAAATGATGCGATGGGCCGCGGCCAGGGAGGAGGAAGTGAAAAATGAATACAGCAGATATACAGTAGGTGCTGAGAAAAAAAATTAAAAAATATCCAATTCGTTTACAGTGCACAGTTTAGTGAGGGATGCTGAAGAGTTGTAAAAGTGGGTGGAACTCCACTTTAATGCATATTATGCATTAAGGTGAAAAAAACTTCTGACACTGACCGGCCCCCCAGCCCTCCTGTTTTGCTCACCTGAGCCCAATCGTTCCCTTGGCGGAGACGCGCAACTCCGATCTAGGTAAAGAGTCTCTGACAGAGACTTTTTACCATGTGATCAGCCGTGTCCAATCACAGCTGATCACGATGTAAACAGGAAGAGCCGTTGATCGGCTTTTCCTCATTCGCGTCTGACAGACGCGAATAGAGGAGAGCCGATCGGCTGATTGTTTATCAGTGCAGCCCCCCCTCGGGGCTGGGGCGCACCCAGGACCACCAGGGATGGCCACCACACTGGACCACCAAGTATGCCACCCTAGTCCACCAGTGAATTGCCAATCAGGGCCGAGGCAGCTGCCAATCAGTGCCAATTCGGTGCCAATTCCGTGAAATCTATCAGTGCCAGCCATCAGTGCCCATCAATGCCCATCAGTGCCGTCTTGCAGTGCCATCTATCAGTGCCACCATAAGTACCCATCAGTGCAGCCTTTCAGTGCCCATCAGTGTTGCCTTTCAGTGCCCATCAGTGCCGCCTTTCAATGCCCATCAGTGCCACCTATCAGTGCCGCCTATTAGTACCCATCAGTGCCGCCTATCAGTGCCCATTGCCAGTGCCCATCAGTGCCATCCCATTGGTGCCACCTCATTAGTGCCGCCTTATCAGTGCCCATCAGTGCAGCTTATCAGTGCCCATCAGTGAAGGAGAAAACTTACTTTTTTACAAAATGTTATAACAAAAACAAAGAAAAAGTTTTTTTTTTTCAACATTTTCGGTCTTTTTTTATTCGTTTAGCAAAAAATAGAAACCGCAGAGGTGATCAAATACCACCAAAAGAAAGCTCTATTTGTGGGAACAAAATGATAAAAATTTAGTTTGGGTGCAGTGTAGCATGACCGCGCAATTGTCATTTAAAAAGTGACAGTGCTGAAAGCTGAAAATTGGCCTGGGCAGGAAGGTGCGAAAGTGCCCGGTATTGAAGTGGTTAAATGTCATTTAGCATCTCACATATCTGTGACATCAAAATCCTCCATAATCTAATCTTCTTGCAGTAGAGCTTAATGATGAATGAGGTTGAGCTTTATTTGTTCAGTGAGTAGGATTTCATTAGTGCTGGAGGTGGGGCTAAAAGGTATATTATGCTGATTACACTGGGAACTCTTGCAGCAGAATTCAATAGAGGTTGATTTTCTAAAGGCAAATAGGCTGTTCACTTTGCAAGGGAAGTTGCACATTACAAGGGAATTTTCCCCAGAGCTTGGGAAATGTGATGAAACCTCCCTTTGCAAAGAATACCCAATCCCATGCAAGGAAAAAAAAAAACAGCACTTTTGCTTGATCATGATTGGATGATGGTAGTCAGCAGAGCTTCACCTCTGGGGAAAATTTCCTTGCAAAGTGAACAGTCTATATTTACCGTTAGTAAAACAACCCCATTAAATTAAATTACAATTAAATTAAAGAGAATCTGGGAGAAGTATCACCCTCCAAAATACCCTAAAACCAACACAGATTAAAGCGGAGTTCCAGCCGCAAAAAAGTTATTTTTTTTAAAAAAGTCAGCAGCTACAAGTACTGTAGCTGCTGACTTTAAATGAGGACACTTACCTGTCCAGGGAGCCCGCGATGTCGGCACCCCGAGTCCGATTCGTTCACCGGCTCGGGTGCAGGCACCGCCATTCCAACTAAGGGAAACCGGCAGTGGAGCCTTCAGGCTTCACAGCCAGTTTCTTACTGCGCGACGCTTTCTGAATGGCCAGCATGTCTTCACGCAGGTCCCAGAAGGCAGCGGGGGTGAAGGAGGAGGTCTCGCCTCAGTAGAGGACATGACGTCCTATGATGCGGCCGAGCTAGGACGGAAGTACACTTAGTACTTCTAAAAAGGTATGAAAAAATAAATAAATAAATATATATATATATATACAAAAATGAGGGGTGGAGGGGTGGTGTTTTGTAAAAGTGGGTGGAACTCCAGTGGAGCTTTACTACTTATCCCCCCCCCCCCAGAAGAATTGGAGCAATTTTAGAATTGTAGATGTTTATTAGCCCTCTACCACCCTGTCATTCTACCCTAGGCCAGAATGACGTATCACCTGATCTTGAAGCCTCTTGGGATACTTATATCACATCTCCCAGGAGGTTGCAGAATCAGCACACAGAGTGGCTGGAGAAGTGTGCCGGAGGTGGGCCAGGTATGTAAGTGGTAGCTCCAGCCAGGCAGAGGCAGCCAGCCGAAGAGGACCAAGATGGTGACGCGGGACCCACTGTGTGACACCCAGTGGATTGGAATGGGCCAGCGCTTGATTCGCTGTGCAAGTGAGTATGTGCTTGAAGAGCACTACAGGTAAGTGGGAACAAAACGTGGTGGTGGTGGTGGGGGGGGTATGGGGGAGTTGAGTACCACTTTAACATTTTCTCCAAAGCCGGCAAGGGAACTTTAATACTGGTATGCATTCTTTAGGTATGCTTTCAGAGTAGGGATGTGATATAGCTCAAATGCGGCAGTAGAAGGCAATCAGCCAGAGACAAAAGGTTCAGTCATAGGGATTGATTTACTAAAGGCAAACAGACCGAGCACTTTGCAGCTTAGTAAATGAGGTAAAGCTTCCCTTCGCAATGAATAGACAATTACGTGCAAGGAAAATTAAAAAAACTACATTTTTGCTTGCACATGATTGGATGATGGAAGTCAGCAGCGCTTCTGTTCATTTACTAAGTGCAAAGTCTATTGGCCTTTAGTAAAACTGTTTAGAAGCAAATTTTATTAAAAAGTAGAAAACCTACACAAATTCCGAAATGACAGGCATCAATAAGACATCTCCTTAATTTGATCACATGAGTATTGAAAAGTACTGCAAAGACATGAAGCTGACTCAACCAATCCGACGCGTTTCGTCTCCAAAGACTTCAACTGGGGTATGAGTCGGGGTCCATACATTGGGCATAAATATAGATAAAATAATCCACAATAATCTGACAAACCTGTGTAAAATGCTCAGACCCGGAGCCATGTCCATCAATTAATATTCAATATTGCCTTCCTGATTCTCCTCCTGGCCAATCAGGAAGCAGGTCCTGAGACCCGATTGGCATGGGAGTTTTAGGACTCCCTAGCTAATCGGGTCTCAGGACACACTTCCTGTTCAGCCAGGAAGAGAAGCAACGACCCGGCTCTTCCTTCCCCCTGCCTCCTAAGTTACGGTCAGTCTCCCGCGGCAGGGGTGGCGGTGGATCGCCGCCATGTTCTCGTACATCTAACGCCCGGGGGGGGGGGGCTGGCTTGGTGCTTATGGCGAATGCTGCCTTCCCGTCCATCATCTCGAAACACGTGGCGTTGGCGGCATACACATCTCCCCATTTAGAGTTGGCTGCTCACAGGACCGGTCACTCTCTGGGGTCTCTGCACACCAGCCCTACCTTGGTGTTCGGCTGTCAGTGCTGCTTTATGCCACATGCGGGTTTGTTGTTCCCATGATTACACACTCCCTTCTGTGAACACACTCTGCCTCATTCTTTTCCTTTTTCATCCTGCCCGATGTTGCATTACTATGTATGCCGCCTCGGCTCCCGTGGAGAGTTTGCATCCCACCTTCGCGCATTTGCACTTGCTGCCTGAGTGGGAAATTTATTTGCATCGGCTCCTGATGAGTGGGGATGCCCACGAAACGCGTCGAGCCCTGTGTTTTTTTGATGCCCCAGCCACTTTATATGGAACCACAGTTATTTGTACCATCTGTTTTTCCCAAATCCATCGTAATATTAATATATTTTTTCTGCTCAATCAATGCATATTTACTATGTGGGCGCATGTGTTGTTATCATGCATATTGTTGCTAAAAATATTATGCTTTATTACTATTTTTTATTTTCATTTACATTAGATAATGTGCTGCTATGTGTACATAATCTGTATTATGCCTATGCTATTTATACATCTCCTATACCTATATACAATGAATGTGTTACTGTATATGAAATGAATACTCCTTTTATTGTCTGTTACTTTGTACAATAAACATTTTATATTGCACTTCAAATATGGTCTATTTTTCCTCCACTACCCAAATGCTTCATTTTAAAGTCCCAACTTCCCTTTTTGAATCATCTCGAAATATGGCGTTAGTTTGCCCCCCCGAAATATTTAGCACCAGCCACCAATGTAAGGATAGTGCAAATGACTTTAAATGGCAGAGATGGGCAACTGGGTGGGAAACCCGGCTGAAGGCACAAAATGTGATAAATGCTGTTTCTGGGCTGACAGTCTAATGCCAATTCTCTCCTGCAGTTCTGACCTCCAGGTAACGGGCAGTGCTCACTGTGCCTTCACCACAGCACAGAAAGCCGTCGGGAAGGACAATTTCACCCTAATACCAGAAGGCACCAATGGGGTGGAAGAACGAATGTCGATAATCTGGGAAAAATGCGTGGTAAGGAGAATACGGTTTTTGTATTGCAACAAAGCTGGTAAATGCCACAAAAAATAACATTAATGGTAAAATGTAAAAGGAAAAAAGTCAACACTTATTTTTTTTCCTAATAATCTGATAAAAGGAAATAAGCACAATATGGACAAATTCAGCAGTAAGGTATGAATAATAGAACCCTGTTAAAAATATGAGCATTGTCATTACTGTATAACAAAAACCTACAACTTTTTTTTTAATACATAGCAAGAGAACAGACTGTGGGATTTTTAAGGTGCCAAAACACAACAAAAATAACAAAAAGGTATCAAAATTTAATTTAGAAACATCTAAAAATCAACAAGTTGTCGTCATAAATAACCATACAATACATGTAACAGATGCAGCTGATTCTAATCTCTACATGTTTCGCCAAACGATGGCTTCTTCAGGTGAACTTTTATCAGGCACTGCATATATGATCATTATAAATTGAAAATTACATAATTTAGACACAACACATCAAAGATAGTAATATTCATAAAAACACATAATTATATCAAAATATTTTTTTTTGCCTATATCTCCAATGTGTAAAGGCCTGTGCATTGTTCATAGGTCTCCATTACCTGAGTGTTGATGAATATTCTGCTTTAAAATCCAATAGGTGTTTGGCTCCAAAAACACTTTTTCCTCAACACATGATTGGATGCTGAACGTCAGCAGCTCTTGTAGAGTTCAACTTCACTTTGCAAAGTTCGTAGTCTATTTGCCTTTTAATAAATCAACCCCAATACTGTCTGGAGTTAGGCTTTTAACCACTTCAGCCCCGAAAGGTTTTACCCCCTTCATGACCAGGCCGTTTCTGTTTTTGCGATGCGGCACTGCGTTGCTTTAACTGACAATTGCACGGTCGTGCGACACTGTACCCAAATAAAATTGATGTCCTTTTTGATCACCTCTACGGTTTTTATTGTTTGCGCTATAAACGAAAAAAGATCGACAATTTTGAAAAAGAAAAACGATATTTTTTACTTTCTGCTATAAAACATATCCAATAAAAAAAAAAAATGTAAAAATTCTAATTTATTCATCAATTTAGGCCAATATGTATTCTGCTACATATTTTTGGTAAAAAAAAATCCCAATACGCAAAAGTTAGCGTCTACAAACTATGGGATATATTTATAGAATTTTTTTTTTTTTCTACTAGTAATAGTGGCGATCAGCGATTTTTAGCGGGACTGTGACATTGCGGCGAACAAAACTGCCACTAAGGGGTTGATTTATAAAAGGCAAATGAACTTTGCACCTTGCAAAATGCAGTTGCACTCCAGAGCTTAGTAAATAAGGTAAAGCTTGCAAAGAACACCCAATCACATTCAAGGAAAATAAAAAAAACAGCACTTTGCTTGCACACGATTGGATGATGGAAGCTTCTGCTTATTTACTAAGCTCTGGAGCAACTGCTCATGCAGGGTGCAACTGCACTTTGCAATATCAACGGTTTATTTGCCCCCCCCATCGGGAGCACACAATGGATCAACAGGAGGGATTCCCCTGTCAGCACTGTCTGTGTTGATGGGGGAATCATGCAAATTTCTTTCCTGCAACACGTGGTTGCAGGAAAGAAATTCACACCGTGTATGGCCTGCCTTACACTTCTTGCATTCAAAAAATCAATTTAAAGTGGAGCTCCACCCTAAAATGGAACTTCCGCTCATCGGATTCCTCCCCCCCCTCTGGTGCCACAATTGGCACCTTTCAGGGGGGAGGGGGGTGCAGATAACTTTATAATACAGGTATTTGCACCCACTTCCAGGAATAGCTAGCCGCAGATGCCCGACCCCACCCCCCCACCCCCGCCCTTGTGTTCTGGGAAACACACAGTTCCCACAACACAACGGGGACCAGCGAAGACCTGCAGCGCGACTCGCGCTTGCGCAGTAGGGAACCGGGCAGTAAAGCTGCAACGCTTCACTTCCTGATTCCCTGACCGAGGATGGCGGCGGGGGCATTGCTCGTCATCTGCTGTGGACATCGCGGACACCCTGGACAGGTAAGTGTAGATTTATTAAGTCAGCAGCTGCAGTATTTGTAGCTGCTGGCTTTTAATATTTTTTTTTTAAGGTGGACTCCCACTTTAAGGATGTATTGTGTAATACAAAGTTGCACTTATTTCTGTGTGTTATGTTTACTGGAATTTTGTTTTAATTGGTAAAATGGATGATGTAGATAAAATAAGATCCCAGAAAGAGGATGCAGACTTTGTCATACACATAATGATAATTTGATTGTGCATTACAAAAGTTAAAATTGTATTTCAATTGCAAAGCTTATTAAACACTAAGAATGTCTGATTTGGTGAAATGCGTTGTTTCTCTGGGGCTGATCATTTCTCTCCATGAAAAGAACCGCACGTTGATTGAGGATCATTCTCAAACAATTGTATCATTATGTGCAGGGCCAAAGTATGGGCCCATCAATATGCATTGTGCGTATTTTTCCAGTACAGCAAGACAATATCCATTGTTCTTATTAGGATCTGTTCCCTCCAATGCGTGTCATTGCAGTGCATTGAGAAAGAGTCTTGCATATTGCCCTTTGGTGCCTTGGCCTTAATTTTCCGGGTTCCTTTCCTTTCTTTACTTTAAGAAATAGAGATTAAATTTTTCAAAAAAGTTTTGTATCTACAATATTAATACATTTAATTTTGAGGTGAATGAAGTCTAGGGGATATTAACGTGGTCAGTTTTTTTTTACATTATAGAATATTTTCTTATTTTTTTTCTTTTTCATTGTTTTTCGTCTCTTCTTCAGACCTCTGGCAGGATGGACGAGAATGAGTTTGTAGCGGTGACCAGTACAAACGCAGCCAAAATTTTCAACTTGTATCCGCGGAAGGGAAGAATCGCCACGGGCTCAGACGCTGACCTAGTTATCTGGAATCCAAAAACATTAAAAATCATTTCTGCCAAGACACATCATTCAGTAAATAACGGTTTCACTTGTTCCCTAAGTCATTTTTATTTAGCCATTCATGTTTATGACAAAAAATAAAGGGGTTGATTTACTAAAACTGGAGAGTGCAAAAATCTGGTGCAGCTGTGCATAGAAACCAATCAGCTTCTAGGTTCAGCTTGTTCAATTAGGCAGGGTTCACACTGGTACGACAAACGCTCCGACATTGGGAGCTCATGTGGCATGACGTGTGAAAATCAATGTTTCCCTATGAGAGCCGTACTAACTGGTCCGACACAAGTCGGTCCGACTTTGAAAATGCTCCCTGCACTACTTTGTTCCGACTTTGATCCTACTTCAACCCATTGAATATCACTGAAGTCGGATCAAAGTCGGATCACTGTCTTGACTGATTCGACTTTGGCATGCGACTTGTGTTCTGATGATCTTGAAGGGGAACCCCACGCAAAAAATGAAAAAAAAATGGGTTCCCTCTCCAAGACCATAACAGACCCTTTGGACTGGCATGGATTTTAAGGGGAACATCCCACGCCAAAAAAACGGGTCTGGTATGGTCTTGGATAGGGAACCCATGCCGTTTTTTTTTTTCATTTTTTGTGTGGGTTCCCCTTCAAAATCATCAAAACACAAGTCGCATGCCAAAGTCGGATCCCAAAATCGCAAAATCCATACCAGACCCTTATCCGAGCACGCAGCCTGGCAGGTCAGTAAAGGGGGTGGGGACGAGCAAGCGCCCCCCTTCCCCCTCCTAAACGTACCAGGCTGCATGCCCTTAACATATGCAGCATAGCTTTCTTGTTATACTCACTGTGGAACTTAAGGGGTTAATCCTCTGCAGTGTGTAAAAAGGCTGTTTGATCCTGTATGCACAGATCGTCCCCCTTCCTGCACTGTCTATCTGGGGAAAGCCAGCTAACACAGGCAGGGTAGCCAACCAGCACATGCTCAGTTGTGTCTTTTATGCTGGAGAGAACATTTACTTGTTCTCAGAGCTAGCCAGGTCACATGATCTTGGCATCACACATGTTGGCTTGTATACAGGCTGAAGTGGAAATCTCCTCCTACCTGAACACTCAGCACTGGAGAAACTGTGTAGTTTATCACTGACTGTGGTATACAGATCAGCCAAAAAGGTATATATTGGCAATATTTTAATGTAAAAATTGTATTTTATAAGCTGTGGGCACTGTGGTGGTGGTGGTGGGGGGGGGGGGGGGGCAAATGAACTATTTTCATGTTACTGGATTTAGTACCACTTTAAGGCTCTGCTCACATCTAGGCGTCCCATATCACAGGCGGAATTGCCGCGATTCTGTCCGCGATCCCAAATTGACGCAAAATCGCGGGACGCACTTGCAACCCCTGTTACTTCCAATGGCCCCCCCTCCCATCATGACGCAATTGTGCCGCGACTGTTGCCCGACGAATCGCTGTAAAATCGCACCAACAGATTTGTGGGACACCTGTTGCTCAAAAGGCGTTTGCATCCTGCAATTTGCATCGATTTGGGATCGCAGGCAGAATCGCGGCTATTCCACCCGCTATCCGGGACGCCTAGATGTCAACAGAGCCTAAAAAGGTCTTGTTTTTGTACAGAACTACTTCCAGCTATAGCCAAGACCTCAATAAATGAGAACATATAAAAAAGGGATGTTATAAACCTAATTCCCCTTTTAAAGAAACCCTTTTTCTGCGTGTAATAACTGTTATCTAAGTAATAGCAGTGTTAACTCCAATGGATTACGGTGTTCTCTATATCAGCTGCCAGTCGTGTGTAATTTAAAGGCTTTTTTTTTTACATTTTAAGCAGAATAAAATATAAAACAGAAAATTGCAGGCAAACACAATCCCAGGCAGAGACTTATGCCGCGTACACACGGGCGGACTTTTCAGACGGACCGAATCCGGCGGACAATCCGACCGTGTGTGGGCTCCATCGGACCTGCAGCGGACTTTTTCGGTCAAAAATCTGACGGACTTTAGATTTGGAACATGTTTCAAATCTTTCCGACGCACTCGAGTCCGGTCGAAAAGTCCGCTCGTCTGTATGCTAGTCCGACGGACGAAAACCGATGCTAGGGCAGCTATTGGCTACTGGCTATGAACTTCCTTATTTTAGTCCGGTGTACGTCATCACGTACGAATCCGTCGGACTTTGGTGTGATCGTATGTAGGCAAGTCCGTTAGTTGGGAAAGTCCGTCGGAAGTCTGCCGAAAGTCCGTCGGATAGACCGTCGGACCAGTCCGGTCGTGTGTACGCTGCATTATTGTTCTCTGCTGAGCAGTAGTCAGGTAATCCATAAACAATATTTTTTATTAGTGATGCCTCAGAGCAATGGTAAAGGTATTTTGGAGGCATTTCAGAAAATGAACACCTAGTGCAGAGGGATTTAAGGGGTCAGCTTAGCCAAAAATGAAATTTTAGCTGAATGGAACCCAGTGGGCTAAGCCCGGCTCTGGAACTGTACATGTGCTGTAACTTTCCTCCAATATTTAGGTGTCTCATCTCCTCCTATTGCATTCTCCGTAACATAAAATAAGTCAATCCAACACAGAGAGTTGGACTCCATATAATAGATGCAGCGTCCTCAGGATACAGTATGTCTAGAAAACTCTACCAAGATCTCCCTTCCATATTTCTGTCTTATTCTGGGAAATGTAGGTGTTTACACCAATCTACTCCAGATCCTCCTGTGACATTCTCTGTATAAAAAAAGTCCAGCGGGAAGAGTGTACAATGGTCAATGCAGGTGTCCAGGAACTCAACCACAGGGATCGCACCAATACCGATAGATTTCTTGAGAGATATAAGAAACAATTATGGGAGGTTTTCTTTGCAGCATCTACCAAAACAAAAATATCAGTTTTGGTTGGACTTAAAGGATCACTAAAGCTATTTTTTTTTTTTTTATAACAAACATGTTATACTTACCTCCACTGTGCAGCTCGTTTTGCACAGAGTGGCCTCGAACCTGGTCTTCTGGGGTCCCTTGGCGGCTGTCTCGGCTCCCCCCCCCCCCCCGCAAGGACTCAACAATTTCATGCAAACTCCTTCGCATGGTGTTGAGTGTTTGCGGGCACGCTCCCGTGATACAGCCGGCGGCCATAACCGCTCACTGTATCACTCGGCTCCGCCCCCCCCGACGCGCCACGTCATTGGATGTGATTGACAGCAGCGCGAGCCAATGGCTGCGCTGCTTTCAATCCATCCACTCTAGCCAGTCAACGGTCAGGCTGAGCGGTGAGGAGGATGTCTGGAGCGAGCGCGGGACTTTTGAGGGGTCAGGTAAGTAAAGGGGGGGGGGGGGCAGGTATTGTCGGATGTTTTTTCACCTTAATGCATAGAATGAGGTAAAAAACTTTTACCTTTACAACCCCTTTAAGCTGACCATATGAAAAAAGGGGGACGGGAATGGAACCCCCTTCCTGACCAGAGCACTTTTTGCGATTCAGCACTGCGTCGCTTTAACTGACAATTGCGCAGTCATGCAATGTTGCACCCAAACAAAATTGTCGTCCTTTTTTCCCCACAAATAGAGCTTTCTTTTGGTGGTATTTGATAACCTCTGTGTTTTTTATTTGTTGCGCTATAAACAAAAAAAGAGCGACAATTTTGAAAAAAACGCAATATTTTTAACTTTTTGCTATAATAAATATCCCCCAAAAATATATAAAAAAAAAACAATTTTTTCCTCAGTTTAGGCCGATATGTATTCTTCTACATATTTTTGGTTAAAAAAAAATCGCAATAAGCGTATATTGATTTGTTTGCGCAAAAGTTATAGCGTCTACAAAATAGGGGATAGTTTTATGGCATTTTTATTATACATTTTTTTTTTTTACTAGTAATGCCGGCGATCTGCGATTTTTATTGGGACTGCTACATTATGGCGGACATATCGGACACTTTTGACACATTTTTGGGACCATTGCAATTTATACAGCGATCAGTGCTATAAAAATGGACTGATTACTGTAAAAATGACACTGTCAGGGAAGGGGTTAACACTAGGGGGGCGATCAAGGGGTTAATTGTGTTCCCTAGTGTGTGTTCTAACTGAAGTGGGGAGGGGACTGTGCAGGGGAGATGACAGATCGCTGTTCATACTTTGTATGAACAGATGATCAGTCTCTTCTCCCCTCAGAGAACCGTAAACTGTGTGTTTACACACACAGATCCTGGTTCTCCGTGTGTCAGCAGCGATCGCAGGAGCCCGGCGGTGATTGTGACCGCAGGGCACTCGCATCGGCTCCGGGGGAGAGCAGCAGGTACCCCTAGTGACCACAGGGCGAAGCAACGTAACATAACGTCGTTTCGCCCAGCCGTGCCATTCTGCCGCAGTAAAACTGCGGCGGTTGGTTGGCAAGTGGTTAAATGAAGCATGTAGGTATAAAAATAAATGTTATTGTATATGTAAATAATATAGTACATGATGGTAATCATGAATCATTATACATGAACAGTTTATATATATACAGATGAATCATACAATTAAGGCAAGGAAACCACATAATTGCAGACAGTAAATATCACATAATACTGAAAACCATTGAATAAAACACATATTAAACTAAAGCATGGCATATAGCAGCTCTACGCGTTTTGTAGATTGATCCACTCTTCAGAAGCATGCACGTGGATTGAATCTGAAGTGTAATGGTAGAAAAATTTTCTATAAGGTCCGACCCTATCAAGGACAAGGAACCCTTAGGGGGTCTCCGATCTCTAGTGCCATACCGTCATCACATAGCTACAACTGTAAGTATTTTAGAGAGTGGGGGTTTTATAGTCTTAATCTCCATTTCAATATATATTTCCTTTTCCTTGATAGGGTCAGACCTTATAGAAATCTCTTCTACCATTACACTTCAGATTCAATCTAGGGGCATGCTCCTGACGTGTAGATCGATCTAGGAAATGTGTAGAGCTGCTATATGCCATGTTTTAGTTTATGTGTTTTATTAGATATTTTTCAGTATTATGTGATATCTACTGTCTGCAATTATGTGGTTTCCTTGCCTTTATATATATATCAACTGTTCATGTATAATGATTCATGATTACCATCATGCACTGTATTATTAACATATACAATAAAACTGATTTTTATACCTACGTGCTTCATTTAAAGTCCCATTCCCTTCCCCCTTCTTTCAATTAGACAGGGGGGGAGGCACTGGACCTTACCAGGTCACCGGCTCATTTAAAGTCCCAATTGCTGCTCTCTCCTTTTTAAGCTGACCATAGAGAGTGTGATTTTCTTTCCTGCAACCACAAGTTGCAGGAATAAAAGAAAAGCTCAACATCCCTATCAACACTGTCAGTGTTGATGGGACAGTCCCCCCCGCAGAGCTATTGTGTTCTCCCGACGGGGGAGGGGGGGTTGCGGGGAGCCGTCCCTGCCAGGAGAACACCCAGTGATTATTGCTAGTGGCTATAGCCGCTGGCAATAGTCGCATGAAAAATCTGACAGGTTGGTTGTACCCAAGTTGATCGATTGATCAGCTTCAGGAAAATCAGCCTGCACATACATGGTTTGAAACTTGGCTGGTTCCTGCTGAACCAGCCAAGGTTTGAACCCTTGAATTTTAATTGTGAGATATAAAAGAAATACTTGCACTCATTTTCTTATGCATGTTTTTTCTACCTCTGCCAGGTTGTGGAGATGAATATATTTGAAGGGATGGAATGCCATGGAGCACCCGAGGTTGTTATTAGCCAAGGACGGGTTGTTCTAGAAGGTGAAACTCTTCACGTCAGCCAAGGGTCAGGCCGCTTCGTTCAAAGGAAGACGTTCCCTGATTTTGTCTACAAGCGGATTAAAGCCAGGAATAGAGTGAGTATTGTTCAAGTACATTTCTGTCTCAGCAATGCCCTTAACCTGATTTTGTTCTTCCCCTTGCTTTTTTTTTAGAGCAGATCATTGGCCATAGAAGGCTAACCCTTTCATGCTGCCAGTGTATATTGATTGGGGGTAGAGAACTTCTCCAGTGCTGGCAGTGTATGCAGGTGGCAGGCCTGTAGTTTGAAATCATTTCACTTTATCCAGTCACTGGAGAGAATAGAGGGTTAGGGTCACACAAGAGATTCACCGACTCTCTAAAATGGAGATCAATTATTTTCATTCTATCTTTTTAGGAAAACCAACAATGTAATTTATATTGGCATGGTAAAAGACAAGTTCCTCAGATTGGGATTTTAAACTGACCACAAACAGTAATCGTACAAGAATATACAAGTTATTAATATATATGACAAAAAACAATGTTCAAAGATAGTAAAAACAAACACATATGTTGGGGGCAGATATGAGAACAGCGGAGAAGGAAGCCCAAGATGGTCAAGCCGAAAGAGCGTCCAACGCGTTTCGAAAAAACACAGTGCAGATCTTCTTCAGGGACTAAGAGGGCTTGAAACTTCCAAAACTGTGGCTTAAGTCCCAAGTGTAAGTGTTCCACCCGAACAGCAGAAAATAACTCAACAAATGAAGAAAGAGAATGTCAGAGCCACGCATGAACAATAGGCCAGGGTATCACCAACCAACAATGATTCACGTAAGGCACAGTGGGCACTCAGAGGGAGTGCTGCTGGCCGATAAATTTGACTGTGATGTATCTCAAATCACAGGAGCTTCAAAAAGAACAAAAAATATTCGTCCTCTAGAGGCGTATCGTGTCAATAATAGACACAGTCTCAATCTCTATATACAAGCGTTCACAAAATCACCGGCCAATTGTATAGGGTTCTGTCATGAGACTAGGGTACCCATATAGTCTTGTAATTGGAGTGTCCTAGTATGGCTTCTTCCATCTACCAGGTGGAAAACCCCAAGGTTCCTCCATAGGTGGTTGATTAACATGTGCCTGCATAGTTCTAGGGCCAATATTGCTTGGCAAAACCAGCAGCATGACACCAACAAACTTTTTATCTGTCCTTAAGGGTTGTCTTCCTCCTACTGACCACCAAAGTAAGGAATATTTTCCCCAGTGCCCCAATGATTGATTTTAGTATGGGTTCCCAGAGACCCAGAATTTATTTTAGAGGTTCCTTGAAGATAAAACGATTGAGAAAAGCTTTGGCTTCATAGTTTTATCCACAATATAGAGATTCCAGAAGGCCAGTCACTAATGTTATGGCTATTTACATGACGATATACAGTATATTTTCCATATATTAGCACCACTTCCAGAAATCAACCCCCTCATTCCTCATAAATATCAGCTTTTGGTAGATGCTGGAGAGTTGAATCAATGGGTTGTCATGTCTGTCAGGGACTATGGTGGAGAGTTATATGTGTTTTGAATAGGTCCAACTGTCCCTATTGATTATTATTTAATTTATTTCATGGAGTGGGAAAATTACAACCACCCAATTAGAAAGAAGGCAAATCTGCAAACAGAACTGGAATCTATGCTGGATAGATATCACCAATGCAGTCCCCTAGAAATATAAGACGCTAATGAGTGAGTCAGTCCGATGGTACACCTATAACTGACTCTAAATGATTAAGTTTAGGAGTTTCCCGTAAAGGTTGCTGTTAATGCTGCAGAATAGAAAGACATTTTAGACATTTATGTGCTTCCAACCTTGTGGGAACTGTTTGGGGAGAGAACTGAAGCCAGCTGTATAAAGTCATGGTTTAATGAGTGTCGTGTAGAGGAACTTTAGTGTCCTGTGTAGAGGAACTTTAGTTTGGAATAAACTGGAGCGCTGATTGCACACCAGGTTTACTCGTCCAACATCAGTAAATCACTTCAGAAATGCTTATTTGGTTTTAAAGGCTCAAATTCCCAGAGACACACGGAAACATTTTCTGGAACTCCTATGCAGAACATGTTGAAAGCGTCTCTCATGTAGGCATTATGGTGTGGTGTCCACAAACTTTTGGCCATATAGTATTTAAAGGCTATTCTCTAGAACAGTGGTTCTCAACCCTGTCCTCAAGTACCCCCAAAAGGCCATGTTTGTAGGTTTTTTTTTCCCTTGCACAGGTACTTTAAATCAGTGTCAATGGCTTGGTATTTTGGACAATCTATTTTATCTAAGAGAAATTCCCAAAACATGGCCTGTTGGGGGTACTTGAGGACAAGGTTGAGAACCACTGCTCTAGAAGAGAACACATGTATTTGTCAGATATTTTAGGCCAGCAGTTCTCAACCAGGGTGCCATTTGGGTTTGTCAGGGGTGTTATTACCAGCACCATAGAAATGCTAATCCAGAGTGGACAGTATTCAAGACAGCCACAGCTTTCGGAAGGGGAGGTAAGTCCAACTCCAACTAGACCTGCTCCACCTCCCACCCACTGCCCTCTTGCCACAACCTCGCTGTGATAAAAAATGGAGGGTAGGAATGTTAGGCTCCATTTGCATGGACATTTAGCCATGCTGCGAATACCAGCAAAAAGAATCTACTGATTCCTTTAGGTGGGATTGACAGCTGTGTGTGGATAGCTGCAGCCACCAAGCCTGTACAATACAATGACAGGCTGTTGGTGGCAGCATCTATTCTTGTGCGGCAAACTGCGATCACTACAGGTAATCACTGGCTGTGCCAACACTCATGAATAGCTGTGGCCAGTGGTGGCCCATCCATTAGGGGCGCCTGGAGGCCGCCACCTCTATCCACACCACCCCCTATATGGTTAATGAATAGATTCATGCAAAGCATAATTCTATCCATGGCTACCACGTCCTATTTAATTGTCGGCCAACAAACATGAACGTAGTTACGTACGACAAGGAATTTCAGCTCTTGAGCACCATCCTTTGGACCCTTTCTGCTAATTTCGTGTTTGGTGAGCATTGATTCCGAGCATGCGTGTTTGTATTTTCGACTTTTGTGTGACGGATTTGTGTACTGACCATCAGAAAATCTATCCGCGGAAAATAATAGCATGTTGGCAGAAAGTTGGACAACAAGTGTCAAAAAACAAACATGGGACTTTAAATGAGGTGTTCATGGTGATCACAGGTACATGAATAAATAATAGTATGAAAAATATCAAAATTTATTTAAATCATTGACATCGAATACAGGTCTTACATATAGATGACAATTCATAAGAACAGCAGCATAGCATATAGTCCTGAAAACAAAGCCACAATGACATACATCAAAGTATAATGAATACAGATATACATGGTGCATCTCTAACCCAACACGTTTCGCGAGCTCTCCTCGCATCATCAGGGGCTGATGTGTATATCTGATATCTGTAACAACAAGTAACAAAATATATTGGGGTATAGGTTATGATTGGACAACGATATGAGGCCAGAACTCGTGATCCCATACTCACTTGTCAGGTAATTGGCTCCAGAGGCCAACCCCCGGTAGGGGCGAACGGAAAGCATCTCCCACGGGAGCTAAAGGGGCGAAGGCCAAAGCGTGAAGGACCGGGGTCAGGCACAGGGGAGGCACGGCAAGAACATGAAGAGAGGGAAAGGAGGGTTGGACTCAGCTGTCACCCAGGATCATCGCAAAACATACTCACTATGATGAAATGTATGAGTATGAATGTATGGATGGTAATCCAAAAAAAATATATGTATATGTAGCAGGGAATATCAAATAGTGTATTATGGTGCGAAGGGCGCACAGGTGTCCAACAAAGCAGGAAGGAGAAGGAAAGGAGGAAGAGAGAAGATAGAAAAAAGGGAAGAAAAAAGAGAGGAAAAGGGGGCCCAAGTGTTGCCCCTAGGTCAAGCAGGGTGTATTGACTATAAAAAGATGTATGGATATCTGTATGTAGGTAGTTCATGTAACAACAATCATGGTATCCTAGATGACTAATAAATCTTTATATAGTGCACTCACTATGAGGGATTGTACATGTATGTATGTATGTATGTATCTTAAATAATTAGTATCAATTAGTTCCCGGCGAGCGTGCGGTGTTTTCAGGACTATATGCTATGCTGTTGTTCTTATGAATTGTCATCTATATGTATGACCTGTATTCGATGTCAATGATTTAAATAAATTTTGATATTTTTCATATTATGATTTATTCATGTACCTGTGATCACCATGAACACCTCATTTAAAGTCCCATGTTTGTTTTTTGACAATTGTTGTCCAACTTTCTGCCAACATGCTAGTATTTTCGGGCGAATTTCTGTTTGTTTTTTGTGCAATTTAGGGATGGAGGTGAGGTGTCTCTTGCTAGGGAGCAGTTTTCAGCCTTTTTTCTTTTAACAGTTGTCAAAAGGGGCGTACTCATGGTCAGATTTTAGGCCAACAGTCTGACAACAGACAATCCCCTGCCAACAATCGCATCGTGTGTACGAGGCTTAACTCACTGTCGGTGAGATGACACCTTTGCTTTCCCTGTGTCTGTCAGTCCCGCGTTGATGCAGATAGTCCAGCCAAATAATCAGTTTGTTATTTCCCGGATAGTATAAATCCTTCTCCAACGGCTATAGTATCAGCATGGGTGTCTGTGTAAGCAGCTCTCCGGCGGATCCAGACTTAATTGTCGTGACTTTTGTTCTGTTTTTATTGATGTCAGCAGAGAATGGACTTCAGCCCGCTCTCTGCTATAAACGGGTCACAGGAGTGCAAAACTAATTGCACTCCTGTGACCCATAGGAGAAGCCCGGCCAAACGAGCCCAGGCTGCACTGCTCCTTTACATATTACTGATAAATATCACACTTCCAATTTGAAAGGCCTCTTTAAGAAAGTTTTTAAAATCGTTTTAAAGGTTAATAATCTTAATTATCTCAGGAGATGCATGTTTTTTTCTGTTTGATTTATGTACTTGTAGTAGTGTTAATTATTTTTACTATCTTTGTAGCACATTACTAGATTACTGAGCAGTTTAATAAGTCTGTATAAATGAGGTCACACAGCTCTACCGGGAGCCTCTCACCCACTTGAAAGCGTTCTCTGTATGACGGATTCAATGTGATGGCTACTACATCCCTGCAGCTCTGCTCGTCTAGAAAAATCACTGTGGATTAATGTTATCCTGGAACCTGGGAACGTTTAAGTCTTACTTTTCTTATAAAGTCCAGCCCCAGTTATCCTCACATAAGGGCAAGACTGAGAGGGAAACGTATGGAGGCCTCTGGGTGTCCTCCGCACCTGTCATCCTGGAAATACATTTCTGCCTTTTTGATTTGAAGCTCAGAATGCAGAAAGTAATGATGTCATTGTCCCTCCAGCAGCCTATCACTTTGCATGCATTTAGCCGTGGTAATGAAAGATGATTTCTGATTGGTTTGCATGAATCATGGCTCTTTACGCATTACTTTACAAAATATAGTATATGGTGCTTAAAGTACTATCATATTTATTCAATAGAGCAGTGCAAAAATGGTGTAAAGAGTAGGGATGAGCCAAACACCCCCCCCCCCCCCCCAGTTCGGTTCGCACCAGAACATGCGAACAGGCAAAAAGTTGGACGAAGACACGAACACCGTTAAAGTCTATGGGACGTGAACATGAAAAATCAAAAATTCTCCTTTTAGAGCTTATATGCAAGTTATTGCCATAAAAAGTGTTTGGGGACATGTATCAATGCAAAAAAAGTTTTAAAAACATCAGTTTTTTAGGGAGCAGTGATTTTTTTAATGATTAAAGTGAAACAATAAAAATTTAATATTTCTTTAAATATCGTGCCTGGGGGGAGGGGGGGGGCGGTGTCCTTAGTATGCCTGTAAAGTGGCACAGTTTTCCCATGTTTAGAACAATACCACAGCAAAATTACATTTCTAAAGGAAAAAAATCTTTTAAAACTGATGGCGGTTGTAATGAATTGTCGGCAATATAGATAAAACTCATTGAAGAAAACGGCATGGGTCCCCCCAGTCCATTACCAGGCCCTTTGGGTCTGGTATGAATATTAAGGGGAACCCCGAACCAAAATGTAAAAAAAAATTCCGTGGGGGTCCCCCCAAAATCCATACAGGCCCTTATCCGAGCATGCATCCTGACAGGCCACAGGAAAAAAGAGAGGGGGTCGAGAGAGCGCCCCCCCCCTTCCTGAACCGTACCAGGCCACATGCCCACAACATGGTCCCTCAGCAGGACTCTCCAGCACACTGATTGATTCCTACTGAACTGACTGAATTTGAATCCATCTATGTCCAGCTTAACTGTTTCGCTTTTGAGTTTTCATTAATGCTGACGGTGGGGAGGTCCACTTTGGGTTTAGGGCTTGCAAATTTGTAACAGATAAAAAACACATAAAAGAAGGAGCAAGTTCAACAGCTACATGAAAATTGCTCAAAGTAGATGAAAACAACTGGTCACAAATTGATAAAACGCCGACAAGAGATTGATGTGAACATATTGTACCATACACAATCTATGTCGGGAATGCTCGGGGTTAGGGTGGTAAATAAGCCCACCAGGTATGATAAGAGGTTTGCATTACTGACCAATTCTGGAACATCCTAAATAGGCAAATCTTGGCGTCTTTCTCTGTTTTCCAGGTCTTCCTGCTGTTACTGAAGTTCCGAAACATTATGCTTTAAATGATCTTCCTCAAGGACATGGACATACTGGACTAAGTCATCAAATTTAGTCTCTAGGTGATCCATGCGTTCCCCTATCTATTTCTCCCCTTCCTGTGCACTTTTGCCCACTTCGAGAGATATACTTTGAGCAATATTATGCAAAAGTACCTGGAGTTTATCAGCATGTCTTTGTGAGATAAGGTACTAAGTGAGGCAGAGATGGCAGGAAAGAAGCACTGTCCTGATCCTTCATGACCTCAGCAGGTCTGCAGGCTCTGCTGGGCAATCGAGATTAATCAAGATTGGGGATGCAGGCCAGATCAGAAAGGTCTTCTGCCAGTCAGTTTTCCCCATAAGATGTGTGAGTGAATTTTGTGGTAAGAACAGATGCCCCCAGGCTAATAATCACAGCTTGAAGTGGAGCAGGAGTTATGGACAATGCATATGTGATGGAGCTCCTGTGTTGAGCATCCGCCATGTCTGACTGCGGCGTATGCACTGTACCATACTGTAATTAGATGAATGAAAGGTAATTTTTGATTGGTTGCTCTGGGTTACTGTACTTTTCTGTTTTAATATGTCTATTGGTTTTGAGAATAAACATGTGAATACAAAGGCAAGCTTGTAAATCGCCCACGCAGGGGCTAGATAATGGGTAGACATTACAATTTGAGCAATAAAGATCACAATTATGATAACCAAAATGACAGAAGTCTGAAATTTTGGGATGATACTGAAAGATGAAAACTTCAAAAATGGTATGTCCCCAAAATCTACATGCAGCCACCACGATGGGAGGCTTTTCTCCTGCAGCCCACCCCATGGGCGGCGACAGTGTGAACAGGAACAGAGAGGAACTAGAATATAACCAAGGAAAACAAAAAAAAAAACAAGAAAAGAGGGTTGGTTACTGTACTTTTCAAAGCATTGCTCATATCCATTGTTGTTGGTTGAACTAGATGGACATGTGTCTTTTTTTTTCAACAGTACTAACGATGTTAATACATTGCCTTTTGCAGTTAACGCAATGCAAAGTACCTCTATGGAAATCTCTGATGTTAGCTGCAATGACTCCTGGACTGAATTCTAGTTGTGTGGAAGAGAAGCTTTAACCCAACCTTTCTCAACCAGGGTTTCCTTGAGCCATTGCTGATTGACCCCTCATTTGATGCATAGTTCCCGGGTCAACACCACTTGGAAGAGTCACCAGCATGACACCAATGATCTTTTTAGCTATCTGTAGGCAGCATTATGAACATCATGGTAAAGGGTGGGCATTATTTCTACTGAGCATCCATGCATTGATATGCAGCACTGATGGGCACTGTTATGCGGCACTGATATGCAGCACTAATAGGTGGCACTGATGGGCACTGACTGGCATCACTGCTCGGCCTGCACGGATAATGAGGGCACTGAAAATTAGTGCCCTGATTACAGTATCTGTGCAGATCTCCCCTGTGAGGAAATGCCACTGCCACTTTTCAACGGACCCTCAATAAATTGGTTTTAGCAAGGGTTCTGCGGTTCCTCGGGGGAAATGGTCAGGAAAGGCTGCTCTAACCATTCAGCTTTGCTGCTAGAGACATCACTCCTTATCTTACATGCAGTTCAGGAATCTGAGAATTGCAGCCATATCAGAATCTTCTCACACAAGTGTTTTGAGTCTTGTCAGGTCCTCTTTAACTCCAAAAAAAAACTGTATGAAAAGCAATGTGGAGAAAGGACTCTCTGTGATACCACCCAAGTGACCTTCCCCTATATTTATCTGTGATGTTGTAGGAAGTTCTAAACAAACTATGCTGTGGGCCCCAGGACCATTTCTTCTTTGTGATCCCTTGATACTCGCATCTGACATGTATTTTTATTTAAAACAAAAGGAAATTAGCTCATATTCACTTTCCCCTGTAAAAGCTCCTAATGTAATATAATGTATAGTATGAAATAAGGGGCTCGTAGGCACTTGAGATAAAACTCGGGAAAATAGGACGTGGCAGTTCTCTCTGAAGAATTGGCTTTGATGGTTATAAAGGCTCTGGCGGTTCCTCTGGGGGTTACATTACAGAATGCAAGGGGATAAGTGCTCTCTAAGCATCGCAGCTAATGTTGGTTACAATATTATGTTATATCGAGAGGAAGAGAAAATTAGGTCAGTTCATTTGTGCTGTAATCATTACATATTCTAACACGTTCCTATGGGGACTGGAATCCTATAATTGTGTCCTGCATGCCAAGAGCCTACCGCACAAATTATTAATCATGTCAAATTGTCTTCATTTTTTAGAAGTTAGACATTTCAGATGCTGTTTTAGAATAAATTTAGCTCATTTTATATCATGCAAATTGCAATTGGCACCGACCAATAAGAAATCAGCTTTTCTAGTCCATTAAAGTATAACTAAAGGCAAAACATTTTTCTAGATTTGGATAAAATGGACAGGAGTTAGACGCACTGTGATTTATTTTTTTTTTTTGACTGTGTGCCTGTTAGAGAGATCTACTCTTTCTAATTGTCCCAATCAACAATGTCAGGGCGGATAAACGTAAGGGTAAATCTAAACCTAATGCCGCGTACACACGGTCGGACTTTTCTACCGGACTTGTCCGACGGACCAAATTCGGCGGACAATACGATCGTGTGTGGGCTTCACCGGACCTTCAGCAGACTTTTCCAGTCACAAATCTGACTGACTTTAGATTTAGAACATGCTTCAAATCTTTACGTCGTAACTCCGCCGGACCCAGAAATCCTCTCATCTGTATACTAGTCCGACAGACAAAAACCGACGCTAGGGCAGCTATTGGCTACTGACTATCAACTTCCTTATTTTAGTCCGGTGTACGTCATCACGTACGAATCCGTCGGACTTTGGTGTGATCGTGTGTAGGCAAGTCCGGTCGTTAGAAAGTCTGTTGAAAGTCCGTCGAAAGTCCGTCGAAAGTCTGTCGGACGGGCTGTCGGACTTTTGTAGCTGAAAAGTCCGACCATGTGTACGTGGCATTAGAGTGGCCACCAGAACAGGAATAGAGGTAAAATCTTGCAATTAGGGGACACTTGTTTTCATGACAATTAAAAGGGGATTTCCCTTACATTAAAACAATATCATCTCGCTTCCTGATGAGTCTACAGGACAGGAAGTAAAGAACAATTTCTCCAATGAGATACTGATGGAAAAAGAAATGCTGACAGCAGTCTTAACCCTCCCTTACTCTATCCAATATGGAAAAAAAGTTTTGGCTTTAGATATACTTTTAAAGGTTAAGTTTACCTTACAATAAATAAATATTTCCCATGCATGCCTGCATACCCATTACATTAGAAAACATTGCTCGGGTTTGGGAAAAGAAGCTACGTTCAATGTCATACCTGTAGGCCGCACATGGCCTCATTCAAGCCTGTCCGAAAACCTCCTAGTCAGGCAAACCCATCCTGCCCAGATGTAGACAAAGACTCACCCAAGCTCTACCGCATATTTATATGATGATGAGTTGAATAACGGTGCTCAGGCCATTGTGTCCCATACATCAAAATTGCAAAAAGAATGCCGAATCGATGAACACAGACAGCAGTGGGACATCAAAACGCTAACATGTTTCAGCAAAAGCCTTCCTTTTTTTACTCTACTTCCTCATGCTATGAGGAAGGCTTTTGCCGAAACATGTTAGCGTTTTGATGTTGCACTGCTGTCTGTGCTCAATAAAGATTTAAGAAGAAGCAATCGAGCTGCCGGCATTCTTTTTGCATCTTGCCCAGATGGTAGGATTGGCCGAACATCGGGTGTGTGCCCTCAGTTTCACAAGAACGAGTGTTCTGGCTCGTTCAGAGGGAGAGAACGAGGACTGCACATAAGCGAGTTTTGAACAAGCCAGAACACTCATTTCTCTGAAACTGGGGGCATACACCCTTCATCTGGGTTGTCCTGCCATCTAGGCAGGACAGGGGGTACCCCCTACCTAAGTGTTTTTCGTACTGGCTTTAAAGGGGCCCGTGCATGGCCTACAAGTATGACTTTCTTAAAAGGCTCCTTTTTTAAAACCTAAGCAGTGTTTTGGTTTTTTTTTTTGCTCTACTGGGGATGCTTGGGAAAGTTTATTGTAAGGCTGGGTTCACACCATTGCGAATTGGATGCGGGATCTCCGCATCGAATTCGCAATAGAAGGAGATTTCTCTATGGAGCCGGTTCGCATATCTCCGCAGCAGGTCTGGTGCATTTTGCACAAAAACGCTGTTCGTCTTTTGGTCCGTTTCAGGTCTGAATTCAGACCAAATTTTAGGCTGAATTCGGACCTGAAACGGTGAACCAGAACTCACCGGACCCCTGCTGTGAGCCACATGCTCACAGGAGGCCTCACGTGTGAACCGAGCCTAAAGGTAAATTAACCCTTAAATTGATATCTAATTGGCTGTTTTTAAGTTAGTAAGCCCCATTCTCCCCTATAATAGGTTTGTAATGGTATATACGGTAAGTGCATATGAATTGACAAATTTTAATGAATGTCAAAGTGAAAATAAAGTGGACGTATGGACATGATAAAAAATGTAATATTTGAAGCAGTCTGTCCAGCATTGTTTCAGGTATGGATATTTTATACATAGTTACATTGGTCCAGCTTGGAGCAATGTAACAATGCATATACCATACCTGGCCAATGCCTTTGGAAGCTGGAAACCCCTGAAGACAATGCTACACCAGTGATTTTCGCTTGCTTCCAGGTCTCACTCCAAGCGGCTGCCCTGCTGAATTCTGAACACAGAAGGAAGACCACTAGGCATGGATGCCATTTAGAAAATGCTTTGCATTTTTTTAATGAATGCAAAGTGTTCTATGATTGGACGAGATAGAGAGGCGAGGCGGGGTGGTGACATCACGCTCTCCATATTTTTTTTTGTTGGGGGGAAGCAAACAACCCCCCACCCTGTTCAGCCAGTTGATCGGTCAAATCCCCCCCCCCATTCGTCGGCTGATCGGCGAACAAACCTCCCCCTCCCGTCACTCTCGCAGGTCCACCCACCAACCCCGCACTTACCCCATCCAGGTCTGGGGCAGCTTCAGTGGCTCCCCCCTGCATCTCCTCCTTGGCAAATTCCCCCCTGCTTCTGCTCCTGGCCAATACGGTCTCTTCTCAAGACCCGCTTCCTGATTGGCCAGGAGGAGAAGCAGGAAGACAATAGCGAATGTTTTTCCGCTATTGTCACACAACTGGGTGGGCCCACCTTTTTTGAAGCCAATTAGAGCCTCAGGCTCTAATGATGTGCTTCAAAACAAAGAAAAACATTGAAATTCATGCGTATGTAAATTAGGCAGCCGGGCACATGGATTAGGAGGGCAGTCGCCACTGCTCTCCACCTTGTCCAATCAGAGAAAGCAGAGAAATGCAACAGGGCAGCTGCTTGGCATGGAACCCTGAAGCAAAATGAGATTACTGTAGTAGCGGTGTATACTTCAGTGATTTCCAGCTTCCAGGGGCATCAGTAAGGTATGGTATATACATCATTACATCCAAGCTGGACCATACAATTAAGTATAACATATTCATACCTGCAATTCTTCTTTAAATTGACTTTGAAAGAGACTAACAAATGAATGCTCAACTCCATATAACACATTTTAAAGTGATTGTAAACCTTCACCTTGTAAAACAGCCCATTCAGTTTAAAATAGAAATGAGAGGCAAAATGTGTGTATAGATATAAATATTATAAATACCTTTTTTTCCCTCTATTCTCAGCTGCAGAAGAGGGGAGGAGGAGAAGCAACAGCAACCTGAGCTTCCCAGTGAAAGGCTGTGCAGGGGTGGTGGTGGGGGGGGAGTTGTCAGCACAAGTCTGATCATTGGAGGAGAGCAGGCTGAGAACTGACCACGGGGTGTTCTCCTCAGTGTGATCAGTTATTAATAGGGAAGCAGATGAACTGGTAGGAACACCAGACATTACATGGAAGTATATGGACACCCGCATCCAATTCGCATAGGTGTGAACCCAGCCTAAATGTTAGTACCAAATTATTATGTACCTTTAGGAAAGAATCCAGGCCCTTTTGAAATCTACTGAGCTGGCCAGAACCACCTGGAGGGAGTCTATTCCACATTTTCACATCTCTTACTGTGAAGAAACCTTTCTGTATGTGGAGATAAAATCATTTTTCTTCTAGACGTAAAGAGCGCCCCCTTGTCCTCTGTGATGACCTTAAAGTGAATAACTCAACACCAAGTTCACTATATGGACCACTTATGTATTTGTACATGTTGATCATATCCCCCTTAATCTCCTCTTATCAAGAGGGAATATATTCAGTTCCTCTAATCTTTCCTCATAGCTGAGCTCCTCCATGTCTCTTATCAGTTTGGTTGCCCTTCTCTGCACTTCCAGTTCCCCGATATCCTTTTTGAGAAGTGGTGCCCAAAACTGAACCGCATATTCCAGATGAGTTTTTACTAATGATTTGTACAGGGGGGGGGGGGGGGGGGAAATGATATCTCTCTGGAGTCCATACCTCTCCTAATACAAAAAAGGACTTTGCTCGCTTTGGAAACCGCAGCTTAGCATTGCATGCTATTATTGAGCTTATGATCTACCAAAACCCACAGATCCTTCTCCACTATGGATTCCCCCAATGTACTCCCCCTAGTATGTATGATGCATGCATATTCTTAGCCCCCAAGTGCATAACTTTACATTTATCAACATTAAACCTCATTTGCCACTTAGTTGCCCAATTAGACAGTGCATTGAGGTTGGTTTGTAAATTGGAGACATCCTGTAAGGACGTTATTCCACTGCATAGCTTGGTGTCATCTGCAAAGACAGAAATGGTACTTTTAATCCCGTATGTAATTTATAAAGGTATTAAAAAGTAAGGATCCCAACACTGAACCTTGGGGTACACCACTGAAAACCTTAGACCATTTATGCCGCGTACACACGGATGGACTTTTCGACCGCACTGGTCCGACGGACTTTCAACGGACTTTTGAACGAACGGACTTACCTACACACGATCACACCAAAGTCCAACGGATTCGTACGTGATGACGTACGACCAGACTAAAATAAGGAAGTTGATAGCCAGTAGCCAATAGCTGACCTAGCGTGGGTTTTCGTCTGTTGGACTAGCATACAGACGAGCGGATTTCTCGATAGGAACTGGGTCCAGCGGAGTTACGACGTAAAGATTTGAAGCATGTTTCAAATCTAAAGTCCGTCAGATTTTCGACTGGAAAAGTCCGCTGAAGGTCCGATGAAGCCCACACACGATCGGATTGTCCGCCGGACTCGGTCCGTCGGACCAGTCCAGACGGAAAGTCCGTTCGCGTGTCCGCTGCATCAGAGTAAGAATCATTAACCACTACTCTCTGAATTTTTGTTTTTTTAGCATGGGTACCCTCAAAATGAGAATGTCTGAATCTTGTTCCTGTGTCTCTTGATATAGTTGGCAGAGGTCCGTGGAGTTCCCAGGGGGTTATATGATGGACCTGTTCATGATGTCACAGTGGCTACTAAGTCTGTAGCACCCACGCCAACCTCCCGGGTAGCACCATGTGCTGGAAAAGTGCAAATGGCGCCAGTTCGAAATCTTCATCGGTCTGGGTTCAGTTTATCAGGTAAGTTAATAACACCAAGATTGTGAGCTCAGAGTCAACTTATAGATGTTACAAGGCCTTTATACTAACTATACTGCTTTAAAGAGACCCCCTCGTCCGACCATTCATTTCAACAACAATCCTCCCATAAGATTATTTGTACAATCAACGTATTTTATGCATAATATCTACCTGTAAAAGCCTCCCTTGTGTAGACATGGGAAAGCCATAAGACTGCTGTTGGGTGCCACTATCTTGGATATGAAGCCAGTAGCCCCAGCAGACTCTGATATAGAGCTGTCCCTCTTTAACCACTTGCCTACTGGGCACTTTTACCCCCTTCCTTCTCAATTTTTAGCTTTCAGTGCTGTCACACTTTGAATGACCATTGCACGGTCATGCAACACTGTACACATATGACATTTTTTATCATTTTTTTCACACAAATAGAGTTTTTTTTTGGTGGTATTTTATCACCACTGGGTTTTTTTCATTTTTTTCTAAGCAAACAAAAAAACGATCAGTCTGCACTGATGGGCACTGATGGGACCGCACTAATGAGGCGGCACTGATAGGCACTGATAGGTGAAACTGATGGGCACTGATAAGGCAGCACTAATGAGGCTGCACTGATAGGTGGCACCGATGAGCATTGATAGGTAGCACTGATGGGCTCTGATAGGTGACAGTGACAGGTGGAACTGATAGGCAGCACTGATGGGCACTATTATGCGGCACTGATAGGTGACACTGATGAGGAGGCACTGATTGGCACCACTGATGAGCACTGATTGGCAACACTGATGAGCACTGGTGGGCACTGTTGGAACTGCACTGATAATCAGTGCCCCGATTATCAATGTAGATGTCCCTTTAGCACAAGCCAGTTATCGACTCTCTTCTTCTCTCCTCACACTGTCAGCGTGAGGAAAGAAAAGCTGATAGCCGGCTTGTGTTTACATCTCTGATCAGCTGCCATTGGACACAGCGGCCCTTTACCCTGATCTGTGATCAGCTGAGTCTGACGGACAGGGAGTGCGTGGGCAGCGCAATCACGGGAGGACATCCATGTACGTCCGCTGTAACCGTTTTTCCGCTATAGCACGGGTGGAAAGAGTTTAAGTTGCTCCCCGGCCCCATCAGTTACATAAAAGGTTATGCAGCGAGGGATAGGGTGGTGGAGCTGGGCCAGCACAGAGTAATTAGATACAAAAGAGGAGAGGGCTATGATATGCAAGGAGGGAGGAGCTGTGCTAGGGAATTGACCCAGAAGAAGCCAAATTTGCTAGCAAGTTTAAAAGCACATTGCAATTGAATTAAAAAAAATGTTTATGAAAAGGAAAAACAGTCCAGTAAGCTTTTAAAATACCGAATGTTTCTGTGCTTTTGCCTGCAATTTTTTAAGTTGATGACGGGGTCTCTTTGTAAAAGGCATTTCAACATACAGTACACGTATCATTTGTGTTATATGATTGGGGTTTGTCCTTGGCCATCAGCCATAACATTACGACCACTGACAGGTAAAGTGAATAACATTGATTATAATGCTACAATGGCACCTGGACGTGGGTAAAGCGCCACACAAACTGTTGGCGCTATATAAATCCTTCAGAGGTCTAGTGGAGTCCATGCCTCGATGGATCAGGGCTGTTTTGGCAGCAGAAGGGGGACCTACTCAATATTAGATTGGTAGTAATAATATTATGGTGGGTGGTCATATTGTTATGGCTGATCGGTGTATGTATATACAGTAAATATATTGAGTATACACATATGCATACATATACAGTATACACACAATGCGTAAAATCCAATAGCAGGATTAACAGAATAATAAATATATCTGCCCGCATATTCTTTTGCAGGATCTCAAACTGATGACCATATCCCGAGGCGCAATACTCAGAAAATTTCAGAACCCCCTGGTGGTCGCTCTAATATTACTTCACTTTCATAGTACTGGATACAAGTGGATTTCACAGCCATTTAAAAGTGGAGAGGAGATCACAAGAGTCTGCATGATGATTTTGTGAACAATTACCCTTGAGGCAAAGATCCCCACTGGCCCTGATCCACATATGTGTATGGTGTCTAATAGGGGAGAAGGTTAGCATTATAGAAGGATGTAAGCACTGTTTTGTTTTTGAGACTACGTGATATAGTCAATTGTTGGCTTTAAAGTGCCCCTTTTCCCGCTCGCAATGGAGGCAGTCAAGTTGCTGGTAAAAGAAAACCTTGTGACAGTGTACCTTAAACTTTCATTGGGAACCTTGTGACATCAATGCATGCCTAGTCTGGGTCAACCACTAACTTTGATGTTGCCAGTTGGGGTGGTGTGTCTGAGAGAATGTTTGGGTCTACATTGACCTCCGTGGGCCTCATCAACTCTACTAATTTGTCTTTTATTATATCAACTGATCTGGGACTTGGCAAACTTTTAGTATGCATCTAAATAAATCAGATGCCAAGGCTACTTTTAGTGCCAGTCTGGGCCATCACTATGTAGACAGACATGGCTACCTACAATCAGTTTCATTGGTATTTTTTACAACAATGAGGCAGATGTTCTCTTGTGAAGACAACCTCTTATGAGTATTATTTCAGTATAAGATGGCTTCCTCTCCTGAGTCTCACTGGCATCTTGTAAACTACTAACACTCAGTTGATGTTATAGTGTGGCTATGTTCTAGTTCAGCACAATATCTCTGCCTTTACTGTTTTCCATTTGTTCCCTTCAACATCACTGGAATACAATTTTGGTTTACCTACCAGGGCTAAGTGATTTTTTTTGTAGGGTTCACCCTATAGGTGATAGATATCACCTGACAAAAGATTGGCTTTAGTTCCATACCCGTGTTATCTCTAATGCCCCGTACACACAATCGGATTTTCCAACAACAAATGTTGGACGTCAGCTTGTTGGCAGAAAGTCCGACTGTGTGTATGCTCCATCAGACATTTGTTGTCAGACTTTCTGCCAACAAAGGTTGGCTAGCAGGTTCTCAAATTTTCCGCCAACAAATGTTTGTTGTCGGAAAGTCCGATCGTGTGTACACAAGTCTGTCGCACAAAAGTCCACGCATGCTCTGAATCAAGTACGAGCCGGAAGCGCTCAGTCTTGTAAAACTAGGGTTCGTAATGGGGATATCACGTACGTCTTGTACATCACTACGTTCGTGATTTTTGTTGGCCAACATTTGTGTGACCGTGTGTATGCAAGACAAGTTGGAGCCAACAACCTTCGAGCAAAATTCCACAGTTTTGTTGTTGGAAAGTCCGATCGTGTGTACGGGACATAAACCTTAGTTCACGCTGAACACGGCTTTCAAATCGTGCAACTTCATCTGAACTCGCACGATTTCAAAGCCGCATTTCAGTCCGACTTCTGGGGCGATTTGAAAGACATCTGGGTGCGGGTTCATGCACAGATCTCTATTGAAGTGGCTCCCCGAAGTCGCCAAAAGTAGTGCAGGAACTACTTTTGGAAAATCGTTGCTGCACCGCAAAGTCGGCATCACACTGATTGGGACGGTGCCATTGCCGGCAATAGGCTGTGATTTGACATTCGGTTTGACCTGTCAAACCGCATGTCAAAACACGCCGATGTTAAAGCACAAAGCAAATGACCAGCTATGGAGCTGCTTCTGGTGCAGTGAAGCTGTTACTGTTGAGTCACCACCCTGAAACTAGTAGTTGATTTGTATGTTGAAGAACATTAGCTTCTATCAAAAAATAATTAAATAGGTGCTTGCTTTATGCCAGACTTCATTTGAGTTGTTCACACATGGCTGCCTTCCCATGAATAATGGAAATATGGCTTCCTCTTCTGAGTTTAATTGGGAAACTGACACAATAGAAATATCATTGTAAAAGTTCCTACTAAGAGCTCCAATCTCATGTTGGCCTGGCCCACAATATGGCTGACTTCATTGTGTAAATGACGGGTGCACTCTAAAGCAAACATATTGAATAATTTCACTTTAAGAAAGCCAAAATTGCTGCCAACAAGCAGCAATCCTATTGTAATGATTGGATTGTTTGTTGCACAAGAAATGTTTAAACACATTCCAAGCAGAACACGTATTTCAGGTAATAAGTATGGTGGTTGAATCCTGTAACCAAAGCCCAGTTCTGGAAGATGGTAACTATATTCCATACAGATTTCTTTATATCACTCTATATAACATAAGTGCTATCTCAAGTCAACCATGCATGTGTATAACCCAATGACAAGAAACAACTGTACTGTATTAATTATATATCTATATGCAATTTATGTTTTCTTTGGTTAAGGTACTTAAGTAACCATACAGTATATGAGGATTGGCAAGTGTTTCTTAAAAATTAGCCAGGTACAAGATTGCCCAATGTGAAAATGTTATTGATAAAAGTATAGGCTGCGATTATTTATACTGGGGATGTACTGCTACATGTTATTGTGCAGATTCTTGGGTACCTATAACCTTAATACAATAGTTGGCAGTTGGCTGACTTATCAGGAAATCTATGCATACTATGAGACATCAGCAGACCCACTTGAACATGGATCCTGATAGATGATGGCTATAAACACTTGCAATCTGAACGTGTGCATATTAAAAGTAATTGTGTGACAACCAATATAGTCCAAATATCTTAATTTTATAACTGCTTCTGACAATGTAGCCTTAAGCCTCGTACACATGATGCGATTGTTGGCAGGGGATTGTCTGTTGACAGACTGTTGTCCTACAATCTTACCGTTATTACGCTCCTTTTGACAATTGTTGTCCAACTTTCATCCAACAAATGTTGAATGACAGGCTAGTATATTTTCGGCGGACAATGGGTTGATGTCAGATTTTTGTATGGTCAGTACACAAATCCGTCACACAAAAGTCGAAAGTACAAACATGCATGCTCGTAATCAATGCTCACCAAACACAAAATCAGCAGAAGGGGCCCAAAGGGTGGCACTCAAGAGCTGAAATGCCTCGTAGTACGTCTCTACGTTTGTGTTTGTTGCACAACAGTTGTGTACAGTTAGTATGCAAGACAAGATCCACGCCTTAAGTAATTGGTACAATAAATATTAATGGAGGGTGGTTACGGATTCCCTCTATTTATTGCATCTATGTATTAACTTGTCTATTCCTATAGTTAGCTAGTCTATTAAAACTCTGATCACATGTTACTGTTGATATCACTATAATACAAGGTTAGCTATGAAACCAAGCACACTGCTTAATAAAACAAAGTCTTATTTATTTCACAAAAAGATAGGAAAAACGCTAACATGAAAATACTAAAGAAAGATATTAAAAAGCATCACCAGAACATATAATACAAGAATATCAAAGATACTTAACACAATGCTTTCCTAAAGGTTTTCTTCCATCAGATGGCAAAAGAGAGATAGCCATGAGGCTCAGAACCATCAGGCAAGAGCCCTGAGCGACGAAGGGTAGAGGCAGAGGAGGCTCTCTGGCTCGTTCAGTCATTTTATACTTCAATCATACACCATCCAGACCCAACCCCATTGCCATCCCATCTAGACTTTTGACTAATCACAGTACTTATGGGGATTATATTACTGTCCGTCCTGCTGTATTGGGCTCTAGGGGCAGCATTGTCCATGTCTATGTATCCTGGTCAATTTTCAATGCCTTCGATCTTTTGATCTTCTGTAGCAGGACATTTATCAATCATCTTCTCAGCTATGGTCCCTTTCAACCTTGCTTGCATCAGACGATCCGAAGCCAAGTACTGTTCAGCCATGATGGAGGTCTGATATGCTACAAAGCTTTGATGTGCAACTTGTTACATTCCAGACCTGGTATCAACCAGGAAGAACGTCAGACCTTTACCCTTTAAAGCCATGGAACTGCAAGTATCAGCATGGCTGATCTTTGGGAATAGGAAACAGATATGTAACGGATCTATGACAGATCCAATTCAAACTCTGAATAATACCAAAACACTGTTACCAATAAACGCAGTAACATTGACAGAGAAACTCCAGAAATATGACAGGGCGTTGTTGCCTTCCAACAACGCCCTTAAGACAAAAATCAGACGCTCGGTTGGCCAACAATCGTACCATGTGTACAAGGCTTTAGGCTCCATTCACACTTGTGTGACTTGTCATGAAACTTTGGACATCAGAGTCACGTGACAAGTTGTTCCCCATGTTTTCCTATGATAACCATTCATATATGTGCGACTTAAAGTTGCAGCGACTTCAGAGTAGTTTATGCATTACTTTGCTCTGACTTTCATGCAACTTGAGGGCCATAGACTTCAATGTTAACCCTCAAAAGTTGCAAGAAAGTCGTACCTGAATGGTATACAATGCAACAGTTGCCCATTATCACTGGTCAAAGTCCTATCCAAGTTGTACCCATCCAAAGTCGGGTCAAAGTTGCACTCCAAAGCCGGCGCAACTTTGAAGTCGTACAAGTGTGAATGGGGCCTTAAAGCGGAGGTCTGCCCAAAAAAAAAAAAAAAAAAATTAAAAGCCAGCAACTACACATACTACAGCTGCTGGCTTTTAATAATAGGACACTTACCTGTCCTAGAGTCCAGCGATGTCGGCACCGCAGCTGATATTACTATCAGCTGTCGGGTTCTGCCGTAGCCATTGCAGGTAAGGGAACCCGGCAATGTAGCCTTAAGGCTTAACGCCGGGAACCCTACTGCACATTCGCAAGGTTTCGCTCCTCTCTCCTACTGGCCTGGCGTCAGGGGGAGGAGGAGGAGGGAGCCCCGCGGTGATGTCATGGGCCGCGGCGCAGACTCAAAGACAGGTATCGAGTCCCCCTCCCCCCTGAATGGCGCCAATTGTGGCCCTGGAGGGGGAGAGGAGACAAATGAGCAGAAGTTCCACTTTTGGGTGGAACTCCGCTTTAATGTCTGATTCTCAACCGACACAAGAATTATTTTCAAAAGAGACACTGCATCTTCCAGTAGGCGGGTAATGAAATATTGATCACACTGATGATGAATGGCCTTGTTTATTAACAAAGTCGTAATCACCATGTTAGTGTTGAGATGCCAATCATGTGGCCTTGTTAATAAACAAAAGGTTAGCATTAGTATTACCATTAAGGTTTGCGTTAGGGTTAGTGTGTTTGATGCAAGAACATGTCCAGAATAGTTGGGAGGAGCTTCCCTAACCCTAAAAATCTATTTAAATATTGCATTTTTAAAAAAAACACAAAAAAACATCTTAATTTAACTTTTCCAAAAGACTCCAGGGTATATTTCCAAAGGTCCAAATTTTTGGTAAAATGACACTGAAGCAGACTCCCAATTTAACTCTTCCCTACATGCCAGTGATAATTTTGTTGGCAGTCCATTGTCTCATCTTAAGGCTATTCTTGTGGCCAGTTATCACCAGCTGACTACTATATAGCAATATAATCATATGGCACAGTGGCTTATTGGTTAGCCATCTTGTCTTAAGCCTAGTACACATGATCAGAAAATCGTATGAAAAATAGTGATCGTATGATAATCTGGTCGTTGGTACACAGCTTTCGAGAGCCGATCACGACAGTTCATCTGAAATTATCCCAAGGGACAAAACACGAAAACTTTTCTCATACGATACCAGATCATATGAATTTTCATTTACTGTATTTATTGGCGTATAACACGCACCTTTTCACCCTGAAAATCGGGTGCAAATAGCGCGTGTGTGTTACACCAATACTTAAATTTTAGCTGCCTCGGAGGGGACAGGGAGCGGGGCGGGACGAGTGCCATCAGATTGCATACAGTGAGAATCTCCTGTTTACTTGTCGGCATCTGTAATAGGAAGTCCCGTCTCCTGGGCCGCCCTTGGACCACTGTTCTGTCTATCATAAGAGATTCTCACTGTATGTAATCTGTCGGCGCTCGTCCCGCCCCCCTCCCTGTCCCCTCTAGGCTGAAGATGGGCAGGCTACACTGATGGCAATGGTGAGGCTGCTGCATTGGAGGCAACGGTGAGGCTGCTGCATTGATGGCAGATGGGCATTGATCAGGCTGCATTGATGGCACTTGTGAGGCTGTAGATTGCCATCAATGCAGCCTAATTAATGCCCATCTACAGCCTCACAAGTGCCATCAATGCAGCCTAATTAATGCCCATGGTGAGGCTGCTGCATTGATGGCAATGGTGAGGCTGCTGCATTGATGGCAGATGGGCATTGATCAGGCTGCATTGATGGCAATGGTGAGGCTGCAGATGGGCAATGACCCTTATTTTGCTTCAAGGTTCCTTATTTAAAATTTAAGTTTTTTTCCTGAAACTTCCCTCTTAAAATTAATGTGCGTGTTATACACCTGTGCGTGTTATACGCCGATAAATACGGCAATTAGTACAGTTTTCATCCAAAAATTCAATATAAATACAATACAATACATACATAACTTCCGAAGTTGAATTTCGTCGTACAAGAATTTTCGTAAATTGAGTAACCTCTTCGTTTTCATTATGAGACTTGTATGCAAAAAAAAAAACCAGATGATCAATTGTGCGATAGTCTCATTGTGTGTACGACCCTTTAGTGTAATGCTGCAGCAGTTGTAAAGAATTTGACACTAAGGTGCTATGGTGAATTGTATATTCATGCTGTGAAGCGCTGTGTAAAAAAAAAAAATCAGCCTAAATAATTAAAACAATTTTGCTTGATCAATATGGTTTATCTACATCCTGAAACATAACTTTTTTAACATTTGGCAATCTTGTACAATAAGTGTGGAGTTATCAACATGTATTAACCTTAACATTCAAAAAGCTAAGTCATTTACATATTCTAGAACTGTAAGGATGAGCTGTGATATGGATTATGAGAACTATACTGGTGCTTTAATATTTTAGCTGAAAATGGAAATCAGGACTTAATATCATGGGTGTAATTTTTTCTTTTTTTTGTTAAATATTTGCTAAAAGTCTTTGTTTTGTTTTGTTTTTTTTGCTTTATTTTAATTGCCTAACAGATACAGATATTTAATCTTTTTCTAAGAAAATCATAGCTGTATATATCTGTGGGATTGGAACAAGTGGTGGGCAACAAGGGGTCCAGAGGCAATATGTAGCCCTTAACCCTGTGTCATACAGCCTTAACATCCCCAGGCTCTACAATTTGTGGTTGGTTAAAGTCTATCTCCAAGCATTACCCAAACTTACCTCAGATCTCCATCTTACCCTCCAGAACAGCTGTTCTCAACCTTGCATCTGTGAAACCCTAAGGCTCCTCCAGAGGTTGTTATGGGTTGGTTCCTTGAGCAATAAGCAAATTCTACCTCTAAGATTAGTAAGCACTGACACCTATGATCTTTTAAGCCATGGGTGCTCAACCTGTGGCCCTCCAGCTGTTGCGGAACTACAAGTCCCATCACACCTCTATCTTTGGGAGTCATGCTTGTAACATTCAACCTCGCAATGCTTTATGGGACTTGTAGTTTCAAAACAGATGGAGGGCCACAGGTTGAGCACCCATGTTTTAAGGTGTAAGGCGTGGGTGGTATTCTTCCCACTGACCACCAATTTAAGGAGCATTCTTCCCACTAACCTTCATGATCATGTACCATCAGTTGTAGATATTTATCGGTAGGGGTTCCCTATGTAACGCACAGCCTGATGCCTAGGTCAGGAAATAAAGCTTCTGTTTCTTCTGCCTATATCAACCCTCATTCCCTTATGGCAAGCAGGCCTACCAGTGTTTGGTTGCCCCCAGGTCTTTGAACACAATGCTATAGTTACTCGCCAAATGGCAGTGGGACTGAGACATGGAAGCAAGCGTAGTCCAAAAATAGTTCCAAAGTCAGGGCTGGTAGCAAGCAAGCGCAGTCCAGTTAGCAATCCGAGGTCAAGTTCAGGCAGCAATCTAATAAGTAATCTGGGTACAAGGCAAAAGTTGGCAAACAAGGGAATGCAAGATAATAGCACTGGTCAGCCAGGGAAACAAACGGGGAGCCAGAAACCTAATGCTATCACAAGCGCAGTGACACAGTCTGATATGGTTTAAATAAGGTGCCTCCTGCGCTGAGGACCAATCCAGCTTGGGGGTGTGTGTGGCCAGACCCGTTACCCCGAAACTGGTGGAATCAGCTTGGAGTTAGAGAAGACTCATTAACCCTTAGCTGATGGGAGAAGTTGGAAGGCTGCCCAACATCCTGATCAAGAAAAAGGTATGTCATATTAAAGAGGTTGAGAAAGGCTGCTCTAGAAAATGTCCTAATGTTGTTTTTTCTTTTTAGCCTTGCTTCTTGTACCCCCTGTACTGGTATCACCAGGCTTGTAATAATTTTGCAGGAGCAGCAGCTGGGAGCTCAGTTCATATTGATGTAGGCAGGCCCATATAGCTACAACTCCCAAGAGCTATTTTTCTAAACACAGAGCGTGGGCAAAATTCTTGGGGCTCAGTCAGCAGCGTAATTTTGCTGGGAAAGTAATCCATGAATGCATGTTGAGAGGAACAGAGAGGGGTGGGTAGAGGCTGAGTTCTGTAGTGCAGCATGGCAGGGCTGATGAAATCCAGTGTAGAGAAGGCATTGTGTTGTCAGCCCAATTAGTTACCATAAACCATGGGTCTATGTATGGCCGAGAGGTACCGAGTATGTTTTCTTTTCCTGACAGACACTTGAATCTGTTGATGGAGAACATATTGTAGATGGCTGATAATATCATCGTATTCTAGATCTTGTAGGACCTCAACAGCTGAGGGGTGAAGGGTTACATAGCCAGTATTGAATCTGGATTTCATGTTGTTCATTGGTTTTTGGAGAGCCCTTGGAGGCTTACCACTGATTTAAACAAATCCACAATTCCATCTCAAACAGATCATTGTAAATGACCATCGTCATATAGAGTTTATGGTCTAGATTTTACTTGTGGCCATACATTTGTAATTTTCCTACAGAGCAGCAGAGTTATAGATAAAATTCTTGATTATTTTCTTAGTCTCATTTTAAATTTTACTAGGGCAATGCAGTTCCTTTTGACCTCACAATCTAAAACATTTAGTTCCAACAGAGCACATTCCACTGGATATCTAGCACTGTAAGCAGTTAGGTACCGTTCGTCATGAATATTGTTTATATTATTGTCAAGCTATGCATGTTTCTATATGACACATGTTTTTTTCTTATTTGTTATGAATAAAGTTTGTTGAAAGCTATCTGCATTCTGATTGGCATATGTGGATGGGTGAATGGCTAAAACTGCAGAGGAATTACAAGTTCTAAAGGATTTTTAAAAACTTTGATAGTACAATGGCTTCAGCTGCCTTTAACTGGCTAATGTATGTAAGTAAAAACCCCAAATAGCATTAACCTGATAACATAAGACTATGTAACTTCCTGACATTAAACTCAAATTTTTTATAAAATAAAATAAATGTAATACAGTGGAACCTTGGATTACTAGCATAATCCGTTCCAGGTGAATGCTTGTAATCTAAAGCTCTTGCATATCAAAGCGAGTTTCCCCATAGAAGTCAATGGAAACAAAGACAATTTGTTCCGCATTGACTTCTATTACATGCAATAGCACTGGAGAGCCTCGGAAATATTCGGGGACAGCTCAGGTGAACTCGGAAAGGCTCCAAATCGTTCCGAGTGTCCCGGACGCCCCCGTACCTCTAGCCAAATGCGGTACTGCACACAACATTAGCTTGAATTCTGCTCATTTTGTCAGACAACACTCACAAACTGAGTCAGAATTAAAAAAAAACAAGTTGCTTGTCTTTCAAAGCGCTCGTTTACCGCGTTACTCGTAAACCAAGGTTCCACTGTATGTTTAAAAAAACGTAGAATGTACCTGCCAGGGGGGGCATGGCCGAGTGCGGCATGCAGTGAGACGTGCCTCTGCGAGCTCCGCTGAATTCTGTCCATAGCACCGCCATCCTGCCTCGCACTGCTACGGGACACACACCGCTGGCTGCCTCCATGCCTCTGAACTCCTTGGCTGGTTATATTTCTTGCCCTGGTATGTCTAAAAGGGGACAGAGCCTTCGTTATCCGCCCTACTCCCCCGGCCAGCAAAAGGGGCCGCACAGCGTCTCTTTTCAAAGGCTGGTAAGGGACACCCCACTGCCACCCCAGGCTGTTGAACCTGGAGGGATTGAGCCTGATGATGACCCTGGATTCCACCCCATTGCTGCTCACTGATCTTCCTGCCTCCTCACACGTGAGTACACACAGCACCATGCTTCCAATATGGTAGGGGTGGACCAGCAGGCCAACACCTACCCTATGGCCTGGTTCACACTTATGCATTTTTTAGTGCGTTTTCAGTTTTGCAGAAACACACTACAGTCCATTTAACGTGGTTTTCTATGTTCACATCTGTGCATTTTATGGAAAGGGCCAGGGACTTTTTTCAGGTTTTTGGTTCCATAGACTTCAATTGATCAAAAACATGTATTGAAAACCACAAAATGCACCTGGAATATGCAAACTGCAACCTGCATAGGTGTGAACCAGGCCTTAGGGATATACTGGCTACTATTACCACATGTAATACATCTATTGCAGATCTTACTGGGGAGGTGAAGGGTATGAAGATAGAGATTTCCCTAGTGAGGCAGGACATGCAGAAACTGAGGGAACATACCTCTGCCCTGGTGGAGCATCTTAGAGGATGACTGGCAACCTTTAGAATGTACCTGCTAGCCATCTCCTCCTTCGTTTCATATCCCAAATGGAAGCTTTTTTTCTGCTATTCTTGGACTTCCTCTTCTAGGGTTCTTCATGCTTCCTTGTTCTTCATGCTCCCCTTGTGTATGTGAATGTAGCCACCCTTTCCTCCTCACCCCAAGATTTACTACACATCTATGTGCAGATGCATTCAGTGCTATGGGAATTGTAATGCATGGAGCGGCGCATGTGACCAGAAATAACAGGCACTGCTCGTGCTACAATAGTGGCGGTTAGATGCATCAGCGGAGTATGGGGAGTGCGCACTAACAAAACAGAAGCCTGGCTGAAACCAACGGTAAGGGACTTTTTTGAAAAAAAGAAAAAACAGAGCCGTGGAATACTTAATATTTTAGAACAATTGATGTTAAAAAAAAAATGTTAGCTTTCCATCACTTTAATAAAAACAAAAATCTGAGATTAAAATGTCATGCTGGCAATTGTTGCACAGCCCACAGTCCGCTTCACACGTTGTGTTGCATTGACCAATGAAGAAATTCATGTTTTAGTGCATGTTACCACAATGCAAAATAATGTACAAACAATGGAGTGGTGCCTTTTTTTTTTTGACTGGCACCCCAACACACTATTACAGAAGTAGGCAACGCACCTGCACTGCAGCGCACACACATGCTGTACGTTGTAGTGCACAGTTACAAAAGGAATCATGTCTGACTTTTTTGTGTGCTATGGTGTGCTGCTTATCTCAGAGGCCTCCAAACTTTCTAAACAAAGGCCCAGTCTATTGTCCTTCAGGCTTTAGGGGGGTCAGACTGTGGCCAGCAGGAGTGGAATTTTTCCTGGCATCAGCAGGAGTAAACATCACCATATTTGGTATTAAGGGGAGGAATAGTACCCCATCTGTGGTATCATTGGGGGGACTAGTGTCCCATGGTTGGTGTCATTGGGAAGACTAGTGTCCCATGGTTGGTGTCATTGGCAAGACTAGTGTCCCATGGTTGGTGTGATTGGGAAGACTAGTGTCCCATGGTTGGTGTCATTGGGAAGACTAGTGTCCCATGGTTGGTGTGATTGGGAAGACTATTGTCCCATGGTTGGTGTCATTGGGAAGACTAGTGTCCCATGGTTGGTGTGATTGGGAAGACTATTGTCCCATGGTTGGTGTCATTGGAAAGACTAGTGTCCCATGGTTGATGTCATTGGGAAGACTAGTGTCCCATGGTTGGTGTCATTGGGGGGAATAGTGCCCTACTGTTGGTATCATTGGAAAGACTAGTGTCCCATGGTTGGTGTCATTGGGAAGACTAGTGTCCCATGGTTGGTGTCATTGGGAAGACTAGTGTCCCATGGTTGGTGTCATTGGGAAGACTAGTGTCCCATGGTTGGTGTGATTGGGAAGACTAGTGTCCCATGGTTGGTGTCATTGGGAAGACTAGTGTCCCATGGTTGATGTCATTGGGAAGACTAGTGTCCCATGGTTGGTGTCATTGGGGGAATAGTGCCCTACTGTTGGTGTCATTGGGAAGACTAGTGTCCCATGGTTGGTGTCATTGGGGGAATAGTGCCCTACTGTTGGTGTCATTGGGAAGACTAGTGTCCCATGGTTGGTGTCATTGGGAGGACTAGTGTCCCATGGTTGGTGTCATTGGGAAGACTAGTGTCCCATGGTTGGTGTCATTGGGAAGACTAGTGTCCCATGGTTGGTGTCATTGGGAAGACTAGTGTCCCATGGTTGGTGTCATTGGGAGGACTAGTGTCCCATGGTTGGTGTCATTGGGAAGACTAGTGTCCCATGGTTGGTGTCATTGGGAAGACTAGTGTCCCATGGTTGGTGTCATTGAGAAGACTAGTGTCCCATGGTTGGTGTCATTGGGAAGACTAGTGTCCCATGGTTGATGTCATTGGGAAGACTAGTGTCCCATGGTTGGTGTCATTGGGGGAATAGTGCCCTACTGTTGGTGTCATTGGGAAGACTAGTGTCCCATGGTTGGTGTCATTGGGAGGACTAGTGTCCCATGGTTGGTGTCATTGGGAAGACTATTGTCCCATGGTTGGTGTCATTGGGAAGACTAGTGTCCCATGGTTGGTGTCATTGAGAAGGCTAATGTCCCATGGTTGGTGTCATTGGGGGGAATAGTGCCCTACTGTTGGTGTCATTGGGAGGACTAGTGTCCCATGGTTGGTGTCATTGGGAAGACTAGTGTCCCATGGTTGGTGTCATTGGGAAGACTAGTGTCCCATGGTTGGTGTCATTGGGAAGACTAGTGTCCCATGGTTGGTGTCATTGGGAAGACTAGTGTCCCATGGTTGGTGTCATTGGGAGAAATGGTGCCCCATTGTTCATATCAGTTGGTAGAATAGGGTCTCATATCAATGGGAGGAATAGTGCCCCAAGAACCAAGTAAAGGCAAGCCAAGGACCACATCTGGCCCCCAAGCCGCAGTTTGGAGACCACTGTGCTAGCCCTTTAAAATTAGGGACAATTGACACGGGTATGTTACGATAGTAACACATATTTTACTGCGTGTCAACCACAGCACATTGTAACACACAGACCAGGATGGAGCCCCCAACGCCTGTTAAAGTAGCAGGAAATGCATGCGCACTGCAGCACACCTTCTAAAATCTAGCAGGTAATAGTGAATCAGGTGACACTGATGCACACAGGAAGTGAGGTGGGAATCTTTGTATCCAGCTGACCACAGGAGCTGTTTGTTTTAAACTTAAATGTAAGTCACTATTTTTTAATAAATACCTATTTTGAAATTACTACACTTGGGACCCCATTTTTTTTTTTGCATGAATCTTTATATGGAGGAAAAACTGTGGTTTTAAAGGGCCACACACCCCACTAAAGAAAGGGGTCTGGATATACAGTGGAACAAACAAGGAGGAGGAGAACGTCAGAGGAGCCCACCGTGCATAACACAGCATATATGAGAAGGCGACATTTGACCTACTAAGAGAGGTCAAACTTAGAGGTGAGCGCATTAGTTGAGAGATGGTGGGGATCACCGAAGCACCAGCACTTTTTGATTATGGATTATTATTTATATGGACTCACTTATGAACTGCTTATACATGTTGCACTTATAAGGATTTTTCAGTTTATGCGCTTTATGCTGCGTTATTGTTTTTTTTGCAATTATGCCATTTTGTTGCGAGTTTTTCACATTACACATTGGGGGTTATTTACTAAAGGCAAATCCATTGTGCACTGCAAGTGCACTTGGAAGTGCAGTCGCTGTAGATCCGAGGGGTAGATCTGAAATGAGGGGAATCTCTGCTGATTTTATCATCCAATCTTGTGCAAGGAAAAATGCTATTTTTTATTTTCCTTGCATGTCTCCCTCAGATCTACAGTGACTTTACTTCCAAGTGCGTAGAGGATTTGCCTTTACTAAATAACCCCCATTGTGTTTCACATTTATTTGCACTATTAGAGTATATGTAGGAGCCAGTGTTCGATTTTATGCAATTGATTTTATATATATATATATATACACACAGCATCTCACAAAAGTGAGTACACCCCTCACAATTTTATAAATATTTTATTCTATCTTTTCATGTGACAACACTGAAGAAATGACACTTTGCTACAATGTAAAGTAGTGAGTGTTATATTTACAAAAATGTGAGGGGTGTACTTACTTTTGTGAGATACTGTATATGATCCACCAATACTATTCACTACGGACACTAAGGAGGAAGATTTTCATATTTTGTTTGCCCTTACGCTTGGTAATATCATGGACTCACTTATGAATTGCATACACATGTTGCACTTTTAAGGACTTTTTTTAGTTTTATGCGGCTTTATTGTGAGATTGTGATTTTTGTTGAGATTTTTTTTCAAAGTACATATTTTGTTTCACGTTTTCACTTATATTTGTGTATTCACTTATATTATGTACCAAGGACACTAAGGACGAAGGCTTCAGATTTTGTTTGCACTATATAATTTAACACAATGTTTATTGACACTACTAAGGGCACTACTCTCATTATATAATAGTGATAATAAGAAGCCAGCCCACATTGCCTTTACGGGACTTTGCTCCTCTAAAGCTGTTTCCAGGTCAACATACTCCTGGTTCACCCCCGAGCCTCCTGTCTGGTTCAGCTCCCAAAGGGGACATCCACATAAGATGTAAGAAGAATGTAAGATTTTATGAAACACAACATTTCCATATATATCCAGATATCTAAGCCACCCTAAAGCATTATTAAACCCAAAAACAATATGTAATATATTGCAGCTTACCAATCCTTAAATGTGGTGGTGGTTGCACTAGTTTTATTTTTTTTTTACACTTTTTACAGTTATTTCCACCTGCTGACTCAACAAATAACACACTTCCTGTCTTAGAGTGTCTTCACTCTGGATGGAGGGGCAACCAGGGCCGTCTTTAATATTGATTGGACCCTGGGCAAAACTTTTCTTGGGGCCCCCCCATGCAGTTTCGCTCTCCACCTGCTCTGAGACATACAATAAATAGCAGCTGGACTCAAAGTCAGTTTACTGAATCATATTAGGCAGCAATTGTGATTGGTTGCCAGAGGTTACAGTGTATCATTACCGCTCCGTGACTGGTTGCTAGAGGTTACAGCACACATAAGGCTCACTTTGTTGCTAGAGGTTATGGCACATGATTTCTGCTTGTTGATTGGCTGCTAGAGATTACTGTGGCTTTGACCTCAGGGGGGCATGTCGGCCGCCGCTATTTACATATGAATGCCGGTAATTTACTTGCAAACACAGGGTCTGCAGGTGAGTCATCTGTACACAACAATAGGGCAGAGCTGGGCAGCATTAGTAGCAGCACTTCACACTGAGATATTGGCACACAGCATGGGACTAAAAGCTCAAGGGACGAGGGAATTTAAACCAGGATAGTTGGCAAGTATGAGGCAGCTGCTTTGGGCCCCACAACAATGACAGGGCCCTGGGCAGCTGCCCCTTTTTCCCTGCCTTAAAAACGACCCTGGGGGAAACTGAGACACCTTTGGACAGCAGGATCTGGGGAGATGGTCGTGTTAAACTAGAAGATTTAGATGGATTTGACTAACAATTTAATGCCGCGTACACACGAGCGGACTTTACGGCAGACTTTGCCCGGCGGATGGGATTTCTTTCGGACAATTCGATCGCGTGTGGGCTCCAGCAGACTTTGTTTTCTCAAAAGTTGGATGGACTTAGATTTGAAACATGTTTCAAATCTATCCGACGGACTCGAGTCTGGTCGAAAAGTCTGCTCGTCTGTATGCTACTCCGATGGACAAAAAGCCACGCTAGGGCAGCTATTGGCTACCGGCTATGAACTTCCTTATTTTAGTCCGGCCGTACGTCATCACGTACAAATTCAACGGACTTTGGTTGATTGTGTGTAGGCAAGTCCGTTCATTCAGAAAGTCCGTCGAAAAGTCCGCCGGGCAAAGTCTGCCGTAAAGTCTGCTCGTGTGTACACGGCATAAGACTGAACTCCAGCTAACACTTTTTAATTAGTTGTACCAAAATTTTTTTTTTCCCTTTTGGGATAAAAGTTTAACATTAACCGCTTCAGCCCCGGAAGATTTTACCCCCTTCCTGACCAGAGCACTTTTTGAGATACGGCACTGCATCGCTTTAACTGACAATTGCGCGGTCGTGCGACGTTACACCCAATCAAAATAGACATCCTTTTTTCTCACAAATAGAGCTTTCTTTTGGTGGTATTTGATCACCTCTGCGTTTTTTATTTTTTGCGCTATAAACAAAAAAAGAGCGACAATTTGGGAAAAAAAGCAATATTTTTTACTTTTTGCTATAATAAATATCCCCCAAAAATATATAAAAAAACTAATTTTTTCCTCAGTTTAGGCCGATATGTATTCTACATATTTTTGGTAAAAAAAATTGCAATAAGTGTATATTGATTGGTTTGCGCAAATGTTATAGCGTCCACAAAATAGGGGATAGTTTTATGACATTTTTATTATTTTATTTTTTTTATTAGTAATGGCGGCAATCTTTTTATCGTGACTGTGACATTACGACGGACACATCGGACACTTTTGACACTATTTTGGGACCGTTGTCATTTATACAGCGATCAGTGCTATAAAAATGCACGGATTACTGTATAAATGACACTGGCAGGGAAGGGGTTAAACACTAGGGGGCGATCAAGGGGTTAGGTGTGTCCTAGGGAGTGATTCTAATGAGGAAGTGATGGACTACCACTCACATGACAGCAATTACTGCTCCAGATGACAGGGAACGGTGATCTCTTTCATGTCAGAAGGCAGAACGGGAAAATGCCCTGTTTACACAGGCACTTCCCCGTTCTGCAGCTCCGTGACACGGAGACCGCCAGACATCAAGTTTGGCGGTCATGCTGTACGCGGTGGGGCGGCGCCCGCGTGCCCGCTAGCCCTGCCAATTAAAGGGGACGTACAGGTACGCCCATTTGCCCACCGCTGCCATTGTGCTGGCGTATATCGGCGTGCGGCGGTCGGCAAGTGGTTAATGAATAAATGCTGACCTCTGTAAGCACTCCTGTCATTAGTAAATAGTTTGTCTCAACCCTGTAACTGCCTTTGCTGAACAGCTTGGTCTGTTAAAGGAAGTTGTTAAAGAGGAACTTCAGTCATTTTTTCATCTTTCCATCTATTAAATCTTCTGCCCTTGTTGTTTTAACTTTGGATATTAAAACATTTTTTTTTCTGTCAGTAAATACCTTATACAGCCCACTTACTGTTTCTTGTCTGGTCATTAGCCTAGACTTATGACATCATGTACAGCTCTCTCTCTCTCTCGTGAGAGTTTGCCACGAAGGGAGGCGGGATGAGTCATAAGAGGGCCAATGAGAGCTGCAGAGCTGGAGGTGTGCCCCTTTGTCATATGCAAATGTAATTAATATCGTGACCGATAATCCTAAGTCTTTGAATCAATTATTTAATTAATCAAGTAATTGATTCAAAGACTTATGATTATCGGTCACGATATTTATTACATTTGCATATGACCATCTAGCTTTACTGTATAATATCTGTATTGCACCGGGTTGCCTCTGCCATTGCTGCTATTTACACACACATCCTCCAGGAGGCGCAGAAGGAGGATTAAAATGTACGATGCGTGAGTAGCTTTTTCTGCACACCGATAGGTGATACCAGATAAGTAATACCATTAAGATTAGAACATCAGAAAATCTTGATTTGATTAAGGGCTCATTAGCGGCACACACCTCGGTGATTGGTCGCAATGGCAGGCACACCCGGAATATAAGGCGTGCGGTGTACCAAGATGGCAACGCCTTAGATGACGTCCACATGACAAAACGCATAAGGCGGGACTAACTTGTTACGCAGGCACGTCACATCCGGATCTTCTGGTTTTGACTTATGATCCGTGGAACACAAGCTCCGAGTGAGGAGAGCGTTACCCCCACACCACGCTCGGAGAGTATGTGAGCTAGTTAGTTCCCTCTCCTCTTTTTACACTGTTAAACCTTTTTTCTGTCAATAAAAGTAGCAAAACGGGATTACGCTATGTGGATGTTTTTTTTCTCCTTTTTTAAACACATGTATGTGGATACCTGGCCGGGATTTACAGTGCAGAGGGGAGACACTGGAGTCTCCTTTCCTTCCGCCCGTGGATGATCTTTTCGCTCCGATGCTGGGAACGAGGTGGATACCGCAGCTTTGAGACTGGGATCATATCATCTACACTTTACGCTTGTACCCCTGCAGGGGTGAAGCGCTCTGGTGAGTGAAGGCACAAGAGGGGAGCACAGTCATTTTTTTGGCACTTTCTCTGCTTACTATTGGATAAACTTTCACTAATTGGAAGGAGCACTTTATCACTTTACATGGACACTCATTTTTCATAATTGTATTATTTGTTGATTCATTATTGCACAACACTTCCAGTAGTTATATCATGTTTAGAGGTCGGCCAATATTTGGTGTTATTTACTTAATCGGCATGGCCTATTGTGCTGATAAAAAAGGCTGATTGTAACTTCAGCTGTGACTTGCAAATGACTTCTGTAATAGAAGTTAATGCAAGTTTCCTGAGGTTATCTGTGGAGAGGATTCTCTCCTCCTCTGGGCAGCCTGCCAAGTCTGATAAGAAGATACATTTGTATCTTTCAGGTTCTTTTTATCAATAGACTGAACTCCGTGGAGAAGTTTTCAGTTTAACCATTTAAAGACTAAATCTTTTCTGACACTTGTTGCTTACAAGTAAAAATCCTGTATTTTCTGCTAGAAAATCACTTAGAACCCCCAAACATTATATATATATTTTTTAGCAGAGACCCTAGGGAATAAAATGGTGATTGTTGCAATATTTTATGTCACACGGTATTTGCGCAGCGGTCTTTCAAACGCAATTTAAAAAAAAAAAAAATACAGTAATGAATTAAAAAAAAAACTAAGCAGTAAAGTTAGCCCATTTTTTTTCGTCCAAAAGTTTTGATTACCTGTTTTTGTGTATTTAATATTTAAGATAGTTTTTTTTTTTTTTCGTTTTCTAAATTATACATACAAGTGAACTGATTGGAGGTTTGTTTTGTTTAATGTTTAAATGAAAAAATTTTTCTGTATTACTTAAGGCTGCTTTCACACTGGAGCAGGCATGCGTTGATGGTAAAACGCTGCTAGTTTTAGCGGCGCTTTACCGTCATTTTAGAGGCGCTATTCGGCTGCTAGCAGGGCGCTTATAACCCAGCTAGCGGCCGAGGAAGGGGTTAAATGCGCCCCTGAAGCGCCGCTGCCAAAACGCTTTGCAGGCGCTTCTGCAGCGGTGCGCATTCATTTCAATGGGCAGGAGTGGTGGAGGAGTGGTATACACCACTCCAAAGATGCCGTTTGCAGGACTTTTTTTTACATCCTGCCAGCGCATCGCCTCAGTGTGAAAGCAGTCGGGATCTCACACTGAGACTGCAGGGGAGCCGTTTTACAGGCACTTTACAGGCGCTATTTTTAGCCCAAAAGCGCCTGAAAAACGCCCCAGTGTGAAAGGGGTTTAACTGTTAGATTTTATGAGATGAAGGGAAAAAAGAAAAAAAAAAAAATCGGCCAAATATATCGGCCCAAAAAAATCGGCATCACATATCGGCCATCGGCCAACGCGATTTCTAAATATCGGCATCGGCCAGAGAAAAACCCATATCGGTCGACCTCTAATCATGTTTACATTTTTGATATTTATCATATTATGTTTTTTGTGGATTGATGGACATTATTAGCATCAGTTGATATTTATAGACACACTTTTATATTTTGACTTCTCCTTTTTATTATTCTTTGCATAAATTCATTTTCAAGCACATGTCACTTTTTATGGTAACTTGTTAGGAAGGATTTATCCTTGCTAGCTTACACACCTTGTATGTATGTATACACATATATATATATATATATATATATATATATATATATATATATATATATATATATATATATATATATATATATATATGTCTACTTGATGGTACACATATTACAAGTAGTTACATATACACCTTTGTTTTTTTTACACAGAACAGCGCCAATTCCCTTTCTGATGTTTTTTATAGTAGGTCTGAACCATAGTGTGGGGAACTGCTCTGGTCATTCCAAAGACTTGTCCCAAAAATTCCCAATACTTCCCAACCATTGACCAGCACAATATCTGGAAAACAACATTGCAGTCATCACTCTTTTTTTTTTAGCAGACTTTCAAAAAAAAAAAAAACATGAAACGTGTAGTCTTTACAAAGTTTTATTCATTTTAAAAAATTCGGATTTTTATTGTACAGTTGTTTTTTTTCTAATCTCTGCTACTGTACATAAATTGCAAAAACAAAACAAAAAAAAAAAAAACACCCATGAATGCACATAAATAATATGCATTACCACATATTTGTAATGCTCATGCCTTAAAAAATACATTCATATAAAAATTGTTACATTTACAGATGGAATTTGTCATGACACGCGTTTTTAGATTACATTTTTGTTTTTTGTTTTTTTTTATAGCAAGTGCCTTATCTTAAGTTCAGCAAGCAAAATATAAAATTTAGTTTATTATTTGATAGATTAGCAGCATAAATACGAACACCAAAAATATCAGTAGTTGAAGATAATAAAGGAAAAAAAAAAAATCAATTTGGCTAAAATTTTATTTACGTCGTATGCTAAAAATGACACTGTATACATATATTTTGAGCATGTACTGGAATAAGTAATTGGTGACATTAGAGTCATTAACATACAAATTGCAAGAAAATGTAAAGCTTCACTCCACTCTATTTGAAGAAGGGTTAGAACCTCTGTGATTTTTTTTCATCGCTTGGTAAATTGAATCTTACTTCCTGCCACAAAAGCCTAATGGAGGTTCCAACCCTTGCTTTTTCTTAAGCGTTCTTATTATCTCAAAAACTTTTTAAAGCTGACATCTGAAATCAGCAAACATTTTCTAAATGCAAGAGTCATGTGTATTCTTACTTTGAATCTTGTTGTGCATTTCTTCCAGATCTGTGCAGCAATCCAGTCCTTTTGCCTTTGGGCCAATTCACACCACATGCAGTCCAGTGCGTTTTTATTTTTTTGGATCAAAATGCATGGAAAGTAGGTTATATGGTTTCCAATGACAAAGTTCACACCAGTCCAGTCAGTTCCAGAAAAAAAAAGTAGAACATGCTGCATTTTCCTTGACGGAACTGTACTGGAACGCAGTAAAAATGCATCAAAAATGCACTGGAGTGCATCAAAAACATCAAAAATGCACTGGAATGCATTAAAACACATCAAAAATGCACTGGACAGTGAATAAAAAAAAAAAAAAACAGGAAAAAAGAAGGAAAAAAAATCATCTGGAATGCATCGGAAATGCATTAAAAATGCATCAAAAAAAAAAATGCACCGGAACATGCCAAAAATGCAGAAGCGCATCTGGAACGGATCTGGAGTGCATTTTTGTGGTGTGAACCAGCCTTTTGTGCAGGAGCTTCCTGTAATAAAGACCGGTCACTGCTGTTCTCCATCCTTGTGCAGAGTGGCCGGTCTTATATCCGCCTCCTCCTGTAGTTTTCTGCAGGCAGCCTGTGCTGGGTGGGGCCTGTGGGTCCCTCCCACACCTCGGCTGTATGCACAGGCTATGTACAGCACAGTGATGATGTCATCACTGCATTTAGATTAATATTAGATAATAATTAGATAAGATAATACCCGGGCTTGCAATATTACATAAGGACATATATATATAAGGGATACCCCGTCTACCCTGTATGTGAAAGGAACCAATTATGACAAGCTCTTTTGGACTTCAGAGGCAACTATTTACCCTCTGAATCATCAAAGCAATCCTTCCAGGAGGGTTCTTGTTTGGCTGTAAGTGATCTCTACATTGAAAACTCTAGAAAACGTTCTATGTCAGGTTCCTTGGTTCTGGGTCTGGATTGGGTTTATAAGATTGTCTCAGGGAAGCAGGTGGGAATAAAAGACAGCAGCATAAGTATGGCCCTTGTACATGCAAGGACCCATCACGTTGCTGCCATCTCTTCTATACAGGGCATAGGACTTGCACCCCGTAGAGTTATCCAGTCTGAGGTGATGTGTGAATAAAAATGTGCAGCACCAATATACTCAATAGTAAATAAAAGCAAACAAAAAATTAAAAAAAAAAACAATGGTGCAAGTGTTCATCAATAGTTCACATATAATTATGTAGTGAAAGATTGTCCGAATTCAAAAGTCAAGTGATGTAAAAGAAATCATGGAGAGGAGATCCAATACCTTCATATGTGAAAATCAATCTGTATAAAAAAGTGTTCAGAGATGAGCCGCCACCTTCCAATGAAACCAACACTCACCAGATCTTGCTCACTGATAGAGGATCAAAAACTTATTTCACTCCTAAAAAAATCAATGTATAACTTTTTTGAAATGTGTTTTTCTGGATATTTTTGTTGTTTTTCTGTCTCTCACTGTTAAAATAAACCTACCCTTACAATTATAGACTGATCATTTCTTTGTCAGTGGGCAAACGTACAAAATCAGCAGGGGATCAAATACTTTTTCCCCCCCTCACTGTATCATTAAAAACATGAATAAAAAAGTACATCATGTTTTAATGATATGTTAGAAGGCTGGCTGGAGGCTGGCCTAAATTTGTAGTTGGAGTCTGGGGGGTATATAGCCCCTCCTCCTCCTCAGATCCTTCGTCGGCTCATTTCCTGGTTCCCACCCATTTCCCCCATACTTTCATTATTTCATTTACATCTTGCACATTTCATATATATTCATGCAGGGTATGCCCTGTTTTAGGCATAATGACCAGCTAGGCCAAAGCACACCTCAGGTCTTTGTAGTTAGGGTTATCGCATTTCCAAGTGAAGACTCCAAATAAATTAAATACTTCACTATTGGAGAATCTTTCTGGCTCCTGGTGAGTTTTATTCACTTCCTCTTCGTTCCATCGAGGAGTGACTTGGATGTGGATACACGGCGTACCTAATAAGCTTGCTGTGGACGTTTGACTTAAAGTCATATGCGTGCATGCTGTTGTAATGGCAGCCATCGCTTCTGGTGAGTGTTGGTTTCATTGGAAGGTGGCGGCTCATCTCTGAACACTTTTTGTAGACGGATTGCTTTTCACACCAGAAGGCGTTGGATCTCCTCTCCGTGATTTCTTTTACATCACTTCGCTTTTGAATTCGGACTTCCTTTCAATATATAATTATATGTGAATTATTGATTATCACTTGCACATTGGTTTTTGATTTTTTTTTGGGTGGGTTTTTTGCACTTATTTCTTATTGATTATATTGGCACTGCATATTTTGATTCACACATTCACTTAAAATAAATATACTGCTTATATGTGAAAGCTGCCTATTCGCTTTTGAGATCACACCACAGCACAGAAGAGTCTTTATTATTATTTTGGTCCATTTAAAGTAATGTGTGTACTGGCTTTGACCTAAGAATGAAATTTAATATATCAGACACTCTGGATGTTGCAGAAATGTATAAAACTTGAACTGGGGCCTTCACTAATATTGACTATTTAGATTCCCTGCTAATTTTTAGAGAGCAAATAACCGGTCTTGGGATTTGTGTTATCACTATTTTGATGGCTAGTTGAGGAGCCCCTCAGTAATGCAACGAACTCCATAAAATGGAGTTACTTCCTCATAGATAAAGTAGTACTTTTTAAAAAGAAGTAGTAGATAAAGTACTATTTTTATTAATTACTAGTGTCAATAAAATGTATAAAAATAAAAATCACGGCATGCATTTATTTACATTGCAATATACACAGCCAATATTCTAAAGAATTACAGTAAAAGAGCTTATTCATTGGAAAGATCGTTGATGATGTCAAAGTGCAGTAACCATAGAAACGAGACATACTAAAGATTCAGATTGAGCATTATGGGTTACTGCACATTGATCTCTGCCTTAAAGAGCATGGGAATTTAATATACATATATGTGATGTTTTTATTCTGGAATATTATGTGTGCTACTAAATACACAATGAAACAAAGCAAAGCTTTCATTCAGTCGGTACTGGTAAACTAAATGTAAACTCTAACTGGATGACGACATTTAGTTTGCAAAGCACTAGGTTTTATTTTTACGAAAGAGCTCTGGGGCCATCCTAAAAGAAATTTATGAAAAATAAGATCTGACTTTCATGTCAGAAATCTGGCTTTTATGTTTCAATCTATTCTTTATTGAGTAACATTTTTATATGTGCATAAAACTACAATACAAAAGTGATTGATATATATAGATATATATATCTATATATATATAGATATATATATATATCTATATATATATATATCTATATATATATATAGATATATATATCTATATATATATATAGATATATATATCTATATATATATATCTATATATATATAAATATATCTATATATATATATATATATATATATATATATATATATATATATATATATATATATATATATATATATATATATACATATGCATATATATATATATATATATATATATATATATATATACAAAAAAACTATTCTCAAATCTCTAATAAACACTTCAATATTACGGTCTGTATATGATATTTGACATAAAAACACCCCGTAGGAACCATTACATCTATATAATAGAAGTGAATTGTAAAACTAATAGAGTGGGATGGACAATACTGAGTATATCTTTTTATTAAAAAAAAAATGTTTTAAACAAGAATTGGATACATCCCAACTTTTTAGTACAAAGAAGATTTATAGTATTTTAGTCCTTAACATCTATCATCAAAACTAAGGGGATGTAAATAACAAGTAATAAATAACAAGTAATAAAAAAAAAGGAGAGGGAGACAAACATTAAAAAAAAAAACAAAAAAAAGGGAGAGAGAGACCAACATAACAAAAAAAATAAACAAAAACAAAAAAAAGGAAGAGAGAGACCAACATAACAAAAAAAAAATAAAAACAAAAAAAAGGAAGAGAGAGACCAACATAACAAAAAAAAAATAAACAAAAACAAAAAAAAGGAAGAGAGAGACCAACATAACAAAAAAAATAAACAAAAACAAGAAAAAAGGAAGAGAGAGACCAACATAACAAAAAAAATAAACAAAAACAAAAAAAAGGAAGAGAGAGACCAACATAACAAAAAAAAAATAAACAAAAACAAAAAAAAGGAAGAGAGAGACCAACATAACAAAAAAAATAAACAAAAACAAAAAAAAAGGAAGAGAGAGACCAACATAACAAAAAAAAATAATATTGGGTAAAGTAGTATGACAACCAGATGCCGCTCCACATAGGGCAACTTTGGACCAATTCAGATCCTACAGTTGTCCCCTTGTGAGTCTCATTGCTGATGATTCCCTGTATAATTTTCAAAGGCGCCACATTTGTCGATATTGTCCATATGCTTCCAATTCATGTGCCAGAAGACACTCAGAAATCTGACATTTAATGTTAGAATTCAAACTTTAAAAGTTAGAATTCTGACATTTAATCCCAGAATTCTGACTATAAAAACAAATCTAAAAAAAAGCTGACTTTAGTCACAGAAATCTAAGTTTTAATATTTTTGTTTTTTAATCACAAAATTATGACTTTTAAAAGCAAAATTACCCCCCCCCCACCCCAAAAAAAAAAAAATGAAATGCCAAATGTGGCATGTAAGGGGGCGAGGAGCTTTAATTTAAAACTCTAACATATTAAAGTGCAATTTCTGACTTTTAAACATAGAATTCTGACTTTAAGGGCTCGTTCACATGTGCTTTGCTGTATGAAGAGTGGTCTGCATTTGGATTGTCCTCAACACCTGCTTTAACCGCATGGACCCCGCACTGGCACACCATAACTGCATGCATTGCACACAGTTTCAGGGCGGTTGCAGAGCAGCCCAATTCACTTGAATTGGTCAAGTTTGGCAGGCGGTAGCAACACCCAAAACCAACAGGGGTTATACTTTCCGTGTGCAACTGCCTCTGCAGCTAAGGGGAGAGCAGTTGGGGATGGTAAAACCGTGTCCCAACTGCAGGGTTTCACTGCCCCCCCCCCCCCAACTTTTAATGTGAATGAGCCCTAAAAGTCAGAATTTTGTTTCATAAATTTCTTTTAGAATGCCCCCAGGTTTCTTTCGTATTCTTCCATAGAATTCAGTTTTCACCTTTTCTTATCCTATTACCTATCCCAGTGCTGCTGATCTTCTGCAGCCTTTCTCAGGCATTTCTTGTCTACATGCACTCGCTCAAGCATCAGCTGCACAACTTTGCTCTAGACTGGTTTCCTGATAGTAACAATAGTGGACCACGGCCGCACAATGTATGTCACCAAGTGGCAGAGTGACAATGCACGAGCACAATAAGGAACCCAATGGCCAGATCACACGGATTATTTTAATAAAAGCTGGCGACTTAGAGTAGAATTCTACGTCCGAGTTTTCTTTGGAACCTCCCGGCATGTAAAAGGAAAGTTTGCAATTTCTTCCAACCTTCTCTTCGCTCCTGCTTACAGCCATGTCATCCTGCCCATTTCCTGTGAGCCCAGCCTGTTTATTGCACAGTCCTTAGGGGGTGCATCCTCAAGCAGTCTGTGCCCACAGGACTGGGCAGCGCTCAAATGTCATTACTTTGGCACGGCTCTTTTCTGGGAAAACACCTGTCCCGGCTGGAGGAGAAATAGAAAGCTACCTTGACATCCCTGGACTAGTTAGAAGAGTGCAGGGAATAGATATGTATATATATATATATATATATTTTTTTTTTTTTAACCCGCTTGCCGACCGCCACACACAGATGTACGTCGGCAGAATGGCACAGGCAGGCAAATGGGCGTACCTGTACGTCCCTTTAAATTTGCCACCTATCGGGCATGCGCGCACACCGCGGGAGCGTGCCCGCGTCCTGGAAACTCGATGTTCGCTGGCGGCCCACGATTGCGGTGTGGAGAGGCAGAACGGGGAGATGCCAATGTAAACAAGGCATTTCCCCGTTCTGCCTAGTGACATGATAGATATCTACTGCTCCCTGTCATCGGTAGCAGTGATCGCTCTCATGTCAGTGGTAGCCCCTCCCCCCACAGTTAGAATCACTCCCTAGGACACCCTTAACCCCTTGATCGCCCCACTAGTGTTTAAACCCTTCCCTGCCAGTGCATTTTTATAGCGCTGATTGCTTTATAAATGATAATGGTCCCAAAATAGTGTCAAAAGTGTCCGATGTGTCCGCCATAATGTCGCAGTCATGATAAAAATCATAGATCGCTGCCATTACTAAAAAAAAAAAAAAAAAAATTAATAATAAAAATGCCATAAATCTATTTTGTAGACGCTATAACTATTGCGCAAACCAATCAATATATGATTATTGCGATTTTTTTACAAAAAATATGTAAAGGAATACATATCAGCTTAAACTGAGAAAGAAATTTGTCTTTTTATATATTTTTGGAGGATATTTATTATAGCAAAAAGTAAAAAATATTGCTTTTTTTTAAAAATTGTCGCTCTTTTTTTGTTTATAGCACAAAAAATAAAAACCGCAGAGGTGATCAAATACCGCCAAAAGAAATCTCTATTTGTGGGAAAAAAAGGACGTCAATTTTGTTTGGGTGCAACGTCGCACGACCGCGCAATTGTCAGCTAGAGCGACGCAGTGCCAAATCGCAAAAAATGCTCTGGGCAGGAAGGGGGTAAAATCTTCTGGGGCTGAAGTGGTTAATAATAAATACTAGGAGAAGGTGAGGGATGTAGGTAAATCCTAGAGTTACGTTTTTGATTGGCTTTATATGAGGGCTGTACGGAAAGTAATGCAAAAGTGGGCATCTTTTTTTTTTTTTACCTTACACAGGTCATTCAAATTTCACATGTTGGTAGAGTAAGGCCGGCCATACACGGTTGGAATCTCGGCCGGTTCCTGCTGAATTTGAACCATTAGTGGGCAGGCTGAATGTACCAAGTTGATCGATCAACTTGGGTACAACCAGTCTTCCAGGTTAGCTTAGGATTATCCTAATTGGCTGCTATAGCTGAAAGCGATAATCACTGTCTTCTCCCCGCCGGGGCGGCTTCCCCTGCCCGCCCCCGCAGGGAGAAGACAATGGCCCAGCAGGAGGGATTCCCGTATCAACACTGTGTTGATGGGGGGAATCAAGCCAATTTATTTTCCGGCAACCAAGAAGAAATTTGCTCCGTGTATAAAGTTACATAGTTAGTAAGGTTGAATAAAGACACCAGTCCATCCAGTTCAACCTGAGTGTGGGTGCGTGTCTACAATTGTCCCTATACATTGTATCTCATTAAGATGCTCTTCTATTATTATTATTTATTTAAGGTACCCATATATCGCCGTCAATTTACACAGCACTCCACACATACATCACACACTCACATCGGTCCCTATCCTCAAGGAGCCCACAATCCAAGGTCCCCAACTCACATCCATATACGTACTAGGGCCAATTTTTTTTTTTTTGGACAGAAGCCAATTGGCCGGCCTAATTCCCCCTCTACCAACTTGTGTTTCTTCTGTTTCATTGAAGGTAACTAATGGATTCCAGAATCAACATGCCATCACTGAGTTATGGACGAAGGGGGGTTCAGGCTGTCTGACAACCACAGAAGGCTACAGAATGTTTAAAGAGATGACACCATTAACAATAGTCACCAATGACAAGACAATTCTCTTCTCAATGGTGTAATCTCCTTAAACCTTCTATAGCCGTTTGTGTATGGCCAACTTGCACCCCTCCTTCATCAAGAACTCAATGATAGCACATTGCTTTGGCTCAAAATCCATTATTTATCCAAAGGTACCTGAAAAAGAAGAAGATTACTATAGAGGAAGAGTTACTCTACCACCATGTGAAATTTGAACAACCTATAATAAAAAAGTTATGCCATATTCTGGAGTACGACTCGACTGAGTAATGACAAAAAAAAAAAGTTATGCCCTCTTCTGCATTACTTTCAGTACAGCCATCACATCTACTTTAAAGTGATTGTAAAGTCTTGTTTTCTAACCCATAAAAATAACAAACATGTTATACTTACTTCCTCTGTTGCAGTGGATTTGCACAGAGCAGCCTGGATCTTCTTCTTGGGTCATGCAGCTTACTATGGGGGCACCTGAGCCGAGTCACAGCTCCTTGTGTCCATTCAGACATGGAGCCCCGACCTGGCCCTGCCCCCTCTCTCCCCTGATTGGCTAGCTGACTTTGATTGACAGCAACAACAGCCAACGGAGCCGCTGCTGTGTCTCAACAAATCAGGAGGGAGAATATCAGATGGCTAAGACACTCGTGGACATCGCTGGACAGAGAGGGACCTCGGGTAAGTGTTAGGGGGGCTGAGGGGAGGCTGCTACACACAGAAGGCTTTTTATCTTAATGCATAGAATGCAAAAAACTTCTGCCTTTACAACCCCATTAAATTGAATCCCTAGCCAAACAATTTTATTGTAGAAAATGATTATAACCCAACTTAAAGTGGAGTTCCACCCACTTTTACAACTCTTCAGCATCCCTCACTAAATTGCGAACTGTAAACGAATTGGATATTTTTAATTTTTTTTTCTCAGCACCTACTGTATATCTGCTGTATTCATTTTTCACTTCCTCCTCCCTGGCCGCGGCCCATCGCATCATTTCCTGTTTGCAATGCCTTCTGGGAAGGGGCGGCAACTTCCTCTGAAACTGCTGTTGCTATGGAAACCTGACCTGAAACATATTACACTACTTGTGCTGCACTGAGCACGTGGGAGATCTGCAAGGATGAGATCCAGGAAGAAATACAGTCTGGCTTTAGATGCCCACACTTAAGATGGCCACAGCCTGCTGTAAGTTTATAAGATAACAAACTACTGCTATAAACTAACAAAACAGACCTTAGTTTACAGACTAACTTTACTAGAATACATTAGGCTTGTGTATTATAGGGGTATTTTTATTTAAAAAGTATAATTTCAGCCGGAACACCACTTTAAGCACTCTCTACTCTATCCAAAATGTTTTGGTCAGAGATACACTTTAACCACTTCAGGCCCCGGAAGATTTGGCTGCTGAATGACCGGGTCATTTTTCCGATTTGGCACTGCGTCGATTTAACTGACAGTTGCGCGGTCGTGCGACTTTGCACCCAAACAAAATTGATGTCCTTTTTTTCCCACAAATAGAGCTTTCTTTTGGTGGTTTTTGATCACCTCTGTGGTTTTTATTTCTTGCGCTTTTAACAAAAAAAGAGCGACAATTTTGAAAAAAATACAATATTTTGTACTTTCTGCTATAATAAATATCCTGATTTTTTTTTAAAAAAAGCTAATTTTTTCACAGTTTAGGCCGATATGTATTCTTCTACATACTTTTGGTTAAAAAAATCAGAATAAGCGTATATAGATTGGTTTGCGCAAAAGTTATAGCGTCTACAAAAAAGGGGATAGATTTATAGCATTTTTATTATTTTCTTTTTTACTAGTAATGGCGGCGATCTCCGATTTTTATCATGACTGCGACATTATGGCGGACACATCGGACAATTTTGACACATTTTTTGGGACCATTGGCATTTATACAGCGATCAGTGCTATAAAAATGCATTGATTACTGTAAAAATGTCACTGGCAGTGAAGGGGTTAACACTAGGGGGCGATCAGGGGGTTATTTGTGTTCCATGGGAGGTGATTCAAACTGAAGGGGGGGAGGGGACTGACTAGAGAAAGTGACGGATTGTTGTTCCTAGCTATTAGGAACACACGATCTGTCACTCCTCTCAGAACAGAACAGGGATTTGTGTGTTTACACACACACACACTTCCGTGTTCTGTCCCTCGTGCTCGCTCGTGGCCAGCGGTCATCGCGACTGTCAGCCACGAGCATCGGCACCCCCGCAGTGCAGCGGCATGTGCGCGCGCCTGCTATCCCGATCCCGCGAGCCGATGAATAGCTACGACGGTTCGCAGGATCGTGCCGACCCGCCGCCGTAAAATGACGGCGGCTGGTCGGCAAGTGGTTAAGTGAAGAACAAATGAAGATAGGAAATGTTCTGATCAATGACATTCTTCTCTTGTAGAGAAATCTAGCTAAATACAGTATTTTCTACAGATTTGAGACGCCTTTTGTATTTTATTATTGTATTTTATTTGTTTTTGCTGTACTGCTTTGCTGTAAATTAACACAATTGAACCCTTCCTAATGAAAACATGGAGTGGAATGTCTATAAAGTCTCCATAGGAAATGAATGATGGAAAGCAAGTGTGTAATAACCCACAGAGAATGTTTTGTATGTTGCTTAGCTTGTGGGTTATTTTTGGTTAGTATCGTCAGAGAATCATAAATAATGCAATCATTTTATACTGTAATTCAGATCTTGATATATTTTCTTACATAAAAAAATACCTAATTTAATCTTCCCTAAAAACTGAAAGGAAAAAAACTTATTTTGTTATGATCTGCTCCACAGTATTTAGTCAACTTTGCACAAATAAAATTCTATGTCACACGTGATTATTATTTACCAGGAATATGAAGAAGCAGGACAGACGTCATACAATTATTATTTTCCTGCAGCAGCTTAAATAAAATAGCACTGCGGTTTGTTTGCAAAACGGATACCTTAGAAATGTAAATGATAATAAAGTATTTAAAAAAACAACAGTGGTCTTTACTACAACAGTTCAAACGCTAGTGCCATCTTTTTTGTGGCATCTGAAAGGCCAGTCCCACCAACTCATCTCTAATATCAAGCACCATTAAAGAGACACTTCCCACTGATTGTACAGTCCCTTGTGCTGATTTTGTAAAAATTGCTGGTTGCGGTTTTAGTTAGACATGTGCAATTCATTTAGTTTCCGAATTCATTTTTTAATGAATTTTAACAAATTCGTTAATTTTGGAATTTCCGGAATTTTAAATTTTCCAAATTTCAGGAATTTTAAATTTTCCAAATTTCGGAATTTCTAAATTTCGGAAATTCGAAATTTCGGAAATTGGAAAATTCAAAATGTCAGAAATTCAAAATTTCAGAAATTGGAAAATTCGAAATTTCAGAATTTCGAAATTTGGGAAATGGGAAAATTCAAGATTTCGGAAATTGGAAAATACTAAATTTCAGAAATTCGAAATTTTGGAAATTGGAAAATTCGAAATTTCAGAAATTGGAAAATTCGAAATTTGGGAAATTCGAAATTTCAGAAATTTAAAATTTTGGAAATTCGAAATTTCGGAAATTGGAAAATTGAAAAAAATTTCAGAAATTCGAAATTTCAGAAATTCTAAATTCAGAAATTCAAAATTTCGGAAATTCGAAATTTCGGCAATTCGAAATTCAGAAATTGGAAATTCGGAAATTCGACAATTCGAAAATTCAGAAATTCGGAAATTCAGAAATTTGAAATGCGAATTTTCAGATTTCCAAATTCCGAATTTCCGAATTTTCAAATTTCCGAAAAAAGCAAAAAAACGAATGAAACGAAAATGAACATATTTTTGTCAGTGCACATGACTAGTTTTAATTAAAATCATCTGATCCTCCATCACCATAGACTTAATTTTCTGGTGCTGCAGGGGCTAATGCAAGCCGAAGGACCTGTCATATGTACTTGTCAAGAGTGCTGACCATGCCCGCCCTTTCCGCCCCCCCTCCTCCATTCATAGAAGCTGTACTATACTTCCATCAAGGAACAATGATCTATGAATAGAGGAAGGGTGGATGAATGAAAGGTCCACCTCCTCCATTCATAGATTGTGTTTCATTGATGAAAGCTAAAATACAGCTTATACAAATAGAGAAGGGGACAGAAAGGATGGCCACGATCAGCACTCTTGACAAATACATATGACGGGCCTCCCTGGTTCATATTAACCCCCATGGTATGGGGGTGGAGGGGATGGGGCAGAGAACTTTGGATTTCACTAAAAGCAGCAGCCAGCAGCACACACAATTCTCATTTAATGTAGCCTTTACTGCTCGGTTATCACTGCATGTGAACACTGGCACTCTGTCTTTATCTACAATTTGAAGTAAAACTCCAGCCATCATCCAATCATGTTTAAGCATTTTTTTTTTTTAACTTTCTTGACCATGATTGGGTATTCTTTGAAAAAGTGAAATGTCACATTCACTAAGCTCTGGTGTAAGTTCACATGCAAAGTGCAACTTCCCTTGCAAAATGAACAGGCTATTTGCCTTTAGTAAATCAACACCTATGTGTACAAGAAGCAATTGGGTTTGAGGCTAAAGTGGACTTTAATAGTACCATAATACTTGGGATACACACATGTACATAAAACAAGATACATTTTTATTGCATTTTACGAAGTATTAAAACTTACAATTTTAAAACTCTGTCAATTCAAAACATAGAGGGTACAACTGAGAGAAGTAGTGATACCAGTTCACCCTGTAGCAATCATATTGGCATGCTCGACATGTTTCGCGGATATTACCCCGCTTCTTCAGGAGCTTTATTTGCATATATATAATTATTATAGGACAGAGGTCGTATATAATACTACAAGGTAGAAAAAGGAAAAATAACATATTAATCATCATAATAGCAAGAAAACACATTTAAGGCCATTAGGATGACCAAATATAATAGGATGGTCATCCTAATGGCCTTAAATGTGTTTTTCTTGCTATTATGATGATTAATATGTACAGGGTGAGCTGGTATCGCTACTTCTCTCAGTTTTTGTCAGGGCTGGGCTTAGCCCTTCCTTCTCTGAGCTGGCCGCTCAGCTGTCGGCTAATTGCCAGGTCCTTTCTCTCCACAGTGACTCAGCTGTTAATGATATCCTGCTCGTCAGTCCTGCCTACTTTAAGGCGTCCAGCTCACTTCATCACTGCCTTCGCCTTTGGTCACATCTCAAAGACTTTCTCCTGCGTTCCTTTTGAAGACTTGCTTGGCTGACATCCCTTCTGGCTGCTGATTCTGCTTGCTGTACTACTATGTTGATCTCTGGTTCTCTGACATTTGCATTGGCTGACTACCCGATCTGGTTACTGAACTCTGGCTATTGACTACGCTTACTCCGTTTACCTTTTTATTATTATTAAACTAGTGTGATTAACTGTACTTCTGCGTCGGTCTGATTCATGGTTTCTGACAGTTGTACCCTTTATGTTTTGAATTGACAGAGTTTTAAAATTGTATGTTTTAAATATGTTGTAAAACACATCTACATGTGTGTATCCCAAGTTTTATGGTACCATTAAAGTCCACTTTAGCCTCAAACCCAATTGCTTCTATATCTATATAGGACAAAGGTACCCCTCTTTTTTCAGTATTACACTTTTGGCAGTCCATTATTTAACTATGTGTACAAGGCCTTAAAGGATAAGTTCACCTTTTGTACCATGTTATATATCACACCCATATTCAGGATGTAACATGTAACATGTTACAGATCCACCAGCCTCCTCCGCACCTCTCCCCCAATTCCCTGTTGTTGGCTTGTAGTTCTCAATGAACTACCATGGAAGTTCATTGAGACTTCCTGACATTCAGTAACTGCCTGCCCATATTGGAAGTACAGGCAGACAGCTACAAAGACAGTCTGCAGGACCCTGGCATTACACCCGTGATCTGCAGATCATGGATGCAATGCTTTACAGGCTCCCAACAAAATAATAAATGCATATTTTTTTACCTGCAAAAAATTGTGCATTTATTATTTATTTTTGTAAAGGTGAACTTATTCTTTAAGCAGGGCCTTCCTGAGATTACCTGTAATTTGACTTGATGTTCTGGGCAGACTTTTGAGAAAAGCAGTGAGCTATTTACAGTAAAAGGGCATGGAGGTGAGAATTCTGAGAAATCTCAACTTCAGTCTTATGCCCCGTACACACGATCGGACTTTCCGACAACAAAACTGTGGAAGGTTGTTGGCTCCAACTTGTCTTGCATACACACGGTCACAAAAATCTTGCCCAACAATCATGACTAAGGCCTTATAGGCTGAAACGCGTCAACTGTTTTCATTTGCATTTGGTCACTGTGGCTTGTCAATAAATATTACACTTTTTAAGAGCAATCACCGGAGTGCGGATCATCTTTTCCTCATTTCCCTACTCAGCCAGCGACTGTGGATCGAGCACCCGGGATCTCTGCTTTCTATGTGATGCATGGGTAGTAGCACTGACTTTTTTGTTTATAATTATGAATGTAGTGACATACTAGACGTACTACGTGGTTTTTCAGCTCTTTAGCGCCACCCTGTGCGCTCCTTCTGCTAATTTCGTGTTAGTAGAAGTTTGGTGAGTGTTAATTCGCGCTTTTCTTTTTGCGTTTTTAATTTAGCGCTATTATTATTTTTATTATTCTTGATATCACTAGAAAAAAAAAGCCTTTGAAAATTTGTTTGCAACAACTCCATCAGTATCACCAGCAAAGCAGCTTCATTATTATCCCATTAAAGAAGAAGAGAATTGTGCGCTGCATTTGGAGATTTCATAATTTGCAGCGTCACGAGTGTTAATTCTCCATTATGAACGCTAGTTTACAAGACCGGCCGCTTCTGCTTCTGAGCATGCGTGGACTTTTGTCCGATGGACTTGTGTACACATGTTCAGACAATCCGACAACAAACATTTGTTGGTGGAAAATTTGAAAACCTGCTAGCCAACATTTGTTGGCGGAAAGTCTGACAACAAATGTCTGATGGAGAGTAATCGCGATCGGACTTTCTGCCAACAAGCTCACATCCAATATTGGTTGACGGAAAATCCGGTCGTGTGTACACGGCATAAGGACTGTTACAAAGAAAAGCAAAGTAATTGTTTTGGCAGTTTGCAGATTGACAGTAGTGCTTAAAATGAAACTACAAAGTGGCTTGTGTAGCAATTACAAAGTGTTATACCAATTTTGGAATTAAATTTGAATTTTTCTTTAAAGAGTAATTCTAGGTAACTTGTGAAATCCATTACATGAGCCATGATGATGCCATTTATCAAAAACTGCTAGTATACTGCTTTCACAAGTTCACTCAATTTACATTCATTTGAGTTTTCTCTAATGCCCTGTACACACGACCGGTTTTCCCGTCGGAATAAACTCTGAAGGCTTTTCAGACGGAGTTCCGACGGAACTCCTCTCAAGCGGTCTTGCATACACACGGTCACACCAAATTCCGACCGTCCAGAACGCGGTGACGTACAGCACGTACGACGGGACTAGAAAACGGAAGTTCAATAGCCAGTAGCCAATAGCTTCCGTCTCATACTTGCTTCAGAGCATGCGTCGTTTTTGGTACGCCGGAACAGCATACAGACGATCGGTTTTCCCGATAGGAATTGGTTCAGTCGGAAAAATTTAGAACCTGTTCTCTTTCTAGGTCCGTCAGAATTTTCGACATGAGAAGTCCGATGGGGCATACACACAATCAGAAAATACGATGAAAAGCTCCCGTCTGACTTTTTCTGTCGGACATTCCGCTCGTGTGTACGCGGCATAATTTGTTTCATTCACAAGCACACACCGCTCAATAAAGGGTCAGTAGGAGTATACTTCCTAAATTCTGTTCTTTGTACCTTTCCTTTTTCTGCATCAACAATCGCATTCAAACTTTAAGGCAGGCCTGAGTCTAATTGGTGTCTGTAAGAAATATTTTAGTACTGGATTATTATTATTTTTTTTTTTCATTTGGGTTTCTGAATGTGATATGGATCACGAAAACTGCGGTGTGTGTTCCAGCATGTGCGCAGGTATGTTCCAGTATCACAAGATCACTGGGGCACTATAGTATTGAGCAGTTAGACTATGCTCCCAGTTTCTCAATATTCCATTTTTCAAATTTGGCTGAAACTGTCTAAACTTCCATTTGCAAAGCTCCATCTGCTCCTGTGGAATTTCAAGGTGTCTACAGCTAGGAGAAACAATCTCACCCGATGCACCCTTTTTGTCTGTCAGGAGCCCAACAGGGGCATTCATATAAGATGCCCAAACAAATACTGCATGGCACCTTTTAAGTTAAAGGAGCAGACAGCTCTACTGTGAGGTGCTCCTTGACTGGCACATTCCCAAGTGCAGTTAGCTCAGCATTCCTACAGGAAAACCCAAAACGTTGTTTCTTGGGTATTATCCACAGCTCTTTCCTCTAGGGACATAGAATAAACCACAAGCAATGTAACTAAACAAGGCATACATGCCATAAAACTATAATATATATTAAACCGCAACTGCTATCTCAGTACGTATTGGTCTTGCACTTCCTCTTTTGATCTCCAGAGAACAGTCCTAAAGAACCCCAAACTGCCTCAGAAAAGTATTCTCCACACATTCTTGCTTAAGAGACTTTCAGAGCCTTAGCTTTCTAAGACTAGGCCTTGACATTGCGTCCATAAAACTCTAAACAGGGGTGAAGGCAAGACAAAGCTCTTTATCTACAAGGTGGGTGGTTGAGGGTCAGGTGCCACTCCTTACGGGAGATGGTTACAGATTGCTCTTGTTGCACCAGCCCAGGACCATAGGCAACAACCATTAGAATGTGGAATATCACCACCAAAATAAATATTTTAATCCTATGGAAAATCCCATTTTAGAATAAGGTGGTTTCTATTTCTACACTGCTTGCTGTATAATTCTTAGTCTTTCCTGCGGGATACCTCAATGAAGTTACTAAAATCATCCAAATATCTTGCAAGAGCGATTAAAAAGGCAACTTTAGTTGTACTGAAGCCATTTCTGAAAATCTCCAAGTTATAATGTAGCCATGGTCACCCTTCTAAATGAAGCTATGAATATAAAAGTTCTGAGTGAAACAAGCAACCAAGAGCTGCACTATATAGGAACCAGCACTAGTTAAGTGCTCCTTATCCACTGATCCAGTAGTTCAGCTGTGTTTGGCTGCACTGTTTGTTTCTGTATCAAAGTTCACATCAGCAACCTGAGACTGACATTCATGACCCCCCAATCTTTAGGGTAATCTTCTCAGCACGCTTCACTAGTGGATGCTGCCCGTTGAGGAGCAAACTGAGCTGCACATGTTGAGCGTGGAACTTTCAGGTTCATTTTCAATGTCTGCCTCAGCTTCACCTTCTGCTTCTGCCTCATCTGTAGAATCCAGGCCTGATCGAGATCCCATTTCTGCAGCCTTCTTTAGCCTAGCCAAAAAGATAACAATAGAATTCACGTGAGTGAAGGATTATGTGTCTACTTGCCCCAACCAATCATATTTAGCAAAAAAGCCATGCACACAATGTTCCAGAGATGTCTGCTCTAGCATCAGCCAGGTATAGTCAATGACAGGAGAGACATTGTAATATATGGGTTTATACATACAGTGCCTTGAAATAGTATTCATACCCCTTGAAGTTTTCCACATTTTGTTATGTTACAACCAAAAACATAAATCTATTTTGAGAGATTTTACGTGATAGACCAACACAAAGTGAACCATAATGTGAAGTGGAAGGAAAATAATAAATCGTTTTCAATTTTTTTTACAAATGAATATCTGAAAAGTGTGGCGTGCATTTATATTCAGCCCCCTTTACTGTGATACCCCTAACTACAATCTAGTGGAACCAATTGCCTTCAGAAGTCACCTAATTAGTAAATAGAGTCCACCTGTGTTTAATTTAATCTCAGTATATATACAGCTGTTCTGTGAAGCCCTCAGAGGTTTGTTAGATAACCTTAGGGAACAAACAGCATCATGAAGGCCAAGGAACACACCAGACAGGTCAGGGATACAGTTGTGGAGAAGTTTAAAGCAGGGTTATGTTATAAAAAAATATCCCAAGCTTTGATCATCTCACAGAGCTCTGCTCAATCCATCATCCGAAAATGAAAAGAGTATGGCACAACTGCAAACCTACCAAGACATGGCCGTCCACCTAAACTGATAGGCTGAGCAAGGACAGCATTAATCAGAGAAGCAGCCAAGAGGCCCATGGTAACTCTGGAGGAGCTGCAGAGATCCACAGCTCAGGTGGGAGAATCTGTCCACAGGACAACTAGTAGTCGTGCTCTCCACAAATCTGGTCTTTATGGAAGAGTGGCAAGAAGAAAGCCATTGTTGAAAGGAAGCCATAAGAAGTCCCATTTGCAGTTTGCGAGAGGCCAAGTGGGGGACACAGCAAACATGTGGAAGAAGGTGCTCTGCTCAGATGAGACCAAAATTGAACTTTTGGCCTCAAAAGACTTGAGACTGGGGCGGAGGTTTACTTTCCATCAAGACAACGACCCTAAACATACAGCCAGAGCTACAATGGAATGGTTTAGATCAAAGCATATTTATGTGTTAGAATGGCCCAAAGTCCAGACCTAAATCCCATTGAGAATCTGTGGCAAGACTTGAAAATTGCTGTTCACAGACACTCTCCATCCAATCTGACAGAGTTTGAGCTATTTTGCAAAGAAGAATAGGCAAAAATTTCACTCTCTAGATGTGCAAAGCTGGTAGAGACATCCCCAAAAAGATTTGCAGCTATAATTGCAGCAAAAGGTGGGTCTACAAAGTTTTGATATAGGGGGCTGAATACAAATGAACGCCGCACTTTTCAGATATTTATTTGTAAAAAAATGTGAAAACCATTTATTATTTTCCTTCCACTTCACAATTATGTGCCACTTTGTGTTGGTCTGTCACATAAAATCCCAATAAAATCTATTTACGTTTTTGGTAATAAAATGACAAAACCTTACTCTTTCATGAATGGCATGCCCCAAAAGTGGTCACTGGATCCCTTCTCATATACAGGTCTCAGAAGCAAAAACACATGAGAGCGTGAGACTTGAGGCTTGCTGAGGTGTGAGAGGAAGAGAGATAGAGCAATCCATTAATGCGGAATTTGTCATCTTTTAGATGCTGATTTTGACCTCTTGAGTTGTGGTGTCTAAGAATTTGGTAAGCGCCATTATAATGACTTGGCTGGTGCACAGCCACTGCATGAAGATTTTGCATACATTTGGTGGAGTATAAGTATGCAGCATTAGTGGCAGCTCCGTTGAGAGCGAAGCAGTCTCTGGAAGAACAATGGGAGAAAAGCAAGGTGTGCCAAAAACTAAGTGCAGAAGATGCAACGAATGGTATATTTAATTAGAATCAGCCAAATGGCTACTCACACTTATATAACCCTTTCATGACTAAGCCTATTTTTGAAATTTGGTGTTTACAAGTTAAAATCCGTATTTTTTGCTAGAAAATTACTTAGAACCCCCAAACATTATATATATATTTTTTAGAAGAGAATCTAGAGAATAAAATGGCAATTGTTGCAATATTTTTTAGCACACGGTATTTGTGCAGCGGTGTTTTAAACGCAAATTTTTGGAAAAGTGACACTTTCATGAATTTTAAAAAATCCAAACAGTAAAGTTACCCCAATTTTTTTGTATAATGTGAAAGATAATGTTACGCCGAGTAAATACATACCAAACATGTCACCCTTTATAATTGCACGCACTCGTGGAATGGCGACGAACTACGGTACCTATGAATTTCCATAGGCGACGCTTTAAAAATTTTTTACGGTTACCAGGTTTGAGCTACAGAGGAGGTCTAGGGCTAGAATTATTGCTCTCGCTCTGATGATCGCGGCAATACCTCACATGTGTGGTTTGAACACCGTTTACATATGCGGGCGCGACTTCCGTATGCGTTTTCTTCGCTGCGCGAGCTCACGGGGACAGGGGCACTTTAAAATTTTTTTTTTTTTTTTTTTTATTTTATTTATTTTTGTACTTTTATAAATTGTGTTTTAAAATGTTTTATTTTTTTTTACTTTTATTGCTGTCACAAGCAATGTAAACATCCCTTGTGACAGTAATAGGTGGTGACAGGTACTCTTTATGGAGGGATCGGGGGTCTAAAAGACCCCCCATCCCTCCTTTACACTTCAAAGTATTCAGATCGCCGAAAACGGCGATTCTGAATACTGTGTACTTTTTTAAATTCGGCGCCATTGGCAGCCGAGTAAACGGGAAGTGACGTCATGACGTCGCTTCCGCGTTTTCAACAAGAAGGCTGGAACGAAGCCGCTCGCAGCTTCGTTCCAGCCCGCCCCCAACCACCGAAGGCAGCCGAACGGACACCGGGACTCCCGATTGCACGGGAGGCCCGGTAACAGCGGCGGGAGGGGGGGGATGTCCCCTCCCGCTCCTCCGGTATAACAACCGAGCGGCTTTTAGCCGCATCGGTTGTTATATATGGGTAGCCGATCGCCCGCTGAAAACAACGGTACCGGGATGATGCCTGCAGCTGCGGGCATCATCCCGGTATAACCCCGGAAAGCCGAGTACGCATATGTGCGTACGGTCGGCGGGAAGGGGATAAAGATCAATAGGCATATAACAGCATAACACTGTGGTCACTCATCGGGTCCGTGGTGGATGGTGGTGTGTAGATGTTCTCACAAGAGGGGTGGAGAGGAACAACCGGCCAGAGATCCGTCTCGTCATCTCGGAACCAGTATGGAACGCACTCGGAGTCGCATGAGAAGTGACGTCAGAACATGAAGATAACGTTTCAAAGCATCCGCTTCTTCATCAGTTTAAAATGGCTGGTTCCGACATGACGAGACAGATGTCCAGCCGATTGTTCCTCTCCTCTCGTGATAACATCTACACATCACCATCAACCGGGGACCCACTGAGTAACCACAGTATTATGCTGTTATATGCCTATTGATCTTTATATAAGTGTGAGTAGCCATTTGACTGATTTTAATTAAATACACCATTCATTGCATCTTCTGCTGCACTTAGTTTTTGGCGCACCTTGCTTTTCTCCCATTGTCTTCCTGAAGACTCCTGGGATATGTGACATCATTGATCTAGGCCTGGAGACCAGGAAGTAACTGAAGAAATTTAAATAATAAGTTTCATACCAGTAAATATGATATACTTTTCTATCTATTTACTAATGCTTGCAGCATGAGGATTAAAAAGAGTCAGTGTTCACTGAGAGAGTCAAGTTCTGCTTTAAAAGAGAAGTTTGCATCTGTTCCTCGTCGGCTCTAATGCCCCGTACACACGATCAGATTTTCCGACGGAAAATGTTCGAGCGGAGCTTGTTGTCGGAAATTCCAACCGTGTGTGAGCTCCATCGGACTTTTTCCATCGGAATTTCCGTCACACAAAATTTGAGAGCTGGTTCTCAAATTTTCCGACAACGAAATCCATTGTCGTAAATTCCAATCGTGTGTACACAATTTCCGACGCACAACGTTCCGCGCATGCTCGGAATCAAGCAGAAGAGCCGCACTGGATATTGAACTTCATTTTTCTCCGCTCGTCGTACGTGTTGTACGTCACCGCGTTCTTGACGTTCGGAATTTCCGACAAGATTTGTGTGACTGTGTGTATGCAAGACAAGTTTGAGCCATCATCCGTCGGAAAAAATCCATAGATTTTGTTGTCAGAATGTCCGATTGTGTGTACGAGACATTAGGGTGAGAACCAAACAATCAAACACAGGTGACCACTCGGTTCTCAGACCACCGTCAGCAGAGAGCTGGTGACTGTCAGTCACCCCTGTCTGCTCTGCCACCCTCCCCCCCATGCTCACTGGAGCGCTGGGCTGCGAAGGGGCAGGGGCTGCCGGCTCAGCCTCTCAGCACCTCGCTGAGAGGCTGAGCCGCGTGGCGGTTGTGGGTGGATCCCAACCATAGTGTCTCAATCTTTCCCCAGCCTGGACCGGCTCTGTTGACTTCAGCCCCCTGTCTGCTGAAAACAGGTCACAGGAGTGCAGAACTCAGTGGATTGTTCCAAGCAAGGTCTGTTGTGTTTCTAAATGCATAAACTATAAACGGCTATTAATGTGTATAAGAAATAACACCGTAGAATGTTGATTCAGGAGTAGCCGATAGCCTTAGGTGACCAGAAAGGATTTTTTTTTATGCTACAGCAAATTAGATTCATTGGATAGCTTTAAAATGTTTTTTTTTTACCTTCCTCTGGATAAACTGCAGGCTTACGGTTCTGACGATGTAAGGTTTTAAATTTGTTTTTCTTTTGGTTGAACTCAATGGACAACAGAATAATTTTGTAACTATTTAAGAATCATTTTCTGGAAATTTCTACCTCTGGAGTTATTGTCTCTTCTATATCTAGAACCTGCCATAGCTTGATGTGTGCACATTTTCATTATCGCAACCTAATTACTACAATGCTGACTCAGAGCTCTAAAGCAAGCTTTAGTCTGTCCTGATGATATTATTAACATGTGATGGTTGCCAGTACCGGAAAACAAGATTAAATTACCTGGAAACATGATTTTATTACCACAAAGCCTTATTCTATTACCAGGCTATTAGGGGGAGAAAGTGCCAGACAGAGCTGGATACTGATCCCTTTCTAGCACAACATACAGGAGTGAACTGTGTGTTCTACAAGAAGGAAAGCTCTGGCTTTTCCAATAAGAGGAAGGGCATTGTGCAAAGGGCATTAACCCATAGGACGTAGACTGGGTGCAGATCACTAAGATAGAGGAAGTCTGGTACAAGCCTATTTAATCTTAAACCTGCCCCCACCCCCATACCAACTAGCCTGTAGAGCATGGATCTCCAAACTTTAGAAACAGAGGGGCAGTTTACTGTCCTTCAGACGTTAGGGGGACCGGACTGTGACCATTGGGGGTAAAAATTGTCCAAAATTCAGTCCAAAAAATTGTCAAAATTTAGTCCAAAAAAGCATCGGTGAAAATGAACAGTGAAACTTTGGAATTAGGGGGAGGAAAAGTGCCTCATCGTTGGTGTCATTGGGAGGATTAGTGCCCCATTGTTGGTGTCATTGGGAGAAATAGTGCCCTATCACCGGTGTCAGTGGGAGGAATAGTGCCCCATTGTTGGTGTCAATGGGAGGAATAGTGCTCCACCGTTGGCGTCAATGGGAGGAATAGTGCTCCACCGTTTGCGTCAATGGGAGGAATAATGTCCCGTCGTTGATATCAGTAACAGGAATTATGCCCCATTGTTGGTGTCAGTGGGAGGAATAGTGTCTTGTATCATTAGGAGGAAAAGTGCCTCAAGGGCCGAATAAAAGCAAACAAAGTGCTGCATTCGGGCCCAAGGGCCACAGTTTGGAGACCAGTGCTGCAGAGGAAAGATGTGTATACTTAGCTAATCTAAAGGCACTCCAGGCATGTGATTAGCTCCCAGCATCGGGTTCAAGTAAGAGGAGAGATCGCCAACAACTACTGCAATGCCTCGGTGGCGACATCACCCATGGGCTTACTATGGGTCATCCCTTGTTGGCTGTCCCGCCTCTTACCTAAAGCCAATGTTGGGAGCCGATCAAGTGACCGGACCGGAGCGCCCTTAGAATAGGTAAGTATTCATATATGTCCCCTACATAGGTGTGCGCAGCCTATTGCATTAGGGTGTGCACCCTTAAGCTCAAACACACATGCGTGTGCGGGTGTCTACATATTTATGACCCCGACACATTAATCTCCCTGCCGACACAGTGAAAGAGAAGAGCATAAACACTTCTCTTATGGCAGAGCCGGTAAGAGGGAGATCTTTCCCCTGTTTCTGCTGCTACACAGAGCGATAACACTAATATGCACGGGGTGATTAGGGTGTGCCTGGGCACCCCCGGCACACCCTGTGCGCACGCCTATGGTCCCCTACAGGGTAGTTAGTATAGGCCTTAGAATTAGGGTGGGAGCATTTTTATGTTTAGACCAGACTTCCACTTTAATAGCTTAGTGATCTGCAATCAGTCGACTTGCTATGGGTTTAGGCCTGGTTCACGCCTATGTAGGTGCATTTTGCATTTTTCGATACACATTTTTGATTTATTGAAGTCTATAGAGCCAAAAACCAGAAAAAAAGTCCCTGGCCCAGTCCATAAAATGCACAGATGTGAACTACATCCATAGGAAACAATGTTAAATAGACCGTAGTGTGTTTCTGCAAAACTGAAAACGCACTAAAAATTCATAGGTGTGAACCAGGCCTTATGGGATTTCCACTTTAACGCTGCTTGGCTGTGATGGATCACAGCATTTTGCTCTTTGTTTAACTGAATAAGCATTTAATTTTTGGCAAAATGTGATTGGGAAAACAAAGTCTGAAAATGAATTATTTAATTATTTTTTTATTCAAGTTAAAATCTTAAACTATATATCAAAATATATATAAATATAGCAAAACATTTATATATAGAAGCTTTTTAGGCCTTAGATGTGGTGGCTAGATTAGTTTTAAAGGTCTTTGTCCTTTATTTTGACTTGCTGATCCTGTCAGTAACACACTTTCTGTGCTAGGGTGATAACTCTTATTTCCTTTACTATATATACGAGCAGTGTTGTCATCCTAATGGCGCATACACACGGGCGGACTTTTCGACGGACTAGGTCTGGCGGACTTTTCAATGGACTTTCCGACGGACTTTCCGAATGAACGGACTTGCCTACACACGATCAACCAAAGTCCGACGGATTCGTACATGATGACCTACGACCGGACTAAAACAAGGAAGTTGATAGCCAGTAGCCAATAGCTGCCCTAGCGTCGGTTTTTGTCCGTCGAACTAGCATACAGACGAGCGGACTTTTCGACCGGACTCGAGTCCGTCGGAAAGATTTGAAACATGTTTCATTTCTAGGTCCGTCAAACTTTTGGGAAAAAAAGTCCGCTGGAGCCCACATACGATCGAATTATCCGACGGACTTCAGTCCGCCGGACCAAGTATGCCGTAAAGTCCGCTCGTGTGTACGCGGCATAGGACATCCTAGGACAGAAAGTGCGTTAAGACTGTAGAACACCTTTCTTGTTCTTGCTTCAAATTCCATAACATAGAGGATAAGAATTCTCTAGTCTACAGAGGTAAATTGAGCAGGGCTGACAACACTTGAGATTTGAAGCTCATTGCAAGCTCACTGGATTTCTGGCAGGATCAATGGGTATTATTTGCATTCATTAGCAGATATAACAACATGCTTTCAAAGTCATATTTAAAAGACCAAGTAAGCAAATAAGATACGCTCATTGTGAGGGTTCACATATACTTTAAATATTTTAGTGAACTATTGTATTGGCAAACTCAACTTCCTTACATCATTTTTAGTTGGTTGGTATGATGATAGTGAGGCCTGAGGAACTCCACACCGTGGGGAGAGAATGGAGGAGTGGTACTAAACAGTGTGCCACTCTAATGCCGCGTACACACGGTCGGAATTTCCGACAGAAAAAGTCCGATGGGAGCTTTTCATCGTATATTCCGACCGGTGTGTATGCCCCATCTGACTTTTTACGTCGATAATTCAGATGGACTTAGATAGAGAACATGTTCTATATTTTTCCGACGGAACCAATTCCTATCGGGAAAACCGCTCGTCTGTATGCTGTTCCGACGTACCAAAAATGACGCATGCTCTGAAGCAAGTACGAGACGTCGTACGTGTTGTCTCGTCATACACGTTGTAGGTCACCGCGTTCTTGACGGTCAGAATTGGGTGTGACCGTGTGTAGGCAAGACAGCTTGAGCGGAATTCCGTCGGAAAAAACCTTCAGAGTTTATTCCGACGGTAAAACCGGTCGTGTGTACAGGGCATAACTTTCCCCAGGGCCAGATCTAGCTTATTTGATCTGGAGGTGCAGGAGAAAAAAAAAGTCAGAGGGCATAATGACATCACTGACAGTCTGTCACATGAGCTATGACCCAGAAGAAACACCTGACAGGTGGAGCAGAGGCAATGCCACTATGTATTAAGCTATCATTGGATTAAGATGATTAAACAGAACCTGTGCTCCCTTATATCAGGTGTCCTTACCATAATCTCTTCTTACATCAGGAGTCCTTATAGGAGTCCCCCTTTACATCAGGATCCCTCATCAGAGTGCCCCCTTACATCAGATGTGAGAGGAGTGCCCCTAACATCAATTGCCCTCTTAGAGCGCCCTTTACATCAACTGTCCCTATCAGAGTGCCCCTTACATCAACTGTCCCTATCAGAGTGCCCCTTACATCAACTGTCCTTATCAGAGTGCCCCTTACTTGCTCATTCATGTCTTTATGGACCTTGCTTTGTGCACTGGTGAGCAGTCATGTTGCAACAGGAAGGGGCCATCCTCAAACTGTTCCCACAAAGTTGGGAGCATGAAATTGTCAAAAATGTCTTGGTATGCTGACACCTTAAGAGTTTCCCTCACTGGAACTAAGGGGCCAAGCCCAACCCCTGAAAAATAACCCCACACCAAAACCCTTCCCCCCACCAAATGATTTGGACCAGTGCACAAAGCAAGGTCCCTAAAGACACGGATGAGCGAGTTTAGGGTGGAGGAACTTGACTGGCCTGTACAGAGTCCTGACTTCAACCCGATAGAACACCTTTGGGATAAATTAGAACAGAGACTGCGAGCCAGTCCTTCTCTTGTGTCTAACCTCACAAATGCGCTCATGTCAAATATTTCCATAGACACACTCCTAAACCTTGTGGGCGGCCTTCCCAGAAGAGTTGAAGTTGTCATAGCTACAACAGGTGGGCCAACTCAATGTTGAACCCTACGGAGTAAGACTGGGCTGCCATTAAAGTTCATGTGCGTTTAAAGGCAGGAGTCCCAATACTTTTGGCAATATAGTGTATGTTGACCTAAAACTGGACTCCTAGAAGCAATTTTAGTCCATATTCCATAACTCCCATGGTTATGGAGTTATCTGCCTAAAAAGTGGCTACACTAAGGTATAAGAAGTTACCAATCAGTTTAATACCAAATACACCTAATTTACAAGGCTAATAAAAAGATTTGGAAGATGCTTTGAAGGTAAAAAATATTGTAAAGTAGTTTTGTACAGAAAACAGTTTACTTACTTTTCACGATTGAAAATGACAAATTCTTGTTGAATGGCATCTAGACATTCCTGCAGGTAGTCATCCTGTTTTTAAAAAAAAAAAAAAATATGTACAATGTTTTTGAATACATTTTATTCAGGTTTTTATCGTTTACATTTTTGATTCACATTTAACAGGTATATATGAAACTATGGGCTTTATTTATAAGGCAGCCCGGATCGGTAAAAACGGGCAGCTGACTTGCGGTTTTACCGCCGCCCACCCAAACTGAACTGCACACGTGCCGGCTTCAAGAGTTGAAGGAAAGAGGGGAAACCCCTGGAAGTTGCACATCGCTGTTGTCCTACAGAGATAGATAGAGTGGCAACCTCAGCCTGGACTCCGACCAAGCCACGCCCCAATCCGTTTCACTCCGCCCCCCCAATATAGCACATCCTCATTGCCTGTCAAATGCTCTCTGAAAAGCAATCTGAATCCGAAAGTCTGAAAGAGCGCTAAAGGTTTTCAACTCAAGCTTTCTCCCATTTTTTAAATCACATTTAATATGAAAAATGTAAGAATTTTTGGAAAAAGTTGTGAGAAAAATGTTATATAAAGACTCTTGGGGCCCTTGGTGTTCCGTGTGTATTTCGGAATTTGTTCCTATGGGCTCGTCATGTAAACAAATGAGGGATTTACATCCACTTCCATCTGCGCCTCTTCAGGTCCGTATTTTTAAATGGAACAAGAATGCATCCTTTTCCATTTAGACCAGGGGTCGCAAACTGACGGCCCTTCAGCTGTTGCGGAACTCCAAGTCCCATCATGCCTAATGCCTGTGGGAGTCATGCTTGTAACTATGAGCCTTGCAAAGCCTCATAGGACTTGTAGTTTTGCAACAGCTGGAGGGCCACCAGTTTTAGACCCCAGATTTAGATGGATGCCGTCCATTTACATTTGTCCACTTCATGTAATTTTTTTTAGGCAACAATCATTTTTTGTTTATACTTTTACAGTGTCGTGAAAAAGTATTCACACCCCTTGAAATTTTCCACATTTTGTCATGTTACAACCAAAATCGTAAATGTATTTTATTGGGATTTTATGTGATAGACCAACACAAAGTGGCACATAATTGGGAAGTGGAAGGAAAATGATAAATGGTTTTTAACATTTTTTACAAATCAATATGTGAAAAGTGTGGGGTGCATTTGTATTCAGCCCCCCTGAGTCAATACTTTCACTGCAATTACAGCTGCAAGTCTTTTTGGGGATGTCTCCAGCAGCTTTGCACATCTAGAGAGTGACATTTTTGCCCATTCTCCTTTGCAAAATAGCTCAAGCTCTGTCATTTTGGATGGAGAGCGTCTGTGAACAGCAATTTTCAAGTCTTGTCACAGATTCTCAATTGGATTTAGGTCTGGACTTTGACTGGGCCATTCTAACACATGAATATGCTTTGATCTAAACCAGGGATATGCAATTAGCGGACCTCCAGCTGTTGCAGAACTACAAGTCCCATGAGGCATTGAAAGACTCTGACAGCAACAAGCATGACACCCAGAGGCAGAGGCATAATGGGACTTGTAGTTTTGCAACAGCTTGAGGTCCGCTAATTGCATATCCCTGATCTAAACCATTCCATTGTAGCTCTGGCTGTATGTTTAGGGTCGTTGGCCAGTTGGAAGGTGACCCTCCACCCTAGTCTCAAATATCTGCAGACTCTAACAGGTTTTCTTATAAGATTGCCCTGTATTTGGCTCCATCCATCTTCCCATCAACTCCACCGCCATGTTTCACGGTGGGGATGGTGTGTTCAGGGTGATGTGCATTGTTAGTTTTCTGCCACACATAGCGTTTTGCTTTTAGGCCAAAAAGTTCAATTTTGGTCTCATCTGACCAGAGCACCTTCTTCCACGTGTTTGCTGTGTCCCCCACATTAGTTCTCACAAACTGCAAACGGGGCAAAAAACATGACTGAACTGATGACACCCATGTAAAAGACTCCAAGGATTACCTTTGTTCTCTGCTCAGTAATAATCTTCATTACTGGCCATAGCCACTGTCCTTACTTCATAATTCAAAGCCCATGCATTCTGTTGTTACCGTGGACTATGAGTATACTATGTGAATAATAAACATGCAAGACTTACAGACTGTGAACCGTCTTTACTGTTATCCCTGGACTTGTTCTTGGCCAGCCTTTTCTTCTTTTTATGTAGCGGTCTTGATTCTAAGATCATCTCTTCAAGTTCAAATGTGGGATCACAGTGCAGACGACCTTTCTACAGAGATAAAGAAACTCATAGAAGAGGGCTGAAGATGATCAGAAAACTACAGATTTTTATGTCTGTTTTGTTATATCAGTAATAGAATAACCATCAGATAAGCCACCCAGATGGAAGTATTTAAAGAGTAAAATAGATAGCTCCAGAGTGGAGTTTGAGTCCCCTTAAAGGTCTTTACTTCCCCTTTGGGCCTGGCGCGCCAGTGCAAAACGCGTTAACCTAGCCTAAGGCTTCAGTCACACTTATGCGACTTGTTACGCAACTTTGAGTTGCATGACAAGTCGCGTAAGTGTGACTGAAGCCTTAGGCTAGGTTGACAAGTCTTTCCCCATGAAAAACTTTTGTGGATACTCCTGTGCTACCAAATTAATAGCAGCGCTGCACTTTCTACATTATTAAAGTCGTTCCCGATGTTTTCGAATGAGAACCAATCATATACAGTAGGGAGAACAAGTATTTGATACACTGCCAATTTCGCAGATTTTTTAACTTAAAAAAGCATGTAGAGGTATCTAATTTTTATCATAGGTACTCTTCAACTGTGAGAGACGGAATCTAAAACAAAAACCCAGAAAATCACATTGTATGATTTTTAAGTAATTAATTTGTATTTTATTGCATGACATAAGTATTTGATACATCAGAAAAGCAGAACCTAATATTTGGTACAGAAACCTTTGTTTGCAATTACAGAGATCATACGTTTCCTGTAGTTCTTGACCAGGTTTGCACACACTGCAGCAGGGATTTTGGCCCATTCCTCCATACAGACCTTCTCCAGTTACTTCAGGTTTCGGTGCTGTCACTGGGCAATACGGACTTTCAGCTCCATCCAAAGATTTTCTATTGGGTTCAGGTCTGGAGACTGGCTAGGCCACTCCAGGTCCTTGAGATGCTTCTTACGGAGCCACTCCTTAGTTGCCCTGGCTGTGTATTTTGGATCTTTGTCATGCTGGAAGACCCAGCCACGACCCATCTTCAATGCTCTTACTGAGGGAAGGAGGTTGTTGGCAAAGATCTCGCGATACATGGCCCCCATCCATCCTCCCCTCAATACGGTGCAGTCGTCCTGTCCCCTTTGCAGAAAAGCAGCCCCAAAGAATGATGTTTCCACCTTTATGCTTCACGGTTGGGATGGTGTTCTTGGGGTTGTACTCATCCTTCTTCGGCGAATTTAGACCAAAAAGCTCTATTTTTGACTCATCAGACCACATTAACTTCTCCCATTCCTACTCTGGATCATCAAGATTGTCATTGGCAAACTTCGGACGGGCCTAGACAAGCGCTGGCTTGAGCAGGGGGACCTTGCGTGCGCTGCAGGATTTTAATCCATGACGGCGTAGTGTGTTACTAATGGTTTTCTTTGAGACTGTGGTCCCGGCTCTCTTCAGGTCATTGACCAGGTCCTGCCATGTAGTTCTGGGCTGATCCCTCACCTTCCTCATGATCATTGATGCCCCAGGAGGAGAGACCTTGCATGGAGCCCCAGACCGAGGGAGATTGACCGTCATCTTGAACTTCTTCCATTTTCTAATAATTGCGCCAACAGTTGTTGCCTTCTCACCAAGCTGCTTGCCTATTGTCCTGTAGCCCATCCCAGCCTTGTGCAGGTCTACAATTTTATCCGTGATGTCCTTACACAGCTCTCTGGTCTTGGCCATTGTGGAAAGGTTGTAGTCTGTTTGATTGAGTGTGTGGACAGGTGTCTTTTATACAGGTAACGAGTTCAAACAGGTGCAGTTAATACAGGTAATGAGTGGACAGGAGGGCTTCTTAAAGAAAAAATAACAGGTCTGTGAGAGACGGAATTCTTACTGGTTGGTAGATGATCAAATATTTATGTCATGCAATAAAATGCAAATTAATTATTTAAAAATCATACAATGTGATTTTCTGGATTATTTTAGATTCCGTCCCTCACAGTTTAATGCCCCGTACACACGGTCGGATTTTCCGATGGAAAATGTCCGATCGGAGCGTGTTGTCGGAAATTCCGACCGTGTGTGGGCTCCATCGGACATTTTTCATCGGATTTTCCGACACACAAAGTTGGAGAGCAGGAGATAAAATTTTCCGACAACAAAATCCGTTGTCGGAAATTCCGATCGTGTGTACACAAATCCGACGGACAAAGTGCCACGCATGCTCAGAATAAATAAAGAGATGAAAGCTATTGGCCACTGCCCCGTTTATAGTCCCGACGTACGTGTTTTACGTCACCGCGTTTAGAACGATCAGATTTTCCGACAACTTTGTGCGACCGTGTGTATGCAAGACAAGTTTGAGCCAACATCCGTCGGAAAAAATCCTAGGATTTTGTTGTCGGAATGTCCGAACAAAGTCCGACCGTGTGTACGCCCTATAAGAGTACCTATGATAAAAATTACAGACCTCTACATGCTTTGTAAGTAAGAAAACCTGCAAAATCGGCAGTGTATTAAATACTTGTTTTCCCCACTGCATGTGCATCTTAAAGTTGCAGCGACAAAGTATCTCATGCACTACTTTGGTCCAACTTTCCATGCAATATGAGGGCCATAGACTTCAATGTTAACCTTTAAAAGTTGGATGAAAGTCGTACCTTAATGATATACAATGCAACAGTTGTCCATTATCACTGGTCAAAGCCAAAGTCGTATGCTTGTTGCACCCATCCAAAGTTGCATCAAAGTTGCACCAAAGTTGCACTCCAAAGTTGGCGCAACTTTGGAGTCATACAAGTGGGAATGGAGCCTTAGAAATGATTTAGGTTTTAATCACACTTGTGTGACTTGTCATGCAACTTTGGACATTAAAGCCACATTATAAGTCGTTCCCCATGTTTTCCAATGATAACCATTCATATATGTGCAACTTAAAGTTGCAGCAACTTCAAAGTAGTTCATGCACTACTTTGGTCTGACTTTCATGCAGCTTGAGGGCCATAGACTTCAATGTTAACCAGGGGCGGCCCGTCCATTAAGGGCACACTGGCGCCCCCCCCCCCCATCAATGCTCCTGGGGGTAATATCAATGGGGGGGGGGGTTGAAGCACCTGATTAGAGCCAGAGGCTCTAATAGGCTTCAAAATAGGGTGGGCTCGGGGTGCCAAGAATGCGAACTGAGCCAACCCACTTGTGTGAGAATAGCGAATGAATATTCGCTATTCTCACACTGAATCTCCTCTCTGCCAATCAGGAAGCGGGTCTGAGACCCGTTTTCCAATTGGCAGAAAGGAGAAGCGTTTGGAATGGCCGCTGAGGTGGAGGGAGGAGACGGAAGCTGCTCATAATGCCCTTCGCCCGTGATGCCCCCTGTCATGATGCCTACCGCTCATTATGCCCGCCGCCCGTGATGCCCACCGTCGTGATGCCTGCTGCTCGTGATGACCACCGCCGTGATGCCCGCGGAGGAGAGCAGGGGAAGCCGCCCATGATACCTGTCATGGATAAGTTAAGTGCTTCAACCTGCCGGGGATGGGGGGGTTGGCTGCAGGTGCACAAAAAGAAATTACAACCAGCCGCCACTGATGTTAACCCTCAGAAGTTGCATGAAAATCGTACCTGAATGTTACACAATGTAACTTGTGTAGAACAGTTGTCCATTATCACTGGTCAAAGCCAAAGTCAGATCCAAGTTGTGCCCATCCAAAGTTGCGTCAAAATTGCACCAAAGTTGCACTCCAAAGGCGGCACAACGTTGGAGAAGTACAAGTGTGAATGGAGCCTTAATTAAGACTGGAGTCACACAGGTCCAGCTGCAGTTAACAGTCTGGTGTCCTGTGCGTTTGTGTTCACCAGTTCAGGTGCGATTCAGGTAAGAATTTTTTCCTGAATTGGCATCTGAACCAGACCCAAAAAACACACTGCACCCTTTTCAAGTTCACATCACAGCCGCCCCGGACATGTGTGAACCGGCTTCATTGAAAAGCCGGTCACACTCACATGTTATGCAAATTGGATGCGGTGTAAAACGCATCCAATTTGCATATACGTGAACCCAGCCTAATGCCCCGTACACACGGTCGGACATTGATTGGACATTCCGACAACAAAATCCTAGGATTTTTTTCTGACTGATGTTGGCTCAAACTTGTCTTGCATACACACGGTCACACAAAGTTGTCGGAAAATCCGATCGTTCTGAACGCAGTGACGTAAAACACGTACGTTGGGACTATAAACAGGGCAGTGGCCAATAGCTTTCATCTCTTTATTTATTCTGAGCATGCGTGGCACTTTGTGCGTCGGATTTGTGTACACACGATCGGAAATTCCGACAACGGATTTTGTTGTCGGAAAATTTTATAGCAAGCTCTCAAACTTTGTGTGTCGGAAAATCCGATGGAAAATGTGTGATGGAGCCCACACACGGCCGGAATTTCCGACAACAAGGTCCTATCACACATTTTCCATCGGAAAATCCGACCGTATGTACAGGGCATAACACTCACAATTCCTGCCTCTTCTCCATCCTCTGTCTAGACAAGTGAAGAAGAAACAACAGTAGTGGTTCATATTAGCACGTAAGCACTGCATTCCTGGTTCCTTGTGCTACTTCCCACTCTCCCAGTCTGAGCTCTATTATATAGGGTAGTATAATGACTCATAGAAAGTCAAATTCAGCTATTTACACTTCCTGTATTATAAAATACATCTAATTGTGTATTAATAAATACAATGCTGCATCACCTTCTATCTTTTATATCTGCCTGCTGTTCATCTTTAGACACTTATCTACTCACCTTGCTCACATATAATTCATGTAACTGGTATAGCAAAGAGTATTCATAGAAAGAAATTACTTGCATTTGGAACAAAACCTGGTTCCACTTTCTTCTCCAGAATATCTTCCCAGACAACATCTGCTATATATGTTGATGTTTGAATATCAAGTAGGCAAGAGCAGCGATGTTCAGGGTTTACCGTCAAGAGCTGTAAAGATAAAAAAAATACATTTATTTTCAGACAGAGCTAAAAATTTGCCCTGGGAATCTGCTAAAACCCTCATACCCTTCTTTCACAACCTTTGAACCCTGAAGGAACCCTTGAAAAAATGTTCAGGTCTCAGAGAATCCCTGAAATAATTTTCATTACCCACCAGAGACCCGTACGTGGCTAGCCTTTAAGTGGTTATACCGGGATGATCTCGGTACCATTTTTTAGAGGCGATGGTCGGCTTTCTTGTAAAAGCAATCCTAGCGGCTAACTAGCCACTGGATTGCTTACAATACTCCATCCACTTCTGTGGAAATAGCCGCTGGATTGCTTTTACAAGCCGCCTTCCTGGGATCTCCCGTCTCACCGGGAGTCCTGATTCACCAGCCAGCGCTTCTGCCAGCTGACCGGAGAACCGAACAAAGACCGGATCGGCTTTGTTCGGCTCTCGGCTATGGTAACCTGTGGAGATGCACCAATACCATTTGTTTTACAATGAGTATGAGTACCGATACTTTTTTTTTAGTACCCGCTGATACCAATTACCGATACCTACCGGCAAATGTTTTGTTTACACTTCAGCTGACAGCAATAATACAAAGCATTAAAAAGTTATTTACAAATTTTTTTAATTTTTTTTTTTAATTTTGCGCTTATTTTATGTGAAACATGTAAATATATGTTAAAGGTGTCAAAATATGACATGTATGATATATTTGAAATATGACTATAATGAACAAAGCAAACAAAAAAGGTTTTAATTATTATTAGTTTATAAAAAAGAACAAATAAAAAAAACAGGAGAAAAATAATAATTAAAAGGAGAAGCAGAATAAGGAGTTAATTAAGGTTGATTAGAGCAAATTAAGTGTTAATAACGGGTTAAACAGAGAAACATTTGATTAAAAAAAAATCTCTTCATTCAGTAGATGAATAAACAGAAAGATACAAAGAGAAACAGTGTTTCTTTTTAATTATCTGTTTCAGCCAATGTTGTTAATAAATGTTGCCTGGCTGCTTTTTTTTTTGTGACAGCTCAAATTTCCAGGACTTCGTTACACTTCAGCTGTCAACAGGGGCATCCCACTGACAGCTGAATAAGCGGCCCCGCTCCTTAAAGTGATTGTAAAGGACTTTTACAAGAACCTGCTCTTCTGGGGTCCCCCGGCGGCTCTCGCGGCTCCTCCCTGCATCAGATAACCCCATAGGAGAAGCGCTCTCCCGGGGGATTACCATGGGGGCGCGCTCCCGAGTCCAGCATTTGGCGTTCATAGCCACCGAATGCAGGACTCGGCCCCTCCCCCCGGCGCTTGTGTCATTGGATTTGATTGACAGCAGCGGGAGCCAATGGCTGCGCTGCTATCAATCTATCCAATCAAGAGCCGAGAAGGCCCGGGCAGAGAGACGGTGCGTCCCCGTGGGTGGAGTTGGAGGGCTCAAGTAAGTAAAACAGGGGGGCTGGGGGGGCCGGCCACTGACAGTTTTTTTTTACCTTAATGCATAGGATGCATTAAAGTGAAAAAACACGAAGGTTTACAACCCCTTTAACAACCGATAATTGCCGGCTTTTTTTGTTTGTTTTTTTACATTTCAGCTGTCTGTGGGGGAATACCGCTAACAGCTTGAAGAACTGAGCCTGAAAATATAGGTTTCAGGTATCGGCGCATTTGCAAGAGTACTGATACTCATGCAAATGCTTAGTATCGGCATGGATACCGATACCGGTATCAGTATCAGTGCAACCCTAGTAACCTGGAAATGATGACCTGATATACTTCCGGTTTACCCCGATTTCAACAGCACCATTTTCAAAAATCAAAAGCATTCAAACACACCGATCTTGGTGTGTTGGAATGCTTTTAAGGGCTGAGGAGGGATTTGGGGTCTTATAGACCGCAGATCCCTCCATAAAGAGTACCTGTCACGTACCTATTGCTGTCACAAGGGATCTTTAGATTCCTTGTGACAGCAATAAAACTGCTAAAAAAAATTTAAAAAATTAAAGCAGAAGTGTAAAAATTAAAAATAAATAACTGCTGCACAAATACTGTGACATAAAAAAAAAAAATCGCAAAACCCGACATTTTTTTCTTTAGGGTCTTTGCTTAAAAAAAAATGTTTGGGGGTTCTAACTAATTTTCTAGCAAAAAAATACAGATTTTTACATGTAAACAAAAGTCTCAGAAAACGGCCTGGAGCTCAGCATATCACCATGCTACAAATAGGCTTATCACAAGGAGTCAAAGGTAAATATGTCTAAAACAGGGTTTGAACTTACAGCATGCTTATACAGTTACACACATACTATATCATCTGAAAAGTGTTTGCTTTTTATCTACAGGTAGAACTATAGAGACCAACGCTTAGGCCTGGTTCACAATGATGCGCTTCCAGATGCGACTTGGGTCTCACAGAATTTCATGATAACAGAAATCACCTTCATTTCAATGGTGCCTGTTCACATTAATGCAACACTACTGCGATGCGACTTTGGGGAAAGGTCCTGTGCTACTTTGGTGCAATGCAATGTGATTTTGTGCCTTAAAGACTTCAATAGAAACACATCAAAAATGTATCTACGTGTGTTTTTGATGTGACTCCAGTGCATTTTTCCATTACCTGTTTACCTCCTCCTGCAGAAATCCCAGTAGTATGAAAAACGCATCCAAAAAGTGTTAAAAAAGCACCATGTCATACTGCAGTTGCATTACGTAATCAAATTGCAAATTGGATAAAATCGCAGTTGTACTAGTGTGAACCAGGCCTTAGGCCTTATAAAGCGGAGAATAAGATTCTCACAAACATTCTCTGGTTGAGAACCATCCAGGTGCACGTGTTTCCCCTCACCCTCAGCCAAATCGCACTGCTCTTGCAAGAGGCGCGGGGCTGCCATTCATCCTGAATGGCACCCCCACGCATCTCAGCCCACAGTGCGATTGCGAGTGGTCGCGATTGTGGGTCTTTTTGACCATGCAGTTTCCCTGCAGCCACGTTTTTAAAAAGGTGCATGCACCCTTTTTGTGCATTTCACGTGGCACAGCAGCCCATTCATTTGAATGGGCTGAGCAAATGCAGGACACATGGCCCGCACTAGTGTGAGCTGAGCCTTAAAAGACAAGCATTCAGATACCCATGTTTTCTTTTTGGAAGTCACCCTATTCCCAAGTTTTCTGCTTTCATCTACAGCCATGGGCAAGAGTTTTGAGAATGAGAAGTATATTCATTTTCACAAAGTCTGCTGCCTCAGTTTTTATGATGGCAATTTGCATGTACTTCAGAATGTTATGAAGAGTGATCAGATGAATTGCAATTAATTCAATGAAAATGAACTTAATCCCATAAAAAACATTTCCACTGCATTTGTGAAGAAGGCTTCGGGGCGCCCAAGAAAGTCCAGCAAGCACCAGGAGCGTCTCCTACAGTTGACTCAGCTGTGGGATTGAGGCACCACCAGTGCAGAACTTGCCCAGGAATGGCAGCAGGCAGGTGTGAGTCCATCGGCACACACAGTGAGGAGAAGACTTTTGGAGGATGGCCTGGTGTCAAGAAGGTCAGCAAAGAAGCCACTTCTCTCCAGGAAAAACATCAGGGACAGACTGATATTCTGCAAAAGGTACAGGGATTGGACTGGTGAGGACTGGAGGAAAGTCATTTTCTCTAATGAATCCCCTTTCCTATTGTTTGGGGCATTGTGAAAAAACCTTGTCCGGAGATGAAAAGGTGAGTGCTACCATCAGTCCTGGGTCATGGCAACAGTAAAGCCTCCTGAGACCACTCATGTGTGGGGTTGCTTCTCAGCCGAGGGAGTGAGCTCATTCACAATTTTGCTTAGGAACACAGCCATGAATAAAGAATGGTACAAAAACATCCTCCGAGAGCAACTTCTCCCAACCATCCAAGAACAGTTTGGTGAGGAACGATGCCTTTTCCAGCATGATGGAGCACCATGCCATAAGGCAAAAGTGCTAACTAATGCCTCGTTTCCAGATCGGTTTGGGTCGGTACAGTTTGGAAGGCCTGGAATGGTCCGGCCTATTCAGGTGAGCGTTTCCACTGCAAGTCGGACTGCCAGGGGCCATACGTGGGTTTAGAAAAAATGCCTAGCATGGTATTACACGTCCGCCAATCAGTGGAATGTATCGTCGCCCTGCCCTAACCGAACCATACCATTTTCTATGGCCCCACATCTGAAGCAGGACCCAGAATGGTGCGGTTCGGTTCGGTTGTATGGGTCGCTTTCCTAATGGAAACACTCAAAATAGCATACCGTACCGAACCGATCCGCTCAGTGGAAACAAGGCATAAGTGGCTTGGGGAACAAAACATCAAAATTTTGGGTGCATGGCCAGGAAACTCCCCAGACCTTAATCCCATCGAGAACTTGTGGTCAATCTTCAAGAGGAGGGGAAACAAAACAACCCCACAAATTCTGACAAACTCCAAGCATTGATTATGCAAGAATGGGCGGCCATCAGTCAGGATGTGGCCCAGAAGTTGATTGACAGCATGCCAGGGGGAATTGCAGAGGTCTTGAGAAAGAAGGGTCAACACTGCAAATATTGACTCTTTGCATAAACTTTAGGTCATTGTCAATAAAAGCCTTTGACACTTATGAAATGCTTGTAATTCTACTTCAGTATCCCATAGTAACATCTGACAGAAAGATCTAAAAACACTGAAGCAGCAGACTTTGTGAAAATTAGTATTTGTGTCATTCTCAAAACTTTTTGGCGACGGCTGTATATCAGCTTTTTTCAACCTTTCTACCCTGGAATGACCCTTGAAATATTTTTGAGGTTTCTGGGAACCTTTACTAAAAATGAACATATTGTACCTATAGCAGGGTTGTCAACCATCAGTAAAAACCAGTGATAGCTCCTCTAGTTCTAGCTGTTGAGTGATCTGCACAGTGCTCTGCCTGCCACCTTTCTGTATAGATAGGTAACTGAAACCCGGTGCTTGTCTGGCGGCAACAGCTCCTGAAGCCTGTGCCAACGTGCCCCGCAACTACCCTACACTCTCCTCCTGAGTAACCTATCCTGCTCTACTGCAGCCGCAGTTCTCTATCAGGTACTGTCAATGAGGAGGATTTGGGGATGGGAGTAGAGCACTGTTCTGGGGAAGGGGGTGATTTGGGGGAAAAGGGAGCCCCCCTGTACTCTGCATGCAGCGCATCCCTGAAACCTGCAATCTGTATGTAGCCCACACTTGAACCCTGCACTCTGTATGTAGCACACACTTAAACCCTGAATTCTGCACATAGTGCACCCCTGAACCCTGCACTCTGTACTTAAATCAAACTCCCGGTATTTAATCCCCTTTTATGTCCATCCCACTGTTAGTTCAGGAGGTGATAATGCTGCCTCCTGAATGTGTTTTTCTTCCAGCCGAATGGGACTTTTGCTGTGTCAATTCTACTGTGTCACATCCGCAAGCCAAGCATTTGGCTTGTGGCTGCTGTGCAACCCCATTGAGCTCAATGGGCAGGTTTGACAGGTGATAATGCCTGTGAAACTTGACATGTCAAGTTAAAATTGCTGCACTATGAAGCTAAGCATTGAGGCCATGGCAAAAAGGGAAGTTCCGCTTGTCTGCCTCCTCCGCCCTTCATCTTTAAGTTTTGTTTTTTTTTTTTCTTTTGGGGGGGGGGGGGAGCGGGTACCTGGTTTTGACAGGTACCTGCTCTCACTTCCAGTCAGATCACTGTGGCGATCCAAGTGGAAGTTTGCCCCTTCCACTGCATTCTTTTGGGACACGTCGCAGAAGGCTGCGGGACCATTCACAAAGCGCAGAGTGACTCACGCATGTGCAGTGGGACTCCAGCTGCGAAGCTGCAAGCAGTCACAGCCAGCTTCCCAAAGTAATCATAACGGTGCCAGGACCAGGGGCGGACTGACCATTGAGCCACTCGGGCACTGCCCGAGGGCCCAGGGCCACTAGGGGGCCCCATCAGGATTGCCAGCCTCAGTAAAACCAGGGACAGTATGTATAAATCTGTGTTTTTTTTTTAGGACACACTTAACCCCTTGATCGCCCCTTAGTGTTTAATCCTTCCCTGCCAGTGTCATTTAGGGTCTGTTTCCACTACTGCGAGTTGTTGTGCAACTTGACACATGTGTAGTCGCATGTCAAGTCAAAACCCATGTATTTCAATGGTCCCCGTTCTAATTGGTGCGACTCAAGTCGCAGTGACTCCAAAAAAGGTTTTTGCACTACTTTGTTCCGATATCGGTGCGACTTGTTCTCACATGGTTTTCACCGGTCGCATGACATCGCATCACAAATCACATAGCAAAGTCGCAGTGTAAATCGCACGACTTTGGGGACACAATAGTAGAAACATAGCCTTACACAGTAATTAGTGCATTTTTATAGCACTGATCGCTGTATAAATGACAATGGTCCCAAAATAGTGTCAAAAGTGTCCGATGTCTCGCAGTCACGATAAAAATCGCAGATCACCGCCATTAGTAATAGAAAAAAAATGAATAATAAAACTGCCATAAATCTATTCCCTATTTTGTAGACTTTATAACTTTTGTGCAAACCAATCAATATATACTTATTGCAATTCTTTTTTACAAAAAATATGTAGAGGAATACGTATCAGCCTAAACTAAGGAAAACATTTGTTTTTTAATAAATTTTTGGGGGTAGTTATTATAGCAAAAAGTAAAAAATATTGCTTTTTTTTCAAAATTGTCGCTCTTTTTTTTGTTTATAAAAAAAATAAAAACCGCAGAGGTGATCAAATACCACCAAAAGAAAGCTCTATTTGTGGGAAAAAAAAGGACGTCAATTTTCTTTGGGTGTAACGTCGCACGGCCGCACAATTGTCAGTTAAAGCGACGCAGTGCCGAATCGCAAAAAGTGCTCTGGTCAGGAAGGGGGTAAAATCTTCCGGGGCTGAAGCGGTTAAAAAAAGTAAAGGTAGGTGGTATCAGTGAAACCCTAATTTAAACAATTTAAATCTATGAAAAACTATTGTTTTCTATGTGCCCTTGAAATGACCTACATATTTATCCAATGCAGAAACCAGCAGGTCCACTGGACATGGTGGGAACGAAGCCTAAATTGGTGAATCTATAGCAGGGATATGCAATTAGCGGACCTCCAGCTGTTGCAAAACTACAAGTCCCATCATGCCTCTGCCTCTGGGTGTCATGCTTGTGGCTGTCAGCGTCTTGCTATGCCTCATGGGACTTGTAGTTCTGCAACAGCTGGAGGTCCGCTAATTGCATATCCCTGATCTATAGCTTATAATTGACAAGCCTGTCTCTTCTACACTACTTCATTTTCACCAGTAGATGTCGCTGATGATTTACTATGTTTTCCAAATACTGCCCATTTTTTTTTCCATTTTACAATACAGGACGCATTTCCAATATTTATATATGCTATTTATGTAAAAGATGTATGAGATCTTCCCAGACTTTAAATGCATTCAGGGTAGTGACTGCTCACAATTCTATACTGCCTGTATCATTTTGAACCAATCATGTATTTCCTTTGCTTTGTACGATAAAAAAAAAAAAAAAAATCACTTTAGTTTCTTTTACCATCAGACTTTATTGCGGAGCTCCGGAGCCGTATGTCACAGCAGGTTACAAAAATACTATATTTCATGCTTCAATCACGTATTGCCGAACTAGTTATTTTCAGCTTTTAGAAAGGCCAATTTCACAGTAGTCTACGCTTCCCAGCCAGGCTTCAAGTGCGTACTTTATTAATGGAAGTGTGGCTAGAAAATTGCCATAGACGGAGCTCAATGCGAATGTCCATATTCATACAAATATTTTGAACACTGCAGAAAATTCCATTCATGGATATGATTGCCATGTTAGAAAAGTACAAAGCTTTATAAAGAAGAAACAATGGCTTAAAAAAAAAAAAAAAAATTGTGTTAACTAAATTTTTATTATTTTTACGGAGCCACAGCTATCACAGGTATTGTATTCTAAAAAAGCAGATTAATTCCGATTTTTACTAAAAAAAGACAACAACAGGCAATTACTGTATTTATTGGCGTATAACACGCACTTTTTCACCATGAAAATCGGGTGCAAATAGCGTGTGCGTGTTATACGCCAATACTTCAATTTTAGCTGACTCGGAGGGGACAGGGAGGGGGGCGGGACGAGCGCCGTCAGATTACATACAGTGAGAATCTCCTGTTTACTAGGAAGCCCCGTCTCCTGGGCCGCCATTGGACCGCTGTTCTATCATAAGAGATTCTCACTGTATGTAATCTGTCAGCACTCGTCCCACCCCCCTCCCTGTCCCCTCTAGGCTGCAAATGGGCATCGATCATGGCGATGGTGAGGCTGCTGCACTGATGCCAATGGTGAGGCTGCTGCATTGATGGCAATGGTGAGGCTGCTGCATTGAAGGCAATGGTGAGGCTGCTGCATTGATGGCAATGGTGAGGTTGCTACATTGAAGGCAATGGTGAGGCTGCTGCATTGAAGGCAATGGTGAGGCTGCTGCATTGAAGGCAATGGTGAGGCTGCTGCATTGAAGGCAATTGTGAGGCTGCTGCACTGATGGCAATGGTGAGGCTGCTGCACTGATGGCAATGGTGAGGCTGCTGCATTGAAGGCAATGGTGAGGCTGCTGCATTGAAGGCAATGGTAAGGCTGCTGCATTGAAGGCAATGGTGAGGCTGCTGCATTGATGGCAATGGTGAGGCTGCTGCATTGAAGGCAATGGTGATTCTGCTGCATTGAAGGCAATGGTGATTCTGCTGCATTGAAGGCAATGGTGAGGCTGCTGCATTGAAGGCAATGGTGATTCTTCTGCATTGAAGGCAATGGTGATTCTGCTGCATTGATGGCAATGGTGATGCTGCTGCAATGATGGCAATGGTGAGGCTGCTGCATTGAAGGCAATGGTGAGGCTGCTGCATTGATGGCAATGGTGAGGCTGCTGCATTGAAGGCAATGGTGAGGCTGCTGCACTGATGGCAATGGTGAGGCTGCACTGATGGCAATGGTGAGGCTGCTGCATTGATGAAAATGGTGAGGCTGCTGCATTGATGGCACTTGTGAGGCTGCATTGATGTGGACTGATGAGGCTGCATTGATGGCACTTGTGAGGCTGCATTGATGTGGACTGATGAGGCTGCATTGATGGCACTTGTGAGGCTGCATTGATGTGGACTGATGAGGCTGCATTGGTGGCAATGGTGAGGCTGCAGATGGGCACTGACCCTTAATTTGCTTCAAAGTTCCTTGTTTAAAATTTATTTTTTTTCCTGAAACTTCCCTCTTAAAATGAATGTGTGTGTTATATGCCTGTGTGTGTTATACACCAATAAATACGGTATGTACTGTAACATGGAAAGCTCAGTTCATACCATACAGGTGCGAATGAGTGCATGCCGTCCCACGTGTCGCATATAGAGCAGCCCGTTTATTTTAGTGGACTGCCCTATGTGTGAGAAATGTGCAAAAGAAGTCTCCAACCTTTTTCCAGAAAAATGCGCCACACTAAACAGCACATTAGCAGATGCACGCGATTGCCACGTATTGGCATCGCCACCCATCTGCTATAGGGCATCATGTCTCTGTGCCTGTCACAATTTTGCACGCATTCCAGACACACAGTAGCCCGAAACAGTGTTTAAGTCCTCATTATTACATTATAACTAATATACTCTTCGGACAGGTTCACACCACATGCAGTCCAGGCCGTTTTTTTTCTGCATGAAAAACTAATGGACAGTAGGTTACATGTATTCCAATGGCATAGTTCACACCAGTGCAGTGCCTTCCAGTACAGCCAACAAAAGTAGAATGTGCTGCATTTTTCTCTGCAAGAAAACGTACTTGAATGCAGCAAAACGCATAAAAAACACACGTGAACGTATCAAAAACGCACCAGAATGCATTACACCAAAAAAAAAAAAAAAAAAGAAGAAAAATGTTAAAAAAAAAAAAATAGAAAAAGACACATCTGGAACGCATCAAAAATGCGCATTCAGAAACACATCCGGACTGCGTATCTGTGATGTAAACTGGCCCCTCAGAAACAAATGTGCACACATAGGGGACAAACCTCTCAAACTGTCCAGTTTACCGTTGGCCCAGATTTAAAACTACCCTCCATGTAAATTTTCTGCCTTTTTGTGCCTCCTTCCAATGGCAGCCATTTCCTCGGAACCCCTCCTCTTCTCCATCTACATCTCCTCCCCTGGTCACCTGATAAACTCTCAGGGCTTCCAGTACCATCTCTATGCTGACGACACCCAAATCTCTCTCTCCACTCCTCACCTCACTCTTTCAGTCCCCTCTCACATTATGAACCTACTTAGGCCCCTTTCACACTGGGGCGGTAGGGGGCGTCGGCGGTAAAACAGCGCTATTTTTAGCGCTGTTTTACCGCGGTATTCGGCCACTAGCGGTGCGGTTTTAACCCCCCGCTGGCGGCCGAAAAAGTGTTAAAACCCCTCGTATAGCGCGGCTGTAGCCGCGGTATTACCGCGGTATAGCCGCGCTGTCCCATTGATTTCAATGGGAAGGAGCGGTTTAGGAGCTCCTTCACCGCTCCAAAGATGCGGCTGACAGGAGATTTTTTCTTCTCCTGCCAGCGCACCGCTTCAGTGTGAAAGCCCTCGGGCTTTCACACTGAACAAACAGCGGAGGCTGTTTAGGGGAGGTTTGCAGGCGGTATTTTTAGCGCAATAACGCCTGCAAACCGCCCCAGTGTGAAAGGGGTCTAACTGACATATCAGCATGGATGTCGCACCACTTACTCAAACTCAATCTTTCTAAAACTGAGCTCATAATATTGCCTCCTGCCTGTGCCCCCTACCCTGATTTGTCCCTCAAGATCAATAACACAACCATCAGCCCCTCTCCTCATGCCAGGGTAGTAGATTGATTCCTGGACTCTGACCTGTCCTTTCAGACCCAAATCTAATTGCCGTCCAAGTCTTGTAGACTTCATCTCCGTAACAGCCACCGTAAACCACTAAGCAACTTATTTACTCCCTTGTCTTCTCTCGCCTTGACTATTGTAACTCCCTCCTCATTGGCCTACCTCTCTGCAGGCTATCCCCACTTCAGTGTATCATGAATGCTGCTGCCAGACTCATCCACCTTACCCACCATTCAGTGTCCACCACCCCTCTCTGCCATTCCCTCCACTGGCTTCCCATTGCCAAACAAATACAATTCAAAACACTAACAATAACATGCAAAGCCATTCACAATGCTGCCCCGAGCAACATCACCTCCTGCTCTCTAGCTCCATTGTCTCCTCCTCCCATGCTCGTCTTCAGGACTTCTCCAGAGCCTCTCTCATCCTCTGGAACTCACTACCCCAATCTGTCCAGCTATCTCCTACTCTGTCAATTTTTAGGTGATCCCTGAAAACTCATCTCTTCAGGGAAGCCTATCCTGCCTTCAGCTAATAACCGACTCTTCTATTTCTCCCATCAGTTCATCCCTCACAGTTTTTACCTTTTGTTCCACCAGCTCCTCCCTATTAGATTGTAAGTTCGCAGGAGCAGGGCCCTCCTAACTCTCTTGTATTGAATTGTATTGTTGCTGTATTGTCTCCCTTTATATTGTAAAGCGCTGCACAAACTGTTGGCGCTATATCCATTCTGTATAGTAATAATAAAGTATCCCTGCATCCCTGTAGGAGCTGCTGAGTGTTGTGGTCCACCTGGCTCCATGCCCAGCCTGGCATTCACTTCTCAGCCAAGACAATGAACAGTGATGTTCTTGGTTTTTTTTTTATTGAGGGAATTTAACTTGGATGGGATGAGGGAAATATGGGATGCCCGGTGGATTGCATATCAATCAATTGGTGGTCCACCCAACAACAACCCCCCAGCTCGGCTGACCCTGCGTATTTTAGGAGGCCTGCCTCCTGCCAATCCAGGTTGGGGATTGGTCAGGGCTCCTTAGAACACCCCAGGAAGCTCCACCTCTCCTCTCCTTCTAGAATCCTCCAGAAGAAAGATGGAGGTCTCAGTGAGGCTGCCTGTGAGTCACCAGCTGCTAAACTCTGAGCCACTCCCAGCCCACACAAACCAAAACAAAGGGGCCTGGCTACCAGCCAGGCCTGCCTAAATTTACCTACACTACAGAACAAAAATCCTACTCTAGCACCTACCTAAGTAGATGGTTCTACAATAATAATGATAAAAAGAAGCTCAAGTTTTGAGCTTTGCGTGTTTTTTTTTTACATGCTAACCCACATGTCTCCCTTGCTACATTTGGGGTATCATTAACAATGAATGGCACTGCAAGCACGACATGGTTCTTTTGTGAATTTCATAAACATGTGCAAAATGTTGTGATTTTGCAAACATTCATACATGGTTACTAGTGTTAATGCAGGCTTAGGGCTCACTCAGACAGGCACTTTTGTTGAACACTTTTAAGGCCCCATTCACACCTGAGCGTATCGCTTTTTGAGCGTTTTTCAGGCGCTTTGCCGCGCGTATTTGTGCATATTTGCCATGCTTCCATGGTGTTTTTTCCAGTGTTTTTCAGCTTTGGCGTTTTTTTTATTATTAGCCAATAGGAAAAATGATCATCTCTTTCATCATTTGTCGCTATGTTCTCATCTGCTTCCTGGGTGAATATGCACCAAAAACGCCCAAATCTGCCCGATTTCGAGCGACAAAAAAGGGTCCAGAACTTGTTTGAGCTTCAGGCGTTGGGCTTCAGGCGACTTGGAGTGCAGATGTGAACCATCTCCGTAGAGAATAATGGATTTTTCGCCCCTCAAGCGTTTTGTAGCTTGAGGCTTCAAGCTACAAATCTCTCAGGTATGAATGGGGCCTAAATATAAATGGCAGCAACAGGCTGCATTTGGCTGCTTAGCCTGCAATTTAAAGGCACCCTTAATAAGACTTGTAGCATCCAAAGAAATACAAAGTAAATCAGGTCAAATACGGCCTCATAACTGTCCTCCACCCTGTACAACTATATATACTGTACATTAAATGTATCATTATTTCTACAGGAATAAAATTAGTTCCATAAGTTCCAAAAATGAACAAACATAGAACTACAGCAATACTCGTTTGAACATTTGAAGTCTTTATTAAAACGATTGCAGCATCAGATACAATTCTCTATCTGCATTCCAAAAACTAGGAACTGTAACTCTGAATAAACAAGAATTATTTGCTTCAGGGCTTCACCATAGGACATGGAGAAATCACAAACCTTGAAGTGATTGTAAAGGTAAATGAAAGAAAAAAGAAAAAACAAACAAAAAACAAACATGTCTATACTTACCTGCTCTGTGCAAAAGAATTGCACAGAGCGACCGCGAACCTCCTCTTCTTGGGTACCCCACTGGTGCTCTTGGCCCCCTCCTCGCCGTCCAGTGCCCTCACAGGAAGCCGCCTACCATGGGGGCACTTGTGCGTGCTCGCTACCGAGCCCCGCTGCTGCGTCCACTGACACAGCGGGACTCGGCCCCACCCCCCACTCTTTCGTTACTGGCTTTGATTGACAGCACTAGGAGTCAATGGCTCCTGGTGCCCCAGCAAAGCCAGGGAGACCCGGAAATGAGGGGAGAAAAGAGCTGCAGGCGTGCAGAGCGCTGGATCAAATGAGGGATCAGGTAAGAAAAGGGGGGGGGGGCGATGCCTAAACATTTTTTGACCTTAAAGTGCTACTAAACCCAGGAGCCTGCATTCACAATATCTTGCCTCCCACAGTACACAGAACATGGAAGTGAAATTATTTTAGTAAATATACACTACTAAATACCTTTGCTCATCAGCAGTCTTGTGATTTCTATCAGTGTCCAGCCAAGTACTGGTTAAAAATTGTAGGAGGAGTTTTCTTACTGACCTATGAGACTGCAAGACCCCTGACCCTCTGTCTGGACAGAGCCGATTGGCCCTGTGCTAATTACATGCATCCTCCCAAGAAAAAAAACAAAACTCTCTAGCAATACACACCAAACTGAGCATGTGCAGCCTAATTCCATAGACTCTGTGTTATCAGGAAATTATTAGGAGTCAGTGGAAGTAGGGGAGGATCAGAGGAGACAGGATCAAACAGCCTTTTTACACAATGCTTAGGTTCCACAATGATTACAACAAACTTGCTATGCTGCATATACAGACTGATTTTACTGTTGTGGGATTAGTAACACTTTAACGCAAGGAAGGTAAAAAAATGTTTAGGCTTTACAACCACTTTAAGCTGACCATACGCACTTATTCAGCAGGGTTGAGTTTCCTGCTTGACCACACTGGTGTTGATTTACTAACGGCAAAAAGACTGTTCACTTTGGTAGAGAAGTTGCACTTTGCAAGGGAATTTTCCCCAGAGATAATAATGTTCAAGGAAAATTAAAAAAAAAAAACATTTTTTGCTTGCACATGATTGGATGATAGACATCAGTAGAGCTTCACCTTATTTACTAAGCTCTGGGGAAAATTCCCATTCAAAGCCCATTTGCCTTTAGTAAATCAACCCCACTGTATCCAAACAAGCAGTGAAATAATTTAAAGTTGGAATTGTTACAGTGAGTAATCAGATGCATGAAGTAAATGACATTTAGGCCCATAGCTTGAAACAAGCCAGGTGCCATTATAACATTTATTTTTTTTAAACTGTGTAGTAATACTGCACCAACTAAATGAAAAAAGCAGCCAACATAACCAATAGACAAATGGTGAAACAAAAAAAACAGTAATAATGTAGCGCTAAAAAAACAGTGTCCGTTATTGGGCAACCACCAACCAGAATAATCGTCTGGAGGTTAACTGCACAATAAAGTTTTATTGAGATGGAACTCAACTGTACAAGGATCAACCGGTGTAAAAATTCTACATGTGTAGATGAAGATATCAACTATATGAATAGAAATCAAATCTACGTGCTATGTGCTGAGAGTTATTGAACTCTTACTGTATGGACACTAGTCACATGTGTTCCAGCACGTAGATTTGGTTTCTATTTAATAGTTGATATCCTCATCTACACATGTAGAATTTTTACACCGGTTGATCCTTGTACAGTTGAGTTCCATCTCAATAAAACTTTATTGTGCAGTTAACCTCCAGACGATTATTCTGGTTGGTGGTTGCCCAATAACGGACACTGTTTTTTTAGCGCCACATTATTACAGTTTTTTTTGTTTCACCATTATAAAATTTTGTCTACAGTGCCCAACCATTTGTCAAGTGGTCATTTATCAGGCAGCTATACAGTCAGCATCTATGTGATCCACAAGCTTACTACCTCTAGTAAATGCGTTTCACACTGCTTGGCATCTTGGTTGTCCACTCAGTAACCTATGGATTTCGAATCCATTTTACAACTGTCTGGGTGAATCCTGGACAGGTGGCCAGCCTAATATGGCCCCATAACTCCTTTGCCATACAGTTCAAATCATCATCATCATTACCAGTCCTTTTAAGAACCAGTATGACTTCAAAAGATGTCTAATCCTTTTGCTTTAGTTTCACTTACAGATGGGTTGCTAAGAATAGAACAATCAAAGAAAATTTAGGATTCTACTTACATAAAATTGCAAATCACAAAAAACACAAGTTAGCTACAAATAATGAGATGTTTCTTTTGTTTATGTGCAATCAAAACATGGAATCGTGGTAAAGTCTCCACTTTGATTGCAGTTTCAAAAAGAAAAGAATCCTGTTTCATGAAGATGAGTACTTGTTAGGGCAATCAACATATTCATTACCCACAAGTCAATACATATTGATAATCTGATGCAGCCATTCTCAACCAGGCATCCAAGGAACCCCAAGGTTCCTTTACAAGTTGCTAGGGGTTCCTTGAGCTGTGACTGATTGAGCCCCCCCCCCCCCCCCCCCATCTGCCTGCATAGTTCTGGGGCCAATATAGGGTTGCCACCTCATTCCTTTAAACCCGAACACATATGAATTATACAGGTTCTGAGACTAATTTAGTGCAGATAAGGCACCAAGTGAGTTTAATTACCACCTTAATCAGCCACAGAACCTGTGTAATCAATATGTGTTTGGGTTTAAAGGGATGAGGTGGCAACTCTAGGCCAATACCACTTGGCGGGGTCTTTTATTTGTCTATAGGAACAGCATTCTGACCACCTTTGTAAAAGGCATTTTTGTTAGGCTGCTTTCACACTGCTCCATTGCAAAAATGCAGTAAGAACGCATATGTGTTTTTCTTACATGTTTTTGTTGTGTTTCCAATGCAGAATCGGAGGCAATAACATGTTATTTATTATTGGCCTTGGAGTTATTGCTTTGACCCAAGTCCAGTCCAGGAACAGGAGGAGGAGGATTTCTTGGACCAAAAATTGGTTACTTTATTAATCATGACAAATTATGCCATATGCCTTTGCTACGGGAGCTCCAGGAGAATAATCCAGATGATTTTCGGAATTATCTCCAGATGACGGACTCCTGCTTTCACCAACTCTTGGCATTGTTGACCCCCTATATTAAGAAGTAGGACACATGCATGAGGCTTCTATTTAATTTTTTGGTTGAATAATAATGATTTGATTTGTTATATTTTCTATGGTTTTGGATGTATAGAATGCAGTTTTTGGTTAAGTTCTATTGGCAGATAGCATGTCTAAATAAAACGGGGAATAATACTTGGCTATGTGTTTTACTTCAAATGACAGTTTGGGAATAGGCAGTTATATTTTAAAAAAATGTAAAATTGACAGGAGACACCAACATAGTTGTATCTTTAACCACTTGCCGACCGCCTCACGCCTATATACGTGAGCAGAGCGGCACGGGCAGGCAAAATCACGTACCTGAAACGTGATTGCCTTCCCGCGGGTGGGGGGTCCGATCGGACCCCCCCCCGGTGCCAGCTGCGGTCGGCATTTGGTTGGGAGCGATGACAGACGAGGGGGAGGCCATCCGATCGTGGCCCCCCCCTCGCGATCGCTCCCAGCCAATGAGAAACATCCTCTGCCTCTGTATAGTACACAGAGGCAGAGGATGTGATGTCATCTCTCCTCGGTCTGGCAGTTTCCGTTCCAGCGCCGAGGAGAGATGACATGTAAGTGCACAAAACATACACACACACACAGTAGAACATGCCAGGCATATATTACACCCCCGATCCCCCCCGATCGCCCCCCGATCCCCCCCCAATCACCCCCCCCCCCCCTGTCACAAACTGACACCAAGCAGGTTTTTTTTTTTTTTTCCTGATTACTGCATAGTGTCAGTTTGTGACAGTTAGCAGTGGTGGGACAGTTAGTATTAGCCCCCTGTAGGTCTAGGGTACCCCCCTTACCCCCCCTAATAAAGTTTTAACCCCTTGATCACCCCCCCTCACCAGTGTCGCTAAGCGATCATTTTTCTGATCGCTGTATTAGTGTCGCTGGTGACGCTAGTTAGGGACGTAAATATTTAGGTTCGCCGTCAGTGTTTTATAGCGACAGGGACCCCCATATACTACCTAATAAATGTTTTAACCCCTTGATTGCCCCCTAGTTAACCCTTTCACCACTGATCACCGTATAACCGTTACGGGTGACGCTGGTTAGTTCGTTTATTTTTTATAGTGTCAGGGCACCCGCCGTTTATTACCGAATAAAGGTTTAGCCCCTGTAGGTCTAGGGTACCCCCCTTACCCCCCTAATAAAGTTTTAACCCCTTGATCACCCCCTGTCGCCAGTGTCGCTAAGCGATCATTTTTCTGATCGCTGTATTAGTGTCGCTGGTGACGCTAGTTAGGGACGTAAATATTTAGGTTCGCCGTCAGCGTTTTATAGCGACAGGGACCCCCATATACTGCCTAATAAATGTTTTAACCCCTTGATTGCCCCCTAGTTAACCCTTTCACCACTGATCACCGTATAACCGTTACGGGTGACGCTGGTTAGTTCGTTTATTTTTTATAGTGTCAGGGCACCCGCCGTTTATTACCGAATAAAGGTTTAGCCCCCTGATCGCCCGGCGGTGATATGCGTCGCCCTAGGCAGCGTCAGATTAGCGCCAGTACCGCGAACACCCACGCACGCACCGTACACGCACCGTACACCTCCCTTAGTGGTATAGTATCTGAACGCATCAATATCTGATCCGATCAGATCTATACTAGCGTCCCCAGCAGTTTAGGGTTCCCAAAAACGCAGTGTTAGCGGGATCAGCCCAGATACCTGCTAGCACCTGCGTTTTGCCCCTCCGCCCGGCCCAGCCCAGTCCAGCCCACCCAAGTGCAGTATCGATCGATCACTGACACTTTTCTTTGTAGCGTTTTGGTGAACTGGCAAGCACCAGCGGCGTAGTACACCCCGGTCGTAGTCAAAACAGCACTGCAGTAACACTTGGTGAATGTTTTGAACGCTACCATGCACTAGTTGAGTATTAGCATAGCGTACAGCATTGCACAGACTAGGACACACTTTCACAGGGTCTCCCAAGATGCCATCGCATTTTGAGAGACCCGAACCTGGAACCGGTTACAGTTATAAAAAAAAAGTGTAAAAAAAAAAAAAACACAAACAAAAATAAAAAAAAATAGTTGTCGTTTTATTGTTCTCTCTCTCTCTATTCTCTCTATTGTTCTGCTCTTTTTTACTGTATTCTATTCTGCAATGTTTTATTGTTATTATGTTTTATCATGTTTGCTTTTCAGGTATGTAATTATTTATACCTTACCGTTTACTGTGCTTTATTGTTAACCATTTTTTTGTCTTCAGGTACGCCATTCACGACTTTGAGTGGTTATACCAGAATGATGCCTGCAGGTTTAGGTATCATCTTGGTATCATTCTTTTTAGCCAGCGGTCGGCTTTCATGTAAAAGCAATCCTAGTGGCTAATTAGCCTCTAGACTGCTTTTACAAGCAGTGGGAGGGAATGCCCCCCCACCCACCGTCTTCCGTGTTTTTCTCTGGCTCTCCTGTCTCAACAGGGAACCTGAGAATGCAGCCGGTGATTCAGCCAGCTGACCATAGAGCTGATCAGAGACCAGAGTGGCTCCAAACATCTCTATGGCCTAAGAAACCGGAAGCTACGAGCATTTTATGACTTAGATTTCGCCGAATGTAAATAGCGCCATTGGGAAATTGGGGAAGCATTTTATCACACCGATCTTGGTGTGGTCAGATGCTTTGAGGGCAGAGGAGAGATCTAGGGTCTAATAGACCCCAATTTTTTCAAAAAAGAGTACTGTCACTACCTATTGCTATCATAGGGGATATTTACATTCCCTGAGATAACAATAAAAATGATTTAAAAAAAAAAAATGAAAGGAACAGTTTAAAAATAAGATAAAAAAGCAAAAAAAAATAAATAACAAAAATAAATAAAAAAAAAGCACCCCTGTCGCCCCCTGCTCTCGCGCTAAGGCGAACGCAAGCGGCGGTCTGGCGTCAAACGTAAACAGCAATTGCACCATGCATGTGAGGTATCACCGCGAAGGTCAGATCGAGGGCAGTAATTTTAGCAGTAGACCTCCTCTGTAAATCTAAAGTGGTAACCTGTAAAGGCTTTTAAAGGCTTTTAAAAATGTAGTAATTTTGTTGCCACTGCACGTTTGTGCGCAATTTTAAAGCATGTCATGTTTGGTATCCATGTACTCGGCCTAAGATCATCTTTTTTATTTCATCAAACATTTGGGCAATATAGTGTGTTTTAGTGCATTAAAATTTAAAAAAGTGTGTTTTTTCCCCAAAAAATGCGTCTGAAAATCGCTGCGCAAATACTGTGTGAAAAAAAAAAAATGAAACACCCACCATTTTAATCTGTAGGGCAATTGCTTTAAAATAATATATAATGTTTGGGGGTTCAAAGTAATTTTCTTGCAAAAAAAAATAATTTTTTTATGTAATCAAAAAGTGTCAGAAAGGGCTTTGTCTTCAAGTGGTTAGAAGAGTGGGTGATGTGTGACATAAGCTTCTAAATGTTGTGCATAAAATGCCAGGACAGTTCAAACCCCCCCCCAAATGACCCCATTTTGGAAAGTAGACACCCCAAGCTATTTGCTGAGAGGCATGTCGAGTCCATGGAATATTTTATATTGTGACACAAGTTGCGGGAAAGAGACAATTTTTTTTTTTTTTTTTTTTTTGCACAAAGTTGTCACTAAATGTTATATTGCTCAAACATGCCATGGGAATATGTGAAATTACACCCCAAAATACATTCTGTTGCTTCTCCTGAGTACGGGGATACCACATGTGTGGGACTTTTTGGGAGCCTAGCCGCGCACGGGACCCCGAAAACCAAGCACCGCCTTCAGGCTTTCTAAGGCCGTAAATTTTTGATTTCACTCCTCACTACCTATCACAGTTTCGGAGGCCATGGAATGCCCAGGTGGCACAAACCCCCCCCCCCCCAAATTACCCCATTTTGGAAAGTAGACACCCCAAGCTATTTGCTGAGAGGTATAGTGAGTATTTTGCAGACCTCACTTTTTGTCACAAAGTTTTGAAAATTGAAAAAAGAAAAAAAAAAATTTTTTTTCTGGTCTTTCTTCATTTTCAAAAACAAATGAGAGCTGCAAAATACTCACCATGCCTCTCAGCAAATAGCTTGGGGTGTCTACTTTCCAAAATGGGGTCATTTGGGGGGGTTTGTGCCATCTTGGCATTTTATGGCCTTCAAAACTGTGATAGGTAGTGAGGAGTAAAATCAAAAATGTATGCCCTTAGAAATCCTGAAGGTGGTGCTGGGTTTTCGGGGCCCCGTACGCGGCTAGGCTCCCAAAAAGTGCCACACATGTGGTATCCCCGTACTCAGGAGAAGCAGCTGAATGTATTTTGTGTTGCAACTCCACATATGCCCATGGCCTGTGTGAGCAATATATCATTTAGTGACAACTTTTTGTAATTTTTTTTTTCTTTTTTTTGTCATTATTCAATCACTTGGGACAAAAAAAATAAATATTCAATGGGCTCAACATGCCTCTCAGCAATTTCCTTGGGGTGTCTACTTTCCAAAATGGGGTCATTTGGGGGGGTTTGTACTGCCCTGCCATTTTAGCACCTCAAGAAATGACATAGGCAGTCAGAAACTAAAAGCTGTGTAAATTCCAGAAAATGTACCCTAGTTTGTAGACGCTATAACTTTTGCGCAAACCAATAAATATACGCTTATTGACATTTTTTTTACCAAAGACATGTGGCCGAATACATTTTGGCCTAAATGTATGACTAAAATTTAGTTTATTGGATTTTTTTTATAACAAAAAGTAGAAAATATCATTTTTTTTCAAAATTTTCAGTCTTTTTCCGTTTATAGCGCAAAAAATAAAAACGGCAGAGGTGATCAAATACCATCAAAAGAAAGCTCTATTTGTGGGAAGAAAAGGACGCAAATTTCGTTTGGGTAGAGCATTGCATGACCGCGCAATTAGCAGTTAAAGCGACGCAGTGCTGAATTGTAAAAAGTGCTCTGGTCAGGAAGGGGGTAAATCCTTCCGGGGCTGAAGTGGTTAAACTTAAAAACTACGGGATAATGGTGTTGTGGTAACTTGCCCAAAAAACAAAAAATAAAAAGCATAATAATATTATTCTTGATATCACTAAAAAAAAAAAAGCCTTTGAAAATTCTTTTGCAATAACTCCATCAGTATCACCAGCAAAGCAGCTTCATTATTATCCCAATAAAGAAGAAGAGAATTGTGCGCTGCATTTGGAGATTTCATAATTTGCCGCGTCACGAATGTTAATTCTCCATTAAGAACGCTAGTTTACAAGACCGACCACTTCATCCTTGCTTCCGAGCATGCGTGTTTGTACTTTGGACCTTTGTCCGACGGACTTGTGTACACACGCTCGGAAAATCCCACAACAATTGTCCAATGGAGCGTACACACGGTCGGATTTTCCGCCAACAGCCTGTCATCGAACATTTCCCGTTGGAAAAATCAGATCGTGTGTACGAGGCTTTAGTCCTTGTTTTTACTTTAGGCTCCCTTTTTACCTAAACCCCAACCAAACATTATAGCTGCTGATTTGATTTTCACAGTGGTTAGGAAAATTGGTATCAATTCCTAAATACAAAGTACTACTATATGCAAGGTGGTTTTTTACAACTGCTATAAACTGAATCTGTTAGAAAAAAAGCAGAAAAAGTACCTTCCGTAAGAGTGCAATCATGTCCTTCGACCAGACGGAGGAGTACTGGACAGTGACTGTGCTAAATAGCTGGACCAGAGATTCCACGGAACTGTTTGAATGGATATCATACGGTCGCTATAAAAAAAGAGAATATAATGAATGTATAAATGTATTTTTTAATAAGGTAAGGGTCACTAATGAGTGCCTGACCTTCATTACCCTGAAATTACCTATATTGAGTTCCCACCTGCATTTGTTTGTGCATTTGTCATCGCATGTAGGGCAGCCCATTCACTTGAATGGGCTGCTCTATGCGTGACAAACTCCCCAAAGAAGCTCCAGAACACTATTTGGAGTGGAGTGTGGCGTGTTTTTTGACTGCACATTTTGTCTCGCCTGAAGCGCGTTTGTCACACCGCAAAACACGCGTCTGCTACCTGCTCTTTGGCTTTGGGTGCCATTAACAATTATAGGCACTGCAAGCAGGACACGGGTTTGCAGTGGGTTTCCAAAGCGTGAGCCAAAATGAGCATTTTCTGTGCACTTTGTAACGCATTCCAGAAAAGCTCAGTTGTGATTGGGGCCTCAAGAGCAGTCTATCTCTCAAATGTGTGACTATTCAGGAAGGAATAAGGAAAGCAACAGTGTAATATTGATACATTAAAGATGAAAGCAGGTCTCCAACTGAGCACAACCCTATGTTATGGGAAGTCTTGGGGCAAAGGTAGCTTGTAGATTAAATCGGGTTGTGATAACAATTCCAAGGTTGGTAGATACTGGTTGTACAGAATTTAATTGGGCACAGATGGATCGAAATTTGGTTCAGCAGGGACCAGCCAAATTTTGATCCATGTCTGGCTCCTCCTACTCAAAAGAAGTTGATTTAGCAAACTACTTCCGTTGGAAGGGCTTGTTGGAAATTTTTTTCTCGACCAGTAGCCGAAGCCAATGGGCTGCAGCAGCTTATCAGTGTATTCTGACAGGGAATAGTCCCCACTGTCAGAATACAATGGGGTTATTTTACTAAAGACAAATAGACTGTGCACTCTGCAGGTGGAGTTGCTCCAGAGCTTAGTAAATGAGCAGAAGCTCTGCTGACTTTCATCATCCAATCATGTGCAAGCAAAAAAAGCTTTTTTTTAAATTGTCTTTGCACGTGATTGGGTACTCTTTGCACAGTGAAGCTTTACCTCATTTGCTAAGCTCTGGAGCAACTCCTCTTGCAGAGGGCAACTGCAATTTGCAAAGAGCACAGTCTGTTTGCCTTTAGTAAATCAACCCCAATTTCTCAGTGGGGAGGATTCTTCCCACTGTTAGAAGACAATGACAGGGAGGATTGACAAGGATCCACATTGAGTGTGTGGATAGAGGAATCAGTTCATTTTTTTCATTCAAGGTGTTGGTTGAACGAAAAAAAAAAAAAAGACCCAAGTATGGCCAGCTTCAGGGTACTTACATTTCTAATGAACTGTAAAATGAAATCTTACCCAACTTCGGAGTAGCTCAAATGCCATTATGCCTAATGACCACCAGTCCACCTCAAACGAGTAGCCAGTTCCCCCATTAACGAAAGACTGAAAAATTTCTGGAGCTGCGGTTAAAATACAAAAAGGTTAGAGTGTGTACATATAGCATACAATTTAAAAAAAGACAATGCAGCATATGCACAAGATAGTCATAATATTCATATACTGTAATAGAGGTCTTTACTGGGACTGCAGCTGTACACTTTTACTTTCTGGACAGAAATAAAACAGTGCCTAGAAAAAGTATTCACACCCCTTTGAAATTTTCCACATTTTGTCATGTTACAACCAAAAACGTACATTTTTTTTTAAGGGATTTTATGTGATAGACCAACACAAAGTGGCACATAATTGTGAAGTGGAAGGAAAATGATAAATGTTTTTCATTATTTTTTTACAAATAAATATGTGAAAAGTGTGGGGTACATTTGTATTCAGCCCCCCTGAGTCAATACTTTGTAGAACCACCTTTCGCTGCAATTATAGCTGCAAGTCTTTTTGGGAATGTCTCTACCAGCTTTGTACATCTAGAGAGTGACATTTTTGCCCATTCTTCTTTGCAAAATAGCTCAAGCTCTGTCAGATTGGATGGGTAGAGTCTGTGAACAGCAATTTTCAAGTCTTGTCACAGATTCTCAATTGGATTTAGGTCTGGACTTTGACTGGGCCATTCTAACACATGAATATGCTTTGATCTAATCCATTCCATTGTAGCTCTGGCTGCATTTTTAGGGTCGTTGTCCTGCCGGAAGGTGAAACTCCACCCCAGCCTCAGGTGTTTTGCAGTTTTCTTCTAAGATTGCCCTGTATTTTACTCCAACCATCTTCCCATCAACTCTGACCAGCTTCCCTGTCCCTTCTGAAGAAAAGCATCTCCACAACATGATGATGCCACCACCATGTTTTACGGTGGGGATGATGTGTTCAGGGGGATGTGCAGTGTTAGTTTTCTGCCACACATAGCGTTTTGCTTTTGGGCCAAAAAGATCAATTTTAGTCTCATCTGACCAGAGCACCTTCTTCCACATGTTTGCTGTGTCCCCCACATGGTTTCTCACAAACTGCAAATGGGACTTCTTATGGCTTTCTTTCAACAATGGCTTTCTTCTTGCCACTCTTTCATAAAGGCCAGATTTGTGGAGAGCACGACTAATAGTTGTCCTGTGGACAGATTCTCCCACCTGAGCTGTGGATCTCTGCAGCTCCTCCAGAGTTACCATGGGTCTCTTGGCTCTTCTCTGATGAATGCTCTCCTTGCCCGGCCTGTCAGTTTAGGTGGACGGCCATGTCTTGGTAGGTTTGCAGTTGTGCCATACTCTTTCCTTTTTCTGATGATGTATTGAACAGTGCTCCGTGAGATGTTCAAAGCTTGGGATATTTTTTTATAACCTAACCCTGCTGTAAGCTTCTCCACAACTTTATCCCTGACCTGTCTGGTGTGTTCCTTGGCCTTAATAATTCTGTTTGTTCACTAAGGTTCTCACAAACTTCTGAGGGCTTCACTGAGATTAAATTATACACAGATGACTTTATTTACTAATTAGGTGACTTCTGAAGGCAATTGATTCCACTAGATTTTAGTTAGGGGTATCAGAGTAAAGGGGGCTGAATACAAATGCCCCCCACACTTTTCACATATTTATTTGTAAAAAAAAAATGTTGAAAACCATTTATCATTTTCCTTCCATTTTACAATGATGTGCCACATTGTGTTGGTTTATCACATAACATCTCAATAAAATACCTTTACGTTTTTGGTTGTAAAATGACAAAATGTGGAAAATTTCAAGGAGTGTAAATACTTTTATAAGGCACTGTGTGTCCATCGTACTTGAAAAAGGGAAGTAATGACAACATCTTCAAAGTAATATATTTATAGCTTTAATTTGGAGCACTGGCACAAAGTAATATATATCATGTTTTCAAAGTTTAATAAAATTCACACTGTTACTGGGGACCTCGGGACAATATGAAAAAGGCCTATCAGGAGCAATGTCTGACTTTATTGGAAGCACAGCAATTGCCATGTAACGGTGCCTATTAAATCTTCTTACTCTGTAAAGTTCCACCAGTTTCTAGGCAGATAAAACTGCTACTGGATTTTTCTACCACAAAGTTTTTGCAGCATCTAATGCAGAAATATCTATTTCAGAGGCAAGCTTTCTGGTCCTATACAATGATCAGTATAGAAACGTATTGAATTCTATGTAACAGGACCAGGGTTTTCAAGTTACTAAAATTCAGCAAAAAATTTTTAACACCTTTTGAGATAGACAGGATAGTGTTGCTACTTATTCTGCAGTTTCCTGGCTGTCATGCTCACCCTCTGGCTTCAATACTGTGTGCAATTTACCTGGCACAAGTATGTGAACAAGGACATTGGACTCTGACTTTTCTGACTTGCTTACTTGTTGCAGGTCAGTATTTCAAACATTACCAAACTTAGAGGATCAATGTAATAGAGAACATCTGAAGGGGTTTGTCAATGGCAGCCCTCATATGCCTCCCAGGAAAGTTTTGGTTTAATCAAAAAGTTAAGGACTTAGGCCAATAACATCAATTTGAAATGCTTGTGAGATTATTCAGAATTCATTTACAAGGTACATTTATAAGCACCTAGAGATCAAAGGTCATCGTGACTTGCTAGGGACCTTACAACGGAAGGAATCCTCACAAGGATCCTCTCCTCAAAGACAGGAGCTTTTCAAATCTTCACCTAAGGACCGGGCCTCTTTTTTTAGATGTGTTGTTTACAAGTTAAAAACAGGTTTATTTTTCTAGAAAATTACTTAGAACCTTCAAACATTATACATTTTTTTTCTAACACCCTAGACAATAAAATGGCGGTCGTTGCAATACTTTCTGTCCCACCGTATTTGCGCAGCGGTCTTACAAGCCCACTTTTTTGTTAAAAAATACACTTTTTTTGAATTAAAAAAATAAGACAACAGTAAAGTTAGCCCAATTTTTTTTTTTTATATTGTGAAAGATAATGTTACGCTGAGTAAATTGATACCCAACATGTCACGCTTCAAAATTGCGCCCGCTCGTGGAACGGCAACAAACTTTTACCCTTAAAAATCTCCATAGGCAACGTCTAAAAAAATTCTACAGGTTGCATGTTTTTGAGTTACAGAGGAGGTCTAGGGCTAGAATTATTGCTCACCGTCTACTGATCGCGGCTATACCTCACATGTGTGGTTTGAACACCGTTTTCATATGTGGGCGCTACTCACGTATGCGTTTGCTTCTGCACGCGAGCTCGGCTGGACGGGGCGCGTTAAAAAAAATGGTTTTTCCTAATTTATTTTACTTTTTATTTTTTATTTTTACACTGTTCTTTTAAAAAAAAAATGTTTGTCACTTTTATTCCTATTACAAGGAATGTAAAATGTAAACATCCCTTGTAATAGAAAAAAAATCATGACAGGACCTCTTAAATATGAGATCTGGGGTCAAAAAGACCTCAGATTTCATATTTACACTAAAATAACTAACTAAGAGCTATGGGCAGAAGTGACGTTTTGACGTCGCTTCAGCCCCGCAATGTTATGGAGATGGGTGGGGGCCATCTTCCCCCTCACTCGTCTCCATGCCACTGACGTGAGAGGATCCGATCGCCTCCGCTGCTGCCGATGGTTCTGGTAAGCGGCGGAGGGCACCGGAGAGGGGGCCTCTCCCGCCGCCGATAAAAGTGATCTTGCGGCGAAACTGACGCAGAGACCACTATTATCAGGAAACCAGATCGCCGGACAAAAAAGAGGATAACAGGGTTATTAACAATGATATTCCTCTTCAAAGTTAAGACGTATAGCGGCGTGCGGCGGTCCAGAAATGGTTAAAGTCAACATTTAACTACTAATGAAAACTGAAATCCTACGTCAACCATTTTACATGTGACTTAATCCAAACAAGACATTACTGGCTGCAATAGGACCAAAGAAGTCAAGAAATCTTCATATTATATGATGTAAATATTAAAATTGTCATTCAGCTTCATAGGCATCTAAATATGCCATCTGCGAAGTTTTGAGTTTGCATAGAAATGCATCAGTCCGTACTGAATGAAGATGCTACGTATTCACATAAAAGGCTGACAGTGTACGCTTCAGCTGTGAAAAATAAAGTGCATGCTCTTTGTGCTACAGTAAGATGCTCATTATAATATTTCAGGGGTATCTGAGCCAACAAGTGCTTCATTAGGCAGGATCTATTTATCAGGGTCAGAAACATTCATACACAATTTTATAACAGATTTCTACTAATTGCATCCTCTGTACACCCCTTTAGTGGCCTCTGTAATGTAAAAGCTGTAGAAAGATGTATTAAGCCAGGCTTTCATTTTTCTTGCACTGGATAAATAAATACAACATTTGATGTATCTCATTGTAATATTCATGAATCATTAAAAAAAGCACGGCAGAAAATATACTGTTCAGCCTTTTGTTTACTTGCCTGGGGAAAATCAATTATAAAAAAATCAATACATAGCTGCAATAAGTACACATTGTATCAGGTTCTATCTTGGCTGAAAGTATCGGAAAATACCTATGGACATTTTTTTAAAAAAAATCTAATGAGTGGTTGTAAATGTGGAAGTTGTACCTATAGGTAAGTCTATAATAAGGCTTACCTATACGTACAGTAAATATCTCCTAAACGTGCGCTGTTTAGGAGCTATTTACCTTGTAGTGCGCCGATCATGTCATCGGCGCATGTGCTGTGAAGAAACGGCCTTCCGTGTCCTTTATTCACTAGCAAGTGCCGTGACGTCACGTGACTCCAACCAGTCACAGAGCCGGAGTCCGCGGCCCCGGAAGGAAGAGGGGCGAAGATGGATGAGGCCTCCAGCGGGGACATTGCGGGCTTCGTTTGCAGGTAATTGGCACATAATGGGCTACTATGGCAATGCATAGTAGCCCATTATGCTTTTACTTTGCAGGGAACTAAAAAGTCAGTAAAACCCATCAGGGTTTACTCTTTAACATCATGTAGTGAGCTGACAACATCTGGTTCAGCATCTGGTGCACTGAAATCCCAAGCAGTATTGTCCTTTCTGCCCAAGTTCTTCCCTGTTCCAATACACCTCCTTGTTATGTTACAGAGATTAGGAGAGTCATTTTTTTTTCTGTACATTCAACATATTTAAAAAGACAAAACATGGGAAAATGTGCATGTATTGCAGGAAAGTACTGCATATTGTTTTTCATTTTGCCCAGATATACACTTTAACCAAAGAACTTGATCAGTAGATTAAATATGGCTTCTAATCCTCACTCAAGGATCAGACAGACAGTTACATGTACCTCTCCTGGGATCCAGTTCTGGGGCCCCTGTCTGGCTTTTGGCCACTGGCACTTCTGGGTTTCACCCAAAACCCTGCCACCATGACCAATCAGGAAAAAGTCTTCCTGACCTGGCACTGCAGCCAATTAGAAAACCGTTTTCCTGCGTGGCACAGCCTTAAGTTGCGAAGCAATGCATGGCTCAACATTCTAGTATGCCATGCTGAAGTTGAGCTTACCTATCTTCTCGTGCCTCATGTCTTCCGTACCAGCTGCCATCCTTTGTCACCTTGTGACCCCAGAAGAACCTGTGTTACTCAGTGACTCCGTAGTACCCGCTGTCCCCAGTTACCCTAGAGCAGTGATGGCGAACCTTGGCACTCCAGATGTTTTGGAACTACATTTCCCATGATGCTAATGCACTTTGCAGTGTAGTTGAGCATCATGGGAAATGTAGTTCCAAAACATCTGGGGTGCCAAGGTCCGCCATCACTGCCCTAGAGCATCCTGTGTCACCCTCTGACCCCAGAGCGTTCTATGTCATCCAGTAACTCTAGTGTGCCTCAGGATAGCCCCTTTTAGTCTCCAGGACTAACTGACTCTCAGTGGACACAAACCATAGTCCATTGCTCTTTACCTGGCATGCACACACATTGGACATTCAATTTTGGAAAAAGGTTCCCATGCTATGCTATTTTGTGTACTAGCCTGTCTCTGTTTATCTCCTCAAAAGGAATCTGAAGATGTAATCACTTCTAGTTCCTCGTGTTGTGTGCTCCTCTGCTATGAATGGTTCTCTCCATTGTATCTGGTGAGAATGTTTCACATTTGTATTGGAATTCTTTGGCTCAGAATATGGGCTCCCAATAATTACCACTAATGCACTATTGGCTTGGGATAATCATTGCCTGATATGGCTGATATTGTCTTGAGCAGCCATTCTTTCTTTTATTTATGGGCACCAGCCCATGGTGTCACACACCCCCTGGACAATTGATCTCACGGAAAATGGACATCAGCTGCATTAGATACATTAAGTTGTATTTTGTAGACATGCGCACAACAAAAAAAAAAATATTTTGTTTTGTTTCTTTACGTTTCCGTTGATTCGTAACGATTCATAATTTCGTAAGACGCGAGTTTTTATATTTGGACTCGTTTGTATTTTCGTAACAGATATAGTTTCATTGATACGAAATGATTCGTAATTCCGTTAGTCTAACGATTCGTAATTTTGTAAGACGCAAGGTTTCATATTCGGACTCATATTCGGTTCACTATTTTCGTAACAGTTACAAAGTGTAATTTTCTCGATGAAGTGTGAATAGGCCATAATGGAGGTTTGACACTTTTACACAAACATGTGTCTTAACTGGCATTTACTTAATGTACTAAGAGGACTTTTTTTTTATAATTAATATAAAATATAACATCACAACATAATCAATGCCAGTGCAAACATGTACTGTGTGTATGTGCCGTATGCACAATTAAAATCATTTCAGCCCTCTTTCCTATTGCAGATCTTCAGTATGGGATTTCCCACGCAACACCCAGCATAGAATAGCATAGAAAAACAATCGAACAGAATAAAAAATATAATAAATATATATAACCATCTTCCGAAATTCAAATTTTGTATAAAATGACCTTGAATTAGAATAGAAAAGATTAGAATAGAATAGAAAATAATAGAAAAGAATAGCACAGATAAACAATAGAACAGAATAGAATAAAATATAATATATATCATATTTTTTTCTATTCTGTTCTATTGTTTTTCTATGCTATTCTTTTCTATTATTTTCTATTCTATTCTAATCTTTTCTATTCGAATTTGAATTCATTCTATACAAAATGTGAATTTTGTATAGAATGAATTTGACTAGAAAATAATAGAAAAGAGTAGAATAGAAAAACAATAGAACAGAATAGAATAAAATATAATATATATATTCTATTGTTTTTCTAATGAAAAAATGATTAAACCCCCGCGCTTATGGTGAAAATGAAAAATGAGGAGCTGCAGCCTCTATCAATAAATTCTATTGTTTTTCTAGTCTATGCTTTTCTATTCTATTCAAATTTTTTCAATTCAAATTCATTCTAAATGGAATTCGAATTTCGGAAGATGGATATATATATATATATATATATATATATATATATATATATATATATATATATATATATATATATATATATATATTGTTTTGTTCTATTGTTTTTCTATGCTATTCTTTTCTATTATTTTCTATTCTATGCTAATCTTTTCTATTCGAATTTGATTTCATTCTATACGAAATTCGAATTTCGGAAAATGGTTATATATATATTTTAATTAATAGAATTCGGATGAATTTTTTCGAATGCGGTAGAATTTTTTCGAAATTTGATCGTTTTTTCGAATTCTGTATTTTTTTTGAATGCGGTAGAATTTTTTCAAATGCTGTAGGATTTTTCGAATTTGATCAACATTTTTCGAATTCGGACAAATTTTTGAATACGAAACAAAACGAATCCCGAAAACGAATCTAACTAATACAATGAATCTAACTAAACAATTTTAGTTAAATAACGAATTGAAACAAAACAAATTTTTTCATCCTGTACATGTCTAACCCCAACAGGAGACTTTTCCACACAAGAGCTGGACATATCTGGCCATCAAAAGTACATAGTCTGCCTTTCCTTACCCATGTATGGTTTGGTTCCAGCCAATGCGGTAGCTCTTTCGCCGTCTTTGATTATAGTTGCCACATTGAAGTCCGTTAGATGAGCATGGCCTGGGGAACAGAAAAGAACAAGTTCTCAGACAAGAAATGAGGTACACGTTCATCATATAACCATCCTTTTAGCTATTCGCAACCTCTCACATCTGTGGGAAGGCAATGGATCTAAAATGTTGACCGATGATGACAAAGTACAAACTAAAAAAAACAGACTGTGAATTAATTTCACGTACGGAATTATTCAGCTGAAAAATATTTAATGCATTTAGAAAAGTTATTAATGTAACTGCATCAAGTGGACTTGGTATTGGCCTCATTAATCCCATGCACAAAAACACTCAGACTGGGAGAGGGAGGGACAGTTCTAGGAGCCAATCAGTGCACAACTGAGCCTGCATGGAGCATTCTGACAGGAGGAGAGAGCAGAGCGGACTGCTGAATGACTCTAATCAATGTGCTCCTCCAATAATGGGCTGGGGACAAGGAAGTGACCTGGCTGTATTACCTAACTGCAGTAAAATAAAGTAAGATTCCCAACCTAGCTCAGCTGTCTGCTAGAGCTGTGTATATTTTAGAGCTGGATGGACAGAAATAGAAATATAATTTTGTTGCAGAAGAAACATCTCCCATATATAGTATGTATTTCAGTGGTGTATTTACCGTATATACTCGAGTATAAGTTGTTCCGAGTCAAGGCCCTAATTTAACACAAAAAAAATGGGAAAAACTTATTGACCCGAGTATAAGACGAGGGTGAGAAATGCACAGCTACTGTAAGTGGAAAAGAGGGTCAACAATGCCCATTTTCAGCATCACTGTGCCCATTTGCAGCCATAGGTCCCCTGAACTTCAAACTCGGTAGTTAAGGGTTCCTAGATGCCCCCTAGCTGCAGCCAAAATTTGGGGTCCCTGAACCCAAAGGGTCCCGAAATGACATTGCTGCAGATAGACACAGTTGACCGAATTTGGGGCCCCGTATCTCGAGGCCACTTAGTGCTAAGAACCCCAAATTTGGTGTGCAAACCCAGTGGAACTAGCCCCATAACATTTCCAAAGCTGGGTTTCCTAGCACCAAGTGGCCCCGAGATACAGGGCCCCAAAAATCAGTTCAGAAAATGTCAAGCACTTTTCTGCAGCAGAGAATGACATTTTCCAAACCAGATTTGGGGCCCCGTATCTCAGGGCCACTTGGCGCTAGGAACCCCAGCTTTGGATATGTTATGGGACTAATTCCACTGGGTTTGCACACCAAATTTGGGGTTCCTAGCACCAAGTGGCCCTGAGATATGGGGCCCCAAATTCGGTTCAGAAAATGTCAAGCACTTTTCTGCAGCGGAGAATGATATTTTCTGAACCGATTTTGGGGCCCTGTATCTCGGGGCCACTTAGAGCTAGGAACTTCAGCTTTGGATATGTTATGGTACTAGGTCCCATAGGCATACCAAATTTGGGGTTTCTAGCACCAAGTGGCCCTGAGATACGGGGCCCCACAATCGGTTCGGAAAATGAAATTTTTTGCTGCAGAAAAGTGCTTGACTCCAGTATAAGTCGAGGGGGGGTTTTTCAGCACAAAAAAATGTGCTGAAAAATTCGACTTAGGGGCGCATGCGCGGATGCCTGAGAGGTTAGATATGCCTGCTTAGAGCTCCGCTCCAGGGCCGTTTTCGCCGGAGGACTACAGGTCCCAGAGACGCCGAAAAGCATCAAAACCACCTGGCACTTACCTGTAAAGCACTCAGGTACTATAAGAATGGTTTTGAAAGGCACCAAATCTAAAATTAAGTCTGGTAGCATTAAGGAAACACCGGCCCGTCAGTTATCCAAGATGGCGGCGGCAGTTACCTCACAGCCCAGCACCTCACATACTGCTAAGCCACTGAAACTCAATACAAGCACCATAGATTTTTCTGGAGAGTCTGATACAGACATAGGAGACACACAAACAGCATTACAAACGGATTTATTTAAAAAATTTGAGCGAATATTACAAAAAGCCCTGAAACAGACGTCAGACCACATAACAGATAAATTAACAAGGGAAATTAGAGACCTGGGGCAAAGAACAGCTGAGTTAGAAATAAGGATGGATGATTTGGAAAGTCAAACACAGCAACATGAATCAGAATTTATGAACCTGAAAGAAGAAAATGCTGTATTACAGTCACGTTTAGAAGACCAGGAGAATAGGGATCGTAGGGCTAACTTGCGGATTAGAGGTATCCCTGAGAATGTTCTTGATGTTCAAGCCACTATTACTGCACTATTTCAAGAACTACAACCTGGTATTCCAATTGAGAGATTAGAAATGGATAGAGTGCATAGAGCTTTAGCTCAACGTAGAATAAATGGCCCTCCTAGGGACATAATTGCTAAAATGCATTATTATCGCACTAAAGAACAATTGCTTGCAGCAGCCAGAGGAAAGGAGTCTCTCACTTTTCAGGGCCACGTATATCAGCTTTTTGCAGACCTTTCTCCTATTACAGTGGCAAAAAGACGTGCACTTAAACCCCAGTTACAAGTACTTCAACGTCATCAAATTACTTATCATTGGGGTTTTCCTTTTTCGCTCAGATTTACACATTTAGAAACTAAATATATATGTCGCTCTTCAGAGGAATTGCAGTCAGCCTTGATTGAGTTGGGCCTAAGGGACCAGGATTCATCTAAAGATTTACCACGCAGAAGGTCAGCCTCAGGATCACCTCAGCAAAATGAAACAGGAGTACATAACTCTTCCACCTCTTCGCGTCAACATCTACATAAGCGAGGCCGTTTTGACAACTCTTCCCCTAATAATGAAGACTCAATGGACTGATATATATGTTTTTTTTTCATATATATATCTGTTAAAGAATGTTTTCTATTTGACTCTTCAGTAATATATTACAACCTATTTCAGTGAACCCACTATTCACTATACCAAGGTTTCAGGTTTTTGGACTTCCAGTCTAAATCTTGTTTTTAAGGTCTATGCCATCCATAACTTTTTTGTGTGAAAATATATATTTTTTTTTTTTTTTTTTTTTTTTTTTTTTTTTTTTTTACAAGCTTTTTAGTAATAATTTTTTTTTTGATTACACTTTGGTACTTGGATATGACCAGCACTTAATATCCTATCTGTCAATAAAGTGTATGCGTATGTTCATATATGCATGTATACATAAGTGTATGGATGTATATATGTTTGCATATATATATTTTTATTTTTTTTTTTATTTATTTATTTTTTTTTTTTTAATATTTTTATTTTTTATTTTTTTTTTATTATATATATATGTATGTATAAATATATATATATATTATTTTTTTTTTATTTATTTATCTATTTATCTATTTTTATTTATTTATTTATTTATTTTAATTTATTTACTTTGTATATGTGTATGTATGTGTATGTATTTGTGTGTATGAGCACGTGTATGTATATGTGTAATTATGTGTAAGTGTATGTATGTATGTACGTATATGCGTATGTATATGTATATGTATATATATATGTATATGTATGTGTGTATGTATGTGTGTATTTATAATATATATATAAATTTATCTATTTATGTATTTATTTATTTATTTAAATTTTTTTTTTTTTTTTTTTTTTTTTTTTATTTATTTATTTATTAATTTTTTAGTATTATATGTATATTTTTTTTTTTTTTTCTTTTTTTTTTTTTTTTTACTAATTTATTTATTTTTTTATTTCTTGCCACGATTATTATAGAAATTAATAATCTTAAGGCCGGTAGCGATTTAAATAATTTAGTTTGCCTAAGATTGCGTCTAATATTATAAGTTATAGTAGTATATTTTAATGGAACTGTGGTTCTCCGGCGAAGTTCGTCCTTTCGGAATTTCTTGTTGCCCCCCTCTCCATCCTCAGATTCTCGCTGCTATTATGTGGGAGTCTGCGGATGGTTTTGGAGCCACTTGGAGTCTTTTGATTACACCTCCAAGTTGCTCCCTTACCCTAGCATTTTGCTTTTCTTTATACTTAATATGTTATCATATTGGGGTTACTCGATTGCTAATTATTCTCTCCTATTCTGTCCTTTCTTTTCCTTTTCTTTCTCTCGGGGTGGTGTCCTCGACTCTAGTTATTAATTGTATTTCATATGGTGTGATAGTCATCTTTGTTCTATTATGGCCCCGATAAATATTCTATCCTTGAATGTTCAAGGATTTAATATTCCGCATAAACGCACAAAAGCAATGAGATCTTTCTCAGCCAAGAAGGCACACATTATTTGTCTGCAGGAAACTCACTTTACAGATAAAGCTACTCCTAAATTTCTTTCCCCCTCTTATCCACAATTTTATACCGCCTCAACCACAGTTAAACAACGAGGGACTCTTATCGGATTTCATCGTTCTATGCCATTTACCCTTTTAACTCAACTAAAAGATCCGGAGGGAAGATACTTACTTCTCGCAGGATACATATTGGATATGGCTGTCACAATAGTATCATATTATGCACCCAATAAGAAACCAGAATCCTTTTTGTCCCATCTTTTCCAAATTGTAGAAACCCACAAATTTGGCACTGTAATTTTATGTGGAGACTCAAATACAACAGTTTTCCCCTTCTTAGATAAGTCTCCGCCGGCACCCATCAATAGGTCTACTAATGTAACCCTTCAACATCTACTTACTAAACATGGTTTGGTGGATACATGGCGAGAGCTTAACCCTACTAGTAGACGTTTTACACATTATTCCTACCCACATAAATCATTCTCACGCATTGACCATATCCTAATCCCTTATAGCATGACCCCTGAAATTTTATCTTCAAACATCCTACCCTTTACATGGACAGATCATTGTGCGATATGCACATCCATTGCATCTACTATACCCAGATCCCACGATACTAATTGGTGTATTAATGACTCCACATTAACTCACCCTTCCCGTCGTAGTGAAATTGAAATTGCGCTAAAGGATTATTTTTCCTCCAATGATACCGGAGATACTTCTGACACCACGTTGTGGGAAGCTCACAAAGTGGTTATTCGTGGTAGACTAATACAACAAGCTACAAACCTCAAAAGAGAACGTAAACTTTTGTTTGCAAAGTTGGAAGATAACTTTAACTCTTGTCATTCCGCCTTTCAATCATACCCGAATGCCATTAATAATACTAAATTAGACAAAGCGCGTCTTGATCTAGATTTATTTTTAACTGACTCAGCTGACAAACTTATACGTAAACGACAACACATTCAATACCTTAATGCCAACAAACCCACCACCTCCTTGGCAAGAAATTTGAAATCAATAGATCAAATACGGACCCCTATACGACTGAAAACGTCAAGTGATGCGTACACTAGCAATCCAATTAAAATATTAGAAATATTTCGATCTAATTTAGCTAAAGTATATTCCTATACTCATGATTTTAATCAAACCAATGCAGATACTCTTTTCTCCAATATCAAACTCCCTACTCTAGCTATTGAACAACGAGAGAGACTCGAGTGTCCTATCACAAATATTGAAGTTCAGAATGCTATAAAAAGTTTGAAACTTCATAAAAGACCGGGCCCCGACGGGTTTTCGGCATCATATTATAAAAATTTTGAACACATCCTAACTCCAGTCTTGACTAGAGCCTTCAATTCTATCTTAGCGGGACACTTATTTCAATCTGAGACATTAAAATCTATTATAGTTATGATTCCCAAACCCCGTTCAGATACTACCTCTTGGACTAATCATCGCCCTATATCTCTACTCAATTTAGATATTAAGTTGCTTGCTAAGATATTGGCATCTAGATTGAATAATATTATAGGTCAACTCATACACAGGGACCAAACGGGTTTTATGCCCAAGAGACAAGCAGGAGATAATATAAGAAGATCCCTTTTACTCATCCATGCAGCTAAATCCAGACGCATCCCAACCTGCCTCTTATCTTTAGACATCAAAAAAGCATTTGATTCAGTCACCTGGCCTTATATGCAGTATATGCTTCAAAAATGGGGTTTCGGAATACATTTTCTGACTTGGGTTTCCTCTCTTTATAACAATCCGAGGGCTTATATTAAATATGCCGGATACAAATCGACAGTGTTCGATATTAGAAGAGGCACGAGACAAGGCTGCCCCCTTTCCCCGTTGCTTTTCGCTCTGCTTATAGAACCTTTAGCACAACTAATCAGATCTAATCCAGACATCAAAGGTATTGAATTGGGTGGTTATCAACATAAGCTTTGTCTTTTTGCTGACGATATTCTTATTTTTTTATCACATCCCCATATTTCCGCCCCTAATCTTCTTAACGTACTTGATAAATTTGCACATATTTCCGGGCTCTTTGTAAACCCCGTTAAGTCAAATGCGCTAAATATATCTTTACCACTATCAGAGCTTCAACAGGCTCAAATTTCCTTACCATTTAATTGGGTCTCTCATAAATTACCATACTTAGGAGTATACCTCACATCCTCACTTTCTGATCTTTTTGCAGTTAATTATCTACCCCTATTGAAACAAACCACAGGCCTCATGAAACAATGGTCCTCTCTCCCATTGTCATGGTTGGGACGGATAAATACTATAAAGATGACGTTATTACCGAAATTTTTATACCTATTTAGGGTACTTCCGATTTCTATACCATCATATTTCTTTAGAATTACACAAAGTAAAGTGTTGTCGTTCATCTGGGGTAACATTAAACCTCGTATATCTAAATCCACTCTGTACCTTAGCAAAACATGTGGGGGCCTGGGGTTACCAAACTTTTCCTCTTATTACCATGCTGCACAAATTTCAATTTTAACTAAATACCATTCTAGGGAAGAAATACCCCTTTGGGTAGCTATTGAATCTATTGATAGCGACCCCATATCTGTAGCCAATTTGTTATGGATGCAACCTAGAGATAGATCTCATCTATTTAATCCCATTACAAAACATTCATTAACTATTTGGGATAAGTTTAGTAAAATCCATATGCTTCAATCTATGCACAATCCCCTTCTTTCTTTTCTAGGGAACCCAGCTTTTTATCCTGCTTGGAAATTTCCAAAGTCATTTTCAGCTTGGTCCTCTACAAACTTGGTCAGATTATATAAGCTAGTCTCTAACGATAAATTTCAAACATTCTCTACTTTATGTGATAACAATGAATTACCTTGTAATGAAATATTTCGTTATTTACAAATCAAAAATTTTTATACGCCTTTGCTTAGGACCGGTACCATGCTTAATCAATTGTCTCAATTTGAGCATATTTGTATGAGTGACCCACATGTTAGAGGGATTATTTCACTCATTTATCAAAATCTCATTAATACTCCTAATGATATACTTCCGCCTTATACTGCTAAATGGGCAACTGATTTAGGACGGACGTTCACCATCAATGACTGGTCTAACATATGGATGGCTACCAAATCCTCATCCCCTAATTGCTTTGCTCTTGAAACTAACTTCAAAGTTTTGGCGCGTTGGTATCTAGTACCAGCTAGGATTGCTAAATTTACTCCTTCATATCCTAATAATTGCTTCCGAGGTTGTTCCTCACCAGGTACCCACGTGCACATATGGTGGCAATGCCCAATTGCGCAAGAATTCTGGAAAAAAGTATTTGCCATGGCATCTAAAGCTTTAGAAATTCCTATAACATTAGATCCAGCCATTGCACTCCTCAATCTTAAACCAGACAACATAACCTGTAATCAATTCAAATTGCTTATTCAAATCAATACTGCAGCTAAACAAACTATAGCCAAAGCATGGAAGTCTAATACACTGATTGTGGCAGAAGTCAAACATAGAACTAACAAGGCCCTCATTTTCGCAAAAATGACAGCTATCAAAGACAATAATATTAATAAATTTAGTAGGATTTGGCAGCCTTGGGTTAAGCACTTCTTTTCTTCCGATTTCGACCAGTCATTGATGTTACCCTATTAAAATTCCTGAAATATTGATGTATTATTGCTTATCTATGTCGGGAGCCGGGACACCACTCCGGGGGATTCTTTCTTTTCTTCTTTTTTCCTTTTACCTTACTACCTTTTTCTCTTAAGATCGCTTTAATTTCTAGGGCAAACCTATGTAATTTTATTTAATATTCAGCGCTATGATTAAAATGCCCGTATAAATCTCATATTCTTTTCTCTTCCTTCTCTACTATCTTTTCCTTTATCATTTATTAAGCGATTGATATTTATGGGATATTTTTACAATTTACCTAAGTGACTCATATCTCATTATCAATGAGTAATGTCTTTCTGCATATTAGACTTTCATAATTTTTCTCCTCCGATAGTTAAATATAGTCAATAATTTGTAATGAGAGTATCACTCCTTTTTTCCGTTCTTCATTTAAATTTTTTTCATCCTCTCTCAGGTGTACTATATGGATTAATTGCTATTTGTAATATTAATTTCATTTTTGATTATCCATGCCCCCATCTATCCACAGTTTGAGCCCAAGCGGGGTGGATAGGTGGTCTGGAGGCATACTTTATATATTTCATATATAAATAGAGATTCATATTTTGATTCACAATTTATTGACTAATTTAAAATTTTATTTACCTCTGATTTCACCTCGCCTGTGAGATTTGTTTTTGTAAAAGCCATATAGATATGTCTCTATTGTTCATATATATATCCCTTGATACAATATATGATATACTTTGTTTTTTCTTATGCAAAATTTCAATAAAAATATTGAACAAGAGAAAAATTCGACTTATACTCGAGTATATACGGTATTTGTTTGTCTGGAGTTCAACTTTAATATGTACTGTATCCTTTTTCTTTTTACTAGCCATGTCATGTGCTTTAATCAAAGAAATGTAAATGATATTGTATTACTGAAGACAGCCTGGTAATTGTTTTACAGCCCTGTACAGTCCATTAATAACAGCCCACACAGGCAGAGACAGCTGCTGTATGTTCCATGAGCCACATACACTATTATGCCAAAAGTATTGGTCTATAGCAGGGATATGCAATTAGCGGACCTCCAGCTGTTGCAGAACTACAAGTCCCATGAGGCATAGCAAGACTCTAACAGCCACAAGCATGACACCCAGAGGCAGAGGCATGATGGGACTTGTAGTTTTGCAACAGCTGGAGGTCTGCTAATTGCATATCCCTGGTCTATAGGGTTCACTATTGAGGTGGCCCACCATTTGCAGCTATAACAGCTCTTCTGGGAAGGCTGTCCACAATGTTTAGGAGTGTGTCTATGGCAATGTTTGAGCATTCTTCCAGAAGCGTATTTATGGAGTCAGGCACTAATGTTGGACAAGAAGGCCTGGCTCACAGTCTCCGCTCAAATTCATCCCAAAGGTATTCTATCGGGTTGAGGTGCAGGCCAGTCAATTTCCTCCACCCCAAACGCGCTCATCCATGTCTTTATGGACCTTGCTTTGTGCACCGGTGTTGGGACAGGATCCACAAAGTTGGGAGCATGAAATTGTCCAAAATGTCTTGGTATAGATTGGTATATATAAGTGGTCAGACATAGTATCAAAATATGCTCTATGAAGCTTGCCAACATGTCTCACGGCACACAGGCCACTTCTTCAGGGCTTCCATAGGTCTGGCTTCACAAATCTCTAAACAATTCATCAGGTGTGTTCAAGCTAAGGGGAGTCCTGCAATAATGCACCGTCTTGCTGAGATCCAATCTATACATAAAACTGGATCATCAGGTCTGGCTGAATAATCGGGACCTCCGGAGACCCCGATATACATTGTGCTGGGCTCTTTATACACACATATCCCCTTCTCTACATCTGTTTGGGGGATGTGCGAACCCCTCTGTCCTGGAGGAGATCTCTACTTGAGGAGTCCTTACCTGTCGAACTATCTGGTGTCATTTATGTTGCGAAGGGACTGCATGGCCATTGGTCCGGTTCTGAGTCACCCGTTACACTCAGATGGGAATGGACACACTAGTCGATTTATGACCACAGTGTGTTTTATGTATATGCTGGATCTCAGCAAGACGGTGCATTATTAGGCGCCTTTCACACGGACGGCTATTCTGCCGCAGTTAAAAGCATGTTTTTTTTCTGTGAAATTCAAGACACCAGGCACTGCGATCAGCTTCATTTGTACAGTGTGATTAGCTGCGGTTGCCTTTAGCTGCGTTTGCCATTTCTATAGCAACCCGACAGGGTACCGACTCATATTGAACGGGGATCTGACTTGGATCCCCGCCAATACCAGACACTGTGTTTGATATGAATCTTGAGGGGGAACTCAACGACAAATTTTAAATAAAAAACCGGCATGGGTTCCCCTCCAAGAGCATACCAGGCCCTTCGGTCTGGTATGGATTCCAAGGGGCACTCCCTACGCCGGCGCGGGGGTCCCCCCCAAATCCATACCAGACCCTTATCCGAGCACACAGCCCAGTCGGTCAGGAAAGGGGGTGCGGACGAGCGAGCAGCCCTCCCCTCCTGAACCGTACCAGGCTGCATGCCCTCAACAAGCACCTTGTACCCATGTTGATGAGGACAAGGACCTCTTCCCGACAACCCTGGCCGTTAATTGTCGGGGTCTGCGGGCGGGGGGCTTATCGGAATCTGAGAGCCCTCTTTAACAAGGGGGCCCCAAGATCCCCCCACCCTATGTGAATGAGTATGGGGTACATGGTACCCCTACCCATTCACCTGGGGAAAAAAGTGTCAATAAAAAAAACACACTGCATAGGTTTTAAAAGTAATTTATTAGGCATGATGGGACTGTGACATCATAAGGGGGCGGGGTCACCAGGTGACATCACCCGGTGGCCACGCCCCATGCCTATATAATTGGTTGCGGACCTCGCTCACAGCATTACAGCGAGAGGGAGCGTTGTGTCAACATCTCTGGAAGAGAAGAGGGAAGAAGACGTCTTAAAAGACCAGGCTCCTCCGCTAGCAAAAGAGCGGCAAAAGAGCATAAGATAGCGGAGGAGCCCGGCAGAAGGAAGAAGGCACCGGAGAAGAACCAGAGAGCGCGGAGACGACACTGGTGAGAGGGAGAAGAGACCTGAGAGACCCCCGAAGTCAGCAGAAGACCCCCGAAGTCAGAAAAAGACCCCCGGAGCTGCCTAATAAATGACTTTTAAAACTTGTATAGTGTGTTTTTTTTATTGACACTTTTTTCCCCAGGTGAATGGGTAGGAGTACCATGTACCCCATACTCATTTACATAGGGTGGGGGGTTGGGATCTGGGGGCCCCCTTGTTAAAGGGGGCTCCCGGATTCTGATAAGCTCCCCGCCCGCAGACCCCGACAACCAACGCCCAGGGTGGTCGGGAAGAGGCCCTTGTCCTCATCAACATGGGGACAAGGTGCTTTGGGGTGGGGGGCCCGCACCCCCCTTGCCCCAAAGCACCAACCCCACCATGTTGAGGGCATGCGGCCTGGTACTGTTCAGGAGGGGGGCCCTCGCTCGTCCCCACCCCCTTTCTTGACCTGTGTTGTGTGCTCGGATAAGGGTCTGGTATGGATTTGGGGGGGACCCCCACGCCATTTGTTTGGCGTAGGGGGTGCCCCTTGGAATACATACGAGACCAAAGGGCCTGGTATGCTCTTGGAGGGGAACCCATGCCAGTTTTTTATTTAAAATTTGGCGTGGAGTTCCCCCTCAAGATTCATACCAAACACAGTGCCTGGTATTGGCGGGGATCCAAGTCGGATCCCTGTGCTTGTCGCTCATTGGGAAAGGAAAAAACATTTTTCCTTTCCTGATGAGCGAGAGAGCTCAGCGCTGCTATCTGCAGCTGACACAGTGCACTGCGATTACCTGCGGTTATGTGCGGATAGCTGCGCTAAAACACTCCTGGACGCAGTCAATTCAATTTTTTCTATCCGCACAAAACTGCATGTAATCAAAACACAGCTAAACGCAGTGTGTGAATGGAGCCATAGGAAAGCATTGTGTGCGTTTAGCTGCGGTAAAAAACGCAGCTAAAAGCACAATTCTATCCGTCCGTGTGAAAGGGGCCTTACAGGTCTCCCCTTAGCTTGAACACACCTGATGAATTAATAAAAGAATTGGTGGATGACGGACTTTATAGCCATAACACAGGTATAGATTAAAAAAGAATATTTATTACAAAATTTTGAATTGGGACAATAGCGTAAAATTTCATCAAGTATTCACAGAAATTTGCCTTTAAGCATAAACAACACACCACCTACATACATATACACTACTAATCACGGACTGGAGGACCAATTAGATCACTTTCCAATATTGGTAAAAAGAACAAAAAGCCAGTGTGTCAGTCTAGCTCAGCTCTACATGTTGCGCGTATTCAACAGGCGCTTCTTCAGGAGATTATGGCGTATTATTCTAATTGAAAGATGAAGGGAAAGGGCAAGCAGAGAATAACAGCTGGATATTCAGGGAAACAAGTCTTAACATCACTTCTAAGCCGGACTGAAAGGCAGTCTAACAACATAAAACCTATGGCGGTTGATAATCCTTGACAGAAGTAGTTGAAAATTTCCACAATAACTATTATAAAGATGTCTGGATTAGCAAGGGGAGAACCTCCCACTAGTCACACCGCTCAGGTATCTGTTGTGTAAGATTTCCAATTTGTGTCTTGGGGAGTGAGGTTCCCTGGAGATATCCGCTCGGATGACAGCCCCAAACGTGGTGGAGTCACCTGATGAATTGTTTAGAGATTTGTGAAGCCAGACCTATGGAATCAAGCCCTGAAGAAGCGGCCTGTGTGCCATGAAACATGTTGGTAAGCTTCATAGAACATATTTTGATGCTATGTCTGACCACTCATCATATATATATATATATATATATATATATATATATATATATATATATATATATATATATATATATATGATTTTATACATTTATGGGCCTTTGTTTGCCCAACTGTATGTGTACACCTATCCTTTATATTTGAATAATTGCTTTTTTTTTTTTTATGATTTACCTGTTTTTTACATCATCTGGGAATTTAACGCCCAATTCTTTCATATACGATTTATTATACAGGGCTGGGTTCCCCTGTTGGTCATTAAGCTGCTTTAGCTGTAGGCCTTGACTATATATACCCAAATTCTTGCTTTCAATATTTCAATGAGCTATACGGTTAGAATACATCTGGGCTGTGCCCTTAAGTGACCCTTTATTCAATGTGGAACTATTGAGAGATTTTGCTTTATTATCTGCGCATCACTTAAATCTATTAGTGAGGCCCATAAACACCACATCATTAACACATACACCGCTAATTCACACAATAACAAGACACCTTCAAGTGTCACTAGAGAGTGTGTAATAATCAAGGCACGTGGCTTTGTTTGCTCACCTTGTTCATCAAGGAGAATGTTGTCCGGCTTTACATCTCTGCAACACAGTAAAAAGTTGGGTTTAATGTTTGAGATATCAAGATTTCACCGTGTCCCTATTATTCACATCTCAAGTTCATTGTAAGGTACAGGTGATACTCGAAAAATTAGAATATCGTGCAAAAGTTCATTTATTTCACTAATGCAATTTAAAAGGTGAAACTAATATATGAGAGATTACATGAAAAGCAAGATAGTTCAAGCCGGGATTTGTGATAATTGTGATGATTATGGATTACAGTTCATGAAAACCCCAAATCCACAATCTCAAAAAATTTGAATATTGTGAAAAGGTGCAATATTCTAGGCTCACGGTGTCCCACTCTACTCAGCTAATAAGTCATAACACCTGCAAAGGGTTCCTGAGCCTTTAAGCCTTGGTTCACACCAGAGGCGGCACGACTTGCAGGTCGCCTCACCGAGTCGACCTGCACACGACTGCCCGGGCGACTTGCAAAACGACTTCTGTATAGAAGTCTATGCAAGTTGCCCCAAGTCGCCCCCAAAGTCGTACAGGAACCTTTTTCTAAGTCGGAGCGACTTGCGTCTCTCCCCTTAGAACAGTTCCATAGCACAGAACGGGAGGCGACTTGTCAGGCGACTAGGTCGCCTGACAAGTCGTCCCTGTGTGAACCGAGCCTAAATGGTCTATCAGTCTGGTTCAGTAGGAATCACAATCATGCGAAAGACTGCTGACCTGACAGTTGTTCAGAAAACCATCATTGACACCCTCCATAAGGAGGGAAAGCCTCAAAAGGTAATTTCAAAGAAGTTGGATGTTCCCAAAGTGCTGTATCACAGCACATTAATAAAACGTTATGTGGAAGAGAAAAGTGTGGAAGAAAAAGGAGCACAAGCAGCAGGGATGACCGCAGCCTGAAGAGGATTGTCAGGAAAAGGCCATTCAAAAGTGTTGGGGACTTTCACAAGGAGTGGACGGAGACTGGAGTCAGTGCATCGAGAGCCACAACACACAGACCGATCCTGGACATGGGCTTCAAATGTCGTATTCCTCTTGTCAAGCCACTCCTGAACAACAAACATCAGAAGTGTCTTACCTGGGCTAAAGGAAAACAGACCTAGTCTGTTGCTCAGGGGTCAAATGTCCTCTTTTCTGATGAGAGCAAATTTTGCATCTCATTTGGAAACCAAGGACCCAGAGTATGGAGGAAGAATGGAGAGGCACACACTGCAAGATGCTTGAAGTCCAGTGTGAAGTTTCCACAGTCTGTGTTGATTTGGGGAGCCATGTCATCTGCTGGTGTTGGTCCACTGTGCTTCATTAAGTCCAAGTCAACACAGCTGTCTACCTGGAGATTTTGGAGCACTTCATGCTTCCTTCCGCAGACGAGCTCTATGGGGATGCTAAATTCATTTTCCAGCAGGACTTGGCATATACTGCCAAAAGCACCAAAACCTAGTTTAATGACCGTGGGATTACTGTGCTTTATTAAGTCCAAGTCAACGCAGCCGTCTAGCAGGAGATTTTGGAGCACTTCATGCTTTCTTTCCGCAGACAAGCTCTATGGGGATGCTGACTTCATTTTCCAGCAGGACTTGGCACCTGCCCACACTGCCAAAAGCACCAAAACCTGGTTGAATGACCGTGGGATTACTGTGCTTGATTGGCCAGCAAACTCGCCTGACCTGAACCCCATAGAGAATCTATAGGGCATTGCCAAGAGAAAGATGAGACATGAGACCAAACAATGCAGAAGAGCTGAAGGCCAGTATTGAAGCATCCTGGTCTTCCATAACACCTCAGCAGTGCCACATGCTGATAGATTCCATGCCACGCCGCATTGAGGCAGTAATTGCAGCAAAAGGGGCCCAAACCAAGTACTGAGTACATATGCATGCTTATACTTTTCAGAGTTCCGATATTGTTCTATGTACAATCCTTGTTTTATTGATTGCATGCAATATTCTAATTTTCTGAGATTGTGGATTTGGGGTTTTCATGAGCTGTAAGCCATAACCATCACAATTATGGCAAATCACGGCTTGAACTATCTTGCTTTGCATGTAATGAGTCTATCTCATTAATTAGCTTCACCTTTTAAGTTGCATTAGTGAAATAAATGAACTTTTGCACGATATTCTAATTTTTCGAGTTTCACCTGTATGTAAATCGAGATCACTGTCAGCTGCTTAAGAGTTTTTTTTTCCCCAGGTTTTAACACGTACCAAGTTTGGTAAGGTAAATCCAGTACCAAATAATCAGCCCCCCCTAAAAGGACTTTCTCTAAAAAGAGCAAGATTGTAAATGGCGTTCCCCAGGTCTCTGCTTTGGGGACAATGTTCTAAAACTTGTTTATTAATGCTATTGGGTAGGAATAAAAGAGTTCAGCAAAAGGTCTAAAAATTGAATAGAGGGTTGGAGAACCTCAGTTATGTGAAATGATTACCGAGATTACCGGTAACCACTCGGGAGAAAAGATGCCTAAACATTAAATATGACCTGTCATTAAGGGCAAGGGAAGTGACAGGTCCTGACGTGTGTCGGAGAGTGGTGTTGTTTTCTTTCGACGGGTCATGCATCCCGATTAACATATATCTACATTGCTGGATGACATGATTGGTGATGGATGTACATCGTGGGACATTACGTTTTTTTTTTTTTTTTTAAATAACCGCTTCCCGACCAGCGCACGCCGATATACGTTGGCAGAATGGCACTGGTGGGCAAATGGGTGTATAGGTACGTTCCCTTTAAGAAGCGGCGCTGTGGGCACGCGTGAGCCGGCTGCGTTCTCTGTGACTGTGGGTCCTGTGGACTCGATGTCCGCCGGGTGCCCGCGATCATGTCACAGAGAGGTAGAACGGGGAGATGCCTTTGTAAACAAAGCATTTCCCCATTCTGCCTAGTGACAGGACAGAGATCACTGCTCTCTGTCATCGGAAGCAGTGATCGCTGTCATGTGTGTTGTAGCCCCTCCCCCCACAGTTAGAATCACTCCCTAGGACACACTTAACCCCTTCATGGCCCCCTAGTGTTAACCCCTTCACTGCCAGTGTCATTTACACAGTAATCAGTGCATTTTTATAGCACTGATCACTGTATAAAGAAAAATGGTCCCAAAATAGTGTCAAAAATGTCCGATGTGTCCGCCATAATGTTGCAGTCCCGATAAAAATCGCAGATCGCCGCCATTTCTAATAAAAAAAATTTTTAAAAAATGCCATAAAACTATCCCCTATTTTGTAGACACTATAACTTTTGCACAAACCAATCAATATACGCTTATTTTTTTTTACCAAAAATATGTAGAAGAATACATATCGGCCTAAACTGAGGAAAAAATTTGTTTTTTTATATATTTTTGGGGGATATTTATTATAGCAAAAAGTAAAAAATAATGCAATTTTTTCAAAATTGCCGCTCTTTTTTTTGTTTATAGCGCAAAAAATAAAAACAGCAGAGGCAATCAAATACCACTGAAAGCCCTATTTGTGGGGAAAAAAGACGTCAATTTTGTTTGGGTGCAACGTCGCACGACCGCGCAATTGTCAGTTAAAGCGACGCAGAGCCGAATCGCAAAAAGTGCTCTGGTCAGGAAGGGGGAAAATCCTTCCGGGGCTAAAGTGGTTAAAGAACTTGTCAATATGGAAGGCCATTCATTATGCAATTTTCTTTCCTTTATCCAAAGGCTGAAGGAAAGAAAATTGCTCTTTTTCCCCATCAAAACAGTCAGTGTTGATGGGCGAATCCCTCCCACTGCGCTATTGTCTTCTCCCAGCGAGGAGAGCAGAGAGCCTTCCCCGCCAGCGAAATACAAAGATACAAGGCCCTAACAACCAACGGGCCAGGGTTGGGAACAAGGTACTTTACAATTGGGGGGGCTAGCCTCTGGAACTGTTCAAACAGGGGCATGTGCTTCTTCCCCCTCACTTTCCTGGCTTGCCAAAGCTACATGCTTGGATAAGGGTATGGTATAGATTTTTGGGAGAACTCAATTTTTTTGTTCGGTGTCCCCATGAAAATTCATAGTAGACCTAATGTACCTGGTAGGAATTTAAAAAAAACAAAAAAACAAGGGCTTCCTTTCTTAAGTCTCTTTACTCCTCCTTTACTTACATGGTCGGAGATGTATGTGAATAGGGCTGGTGACATCACTGGGTTGCACTCACCAGCATTCTTGAAGTGCTTGTATACCCCCAATGCGGAAGTTGTACCTATAGATAAGCCTATAATAAGGCTTACCTATAGGTACTGTAAATATCTCCTAAACGCGCGCCGTTTACCTTGTAGTGCGCCGATGATGTCATCGGCGCATGCGCTGTGAAGACACGGCCCTCCATGCCGTTTCTTCACTAGCAGGTGCCGTAACTTACGGCTCCTGTGCGCATCCGTGGGAGTGACATCACGCGACTTCCAGACAGTCACAGAGCCGGAGTCCACGGCCCCGGAAGGAAGAGGGGCGAAGATGGACGCGGCCACCAGCGGAGACAACGCGGGCTTTGTTTGCAGGTAAGTGGCACATAATGGGCTAGTATGCGATGCATATTAGCCCATTATGCTTTTAAATTACAGGGGAAAAAAAAGAGGAGGTAAAACCCATCAGGGTTTACTTCCTCTTCAAAGAGTATGTTACCCCAACATTTCATATTCCCGGTATGTGTCTGTTGTATCACATACTGGTAATAAAAAGTATCCTCTTCTCTTTGTATTGCTTTCTTTGTGTGAAATACCTGGTGATCAATCCAGTCCCCCCGTTTCCTATTCAAAACTAACCATGCTAGGCATTAAAGCCCATCTTAGCGTGGTCAATTTTCTGACTGTGCTGGGAGAACAGCCTGCCTATCCTCCAAAGGCAAAGACTTGTGCTGACACTGCCCCACACCACCATTCACTGGGAAAACCAGTGTACTGCTGTTTCTCCACCCCCGCCTCTATAGGCTCCTTATGCAGCTGAGAACAGAGGTCATGGGATCACTCATTAAAAAATAAAAAAAATAAAAAAGATATTAATAATGTGTTTTACATCTATATATAAATGTTTTGCCTTCATTTCTACTTTAAACTGAATGGGTTGTTTAACAAGGTAACGGTTCATATATATTTTAACAACCATTGACAGAGGGAAGCTGTCATGTACAATATAATTGCAGAAGTAAAATCACGATTCTACATGACATACGGCTCCTGAAAAACGAGCAAATTTTCGGGTGTTAGACTGAATAGCCAAGGTTCAATCCTAACTTGCATTTGGACAAAACCTTATGCCACGTACACACGGTCGGACTTTTCGGCTGCAAAAGTCCGACAGCCCGTCCGACAGACTTTCGACGGACTTTTGGCGGACTTTTGGCAGACTTTCTAACGAACAGACTTGCCTACATACGATCACACAAAAGTCTGACGGATTCGTACGTGATGACGTACACTGGACTAAAATAAGGAAGTTGAAAGCCCGTAGCCAATAGTTGCCCTAGCCTCGGTTTTTGTCTGTCGGACTAGCACACAGACGAGCGGATTTCTGGGTCCGGCGGAGTTACGACGTAAAGATTTAAAGCAAGTTCCAAATCTAAAGTCCGTCAGATTTGCGGCTGGAAAAGTCAGCTGAAAGTCCGGGGAAGCACACACACGATCGGATTGTCAGCGGGCTTTAGTCCATCGGCGTCCGTCGGACTTTTGTAGACGAAAAGTCCGACCGTGTGTACGCGGCATTAGGCTCATCCCTACTATCTCTCTGTTACTGTAATATAAGAGGCAGTAATTAGACTCTCCAGGTTATCAGTACTTGTCTTAGACCCCTTTCACACTGGGGCGGTTTGCAGGCGTTATTGCGCTAAAAATACCGCCTGCAAACCGACCCAAAACAGCCTCTGCTGTTTGTTCAGTGTGAAAGCCCGAGGGCTTTCACACTGAAGCGGTGCGCTGGCAGGAGAAGAAAAAAACGACTGCAAGCCGCATCTTTGGATCGGTGAAGGAGCGGTGTATTCACCGCTCCTAAACCGCTCCTGCCCATTGAAATCAATGGGGCAGCGCGGCTATACCGCGGCTATAGCCGCGCAATGCTAGTGGTTTTAACCCTTTTTGGTCTGCCAGCGGGGGTTAAAACCGCACCGCTAGCGGCCGAATACAGCCGCAAAAACGACGGTAAAACAGCGCTAAAAATAGCGTTGTTTTACCGCCGACGCCCCCACCGCCCCCGTGTGAAAGGGGCCTTAGGCTGGCAATACACTATACAATTTTCTTATTCAATTTTCTTTAGATTTACCTTCAACTATGTAGTGCAAGGGCCTGCCTGATTGCATACACTTTGAAAGTTTTTAGGTTTAGGTTCATATTATATGGTTTTGGTAAATCTAAAGGAAAATTGAATAAGAAAATTCTATAATGTATGGCCAGCCTTATGCCGTGTACACACAGTCGGATTTTCCGATGGAAAATGTTCGATGGGAGCTTTTTTGTCGGAAATTCTGACACAATTCTTCTCAATCGGACATTTTCCATCGGAATTTCCGACACACAAAATTTGAGATCTGGATCTCAAATTTTCCGACAACGAAATTCCGATCGTGTGTACACAATTCCGACGCACAAGGTTCCACGCATACTCGGAATCAAGCAGAAGAGCCGCACTGGCTATTGAACTTCAATTCTCTCGGCTTGTCGTACGTCACCGAGTTCTTGGCGTTCGGAATTTCCGACAACATTTGTGTGACCGTGTGTAAGTTTGAGCCAACATCCATCTGAAAAAATCCCATGGATTTTGTTGTCGGAATGTCCGATCGTGTGTACAGGGCATTAGAAAAAAAAAGGCTGAATAAAAAAAATCCAACCCACCTGGTCATTAGTGGGTCCCTTACACAATCTAAAAATTGTGCAGCATTACCTATTTATGGTAGCCTCAATATAGAAAAAAAGGGAGATGTATTCTTATGCATTTATGTTCCATCTGATTTGGGTTCTCTTTAGCAGGTACTTTCCCAAAGAGGATCAATTATCCTTCATATAATTCCATTCACATTGTGAGGAAATTTAGAACAGATGAAGTACAGACACGTAGAAATTTAAAGAGGATGCAGTATGTCCACAATCAAGCTGTGCTAAAACTCTGGCTGCTATGGTACGGTATATACGATATATACTGTAAATAGTGTCATTTCGTAACACTGCGCACAGTGATGGTAAGCAATAAGGCCTGGTTTACACCTTATGCAGGTTGCAATTAATGCATATTCCGGGTGCATTTTGCGTTTTTCAATACACATTTTTGATCCATTGAAGTCTATGGAACCAAAAGCCAGAAAAAAGTCCCTGGCCCTTTCCATAAAAAAGCACAGATGTGAATGTGACCCATAGGAAACCATGTTATATGGACTGTAGTGTGTGTAGCACCCTCCACCATAGGTAAGTGCTAAAGTGAGGATTTTTTGGTAAGGAACTGTCAGTACAGGTAAATTTAGGCAGGTCTATGCTTCAGGCTAGGCCTGTTTGTTTTGACTTGGGGGGCAGGGAGTGGTTAGTGTAGCAGTGGGTGTGACCACCTGTGTTTCAGGGCTGAGGCGCCTCCCCTGCTTCCAGGGAGAATGTTCTGGAAGAGGGGCAGGGCCTAGAACTGGAGTGGCAGGCAGCTCATGTGAGGAGCCCTGACCAATCCCCAACTGGAATTGGCAGGGGGCGGGCCTCCCATATAAGCTTAGGTAACATGCCACTGGGAGGAGTTGTCGGTGAAGTGGAGAATGGAGTACTAGACAGCAGCAGCGCCGATCGCAAGAGGAGGCCCGGGAGAGCTGTGAGGGAACTTCACCCTTACACAGTCATGGGTGAAGTCCTCATCTTTACACGGTCAAGGATGAGGAGTTCCTGGAGCAGAGGGGCAGGAGAAGCTGTCGGAACGTACGGTCCGGTTAAGTTCTCCATCATGGACTCTGGGCAGAGAAAGGTCGGTGGGTGTACCACAGTGGAGGGCTGGATGTGGAGAAGGAAGGGCTGGATGTGCCAGGAAGTCTGTGAGGGAACTTCATCCTTACACGGTCACAGATGAAGTCCTCATCTTTACACGGTCATTGATGAGGAGTCCTGGAACAGAGGAGAGACTGTGGGGAATAGTGTCAAATCAATGCGGCCCGAGGGCGCAGGATTTGCAAGATGTAATAGCCCCAGCCCACAGTAGTCCACCGTTCAGCACATGCTACTAAACTACTAGGCCTCCGGGGAGAGGTTCTGCAGACCTCTGGCCTAGTAGCAGCGAGCAACCAGAGTCAGCATTAGAGACTATTCAGAGTGGGTTCTTTTGCAGATAGAAGAGGATGTGACCAGAAACATAATGTGCTACAGAATAAGTTTGTGCAGGAGGGAAGGATTCCTGGGAGCGATAGTCTGCAGGAGTTACGCAAAGGAGGAGCAACAACCTGCATGGCGATGCAGGGAAGAGACTGTAGATATTATACATGTGCATCATTTCTTCAAGACTCAAAGTTCTAATTTATAAATATGATGGTAAAGTAATATACCATATACCCTTATCTCCAACCAAGTTATATCCCCCCAATAAAAAAAACAAAACAAAGCAAATGACTGTTCATTATCTCTGAAGTGATATATGAAGGTCGGGCAGCAGGGTGATATGGTGGATGTTAGTTACTAATGGCAACAAACCGCTACATGTGTTTCTGCAAAACTGAAAACGCACTAAAAAAATGCATAGGTGTGAACCAGGCCTAAACCGCCATCCCTGGGCTGCTGAAAGCTGATTTCTGAAGGTGACATTGATTGCCACCAAGAACTGCTCTTGGCATTATATGGTTGAAATTTGGAAAACTCATCTGACATTACCGATGGATTATATGTTGACTTCTCAAGTAGTCTAAAGCTAGAGCCATTTCACATATATACATCTTAACAGTCTCCTCCGTAAACTGGACGTTTTGCTGTAGATGATATCGAAGATCTCCGCCCAAGAGTAAGTCTACAACCATAAACATGTCCTCTTCATCCTGGAAGGAATACCTGGAAAACAATAATATAGTAAGGGTGACTTTTTGTTGCTATTAGAACATCTGATTGACTGCTTGTGTTAGAAGAAAAATACAATAAATTGCACAAAGTGTTATTATAACAATGGATGCACTGGAAAAACACTCTCTAGGCACAATTAAAAGAACATTGCAGAAAAAAAATATATAACCATTTTCGTCAACTATCCTCCTTCCTTTGCTGCCCTTTCCTTGATGTTGTCTATGTTCCCTATGCAATACAGGAACTTTACCAAAAGAAAGGAAGGTTTTCTGTGTTTTGTTTAAAGTGGTTGTAAAGGCTGAAGGTTTTTTACCTTCTGTGTACTGCTCCCCTTACAACCCCCACTAGTACTTAAAGCGGACCTTCAGTCATTTTTTCATCTTTCCATCTATTAAATCCTCTGCCCTTGTTGTTGTTTTAACTTTGTATAGTAAAACACTTTTTTTCTGCCAGTAATTACCTTATACAGCCCACTTCCCGTTTCTTGGCCGGTAAAAAGCCTAGGCTTATGACATCATGCACAGCTCCCACTATGGAAGGGGGGGGGGGGGTGAGTCATAAGAGGGCCAATGAGAGCTGCAGAGCTGGAGGTGTGCCTCTGTGTGTCTGTGTAAATCCAGGAAGTGAACAGGCGGCAGCTTCAGCTACCCACAGTTAAAATGGCTGCAGCCAGACTCAGTGGAGGGAGATTTCTGCAGCATATTTGGCAAGTACAGAATCACAGTATATATAAAATAATATGCAAAGTGGTTGGAGGGAAGCTCCAGAACGGCAAAGATATTTTTATTACAATTGATGTGAGTAGACTGCAGTTCCTCTTTAAAATAAAGCAGAGGTGAGGTGTTACAACCCGACATGATGAGAGAATTTTCCAGAACTGCCGGGTGCGGAAAGGCAGGCGCACAGCTGCAATAGAAATTGGGAAAAGAGACAGTCTGCAACTCCTTGCTGCATATAAAAATCTTCAAAATGTATTGGTTCTCTATAAAAGACAAAATGTCTAGACAGCAACTGTAAAGCACAGGAGCTTCAGCTCTCCTTATTGGCTGAGACACAGCAGTGGGAGCCACTGGCTTATATGCCCAAAGAGAGGGGCTCGGGAGCACGCACGAGTACCCCCAGAGCAAGCTGCCCCCAAAAAGGAGGATTGGGGCTTCTGTGTGCAAAACCATTGCAGAGTAGGTAAATATAACATGTTTGTTTTTTGTTTTTTTGTTTTTTTAACCCCAGCCTTTAATATCACTTTAATATCTGAACTCTGCCTGACTTTCCTGATCACCAAAAACCAGTCAGTGGACACGAATAAGAAATTAGACATGTGTGGTTGAATGAATGAATGAATGAATGATTTGTAAAGCGCTGCAAATGCGAACTGAATCGCCTCAGGGCGCTGGATGTATTCTCTGATGTCAGCTTTCTCAGAAGAGGAAGGTCTTTAGTTTTTTCCTGAATGCCTGGTGGTTTTCTTCCATGCGGATGTTAGTTGGAAGAGCATTCCATAGTCGAGGTCCTTGGACTGCGAATCTTCGTTCTCCCTTTGCTTTGTAGCGGTATTTGGGAACGGTAAGGAGGTTTTGGTTAGCCGATCGAAGACTGCGATTCGGTGTGTAGTGTTTTATTTTCTCGCGGAGATATGGTGGGGCGTTTCCTCGTACGCATTTGTGGGTGAGGCAGAGGGTCTTGAATGTGATCCGATTCTTCACGGTTAGCCAGTGAAGGCTCTTTAGGGAGGGTGAGATGGATTCCCAGGGTTTTTTTCCTGTTAACAGTCTTGCCGCCGTGTTTTGGATGAGTTGTAAGCGCGCAAGCTGATATTGGGGTAGTCCTACGTAGAGCGAATTTGCGTAGTCGAGTCGGGAATTGATGATTGTTCCCACAACTGCCGCTTTGTCCTCTTCTGGGATGAAGGGGATGAGTCTGCGTAGTTGACGGAGGAGATGGTGGGATCCGCTCACCACTGATCCTATTTGTGCGTCCATTGTCATTCCTGAGTCAAAAATGACTCCGAGACTCTTGGCTTTGGTGTTTGGGGAGATGGTCTGTCCAAGGATGGTGGGAGGTGTCCACGGAGTCTTTATTTTGGAATTTTTGTTGGCATGTAGGAGAAGAAGCTCTGTTTTTGATCCGTTAAGTTTGAGGGAGCTGGTGGTCATCCAGTCATCTATTAAGGTGAGACATTTCTGTAATTGCTGATGAAGGTCTTTTTGTCCGTTGATGCGAAGGTAGAGTTGGGTGTCGTCAGCGTATGAATGGAAGCAGAGGTCGGTTTTCCTGATGATATTGAGAAGTGGGCGCATGTATATGTTGAATAGTACTGGTGACAAGGGTGATCCTTGAGGGACTCCGCAGGAGATTGCCCGGGTTTCCGAGGTGAATGTTCCTAGTTTCACTGTCTGGGAGCGATTCTCTAAGAAGGATGTGAACCATTTTAGAGCAGAATCTGTAGCTCCTGCTACTTCAGCGAGGCGGACAAGTAAAGTATTGTGGTCCACTGTATCGAATGCTGCGCTGAGGTCTAACAGTACCAGGAGACTCTGTTCTCCGTCGTCTGCTGCTTCAAGGGCGTCGTCCCATATTTTGAGAAGTGCCGTTTCTGTGCCATGGCCTGGGCGGAAGCCTGATTGCAGAGGGTCCAGGAGGAGGTGTGTGTCCAGGTGGTGTTGTAGCTGCTGTACTACTGCTTTTTCCATGATCTTGGAGATGGCGTTGAGGCTAGTTATTGGTCTATGGCAGTTAGGGTCCTTAGGGTCGAGATTGGCTTTCTTTAGCAGAGGTTTGATGATGCCTTGCTTGAGGGGGGTTGGGACAGTCCCTTCTTTGAATGATTGATTTATCAGCTGTGTTAGGATGGGGGCCAAGATGTCGGAACATTCTTTAAGCAGTTTAGTGGGGATGATGTCGTTCGGTGATGTGCTGTCTCGAAGGCTTCTGATGATGTTTTTAGTTGTGTCTATGGTGATTGGGGACAAAAAGAATTTCGGTGGTTGAGTGATGTTTGTGTCGATATCCTCTTTTTGCTTTGGTTCAGTGAGGGTGATAGTTGTTTTCTGATGGATTGATTTCCGAATGTTGTCGATTTTGTCGATGAAGAAATCTGATAACTCATTGCAGAATTCTTGAGTATCGTTTCCTGGGGGCTCCAAGCAGGTCGGGTTCATAGACTGAGCCACTATTTTGAAAAGTTCCCTCGGACGGTTTAATGCGGATGAGATGGTGTCTGAGAAATGTTCTTTTTTGGCTTTGAAGATTGCCTTGTGGTATTTCCCCGTGAGTGCTTTGTAGTTAGCAAGGTTTTCCTTGGTAGGATTTCTTCTCCATGCTCTTTCCGCTCTTCTACGTTCTTGCTTGAGTAGGGTGAGAGTACCATTGAACCAACTTGAGTTTTTTTTGCGGATGAGTGTTCTGCGTTTTGGCGCCACGGAGTCTGCTGTTTGTAGTAGTACATTGTTTAGGGAGTTGAGCGTTTGTTCTGTTGAGAGGTTTGAGTTTAGCAAAAGAATTTTGCTCGACAATGTGGTTTTGAAGAGATCAGAGTGAAGTTTCTTCTGAGATCTATTCCAGTGTGTTGCTGTTACGAGTTTCTGTTTTTGGAGGATGGTGTTAGTGGTGATTTTAAATTTGATAGCATGATGGTCCGTCCATGGTAACGGAGTGTTGTCAGATACGTTGATGTCCATATTCTGTTTGAAGATGAGATCTAGGCTGTGTCCTGAACCATGCGTGGGAGAGTTTATCAGTTGTTGAAGGCCAAGTTCTTCCATTTGGTTGACGCAGGCGGTTGCGGTGGGGTCTTGGGCAGAGTTTGCCCACAGGTTAAATTCCCCAAGTACCAGCAGGTTTTTGGTTTTCAAGGTGTGTATCGAGAAAAATTCAGTGAGCGGCGTGAGGAGATTGGTCTTTGGTCCTGGTGGTCTGTAGCATAGTAGTATGAGTATGTGAATGGTGTCTTGAGGTGTTGTTTGGAGGTGCAGTGAGAGTGTTTCCATGAAAGGCACTGAGTTCTGTACGTTAGGTTTGGTGAACCCAAGATGAGATTTGAAGATCACTGCTAGGCCTCCACCTTTTTTCCCGATTCTATGCTCGGTTAGGATACTGTAGTTCTCGGGCACCAGTTCCGTTAGAATGGTGTTGCAGTCAGGTGTTAGCCAGCTTTCTGTAATGAAGAGGCAATCTATGTTGTTTTCGATGATGAAATCGCGGATTTCCAGCCTGTGCTTGACTGCAGATCTGGTGTTGATCAGGGCGCATGCTAGTTGTTGTGGTTGGATCGGTGTCTCCTTGCATTTCCTGGTTGATTGTGGGTTGGTTCTTAGTATTTGTTCTTTTTTTAGTCTTTTTTGAGTGGCGATCGGTAAAGTTGCGGCGGTGTTTCTTAGCCTGTGGATGGTGTCTGCTGTGTATTTAAAGTTGCACATGATGAGGAGGATGGTGTTGCTGGTAGGAAGGGTGTTCTGATGGTAGAATTGATGTGATGGTGATCCACTTGCGGGGGGGGACGGAGGGCTCTACTGGCTACCCGCTGCTTCTGAAGTGGTGTGGCGATGGGCTGGTGAGGGTGCAAGGTACTTAAGGAGGGAGGGTACGTATGCCTACCCCCCTGTCGTTGATCCAGAGGAAGGCGAAAAATCCCTAGCTGCGAAGGCCAATAATGCAGCAGAGGAATTAAAATTCGGACTAATTTTTGTTTTTCAGAAATTCGGATGTATCCGAATTTCTGAATTACAATAGTAACAAATTTAAACGAATCCGAAATAACAGGAAAAAAAATTCGGACGAAATTCGAATTCAAATCGTTTTCGAATCGTTTTTAATACTTTTAGAAGTTGAACAGGTTTCAAATTCGAAAAGTTTTCGAATTCAAAACGTTTTCGAATTCGAATAGTTTTCCAATTTCTAAAGAGAATAAAATAGAATAGAAAATAAAGGAATAGAATAGAAAAAAATAATAGACTAGAAAAGAATATAACAGAAAATAAAAGAATAGAATAGAGTAAAACAGAACAAAATAGAATAGAAAATAAAATAACAGAATAGACTAGAATATAATAGAAACAAATAGAATAGAATAGCAAAAAAGAATATAACATCTTCTGATATTCGAATTTAGAAAAAAAGAATAGAAGAGAAAAGAATAGAACGGAAAAAAAAGAATAGAATAGACTATAATAGAATAGAAAATAATATAATTAAAAAAAAAAAACAATGGAATAGAAGAGAATAGAAAGAATATAACCATTTCCCAAAATTCTAATAGAATCAATTTGAATTTGAATAGAATAGAAAAGAATAGATTAGAATAGGAAGATGGTTAAATTCATTTTATTCTATTCTGTTGTTTTTTTTCTATACTATTGTGTTGTTTTGTATTCTATTCTACTCTATTCTTTTCTATTCTATTCAATTTCGAATTGATTCTATTTGAATTTTGGAAAATGGTTATACTATTTCTATTCTATTCTATTGGGTTTTTTTTTAATCCTATTCTTTTCTATTATATTCGGATTTCAGAACAGAAGATGGTTATAATCTTTCTATTTTATTATATTCTTTTTTTTATTCTATTCTATTCCTTTCAATTCTATTCTATTCCATTATATTCTGTTCTTTTCTTTTCCATCCTATTTTGTTCTGTTTTACCTTTATTATATTATGTTCTTTTATTTACTGTTCTATTCTTTTCTATTCTATTCTATTCTCTTTGGAAATTGGAAAACTATTTGTATTCGAAAACTTTTTGAGAACTTTTTGAATCGATCCGAATTTGAAAAATCTGAATCGATTCGAAAATGAATAAACAAAACGAATTCCTAAAACTAATTAAACTAATGAAACAAATTTAACTAAACAAATTTATGTAAATAACTACCGTAATTGAAACAAAATGAAACAAACTAAATATTTGCACATGTCTATATGAAACTATGAAAGCTGTAATCGGGGCAGACTTATAAGATTCTACAACATGAAAGGAGTGTGGAAGTAAGGGCGCTAGTAGGGAGGTAGACTGAACTCCAGTTATTGTCACTAATGTCACTGTTGTCATTGCTCATGTATTGTCAGGATTGCTCATTTATTGAAATGATTGCTGCTTTGTTGCCTGTGTATTCTAACAACTTTTTTTTGCTACTAAACTGTAAAGAAGGTCTGTTTCCCGCCTATGTGTTGTAACCGTAGAGCTACCCACACAGGAGTCGGTTGGTAATTTGGGTTCTCTGTTTTGCACCTCAAATCCAAGAACACCTTTAGCCCCTCCGACACACCTGGTTGAATGAAATTTACTGCAAGCATTTATAAAGCCTCGTACACACGATCGAACTTTCCGCCAACAAAACCATGGAATTTTGTCCGAAGGGTGTTGGCTCAAACTTGTCTTGCATACACACGGCCACACAATTGTTGGCCAACAATTACGAACGTAGTGACGTACTACATGGTTTTTCAGCCCTTTAGCACCACCCTTTGGGCTCCTTCAGCTAATTTCGTGTTAGTAGAAGTTTGGTGAGTGTTGATTTGCGCTTTTCTATTTCACGCTTTTCATTTAGCACTTTTCAGTTCGCGTTTTTCATTTCGTGCTTTTCAGTTTGTTTCTGAACGGCCGTTCGTCAACCAGCCATGTTGCGGAATCGGAGGAGATAACGTGTTATTTATTATTGGCCTTGGAGTTATTGCTTTGACATTATTTTTTTGGTTGAATAATAATAATGATTTGATTTGGTATATTTTCTATATTTTTGGATGCATAGAATGCACTTTTTGGTTAAGTTCTATTGGCAGATAGCATGTCTAATTTTATTTGTTTTCTTTTTTTAATGCACAATAAAAAAATTGTGGAGAATAATACTTGGCTGTGTGTTTTACTTCAAATGGCATTTTTGGAGTAGGCAGTTATGCCGCGTACACGTGATCGGAAATTCGGCCCGCAAAAGACCGATGAGAGCTTTTGGTCGGAAAATGCCACCGTGCGTATGCTCCATCGGACTTTTGCTGGCCGAATTCCAGCCAGCAAAAGATTGAGAGCAGGTTCTCAATTTTTCGGGCGGAAAAAGTTCCTATCCGAAAATGCGATCGTCTGTAGCAATTCCGACGCGCAAAATTCCTACGCATGCTCAGAAACAATTCCACGCATGCTCGGAACTCATTGAATTTCATTTTCTCAGCTCATCGTAGTGTTGTACGTCACCGCATTCTTGACGGTCGAAAGTTTCAGCGAACTTTTGTGTGACCTTGTATATGCAAGGCAAGCTTGAGCGGAATCCCGTCGGAAAAGCCATCATATCTTTTACCAAAATCCCGATTGCGTGTACGCAGCATTGCATTTTAAAAAACACAATGTAAAATTGACAAGGGACACCAACATATCTTTGATCTTAAAAACTACGGGATAAAGGTATTGCACAAATAAAAAATGAAAAAAAAACTTAATAATATTATTTTTGATATCACTAGAAAAAAAAGCCTTTGAAAATTCGTTTGCAATAACTCCATCAGTATCACCAGCAAAGCAGCTTCATTATTATCCCATTAAAAAAGAAGAGAATTGTGCGCTGCATTTCGAGATTTCATAATGAATGTTAATTCTCCATTACAAACGCTAGTTTACAAGACCGACCGCTTCTGGCTCGTCCTTGCTTCCGAGCATGCGTGTTTGACTTGTGTACACATGATCGGAAAATCCGACAACACACATTTGTTGGTGGAAAATTTGAAGACATGCTAGCCAACATTTGTTGGTGGAAAGTCCGACAAAAATTGTCCGATGGAGCGTACACACAGTCGGATTTTCCGCCAACAGCCTGTCATCGAACATTTCCCGTCGGAAAATACGATCGTGTGTATGGGCCTTAAGGACACGAGTATAGATACCTTTCACTCTGCTGTGAATTAGCACCAGGAAATAGACATAAGACTGTTTAGTGGTAAATGAAGTCAATGTATTGGTACAAATTAGAATGGTGGTTTGATCATAACTGAGCACACAGAAGGTAGGTTCAGACAGTCTGCTAGACAGTATAATCACTATGCCAAGGTAACTTAGAATAGAGTTCTGTACCATATACTTGGATTGACTTATGAATCAGCAAACAGTGCATATATGCCTTAACTGCAATGTGAATAATAATACTATAATTAATCTTGAGTGCACTCTAAGAGAATGGCTAGAATATGGTGCAATGTCCTCTGAGAGGTACCTCTTAGCATAAGCAATAGGTGAAGGTCTCCATGTAGCAGCTGTAAAGAGACTGTCTTGAGTCCTAATTCTTCAGCTGGCTTGGATTTGGGCCCAGTTGTACCGTTGGTCATTGGTGCACATGAGAATAGTCCTAGTCAAGCTTGCAGTCAGCAATAAGGCTACTTGATAGCTGTATGGTCAGTTCCTAAAGGGCTCAGTCTCTCTAACAGCAGATAGTGAATCCCCACAGCAGCTCACCAGTCCCAGTGATATTGCAGTTCACTATCCGGTCACACATAGCGACTAGTCTACTCTCTGCTCTGCACCCAGGTGACTTTGGCTGTCGGTACACCTGGATTCCGAATCCTGCTCAGGCCGCCGTTATGCAGCAGCAGTGGTGCACACTGGACAGCGATGTGCACCCTCTAGGCTCCCTTGTGGCAAGAGGAATCTGTGTCCTGTACAGCCTAAGAAAATGCAGCTCTTTCCCCCCCTCCTGCCAATCTTCCTCTGGGAAATGCAGTTCAAAGCTCTTGATTACAGTAGAGTCTTTCTCCTCTGGACTACAGTTCCCACAGTGCAGTGCTGTCTGACTCTATTGAACAGACAGTCTATTGAACTCCTCCTGCTCAGCAGCTCCCTCCTATTGCTGATATAGATGTTAACCAGTTCAGAGAGCAGCTGCAGCCAGTTTTTTACTCACTCTCCATTCTTAATCAAGCACCTGGCTACTGCCCACTTGTAGCCCATATATTATGTAGCGGACCATCAATATCATATGATGCCTTTTCTATAATTAAATGTTGATGCCCCATTAATAACAATGACCTTTGCCTGTATTATAACACAACTCCACAAGCTTAAATTGGTATATACTGTATATCCTGGGAACCAGCTTCAAACAGCAGAGGCTTGAGGAACCAGTCACTAATTTAAATGTCCTTTTTAAGGGCTTTTTCCTACCCATTTTTATTAAAACAAGGTTCAAGGCATTATACAGTATAGTTTTTATTCACAGGAGGTTTTCAGCATTTCTCAGCCACAAAACAAATATTCATCAGCCTCCTGGCTTACACTTGCAGCGCTGCTGCTCTGGCCGCACACTTCATGCCCTTGTCAGTGTCTTCTCACACAAATTCATACACCTAGCAACTCTCTGGTGTCTCCCAGTTGGAGCCCTCCTGATTTCTGGGCAGAGACCTCCCCTGTCCACCATAGTGGAGCTCTTAACCATAGTCAGGTCTCTTATAAATTCCCTGCACACACCTGCTTAATAGTGTTGTGGTTGTTCACAAAACATGAACCCAGGATTGGAGTCTTCATAAGTTGAGGACCGTAGTTGCAGTGGTTGGCCAAAGCAACGTAATGCAGCAGATGGAAGACACATCACGCTTACTTCCCTTCAACAACAAAAGATGTCCAGCAGTGCCATCAGCACAGAACTGGTGGAAACCAGTGGGACCCAGGTACACCCATCTAACATCCGGAGAAGTCTAGCCAGAAGTAGACTTCATGGAAGAATTGCAGCCAAAAAGCCATACCTCCAACATGGAAACAAGTCTAAGCAACTCAACTATGCATGAAAACATAGGAACTGGGGTGCAGAAAAATGGCAGCAGGTGCTCTGGACTTAAATCAAAATTTGAAATATTTGGCTGTAGCAGGATACGGTTTGTTTGGTGAAGGGCTGGAGAGCGGTACAATAAAGAGTGACTGTGGGCAACAGTGAAGCATGGTGGGGTTCCTTGCAAGTTTGGGGTTGCATCTCTGCAAATGAAGTTGGAGATTTGGTCATGATCAGTGGTGATTGGCCCCAAGGTTATTTTGCAGCAGTACAATGAGTCTGTCTGGGACGACATGAAGAAACAGAAGGCAGCCTACATCTACAGAAGATCTGTGGTTAGTTCTCCAAGATGTTTGGAACAAAGTGACTGCTGAGTTCCTTCAAAAACTGTGTGCAAGTGTACAGTACATGGAAGAATTGATGCTGTTTTGAAGGCAAAGGTTGGTCACACCAAATATTGATTTGATTTAGATTTCTCTTCTGTTCATTTACTTTCCATTTTTTCACACTTGCCTACAATTTTTTAATTGTATATTGTATAGAATTGTATATATATACTTACTATACTTCTAGAATTATTTGAAGGTGCACTTTACATTTAAGCTCATCCAGGAAACGTGGTCCTCTAACTTTCATCCAGTCAGTCAAGTTCTGTTGCTGACTGTCTGTACTTTGGGGTTGCCAATGTACATTTATTTTTGAATGGCACTAAATATAAGCCCAGGGATATATAAGACCAGTGATCTATGGTTCCAAGCACCACCCTTTGAGAGAGAGGGTGCACAAATTACACAGAAGGCTCTCGTGCCAGGAGGCTACAAGGTACAATGCAAAAGCCCTATTCGCTACAATGGATAACATAGAACTCAAGGTGAATTACATTCTCTGACTTTTCACGGATGGCCTTAGATGATTGCAGATTAATTTTATTTATTTCCTTGAGTTGTTCTTTAAGCACTTAATAAAAGTACCAAGGGCAGCACACACAGCACCCATCTCTGTTCAAGGCAGCAATAAAACCGCTTTTATTTACACACATAAATGGGCACATCTGTCGTCATTTCCAAGGTTATTTTTTTTGTGTGGGTTTTGAGACTCACAAACCTTCACAGCAGTGTCATAAAATATGCAATTAAATTTAATGTCGGAACATAAAAATTGAAAAGAGCTATCGATCAATGACATGCCATTTATTTGGGCAGGATTCATTTTCTTTTACAGTAAAACCTTGGTTTGAGAGCGTTTTGCAAGAACATTTTTTAAATAAATTCTGACTTGATATACAAGCGATGTCTTGATATACAAGTAGCGTCATGTCACAACTGAGTATAAAAGAGAAGAGAGGCGTCTCTAAGTGTAGCAATATGGTTACATTTAATGAAGGTACAACATTTATCAACTCACCTGGTTGATAAATAAAACCGGCACATCTAAGTATGCAGGCAAGAAAATTGTTTATGGGAATTGAATGTGTAAAAGTGCCAACATCCTAAATACAGCGAAAAGGATAATGCATCAAAATGCAGTAGGGGCAGCCCCCTTGGACGTTTGAGGAAGACAATCGGAGTAGAGAAGTAGTTAAAAGGCAATGTAGTGCCACTTTTATTGGGTATACAGCATAATAAAATGTGTGAACATAACCATAAACAATATTGTTAAAATATACAGAGTATACCAGTGAACCAAGTATTACATATATATATATGTCAAACCCAAGGCGAATAATCCAGGTACTGCCAGAGTCAAACTGAGGTCAGTCCGTGAAGGTTTATAGCATGTCTCCCAACATGTTTTGGAAATTATTGGTATATATTTTCCTTCATCAGGGAAGATTTACATTTGGGTGACTTTATCTTTATCTGAAATATAGGTATAGTTACTTAGTGGTCACACTACAGTGCGTATACATAGACTAAACAATTCATTTTACACAATAAACTATATAGCACTTGGCTTTGAGGTACTTACATAGAAGGTTCATTAAATGGACACAAGAAGGAGACCGGTAGTTACAAACAGTATGATAAATTTCAAGTTGGCTGAGAGGGTCTGCATGGAAACATAGGTGAACCAGTGTGTGCTCCCGGGCAAGCCGCTGGCTTACATCCACAAGAATCGCTCTGCTGGCTGCACCAGCAGAGAAGTAATATTGTCTAGAAGCCAAGAGGACGAGGTGAAATTAGTAAATATTTTGAGGTTGATACTGTCAGGGCTGGGCTCAGCCCTTCCTTCTCAAAGCTGGCCGCTCAGCTGTCGGCTAATTGCCAGCTCCTATCTCTCCACAGTGGCTCACCTGTTGATGATATCCTGCTCGTCAGTCCTGCCTACTTAAGCCGTCCAGCCCAGATGATCTCTGCCTTCGCCCTGGTCACATCCCTAGAGACGCTCTCCTGTGTTCCTGTTCAAGACTTGCTTGGCTGACATTCCTTCTGGCTCCAGATCCTGCTTGCTGTTCCTGCTTGCTGTTCTACTACACTCATCTCTGGCTCCCTGACGTTTTGGCTTGTCTGACTATCCGTTCTGGTTCCTGAACTCTGGCTATGTTTTGACTACGTTTACTCTGTTTACTTTTCTATTATTATTATTAAACACGTGTGATTTAACTGTACTTCTGTCTCAGTCTGATTCATGGTTTCTGACAGATACACAGACACAAACAATGTGCTGTGATGGCAAGACAAGGCACAAATTGTCATGAGTTGGCTGGGTTATAAAATACATTACCTTTCAATACACTGGTGGAAGTGAACACACCACAGTGGGCGTGCTCGAACCGAGACATGCCAGCTCTGTGTGAGCACTATATATAGGAAGTATCCTAATGAGGGAGCCAATCCTCAGAAGGGGGGTCCTGGAAATCTGGCACCAATTGCTGCATGAGTTGCAGCTGGGGCCAGATACTGGACGGTTCTCTGACACGGGGCGTGCAGTGTAGCCCCACCCCTAGGGGCAGGATGACGTCATGTGCCGGCGCATCACCAGCAAAGGAGGATCCCCTTCTGTGTTAAAGACACAGCGGGGACGGGTAGGAGTTCCTCCCTGCACACAGGATCAGAGATGGAGACGGGAAGGAGTCCCTCGTCATCCATCAGCCATGCGCAGGTGGAGCCTACACGCCGGGTGGTGTAGACGGACGGCAGCCAGAGGAACACACCCCTGGCTGCCGTAATTGTTTAGTTTATATAGTTTATTATGCAAAATGAATTGTTTAGTCTATGTATACGCACTGTAGTGTGACCACTATGTAACTATACCTATATTTCAGATAAAGATAAAGTCAGCCAAATGTTAATCTCCCCTGATGAAGGAAAATATATACCAATGATTTCTGAAACATGTTGGGATACATGTTATAAATCTTCACGGACTGACCTCAGTTTGACTCTGGCAGTACCTGGAATTATTCGCCTTGGGTTTGACATATATATATATATATATATATATATATATATATATATATATATATATATATATATGTAATACTTGGTTCATTGGTATACTCTGTATATTTTAACAATATTGTTTATGGTTATGTTCACACATTTTGTTATGCTGTATACCCAATAAAAGCGGCACTACATTGCCTTTTATCTACTTCTCTACTCCCATTTTCTGCCTCAAAAGCCCAAGGGGGCTGCCCCTACTGCATTTTGATGCATTATTCTTTTCTAAGTATGCAGGCATCGGGGGTAAAGCTGTCCACATAAACCAAACTCCTCACCGCCCATTGACGTCATCCCTTCCATGCTGCACTCCACGAGCGGTTCACTCGCTCTACTGCAGGGTAGTCTTCCCAGGCATGATTTCAGACTGACAGCGGTGAGAGCCGGCGGTGCGGGGGACGGTCTATGTGGACAACTTTCCCCCGGATGCCTGCATACTTAGATGTGCCTCTTTTAATCATCAACCATGTGAGTTGTTAAATCTTGTACCTGCAATAAATGTAACCATATTGCTACACTTAGAGGCGCCTCTCTTCTCTTTTATACTCTGGAGCTCCTGCTGGATTTTGCTTCTAATCCCATTGTGGAGGCTTCTATTTGTGGATGGACATTTTATGGTTACGCAACATATCACATTGCTATAATCTTTTTATATGGACTATAAACTGAAGGGCTTATGAATAAATGGTTGTGGAACGAATCATTTGTTTCCATTATTTCTTATGGGGAAATTCGCTTTGATATAGAAGTGCTTTGGTTTACAAGCATGTGTCCGGAACAATTTATACTCGCAATCCAAGGTTTTACTGTACATTAAAAATGTGTATCTCGCAGCTTTATTTAAAAAGTACATAACAGCAGTGTTCTATCTGTAAGGCTGTGATAAGTCATGTCATTTACAATCCTATTAGTCATATTTTCCCTGGTCTGTGTGTTTTACAATAGTATTCAATCAATGAAGGGTGATATGTGCAACCAGTTTATTCCAGAAACTAGACTGGTTGTAAGGGAACCTGTAAATAGAGGAATATGAAGGCTGGCATCGGTGACCTAAATCTGAACATGCTATTTGCCTGGCTACCGTGGTGATCCAATGGGTTTACCAATTTCTGGGTCAGGAATACCAAAGAACTATGCAGTACAGGAATTTTGAAATTATCTACTATATGTGGCAGAATGTAATAAAGACACAGGAAATCAGTGAACTAGAATTTTCAGAAAGAGATCTTGTAAGCCAGAAGAGGAAGAGATGCACAGCGCATTAAAACAACCTTTAATGGAACAAATGAATATTACTCACAAAGGGAGTTAAGTTATAGGCATGTAATCAGTGTGACAAGATCCTGTCTGTCATCAATCCGGAAAGGGACTCGCCGCCGATCGGGTCACTGGATGCAGAGCACCGGCTGATGGGTCGCATTCCTGGTTGCGATGGAACACACAGTCAATTTTGGTCTCATCTGACCACAGCACTTTCTCCCAATCCTTCTGTGAATCATTTGAATGTTCATTGGCAAACTTCAGATGGACCTGCACATGTGCCTTCTTGAGGAGGCACCCCATCTGCTGCAGGATTTTAATTCACAGTGGCGTATTGTATTACCAATGGTTTGTTTGGTGACTGTGGTCCCAACTGCCTTGAGATCATTCACAAGTTCCTCCCAAGAAGTTCTGGGCTGATCCCTCACTTTTCTCATGATCATCCTCACCCCATGAGGTGAAACCCTCTATGGAGATCCAGACCGAGAAAAGAGGGTGTTTCACCGCTCAGGCAGACACAGACCCAGGTGTGAGATTGAAGTAGAATTTTCAGAGCAGAAGAGCTCCAGGTGCTGGCTGAATGCTAGGCTGAACAGGCTTGAAGTGAGAAGATCTGGATGCCGCACACCGGATGTAATCAAAACTTCACTTTATTGAAAAGATGGGATCATCAAAATAACAAGACCATCATGCAGAAAGTACAGGTTGGCTGACGCGTTTCGCACTCGGAGCTGAGTGCTTACTCATAGCTATGAATAAGCACTCAGCTCCGAGTGCGAAACGCATCAGCCAACCTGTACTTGTTGCATGATGGTCTTGTTATTTTGATGATCCCATCTTTTCAATAAAGTGAAGTTTTGATTACATCCGGTGTGCGGCATCCAGATCTTCTCACTTCAAGCCTGAGATCCAGACCGAGAACGATTGATGGTTATTTTGTATTTCTTCCATTTGCGAATAATTGCTCCAAAAGTTGTCTCCTTCTCATCAAGCTTCTTGCTGATGGTCTTGTAGCCCATTCCAGCCTTGTGCAGGCCTACAATCTTGTCCCTGACGTCCTTTGACAGCTCTTTGGTCTTGCCCATGATGTTGGGTTTGAATGAAAAAAAGAGATTCTGTGGACAGGTGTCTTTTATACACATAACGAGTTGTCGTTAGGAGCACCTTCTTAAATTGACAGAACTAATCTGTGTACCACATAAACACATACTGTAGCCAGTCTGCGGGAGCCAGAATTATTGTTGGCTGGGGATCAAATACTTATTGTACTCAGTGGACTGCAACTCAATTTATAACATTTGTATCCTGTGTTTTTTTCTGGATTTTTGGTTGATATTCTGTCTCTATTATTTAAAATACACCTATGATAAAAAAATTATAGACCCTTCATTTCTTTGTAAGTGGGCAAAATTACAAAATCTGCAGGGGATCAAATAATTATATTCCACACTGCAATGGCCCGTACACACAATCCAAAAATCGGTATGAAAAATAAAGATTTCGAAACGATCGTACAATAATGGGATTGTTAGTACAGAGCTTTCGAGAGCCAATCATGACAGTTCATCCGATATTATTTTATCGAACAGACACGGAAATTTTTGTCGTACAATACCAGATCGTACGATTTTCGTTTTAATCAGTACAGTTGTCGACCGAAAATACAATCGAAATACACTACAACACGTGACGTCACTTCCGATTTTTTATTCTGTCACTTTAGTAACCTCTTCATTTTCGATATGCGACTACCCTGTTTCTCCGAAAATAAGACCTAGCGTGATTGTCGGTGATGGCTGCAATATAAGCCCTACCCCCCAAATAATCCCTACCCTGTTTCCCCGAAAATAAGCCCTACCCTGAAAATAAGACCTACAAGGACTTATTTTCGGGGAAACAGGGTAGCATGCAAAAAAAAAAACAGACGATCTGCCGTCCGATTTCTGGATTGTGTGTACAGCTTAAAGGGGTTGTAAAGGCTCGTGTTTTTTCACCTCAATGCATCCTATGCATTAAGGTGAAAAAACACCTTGCATTCACCGGTCCCCTAGCCATTTTACTTATCTGAGCCCCAAATTTCCGCCGGCGCGTCCCCGCCTCCCTCTCTCCAGGGGTTCCCTGCTCTTGATTAGATAGATTGATAGCAGCGCAGCCATTGGCTCCTGCTGCTGTCAATCAAATCCAATGACGCGGGCGGGGGGCGGGGCCGAGTCCTGCATTCGGCCTCTATAGAATGCTGGACTCGGGAGAGCGCCCGCAAGGTAACCCCCTCGGGAGAGCGTTTCTCCAAGGGGGTTATCTGATGTGGGGAGGAGCCGCAAGAGCCACCGAGGGACCCCAGAAATGGATGTTCGTGGCCACTCTGTGCAAAACGAGCTGCACAGTGGAGGTAAGCCTCGGTTAACACCAGAGGCGGCATGACTTGCAGGTCGCCTCACCGAGGCGACCTGTACACGACTGCCAGGGCGACTTGCAAGACGACTTCTGTATAGAAGTCTATGCAAGTCGCCCCCAAAGTAGTACAGGAACCTTTCTTCTAAGATGGAGCGACTTGCGTCGCTCCGATTAGAACGGTTCCATTGTACAGAACGGGAGGCGACTTGTCAGGCGGCTAGGTCGCCTGACAAGTCGCCCCCGTGTGAACCGGCTCTAAGTATTATATGTTTGTTATTTTAAAAAAAAATACAAAACGATCCTTTAGTATCACTATAAGTATGTACCTCAGCTTCATCTAGTGGCCATAATGTAGTTCTTTCTCAAATTACACATTCAATCTGCAGTGAAAAAAAACCTGAGAACATTTGATTTGACCCCATTTTCACAGAAGGAATGGGTGAAGGATGGACAGCAATGCAATTTTTTTTTTTTATAAATAAACCCCTATGTTTGAGATCATACTTGAGGCATCTATTACATCCTTTAGGACACCCTTTCCACACTTGGCTGGATGACCAAGGCAGCACACAAGGATAAGGACATCAATAGGAGCTTGTGTGATAGCCAGCTGCACAAAAACCAGGGTGTAAAAGAGAGGCAATCATTGCTAGCTAGACAGACCATGTGTACTCTGAGTCTAAAAATAAAAAAAAATGTGAGAAGAAACATCTCCTAGTTACCCAGTAAAAGATGTGAGTTAGACGCTGTGCCAGAATACCGCTGTTCATAATTCTGCTTTGACAGAATGAAGTCGCAAGTTAAAAAGAAAATGACTTACCAAAGATTAACTAAAAAGACATGTTCAATTTCCTGCATGATCTCCAGCTCCCGGAAAACGTTGCGCACTTCGTCCCGCTCAATGCACTGCTGTTTATTCATGTACTTCATGGCATACATTGTCTCTGTGTCTTTCTTCTGAACAATGCAAACCTACAATGATATAACAAAGAAAGGGAAATGGATTACTAAACTAACAAATAGTAACAAATAGTAATTATTAGATTCAAAGACAAGTGGCAACATATTATGAAGTGTTGTACATCGGAATCTCCCAGATATAGCTAAAGAGACATGGATAGAAATGTCTTCTAATAATAGGTAATGGGAGGAAAAACACAGGTGGCTGATCATCCATCAAAGGTGTAAAATACAGCCACAGGGTGCCGCAAATTGACCCTACGTTCACACCTATGTGTTTTTTTTGTGTGCGTTTTTCAGAAACGCACTACAGTCAATTTAAAGGCGTTGTAAAGGTTTTTTTTTTTTTTTTAAATAACAAACATGTCATACTTACCTCCTCTCTGCAAGGGTTTTGCACAGAGTGGCCTCGATCCTCCTCTTCTGGGGTCCCTCAGTATTATTGCCATGAATGCCGCCTCGCTATTGCTATTAATGCAGCCTCACAAGTGCCATGAATGCAGCCTCACCATTGCCATGAATGCAGCTTCACCATTGCCATGAATGCAGCCTCACCATTACCATGAATGCAGCGTCACCAGTGCCATGAATGCAGCATCACAAGTGCCATGAATGCAGCCTCACTATTGCCATGAATGCAGCCTCACCATTACCATGAATGCAGCGTCACCAGTGCCATGAATGCAGCGTCACCAGTGCCATGAATGCAGCATCACCAGTGCCATGAATGCAGCATCACCAGTGCCATGAATGCAGCCTCACAAGTGCCATGAATGCAGCCTCACCATTACCTTGAATGCAGCGTCACCAGTGCCATGAATGCAGCGTCACCAGTGCCATGAATGCAGCATCACCAGTGCCATGAATGCAGCATCACCATTGCCATGAATGCAGCCTCACCATTACCATGAATGCAGCCTCACCATTACCATGAATGCAGCCTCACCATTACCTTGAATGCAGCGTCACCAGTGCCATGAATGCAGCCTTACCAGTGCCATGAATGCAGCCTCACCATTGCCATGAATGCAGCCTCACCATTACCATGAATGCAGCGTCACCAGTGCCATGAATGCAGCATCACAAGTGCCATGAATGCAGCCTCACTATTGCCATGAATGCAGCCTCACCATTACCATGAATGCAGCGTCACCAGTGCCATGAATGCAGCGTCACCAGTGTCATGAATGCAGCATCACCAGTGCCATGAATGCAGCATCACCAGTGCCATGAATGCAGCCTCACAAGTGCCATGAATGCAGCCTCACCATTACCTTGAATGCAGCGTCACCAGTGCCATGAATGCAGCGTCACCAGTGCCATGAATGCAGCATCACCAGTGCCATGAATGCAGCATCACCATTGCCATGAATGCAGCCTCACCATTACCATGAATGCAGCCTCACCATTACCATGAATGCAGCCTCACCATTACCTTGAATGCAGCGTCACCAGTGCCATGAATGCAGCCTTACCAGTGCCATGAATGCAGCCTCACCATTGCCATGAATGCAGCCTCGCCATTGCCATCAGTGCAGCCTGATCGATGCCCATCTGCAGCCTCGGAGGGGACAGGGAGGGGAGCGGGACGAGTGCCGACAGATTATATATAGGAAAATCTCCTGTTTACTCTGTGGCCTCTTTAATACAATGTCCCGCCTCCTATGATTGACAGAACAGTCGTCCAATGCCAGCCCAGGAGAGGGGACTTCCTATTAGAGGCTGGAGAGTAAACCTGGAGATTCTCCTGTATTTAACCTGTCGGCACTCGTCCCGCCCCCTCCCTGTCTCCTCCGAGGCACCAATAAATACGGGTATATATCTTTTGTGGCCCCCGCGTCACTCGGAGATTCGTTGAGGGGCCAAAAAAGATATATATATCCAAATTAACATTGGGGCCATTTGAAACCGGAACGTGGGCCGCAATTGCCTCACGGGACATGCCTGTTATATTTGTTTCTTTGTAAGTGGGCAAACTTACAAAATCTGCAGGGGATCAAATAATTATTTTCCCCAATGTATATATCCGGATAAGTATCCATATATGTAAAAAAGTCCAAAGTAATAGAAAAATGTGAACACCAAACACACTGTGCAAAAGATAGTCCACTCCACCTCTTGTTACATCAAATCTGCTCACCTCCAAAATATGATCTCAAGTAGTAAAGAGAGGTCATAAAATGTTTAGCACACCAAGACGGGTGGGTATAGATGGTAAGAACTGTTCACTGCCACTCTACCTTCAATCCTCCCCAACTCATATCACAGATGTCACATATTAAATGGAAAAAGAAAGAGACTGATAGCGCTCACTGTAATATTTATTAGGCAAAGGTAAAAGGGATAAAAACACTCATGAAAGAAGTGATGGAAAATCGCATGTCACAATAAATACTCCACTGTATACAACCAGCTCTCATGTATGGGAAACTCACTGCTCTGCCTCTGGACAGAGATACAGCGTGCTGATTTCATTGGCACATGACTCCACCCCTATACGCATTATGCCCAACCAACTTGGACTTCCTTTACTGAGATTCCCGTACATGAGAGCTGGTTGCATACAATGGGTTCCTATGTGCACAAGGATTGAATGTCACAAAGAGTTCTTCATACCTCCCAACTTTCTGAGGTGGGAAAGAAGGGACACACTCCCTGCTATACCCCTTAAAGTTGAATTATGCAAAAAAAATGATTAGTTAAACCCACAAGTGCTTTTTTTTTTTACCACTACTATTCCTTTATACTGGCTTTTGAAATTTACAAATGCAGCAATTAAAAAATTGGATGAAAGGTTTAGCACTGGGACACACTTTTTGAAAGATATAAAGTGCATTTTATATACAACTATATAGATCAGACCAAAATGAGGGACAAATGAGGAGGAAAAAGTGACAGAGGGACATTGTTCCAAATCAGGGACAGTCCCTCGAAGTCTGGGACAGTTGGGAGCTATGAGCCCTCACAAATGCAGGTTGAGGGGCTCCAGAATGTCAGCTCTAAACTGAGAAAATGTTTTTTTATTTTTTCTCCTGGATTGGTAATTCCCAGATTGGGTTCTGGAGCCCAGGGGCTTCAAAGATTCCTGAAGGACAAAGCCTCTAACCCTGTGTCCAGGTCTTACTGGAGACCAGCAGGGTGTGTGTGCAGGTGTACACAGCCCTTATAATCAATGGCCTGACAGTAGTTCATGACTCCACCCGGGAGACAGGAGGTCCCCTGCCCAGAGACGAGCGTGTGGAATAGAGCAGCAACAGCTGCAAGAGAAAGAGCCGAGAGAGCTGCAAGAGCTGAGAGAAAGGTACAGAGTTCCATGTGAGCACAGTAGTACTGAAAGCTGGTCTGAAGGACCAGACCAGAGACCTAGGCTTGAGGCCAGAGCAGCTATGCTGCAAGAAGAAACCAAGAGGCTTGATGTTATATTTCTTTGTGTTTCAAATGATGGTGAAAACCCTGGAGAGGGCAACCATTTTCTTGGAACTTTTCATTTCTTTTTAAATAATAGTGGGTCAACAAGCCCTAAAACAGTATTTTCTGGCTAGACTGAACTCATTGGAAAGCACTACACTAAGGGCTAGATTACACTTGCTTCACAACATAGCTTTGGACATGCTTTGTTAAAGCTCTCTGAACGCCAGTCAAAGCTCCTGTCACTAAATAAAATAGTTAGCTTACAGTCCTGTTTACACTTTGCTTTTGCTTGGTGCCTCGATGAGGCTTCGGTGGAGCTTCGATAAGCCTTTGGTGGGGCTTCAATGAGGCTTTGTGGGGCTTCGGTAAGAAAAAAAAAAAAAAAAAGCAATATCAACTCACATGAAAGAAAGCAATGTAGGTGAGCTGGATACCCTCCAGGAGCAGGGTCAGAGTGGATGATCTGGTCACGGTGAGGTCCACTTCTCACTAGTATAATGGAGTCCTGCTGGGACATCAGATATCCAGGAAAAGGTGTGAAGGTGGTGAGCTGTCAAAGCTGGGGGGCTCAGTGCTACTGTCCCTTGTATGTCCTCACTGATCACCGCTTTCAAGATGGAGAACGGCCATGCGGTGTCAGATCTCATCCAAAGGCTTGGCGAGGCTTGGAAGGCACGTGGCGGCATGGCGCGGGGCTGTGACATCACTAACATGCGACGCGTTTCAGAGCTTTCTCTCGGCTGCCACACCACTTGCAGCATGAAAGCTTGGAAGCGCCACCTTCACACCTTCTCCTGGATATCTGATGTCCCAGCAGGACTCCACTATACTAGTGAGAAGTGGACCTCACCCTGACCAGATCATCCACTCTGACCCTGCTCCTGGACGGTATCCAGCTCACCTGTGTGCAACATTGCTTTCTTTCATGTGAGTTGATAGTGCTTTTTTTTCATTAAAGTGTATACTATTTATTCAGAGGCGCCCCTCTCCTTGTTTTTCTCAGCTCTACTGGATTTCTGGCTTCTGGTCTATTTTGGTGGCAGCCCTGACTCGCAGACCCATTATCCATCATAATCATATACCCATTGCTGGACTCTTATGGATTTTATTATATGGTCACCTTCGAGGTACTAGTGTGTTGCGCCTTTTACTTGTATTGGGGCTTCGGTGAGGCTTTGGTGGGGCCTCAGTGGGGCTTCAAGCGAGCTTTGCCATAGACTTCTATGAAGGCTTTGAAGCACCACTAAAGCTACATGGGAGCTTTGACTGGCGTTCAAAGAGCTTTAACAAAGCCTGTCCGAAGCCTTGTTTTGAAGCGATTGTAAACTAGCCCTTAATGTGTGTAGAAGCCGAAGCAATGTAAATGAGCCCTAAGGGTCTAATCATGGGGCACTTGACTGCATGCCCCATGCAGGTCTGTTTTTTCCTGGAATGGGGATGTACAGGCGTTGCGCGCATCCTCGAGCCAGCAGTCCATAGAAGTCATGGGGCTGCATGGACAGAGCCACCATGTCCCAATATGAGGTGTGCTGATGCAGTTCCTCAAACTCACCCTGCACAGGGATGCACGCTGCACCTGCACATCCCCGTGACGGGAAAACATGGATCTGCATGGGGAACACAGTCAAGCGCCCCATGTGAATGGGCCCTGTGAGTAAAATCTTCAAATGATCACAATTTAGCAGATTAAAGTGGTTCTCGAAGTAGAAGGTTTTTAACCTTAATGTATTCTATGCATTAGCGAGGGAGCAAGCCTGCTCGAGTGCCTCCATCGCAAGAGGTTTGCTGTTGGGGCACTCAGCAGGGGAGCCAAAAAGAAGAGGATCAGGGGAGCTCTGTGAAAATCCATTGCACAGAGTAGGTAAGTATAAGACAAACTTTAGAATCACAATCTAAGCATTAAACATAATGTATTTTGAAATAATCTGCAATATTGTGAAGAAAAGATGCATTTTTTTTTGTCGTCTATCAACCAGCAGTGTTCTGCTAGAGTAAGAAAAAAAAATAAAAAATACAATAAAAAAAAAAAGAAACCCTGAATATGAATGTCTAGCACTCAGGAAGGAGCCATCATCCATCACTGGAGGCGCTCATAAAGAATGTACTTCCAGAAATATCATTCCTCCAGACTGCTGTGCACAAATATACGGAGAAGGTTAGTTACTGCATAGAAGAAAAAACATTCATTATTACACACTGACAGATACTTAATATGAGCTTTACCATGCAAGCCAGTGATAAACCATTCTGTCAGTGAATTAATTGGAAAAGAGCAAAGGTACAAGGTGCACCGGCTTCCGCTGCACCTGCATATGCGCTCAGGAGGTGAGAAAGGGGATCTCTGGCCTGAAGCTGTTGGTATTGAGTAACCTGAGTGACTTATGATGATGAGCTATAATTACTGAAGTAGAAAACATCATTATACATTCAATTACCAAACATGTGAACAGTAAGAATGCAAGCACAAGCAGACATATTGGTGTTTTTATTTTTAAAAAATGCAAAACTACTTCTGTGAAACTAAATGTGCATTTGTTCTACGTGAATGGGGACAAAAACAAATGGTATTAGGCTATTTAATTTCCAGGTCCAAAATCTTCATTCTTACAGAACAGAGGACATACTTACAGAACAGAGTGAATCAGGAAGATACTGCATTTTGGCCACTAGATGGAGCTGATAGTCATAGGAGACATATGCTTACTGTATTTACTGTTATCATCAGTTCCATCTAGTGGTAAAAATGTGGTATTTTCCCCTGATTTTACTCCATGAAGAACATTCAACCTGGAGAGAAAATAGCCTAACAACATTTGATTTTGCCCAGATTCACACTTTTTTTTTTTTTTAAATTACACCCCATAGGGTTATGATGACCTACCTGCAGAGAGGAGATGCCTGCTTATTGCTGCTTCATATCTGTGCACACCATTCTACCTACATTAGGAACTTACATGACACCTAAAGTATATAAAGTAAAGTAAATAACCACAGTGTAACTATAAGCAACATCAAAAATGACATGTGTGATGCAGTTGTTTTTTTCCACTTCCTGTAATATGGTGACAACGCTGTTTGTTCTGCTCTAAAATCACACATCAGCGTTGTCACCCTGTGGACAAGGTAGTCTTAGGTGAAACATGTTGTTTTAAATGGACTTTACGGGCCCATTCAAACTAGAAACGGCACATCTACTTGCACGTATGCATGCATTTGATATGCGTCTTTATGTGCAGCTGACACACATTTTTCTATCTGCATTTGTCCTGTGATGTCACTTTCTTCTTTCTTTCCCTGCGCTTCTATTTGCACTGTTATGCGTTGCAGTGTGTTTACATGTGTTTGCGTGAATTTTGCGTTGTGGAAAAATGCAGCATGGTCTACTTTCTTTGACTGCACTAATGTGAACTATGCCCATAGGATTACCTTGATTTTGGACTTTCTATGCAGTTAGAGTGCAGTCAACAATGCATCCAACTGCATTAAGTGTGAATGAGCCCTGAAGGGTGTGTTTATACAAAATTTGCAACGGTATTCCCCCCTGAAAAGCTGCACGTATATTCATTTTGTGCAAATGGTGACAAAATTAAATATTACTGGTCTATTTTCTCTCCAGATTTGATGTTCTTCATTCAAAAGAATAGCATGACTCAGAAAAATCCTGCATTGCAGCCACTAGATGGCGCTGGCGATCATTGTAAATAAGTATATATTTCCTATGATCATCAGCTTCATCTAGTAGCCATTATACAGTATTTTCCTGATTCAGGCTATTCTTATGGATGAAGAACACCAAACCTGGTGAGAAAATAGCCTGGTAACATTCAAATTTGCTGGCATTCAAACTAAAATGAAACTGCATGTAGTTTTGCAGGACGACCAGCTCTGCAAATTGTTTTTTAAACACACTCCTAAGGGCCCGTTCACAATACTTGGTGCAGGACCAGTCAGAAACACCCTGCACTCTGCAGATACATAGATATGAACAGAGAAAATAATATTTCCCCTGCGCTCGTGCAGGCGCTATTGATATGAAATGGTACTACTTTCAAATGGTGGGAAGTAGAGGATGATCATGCTTGTCCCGCTGCCTTAGCTGACCAGGGGTGGTCTGAAGAAGGGCGAGTGAAAGAAAGGGGTGGAAGGCGCGTGATCTAATGCTCGAATCAAGATAATACAGTTTATTCTTATACAAAGTGGATAAATACAAGAAAGTTACTACGTATTGATAAAAACTAGGTTACAAAATATACATTAAAAATTAGACATGCCCATGCAAGGGCAAGTGCTCAAAGGTAGGCCGACGCGTTTCGAAGGGTTTCCTCTTCATCAGAGCCTTGGAAAACAAAAGAAAGTCTGTACAATGTGGTAGACCAACATAAAGATGAGTGGCTGATTGGGAGGTGTATCACATGGTGAGTGATGGATTCTCCTCTACTCTAGAACTGTCCACATCATAGAACCCTACATGACGTAGAGAAAACTCTGCAGATGCACGCGGGTGCTATTCATTCTTAAAGGGTTACTAAACCCTCGTTTTTTGTTTTTTTAAACAACAAATATGTTATACTTACCTCCTCTGTGGAGTTGGTTTTTGCACAGAGTTGCCCCGATCCTCCTCTTCTGGTGTCCCTCAGCGGCGCTCGTGGCTTCTCCTCTTCTCGAGTGCCCCGTTGGAGAAGCGTTCTCCTTCAGGACACACATGCGGCGCACTCCCGTGTCCTGCTGCTGCGTCTATTGACACAGACAGCAGGACTCGGCCCCGCCCCCCCCCCCCCGGCGCCCGCGTCATTGAATTTGACTGACAGCAGCGGGAGCCAATGGCGAAAAAGAACGGGTTCGGGGGTAAGTAAAATGGGGAGTCTGGGGGGGCTGCTGCATGACAGAAGGTTTTTCACCTTAATGCATAGGATGCATTAAAGTGAAAAAACACGAGGGTTTATAACCCCTTTAAGGGCACCCCCAAGCATCTGGCAAACACAGTTACACTCGCGGCCACTGCAACGCATGCTACCGCAATACCATGTAGTTTGGTACGGTAAGATTTTAAACATTGCGGCTGCTTCACTTTTTTCTCATTCCCATGCCCATGAGGAAAAGCCTCATATAGAGACACGCAAAAAAAATGGTGAGATTGAGCCCTGAGCCCTAAGTAAGATACAATCAATTTAAAGGCCAACTCCAGCTAATGCTTAAAGTGGTTACAAATTGTTTGTTTGTTTTTTAAGGTTTAAACTATATAAATAAAATCTGATAATTCTAAGATTAAATTTAGCCCTCCCCCCCTGCAGCATGCACTTAGGTAAAACTGGTAAGAGTCCAGCAGGGCCCCTTTCCCTGGAGAACCTGACGTCCCTTAGAAAGCATATACCAGAATATAGGGTCATACACAGGGGGAGGGGGATAGTTAATTTAAAAATAAAGCATTTTAAAAGCCATTATTTCTTATATTTCATTACTGACTGCGGAATGATGTTAATTTTTCTGTAATGGATTTTTCTTCTCAGTACTCGGATTGATTGAATATGCCACTTTACTGAAATTAAATGGAAAAAATTACATGAGTGTAAGCCTAGGGGCTTGTTCAATGAGTATTTAGCCTTATCCCCCAAAACTGAAATGAAAGTCATTGTACTTATAATACAGTTCCTAGGCAATATTCAATTGCTGTGGCATAGTGAGATCAAAGACTAGGAACATTCCAGTTTCGGGACTTAAAATTCCGGATATCTGCCTATATAGGCACAGTATTCTGCCTTACTGTTATGTAATTTTTTGGTGTTTTATTGAACTGCATGAGGTTATTGTTGTTCTGTTGCATCTCCTCCGATGAAGTGAATTGGATCATGCTTTATTGGGGGTTTTTGGTCTTCTTCTAGATCCACTTTTCTCAACCTTTTCAACACAGAGAAACCCCTGAAATAACGTTCTGGTTTTAGAGAACCCCTGCTAAAAATTACTATATCTACAACTCATGATCCATTAGTATTATCAATGGTGTCAATGGGAACTTATCTGAGAAGCATATATTGTTCATTGCACAAGGAACCCCTAGAAATCTCTGGAGGAACCCTATGATTCCATGGAACCCTGGTTGAGAAACCCTGCTCTAGCACCTATGAACTTGCCTTTCTTGCCAAAAATTACTATATCTACAACTTATGATACATTATTGTGATGGTCATCGAGAAGAATGCTCCTTACACTTGTGGTCATTGGGAAGAATTACCCCCTTACAGATAGCTAAAAAGATTAATGGTGTCAGTGGGAACTTATCTGAGAAGCATATATTGCTCAATGAACCCCTGGAAACCTCTGGAGAAACCCTGGTTGAAAAACCCTGCTCTAGATCAGGGATCTCCAAACTTTGACCCTCCGGCTGTTGCAGAACTACATGAGGCATTGTAAAACTCTGACATTCACAGACATGACTAGGCATGATGGAAATTGTAGTTCCTGAACAACTAGAGGGCCATAGTTTGGAGACCCCTGCTCTAGATCAACTGTGGGTCAGGGACGGATCCAGAGTCTAGTCTCGGGAGGGGCACTGCCAGAAAATTTAAGGGGTATAGGACGTGTGACATAGGAGACAATGCGCGTGGCCGGTGGCTGCAATGTCCGCTGGCTACCCGCAATCGCTCCTGAGAGAGATGGAACGGAGATCTGTCAATGTAAACAGACAGTTCTGTCAGAGGAGGAGAGACAGATCGTCTGTTCCTAGCAATTAGGAATAGCGAACAGTCTCCTCCTCTAGTCAGTCCTCCACAGTTAGAAATACCTCCTAGGTACACATTTAACCCCTTGATTGCCCCCTAGTGTTTTTAACCCCTTCCCTGTCAGTGACATTTATACAGTAATCAGTGGCTATTTTTAGCTCTGATCACTGTATAATTGTCAATGGTCCCAAAGAAGTGTCAAAAGTGTCCGATCTGTCCGCCGCAATGTTGCAGTCCTGCTAAAAATCACTGATTTGAGCAGCCGAGCCAACCTGACGCAGTAAACAAAGGCAGCAAATGTTGTACATGCTGGGTATATTGAATTTCTCTCTGAAAATCTGAATAAAATGGATTGTTCCAGACACTGTTCAGAAGAACAGCGTACTTTGATTAAAAAGTTGATTGGAGAGGGGAAAACATATAAAGAAGTGCAGAAACTGATAGGCTGCTCAACTAACATGATCTCAAAGGCTATAAAATGGCAACCAAAACCAGAAGGACGTGGAAGAAAATGGAAAACTGCCATTCAAATGGATTGAAGAATAGCCAAAAATGGCAAAGACTCAGCCAATGATCAGCTCCAGAGTGATCAAAGAAGATGTAAAGTTATCTGTGAGTACTGTAATAATTAGAAGACGCCTATGTGAAGCTATTGGCAAGAAGCCCCAGTGAAGTCCCACTGTTAAGAAAACGGCATGTGCTGAAGAGGTTACAATTTGCCACATTGACTGGCCTAAAGAGAAAAGGCGCAACATTTTGTGGACTAATGAAAGCAAGATTGTTCTTTTTGGGTCTAGGGGCCACAGACAGTTTGTCAGTTGACCCCCAAACACTAAATTCAAGCTAAAGTACACTGTGAAGACAGTGAAGCATGGTGGTGCAAGCATCATGATATGGGGATGTTTCTCATACTATGGTGTTGGGCCTATTTATCGCATACCAGGGATCATGGATCAGTATGAATACTTCAAAATACTTGAAGAGGTCACGTTGCCCTATGCCGAAGAGGAAATGCCCTTGAAATGGGTGTTTTAACAGGACAATGACCCCAAACACACCAGTAAGCGAGCAGCATCTTGGTTCCAGACCAAAAAGTCTAACGTTATGGAGTGGCCAGCCCAATCCCCGGACCTTAATGTAATAGAAAACTTGTGAAATGCTGTTTTTGAGGTAAAACCAAAAATGCAGAGGAATTGTGGCATGTAGTGCAATTGTCCTCGGCTGGAATACCTGATCACAGGTGCCAGAAGGTGGTTGACTCCACCATGCAAGACAGATGTGAAGAAGTTCTCAGAAACGGTGCTTATACAACTAAATATTAGTTCAGTGATTCACAGGAAAGCAAAATCTTCAAGTATTTTTCAGTTTATACAGTAAATGTTTGAGTTTGTAAAGAAAAACGCAGACACTGCTATTTTTTTTAAAAAAGGTCTAATATTCCTTTTTCTTTATTTTCTGTAAAGTAATAACAAATTTGAAACCTTTTTTCTTAATGTTTTGATTTGGAATAGACTATGCAGTGTTCTCAATGCATTTGCGTGTGTGGAAATAAAAACTATTATGAGGATTTTGCGCTTTACTCCCTTTTTTAAACCTACTGCTATTATTTTGAACACAACTGTATGCTGAAATGTTTATTTATGTAAACTGCTATCCCTTTGTCCTTCCCGTCTGTTAAGTGCTAGTTAGTTTTGTCCTAGCTAGACCCCACCCTGTTTCTTCCATGTTCCCTCAGTCAGTCTAAAGCCAGCCATACACAGATCAATACTCACCCGTTTCAGCAGGGACCAGACAAATTTTGATCCATGTATGGGCACTGTGGTTGTATAGAAGTCAATCTACTGATTGATTTCTGTACAACTACCCTGTTGGATTTTCCCCACTGGATCAGAGTTGTAGGCTATAGCCTGCAATACTGATCAGTGTATTTAATATTCTGCAACATATGCATGTTTTTTTTGCCATTTTGAGCCTGTTTTGAATTTTTGCTTGGAATGTTGCACCTGTTTAGTAAACTGCAAGTTAACCGCTGGCTGACCGCCGCACACAGATATACGTTGACAGAATGGCACAGGCAGGTAAATGGGCGTACAGGTACATCCCTTTAAATGTGCCCGCGGGTCCCGGGAACTCGATGTTCGCCGGCGGCCCACGATTGGGGTGTGGAGAGGTAGAACGGGGAGATGCCTATGTAAACAAGGCATTTCTCCATTCTGCCTAGTGACATGACAGGGATCTACTGCTACTGAACACCTCCCTAGGACACACTTAACCCTTTGATCGTCCCCTAGTGTTTAACCCCTTCCGTGCCAGTGACATTTATACAGTAATCAGTGCATTTTTAGAGCACTGATCGCTGTGTAAATGACAACGGTCCCAAAATAGTGTCAAGAGTGTCCGATGTGTCCGCCATAATGTCGCAGTCATGATAAAAGTTGCAGATCGCCGCCATTACTAATTAAAAAAAAATTATAATAAAAATGCCATAAAACTATCCCCTATTTTGTAAATGCTATAAATTTTGCGCAAACCAATCGATATACGCTTACCAAAAATATGTAGAAGAATACATATCGGCCTAAACTGAGGAAAGAAATAGTTTTTTTATATATTCTTGGGGATATTTATTATAGAAAAAAGCAAAATATATAGCTTTTTTTTCAAAATTGTCGCTCTTTTTTTGTTTATAGCGCAAAAAATAAAAACCGCAGAGGTGATCAAATACCACCAAAAGAAAGCTCTATTTGTGGGGAAAAAAGGACGTCAATTTTGTTTGGGTACAACGTTGCAAGACTGCGCAGTTGTCAGCTAAATCGACACAGTGCAGAATCGCAAAAAAAATGCTCTGGTCAGGAAGGGGGTAATATCTTCTGGGGCTGAAGTGGTTAAAATGACTCCCTGTCTAAACATTCAGCTGATTGCCTATCCGGTTATAGGAGTATGAACCCACTTCCAGCCATAGGAATGAATAGAGAGAGTTGTGTGCATGTGCAGTAGGTAATGGGCTGTGGCCGAGACTTTTTTGTGTACAGGTGGCAGCGGGCATGTCTGTACAGATATGAAGAGTTGGGCCTGACAGTCAATATTTAGGTATAAAAGACTTATTGTATGGGCATTGATAAAACAATGCATCTGCACCACATCCCAAAATGAATAAATCTACAACAAAAAACTGAATTAGGGACACATATCTAAATATTGAATAAATCTACTAAAAAAAAAAATCGGAAACAGGGATTTTAAAAATGCTTCAAACAACATCCAACTGACAACTACTGTAAAACCAATGTTTGAATTCAATAGAGTCTAAACTGTCCTCATTTCAAAGCAGTAAAGATATTAACAATCCCAACATGTTTCGCCTGACTGGGCTTCTTCAGGGGAGGGCAAGACAATAAATTATTCATGTTTTTAACAGTTTACATTACTTGTCATCTGGATGTTGTTTGAAGCATCTTTAAAATCCCTGTTTTAGATTTTTTTTTTGTAGTAGATTTATTCAATATTTAGGTATGTGTCTTCCGTTGATGGAAGTAGGGGAAGAGTACAACTTCCCTAAAAGAGACATCGCCTGTTAACATTCAGATTTCAACTTTTTTCCTTTTGCTTTATTTCAGTTGTGCATGCACATTTCATTAGGTATAGAATAAGGCAGTATTTCTTGTTCCTTGACCTGTTTTCCTTCATCTGAGTGAGAAAGATAGAGAAGAAGAGGAGGTGAGTCGATCCGGGAGTCTACTGGCAACCGTCCCTGGATTCAGCACATTATGTCTGGGACCTGCAAATAGGCAAGCCAAGGAGACCATATTTTGTCGAAGAGGCGTTGTTTGTCTCGCAAGACACTAACTATTTTTTCATTTAGCATTATCCAAGTGAGTTTATGCTTCATTAAAGGCTATGTCCATAACTGGGCTTTTCCAGGCGGTCGCAATGGCAATTTTGGCTCCCAGGAACATGAAATATATTAAGGTCTATGTATGTCTTGGGACGTTTTTGACTGGTTTATTCAGTAGGGCAATACTCGCATCTTTACTAATTCATAACATTTGTTTCAAACAAATGGCAGATATGAACCTGCTTTATAAAATAAACTCTCTAGTGTAGAAATCCTTAGAAATGGCCCCAGTACACGCACTCCCACTCAGCTATCTTCGTTTTGTTCTCCACCATACTGCCTGCCTTATGCATGTCAGGCTGTGGAGGAAACCCACTGTGTCCAGAATGCTTTCAGCATTGGCAAGGTTACAAGAAAGCAATATTTGATTTTTTTTTTTTTTTTTTAGCAAAAACATAGCTTTTCACCAAACATGGCCTTGGCTGATTCCTCAGAAAAGAAAATAGAAGCTTTGCAAATGATCAACTTTCACAAAAAGAAGTGAATATGTACTGTGGAAGCTTGCACTAAAAAGACAAGTACTAGTCACAGGTAGGGATGAGCCAAACAGTTCCCCCCCAGTTCGGTTTGCAGCAGAACATGCGAACAAGCAAAAAATTTGTGTGAACAACGTTAAAATCTATTGGACACGAACATGAAAAATCTAAAGTGCTAATTTTAAAGGCTTATATGCAAGTTATTGCCATAAAAAGTGTTTGGGGACCCGGGTCCCGCCCCAGGGGACATGTATCAATGCAAAAATAAGTTTTAAAGACGGCCATTGTTTCAGGAGCAGTGATTTTAAGAATGCTTAAAGTGAAACAATAAAAATGTAATATTCCTTTAAATATCGTGTCTGGGGGGTCTCCTTAGTCTGCCTGTAAAGTAGTACATCTTTCGCATGTTCATAACAGTCCCGCAGGAAAATGAAATTTCTAAAGGAAAAAATGTAAGTTAAAACTGCTTGCGGCTGTAATGTATTGTCAGATCCCGGCAATATAGATAAATATCATTGAAAAAAAAGGGCGCGAGTTTCCCTCCAGTCCATTACCAGGCCCTTTGGATCTGGTATGAATATTAAGGGGAACCCCGTGCCAAAATTAAAAACAAAAATGGTGTGCCCCCCCCCCAAAATACATACCAGGCCCTTCAGGTCTGCAATGGATTTTAAGGGGAACCCTGCGCCAAAATTAAAAAAAAAATGGCAAGGGGGTCCCCCCAAAATCCATACCTGACCCTTATACGAGCACGGAACCTGACAGGCTGCAGAAAAAGGGGGGACGAGAGAGCGCCCCCCCTTCCTGAACCGTACCAGGCCACATGCCCTCAACATGGGGAGGGTGCTTTGGGGTCCCCCCAAAACACCTTGTCCCCATGTTGATGGGGATAAGGGCCTCTTCCCCACAACCCTTGCCCCGTCTTTGTGGGGGTCTGCGGGCAGGGGACTTATCAGAATCTGGAAGCCCCCTTTACCAAGGGGGCCCCCAGATCCTGTCCCCCCCTATGTGAATGAGTATCGGGTACATTGTACCCCTAAACATTCACCAAAAAAAGTGTAAAAAAAAGTACAAAATAAAAGGAGACAATTTTTGACAATTCCTCAAATCTTCAATCACAGGGCCGATGACCCGAGAAAAAAACAAAATGGAAAAACTCTGCCTCGATGGGAGATGTCCCCACGACTGCAGCCTTTTCACCATGACAGCTGTTATATAGCTGAAGGCAGGGTCACTCGTTGACGTAATCGGGTGACTCAGTCCACTTCTGACATCATGTGACGGGTTGGCGGCGCTGGGTCGGCGGCGCTGTGATTGAAGATGGATGGACATCGCAGGACACTTTCTTGGACCCCCACAACCACCGGGCAAGGATTGTGGGGAAGAGGCCCTTGTCCCCATCAACATGGGGACAAGGTGTTTTGGGTGGACCCCAAAGCACCCTCCCCATGTTGAGGGCATGTGGCCTGGTATGGTTCAGGAGAGGGGGGGCGCTCTCCCGCCCCCCCTTTTCCTGCCCTTGCAAGGTTGCGTGCTTGGGTAAGGGTCTGGTATGGATTTTGGGTGGACCGCCACACCATTTTTTTTATTTTGGTGCGGGGTTCCCCTTAAAATCCATACCAGACCTGAAGGGCCTGATATGGATTTTGGGGGGGCTCCCATGCCGATCTCGCAGTGCACTGACAGTCTCGCAGTGCATTATGGGGCGTTCCACAGGTCCTCAAATTTCCCGCGAACGCCCCATAATGTTCTAAATTCGGTGAACGTGCGAACACCGGATGTTCCAGTCGAACTTACGCTTGACTCAAACCGCGGGCTCATCCCTAGTTAACAGTATTGCCAATACTCTTCCCACAGCTGATCTTTCCATATTACTGACCTACCATTCCTTGTCTCACACTGTGTCTCTGTGTGAAGGCTGCCATCTTGCTAGAGGAGAAGACTTTGCTTCCTCATTTCAGATCTACCCCCTGATGACTGATGATCTGATGGATAAATAATCGAGCAGCAGTAGTAGAAGTTTGGAAAGCACCGATACACAAAATTTAGCAAGCAGAAGCAAGGAGATCCTTGCAATGCAGGTCTTTAGGTACAGCTTGCTCTGCAGTATAGAGAACAGTGAGCAAAACAGTAGTGACACCCCCAAATCTCGCAAAACTAGCAGTCAGTGGCACAGTGCCTTAGATCAGTGGTTCCCAACCTCAGTCCTCAAGGACCCCCCAACAAGTCATGTGTTCAGGATTTCCTTCACCCTGCACAGGTGCTTTCAATTAATGTCAATGGCTTTTGTATTCATGACAGCTGTTTTATCTAAGGGAAATTGACAAAACATTGCTTGCTGGAGGTCCTTGAGGACCTCAAGGAAAAGGAGTACTGCTTAGTAGGGATGAGCCGAACACCCCCCGGTTCGGTTCGCACCAGAACCCGCGAACGGACCGCAAGTTCGCACGAACGTTAGAACCCCATTGACGTCTATGGGACTCGAACGTTCGAAATCAAAAGTGCTCATTTTAAAGGCTAATTTGCATGGTATTGTCCTAAAAAGGGTTTGGGGACCCGGGTCCTACCCCAGGGGACATGTATCAATGCAAAAAAAACTTTTAAAAACGGCCGTTTTTTCGGGAGCAGTGATTTTAATGATGCTTAAAGTAAAAAAAAAAAAGTGAAATATTCCTTTAAATATCGTACCTGGGGGGTGTCTATAGTATGCCTGTAAAGTGACGCGTGTTTCCCATGTTTAGAACAGTCCCTGCACCAAATGTCATTTTTAAAGGAAAAAATCTCATTTAAAACTGCTTGCGGGTTTAATGTCATGTCGGGTCATGGCAATATGGATGAAAATCAGTGAGACAAACGGCATGGGTACCCCCCAGTCCATTACCAGGCCCTTTGGGTCTTGTATGGATATTAAGGGGAACCCCGCACCCAAATTAAAATAAGGAAAGGTCCCTATATACTCTGAACAGCAGTATACAGGCGGTGCAAACAAGACAGGGACTGTAGGTTTGTTGTTAAGTAGAATCTGTTTGTAATTTTGAACATTTTTAATGTGTTTAGCTCCAGCCAAAAAATCTTTTCTAAGCTTTTTGGAAAACATAGGGAAGGGTTATCACCCCTGTGACATTTGTTTTGCGTCTTTCCTCCTCTTCAGAAGATTTCACCTCACTTTTTTGTCCCAATGAAAAATGTTTTTTGAAAATTTGTGTTTTTTTGTGGAACAAGGATTGGAAAGCATCAGTGGAAAGGAAAAATTGTTTTCCCATATTAACTCTTACAGGAGAGAATTTCCCTTCCTTAGGGGTAGATTTCATCTCACTTCCTGTTGTCTCCTTCCGTTTGCAAGTAGGAGTCGTTTGTAAGTTAGATGTTTGAAAGTAGGGTCCTGCCCTATATACTCAGCAGAAATTTGGGCCTTAGGTGTTGCTGTGGCCAAAACACTGTAAGCCCTCACAGGGCCCTGCTGTGAAATATTAGATCAAGAATTGTAATTACATGCCCCTGTTGAACAGGAGCTGAAAAATTAGGCCTTAGGCACTGGTGCTGGTGCCACAACACTGCAACCCCTCACAGACACTCTAGTTGGAACGCAGGAACGAGCCCTGCTGCAAAGTATTGCATCAAAAATTGTAATTACACGCCCCTGTTAGACAGGGGCAGAAAAATTGGGTCTTAGGCACTGGTGCTGGTGCCACAACACTGCAACCCCTCACAGACACTCTAGTTGAAACGCAGGAACAAGCCCTGCTGCAAAGTATTGCATCAAAAATTGTAATTACACGCCCCTGTTAGACAGGGGCTGAAAAATTGGGTCTTAGGCACTGGTGCTGGTGCCACAACACTGCAACCCCTCACAGACACTCTAGTTGGAATGCAGGAACAAGCCCTGCTGCAAAGTATTGCATCAAAAATTGTAATTACACGCCCCTGTTAAACAGGGGCTGAAAAATTGTGCCTTAGGCACTGGTGGTGGCGCCCAGAACCAAAAATGTTCTTACAAGCTATCAGCGTGATGATTGAGGAGGAAGAGGATAATTACTCAGGGATAGTCACTCAGCATCAGCATAGGCAGTCTTTGAAGGGATCTGAGATTTCAAAAAAAATTATTCGGTTACATCTGCATCAGGTGCTTGGTAGCTGGTGGTGATCCAAGACTGATTCATTTTTATGAAGGTCAGCCGATCGACCGAGTCGGTGGACAGACGCACCCTGTGATCGGTTACCACGCCTCCAGCAGCACTGAATGTGCGTTCCGAAAGAACGCTGGATGCAGGACAGGCCAGTAGCTCAATTGCATACTGTGCAAGCTCTGGCCAGTGATCCATCCTCAAGACCCAGTAACCCAGAGGATTTTCGGTGGGAAAGGTGTCCAAGTCTGATCTTGCCCCTAGGTATTCCTGCACCATGTAAAACAGACGCTGGCGATGGTTGCTGGAACCGATCATACCTTGGGGCTGCGGACCAAAAAATTGTCTGAACGCATCGGTCAGACGGCCACCTTCTCCACCGCTCCTTCTTTGACTGACCGAAGCCTCAGCAACACGTTGTCCAGAAACAGGAGTTTGTAACCTCCCAGTCTCTGGGAACGCGTTGCACAGACCTTTCTGCAAGGCCTCCCGAAGATGTTTCATCCTCTGCTCCCTCTGCGATGGCAAGATAAGGTCCGCAACCTTACCCTTGTAACGTGGATCAAGGAGGGTTGCCAGCCAGTATTGGTCCTTCTCCTTGATACCACGAATACGAGGATCCTTACGCAGGCTTTGCAGGATCAGGGAGGCCATGCAGCGTAGGTTTGCTGAGGCATTCGGTCCGGAGTCCTCTGGGTCACTAAGGACAACAACGTCCGCAGCCACCTCCTCCCAGCCACGTACAAGTCCATGTGTTCCTTGGGACTGATCCCTTAAAGACTGCTGATGCTGAGTGCCAGGCTCCACCTCCATACTGACACAATCTTCCTCCTCCTCCTCCTCCTCCTCCTCGTCCTCTTCCTGTGTGATCGGCGGGCACGCAGGAACACTGTCTGGATAAAGGGGGCCTTGAGAGCTAAGGAAGTCCTCCTCTTCCTGCCTCTGTTCTGCCTCAAGTGCCCTGTCCATTATTCCACGCAGCGTGTGCTCCAACAGGTGGACAAGGGGGACAGTGTCACTGATGCATGCACTGTCAGTGCTCACCATCCTCGTGGCCTCCTCGAATGGTGACAGGACAGTGCATGCATCCCTGATCATGGCCCACTGGCGTGGGGAAAAAAAACCAAGGTCCCCTGACCCTGTCCTGGTGCCATAGTCGCACAGGTACTCATTGATGGCCCTCTGCTGCGTGTGCAGCCGCTGCAGCATGGCCAACGTCGAGTTCCACCTGGTGGGCATGTCACAGATTAGGCGGTTCTTGGGCAGGTTAAACTCCTTTTGGAGGTCCGTCAGCCGAGCACTGGCATTATATGACCGGCGGAAATGCACACAGACTTTCCTGGCCTGCCTCAGGACATCCTGTAAGCCCGGGTACCTGCCCAAGAACCGCTGCACCACCAAGTTAAGGACGTGAGCCAAACAGGGCACATGGGTCAGTTGTCCCTGTCGGAGGGCAGAGAGGAGGTTGGTGCCATTGTCGCAAACCACCATTCCTGCCTTAAGTTGGCGTGGCGTCAACCACCTCTGAACCTGCCCCTGCAGAGCTGACAGAACCTCTGCCCCAGTGTGGCTCCTGTCCCCCAAGCACACCAGCTCAAGCACCGCATGGCATCTTTTGGCCTGCGTACTTGCGTAGCCCCTTGAACGCCTACGGAGCACCGCTGGTTCCGAGGAAGAGGCCATGGAGGAAGAAGAAGAGGAGGGGGTGGAGGAGAGAGGTGTGTCACAATCAGCATTTTGGAGGCGTGGTGGCGGAACAACCTCCAACACTACTGCACCTTGTCCTGCATCCTTCCCAGCTGCCAGCAGAGTCACCCAATGCGCCGTGAAACTTAAGTAACGTCCCTGTCCATGCCTGCTGGACCATGAGTCAGCGGTAATATGCACCTTACCGCTGACCGCCCTGTCCAGCGAGGCATGGACATTGCCTTCCACATGCCGGTAGAGAGCCGGAATCGCCTTCCGTGAGAAAAAGTGGCGTTTGGGTACCTGCCACTGAGGAACCGCACATTCCACAAACTCACGGAAGGGGGCAGAGTCTACCAACTGAAAAGGCAGCAGTTGAAGTGCTAGCAATTTTGCCAAGCTAGCATTCAACCGCTGGGCATGTGGATGGCTGGGAGCAAACTTCTTTCGGCGGTGCAGCAGCTGGGGCAGGGAAATTTGCCTGGTACAATCTGACGTCGGTGTACCAAAAGCAGATTGTCCATAAGTACTTGGCTGTGACACACCTAATTCTACACCTTCATTCCTCTCACTGCAGGTCGCAGAGAGGACTGAAGGTCTAGTGGGGTTGGAAATCTCAGCTGATGAGGAGCAAGGAGAGATCGTCTTTGTTCTTTGGTGTGGGTCTTTTAGATACGCTTGCCAACGAACTGCATGGCAGGTCAACATATGTCTGGTCAAGCATGTGGTACCCAAGCGGGAGATGTTTTGGCCACGCGAGATACGCTTGAGACATATATTGCAAATAGCAGCGGTGCGATCTGATGCACTCGTCTCAAAAAAGGCCCACACCAAAGAACTTTTTGAATAACGCGCAGAGACTGCAGCGCCCTGCACATGTGGAGCTTTGGGGTGTGATGCAGTCAATGTGCTGCCCTTAGGCTGGCCCCTGGAGGGCATCCTGCCTAGTTGGTGATGTGCCACCTCCTCCTCCTCCTCCTCCTCCTCCTCCTCTCTCCTATCAGGCACCCACGTTGAGTCAGTGACCTCATCATCCCCTCCCTCCTCATCACTGGAGCAAACCTGGCAGTATGCTGCAGCAGGGGGAGCATGACTGCCAGATTGCTGTCCTTCTTGGGCACCCCCTCTGTCCGTGCTCATGTTACTGCCTTCATTGAGCTCAGTATCATCATCAGAGCCTTCCAAACGCTGGGCATCCTCCTGGAGCATGTACCCAACACTGTGGTCAAACAGTTCGAGGGAATCCTCAGGAGGACATGGTGGGGCTAGGGAAGGAGTCACTGATGACATTGAGCTGAGGGAAGAGGCCGCTGCTTTGCCAGACAAAGCACCCTGGGCATGGGTGAGAGAGGATGAGGAGGATGAGGACGGCTTGGTCATCCACTCGACCAAGTCTTCCGCATGTTGCGGCTCAACACGGCCAGCTGCCGAAAAAAAGGCCAAGCGTGTCCCATGGCCACGTGCTGATGAGGATGCACCGTCTCCACGACCAGCACTAGACACAGAGCCTGCTTGCCCTCTCTTATTGGCTTGTGACTGTCTGCCTCTCCTTCTTGGCCTTCCAGACATACTAATGGCCTGTAGCTGCACTAAGCTGGGATAGAACACCTGTAATTTTCTTCAGGTAGCTTTATATACTGTAACCAGACAAGCCTGCCTGTCAGTAGGAAGATAACAGGAACGGATCTAGCTGAACACTGTGAGCAGGACGTACTGCACTAAATGTATATAGCAGGAACGGATCTAGCTGAACACTGTGAGCAGGACGCACTGCACTGAATGTAAATAGCAGGAACGGATCTAGCTGAACACTGTGAGCAGGACGCACTGCACTGAATGTAAACAGCAGGAACGGATGTAGCTAAACACTGTGAGCAGGACGCACTGCACTGAATGTAAATAGCAGGAACGGATCTAGCTGAACACTGTGAGCAGGACGCACTGCACTGAATGTAAATAGCAGGAACGGATCTAGCTGAACACTGTGAGCAGCACGCACTGCACTGAATGTAAATAGCAGGAACGGATCTAGCTGAACACTGTGAGCAGGACGCACTGCACTGAATGTAAATAGCAGGAACGGATCTAGCTGAACACTGTGAGCAGGACGCACTGCACTGAATGTAAATAGCAGGAACGGATCTAGCTGAACACTGTGAGCAGGACGCACTGCACTGAATGTAAATAACAGGAACGGATCTAGCTGAACACTGTGAGCAGGACACACTGTACTAAATGTAAATAGTCTAGCTGCCTGACCGTGGTACTAATAGGATCAAAAAGAACACCTGTAATTTTCTTCAGGTAGCTTTATATACTGTAACCAGACAAGCCTGCCTGTCAGTAGGAAGATAACAGGAACGGATCTAGCTGAACACTGTGAGCAGGACGTACTGCACTAAATGTATATAGCAGGAACGGATCTAGCTGAACACTGTGAGCAGGACGCACTGCACTGAATGTAAATAGCAGGAACGGATCTAGCTGAACACTGTGAGCAGGACGCACTGCACTGAATGTAAATAGCAGGAACGGATCTAGCTGAACACTGTGAGCAGGACGCACTGCACTGAATGTAAACAGCAGGAACGGATGTAGCTAAACACTGTGAGCAGGACGCACTGCACTGAATGTAAATAGCAGGAACGGATCTAGCTGAACACTGTGAGCAGGACGCACTGCACTGAATGTAAATAACAGGAACGGATCTAGCTGAACACTGTGAGCAGGACACACTGTACTAAATGTAAATAGTCTAGCTGCCTGACCGTGGTACTAATAGGATCAAAAAGAACACCTGTAATTTTCTTCAGGTAGCTTTATATACTGTAACCAGACAAGCCTGCCTGTCAGTAGGAAGATAACAGGAACGGATCTAGCTGAACACTGTGAGCAGGACGTACTGCACTAAATGTATATAGCAGGAACGGATCTAGCTGAACACTGTGAGCAGGACGCACTGCACTGAATGTAAATAGCAGGAACGGATCTAGCTGAACACTGTGAGCAGGACGCACTGCACTGAATGTAAATAGCAGGAACGGATCTAGCTGAACACTGTGAGCAGGACGCACTGCACTGAATGTAAACAGCAGGAACGGATGTAGCTAAACACTGTGAGCAGCACGCACTGCACTGAATGTAAATAGCAGGAACGGATCTAGCTGAACACTGTGAGCAGGACGCACTGCACTGAATGTAAATAGCAGGAACGGATCTAGCTGAACACTGTGAGCAGGACGCACTGCACTGAATGTAAACAGCAGGAACGGATGTAGCTAAACACTGTGAGCAGGACGCACTGCACTGAATGTAAATAGCAGGAACGGATCTAGCTGAACACTGTGAGCAGGACGCACTGCACTGAATGTAAATAACAGGAACGGATCTAGCTGAACACTGTGAGCAGGACACACTGTACTAAATGTAAATAGTCTAGCTGCCTGACCGTGGTACTAATAGGATCAAAAAGAACACCTGTAATTTTCTTCAGGTAGCTTTATATACTGTAACCAGACAAGCCTGCCTGTCAGTAGGAAGATAACAGGAACGGATCTAGCTGAACACTGTGAGCAGGACGTACTGCACTAAATGTATATAGCAGGAACGGATCTAGCTGAACACTGTGAGCAGGACGCACTGCACTGAATGTAAATAGCAGGAACGGATCTAGCTGAACACTGTGAGCAGGACGCACTGCACTGAATGTAAATAGCAGGAACGGATCTAGCTGAACACTGTGAGCAGGACGCACTGCACTGAATGTAAACAGCAGGAACGGATGTAGCTAAACACTGTGAGCAGGACGCACTGCACTGAATGTAAATAGCAGGAACGGATCTAGCTGAACACTGTGAGCAGGACGCACTGCACTGAATGTAAATAGCAGGAACGGATCTAGCTGAACACTGTGAGCAGCACGCACTGCACTGAATGTAAATAGCAGGAACGGATCTAGCTGAACACTGTGAGCAGGACGCACTGCACTGAATGTAAATAGCAGGAACGGATCTAGCTGAACACTGTGAGCAGGACGCACTGCGCTAAATGTAAATACCAGGAACGGATCTAGCTGAACACTGTGAGCAGGACGCACTGCACTGAATGTAAATAGCAGGAACGGATCTAGCTGAACACTGTGAGCAGGACGCACTGCACTGAATGTAAATAGCAGGAACGGATCTAGCTGAACACTGTGAGCAGCACGCACTGCACTGAATGTAAATAGCAGGAACGGATCTAGCTGAACACTGTGAGCAGGAAGCACTGTACTGAATGTAAATAGCAGGAACGGATCTAGCTGAACACTGTGAGCAGGACACACTGCACTGAATGTAAATAGTCTAGATAGAAGATAACAGGAACGGATCTAGCTAAACTGAATACAGTGTATATATATATATGCAACACCTGGGATGCATATATATACACAATACACTGTAAGTGCAGCTAACTGACTGACTGTTCTGCCTAATCTATCTAACTCAAATCAAATGACACTGTCTCTCTCTCTCTCTATCGCTCAGCACACCGGAACACACACTACACAGGGCCGCCGTGCAGGCGGCCTTATATAGTGTGGGGTGTGTACTAAATCCCTGAGCCATAATTGGCCAAAGCCACCCTGGCTTTGGCCAATTACAGCTCTCTCTACTGACGGCGCTGTGATTGGCCAAGCATGCGGGTCATAGTGCATGCTTGGCCAATCATCAGCCAGCAATGCACTGCGATGCCGCAGTGAATTATGGGCCGTGACGCGCCACACGAATTTGGCGCGAACGGCCCATATCGTTCGCAATTCGACGGACGGTCGAACAGCCGATGTTCGAGTCGAACATGGGTTCGACTCGAACACGAAGCTCATCCCTACTGCTTAGGCACAATTAATATTTCTGTACGTTCCCTATGGCATAGAAAACCCTTACTTTTAGAGTCAGGTCCAATTTAAGTCTGTAGTTTAACAGTGTTAAAAGAGAAGCATTGCCGCAGCTTCTTTGGCCATATATCTCTTATGGGCCATAACGGTGCAGTGCACTTACTTTTGCTCTCCTGTGACCCAGAGTCAGCTAATACTGGGCTATTGCCTGCTATTAGCTGGCAAGGCAGGGCCACACAAGGCTCTGGAAGAATCTGGAAGGATTCGCCCAGCTGCCTAATTGACAGCTGGCTCTGACTCTGAGCCGAGAGCTGGGGCTAGCTGCACCAACCCCCTTCCCTGCTCAAAGCTCCAGTGAGTGCTGAAGGAGCAAAGTGAAGAGCAGTGACTGACAGTCACTGCTCTCTGCTCCGGTCATACTGAGAACTGAGTGATCAGCGGTCATGTGATCGCTTACTTCTTGGGCTTAGAGCCAGTGGCGTCGCTAGGGGGTGGCTTACTGGGCTATAGCCCCGAATCTTGTGCCCATAGCCCTGAGTCTCTGCAGGGGTCCCCAGGGGGAGGGGAGGCTCTCTGGGGACCCTGATGTAAGTGGGGGGCTCTCTGGGGACCCTGATGCAAGGGGGAGGCTCTCTGGGGACCCTGATTTTAAGGGGGAGGCTCTCTCGGGACCCTGATTTAAAGGGGAGGCTCTCTGGGGGCCCTGATTTAAGGGGGAGGATCTCTGGGGACCCTAATGCAAGGGAGAGGCTCCCTGGGGACCCTGATGCAAGGGAGAGGCTCTCTGGGGACCCTGATTTTAAGGGGGAGGCTCTCTGGGGACCCTGATGTAAGGGGGTTCTCTGGGGACCCTGATGTAAGTGGGGGGCTCTCTGGGGACCCTGATGTAAGTGGGGGGCTCTCTGGGGACCCTGATATAAGTGGGGGGTTCTCTGGGGATATACACACACACACACACATATATTAATGTAAATACCCGCCCAAGCGTATGACTTTCTTTACTACGCTGCTATTTGGGCTCTAGCCCCAGATCTTTTGTAGACCTAGCAACGCCCCTGCTTAGAGCCGACATGGGACAAATGGTGTTTTAATAACGATGCCACAGCATAGAGGTGAGTATGAACATTTGTTATTCACAAACCCATCCTTCTCCTTTAAATAAGTCACTAGCATAAGACAACTGTGCAGCTAACAGAAAAGGAAATATGTTAATTGCGTTCTTCTTGAGGAAATCTGGCAAGTCAGAGGAACAGAAGGAGCAGATCAGTTGGTTACTGCGTGATAAAGAGCCCACATGAAGCAGAAGCCAGCGAGGGTTGGATATAGTGGAAAACGTGGGTTATGTCAGCGAGTCTACTCTGCAAGCAACATTTATATCCCTGGAGTGCAGATCAGGCGCTGAGCACTGTCACAAGGGCTGCGACACTTGCAGAACAAACCCTATTGGGTTATATTTGTGTGTTGTTATTATACCGATGAATGCTGGAGAAGAATCACCGACTTTGGAATACTGGCAGCCAATTTTGAAATGAAAGGCATTAAATTAACTAAGCCGTCAGCTGGTTTTCGAATGGAGAGAAAAGCCTCCGCAAGGGACCACTACAAATGAGAGATTAGGAGAAAGAAAGCAAGATGGATTTGTACTGTCTCCAGCTTCATCCAGAACAAATTCTGCTCATCTGGACCCACAGGGAAACTTTCCGTAAATAAATTGCTTTCTTCTAGATACAAAGAAACGTCTGGAAAGGAAACTTCTCAGCCCAACAATAAATAAAATAAGCTTTTAAATGTATTTATGTGTAACAAAAGACGTGTCTTGGCACGCAGCCTTTGCTTCTTGTTCAGGAAAGGCTTTAAGCTGAAGTTTGGGTATGACATATTTTTACATAGTTCCATTGGACCAGCTTGTAGTAAGCACCACTACTACAGTGATTGCTGCTAGCTTCTAGGTCCTGTGCTAAGCCGCTGCCCTGCTGTTTACTAAACACCAGAGGTTGCACACTTGGCACGGGTGTCATTCAAAGAATGCTTTTCTCAATAATACAAAGTGTTCTCTAATTGGACAAGGTGGAGATTGTGACCTCACTGCCCCAACTCATCCAATCAGAGAATGCCTTGGACCTATTGAGAAAATGCAAAGCGTTCTGTGAATTGCACCTATGCTGAGTGAGTAACCTTCTGTATAGAGAATGCAGTAGGGTAGGTGCTCAGTATGGCATCTGGAAGCTAGTGGACATCATCGTAGTAGTGTTGTCCACTACAGAGATTTCTAGCCTTCACGGAGATCCCACAGGTATGGCACATACATCCAAGCTGGTCCAATATAACTATGCAAAGGCTATACCTTAACTTCAGCTTTAAGATAAAACTCCAGTCCAAAGGTTTTTAGTTTTGGATCAAATGGAAACAAGTGGAACCATGTGGTCGTGTGGTCATAAAGCAGTTTTTTTCCTGTTTAAAGAGGAAGTAAACCCTGATGGATTTTACTTCCTCTTTTGCTTCCCACAAGGCCTGCAAATGAAAAGCATAATGGGCTAGTATGCATCGCATACTAGCCAATTATATGACACTTACCTGCAAACGAAGCCCGCGCTGTCCCCTGAGCAGGCCGTGTCCATCTTAGCCCCTCTTCCCTCCGGGACCACGGACTCTTGCTCTGTGACTGGCCGGAGTCACGTGACGTCACTGCGCGGGAGCCGTCAGTCACGGCACACGCTGGGGGAAGAAACGGCACGGTGGTCCGTTTCTTCACAGCGCATGTGCCGATGACGGCATCGGTGCACTACAAGTGAAATATCTCCTAAACGGTGCACGTTTAGGAGATATTTCCACGACCTATAGGTAAGCCTTATTCTAGGCTTACCTATAGGTAAAAGTCAACATAAAGGGTTTACAACCACTTTAAGGTATTCCAGGAAAATACCACATTATGGCCACTAGATGGAGCTGATGATTATAGGAAATAAACATTTTAGACACATTAAGGTGATTTTTTCATGATGGCTGTGCAAATGCTTGAGGCATTCAAACAGCAATTTTTTTATATAAATAGACCCCTTAATGGTGAATTCCTGCAGTGGGAAGGTGGTCAGTGAGAGCAGTGGGTGAGTATATCTGCCTAGGGGGTGGTGGACTATTAGAAGGCCCTGTCACTCTGTCCTGAATAGGAAGGACACAGTGTCTTTAGTTTATTGTCAGTCAATATTTTCAGGCTTCTCAGCAGTCATGTCTGTTCTGTACGCTAAGAAGAAGGGGGTACCTACAAGGACAATCCCATGCAGGCTGGGCGGTGTGAGTCACATGTTCAGCAGCACATAAGTACATCTTAATAATTATTCATATTAAGATATAAAGCGTTTGGACCATGGAGAGACTAAAGCAGGGGTCTCCAAACTATGGCCCTCCAGTTGTTCAGGAACTGCAATTCCCATCATGCCTAGTCATGTCTGTGAATGTGTCAGAGTTTTACAATTCCTCATGAGACGTGCAGCAAACTGCTTGTCAAGTGTCCTTGGTTGGGCTCCATACTTATGCTTTGCCATCCATGCTTTGCCATGACACCAACAACGCATGGATATTTTTGCTTTTAGTGACACCACCAACTCAGGGATATGTTTTCATTTCAGGGACACCATCAGTCCAAGGGCATTTTTTCTCTCTTTTTAGTGCCATCACCAAATCGGGGTCATTTTTTCATTTCAGTCATACAACAATCTTAGGGACGTTTTTCATATCAGTGACACCACCAATCCAAGGACATTTTTTCCTTTGCCACTTTTAGCCCCATATTTGTGCACTCATTTTAAACAGGTCACTGCAGAATACCACAGACATTGGTACCACTTCATTGCATGCTGAAAACATTACTAACATTTTTAAGTTTGCCACTATTGGCCCCAATGACCCAATGGGGTTGGAAAGCTTATGGGGGTGGGGGGTGTAGTTTCCCATCTTTGCCCTGGGCACTGGTTGACCTTGTTTTGGCACTGGTCACCCTAACAAATGGGGTGAATTTCCCAGTAAGTACATATTCTATCCATAACTACAAGTAAAGTGGTCTTAGACCTTAAGGCCTTTAAATGAAAGGGGTCAATAATACTGTGATGCAGTGCCATTCAGTAGGCACAAGATTACCCCTTTGCCCACACTGTGCTAGCTGGTATGTGCTGCAGTCTGCCTTTATCACAAGAGTGGATTGGGCTATTATGAAAATGCATATCTGAGCAATATTTGTGCTGCCTGTCAAAGCACACATGTAAAGACGCAGGTGTTTGTGTGCATGAGCTCTAAGATTCATAATGTTACTCCAACAATATGGTTCTCAATCAATAAGCTGCAGTCTTCAAAGCATCAAGATGAGTTAAAGGAGCTGTAAAGGCAGAAGTTTTTTATCTTAATGCATTCTATGTATTAAGATAAAAAACCTTCTGTGTGTAGCAGCCTCTCCAGCACCCCCTAATTACTTACCTGAGCCCCATCTCTCTCCAGTTATGTCCACGAATGTCTAAGCCATCCGGGACACTCCTCCTGATTGGCTGAGACATAGCAGTTGCGTCATTGGCTCCAGTGGCTGTCAATCAAAGTCAGTCAGCCAATCAGGAAAGAGAGGGGCGGGGCCGGGGCCGGGTTCTGTGTCTGAATGGACACACGGAGCTGGGAGTGCCCCCATAGGAAGCTGCTGACTGTGGAGGCACTCAATAGGAGGGAGGGGCTAGGAACAGCTAAGAGGGGCCCGAGAAGAGGAGGATCCAGGCTGCTCTGTGCAAAACCAACTGCACAGAGGAGGTATAAAATATGTTTGTTGTTTAAAAAAAAAAACACACTTTACAGTCACTTTAATGATAAAACCTCAACATCTTAAAGCATTTATATAACATTATCAATTAAAGAATTCCCAACACCCAGTTCAACAGCTGGGGAGCCACTGTGTATGATGAGGCCACAATGTAGGGCACTGGGAACAAGATTAGAGATTTTTTTGATATATTCTGGTATCACTTTGACTTTGTATAGAAGTAACAGGTGTGTAAAAATTGGTCTTTGGGTGTCGGTGGCACCTTCCCACCGTAACCCTATAGAGGTACTCTTGATGAAAGCAAGAATTGGCCTTGCTGTAAAAAATTGCAATGATACGCACCTGTCAAACAGGTGCAAAAAAATTACTCTTTGGGTGTCTAGGGCGCCTTCCCACCGTAACCCTATAGAGGCGCTCTTGATAAAGGCAAAAAAAATTGTAATGATATGCATATGGTTGGTGTTTTGGCCACGTTTAATGTGCCTGAGACAGTTTGCAGATAGCAACAGTGTGATCTGCTGCACAAGTGCTGAAAAAGGCCCAGACATTTGAGCTTTGGGGAGTGCCCCGGGAGATAACAGCTGCAGAAGGTGATGGAATAGGGTGGCTACTCTCTACTCTTTCTTGATGTTGGCCTCCTTGGGGTTGTGCCGCCTCACCTTCAGTTTCCTCCTCTGCTCTATCTGGCACCCAAGTCGCATCAGTGACTTCATCATCATCTCCATCTCCTCCATCTTCATCATTACCACTGGAGACAACTTTGCAATACGCTGCGGCTTGGGGAACGTGAATGCTAATTTGTCTACCAGTGTTCCTCCCTCTCTCTAGGCTCATATTCCTTTGATCCTCAACCTCAGACCCAACATCTAAATCCAGTAATGGCTGGGCATCATCAAGGAGCAAGTGGCTGACCCTGTGGTCAAATAACTCAGCCGACTAATGGCTGATGTTGGGGCTATGGCAGGAAAAGATGTGGACAAGGAGGCAGGTTTATCCACTCTGGCAACTGCAGGGGACTGCACACTTGTCTCTGCTTGCATGACAGAGGATAAGGAGGATGAGGAAGGTTTAGTAAGCCAGCCCACCACCTCCTTTGCATACTGTGGCTGGATAGCATGGGCAAACTCACTAAACAGAGGAAACGATGCCCTGCCTGAGGACTGACCACCACGTCCACCTTTGCCTGTGGACACATTTGTTGCTGGCCCCCTTACAGTGCCAAGGGAACGGCTGCCTCTCCTTGTTGTTATCCCAGACATTATTGGGAGGGAGGGGGTGGTGCTTATTAACAATGTAAAGTAGAAGTTGAAATCTGTATATAGATGCACTTTAATCAATGTAAAGAGGTTTTTGGTGCACTTTAATTTGAGTACTCACACTACACAGACACTCCACGGATACACTATAATATACTGCAATATAATGCGTCAAATGTACAGTGACGCACAGAACTATATGGCGTTAAACTGGCAGGAACGCACACAGAACTATATGGCGTTAAACTGGCAGTAACGCACACAGAACTATATGACGTTAAACTGGCAGTAACGCAAAAACTATATGGCGTTAAATTGGCAGTAACGCACACAAAACTATATGGAGTTAAACTGGCAGTAATGCACAAAACTATATGGCGTTAAACTGGCAGTAACGCACACAGAACCATATGGCATTAAACTGGCAGTAACGCACACAGAACTATATGGCGTTAAACTGGCATCAACACACACAAAACTTTATGGCATTAAACTGGCAGTAACGCACACAGAACTATATGGCGTTAAACTGGCAGTTACGCACACAGAAGTAAATGGTGTTAAACTGGCAGTAATGCAATCAAATAGACGGTGTTCAACCGTTACTACACGGACGCTATCTGAACTGTCCCTACTCTAGCTATACACTAATGTAAATATTACTGACACGGTCTCATTACACTACAGTGAAACTATCTGAGCTGTCCCTACTCTAGCTGCACACTATGCAAAACTGAATGATGGTCCTCCTCACTACACTCACACTATCCCTAGACTGACACTAAACTAATATTCTACACTGACAATTGAAGCAAAATAGCACAGTATAGCACACTAACTAAATAATAGCACTGAACAGAGCCCTGTTCTATCACTCTCCATGCCGAAATAACACTGAAAATACCTGCCATTGAAAGAATACTTTTATACTGTGGGTCGGGAAGGAGCCTTGATTGGATAAAGTCATGATGACAGTGTCCAATCATGACTCTGACAGTGCTCTGTGCCCTGAATGGCTGAAGCTTTCACTGCTTTAGCCAATCAGGGCTTGCAATGCACTGTTCAGCACCGCAATTCATTGTGGTTGGTCCAGGGGGCCAAACAAATGGTTGAATGACCCGTTTGTTCGGCTGTTCGTCGAATGTCCGAACAGCGAAAGTTCGACCCAAACTTATGCTCGTGCTGAATCATTCACCCATCCCTACTGCTGAACAGCTCTATGGAGATGCCGATTTCATTTTCCAGTAGGACTTGGCTCCTGCCCACGTTGCCAAATTTACCAATACCTACTTGTAATTCGTGCAAAATAAGCCCTGACCAAGTATTGAGTGCATACTATACTGTACATGGACACAATCTTTTCAGTAAACCAACATTTCTGTATTAAAAATCCTTTTTTTATTGGTCTTATGTAATATTCAAATTTTCTGAGATACTGAATTTTGGGTTTTCACTAGCTGTAAGCCATAATCATCAAAAGGAAAGAAATGCTTGAAATATATCACTCTGTACGTAATGAATCTATAAAATATATCAGTTTCACTTTTTGAATTGAATTACTGAAAGAAATTAACTTTTTGATGATATTCAATTTTTTTTAGATGCATCTGTGTATACAGTACAAAAGAAACAAATTATATTATATTTTTCTTTAGTGATTTCTAAAATGGAAGTGGGTGTTGGGAATTCTTTAATTGATAATGTTATAAGATGCTTTAAGATGTTGAGATTTTATCATTAACTCATCTTGAAGCTTTGAAGACTGCAGCTTATTGAGAACCATATTGTTGGAATAACATTATGAATCTTAGAGCTCATGCACACAAACACCTGCGTCTTTACATGTGTGCTTTGACAGGCAGCACAAATATTGCTCAGATATGCATTTTCATATTAGCCCAATCCACTCTTGTGATAAAGGCAGACTGCAGCATCATTTTTTGAGATGCACCTGTAGTTTCTGGAACATTTGCATATTAATAAATATTTATATGTAGCACCCTCTGCCATAGGTAGGTGCTAGAGTGAGTATTTTTTGGTAAAGAACTGTCAGCACAGGTAAATTTAGGCAGGCCTATGCTTCAGGCTAAGCCTGTTTGTTTTGACCTGGGGGCAGGGAGTGGTTAGTGCAGCAGTGGGTGTGACTACCTGTGCTTTAGTTCTGAGGCGTCTCCCCTGCTTCCAGGGAGAATGTTCTGGAAGAGGGGCAGGGCCTAGGACTGGAGTGGCAGGCAGCTGATGTGAGGAGCCCTGACCAATCCCCAACTGGAATCGGCAGGGGGCAGGTCTCCCATATAAGCTGAGGTAACATGCCACTGGGGGGTTGTCGGCCGGGAGAAGCCACCCTCATCAGAGCGGGGGGGTGCCGATCACAGGCGGAGGCCCTTGGTGAATTGTGAGGGAACTTCATCCTTCCATGGTCATGGGTGAAGTCCTCATCTTTGCACGGTCATTGATGAGGAGTTCCTGGAGCAGCGGGGCAGGAGAAGCTGTTGGACCGCATGGTCCAGTTAAGTTCTCCATCATGGACTCGGGGTAGAGAAAGGTCGGTGAGTGTACCACAGTGGAGAGCTGGATGTGGAGATATGCCAGGAAGTATGGGAGGGAACTTCATCCATACGCGGTCATGGATGAAGTCCTTATCTTTATATTGTCATTGATGAGGAGTCCTGCAACAGAGGAGAGACTGTGGGTAATAGTGTCAAATCGATGAGGCCAGAGGGTGCAGGATTTGCAGGCTGGACTAGCTGGGAACAGTAGTCCACCGCTCAGCACATGCTACTAAACTACTAGGCCTCTGGGGACAGGTGCTGCAGATCTCTGGCCTAGTAGCAGCAACTAATCAGCATTAGAGACTATTCAGAGTGGGTTCTTTTGCATATAGAAGAGGATGTGACAAGAAATATAATGTGCTACAGAATAAGTTTGTGCAGGAGGGAAGGATTCCTGGGAGCAATAGTCTGCAGGAGTTACGCAGAGGAAGAGCAATAATCTGCATGGTGATGCAGGGAAGAGACTGTAGATGTTATACATGTGCATCATTTCTTCAAGGCTCGAACTAATTTCCAATTTATAAATATGATTGCAAAGTAATTCGATCTATGGGCGTCCCATATATCCTTTCCCCCAACCAAGTTATATCCCCCCAATAAACAAAAAACAAAAACAAAGCAAATGACTGTTCATTGTCTCAGGATCGATATATGGAGGTCGGGCAGCAGGGTGATATGGTGGATGTTAGTTACTAGTGGCAACCACACCGCTACATGAATATACGCTGTCAGGCTGATGTAACACCGGCCACACATCGCCAGTGGCAGAGTCATATGGGACAGCCTTCCATTAACCTTTCTGGAACGGCACCCTTGCTGGCCCAGTATGCAGCCAAATCATCCTTACTAGCGAGGGAGAAGCAAGGGAACAACGGACAGCGGCGTAAGCCATTGGCTCCTGCTGCTGTCAGTCAAATCAAGAGAGGAGTAAGCAGGGGCAGTGCTAAGCCGCACAGTATGTGTCTATAGATAGCCCAACTCTGGATCGAGCCTGCATGAGTGTCCCCATACAAGTGGCTTGCTATGGGGGCACACCAGGAAGAGAAGGAACCAAGAGTACCTGTGGGGGACCCTCAGAAGAAGAGGTTCAGGGCCACTCTGTGCAAAACCATTACATATAGCAGGTAAGTATAACCTGTTTGTTATTAAAAAAATGAAAACAAAAATATACAATCACTTTAACCCTAACATATTTATAGCAAACTGCTTATAAAAAGGGGCTTCTTAGTTTGCATATATTGCAATCCATGTTCAGGCTGGCCACCTGTATCAAAGTGATCCCTCTATGCCCAGTCTCTACTTTATCTTGCAGACTGACAACCTGCTATTTGCTAAAATAGCATACTCTTGAGCGCGTGGACATTTAGTACTAATATGGGGCAGACACAGCTGGAGATGAAATGAACCCCAGACCAAAGTCCAGCAATGCATGTTCACAAAGGGAAAAAGTACAAAGTTTAGGTTGGTGGATAGTACCAGCCAGCAAAAACAGTTATCTATGCACATAGCCAGGTGTGTCCCCCCCCCCAAAAAAAAAACACCAAAATAATCAATATATTGAACCCCCCTATATTATACTGTATATTGATTATTTTGGTGGCACCATTTCTACAGCATGGTGGCGGTCAGCAATTAAAAAGGGCAGAGATGCCTAAAAGTAATGTATTATCTTTTAATAAAGCTACAAATTATGCTTACTGTGCTGTAACCCCCTTGTATTATATAGATTGTAAGCTCTAAGGAGCAGGGCCCTCTGATTCCTACTGTATTAAAGTGCATTGTATTTGTACTGTCTATCCTCAAGTTGTAAAGCGCTACATAAACTGTTGGCGCTATATAAATCCTGTATAATAATAATAATGATAATATACAGTGCAGTACAGTTTCCACATTTTGTCATGTTTCAACCAAAAACGTAAATGTATTTTAGTGTGGCGTGCATTTGTATTCAGCCCCCCTGAGTCAATACTTTCTAGAACCACCTTTTCGCTGCAATTACAGCTGCAAGTCTTTTTTGGGATGTCTCTACCAGATTTGAGTGATATTTTACGCGTTTCGTCAGCAACGCCTGAAGTCATCAGGGGTCATGGCCACACGTTGCTGACGAAACACTTCGGGTCCCGTGATACGTGCCACCTCACTTCTGCCACTCATTGGAACGCAGGTGGAATGCGGACGGCGTCCCTGCCTTTTCTTATGAACGCAATTTTATCTTCTGCTTATAAGTGCAACCTGTAGTTTTAACAAATCCTTTTTTAATGGTACTGCACTATGAGGAGCTTCTGTTCTTGTCTTCTTGATTTACATACCATATCCATTCGGTGACCGTGACAATCTCTGAGCTGCCGTTTCTGGATATCCGTTTGTTCTGCTGATTTTGACTATCTGTCATGGGTGTCAGTTCTGTCTGGTGAGTAGGCTATATACCTAGAAGTTGGTGGAAGGAGACACACTGGAGACATTAGCACTTTATGTTTCTTCACCATCACGTTTGATGAATTAGAAGATTTATCAGCACTTTGTGTGGGGCCATTTAATCGGTGGTGGATTATTGGACTTTTGTTTATATCATTATTCACTTGATATTTACCACAATATATCATTACACATTTTAATATTTCAGCGCGGTATGAAATCACAGTTGTTTTTATCCCTGACCTGTCGGGTGTGTTCCTTGGCCTTCCTGGTGCTGTTTGTTCACAAAGGTTCTCTAACAAACCTCTGAGGGCTTCACAGAACAGCTGTATTTAAACTGAGATTAAATTACACACAGGTGGACTCTATTTACAAATTAGAGGACTTCTGAAGACAATTGGTTCCACTAGATTTTAGTTAGGGGTATCAGAGAAAAGGGGGCTGCATACAAATGCACGCCGCACTTTTCAGATAACAAATGTTGAAAACCATTTATCATTTTCCTTCCACTTCCCAATGATGTGCCACTTTGTGTTGGTCTATCACATAAAATCCCAATAAAATACATTTACGTTTTTGGTTGTAACATGACAAAATGTGGAAAATTTCAATGGATATGAATACTTTCTCAAGGCACTGTATATACAGTATCTGTGAATTTATTGAAATGGAATAGATTTCTCGCTATTTTCCACCACACATCTCCTGAAATTTAAGAATTAAAAAAGGCTTTACAATGTTTTACTTCAGTTTTATGTTTGAATCATTTTTTTCCTAATTAGTGCAAATTTTTTAGCGTAAGAAATATGTCACGACAGCGCGTTAAAAAAGACAACCGCCATCTCCTGTTTTACATGTTATCATTTCACTTTTAAGATATAATTATAATAATTTTGCAGTACTGTGATCATTCTCAGAATTTGATATGTTTCTGTATGTATTTGAAAAGTTGGCAACTCTGGCATGCTGCACAAAATTGTAACTATAAAAATAAAGAACCAGCAAAAAGTAACAGCAAAATTATCAGACCCAATGGGCAAAAAAAAAAAGCCTGGACCCATGGGACTCGAATTTCCTGCCTGTGGATTTCACTGGACCTGTAAGGTTTACACTCCACTGGCTGGTGGGATTTGGAAGCCCCCAACATAAATCTGAGGCACTCACACCCCCCTCTTTCTTTTCCCCCTTTTCTAGTTAAAAACAGTTTGCTCTAGGATTGGATGATTTTTTGTACATTTTGTACACTTATGTACTCACTCTGTGTCTGAATAAAACTGAATAATAAACTTTACTCTGTATGCCAACAAGCCATCAAGTACCAGATAGATCCCCTGTACACTGAATGTTTCTAATACAGTGGAACCTCGGATTACGAGCATAGTCCGTTCCAGGAGTATGCTCGTAATCCAAAGTATTCGCATATCAAAGCGAGTTTTCCCATTGAAGTCAATGGAAACGAAAATAATTCGTTCCACATTGACTTTAATGGGATGCAATACTGCATGCGGCCAGAGGCGGAAGGCGCCGGAGAGCCTCGGAAACGGCCGAAAAGGCCCGAGCACACTTTGGCTGACCTCGGCAAACCTCGGAAAGACTCAGTGCACTTTACTTCCGGTCAATGTCGACGACATTGAAGTGACGTGTACGCTCCACGGGCCGAGGAACCAGGAAGTGTATCGTTGCTGTACACAGCGGTCTCTTTGCTTAATTTTCCGGCGACCGGGTGAATACACAAGCACAGTGCACTTTATTTCTCGCTCCATGTTAACTTTTATATTGTACGCTTAACTTGTAAGGGGTTTTTTTTTTGGTCTAAGTAAAACTTTTAAGCAGTATTACACTATGTGGATAATTCATTCCCTTCACATGGTTTTACTGGAGCCCTCTACAGCGTGACTGACATCTGGAGGAAGCTTTGGTTGGAGCGGGGGAGAAGTTCTTATAAATTAAAGGCGCATTTCTACTGTATTTCTGGTGAGTGCACCCCCAAAAGGGGAGAATTCCCTCACGTGGTGAAGTGTATGGTGGAAGGTGTTTCAAAAATATCACAAGACAAGCTATAACAGATCTCCTCTGTTCTATTGACTCACATATGAACTATATATGAAAGCTTGTCATTTGATTTTATTTGACAAGAGCGCTGCTGAAATATTTTAAAGGACTATATGGTTTTGTGTGTTTTTTAATATTGTATTTTATTCTATATTTTATAATTTAAGTGGCTGCTTTTAGAGTGTGTTTAAAATTTTATATTATTGTATTCACTTATAACTGCACAGGGGTCTTAGGTATTGTTGTCCAGGGTGCAGAGCGGTGCTTTTGTAAGTGGGCCAGTTTTTAAGCATCTTTGTAGCATTTAAGACATCATTTAAATTGAAAAAGGAGCATGCCGGATGGAGAGAATCTTCTGTAGGGGGCAGCATCAGAGATGGGGCGAGTATTAACATAGGAGGAGCTTTATTTTATTTTGACTTTGTCTTTGACTTTCCATTTTATGGCTGTAGATTATTGCATAAACGCCTAGTGCATTACCACCAATACCATGTTTATTCATAAAAACACCAAAAAACAAACATGAGGAGATACAAGCTTGTAAAATCACAACTCCAGCATAGGTGATTTCCAAAAACACTGTGGCTAGAAACTGATGCGTGTCGAGGAGACACACCCCTTCTTCACGTGTCCGAGGAAGGGGGAGTGTCCCCCGAAGCGCATTAGCTTTTCTGTTGTATTGATAATTATCTTGTCAGAAATCTATTTCTTCAAATATATAACACTTGGTAGAAGAGCATTAGAGAAGCAATACTGGGTCCTCAGCTCTTCAAAGCCTAGGTCCCGACAAAGTTTTATTTTTAGTTCAAAATTCAGTTCAGGTTTTATTACTGTATCTAACCCCATTGGGGATATTTGCCTTTACTTACTGTCCCTGTGACACCAGGACAAGAGATGTTCAAAGCTTGGGATATTTTTTAATACTTCTCCATAACTTTATCCCTGACCTGGTATGTTCCTTGTCCTTCATGGTGCTGTTTGTTCACTAAGGTTCTATAACAAATCTTTGAGGGCTTCACAGAACAGCTGTATTTATACTGAGAATAAATTATACACAGGTGGACTCTATTTACTATTTAGGTGACTTCTGAAGGCAATTGGTTCCACTAGATTTTAGTTAGGGGTATCAGAGTAAAGGGGGCTGAATACAAATGCACACCACACTTTTCAGATATTTATTTGTAAAAAACTTTGAAAACCATTTATTCTTTTCCTTCCACTTCACAATGATGTGCCATTTTGTGTTGGTCTATCACATAAAATCCCAATAAAATACATTTACGTTTTGGTTGTAACATGACAAAATGTGGAAAATGTCAAGGGGTATGAATACTTTTTTAAGGCACAGTATTAGTCTCTGACATAGCTGCCTAAGCAGAACAGCCTTCTCCAATATGTTATACTTTTCGGAGAATTTTTAATTGGGTCCATTAGAACCATATCTTGTTTTCTAAGGGCTAAGGTAGATTCCTCCATTTTCATTAGACCATTTAGTGACCTGATCCATTGATCTCCCGTGGGGGTTAAGGTGACCTTTCAATTAGTTGGTATGCAGGTCTGGGTCACATTGAGCATGTGAATTACTAAGGAATGGCGGTATTTCCACTTAGAAAAAGAACTGTAAAATAAGTAAATCTTCTGAACTGTAAAAAAGAAATGTAGAAGACATGCTGTTTGATCATCGCAAAGCAGCCTTTCTCAACCTTTTCAACACATCAGAACCCTCAAAACAACCTTTCAGTCTTAGGGAATCTTTGTCAAAAATGACTATATCTTCAAGTCATGATACATTAGTGTGATGGTCAGTGGGAAGACAGCTCCTGTGGTCAATGGAAACAATTAGTTCCTTACAGATAGCTAAAAAGTCAGTGGGAACTAATCTGAGGGGCAGAAATTGCTCATTGCTCAAAGAACCCCTAGCAACCTCTGGAGAAACCCTAGAGTTCCATGGAACCCCGGTTGAGAAACCCTGTCGCAAAGGGACAAACCATTGAGTTCTAGGATCAGATCTGTGGGCAAGACCAAAATAGAGCAACATACCCTTGGAGTCCCCAAACCGACCTCCTAATTTCTCTTTAACCAAAATAAGGCTGTAAGGTGATGAACTACACCTAGGGAATTTTATTATTGTTATCTGTAATCTTGACACACACATCTTCTGACTTAAACATTAAATTCTGCAGAAACTCAAGACAGGGGTGGACAGATATATAGGTAAAGACCGATATTTTAGCCAATGTGACTACTCTGAACCCCAAAACCAAGCATGCCAGAAAAAACAAGCCCTAACTGGTCTCTCTGACAACACATTCATCTATGAATTCAGCAACAGCTTTTATCAAAATATCACATACAGTTCAGATTTAACTGGATGTACAAAATCAATCTAGACAAAATGGATCCAAAAGTCATCAGTAAGCGAGCCAGCACCTAACATTTCCCGATGGGATCTGCAGAAGCGAGAGGGATTATTTATATATTTACCCTTTTGTGGGAAATGAAAGGTGTATTTTTAGGCACGGCTCGACATTTTAGCACTCAGGGGTTTTGGTAGAAATTGTAAAGTAAAATGAGTTTGTGCTGAAAAAGATGCACCTCATTGAATTTCATCAGTTCGGCAGATTACTTGTAAGTGTCGAAGACTAATATGCAAATTCTCGAATATCTGCACTTGAAAGGTTTATGCTGCATGAGATATGCAGCACCAGAACATTTTTCACTTCTCATGTTTCATTGACCTGAGTGGCTGGAAGTGAAGCATAAATTATAGAGTATTCTTAAACTATTATCTGAATGCTACAATATCTGCACAGCTCAGAACCTTCCTTGCTGACAAGACAATTGTTCCTGAACAAAGTCTCAAGACACAAGGGGAAGAAAGAACACCGAGGACTTGCTGGTAATGTAATCTGTGCTAAAGACAAAAACTGAATGTTCTCAATGAATACGCAGATTTGGTTTATAAAATGTGCAAAATAAACTCAATATAAATGTAAAAAAAATTGGTTTTCTATTGCACTTGTGAATATTAGAAAGGAGAGTTTGAAACACCATCAATGCCTAACTCAGCTCGCTCTCATTAAAAATGACTCATGGGACTGCTTAACTAAAAAACTGGCAGTAGATATAAGTCACGTTCGTCAATATAAAACTGTTGTTAAAAAACATTAATTGATAAATACATAAAAGTCTTTGTAACAGAAAAATCCCTAGCCTTTTGATCTTTCTAAATAACATTTACAGTATGTCAACTGTTTTTATGTATTTGTTTTTGTTTTTTCTGGGAGATGCCATGATAAAGGATACATTTTTGTATTTTTTATATAGTTTATACTTTGTATGTATAGGTTTGTCATACATATGGTTTATACATGACTGTGATTGTCATAATCATATACCATATATTATAGATACTCTGTACTGTGCTCCTGAAGAAGCAGCAGTTGCTGCGAAACACGTCAAGCCTGTAAGCCGTGGATTAACAATATGAAGATCCAGAACTATGGATAGGCTTAAAGAGGAGCCTGTAAACAAAATGTAAAATACTTTTTAAAAAACACACAACTACCTGTCACAGTATCTAGTGATGTCCCCATTTGTCCCGGCTCTTTGCTGGTTTTTGGGTGCAGGCACCAGCACCAAAACTGTGGGCAGCAGACTGTGTCTCCTTGTGGCTTCACAGCTGGCTGCCCACTGCACATGCACGAGCCGTACTGCACCCCATGAATGGTTCCGCAGGCTTCTGGGACCTGTGATGTGTCCCAAGAGGCTGGGGGGAAGGAGGAGGGGCTAACTTCCACTCAGGACGTTGCAGCAATCTGATCTAACAAAAGCAGGTACCCATGCCCCCCCCCCCCCCCCAAAATGTGTCAGCACAAATCTTGGCCATTGGAGGACAGGCAGGCTGTGCTCCCAGCACAACCAGAAAATTGCCCAAGCTGAGATGGATGTGCTCTCATGCCCAGCATGGTCAGTTTAAAATTGGAAACCAGGAGGACTGGCAGGAAGACCAGGTACTTCACAAAAAGGAAGCGATACAAAGAGAAGGGGATATTTTAACACAAGCACATGGTACAACATGCACATGTTAGAAATATAAAAAGTTGGGATAACGTATTCTTTAATGACTGATGAAAGGGGTGTTTTTATCTATTGGTAGTAATTGGTTTCAATAGATTATGTCTTGCACTACATTGTCATGCTCCTGCCTGCATCGTCTATGTAAGTGAGACATCATGGCCTTTTTTTATTTTAGATCCTGGGAACACTGAGGATCTCAATTCGCATGGGAAGGTACTCCTACATTGTGCTGGAGCATCTACTCATGACTGACTGAGGATACTCAGTTCTCAGGATCACTCTTTAAGGACCACGTGATCACCCTTTCACCCTGTAGAAGCCAGAGTATAAAGGTAAGTATAAATTTTTACTTTTTTTCCACAACTGTGGAGGTACCTACACAAGTCTTCATCATCTTACATTGCCCAATGCTGGATCTATTTAGGCATGTGCAATTCGTTTAGTTCCGAATTCGTTTTTTAAAGAATTTCGACAAATTCGTTAATTCAGGAATATCCGAATTAACGAAAACCCGTTTAACAAATTTTTCCGAATATTTGTAAATTCGATAAAATTGGACATTCGTAAATTCGGGCATTCGTACATTCGTACATTAGCAATTTCCGAATGTACATTCGTACATTAGTGAATTCGTAAATTTGTAAATTCGAAAATTCGAAAATCTGAAATGATAGTTAACTAATAATAATTTAACTATTAGTAATTACTAGTAACTTTTAAATTATAGGTATTGTAATTTCCTTTCAAATTTGGCTGTTAGTGAACGTAACACATACAAATTTATCCGAAGTTATGAATGACCCGAAAAAACGGAATGGAACGTAATGAATTAATAATAATAAATAACAATAATAATAATAATAACAACGTTTTATTATTATTATTTATTATTAATTATTATTAATTTGTTCCGTTCCTTTCGTTTAGATGCAGCATTCGTTTTGGATAATGCGTAACTTCGGATAAATTCGTATTTATTACGTTCACTGACAGTCAAATTTGAAAGGAAATTACAATACCTATAATTTAATAGTTACTATTTCAGATTTTTGAATTTTCGGGTTTTTGGATTTTCAAGCTTCGAATTTACAAATTTCCGAATTTTCTAATTTACAAATGTACGATTTTACGAATTTACGAATGTACAAATGTAAAAATGTACGAAAGTACAAATGAACGAATGTACAAGTGAAAGAATGTTCGAATTTACGAATGTACGAATGAACGCATTTACGAATTTACGAATGAACGCATTTACGAATCGCGATCATAACGAATGACCCGAAAAACGAAAAAAATAATAAACTAATGAAACGAAAACGAAAATGAACGAATTTTTTGGCTGTGCACATGTCTAGATCTATTTACAGTAAATCGATCCAGCATTGGGCAATGTAAGATGATGAAGACTTGTGTAGGTACCTCCACAGTTGTGAGATCCTGTATATGTGCAGAGCTCCTATACTTGTAGATAGTGTCAGAGCATGCCCTGTCACTCTTAGCATTCCACATTCATATTGGCCCATCCCTATGATGAGATGACCAAAAGGAATATGTGTGTGGTGAGAGGGCATGGGTAAACTCCATCACTACCAGAAGGTGCCCGATCTTTGCCCACCATTTGGCCACAACAAAAGGCATGAGAGCTGCTGCAGGTTTGAATCTCTTTAGTGTTCTTTCTGATAAAAGCCTACTTAAAACAAAAGATTTAAGATTTAAGATTCAGGGCAAACACCTGAAAAGAGAAAACGAGATATGCCTGTATTACTAATACAAGCAAGTCAGGCTCCAGCTACTACTTTCCTTTTACACATTCAGTTAACAAGTGAAAGGTATCACCCATACATTCACTTTCTTCCAACACTGAAACTAAATGCTTTATTCTGACTGGTTGCTGTAGCAAAGAAAGCCCAATTTCATTTCAAATCTTTATAATTTTGCCCCATTGTAACATTACGTGGAGCATAAAGACGAAATGTCCTCGCTAGTCCCATGCTTCACATATAGCAGCTTTCCATTGATCTGTATATCTATACCCTACCACTGTGACTTCTGTATAACCTCTATACTACTCCTTTCTAATAAATAATTCAAGGTTTATAGATTAAAGCACATTACAGAGATATATGATTTTACAGCTGTATAATGGAGAGAAACCTCTACAGCTCAGAAGTGTTCCACAGGCTACATTTCCTTTAACTGACATCATTCCTCGGGTCTTGTGTTCTGTAGCATTTGTAAATGATGAAATATAACAGCCGGTATTATTTTACTAAGAAAAAAAAAAAAATGCAGCTCGTCAAGATGAAAGGACAACTGTGATAATCCCCATCTACATGTATAATGCCATACGTACGGACCAGTAAGTTTCCACATCATTGCGATACAACCAGAGCATGTCTGATGGTCTTGCACACTGGAGTCTAAGCTACAAACTACTGAATGGTTTTACATGACAATTTTTTAACACGTAAGGGACCAGCCTGCTATTCTTATATAGCCTGCATTCAGTACGAGATGAGTAGGTAGCAAAATAGGGGTTCTTCTTGGTCTTGGGTTAGTGTTTGTCATCAAGGGTTAAGTGTTGGAATAGGAAGGTTGAGTGTTTTAACTCTGGAAACAATGCCAAAAGTGGGCAAATGACTAGTCACCAGCCTGTGATCACCCTACTGCCGATCTTTTCCCTATAACTGACCCATCATGCCTTATTCTGCACTGTGACTCTGTGTGGAGGTGGCCATCTCTGTAGAGCCAGGGCTTTGCTTCCTTGTGGCAGAGCCTCCAAAAGAGAACTGTGAGCTGTACTGTAGTGATATCACCAAATCTCATTTCAAGTCTCTGGAGACTAACGGAGACAGCAGTGCCTTAGGTCTTACACTGCAGATATACAGTTATTGGGCTGTAGGCACAGGAGTGCCCAGAAAACCTCACATACCAGAAAGCGAAATGATATTTTTTAGAAGGAATTCAAGACAAAAGGTACATTTTTCAGGGTACTTCTTGTTAAAGGGTGACTGTCTCCTCCAATTACAGAATTCCTTGCATTTATTGATAAGAATGCAATGATTTAATGAATGGAGAAGATAACGAGCGAGTGACCCACAGTGATTGGTGTTTTGAGTCTACTGCAGCTGAAACTACAATTCTCAATGCCAGATGTTCAGAGCTGCCTGGCTAAAAGTAAGACATGTAACAAACCTCAGCAGCCAGAGATGGCAGATTAGAGTGAGAGTTTAGAGTAACCTTTTTTATATTGTGCAAATGGCCATAAATCAGCTCTGGTCATACTTTAGCTTTTATTTTTCTAGATGTTCCCTATACCACAGCAAATCTTCACTTTTTGAGTTCAGGTCTACTTTAAGGACAGCTGCACTTTAAAGCGGAGTTCCAGTCAGAAAACAAATTTAACATTATTCAGCTGCATTCAATACAAAGAACAACCTTTGGAAAAAAATTTTTTTTTTTTACTCACCTTTTCAGGTCTGTTGCTAGGGGGTCCCTCATAATCTGCCTCTTCCTCTCCAAGGCGCCTGACGTCATTTCCCTCGGCGCCTGTGCTCGCTAGTGCTCCTGGGAGATGTCCGTCATAATTTCCCAGGAGTCACTGGGCCACGCTGAGAGCTTCGTTGCCATCACAAGGGGGGTGGGCACTTCCCACGACACCGCCCGTTGTGATGGCAACGTCAGAAGTGTACGGCGCTGCGCCATACATACGGCGCATGCGCGAGAATGGCGGTGCATGCTGGTAACACAGCAGCACCATATCCAGGAAGTGTATGCTTGTGGGCTTCACCTGCCCACACCTAAGATGGGAATGCCCAAGCACAAATAATATAAGGTAAATTTTATTATAAAATAGTAATGAAAGCGGCGCTATTTACGAGGATAACGATTGTTAATTTAACATTGTAAGATAGAAAGAGAATGATTTTTAAAAAAATCATATATGTGGATGGAGCGCTTTTAAATAATGTTGAAGCCAACAGCCCCCTCCCAATCTGATGTATATCATCCACTACTGACTTCAGATCAGTGAATTTATCTCCTTCACTGGAAACGGCCTAAACATCACAGGCGGCTTCAGTCCTCTTCACTGAGGTTCCCTTATGCAGCATACTGAGCATGCATAGCCCTTAGTACACAGGCTTTAGGCTCCATTCACACTTTGAAGTGCAACTTTGATGCAACTTTGGATGGATGCAACTTAGATACAACTTTGGCTTTGACCAGTGATAATGGACAACTGTTGCATTGTATAACATTCAGGTCCAACTTTCATACAACATCTGAGGGTTAACATTGACGTCTATGGCTCCCAAGTTGCATAAAAGTCAGCCCAAAGTAGTGCATGAACTACTTTGAAGTTGCTGCAACTTTAGGTATGAATGGTTATTATTGGTAAACATGGGGAACGACTTGTCATGCAACTTTGATGTCCAAAGTTGCAGGACAAGTTGCAACAAGTGTGAACTGATGCTAAATGGAGAAGCTGTTTACCTTCCAGAAGGCGCCCCAACAGGTCATGTTTTCAGGATTTCCCTCAGATGAAACAGCTGTGGTAATTACTAAGTCAGTGAAACTGATCAAATCACCTGTGCAAAATAATGGAGAGCCTGAAAACATGACCTGTTGGGGCGCCTCGAGGACTGGAGCTGAGAAACATTGCTATAGAGAACAGACATTGCATTTGCAGTTTACCGTAACCCAATGGCTCAATTATAAAATGGACTGCCGCAGTCTACAATCATTGGAAGAGGTCAATTTTGATAATCTGAGGTCAATAGTGAGTGATGTAAATGGGATGAGGGCAAGGGTCAGTTGGCCCCAACTTTATATCGAGTGAAGCTGTCCATTATGGGCTCACTTTAGAAGTAAGGTTCAATGTTAGGATTGGGAAGGAAGTTAAATATCAAGAGACAGGTGATGGGTTAAGTGAGTACTGTTGGAAGCCGCTAAGGGTTAAGTATTATTGCTCTATGTAGACATATAGCCTGCATTAGGAAAAAAATCAATGACATTGTAGTACTACATACTTTCATCACAGAATGCATGCTAATTAGTAATTAATACCTACAAGGTTCTGTATGAAAGATTTATTAAAGCCCCAGCTGTAAACACTGGTGACGTTCAAAACAATGTGTTAATCCACAGGCAGAAGCAAAATCACTGCCACTGCTAAGACCAAGAGATTAAAATATGTTTCTAGAACAAATGCAAACTGTGATCTGGATCTTCATCAGAAACGTGAAGACCTGCAGTTAAGTTCTCCATGCTAACCAAATCGCCATAGATATGTACGGAGGACAAGCAATGAATCCACAGAGAAACATCTGCAGACTCAAAAACATGGACATAGTTTTAAAGTGAATAGTGAATTTTGCACCTAGTTCCAAGGACCAATCCTCTTTTATAAATAGAGAAACAGGGGGTCTTAATCATGGCATAGAACAGGGGTCTCCAAACTTTTCAAGCAAAGGGCCAGTTTACTGTCTTTCAGACTTCAGGGGGGCCTGATTCTGACCAGTGGGGGTAGAAAATGTCCCGGGGCCAGGCATCAGTGAGGATAAACACGGCCTCAGTGTTGGTGGTCAGTAAGAAGAGGGATAAGGCTCCACCATTGGTATGAGTGGAAGAATTAGTGCCCCATTGTTGGTGTCATTGGGAGGAATAGTGCCCCAAGGGCTGGATGAGGGTTAGCAAAGGGCCACATCCGGCCCTCAGGTTTGGAGACCCCTGGCATAGAAGATAAAGTGATGGGGCCGAGCAGGTGTACAGCTTATTTCTCTAATTGCTTTACTATGGACATTGTTTTAATGTGGACTTTTTTGAAAAAAATGAGAAGTTTCAAGATTTACTAAACCCAACCAGTCATCAGGTTAATCTCCGTTCTTTGCCTAAAAGGCAGTGTCTAATATGCAGGCTGATTTTTGAAATTTGAAATTGTCTGTACCGCCTCCTCTGCTTCATCACACTGAATGATATGGTAGTTCACATAGAGAAGAAGGGGAGTCCATATTACATCAAAGGAGCTTTCTCCAAAATATGACCTACTAAGCTTTGACAGGTAGAGAAGGAGTGTCTAAATATTAGTCCGGTTTATGAAAGTAGAAATAAACCCTCAGTGCAAATTGATGTTTTGAGTCTAGGTCCATGTAAATGACTGTTAAACAAATATTCATTCCCTTTATTTAACAATTACTTTTAAAAAAAAATAAGCACTTAGGCCTTTTGAAAAATATCAATGCTGTGCCCTCTCTGCTGCGCGTGTTATTATTATTATTATTATACGAGATTTGTATAGCACCAACAGTTTACGCAGCGCTTTATAATGTATAAGGGGGACAACACAATTACAGTACAGTACAATACAAAAGGTACAGGAGGGCCCGGCTCGTAGAGCTTACATTCTAAAGGGAGGGGGTGGTGGTACAAAAGGTAATAGCTGCAAAGAATGATTTGATGGGGGTGGCGTGTTCCGTACTTCCAGTTGGGGAGCACACATGTGCAATTGTTATGAAATTATGTTTTGGGACTACATTCTCTATAATTCTTTGCCCACCCTTTCCCCTGATTTTAAGGGGGAAAAAGTAGGTGTTATACACCGATAAATACGGTAACTAATAATAACTTAACTATTACATCAAATTTGGCTGTTAGTGAATGTAACGAATACAAATTTATCCGAAGTTACGAGTTATCTGTAATAACGAATGCCATATCTAAGGGAATGGAACGCAACAAATTAATAATAATAAATAACAATGATATTAATAATAAAAGCGTATTATTATTTATTTTTATTTTGTTCCGTTCTATTTGTTTAAATGCGGCATTCTTTTTTTCGGATAATTCGTAACTTCAGATAAATTTGTATTCGTTACGTTCACTAACAGCCAAATTTGAAAGGAAATTCCAAAACCTACAATTTAATATTTATTTATTATTAGTTAGTTATTATTTCTAATTTTTGGATTTTCGTTTCTTATTTTCGGTTTTTCGAATTTCCGAATATTCGAAGTTCTGAATTCCGAATTTTTGAATTTTCTAATTTTTGAATTTCCAAATTTTCGAAATTCCGAATTTCCGAATTCTGAATTTTCAAATTTCAGAATTTTTGGAATTTACAAATTTACGAATTTACGAACTCTGAATTTTCGAATTTTCAATTTTCGAATTTACGAATTCAGAATTTTCGAATTTACGAAAAAAACAAATGAAACCAAAACGAAGACGAACACATTTTTCGGCAGTGCACATATCTAGTAAATAGTGCTTATTTGATTAAACCATAAACCTGTGCTTTGCCCATTTAGGCTAAAGTAGCGGGTTCGTGTGACTGTCCTCCCATATATCCGCCTTACTTTTGCTCCTTCACAAGGCTGGATTCTGTATAACTAACCAAGGCTGTGGCCTTGGGCGAGAGGTCTTGCCAAGGGTGCCACATATTTCAGATTCCCAAACTACCAGCCAATGCAATCCAGCCGGGCCATTGTGTTTGCTCCACTACAGTCTGTGAACTTTTCTTAAATATTGGAATAGTGTACTGTGTGCCTACTGGTAATCCATTAGGGAACTGTACACCTGGATCCAAACTGCCAGCAGAATATGGAGACAGAACTGACAGGGAAACCTAGCGGGGGCATTTAAAAGGAGATGTAAAAGACACATTTATAAGAGCCCTTTCACACTGGGGCAGTTTGCAGGCGCTATTGCGCTAATAATAGCGCCTGCAAACCGACCCGAAAGTGCCGCTGCCTTAATTCCAGTGTGAAAGCCCAGAGGGCTTTCACACTGGAGCAGTACGCTAGCAGGACGGTAAAAAAAGTCCTGCTAGCAGCATCTTCGGAGCGGTGAAGGAGCGGAGTGTATACCGCTCCTTCACCGCTCCTGCCCATTGAAATCAATGGGACGGCGCGGCTATACCGCTGGCAAAGCGCCTCTGCAGAGGCGCTTTGCGGTGGTATTTAACCCTTTCTCGGCCGCTAGCGGGGGGTGAAACCGCCCCGCTAGCGGCCGCATACCAACGGTAAAACGCGGCTAATAATAGCGGCGTTTTACCGCCGACGCCTCCCCCACCCCAGTGTGAAAGGGCTCTAAAGCTCAGCAGAATGCCTTACAAATGTGATTTGTGCTTCACTGGCTCCAGTAGTCCAAAGTTGGCAGGACACAAGAAAAATGTATAGGAGGAGTAGTAGAAAAAAAAGACACTGTAAATACACTATATAGCAGGTTGCTAAGAAGGGGGCTGGGAAGGTGGCCGCCGCATCCTTAACAACCGATAAATCATCAGCTGTCAGCGGCGACAGCGTGACCTCACAAGGGGCGGTCTCTCCGGGTGATGTCATTGGGTGGCCACGCCCCATGGGTTTATAAAAGGTGTCAGACAGTGGGCGACAACACAACGGAGGAAGACAGTCTTAGGAGAAGAGCGGCCTTTTTTGTTTTTAGAGGGTAATCGGCGGCGAGGAAGAAGACAGCACGAAAAGAAGACGGCATTGGGAGAAGACAGCTCGGGGCTTCTTTTTCAATAAAGAACTTGTCTAAAACCAGCTCTTGTTTTTTTTTTTAACATCTTACTGCTTTTTGGGGTGAACGGGTTAGGGGTACAATGTACCTGATACCCATTCACATGAGGGGAGGGGGGTCAGGATCTAGGGGCCCACTTGTTAAAGGGGACTTCCAGATTCTGATAAGCCCCCGACAGCCAGAAGCCCAGGGTTGTCGGGAAGAGGCCCTTGTCCCCATCAAGATGGGGGCAAGGTGCTTTGGGGTGGGGACTGTTGAGGGCATGCGGCCTAATATGGTTCAGATGGGGGGGTGCGCTCGCACGTCCCCTCCCTTTCCTGACCTGCTGGGCTGCATGCTCGGATAAGGGTCTGGTATGGATTTTGGGGGGGGGGGGGCCCACGCCATTTTTTTTTTTGCCTGCAATTCCTTTTTTACATTCAGCTGTTAGTGGGGAACCCCGCTGACAGCTAATGACTCATCGGTTGGTAAGGATGCGGCGGCCGGCTTCCTGGCCTCCTCCTTAGCAACCAGCTATGTACAGTGTATTAAACAGAAAAATAAAAACCTCAAAACACAAACACATCAAAAAATAGCATCACAAGCAATTTCATTGAAGTCTATCACACGCAAAACGCTGAAAAAACATCTCTGACCCTTTTCAAAAATGCACTGGCTGCAAAACGCATTGATGTGAATGTGTTCCATAGGAAACCATGTTAAATGGACTGTAGTGCGTTTCTGCAAACTGCAGAAAGTACTAACAAACGCACAGGTTTGAACCTAGGGTAAAGCGATACTTTTGAAAGACCATTTATTTTAAACCTTCCCTCAAGATTTCATGTGCAATAAATATATTTTATGCAGGTTATGTACATCTAAAAGCCTCCCTCGTGTAGACATTGAAAAGTCTGGAGACTGCTGCTGGGTGTCACCATCTTTCATGTGAGGTCATCAGGCTCCCAGCTGTCACTCAAGTGACATTTTATAGTATTCCCCTTCACTCATCCCCTAATAGCTAAACGCATGTTAAAATATGTAGACCCCTCAAAAAAAAAAAAAAAGCAGTTGCAAAGTAGTTGGTGGTAGTTGCAATTTTTTATCTTGCACAATATTTGCACAGTTATTTATCAATGCATATTTTTAGGGATACATACACTAAAATTAGTTTTAGCGCAATTTCAATATTATACACAATTTTTTGGTAAAATATAAAAGATGGGGTTGTGTCAAGTAAATAAATTCCAAACATGTCAAGTCTTGTTGTGAGCGCCCGAGGAATTGCAAAAACTTTTGGTACCCCAAATTCTCCATAAGCAACGCTTTAAAAGTCTTCACAGTCTATCAGTTTAGACTTAAATTTGTATTCTCACTCCGATGCTCACGAAGATATCTCGCGTGTCGCACAATTAATGTTTACATGTGCTCGACCTACACTGCGCTTTCTATTTGGAAGGTGTGCTGGTGTGGTGAGGGTGCTTTAAAAAATTTTTAAATTATTTTTATTTATTTTATATAATTCTTTTTTTACACTTTAAAAAAAAAAATAATTACTTTATTGCTAGCAGGAGGGGCTAACAAGCATGGGCAGATGACAGGTACAGTTTATGGAGACATTGGGAGTCTATTAGCTCACAGACACGGGCACTTTGACTAAGGCACTGCTACAAAAAATTAAGTACAGACATTATTGTTCCACAGCTATTTTGCAGAATGTTCCACTTCATTCTCTAACTTTCCTCAGCCTTCCTTCTATTAGCCTGTCCCCACCCTTCAAAATGCTCACACTAATCTTTGTTATAATGTCCTCTCTCCTTAAACTCTCATGTCTTTACCCCCCCTCTCCAGCCCCCAACCTTTACATATCTCCCTCTCTTCTGCCCACTCAATATTACTCCACTTACCACCTCCTGCTCATTCTAAGCCCACACAGTATCACCACATCCATTCCACCACAGCATCTGCCCTCCTATAAATCCCACTCCCGCCTTACCACCCTCACCCTCCTACTACTCCTAATGTCTGGGGACATCGCACCAAACCCCGGCCCTCCCACACCCAATTTCCAACGCCAAGATCGGCCATCTACCTCCTCCAACAGTAGTTGTAACTTCAACCTTCTCATCCCAATTCCCCTGATTCCACAAGTCAGCCCCCCTCTTTCATGTGCCCTCTGGAATGCCCGCTCAGTCTTCAACAAACTAGTTTCTGTCAATGACCTTTTCCTCTCCAAATCCCTTGATCTATTTGCTATAACTGAAACCTGGCTCCAGGAATTTGATACTACCTCTCCAGCTGCACTGTCCCACAGTGGCCTTCTCTGGACTCACTCCACCAGACCCAGTGGACGAAAAGGAGGTGGTGTCGGACTTCTCCTCTCCCCACAATGCACCTTCCAGGTACTGCCCACACCTCCCTCTCTTTCCACCTGCTCTTTCGAAATGCACTGCATTCGTCTTTTCTCTCCAGCTTGTCTGAGGGTCGCAGTCATTTATCGGCCTCCTGGACCAGTGTAATGCTTTCTGGATGACTTCTCTGCATGGCTACCCTATTTTCTCTCATCTGAAGTGCCTGCCATCATCCTAGGTGACTTTAACATTCCAATCAATGTTAATAATGCTACCACTTCTAAACTACTCAACTTAACCTCCTCTTTTAACCTAACACAATGGACACAAACCACCACTCACTCCAACGGCAACACTCTTGACCTTGTATTCTCCCATCGCTGCACTCCCTGCAATCTCTCCAACGCACCCTTTCCTCTCTCTGATCACAACCTTATCTGTTTCACACTCTCCTTGTCTCCTATATCCCATGCTGCCAACCCACAAACCACTACCCGCAGGAACCTTCGCAACCTCAAACCTTCCCTTCTTCACTCTGATACTGATGGCCTTTATGACAAAATCGCACCCCTGTCCTGCCCAGACCTAACAACTTCCATCTACAACACCACGTTGTCATCCTCCCTAGACGTACTTGCTCCACTTTCTACACACAGAACCAGGCCCCATCTGCCACAACCCTGGCAAACAGACGACACCAGAAGTCTCAAGAGACGCAGCCGTGCTCTTGAGCGAGCATGGCGTAAATCTAAATCCCTGCAAGACTTTACCCTCTACAAATCTGTCCTTCTCAAATACAACTCCTGCCTCCACAATGCTAAACAAACCTATTACAACACTCTCATCAAAACCCTCTCATCCAAACCTCGTCAACTCTTTTCTACCCTTAATTCCTTACTTCACCCCCCACTGCCCCCTCCCACCAACTTGCTTAACGCTCAACATATTGCCAACCACTTCAATAGCAAAATCAACACAATTCGCAAGGAGATATCCAGCATTAAAATTCCTCCCCTACCCAACATATCAGGTCCAACACCACACTCAATACTCTCCTCCTTTTGCCCAGTTACCACAGAAGAAGTTGATAAACTCCTCTCCATGGCCCACCTCACTACATGTCCCCTGGACCCTGTCCCCTCTCAATTACTGCGACCACCTTCCCACTCTATCCTCAACTCCCTAACCCACATCTTCAACCTCTCCCTCTCCTCCGGCACCTTTCCTTCCCCGCTCAAACATGCACTGGTTACCCCCATACTCAAAAAACCCTCACTAGACCCCACCTGTTTGAATAACTTAAGACCTATCTCCCTTCTCCTCGCCTCCAAGCTCATCGAACGCCTTGTTCATGACCAAATGAGTCGCTACCTCACGGACAACAACCTTCTCGACCCCCTACAGTCTGGCTTCCGCCTACAACATTCTACTGAAACTGCCCTACTAAAAATCACCAATGACCTAATAACTGCCAAAACCAATGACCACTACTCCATACTCATACTTTTAGACCTCTCTGCTGCCTTTGACACAGTTGACCACCTGCTGCTCCTCAGCAAATTACACTCCCTTGGCCTTCGTGATTCTGCATTATCCTGGTTCTCCTCCTACCTATATCAGCGCACTTTCAGCGTCACTTACAACTCCATCTCCTCCGCTCCCCTTCCTCTTTATTTTGGGGTACCCCAAGGCTCTATCCTTGGGCCTCTCCTTTTCTCACTCTATACCTCTTCCCTGGGCCAGTTGATCACCTCCCATGGCTTCCAATACCATCTCTATGCCGATGACACACAGATCTATCTCTCCACTCCCCAACTCACCCCCACTATCTCCTCACGGATCTCAAACTTGCTGAATGACATATCGGTATGGATGTCACACCACTTCCTCAAACTTAATCTTTCTAAAACTGAGCTTGTTATATTTCCTCCTTCACGGTCCCCCTCCTGTGACTTCACCATTAATATCAACAACACAACCATTGGTCCCTCCACACATGCCAGAGTCCTGGGTGTAATCCTTGACTCTGACCTCTCCTTCAGCCCCCATATCCAATCACTGGCTATATCCTGCCGCCTTAACCTCCGCAACATCTCCAGAATTCGACCCTTCCTGACTAATGACACTACAAAACAACCTATTCACTCCTTGATTATTTCCCGCCTCGACTATTGCAACTCTCTCATTAATGGCCTACCCTTAAGCAGGCTATCCCCCCTTCAGTCTATTATGAATGCTGCTGCTAGACTAATACACCTCACTAATCGATCTGTGACTGCTGCTCCTCTCTGCCAATCTCTTCACTGGCTTCCCCTACTCCACCGTGTAAAATTCAAAATGCTAACCATAACATACAAGGCCATTCACAACATCGCCCCCATCTACATCACCAACCTCATCTGCAGATATCGCCCAAATCGCCCCCTCCGCTCCTCCCAGGACCTCCTGCTCTCTAGCTCCCTTATTACCTCCTCCCATGCACGCCTTCAGGACTTCTCCAGAGCCTCTCCCATCCTCTGGAATTCCCTGCCCCAGTATGTCCGATCAGCCCCTACCCTGTCCACCTTTAGGAGATCCTTGAAAACTCATTTATTCAGGGAAGCCTATCCCACACCCACATAACTGTCCCTGAGCCACCCCCATCAAATCATTCTTTGCAGCTATTACCTTTTGTACCACCACCCCCTCCCTTTAGAATGTAAGCTCTACGAGCAGGGCCCTCCTGTACCTTTTGTATTGAACTGTACTGTAATTGTGTTGTCCCCCTTATACATTGTAAAGCGCTGAGTAAACTGTTGGCGCTATATAAATCTCGTATAATAATATTAATAATCCCCAATGTCTCCCCTGCCCTCCAATGCAGCTATTCAAACACAGACTGTGTTTGAATAGCTGCTTCCTTAGCTACACTAGTCAAGGAATGACAGCTGTGACAGAAGTTGCATAATACACTCCGCTTCCGTTGTTATTAGTTGCAGGAGGGATCGGGGAATGCATGTTCTCTGAACCCCTCCTGCTTTCACAGGGAAAGCTGTTTCCCATTGTCCTGGGGAAAAACACTGCAAATAAGCATTTGAAATACTTGATTTTAATGTGCTTTTACCTACAATTTTTTAAGTTGGTGAAGGAATGTCTTTAACCACTTCAGGACTGGAAGAATAAATTAATTAATTAATTAATGACAAGGCCATTTTTTGCGATACGGAACTGCGTCGCTTTAACTGACAATTACGCGGTTGAGCGACGCTGTAGCCAAACAAAATTGACGTCCTTTCTTTCCCACAATTAGATATTTCTTTTGGTGGTATTTGATCACCTCTGCGGTTTTTATTTTTTGCACTATAAACAGAGAGCGACAATTTTGATAAAAAAATATTTTTATTTTTTTTATTTTTTGCAATAGTAAATATCCAAAAAAATAAATATAAAAACACAAAAATGTATTCATCAGTTTAGGACGATATATATATTTCTTTTTTCTTATTGATACACATTACATTGTGTTCATACTGGGTATTTTTATTTCCAAAAGTGTTTACCAGTGTTTACCCACCCATTGTCTATAAACAATATAGTGTGTTTATATTGGTTCACACACATATATTTAGTTCTTTTTTCTTATTGATACACATTACATTGTGTTCATATTGGGTACAGTATATTTATTTCCATACCAGTGTTTACCCACCCATTGTCCATACACAATATAGTGTGTTTATATCGGTTCACACACATATACCCATCTAGCGCTGCACTTTTTTTTATAGTATTATATTGTATTTGTGTGCACTAAAACGTATGTTTTTTTTTTTTTTTTTTTTTTCCTGAAAACAGGCATTTGATAAATGGCTGTGCAAAAATAGTGTGACAAACATTGCAACAGGCACCATTGCATTCTCCGGGGCCTCTATTTTCAGAAAACGTTTGGGGGTTCTAAGTAATTTTCAAGCAAAATATGCTGATTTTAAAATGTGTGTGAAAAAATAAAAAAAATTGCCCAGGATAGCAGATGGTTAACAGTAAAAATGAAAGCTCAGGTCACACAAAACTCAAGCAAAGTCTTAACCGATCAATGTGAAGTTTTCCCATGGAAAGCAGTTGCTGTGTGCGTTTAATAGCAGCCAGCCCACCTTTCCATGTAGACAAGAGCTTCATACATCAACAGAGCAAGAAAGACCTTGAGAAGATCCTGAAAATAGCTTGTCAGAGGGTGACACACACGTCACATTGTATAGTCATGTATTGTCAGGTTAGCAGAACATACAATTACACAATGCTAAGAGAGCTTTTACTTCAACAGCAATGTATACACCTCAGTACAAATCTTTAATCTACAACGCTTGTCGGAATACTAGTGTCTGAATTAATAATTATTATTTATTATTATTATTATTATTATTTATTTATAATTATTTATTCCAGAAATCCTCCTTTTATCAAGAAAACTCCATGTTATGAATTGCTATGAATTGCTATGAAATGGTGATCTCTACTAGGCGTGGAAAATGCCGTCAGATTTTTTAATTACAGGTTACTATATATGCTGTATTCACAGTTTTTTTTAATATATCAATAAATACACTATATTGTCAAAAGTATTGGAGCACCTGGCTTTACATGCACATGAAGCTTAATGGCATCCCAGTCTTATGCCGGACATTGATCGGACATTCCAACAACAAAATCCTAGGATTTTTTCCGACGGATGTTGGCTCAAACTTGTCTTGCATACACACGGTCACACAAAGTTGTCGGAAAATCTGATCGTTCTGAACGCGGTGATGTAAAACACGTACGTCGGGACTATAAACGGGGCAGTAGCCAATAGCTTTCATCTCTTTATTTATTCTGAGCATGCGTGGCACTTTGTGCGTCGGATTTGTGTACACACGATCGGAAATTCCGACAACGGATTTTGTTGTCGGAAAATTTTATTGCCTGCTCTCAAACATTGTGTGTCGGAAAATCGGAAAATCCGATGGAAAATGTGTGATGGAGCCTACACACGGTCGGAATTCCCGACAACAAGGTCCTATCACACATTTTCCGTTGGAAAATCCGACCTTGTGTACGGGGCATAAGACTGGGGATGTCATTAAAGTTCATGTGCGTGTAAAGGCAGGTGTCCCAATACTTTTGGTAATATAATGTATGTAACTCAGGGGACTGCCTGTAAATGGGTAGGCAGATGTAAACAGGCGTGCATCTGTTTACATTGGTTACCTCTGAGTCTAAGTTAAAAAAAAAGGAAAAGGTTTACATCCTTTTCCATTAATTTTTTTGGACCTAAAGTAGATGGATTGGAGGTAAAAGAATGTACACAGATGGACATTCGTTTACATCTGCCTGCCCATAGATCCAACATTGATCCATTTGTCTACAATCACAAGCTGGAGGAAAAAAATCTGATGTCCTGACCTCAACCCGATAGAACATCTTTGGGATGAACTACCCTGCCAAACTTCTGTGCCGGTACCTGGGTTTGTGCATCCCAAACTCTATCAATCGGTCTTACAATGCTGTTACTGTAAAGCCTTGCACTCGGCACCCAGTTACAAGCAATGGAAGAGGTCACATTGCCTTGGTAAAGGAACCCATTGCACTGATTTGTGACTCATTTGATTATGTACAATTAAGGTAATATATCCTTAATGATGAAACTGGTGTGCTGGCAGCATAGGTTTCAACTGTTAATCATGGGGCATAATTGTCAACTCCATTGGATTTGCCAGGACAGTCCTGTGGTTTTTTTTGTTTTTTTTTAACGTTAAACTTTTTTATTAGTTTTCGAAAAAATACATTCCAGTAGTAGTAAATACATTTAAATTGGTATTACATTTCTCATTATATACAGTAAGTCATATAATATCGTACAAGTGTAGAGTATGCAATGAAACTGCAAAGAGAATGAAGTTGGAAAATAAAAATTAAAGTATGAAAAATGAAAAATTACAAGGATAAATGAAAAATGACAAGGATATGACAGTCCTGTGTTTTGATAAATTGCCCCAGCATGGCTGTGTCCCAGGAATGAGCTGTGGGATTTGCTTATCAATGAGCCACGGGCAATGTATATGTATAAATCACATTATCTGCATATGAATGAAATATGGTTGCCTTGAAGAGGAGGAAGGTGTTAGAATGTGGCTAAAAAATTAGGAAGTTAGGTTTGGGTTAGAAGGCCTACTTGGTGGTAAGTTGGGCTACACGGGGTGTCCTGGAAGTGTTGACCCATAAAAAAGATGGCAGGGAGGAAGTGGAAGGACAAACAAGTAGGGCATTGGGGTAGGTATCTAAATCTACTAATCCATCTAATACTACCCTCTCCTCTGCTGTTGTTTAATGCCGCGTACACACGGTCGGAATTTCCGACAACAAATGTTCGATGTAAGCTTGTTGTCGGAAATTCCGACCATGTGTAGGCTCCATTGGACATCTGCTGTCGGAATTTCCGACAACAAATGTTTGAGAGCTGGATCTAAAATTTTCCGACAACAAGTTAAATTCGGAGCGTGTGTACACAATTCCGACACACAAAAGTCCACGGATGCTCGGAATCAAGCAGAAGAGCCGCACTGGCTATTGAACGTCATTTTTCTCAGCACGTCGTATGTGTTGTACGTCACCGCGTTCTTGGCGATTGGAATTTCCGACAACATTTGTGTGACCGTGTGTATGCAAGACAAGTTTGAGCCAACATCCATTGAAAAAAAATCCACGGTTTTGTTGTCGGAATGTCCGAGCGTCTGTACGCGGCATTAGAGTGTCTCTGTTGTTCCTTCATAGATGAAGAAGGGACCTTAAGGCAGGAAGTGTGTTACTGGTCAAATCACCAGATGAAAATTAAGGGAAAAAGCCTTCCATAAAATGTGTGCAGCAACCACATTTAAGGATTGGTAAGCTGCTATATATTACATTTTATTTATTGGGTTTAATACCACTTTAAGCACAAAGAAAATCCTGACCACTGGGAGGTTACTATGATGCTAGCTATCCAAAGATCCCTAATTTATATGCAGTAAATGTCAAGTATAGTACAAACTGCATCAGTTTGCAGGTCATGTGTTAGGTACACAAACCTATTAAAACCATTCATAGTCCACCATTCTCTTAGGAATTGCTTACCTCCACCAAAATATATGCCATCAGGGGTTTTAACAGACATAATAGCTTATTTTATAGGGCAAAGTTGTCAGGGCTGGGCTCAGCCCTTCCTTCTCAAAGCTGGCCACTCAGCTGTTGGCTAATTGCCAGCTCCTTTCTCTCCACAGTGACTCACCTGTTGATGATATCCTGCTTGTCAGTCCTGCCTACATAAGCCATCCAGTCCAGATAATCTCTGCCTTCGTCTTGGTCACATCTCTTGAGACACTCTCCTGTGTTCCTGTTAAAGACTTGCTTGGCTGACATTCCTTCTGGCTCCAGATCCTGCTTGCTGTTCTACTACGCTCATCTCTGGCTCCCTGACAATTTGGCTTGTCTGACTATCCGTTATGATTCCTGAACTCTGGCTATGTTTTGACTACGTTTACTCTGTTTACCTTTTTATTATTATTAAACATGTGTGATTTAACTGTTCCTCTGTCTCAGTCTGATTCATGGTTTCTGAAAAAAGTATAGTAATGTACAGCACAGAGAATAACAGCTCTACTTCAGTATTGTGTGTACATGACTAGAAATACTTTACCAGCAGCTCGGAATAACAAGAAAAGTCAAATGTTGGACTGCGAGTTATATCTAAGAGACACTGTAAATGCATTAAAGTAAAAATGAATTTGATTATATTCTATAATTTATAATGCATAGATTCTACTTTCACTTTGCCACTTTTTTTGCGTCTTCTTGGGCCTTCCCCAGAGAGATCCCATCTCCATTCCACACACTGGTCCTTCCCCAGAGAGATCCCATCTCCATTCCACACACTGGTCCTTCCCCAGAGAGATCCCATCTCCACTCCACACACTGGTCCTTCCCCAGAGAGATCCCATCTCCACTCCACACACCGGTCCTTCCCCAGAGAGATCCCATCTCCATTCCACACACTGGTCCTTCCCCAGAGAGATCCCATCTCCACTCCACACACTGGTCCTTCCCCAGAGAGATCCCATCTCCATTCCACACACTGGTCCTTCCCCAGAGAGATCCCATCTCCATTCCACACACTGGTCCTTCCCCAGAGAGATCCCATCTCCATTCCACACACTGGTCCTTCCCCAGAGAGATCCCATCTCTACTCCACACACTGGTCCTTCCCCAGAGAGATCCCATCTCTACTCCACACACTGGTCCTTCCCCAGAGAGATCCCATCTCCACTCCACAGATTGGTTCTTCCTCAGTGAGATCCCATTTCCACCACACAGACTGGTCTTTCCCCAATGAGATCCCATCTCCACCCCACAGACTGGTCCTTCCCCAATCACATCACACCTCTAGCACAAAAACTGGTCTTTTCCCATTGAGGTCCCACTCCCAGCCCACAGACTGGTCTTTTCCCAGTCACATCACCCCTCGAGCACACAGATTAGTCTATCCTAATTGAGATCCCACCCTCAGCCCGCAGATTGGTCTATGCCCAGTGAAAACCCACCTCCAGCACTATTCAATTTGTCCTCCGGACTCCTCAGTGGGCAGTGTTATACTCTCACCACACAAATTGCATATTGAACAATGCTCATGTCCTCCCTATAGACACATAGTTGCCAACATTTCAAAAACTTGTAGGATCACGCCAATTGTAAATGAATGTTCCAACCCCCCAGTTTAGGAGACCCTAAACTGACCACCAATGTAATGGGGAACGTACACTAACCACCATGTAACAAAAGACTTTATATCAACCATCAATATAAGGAGGAATTTAATACTGACCACCATTGCAGGGGGGGGGGGGGTTTACTGACCATGAATGTGATGATTATTTACACTGACCATCAATGAAAAGGGAGACCCTAAACTGACAACCAATGCAGGAGGGAATTTACACTGAGCATCATTGCAGGGGGGATTTTATACTGACCATTAATGTAAAGCAGGATTTAACACTGACCACCAATGTAAGGGGGACATTTACATTGACCGCTAGTGTACTAAAGAGATTCTACACAGAACCCCAAAGAAATGAGAAGATTTACACTGACCACCAATCTAAATCCAACATAATAGTTGTAAATACACTAACTACCAATGTAACAGAGACATTTGCACTGGCCAGCAATGTAACAGGGGTATTTATATTGACACCTTCCCCTTTTGCTAATTTCTGTATCCTTATCCACCCCTTCTCAGTTTAGCTTTGCATCCTAAATTCCTCTGCTAAACGCTGAACCCCAAAACCCCATCTTTATCCCAAACTCCCCCTCAATGCTTATCTCTGCATCCCCCTCTGCTAAACTTTGCATCATAACTCTTATTCCTCACTTACCTATGCATGCCCCTTCTCTGCTCACCATTGCATTCCAACACCCCCCTGATCACCTTTGCACCCCAAGCAATAATTCCTTCTATGCTAACCTCTGCACCCCCTCCCTCTTTAGTTGCAGACTAAAGAGTACCCCTGTCCGCTTACATCAACAGCCCTACTTTGCCCACCTTTGCACCCCAAAAACACCTGTTTACCTCTGCACCCCAAACAAAAATTCCCTTCCCTCCACTAACCTCTGCTGCATTCTTGCAGCCCTCTTTAAGTTCAGTACGGGGTGGCTGGCTCAATGGCAGCAGTGTCAAGCAGGACTTCCAAGCTTGCTCTTGATTGGTTACATCCTCAGATGAGCAGCATTTACTGTGGACAGGACCTCATGGGGGGGGCGGGTGTGATTAGCATGCGTGCGCAGAAGTGGGTACACAGATGGTGTGACTGGGTCAGTGCAACCACTGCCTCTGCATCCACTTCTACTTGCAGCCTGCACGCAGCTCCAAGGCGAATGCAGATACAGCAAAAAGTGCTAAGAACAGAGGAAGGGGCTCAGCACCTGTCTGAATGACCCTCTAGGCAGTACTAAAATCCCAAATATTTACCTCTGCTTCAATGGTTCGATGCCTGTGAGGTCCTTCACCAGCACTGTCCTCTTCTCCCCAAGTTCTTCTGGGTGGCAGTATTTGGCTATCCTGATTTGCCATTGCAGGATAATGTCACTCTCGCACATGCACAGCAGTGGAACCTTGGAACACAGGTACTATGCTGGAATGTAAACTGAGCTGCGCGTGCACAGCTCGGTGTTCATTTTACAGAAGTCTCTAAGCAGGCAGGTGGGTTTAGCTTATTGCAGAAGAGACATTGCATGTCTCTTCTGCAATATAGCCTGCCTGCTCCCAGTTTTTTCTTAGACTTTTTTTTAGACTTTTTTTTTACTTGTGTTCTGCGTTTAAGGGGACCCCACCAATGGACAGCCAATGGGAAATGTTCATCTCAACTAGGCAGGCTCATGGTAACCCTGATGGAGACACTTTATGTAAGGCGGTACTCTAATGGGGACACCTGATGTAAGGGGGCACTCTGATGGGAACACCTCATGTAAGGGGAACTGATGGGACACCTGATGTAAGGGGAACTGATGGGACACCTGATGTAAGGGGAACTGATGGGACACCTGATGTAAGGGGAACTGATGGGACACCTGATGTAAGGGGAACGGATGGGGACACCTTATGTAAGGGTACATTCTAATGGGGACACCTAATGTAAGGGGGGAACGCTGATGGGGACACCTGATGTATGGGGCACTCTGATGGGTAAACCTGATAAATGGTAATAGGTAAAAATGTCTATCTGGTTGCAAAAGATGGCAAAAATTTAAACAATAAAATAGGCTGTGCCTCCTGAGTCTGTTTAACCACTTCAGCCCCAGAAGGATTTACCCCCTTCCTGACCAGAGCACTTTTTGCGTTTCGGTACTGCGCGGCTTTAATTGACAACTGCGCGGTCGTGTGACGTTGCGCCAAGACAAAATTGACGTCCTTTTTTTCCCACAAATAGAGCTTTCTTTTGGTGGTATTTGATCTCCTCTGCTGTTTTTATTCTTTGTGCTATTAACACGAAAAGAGCGACAATTTTGAAAAAAAAGCAATATTTTTTACTTTTTGCTATAATAAATATCCCCCAAAAATATATAAAAAAACATTTTTTTTTTCTCAGTTTAGGCCAATATGTATTCTTCTACATATTTTTGGTAAAAAAAATCGCAATAAGCGTATATTGATTGGTTTGTGTCTACAAAATAGGGGATAGATTTATAGCATTTCTATTATTATTTTTTTTTTATTAGTAATGGCGGTGATCTGCGATTTTTATCATGACTGCGACATTATGGCGGACACATCGGACACTTTTGACACTATTTTGGGACCATTGTCATTTATATAGTGATCAGTTCTATAAAAATGCACTGATTACTGTGTAAATGACAATGGCAGGGAAGGTGTTAATCACTAGGAGGCAATCAAGGGTTTAAGTGTGTCCTAGGGAGGTGTTCTAACTGTAGGGGGGATGGGCTACCACTGATATGACAGTGATCACTGCTCCCGATGACAGGGAGCAGTGGATCTCTGTCATGTCACTAGGCAGAATTGAGAAATGCCTTGTTTACATAGGCATCTCCCCGTTCTACCTCTCCACACCGCAATCGCGGGCCGCCAGCGAACATCGAGTTCCCGAGACCTGCGCGCTCCCGATAGGTGGCAAATTTAAAGGGACATACATGGACGTACATTTGCCTGCCTGTGCCATTCTGGCGACGTACATCTGTGTGCGGCGGTCGGCAAGCGGTTAAATTCTAATTTTCTCATTGACTGATGAGTAGCACGCGCCTCTCTGCCCTAAAGTAAAATTGCTTAAATAAAAGTTACTATTTCCAACACTCATTTATATTCATGTATCAAAATAAGTAACCTGTATACCAAACGGCTCTAACTTTTAATTACTCTTTTATGCAGTTGCCATGTTACTTTTTAACAGAAAACAAAGAAAATAAAGCACTGCTTTTAACATCTACGTGAGTAATCCGAATTCTGTTACCAGAAATCTCCAAATTTAGATGTCCTAGCAGTGGCGCTAACAAGCCCCTGTTAATTGCTATCTATCTGCCTGGAATAAAGGATTTGTCTTGCAGATAGACACAATAGTTTGTTACTGAGAGGTCAAGGCATCAAGTAATGTATTGAAACATCAGCACCCACCCCCATAATAACAGTGAACAAATTACAGCTCTCTGCCTCTGTGCTCTTGATTATAGTGTGCTCATGAACTTGCAAGCAGTTAATTAAAAAGTCATATTAGAAAGGCAATACAAGCCACTTACAAAAAGGTTCCATGTTTCCTCCTGAGTAAAAAAACATTTGGAGAACTGCATAAACCATACCGCCCAACTTTTTAAAATGGGAACAAGGGACGCCTATTAGAAAAAGTATGTAGGCATAGGACACATCTCCTGCCATGCCCCCTAAAAGGAGAATTATACAAAATTATACATTTCCTATCGTCAGATAAATTCTCAATACTGAACCGTATTGAAATATTCATCCAAAGCAGCGCTCTTGTCAAAAATGAAAATTGACTAGCTTCCAAATGTCCAGCAACATAAGTGTACTTAGAGAGAACAACAGGGGTAGCAGATGGTGATGAGAACAAAAAGTCCAAAACACACCCAGCTGGAAATCTTAGTGTTATCTGTAAAACGTGCGCCTTCCACCAGATTCCTCTAATGCCGCGTACACACGGGCGGACTTTTCGACCGGACTGGTCCGATGGACTTTCAGACGGACTTTCGACGGACTTTTAAACAAACGGACTTGCCTACACACGATCACACCAAAGTCCGACGGATTCGTACGTGATGACGTACGACCGGACTAAAATAAGGAAGTTGATAGCCGGTAGCCAATAGCCGCCCTAGCGTGGGTTTTCGTCCGTCGGACTAGCATACAGACGAGTGGACTTTTCGAACGGACTCGAGTCCGTCGGACGAATTTGAAACATGTTCCACATCTAAAGTCCGTCAGATTTTTGACCAAAAAAATTGTCCGCCAGATTCGGTCCGTCGGACCAGTCCGGCCGAAAAGTCCACCCGTGTGTACACGGCCTTAGTGTTATCTGTAAAACGTGCACCTTCCACCAGTTTCCTCTAAAGCCGTGTACACACCACCGGACTTTTCGACCCGACTGGTCCGACGGATCCGTCGGACAATCCAACCGTGTGTGGGCTTCATCGGACCTTCAGCTGACTTTTTCTGTCAAAAACTAGATTTTAGGACTTTAGATTTGGAACATGTTTCAAATCTTTCCGACGGACTCGAGTCCGGTCAAAAAATCAGTTCGTCTGTATGCTAGTCCGACGGACAAAAAAGGACGCAAGGGCAGCTATTGGCTACTGGCTATGAACGTCCTTATTCTAGTCCCTTCGTACGTCATCATGTTCAAATCAACAGACTTTCAAACGGACTTTAGTCTGTTCATGTGTGGGCAAGTCCGGTCGTTCTCCGTCGAAAGTCCGTCGGAAAGACCGTCAGACCTGATGCTGAAAAGTCCGCTCTTGTGTACACGGCATTACTCATGTATGACACACCCCTCTGGGGTTTGAACTCACCAAACCTCTGTAATAATCGAGCCTTAACAGATATCCAGGGCTACCTCCACACAATGTCCTCAATCGGAATCTCAAACATTTCTATGGGTACCCAAAACATGAGAAGGAAACTCCACAGTCCCGTTTTGAAATCTTTATTTGAATACTTCCGATAAAAAACGGATCCTCTTTAAAGAACGATTTTCCCACTCCTTGCTCCTTGGTTGATCTTATAACCAGTTGTTTTTCGTTATTGTCAAACCCTTTACTGAGGGGACATACGATGGTTCCGTAGTGTGCTGAGCGTTCCACGCCGTCCCGCACCACTTCCGGTTTCCTCACTCAGTTCTTTGGAACGCAAGGCGTCACTATGTCTCTTCCGGTCGCCGTAATACCACGCCCTTAGCATTATTAGTTAAATCCCCAAGTGCATTTTTTTTTTACCAGTACTAATCCTTCATACTAGCTTTTAAAATTTACAAACGCAGCAATTTAGAAATTGGTTGAAAGATTTAGCACTGAAAAACATTTTTGATAGATAAATAGTGCATTTTATATACAATTATATAGATCAGATCAAAATGAGGGACACATGAGGAGGAAGGAGGGACAGTGGGACTTTGTTCCAAATCAGGGACAGTCCCTCCAAATCAAGTAATTTGGACACTCTGTCCTATGGAGGGTGAATTACAGCCATAACTTAAAGTGGTTGTAAACTCTCCCCCACAACTTTGTCCCATGTAAATCAGCATAAAAAACCCTAATGAACACTGCTTGTAGATATCTCCTTACTTACTTAGTATGGTTGTAATACTTTTTGTTCTTTAGAATGACGTTCATGAGCATGCCCATATCTCCCCTGATTTACGGCACACTCTGTGTGCTTGTCTGTCTATTATCAGGACTTCCTACGGCACAACACTGAAATCCCACGAGACTGCATAATAACTCAGAGCTTCCTACTACACCCCATGTGACATCACATGGAGTTTAAACCTGGGCATCGCTGATAAGATAAACCTGGGCTGAAGCTGATAAGACTGACATAAGCAAACACTTGATGATCGGCACAAGTAAATACTATGAACTAAAACAAGTCAGCTATGAGCAGGGAAGCAGGGTTGCCATAGAAACGTTGGATTGAGAAGGAGGCTTGGTTTACAGTACAGGAAGTGCTCAATTTAAGGGCAGAAATACACTCTACTGTGGACTCAGAAAACAATACTTAAGATGGAGCTGCCTTGCCCCTGGAAACAAGTTTTTTTAATTTTCTTTAAACAGTAAGTAATATGCGATTTGGGCTGGATTACAGTGGCTATAGTTTGATAATTATATTATTATTATGGACTAAATGAAAAGACGCATCAGAGTGGGAGAGTTTACTTCCTCTTTAAACCATATAGTAAAGGACAACCCCAGGAAAAGGATCATCTTCAATAATAAGCACATGAAAAGTCAATTATATGTAGCTGCTTTTTTGGTTTTCTGTTTGCCATCTGGAAGAAAAAGGATGATCGATGAAGAGTTGAGTCTGTAATGGCAAATCAAATCAATTCCCAAAACGCCCTGCTTTTTGTGGGCTTCGACTAACATAGCAGCCATTATACACAATGCAACCTAATAAAAAAAAATAGAGGTGCCACACTTGAAGGTTGACTTTCATCAAAGGGTGAAAACCTTTTGGAGTAAAATAGTATCTAAAGATAGTTTTCTATTTAAGATATATTAATAATTTAGTTTATTCAGCATGTAATGGAGCTTAGTTATATAGTATGAGGCTGTATATTCTGAAATATTTACATTTTTGGTAAATTAATTCAATGAATCCAAGCTCTGCAAGCTGAGATAACATGCACTGCATTGATGCATTCACACAATTTCACAGTAAGCATGAGATAAAACAAAGTTCAGGAATATTCCTTTATCCCATTGTCTTGCAAATCTATGTACACTACAAACTGTATGATTGTTTGAAGAGAAATCCATCTGTACCAGGCTCTAATGCCCCGTACACACGGTCGGATTTTCAGACGGAAAATGTGTGATAGGACCTTGTTGTCGGAAATTCCGACCGTGTGTGGGCTCCATCACACATTTTCCATCGGATTTTCCGACACACAAAGTTTGAGAGCAGGCTATAAAATTTTCCGACAACAAAATCCGTTGTCGGAAATTCCAATCGTGTGTACACAAATCCGACGCACAAAGTGCCACGCATGCTCAGAATAAATAAAGAGATGAAAGCTATTGGCCACTGCCCCGTTTATAGTCCCGACGTACGTGTTTTACGTCACCGCGTTCAGAATGTTCGGATTTTCCGACAACTTTGTGTGACCGTGTGTATGCAAGACAAGTTTGAGCCAACATCCGTTGGAAAAAATCCTAGGATTTTGTTGTCGGAATGTCCGAACAAAGTCTGACCGTGTGTACGGGGCATAAGTGTGAGGAGGAAGGGCAAGCAGTAAAAATGAAAGTGAAACCTTCCAAGCAGCTTATAAACCTTGTGATCTTTCTGCACATAGCTTGAAGTGCTTTATTCCTCCCTTGAGGAGCAAAATGGCAGCAGGCCGTAAAAGAGACCCAGTTTGGAAATATTTTAATGAAGTTCCTCTACTTATGGGTAAAGCAGGTAATATAATGCTATTGTTTTAATTAATAAAATAATTTTAATAGTTCTCCAACTATGTGTGATTAACCCATTAACCTAAAATCAGTTCAGATATCTCTGTTTTACTAACCTGACAGCTTATTATTCTAAATAGGAAACCTTCATTTTGTTTGCACATATTAAAGATTCTAACTACTAGCAGGAATAACTCCTTACATTTAAAGAGCACCTGTCATTTCAGATCCATCATGGCAGCGCCTGTTAGTGGGCATCCACTCACCTGCTGCCACCACATCCCTCACCTTGTTGTGTCACTGCCGCATCAGTGAGTCAACGGCGGGTCAGAGGAGGAGCCGATGCGGGACAGAGATGCGTTTTGAAAATTATGATCGAGTTGATTTAAATCAAGCCTTTTTACTAGTAAATTAAATCAAATCCACCCAGCCTGTGTTGGGGCACTATTTCTCCCACAGACACCAATGATCGGGTGCTATTCCTCCCACTAATATTAACAATGAGGCACTATTTTTCCCATTGATACCAACAAAAGGGCACTATTCCTTTCACTGATGCCAACAATGAGGTGCTATTACTCTCACTAAAATCGGTGATGGGGAATTGTCTATTCCCATTGACACTAGGGCATTTTATACTCCCACTAGCCTCAGTCCGGCCCCCCTAAAATCTGAAGGAGAGTAAACTGGCCCATTTATTTAGAAAGTTTCGAGACTCCTGGTCTAATGTAACCATGTCGTAAAAAACATACCTGGAGTTCAGTCTTAACAATTAGTAATTGAGCTTTAAAACAAATCCGCATTACGGATCTAGACCAACTGACGGTCAAGTTTGAACCATCAGCCTGCTAGTCTGCAGCACTGAATCCCCACTAAACAGCAGTCATTAGTTGCTAGGGACGCCAGCATCCTAGCAACCAATGGCATCAAATTGCCTCGCGCCCCTTCCTGTCTGGCTACAGTAACGTGTACACTGGGCACTCTAATGGGCTGTGCAGATCAATAGGGAGACTCTGATGGGGAATTTGATCTATGGGGGTACTCTGATGGGGGTAACTGATCTATGGAGTACCGGATGTAATGAGGTACTCTGATGGAGACACATGTTGTAAGGGACACTCTGATGGAAGAACTTGAAATTTGGTGAGCACTCTGATGGGGCAACAAATATATGAGGATTTTCTAATTGGGGTTCCCGATTTATGGGGGTACTCTGATGAGGGCCCCTGATGTAATGAGGTACTCTGACTGGGGCAACTGATGCAATGTGGCTTTCTGATTGGGACACTTGATGTCTGGGGGGACTCTGATGCGGACACCTGATGAAAGGGGGGACTCTGATGAGGGCATCTTATATAAGGGGGGGCTTTGTTTGGGACACCTGATGTAAGGAGGCATTGATGTGAACACTTGATGTAAGGGGGCACTCTGATGGGGCACCTGATGTAAGGGAGTACTCTGATGGGAACACTAGATGAAAGAGGGCACTGATGGGAACACCTCATGTATGGGGACAACTTATGTAAAGGGCAGCTCTGATGGAGACACTTTATGTAAGGGGGCACTGAAATGGGGACACCTGATGTAAGGGGGCACTGATGGAGACACCTAATGTAAGGCGGGCACTCTGATGAGGACACCTGATGTAAGGGGGAGCCCTAATGGGGACACCTGATGTAAGGGGGGCACTCTGATGGGCACACCTGATATATGGGGGAACTCTGATGGGGAAACCTGATGAATTGGGGTACTGATGGGGACACCTGATGTCTGGGGGCACTCTGATGCGGACACCTGATGAAAGGGGGGACTCTGATAAGGGCATCTTATATAAGGGGGGGCTTTGTTTGGGACACCTGATGTAAGGAGGCATTGATGTGAACACTTGATGTAAGGGGGCACTCTGATGGGGCACCTGATGTAAGGGAGTACTCTGATGGGAACACTAGATGTAAGAGGGCACTGATGGGAACACCTCATGTATGGGGACAACTTATGTAAGGGGCAATTCTGATGGAGACACTTTATGTAAGGGGGCACTGAAATGGGGACACCTGATGTAAGGGGGCACTGATGGAGACACCTGATATAAGGCGGGCACTCTGATGAGGACCCCTGATGTAAGGGGGAGCCCTAATGGGGACACCTGATGTAAGGGGGGCACTCTGGTGGGCACACCTGATGTATGGGGGAACTCTGATTTGCACACCTGATGTTAGGGGGATCTCTGATGAGGGATGTAAGGACATTATATTTTCTTATATTTAAGGATGTGATTGGCCTACTTTTATGTTTTATTAAAGAGGTATTTAGTTGTCTTACATGCTGTTTCTGTTAAAGATAGTTATTTACATTCCATACAAATAGAAGAACATATGTATAACCATCCAAGTTCAAACTACCCACACTTTTAATGTCCTAACTGAAAAGTGACAATAAATATTGTTGAAATGCTATAGAAATTGTACCATTCTCATTTTTTGATAGACATACAATTGTTGAAAGAACAACAGCATGTAATGTAAAGTTATTAATAAACTGACAATACTGTATGCATTATACCTATCTATGCAGCAGGTGGCGCTGTAGTATTATAGTGTATAGTTCATGTTTTGTATGATATAACAGGATATATTGTCTCTCTCAGTGCTGTACTTGTATATTCCTGCTTTCTATTCGTCTACATGGTGTAAAGGCATGTTTCTGATACCGCTCCATGAAAGTAAAGCCGTATTACTACATCCAATAAGCTTCCAGTCCTTCATTCAATACTCTGACAATAAGAATGCCTGCATCCCATCTGAGTCACAGCACAAACATGAGATTTCGATCTCAGCTGGAAGAACATTTTAGCAAACTGACCTTTTTATTCTTTACCCCTAGTCTAATGTATAAACCACCATAAAAAATGTACTTTTACTGCACTACACCTTTCTTTCAACTTAAAAAATATTGAATTTGTAATTTTCAAAAGTCAATCGGAAAATGAACACTTGGGAGCCTAATCAATAATCTTTTGTGTTTTGATCCTACATGGTCCTACCTTCTTTGAGCTAAACGTTCCCTGCAACCCCCTGCCGAACCAAGTGGGTGATGACACTGATTGACATTTCAAAATGTTTTTATGATATTGTAAGAAGAATGTCACCACGAACGCACACAATAACAGGCTTTTTAGTTTCACAAATACAAATGATATTGCGTTGGCAAAATTAGAATTCATTGAGAAGTGATCCATCACACAATGAAAGGTTTTCTAAAGGTGCGAGAGCAGCTCACGATTCCACTCCTATAGCGATTATATGAAAAACTGCTTCAGTCTCTTTGAAGCTCAGAGGAGAGAGAAGGTCAGAGAATGAAAGAGAAGGTGAAAAGGGAGAACCTTTCCAATGCTAAAGAGAAACTGCAGGAGACATTCAAAAGCCATGTAGTGACAGACACTTCAAAGCGCTAGCTCTATGCCCAAGTTTTGATTAAGACCGGGGCTATCAAAAATTGAACTGTGCAGCACATTAAACAAGTTACATATTAGCATTTGCTTGGTTCAGGTGAATAGAAATATTCCAGGTATAAAGGGAATTTTCAAACAGCATTGTCAGTGTTTGGAGGGATCTGGAGGAGAAGCAGCATGTCCATTGTACAGGTTATGGCAGCTACTACCTAAACACTAACCTATAAGATAACATATAGTAAAGGTCATGTTTAAAACTGCCTGATAGTGAAATTGTCACCATGTAAAGTACCAGTGAGAAGATTCAAGTAGAAGCTGCCAACTAGCTCTGTGCTTGTGAAATTGAACATATTCAGTTTTAGTAAGACCTGCCTCCCTGCATTGGATACTAATGCCACGTAGCCACACATTTCCGACGGGAAATGTTGGCTGTGAGCTTGTTGTCGGATAGTCCGACCGTGTGTACGCTCCATCGAACATTTGCTGTCGGACTTTCCACCAACAAATGTTGGCTAGCAGGTTCTCAAATTTTCCACCAACAAAACGTTGTTGTCAGAAATTTCCGATCGTGTGTACACGAGTCCGTTGCACAAAAGTTCACGCATGCTCGGAATCAAGCAGAAGGAGCAGCACTGGCTATTGAACTTCCTTTTTCGCGGCTCGTCGTACGTCTTGTATGTCACCGCGGTTCTCACGTTCGTAATTGTTGGCCAACATTTGTGTGACCGTGTGTATGCAAGACAAGTTTGAGCCAACATCCTCCGAACAACAATCCACGGTTTTGTTGGCGGAAAGTCCAATCGTGTGTATGGGGCATTAGGGTTGTATTTCTATTCTTTCTGCAAAACTGCATGTCTGTTGTTGTAGGCTATTTTCTCTTCAGGTCAAAAGCCATTCATTCATGAACAGTAGAGTGATTAGTTAAAATACTGTACTATGGCCATTAGATGGTGCTGGTGATCATAGGAAATAAATACTTCTTTACTAATTCTTAGTACGCTTTACCATGATTTTCAGCTTTATCTATTTCCATAATGCGGTATTTTCCTGTATCCCTCTATTCTCAAGAATGAAGAATACCCGCCCTGGAGAGAAAATAGCCTGGTAACATGTGATTTTGCCAGCATTTACACAGAACAAATGTACATGCTGTGTCACAGGACGAATAGCTCTGCACGTTTTTTATAATTACACGCCTAGTACTTCTGAGAAGTGCAGAATTCATAAAATATTTTCAAACCTCCTTACTGATGTAGCACCCTGATGTTTAGGCAGGGTTGCAAGTAAATTTACCTAAACAAAAGAAATCGCTGCTCCAGGTGAGACAGGAAGCCTAATGACATCACGGGTGCCCACCTCGGCTCACCTCAGCATACGATCAACACTGAAGAAATGGCTGCACTCCAAGATCCATCAAAATTCTTATTTAATGAACGAACATCCCAAGTGTTACAGACAGTTCAAATGGTAGACGCATTTCACACACTAACAGGTGTGCTTATTCATTACGAATGAATAAGCGCACCTGTTAGTGTGTGAAACGCGTCTACCATTTGAACTGTCTGTAACACTTGGGATGTTCGTTCATTAAATAAGAATGTTGATGGATCTTGGAGTGCAGCCAAGTAAATTTACCTGTCAGGTATAGTTGCCTTGGCCAATTGATAGGAGATCAATTGATTCCACCCTGATTCTGGCATTGCTGCACTTCTCTCTTCTCTCACTAGATGTCCGGGTATCTGGTGGCATTAGATAAGACAAGGGCATTGCAAGGACAGATTAGAAATAGATAGGGTATCTCAGCCAATTGGCAGGGATCTTCTTGGGTCCCTTGGCCTGCTGGGAGAGCCTATTTATTTGGATGGAGTCAGGTGATCGGGGTTCTGTGCCACCTGGAAGGCTGTCTGGGTGAACGTGTGTTATATTGCCCTGGGCTGCTAGGCCAGAGCCTGAGGCCTATCCCTGGGACAGGGTGGGGACTGCGGCTTGCAGTCCAACCAAAAGTGACGGATGTGCGGGCCGGAGAACCTTTCGTGATCGGAGGGAATGGCATGGTGGTCTGGAAGTGATTGTCACAACCGGGGGTTGAGGCAGGATAACAATCAATCCCCCCCCCCCCGAAATAAATCAGAGAAAGGGACAGGAGGAACAGCAGCCACGGAACAAACCAGACAGTCACGCCATATGTCCAAAAGATATCATGTGTACATATTTGGCCCAAATCTATGAAAAGAATGTGAATGAAAACAAAAACTGTGAGTAAACTGAAAATATGTAACACAGGTCAAACGTGTAGAAGTTTCAACGAGAGATTGTATATGTGTGAAAGAGGCAGTGGCGGTGCGTCCATAAGGGCACACGGGCGCCGCCCCTTCTCTCCTGCCACCCTTCTATCACCAATAGATAGATTCATGCATTGCCTCTATGGCCGTCACTGCCACCCCCTATTCAGGCGCCTGGCCCCTTTTCGAATAAATATTCGCTTTCCTAACACTAAACCACCTCTCCGCCAATCAGGTGCTCGGGTCTGTTACCTGTCACCTGATTGACTGAAACGACAGGCGCCGCTATCAGACGCCTATCAGGAGGAGAGGACGGAGATGAAGACAGGAGATGCACGAAGGACCTTGTTTGTCGCTGTCACCCGCTGCCCCACCAAGACAGGGTAAGTGCCGGGCAGAAGGCGAGCTGGCGTAGGGGGTCACACTGGGGACATTCAAGGGCACACTGGCAGCATTTAATGGGCACACTGGCATCATTTGATGGGCACATTGGCTGCATATGATGGGCACAGTGGCAGCGTTTGTGGACCCCAAAAATTTTGAGCACCAGCCGCCACTGGAATGAGGTTTGCGTAGGGTGATCCCATATGTGGGACCAACGTGTATGTGTGAATAAACATGTATGAGATTAGGGGAGTAGATAGCACACCTAGAAAGAGTGTACAAGTAGGCAACAAATGCAACAACAGTCGCAAGTATTTTGCAGACTCTAGCAGGTGTTCTTCTACGATTGTCTGGATTTGGCTCCATCCATCTTCCCATCAACTCTGACCAGCTTCCCTGTCCCTGCTGAAGAAAAGCATCCCCACAACATGATGCTGCCACCACCATGTTTCACGGGTGGGATGGTGTGTTCAGGGTGATATGCAGTGTTAGTTTTCCCCCACACATAGCGTTTTGCTTTTAGGTCAAAAAGTTTTGATCTCATCTGACCAGAGATTCCACATGTTTGTTGTGTCCCCCACATGGATTATCGCAAACTGCAAATGGGTCTTCTTATGGCTTTCTTTAAACAATGGCTTTCTTCTTTCCACTCTTCCATAACGGCCAGATTTGTGGAGTGCAGGACTAATAGTTGTCCTGTGGACAGATTCTCCCACCTGAGCTGTGGATCTCTGCAGCTCCTCCAGACTTACCATGGGCCTCTTGGCTGCTTCTCTGATTAATTCTTGCCCGGCCTGTCAGTTTAGGTGGATGGACATGTCTTGGTAGGTTTTCAGTTGTGCCATACTCTTTCCATTTCCAGATGATGGATTGAACAGAGCTTCGTGAGATGTTCAAAGCTTTCAAAGATATTGATGTTCAAAGATATTTTTTTATAACCTAACCCTGCTTTAAACTTCTCCACAACTTTATCCCTCACGTGTCTGGTGTGTTCCTTGGCCTTCATGATGCTCTTTGTTCACTAGGGTTCTCTAACAAACCTCTGAGGGCTCCATAGAACTTATATTTCTCGTATTTATACTGAGATTAAATTACACACAGGTGGACTCTCTTTACCAATTAGGTGACTTCTGAAGGCAATTGGTTCCACTAGATTTTGGTTAGGGGTTTCAGAGGTTTCAGATATTTATTTGTAAAAAAAAATTTGAAAACCATTTACTCTTTTTCTTTTCACTTCACAATTATGTGCCACTTTATGTTGGTCTATCCCATAAAATCCCAATAAAACACATTTATGGATTTGGTTGTAACATGACTAAATGTGGAAAATTTCAAGGGGTATGAATACTTTTTCAAGGCACTGTATATGTCATTATATGTCATTAAAGCTGATCTCCAGGTTTTCTACCTGTCACCTGCCTCCCACCCCCTCTAGTATTTTTTTTTCTAAAGCCCCTGTACATATGTCTTTTCTGTAATGTTCCTTGCTGGTTCTGTCATCCCCGGATCATCTTCTTCAAGCAACGGCAGGGGTTGGGCATTGTTCCAGGACTGAATGGTGCAGATCACGTAATGCCATCCTGGAGTACTGTGAGCCCCGCCCACATGATGGTGACAGACAAATTATAGGAAATGGGCAGCTTGATTGAGTGACATTCTGTCCAGAAAAGAACTAAGGAGGAAGCCAAGGACAGCACTGCAGCATTCAGTGTGTAACAACAGCTTACAAATATTTTACTTTGTTATAAGAGGGGAACTTATAGGGAAAAATAATACATGGTCCCATTGTATGAAAAAACAAAGCCACCCTCTCTTGCTCGCTCCTGAGATGGACAATGGACTCTGGGATTTGTATGGTGCATAGAGTAGTGAACATTGATTGCAACCAGTAAACAGTAAGACACAATTTCATGAAAAAATAGATTCCATACCATTATGTAGTGGATGTGTATGGATTATAAGGAGGATCAATAAGGATATTGTTTAGTTCTACTTTAATTCAATTGCAGCAGTGGAATTTCTTGCCTCTGTCGCCAGTGTTAATTTTGACATCAAATTTCAATTCAGTTTTAGTCATAGTGTTTTGACTAAAATGCTATTTTAGTTCTAGTCGTATTTTAGTCATCTGAATTGTTTTAGTTTTAGTTGCATTTCAGTCGACTAAAATCTCCAGTACATTTTCGTCGACTAAAATCATTTTAGTCGACTATAATCAAATGGGTTTAGTTAAATTGGTTTAAGTATTAGTTTTAGTTATAGTCTTTTGACTAAAATGCCATTTTAGTTTTAGTCATATTTTAGTCATCTGAATTGTTTTAGTTTTAGTCGTATTTTAGCCGACTAAAATCTCCAGTACATTTTAGTCGACTAAAATCGAATGGGTTTTGTTAAATTGTAATGCCTTATTTAAGCATTTCTTTAGAATTGCCAAACTCATTATATAATCCTGGAGTAAAAATCGAATGGTTTTATTTATGGTATTAAGGTTTGAACACGCACTACAGGCACAGATTTAGCCGTTGTGATATATAACGTCTTTATAAATAAAACCACGTTTCGTAAACAAACAAAAATATTGCATTTTGACAAGCAGAAGTACAACTTGAAAATATAAAAAAAAAAAGCAAAAACTGTAAACTCTATTGGCTGTAATGCCATTGCACATATTACCTGAATATATCGCCATTAAAATATTAAGAAAAAAAAAAATAAGAAAAGCCTTTTTCTTAATTTTTTTTTTTTGCAGCTTAGTAGATGCCCCCTACGTATTCTTATGTGGTAGTGCAGTGTTAATTTTGATGTCAAATTTCAATTTAGTTTTAGTCATAGTCTTTTGACTAAAATGACATTTTAGTTTTAGTTGTATTTTAGTCTTTTGCCTAAAATGCCATTTTAATTTTAGTCGTATTTTTAGTCATCTCAATTGTTTTAGTTTTAGTCATGTTTTAGTTGACTAAAATAGAATTAATTTAGTCGAGGAAAATATTTTAGTCGATTAAATCAACACTGGTTGTAATGCATTATTTAAGCATTTCTGAGGAGGCCTGTAATGCACACAGTGCTCTGGATGGTCTGAGGAGGCCTGTTATGCACACAGTGCTCTGGATGGTCTGAGGAGGCCTGTAATGCACACAGTGCTTTGTATGGTCTGAGGTGGCCTGTAATGCATAGTGCTCCGGATGGTCTGAGGAGGCCTGTAATGCACACAGTGCTCTGTATGGTCTGAGGTGGCCTGTAATGCATAGTGCTCTGGATGGTCAGAGGAGGCCTGTAATGCACACAGTGCTCTGTATGGTCTGAGGTGGCCTGTAATGCACAGTGCTATGGATGGTCTGACGAGGCATGTAATGCACACAGTGCTCTGGATGGTCTGAGGAGGCCTGTAATAAACAGTGAGTGCTCTGCATGGTCTGAGGAGGTGTGTAATGCACAGTGCTCTGGATGGGTGAGCAGGCCTTTAATGCTGCACAGTGCTCTGGACGGTCTGAGCAGGCTTGTAATGCACAGTGCTTTAGATGGTCTGAGGAGGTGTGTAATGCACACAGTGCTATGGATGGTCTAAGGAAGCATGTAATGCACAGCGTTCTGGATAGTCTGAGGAGGCGTGTAATGCACAGGGACTGCTCTGGATGATCTGAGGAAGCCCATAATGCACACAGTGCTATGGATGGTCTAAGGAAGCCTGTAATGCACACAGTGCTATGGATGGTCTACGGAAGCCTGTAATGCACACAGTGCTATGGATGGTCTAAGGAAGCCTGTAATGCACAGTGCTCTGGATAGTCTGAGAAGGCGTGTAATGCACAGTGATTGCTCTGGATGGTCTGAGGAAGCCTGTAATGCACACAGTGCTCCGGATGGTCTGAGGAGGCCTGTAACGCATACAGTACTCTGGATGGTCTGAGGAGGCGTGTAATGCACAGTGAGTGCTCTGGATGGTCTGAGGAGGCGTGTAATGCACAATGAGTGCTCTGGATGGCCTGAGGAGGCGTGTAATGCACAGTGCTCTGGATGGTCTGAGTAGGCCTGTAATGCTGCACAGTGCTCTGGACGGTCTGAGCAGGCCTGTAATGCACAGTGGTCTGGATGGTCTGACCAGGTGTGTAATGCACACAGCGCTATGGATGGTCTAGGGAGCATGTAATGCACAGTCCTCTGGATAGTCTGAGAAGTCGTGTAATGCACAGTAAGTGCTCTGGATGGTCTGAAGAGGCCTGTAATGCACACAGTGCTATGGATGGTCTGAGGAGGCTGATAATGCACATGCAAATGCACATGCAATACAGCCACGCTGTCAGAAAACCCGAAAAGCGATTCACCAGCCTGGGGATTTTAAATCCCAGCAGCTTTCTCTCCTCTCCTTGCAGTGCTGACATTTCAGTCTTGATGGCTTCTGATTGGTTCAGTGCCGTCCATGTGACTAAAATTATATTTTAGTTTTAGTCGTATTTTAGTCATCTGAATTGTTTTAGTTTTAGTTGTATTTTAGTCGACTAATTAGTATTAATTTCACCAACGAAAATAATTTTGTTGACTAAATTAACACTGCTAAATCCATATGAAAAACATGACTTAGGAGAGTTCTTGTAGCTGATTTTCGTAGCGTTTAGAAGAGCCCCTGTGTGCATGAAGCCACTTCTGGTGGGGTGGGGTTATTTGAACAGAAGTATTGGTAATAAGCCACCATGGCATACTGGGACTTAGAGTTCCTCAGCAGCTGGAAAAACCAAAGGTTTCCAGCTCTATTTATAAAAATATAAGAAATCCATATAATTAACTCAGAAAATAACTGTGAGCTTCAAAACTCACAATGTAATTAGCTGCTATTCAGAAGCACAGTCTTACATAGCTTGGCAAGACTAATGCACGGAACGTTACGAAACAATTGGAAAAATTATCTTTTTTTTCTATGTTTTGTAACTTATGTCTCACACCTCCTATTAGCAAATCACACAGCCCAATATGATACATATGGAACACAATAAAAGTGTAAAATACCTGACCTCACATTAACTCTGACAAGCATATGTTCAAATAAAGTCTGCGGTTATGTAGTCTCATTAAAATGTAACAGTATACTATAAAATATAACCACAGCATCATTAAAGAGCCAGTATATAAAATTACAGGTTGGTGTCTATAAAAATAAAGCATTAGGAACTGCTAAAGTGTATCTAAACCCATTAACACACTTTAATATATTGCAGTTCAAAGGCCCATAGATGTGATGGCTGTGTTAGTTTATTTTCTTTTTTGGGCTTTTATTCTTTTACTTTCTATTATCACCTGGTGATCCTCCCTGTCTTAAGTGAAAATATTGACTCAATGTAAAGAGTTTTTACGTAGAGTTACATACACCAACCTCTGAAAAAACTATAACCGCACATGAAGTTACAGATGAGCAGCTATTCTTATGGCTTATTTATGACCTAGTTTTTCTATTTTCTATAGTTCCTTTTAAGGAGTTCCAGGTGGCCATGTGTAGTGTTGCTGGTGTGGACAGAGAGATAGCTTGATTTAGATTAAGCAGGCAGGTTATTCAGTTAGGCAGTGTATTTGAGATATATATATATATATATATATATATATATATATATATATATATATATATATATATACTCTGCATTTACCATAGACTATATATTCAGGGTTTACTCTATATTTAGTCAGTACAGGCAGTGTATTAATATATATATATATATATATATATATATATATATATATATATACAGTCTCATGTATATATGTATATATATATATATATATATATATATATATTCTCTGCATCCAGTGTAGCCTATATCTACAGTGCATTCCATGGTGTACTGTTTCTAAAACACTTCAAGCGGTGTACACAGTATCTAATACAGTGTGTACAGTGTCTACTACACTTCTGGTGGTGTATACAGTACACAATAAAGTGCAGCCATAGTACAGTTGTTAATACAGTGCAGGCGGTGTACACAGTATCTAATAGAGTGTGTACAGTTTCTACTACACTTCTGTTGATGTACACAGTACACAATATAGTGCAGCCGTAGTACAGTTGCTAATACAGTGCAGGCGGTATACACGGTGTCTAATACAGTCTGTACAGTTTCTACTACACTTCTGGTGGTGTTCACAGTACACAATACAGTGTAGCTGTAGTACAGTTGCTAATACAGTGCAGGCGGTTTACACAGTATCTAATACAGTGTGTACAGTTTCTACTACACTTCTGGTGGTGTACACAGTACAGAATACAGTGCAGCCGTAGTACAGTTGCTAATTGAGTGCAGGCGGTGTACATAGTATCTAATACAGTGTGTACAGTTTCTACTACACTTCTGGTGGTGTACACAGTATCTAATACAGTGTAGTGTGGTGTTGCAAAACAAAATATACATCATATCCGGAAGGCCACCAAGGAGAGGCAAACGCTCCCAGGCCACTAAAAAAGGGCAAGCAGCCTCTGTGTCTACAGTCAACAGTGCTGGTCGTGGACATGGTGCATCCTCTGCAGGTGGCCATGGGGCACGCTTGTCCTTTTTTTCTGCTGCTGGCCGTGTTATTGAGCCAGAACATGCAGAAGTGTTTGTGGAGTACATAATAAAGCCGTCCTCATCCTCCTCATCCTCTATCACCCAGGCTCAGAGTAGTTTGCCTTCAAACGCAGCTGCCAAAGTGGCCTTTTCCACCGGCTCCTTGTCCACAGTCACTCCTTCCATGGCCCCACGCACGGAGGAGTCCCCAGAATTATTTGTCCACAATGTCGGGTACATGCTGCTGGAGGATGCGCAACGATTTGAAGGCTCCAATGTTGGTTCCCAGGTTGAGGAAGGAAGTAACGTGAGCCTAGAGAGAGGTGGTACCCAAGAAGGACAAGAAACTGGCAGTCATGTTCCTCCAGCTGCAGCATACTGCCAAGTTTGCTCCAGTGACGAGGAGGGAGGGGATGAGGAGGTCACTGACTGTACTTGGGTGCCCGAGAGAAGAGAGGAGGAAGAGGCACAACTCCAACGAGGCACGAGGATGTCCTCTAGGGGGCAGCTTAAGGGCAGCCACCCTATTGCATCACACTGCAGAGCTCCGCAGGTGCAGGGAGCTGCTGACTCCACGCTGACTTTTTAAAAGTTCCTTGGTGTGGGCCTTTTTCGACACGTGTGCAGCAGATCGCACCATTGCTGTGTGCATCCTATGTCTGAAGCGGATCAAGCGTGGCCAGAACAGCAGCTGCTTGGGTGCCACATGCTTGACCAGACATATGACGACCTGCCATGCAGTCCGTTGGCAACAGCACTTGATAGACCCACATCAAACAAAAAGGGAGACTTCTCTTTGCTCCTCATCTGAGATCTCCAACCCTACTATACCAGTCCTCTCAAAAACCTGCACTGAGAGGAATGAAGGTATAGCAATAGGTGTCCCAAGTACTTGCAGCCAATCTGCTAGCAGTACACCACCATCTGATTTTAGCAGGCAAATTTCCCTACCCCAGTTGTTGAACCGTAAAAAGAAATTGGGTCCCAGCCATTCACATGCTCAGCATCTAAATGCTAGCTTGGCCAAATTGCTAGCACTGCAACTGCTGCCTTTTCAGCTGGTAGACTCGGCCTCCTTTTGTGAATTTGTGGAATGTGCTGTACCTCAGTGGCTGGTTCCAAAACACCATTTCTTTTCAAGGAAGGCCATTCTGGCTCTCTACCGGCCTGTGGAAGGTAATGTTTTGGCCTCGTTGGACAGGGCGGTCAGCAGTAAGGTGTATATTACCGCTGACTCATGGTCCAGCAGGCATGGGCAGTGATGTTACCTTTCCTTCACGGCGCACTGGGTAACTCTGCTGGCAGCTGGGAAGAATGCAGGAGAGGGTTCAGTGTTGTTCAGTGTTGTTGGAGCTTGTTCCGCCACTCCGCCTCCACAATGCTAGTGGTGATTCTGCCACAGCTCTCTCCTCCACCCCCTCCTCTTCTTCTTCGTCTATGGCAGGGATCTCAAACCGGCGGCCCTCCAGCTGTTGCAAAACTACAAGTCCCATCATGCCTCTACCTGTGGGAGTCATGCTTGTAACTGTCAGCCTTGCAATGCCTCATGGGGCCTGGAGTTTTGAAACAGCTGGAGGGCCGCCAGTTTGAGACCCCTGCTCTATGGCCTCTTCTGCAGATTTATCCTCTGAACCAGTGGTGCTCCGTAAGCATTCAAGGGGCTACGCAAGCAGTCAGGCTAAAAGATGCCATGCGGTGCTTGATTTGGTCTGCTTAGGAGGCAGGAGCCACACTGGGGCAGAGATTCTGTCAGCTCTGCAGGGGCAGTCTCAGAGGTGGTTGATGCCACGCCAGCTTCAGCCAGGAATGGTTGTATGCAACAATGGCACCAACCTTCTCTCTGCCCTCCGACAGGAACACTTGACACATGTTCCATGTTTGGCACACATCCTGAATTTGGTGGTGCAGCAGTTCTTGAGCAGGTACCCAGGTTTACAGGATTTCCTGAGGCAGGCCTAGAAAAGTCAGTGGATATTTCCGCCGGTCATACAATGCCAGTGCTCGGCTGGCTAACATTCAAAGGGAATGCAACCTGTCCACTAACTGCCTCATTTGTGAAATGCCCACCAGGTGGAACTCAACGTTGGCAATGCTGCAGCGGCTGCACACACAGCAGAGGCCCATCAATGATTACCTGTGCGAGTATGGCACCAGGACAGGGTCAGGGGAGCTTGGCTTCTTTTCGCCATGCCAGTGGCTACTGATCAAGGATGCATGCACTGTCCTGTCACCATTTGAGGAGGCCACAAGGATGGTGAGCAGTGACAATGCATGCATCAGTGACAATGTCCATCTAGTCTTCCTGTTGGAGCACACACTTTGTGGAATCATTGACAGGGCATTTGAGGCAGAACAGCGGGAAAAAGAGGAGGACTTCCTTACCTCTTAAGGCCCCTTTTATCCAGATAGCATTCCTGCGGGCCTGCCAAACACACAGGAAGAAGAGGAGGAGGAGGAGGATTGTGTCAGCATAGATGTAGAGGATAACACTCAGCATCAGTCTTCAAGGGATGGTTTTCAGTCCCCAGAAACCCAAGGAGTTGTACGTGGCTGGGAGGAGGTAGTTACGGATCATGTGATCCTTAGTGACCCAGAGTACTCAGAATCGAATGCCTCTGCAAACTTACACTGCATGGCCTCCCTGATTCTGTAAAGCCTGCGAAAGGACCCTAGGATTCGTGGTATAAAGGAGAGGAATCATTACTGCCTGGCAACCCTTCTTTATCCACGTTACAAGGGTAAAGTTGCAGAACTCATCCTGCCTTCGAAGAGGAAGCAGAGAATGAAACATCTTCAGGAGGCCTTGAAGAAAGGTTTATGCAATGCATTTCCAGACCCTGGGAGGTTACAATTTCCTGGTGCTGGACATCGTGTTGCTGAGGCTTCGTTCAGTCAGAGGAAGAGCGATGGAGAAGGTGGCCGGCTGACTGATGCCTTTAAACAATTTTTCAGTCCTCAGCGCCAAGGTCTGATCGGTTCAAGCAACCATCGCCAGCGTCTGCATTACATGGTGCAGGAATATCTAGGGGCAAGAGCAGACTTGGAGACCTTTCCAACAGAGCATCCACTGCGTTATTAGGTCTTGAAGGTGGACCACTGGCCAGAACTTGCTCAATATGCAATTGAGCTACTGGACTGTCCTGCATCCAGTGTGCTTTCTGAACGCACATTCAGTGCTTCTGCAGGGTTTGTAATGATCAAAGAGTGTCCACAGACTCCATTGATAGGCTCAAATTCATAAAAATGAATCAGTCTTGGATCAGCAGCTATCAAGCACCTGATGTTGATGTAACTGATTGAATTTGCTATGTATATGGGATCCCTTGAAGACTGTCTATGCTGACTTTCCTCCTCAATCTTGATGATGCTAGCTTCCAACAATAGTTTTGGTTTAGGGCACCACCACCACTACCCAAGGCCCAATTTTTCTGCCCCTGTTTAACAGGGGCATGTAATTACAATTTTTGATATAATATTTCAACGCAATTTTTCAACGCCCAATTTTTCTGCCCCTGTTTAACAGGGGCATGTAATTACAATTTTTGATATAGTATTTCACAGCAGGGCCCTTTCCTGCGCCCATCAAGAGTAACTGTGAGGGCTTACAGTGTTCTGGTACCACCAACACCTAAGGCCCAATTTTCTGCAGAGTATATAGGGCAGGCCGTATAGTGTATATACTGCTGTTCAGAGTATATAGTGCCTGGGGGCCCCCCACACCATTTTTTTAAATTTGGGTGCGGGTTCCCCTTAATATCCATACCAGATCCAAAGGGCCATGCCGTTTTTTCAATGATTTTCATCTATATTGCCAGGCCCCGACAATACATTACAGCCGCGAGTAGTTTTAAATTACCTTTTTTCCTTTAGAAATGTCATTTTGCTGTAGAATTGTTCTAAACACGGGAAAAATGTGCTACTTTACAAGCATACTAAGGACACCCCCCAGGCATGATATTTAAAAGGAATATTTCTTTTTTATTCTTTCACTTTAAGCATGATTAAAATCACTGCTCCCGAAGAAACAACCGTTTTCAAAACTTTTTTTTGCATTGATACATGTCCCCTGGGGCAGGCCCCAGGTCCCCAAACACTTTTTATGGCAATACTTGCATATAAGGCTTTAAAATTAGCACTTTTGATTTTTAACGTTCGTGTCCCATAGACTTTAACAGTGTTCGTGTGTTCGAACAAATTTTTTGCCTGTTTGCATGTTCTGCTGCGAACTGAACCGGGGGGTGTTCAGCTCATCCCTAGTCACCAGTATGGTATTTGTAAATTTAAATCATATCCCCTCTCAAGCGTCTCAGAGAGAATAAGTTCAGTGCTCGCAACTTTCTTCATAACTAATATCCTGCAGACCCTTTATTAGCTTTGTTGCCCTTCTTTGCACTCGCTCCATTTCCAGTACATCCTTCCTGAGGACTGGTGCACAGAACTGGACAGCATACTCCAGGTGCGGCTGGACCAGAGTCTTGTAGAGTGGGAGAATTATTGTTTTATCTCTGGAGTTAATCCCCTTTTTAATGCATGCCAATATTCTGTATGCTTTGTTAGCAGCAGCTTGGCATTGCATGCCATTGCTGAGCCTCATCATCATCTACTAGGACCCCCAGGTCCTTTTCCATCCTAGATTCCCCCAGAGGTTCTCCCCCTAGTGTATAGTTTGCATTCATATTTTTTACACCCAAATGCATCATTTTACATGTTTCTACATTAAACCTCATTTGCCCAGCCCATTAATTTGTTCAGATCTTCTTGCAAGGTTTCCACAACCTGCGGAGAAGTTATTGCCCTGCTTAGCTTAGTATCGTCCGCAAATACAGAGATTGAACTTACCCGATCCTCCAGGTCGTTTATGAACAAATTAAATAGGATTGGTCCCAGCACAGAACCCTGACCATTCTGAGTACTCCCTATTTATCACCACCCTCTGAACTCGCCCTTGTAGCCAGTTTTCAATCCATGTACTCACCCTATGGTCCATGCCGACGGACCTTATTTTGGACAGTAAACGTTTATGGGGAACTGTGTCAAATGCTTTTGCAAAATCCAGATACACCACGTCTACGGGCCTTCCTTTATCTAGATGGCAACTCACCTCCTCATAGAAGGTTAATAGATTGGTTTGGCAAGAACGATTCTTCATGAATCCATGCTGATTACTGCTAATGATATCGTTCTTATTACTAAAATCTTGTATATAGTCCCTTATCATCCCCTCCAAGAGCTTGTATACTATTGATGATAGACTAACTGGTCTGTAATTCCCAGGGATGTATTTTGGGCACTTTTTAAAATTTAGTGCTACAATGGCTTTTCTCCAATCCGCTGGTACCATTACAGTCAGTAGACTGTCAGTAAAAATTAGGAACAATGGTCTGGCAATTACAGTCCCGGTGATTTATTAATGTTAAGTTTCCAAAGTCTAATTCTAATTCTGTCCTCTGTTAGCCATTAGGTTGCTTCCTGTGTTGTGTCATGAGGATAAACACTGCAGTTTTGGTTACTGAAGGCCCCCGATTCCCTTGTGAAGACTGAGGAGAAGAATAAATTCAATACCTTCGCCATCTCCCCATCCTTTGTAACCAGATGCCCTTCCTCATTCTTTATTGGGCCAATATGGTCTGTCCTCCCTTTTTTACTGTTTACATACTTAAATAATTTCTTGGGATTTTTTTAGCTCTCCTCTGCTTTGTGTCTTTTGTGTTCTATCTTAGCTGCCCTAATTGCACCCTTACATATCTTGTTGCATTCTTTGTAAAGTCTGAATGCTGATGATTTTTTAACCTTGTATTTTTTGAAGGCCCCCGCCCACCATCACAATTCAATCACAGCCCAGAGCCCTGTGTTGACAATCAACACTGGGCTCTGTACAGACGGGTCGATCTCTGTTTCTTCTCCTTGCAAAGCAGAGATAAGAAACAAAGAGATGTTTAGTAAAAAGCAGCACACATTACACACATTAACACTTGTTTGGCACACAGTTAACCCCCCTGATAGCCCTAGATGTTAACCTCTTCCTAGCCAGTGTCATTAGTACAGTGACAGTGTATAGTATTAGCACTGATTACCGTATTAGTGTCACTGGTGATGTCCGTGGCAGTTAGTCAGTTCTCCCAGCATCAGATTGCCCGCCTCACTATCACAGTCCCACTGTAAGTTGATGATCACCGCCATTAGTAGTATAATAAAAATAAATAAATACAAATTCCAGTTTATATACAAGACATGTGCACTGCCGAACAATTTGTTTTCATTTCATTTGTTTTTTGGGTCATTTGTTATAATTGCAATTCGGAAATTTGAAAATTTGAAAATGTGAAAATCCGAAAATAAGAAAGAAAATCCGAAAATTTGAAAGAATAACTCACTAAGGTGTCCGTTTATGAAGCAGTGAAATCTATTCACTGCTTCGTTCTCCGGCATTCACAGTGAAGATTTTTCTCCTCTGTGTGCCAGTTTATGAAGCGGTGTAGATCACTTCACCTTTGGAGGAGTGAAGTGATCTACAAATGCTTCTAACAGTGGAGAACGGCCCCTGATACTGGAATCTCGTGAGACTTTACGAGATTACAGCACCAGAATACCGAGATGTCAGTTTATTAAGCAGTGATAAATTATCACCGCTCAATACACGGACAGACGGCGTGGATTACTGTTAATAAAATAAGAGTCCCCCTACATTATACACATATGTATACACATACACACATTATATATACATGTATATACACACACATGATATATATATACATATGCACATTATATGTATATATGTATATATATGTATACACATAAATATGACAGGGGGACATGCTTACAGTGTTGGGGGGTCTGAACGAGGCATAAGGAAGTTAAAAAACTTCCTCCTCCTCCCTCAGATCCCCCCAGATTCTCTCTTCACTCCCCGATTCACCATCTCTGAGCTGGTGAACCTGGGAGTGTGAATTCTGACACAGATCGCCAGTGAAGCGGTGAGATCACCGCTTCATAAACTGGCCGTTACTGTGTCATTCATGGGGATTCTCCGTGTGTAGAGATAATCGGCGGGAGAACAAGTTCAAACATGTTCTCCCCCAATTATCACTGTTTGATAAACTGTTTATGGACTGTGATCAGCGGCGATCCTTGGGATCACCGCTGATCACTGCTTCATAAACGGACACCTAACTAACTAATAATAACTAACTATTAAATTATAGGTATTAGAATTTCCTTTCAAATTTGGCTGTTAGTGAACGTAACAAATATGAATTTATCCGAAGTTACGAATTATGCAAAATAACGAATGCCGCATCTAAACAAATGGAACAGAACAAATTAATAATAAATAAATACTGTGATAATAATAATAAAAACGTTTTTATTATTATTATTGTTATTTATTATTATTAATGCGTTACGTTCAACTCGTTTAGATGCGGCACTCGTTATTTCGGATAATTCGTAAATTTGGATAAATTCGTATTCGTTATGTTCACTAACAGCCAAATTTGAAAGGAAATTCCAATACTTATAATTTAATAGTTAGTAATAGTTAAGTTATTATTACTTCGTTATTTCAGATTTTCAAATTTTGGGGTTTTCGGACTTTGGAATTTCGAATTTACGAATTTTTGAATATTAAGATTAAAATATTCTGAAAAATTTGTTAAACAGGTTTTTATTTATTCGGATATTTCCGAATTAACCAATTTGTCGAAATCCGTTAACCTCCCTTGCGGTATTCCCGAGTCTGGCTCGGAGGGGAATTTCAGACCCAAAAGCGGTAACCCCGAACCAGACTCGGGATCGCATTGCAGGATCCAGGAAGAGCTTACTTACCTTGTCCCCTGCATCCTGCGATGTCTCCCCGCAGTGTGAGCAGCTCATCCTCCGCTCGATTCATCACAGAGCCGAGCTCCGTTCCCTGCGAGCGTTGCGACGCATGGGGACGGAGAACGGTGCCAAATTCAAAAAGTGAAGCACACACAATACATACAGTATACTATAATCTTACAGATTACATTACTATATGAAATTATTTCACATCCCTTTTGTTCCTAGTGGTCTGTCCAGTGCCCTGCATGCAGTTTTATATTATATATACTGTTCTTTCTGCCTGGAAACTGGAGATTGTCCATAGCAACCAAAACTGTCCCTTTACATCAAAAGTGGTTTTAGACCAGCTAGAAAACAGCGATAATAAATTAGAATCACTTGCAAAATTGAGCGATAGTGATTTGTGGGGAAATCCGTCATTAGACACTGAAAGTAATGACAGCGACAATTCTGCAACTGAGCAAATTTCAGTGTTTTTGATTTGATGACATTATTGAATAATTTTTATTAATATTATTTTATTATTTGGTATAATTATTTATAGTTATTTATTATATTATAATTTATGATTTCGTGTTTCAAACTTTATCATACCCGGGATGTCTACTAGACTTTTGTTTGGACAGATTTAAGTGAGTTATTCCTAATGCCCCGTACACACGGTCGGATTTTCCGATGGAAAATGTCAGATCGGAGCGTGTTGTCGGAAATTCTGACCGTGTGTGGGCTCCATCGGACATTTTCCATCGGATTTTCCGACACACAAAGTTGGAGAGCAGGAGATAAAATTTTCCGACAACAAAATCCGTTGTCGGAAATTCCGATCGTGTGTACACAAATCCGACGGACAAAGTGCCACGCATGCTCAGAATAAATAAAGAGATGAAAGCTATTGGCCACTGCCCCGTTTATAGTCCCGACGTACGTGTTTTACGTCACCGCGTTCAGAACGATCGGATTTTACGACAACTTTGTGGTACCGTGTGTATGCAAGACAAGTTTGAGCCAACATCCATCGGAAAAAATCCTAGGATTTTGTTGTCGGAATGTCTGAACAAAGTCCGACCGTGTGTACGGTGCATAAGAATTACAGGCCTACAATATAAAACGCCAAATTTCCATGCAAAATAATTGTACCGCTTTCAGCATCAAAAATATGAAATAATCATACCGCCAGGGAGGTTAAAAAAAAGAATTTGGAACGAAACGATTTGCACATGTCTGTTATATACCACAGTATGTAGATGCTATAACTTTCATGCAAACCAATATTTAACAATACACTTATTGGAATTTTTTTTTACCAAAGACATGTAGCAGAATACAGTTTGACCTAAAGTTATGATGAAATTGTATTTTTTTTTATTACTAGATATGTTTTATATCAGAAAGTAGAAAAGTTGTTTATTTTTTTCAACATTTGATCTTTTTTTCGTTTATATAAAAATAAAAAAAACCCAATGGTGATCAAATACCACCAAAAGAAATCGCTATTTGTGCGAAATAAATTATATAAATGTTGTTTAAATACAGCGCTGCATGACAAAGTAGTGCGGTGTTAAATAGCTAAAAATGGCCTGGTCATGAAAGAGGTAAAACCTTAGGGAGCTGAAGTGGTTAAGTACTGCTTACTGATGCATTTTGTTAGCTGGGCTGTAAATTACATACAACTGACTGCTGCATGGAGAAAGTGGGTGTTAAAAAATTACCTGCTTTGGGTGTTAAATACATTAGGTACTCCGCCTACTGCGACGCCAACATTTTTTTTTTTTTCCAGTGTTCTTAGACTAAACGATAAGCAGCGCCCCATGCCACTGCATGTTTTATACAGTGGATCCTTGGATTACGAGCATAATCTGTTCCAGGAGAATACTTGTAAACCAAAGCACTTGCATATCAAAGCGAGTTTCCCCATAAAAGTCAATGGAAACGAAGATAATTTGTTCCGCATTGACGTCTATTGCATGCAATACCACATGTGGCCAGATGTTTGGGGGGCACCGGAGAGCCTCGGAAATACTCGGAAATAGCTCGGCTGTACTCGGAAACCCTCAGAGAGGCTCGGAAACACTCGGGAATGGAGTATTTCCGAGTATTTCTGAGTGTTTCCGAGTATTTCTGAAGTCTCTGAACCATTCCGAGCACCCCCACACCTTTAGCCAAACGCGGTACTGCACACCCCATTAGCTTGAATTCTGCTCGTTTTGCGAGACAACACTCGCAAACCGAGTCAGGATTTTTAAAAAAAAAGTTGCTCGTCTTTCAAAACGCTCGTTAACCGCGTTACTCGTTAACCAAGGTTCCACTGTAAAATCTACAGGTTACACAATTCCAGCCTAAACCACTTAATTCTTCCCCACATAATACCTACATGGATGGAAAGTATGAATCCGGGAGCCAATCAAAGAAAAGGAGTCATCAGAAGCCAGAACCATGACAATACGTTAACCTTGCTAATTGAAAGATATTTAACGATGTCAGCACAAAAAGCATCATTTTTTTTTTTTTTTCATCAGCCCACACATGTATAGAAATAAACCTGTGCAGCGTATAAAAAGTGCAGGCTGTAGTGTTTTCATTGTGCATGTTTAACCGTGGAAGGCATGCTCTGAACGACTGTGTAGGAGGAGAGACGAGAAAAACGACTTTAATATAAGAGCTACCTTCGTGACACGCCAATTTTCATTCAAATGCTGAATATATATAGTACTATACTGTGCAAAAGTTTTAAGCAGGTGTGAAGAAATGCTGTTAAGTAAGAAGGCTTTCAAAAATATATTTTTTAATTGTTAATTTTTTTTAATGAATTTACAAAATGCAAATTGAGCAAACAGAGGAAAACTCTAAATCAAATAAATATTTGGTGTGACAACCCTTTAGCTTCAAACCAGTATCAATTTTTACACTTGCATACTTTGTACACTTGCGCAAAGTCGGGAATTTAGTAGGATTAGAGTCAGGTGCATGATTATCCATTTATACCAAGCAGGGGCTAATGATCGATTTCATATGTAGGTTGAAAGACAGTCATTGGCTAACTGAAACACAAACTTGTGTAGGAGGCTTAAAACTGGGTGAGGAACAGCCAAACTCTGCTACTAAGGTGAGGTTGTGGAAGACGGTTTCATGTCACAGGTCATACACCATGGCAAGACTGGGCACAGCAACAAGACACAAAGTAGTTATAGTACATCAGAAAGGTCTCTTCCGGGCAATGATTTCAAAGCATACTGGGGTTTCAAGATTTACTTTTCAAGCTTTTTTGAAGAAGCACAAAGAAACGGGCAACGTTGAGGGCAGTAGACGCAGTGGTCATCCAAAAAAACTTAATGCAGCAGATGAAACACATCATGCTTACTTCTCTTTGACATCAGAAGATGTCCAGCAGTGCCATCAGCACAGAACTGGTGGAAACCAGTAGGACCCAGGTACACCCATCTACTGTCCGGGGACTTCTGGCCTGAAGTGGTCTTCATGGAAGAATTGCAGCCAAAAAGCCATACCTCTGACGCAGAAACAAAGCTACATGGCTCAATGATGCATGAAAACATAGGAACTGAGGTGCAATAAAATGGCAGCGGGTGCTCTGGACTTATGAGTCAAAATTTGAAATATCTGCCTGCAGGAGGAGGCGGTTTATTTGCTGAATCGCTGGAGAGCGGTAGAATATTGAGTATCTGCAGGCATAAAAGACGCATGGTGGAGGTTCCTTGCAAGTTAGGGCTGCAAGAGAGAGACCTTATTGCCCACATTCTTTTAAATCCTAAGGGTGACCATGAACTAGCTTTAAAAAAAGCAAGCAATGTAAAACTGAGAGCATTTCTTACAACACTTGGGCCATGAAGTGGTTTGACAAGAGTTATAATGTGTGTTTCCAAGCACTTGTTATACAGAGGGTTTTTTGACATGCTCCAGAATGCAGCCCTTTGCTTGCTTTTATCTGGCCCTATTCCTACCACTGATACAAGGCATTATTACTCCCATTGATATGAGGCACTATTCCTCCTATTGACTCCAACAATGGGGCATTTGTCCCACTAAAACCAATAATGGGGCACTATTCCTCCTACTGACACCAATGATGGCGCAGTATTCTTCCCATTTACACCAAAGATGGGAAACTATTCCTCCCACTGATATCAACAATGTGGCCCTATTCCTCCCATTGACACCAATGGTGGGGCAGTATTCTTCCCATTTACACCAAAGATGGGGAACTATTCTTCCCACTGATACCAACAATGTGGTACTATTCCTTCCACTGATACCAACAATATGGTACTATTCCTCCCGCTGATACCAACAATATGGTACTATTCCTCCCACTGATACCAACAATATGGTACTATTCCTTCCACTGATACCAACAATATGGTACTATTCCTCCCACTGATACCAACAATATGGTACTATTCCTCCCGCTGATACCAACAATATGGTAATATTCCTCCCACTGATACCAACAATATGGTACTATTCCTCCCGCTGATACCAACAATATGGTACTATTCCTCCCACTGATACCAACAATATGGTACTATTCCTCCCTCTGATACCAACAGTATAGTACTATTCCTCCCACTGATACCAACAATATAGTACTATTCATCCCGCTGATACCAACAATATAGTACTATTCCTCCCACTGATACCAACAATATGGTACTATTCCTCCCGCTGATACCAACAATATGGTACTATTCCTCCCACTGATACCAACAATATGGTACTATTCCTCCCACTGATACCAACAATATGGTACTATTCCTCCCTCTGATACCAACAGTATAGTACTATTCCTCCCACTGATACCAACAATATAGTACTATTCCTCCCACTGATACCAACAATATAGTACTATTCCTCCCGCTGATACCAACAATATGGTACTATTCCTCCCACTGATACCAACAATATGGTACTATTCCTCCCACTGATACCAACAATATGGTACTATTCCTCCCACTGATACCAACAATATGGTACTATTCCTCCCTCTGATACCAACAGTATAATACTATTCCTCCCACTGATACCAACAGTATAATACTATTCCTCCCACTGATACCAACAATATAGTACTATTCCTCCCGCTGATACCAACAATATAGTACTATTCCTCACACTGATACCAACAATATGGTACTATTCCTCCCGCTGATACCAATATGGTACTATTCCTCCCACTGATACCAACAATATGGTACTATTCCTCCCACTGATACCAACAATATGGTACTATTCCTCCCTCTGATACCAACAATATAGTACTATTCCTCCCACTGATACCAACAATATAGTACTATTCCTCCCACTGATACCAACAATATAGTACTATTCCTCCCGCTGATACCAACAATATGGTACTATTCCTCCCACTGAAACCAACAATTGGGGCACTACTACTCTACCACTAACACCATAAATGGGGGACTATTTCTTCCACTGACACCAATGATATAGCACCATTCCTCCAACTTTTATTTCCGCTGACCACCAAGACTGTGACATTGACTACTCCCACTAATCTCTGGGCATTTTCTACTCCCCACTGGCCACAATCAGGACTTCCTATAGTCTGAGGGACAGTAAACTGGCCATTTTTTTCGAAAGTTTGGAAACCCCTCTATATACCTGGCCATACTTTGAAATTTTTCCAGCTCAGCATGGACAGATCGAATTTTAAAACATTTGTGGCCACACAAATCAGCGTTTGCAGCTCTGATCTGTGTATTCTGACAGTGGGGGAGTCTCCCCTATGACAGAATACAATACTGCAGCGGGAGGACTCCCAATAAACCTCAAATGTGTGCCTGGGGGAATGGATTCCTTTTTTTTTCAATCAGGCGGCTGGCTGAATTTAAAAAAAAAAATGAACTATATATGTCCAGCTTTAGAATATCCACAAGACAGCGAGCAGACTGTACTTTCTTCTATGGAGAAATGCTGAGGCGTTTTCTACTCCCACTGGCCACTATCCGGCCTTTCTAAATCATGAAATTGTAACATAACACATAAATGAAATGGATAATCAATGGGACCACATAACCTCAAAATAATAAATCATAAAAAAACACAATACAACTTATGGAATTAAATGTCCTCAGCCCTTTATTATAATTAAATAATAAAAAATTAATGAACAAATATTATATTAGTATTAATTAAACATAACCTAACCTTAATACGACTTATAACAAATACAGAAACAAAACCATAAGATTCAGCTCAGCCATTACAGTTCAATAATAAGCAGTACCCTGTTTCCCCGAAAATAAGACCTAGCGTGATTGTCGGTGATGGCTGCAATATAAGCCCTACCCTCCAAAAAAGCCATAGTTAAAGTCCTTGTAGGTCTTATTTTCAGGGTAGGGCTTATTTTCGGGGAAACAGGGTAATAACGGATAATAAATATTAACACCGTCCTCTTCAACAGAAGGGGCTAAACCACATAACAGGGTGGAATGTTTCTGTGTCAGCTGTCAACCTCCGCTCTAATTGTGCACTTCTCCTTCATAATGAATATTTGAAGCTTGTGCAAGGCCTGTTATTAGAACCTATGAGCAACAGACTGCATATGACAAGCGGTAAGTCCAAATATAGTCAGGACCAAGACCCATTCTGCGGTCTGCCATGGTCCCTCAAATCCACTGGTAGCACCAAAATTGTAATGTATAGTCTAGAATTCACATACATTAACCATACACCTCAATCAGTTTTGGCAAGTATGCTAATAAATTCAGTCAAATTTTTTTCTTGCAAATTGCATTGTTGTTTTGATTGCGAGATGGTTACACAATTTGCAGAATATATATACTGTATATATTCATATATATATGAATATATATAGATATAGATATATATAGATATATATCTATATCTATATAGATATCTATATCTATATATAGATATAGAGATCTATATAGATCTCTATATCTATATATAGATATAGAGATCTATATAGATCTCTATATCTATATATACAGTATCTCACAAAAGTGAGTACACCCCTCACATTTTTGTAAATATTATATTCTTTTCATGTGACAACACTAAAGAAATGACACTTTGCTACAATGTAAAGTAGTGAGTGTACAGCTTGTATAACAGTGTAAATTTGCTGCCCCCTCAAAATAATTCAAAACACAGCCATTAATGTCTAAACTGCTGGCAACAAAAGTGAGTACACCCCTAAGTAAAAATGTCCAAATTGGGCCCATTTTTTCATGCTGTTTTACAGAAACACAGGACATGTTTTGTTAACATCGGTTTCTGTGGAACACGTTCACATCAATGCATTTTTGTGCCTCTGCACAAAGGGAAATGGTCAGGGACTTTTTTAGGCTGGATTCATACCTAAGCATTTTCAGTGCTTTTTGCATTTTGCAGATTTGCACTACAGAACATGTTCCATAGGAAACAATGTTAAATGCACTGTAGTGCAAATCTGCAAAATGCAAAAAGCACCAAAACTGCATAGGTGTGAATCCAGCCTTAAACGCAAAATGCTGCTTTTTTTTTTTTTTTTGCTTTTTTGGACTAGACGTCAATGGAGACGCTGCAGAAAAGCATGTAGTGGGTTTTTAGCCCTTTTTTATTTTAAGTGATTTGCATTATTTAATCTGCCCATCAAAACAGATTGGCCAAGTAAAAAGACAAAAGCGTAAAAAAAAAAAAAAAAAAGTGAAATGCATCAAAAACAAAAACGCGGAAAGCACAGCTAAAAAGCACAGCAGGAACGCTCAAAAGCAACATGCATAGATGTGAATGCAGCCTTCCTCTGCCTTGAGAATGAAAGCTTTTAGAAAAGTATGGGGCTAAAATCGGATGTAAACTTGATTGGCCTTCATTTAGAAACAAAATTCTGAGTGTGCTTTTTGCCGTGCTTTCCGCGTTTTTCTAACTGCGTTTTACTGCGATTTTACCGCAATTTTGCGTTTTGCTTTTTTCAATGAATTCATTTATTTATTTATTTTTACATTCGGATGTCAGCGGGGAAGGGTTGTTAACCCTTTCATGCCTATGTCTATTTCTGACATTTGTTGCTTACGCGTTAAAATTTGTATTTTTTGCTGGAAAATTACTTAGAACCCCCAAACATTATATATGTATATATATATATATATATATATATAGACCCTAGAGAATAAAATGGTGATTGTTGCAATATTTTATGTCACACGATATTTTCGCAGCAGTCTATCGAATGCAATTTTTTGGGAAAAAAATACACTTCCATAAATAAAAAAAAAAAAAAACGAAACAGTAAAATTAGCCCAATTTTTTTGTATAATGTAAAAGATGATGTTATGCCGAGTAAATGGATACCTAACATGTCACACTTTGAACTCTCGTGGAATGGCGACAAACTACGGTACCTAGCGACGCTTTAAAAATTTTTTAGCGGTTAACAGGTTATAGGGCGTACACACGGTCGGACTTTGTTCGGACATTCCGACAACAAAATACTAGGATTTTTTCCGACGGATGTTGGCTCAAACTTGTCTTGCATACACACGGTCACACAAAGTTGTCAGAAAATCCGATCGTTCTGAACGCGGTGACGTAAATCACGTACGTCGGGACTATAAACGGGGCAGTGGCCAATAGCTTTCATCTCTTTATTTATTTAACGGATTTTGTTGTCGGAAAATTTTATATCCTGCTCTCAAACTTTGTGTGTCGGAAAATCCGGAGGAAAATGTCCGATGGAGCCTACACATGGTCGGAATTTCCGACAACATGCTCCGATCGGACATTTTCCATCGGAAAATCCGACCGTGTGTACGGGGCATTAGAGTTACAGGGGAGGTTTTGTCGTTAGAATTATTTCTCTCACTCTGACGATCGCGGCGATACCTCACATGTGTGATTTGAACACCGTTTACATTTGCGGGCGCAACTTACTTATGCGTTTTCTTTGCTGCGCGAGCTTGCGGGGACAGGGGCGCTTTAAAAATGTTAATTTTTTTTTCTTATTTTTTTTTTTTTTTTTTTACAAAAAAAAAAATTTTGATTACTTTTATTGCTGTCACCAGTAATGTAAACATCTCTTGTGACAGTAATAGGTGGTGACAGGTACTCTTTATGGAGGGATCGGGGGGTCTAAAAGACCCCCAATCCCTCCTTTGCACTTAAAAGTATTCAGATCGCCAAAATTGGCAATTCTGAGTACTGTAATTTTTTCTTTTTTTTTAATTGGCAGCCGAGTAAACCTGGAAGTGACATTGTGACGTCACTTCCCGGGATTTTACATCGAAGATCCGATCAGAGCCGAATCCAGTACTTGTTTTTTGAATACGGGTCTATTGAAGTTTATTTTTTTATTTTTATTTTTTTATAGTTGAACTAGATGGACTTGTGTCTTTTTTCAATCTGACTAATTATGTAACTATGAAGTCTATTACATGCAAAATGAGGGGAAAAAAAAGTCCCATATCCTTTCCAAAAACGCAGAGGCACAAAAATGCATTGATGTGAACGTGTTTCATAGGAACCCATGTTAAAAAAAATGAAATGCGTTTCTGCAAAAAGTAAAAAAGCAGAAAAAAAGCGCATTGGTGTGAATCGAGCCTTAAAGCACGCGGCATCACGGCATTTATAAAGAGGATTGTAAAAGAACGCAGCCAGCTGTTACAAAGCCCCTTGCATCTTCTATGAGGATAAACAGTTACAGTACATTATATTAATAATAATAATAATAATCATCGTTCCCCGTGGCGCGCTGGAGGGTAAAAAATAGCACAAGCCACCGTCTAGACTTGGTGGCTTTCAAGTCAACCAATAAAGCCAGAATCAGTTGTGCTCAGAACAGAACATTAAAGCTAAATTGACTCCACAATAAATGATTTGGTTGGTTGGAAGTCGCTGGCAGGGAGAGCTGATGTTTGTAAAAGCGAAGCCATAACCTTGGCTATGTCAGCGATTGTTTATTACATTCCACTTTCAAAAGGATTTGGGGTTGAATCAAATTAATCAACGCTTCCTTGCCCGAGCTACTGACATCTCTATTATTGGGGCTTCGTGTGCAAACATACAGAAAGATGAATGCTTACAAGGAAAACGACACCGCTTAGGAGAGAAGACTGGATTCTGCAATGGTTGAACTCCTCCTGAAAATACTACGTGCCTGGCTGCCATGCTGACACTATGGGGTTGATTTACTAAAGGCAAATAGAATGTGCTTTTGCACTCTGCGACTGGGCCCTGCCGTTGTGGGGGGGGGGGGGGCCTAAGACCCGACATCTCCCCCTGCACCTCTGGCTGTCCATTTAGAATGCAGTGAGGGAGGTGGGAGACGGCGACTCTATGTTGCCCGCGGGCGGAGGGATCTCCCTGGGGCTTGTAGTTCTCTTCCTGAGTCTACACAGTGGAGAGGGGAGGGGCCTCTGTTCCGGGGATCTAGCAGTTTCACTCTTCAGTGTAGAAATGAGTCGCTCTGCTTGTACACTGTTACTGATACATGCCCGTGTCAGAGGCCCCTCCCCTCTCCACTCTTACTGATACATGCCTGTGTCAGAGGCCCCTCCCCTCTCCACTGTTACTGATACGTGCTTGTGTCAGAGGCCCCTTCCCTCTCCACTGTTACTGATACATGCTCGTGTCAGAGGCCCCTCCCCTCTCCACTGTTACTGATACATGCCCGTGTCAGAGGCCCCTCCCCTCTCCACTGTTACTGATACATGCTCGTGTCAGAGGCCCCTCCCCTCTCCACTGTTACTGATACATGCCCGTGTCAGAGGCCCCTCCCCTCTCCACTCTTACTGATACGTGCTTGTGTCAGAGGCCCCTCCCCTCTCCACTGTTACTGATACATGCTCGTGTCAGAGGCCCCTCCCCTCTCCACTGTTACTGATACGTGCTTGTGTCAGAGGCCCCTCCCCTCTCCACTGTTACTGATACATGCTCGTGTCAGAGGCCCCTCCCCTCTCCACTGTTACTGATACATGCCTGGGTCAGAGGCCCGTCCCCTCTCCACTGTTACTGATACATGCTCGTGTCAGAGGCCCCTCCCCTCTCCACTGTTACTGATACATGCTCGTGTCAGAGGCCCGTCCCCTCTCCACTGTTACTGATACATGCTCGTGTCAGAGGCCCCTCCCCTCTCCACTGTTACTGATACATGCTCGTGTCAGAGGCCCCTCCCCTCTCCACTGTTACTGATACATGCTCGTGTCAGAGGCCCCTCCCCTCTCCACTGTTACTGATACATGCTTGTGTTAGAGGCCCCTCCCTTCTTCACTGTTACTGATACATGCTCGTGTCAGAGGCCCCTCCCCTCTCCACTGTTACTGATACATGCTTGTGTCAGAGGCCCCTCCTCTCTCCACTGTTACTGATACATGCTTGTGTCAGAGGTCCCTCCCCTCTCCACTGTTACTGATACATGCTCATGTCAGAGGCCCCTCCCCTCTCCACTGTAAACATTGGGGAAGAGAACTACTAGCCTCAGGGAGATCCCACCACCCATGGACACTATAGAGCTGCCGATCGCCGGCTCCCACCTCCCCAGCCAGCTACACGAGGAACCCCTGGAAAGGAGGGGGGCGGTCTGGGGACCCTGATGTAAGAGGGGAGCCCTCTGGGGACACTAATATAAAGGGGGAGCTCTCTGGGGACACTAATGTAAGGGGAGCTCTCTGGGGACACTAATGTAATGGGGGGACTCTCTGGGGACACTAATGTAATGGGGGGGGCTCTCTGGGGACACTAATGTTAGGGGGGCTCTCTGGGGACACTAATGTAAGGGGGGGCTCTCTGGGGACACTAATGTAAGGGGGGCTCTCTGGGGACACTAATGTTAGGGGGGTCTCTGGGGACACTAATGTAAGGGGGGCTCTCTGGGGACACTAATGTAAGGGGGGCTCTCTGGGGACACTAATGTAAGGGGGGCTCTCTGAGGACACTAATGTAAGGGGGGCTCTCTGGGGACACTAATGTAAGGGGGGCTCTCTGGGGACACTAATGTAAGGGGGGCTCTCTGGGAACACTAATGTAAGGGTGGCTCTCTGGGGACACTAATGTATAGGGGGGGCTCTCTGGGGACACTAATGTAAGGGGTGCTCTCTGGGGACACTAATGTAAGGGGGGGCTCTCTGGGGACACTAATGTAAGGGGGGCTCTCTGGGGACACTAATGTTAGGGGGGGTCTCTGGGGACTCTAATGTAAGGGGGAGGCTCTCTGGGGACACTGATGTAAGGAAGGGGCCCTCTGGGGACACTGATGTAGGGGGGGCTCTCTGGGGACCCTGATGTAAAGGAAGGGGCCCTCTGGGGACACTAATGTAAGGGGGGGGCTCTCTGGGGACCCTGGTGTAAGGAGGGGCTCTCTGGGGACCCTGGTGTAAGGAGGGGCTCTCTGGGGACCTTGATGTAAGGGGAGGCTTTCTGGGGACCTTGATGTAAGGAGGGGCTCTCTGAGGACCTTGGTGTAAAGGGGGCTCTCTGGGGACCCTGATGTAAGGAGGGGCTCTCTGGGGACCTTAATGTAAGGGGGGCTCTCTGTGGACCCTGATGTAAGGAGGGGCTCTCTGGGGACCCTGATGTAAGGAGGGGCTCTCTGGGTACCCTGATGTAATGTGGGGCTCTCTGGGGACCCTGATGAAATGAGGGGGGCTCTAAGGACCCTAATGTAAGTAGGGAGGCTCTCTGGGGACCCTGATGTAAGGGGAGGCTCTCTAGGAACCCTGATGTAAGTAGGGGGGCTCTCTGGTGACCCTGATGTAAGGGGAGGCTCTTTGGGGAACCTGATGTAAGGGGAGGCTCTCTGGGGACCCTGATGTAAAGGGGGCTCTCTGGGGACCCTGATCTAGGGGAAGGCTCTCTGGGGACCCCGATGTAGGGGAAGGCTCTCTGGGGACCCTGATGTAAGAGGAGGCTCTCTGGGGACCCTGATGTAAGGGAAGGTTCTCTGGGGAACCTGATGTAAGGCGAGGCTCCCTGGCGACCCTGATGTAATAAGGAGGGGCTCTGGGGACCCTGATGTAAGTGGAGGATATGAACGATTATATGTAATGATTATATATATATATATACACACACGCATGTATGTTTTGTAGACCCAGCAGTGCCCCTGGTGGGGGCCCTTCATGGTTTCTTGCACCGGGGCCCTGAAGATTCTAGTTACGCCTCTGAATCACGTGCAAGGAGCATAAAAGAAAACAGCATTTTTGCTTGCACGTGATTGGATGATGGAAGTCAGCAGAGCTTCTGCTCATTTACTAAGCTCTGGAGCAACTGCACTTTGCAAAGTGCACAATTTGCCTTTAGTAAATCAACCCCTTTGTATTCAATGAGGTAGATTTACTAAAACTGATGCACTCAGAAACTGGTGCAGCTGTGCATGGTAGCCAATCAGCTTCTTACTGCAGGTTGTTTAATTGAGCTTTGACAATAAAACCTGGAAGCGGATTGGTTACTATGCAGAGCTGCACTAGATCGTGCACTCTTCAGTTTTAGTAAATAACCCCCAATGCCTTCTTCCTCCCAGAATGAGCATGCAAATCTGGAATTCTAACTTCACTTGTTGCCTGCTCACTAGACTGTGAACCTATTTCACGTAGAACTCAATTTTATTTAACCACTTCAGCCCCGGAAGGTTTTACCCACTTCCTGACCAGGCAATTTTTTTTACGATACTGCGTCGCTTTAACTGACAATTGTGCGGTCGTGCGGCGCTGTACCCAAACAAAATTGTTGCCTTTTTTTTCTTTTTTTTTCTCCCACAAACAGAGCTTTCTTTTGATCACCTCTGCGGTCTTTATTTTTTGCACTATAAACAAGAAAAATGACAATTTTGAAAAAAAAACAAACAATATTTTTTACTTTCTGCTATAAAACATATCCAATAAAAAAAAAAATCATCAATTTAGAACAATATGTATTCTGCTACATATTTTTGGTAAAAAAGAAAACCCAATAAGCATATATTGATTGGTCTGTGCTAAAGTTATAGCGTTCACAAACTCTGGGATAGATTTATAGCCATTTTTTAAAAGTTTTTTTTACTAGTAATGGCGGAAATTTGCGATTTTTAGCGGGACTGCGGCAGACAAATCTGATACTAATTGACACTTTTTATGGCCCTGTGTCACCATTACAGTGATCAGCGCTAAAAAATATTGCACTGTCACTGTATAAATGACACTGGCAGGGAAGGGGTTAACACCAGGGGTGATCAAAGGTAGATGTGCAATTCGTTTTGTTCTGAATTCATTTTTTTTAACGAATTTCGATAAATTAGTTAATCGGAAATATCCAAATTAACGAAAACCCGTTTAGCGAATTTTTCCGAATATTCGTAAATTTGAATATTTGAAAATTCGGAAATTCGAAAATTCGGAAATTCTCCATTCGAAAATCCGAAAACGCGAAAATCGAAAATCTGAAATAATAACTAACTAATAATAACTTAACTATTACTAACTATTAAATTATAGGTATTGGAATTTCCTTTCAAATATGGCTGTTAGCGAACATAACGAATACGAATTCTCATTGACTCGGTGATCACAGCGCGCGCGCCCTGCAGGGGGCACGTGGGGAGCGTGCAAAGGGGAGGATGTCTATTGACGGCCTCCCGGCAAAGCAGATCCGCGCTGTAGCCATCATTCAGCTATAACGCGGATCTGAAGGGGTTAAAGTGTTACTAAACCCACAACAGTACAATCAGTCTGTATATGCGGTAAAGCATGTTTGTTATACTCTCTGTGGAACCTAATTGGTTAATCCTCTGCATTGTGTAAAAAGGCTGTTTGATCCTGTTTTTTATGATCCTCTCTTTCTTTAACTGTCCCCAATCCATCTTGCTGATAGTACGGGGCTGGCTTGGAGCGCTCTGCACATGCTCAGTTTGGTGTGTATTGCTTTTTTTGGGAGAGTTCATGTGATCAGCACAGGGCCAATCAACACTGTCCAGACAGAGGGCCAGGGGGTCCTGCAGGCTCATAGGACAGTCAGAGGAGAATGGAAACTCCTCCTACAAGCTTTAACCAGTGCTTGGCTGGACACTGATAGAAGTCACAAGACTGCTATATACTGCTGATGAGAAAAGGTATTTAGCTTTTATAGTTACTAAAATAATTGCATTTCCATGTTCTGTGTACTGTGGGAGACCAGATATAGTGAATGCAGGGTCCTGGGTTTGCTAACACTTTAAAGTGATTGTAAAGGTTTTTTAATTTTTTAAAATAATAAACATGTTATATTTACCTCCTCTGTGCAAGGGTTTTGCACAGAGTGGCCCCTGATCCTCCTTTTTTTGGGTCCCCTGGAGGCGCTCCTGGCTCCTCCTCTTCATTGAGTGCCCCCACGGAGATCCCCATTCCATGGGGGCACTGGTGCGGCCATGCTTCCGAGTCCTGCTGCTGCATCCATTGACACAGACAGCAGAACTCGGCCCCAACCCCCCCTCCCCCGCTCCCGTGTAACTGGATTTTATTGACAGCAGCTATGGATCTATCCAATGAGGACCCAAAACAGCAGCTGGAGCTGCTGGGCTCGTGCTCGTCACTGGAAGGATCGGGTTCAGGTAAGTAAAAGGGGGGCTCTGGGGGGGCAGCTGCAGCACAAAAGGTTTTCCACCTTAATGCATAGAATGTATTAGGGTGAAAAACCCCAAATCGCTCAGGGTAACTCCACTTTTGTGGGGGAAAAAAAATAGCAAATAAAGAAAAAATAATATAGTGCATATAATTGCGACACTAATCATATTGTAATTGAATGTTATTAAAAATGACCTTTCCTTTTCAATCTGCAGCCGCTGTAATTTTCTGAGAATACATTGCAATATGGCTACCTGGAGTTGTTCTGTACACAGAATGTGTACTGACCACTCCCCAGAAACATCATTTTCTGCTTGTGTGATTGGCTCACCAATTTTCCCAGAAGTCTGCCTAAGATACAAGTCAGATTTCAGGCATCCCCTGCAACAAAAATGTCATTTTTGGAGAGATACTTCCAATAGGAACACGTCTAAAGCATAGTTGCCAACAGTCCCGATTTTCCCGGGACAATCCCGATTTTGGGACACTCATCCCGATTGGAGGCTGTCTCGAATCGGGATTTTCCATAAGGAAAATCGGGAATGTTGTTTTTTTTTTATTATTGGAGCAGCTGGCTCCAGCAAAATGGCGGCCGGCGCCGCCGCTCGATCTTCCCCCTAGTGTTCAGTCAGTGGAGAGAGGAAGGGGGCTCGATCCGTGCAGCCAATGAATTGGCTTCTTTAGCTGCACGGCCCCTCCCCTCTACACTGAAGACACAGCGCCGCCGTGTCTTGCCGAAAAGTTCCCCAGCTCGGCTATTTCCGCCGGCTCGTACTGCGCAAGGGCTGCGCCTGCACAGTACAGGGGGTCCTTACTTGCCGAGGGGAACTGGCTGCTTCTGGACGAGGGGAGGGTCTGCACTGAGGGGGGGCTGCACTGAGGGGGGCTGCATTGAGGGGGGCTGCACTAATTGAGGGGGGGTCTGCACTAATAGAGGGGGTCTGCACTAATCGATGGGGGGCTGCACTGAGGGGGGCTGCACTAATTGAGGGGGGTCTGCACTAATAGAGGGGGGCTGCACTGAGGGGGGTCTGCACTAATAGAGGGGGGCTGCACTAATAGAGGGGGGGCTGCACTGAGGGGGGCTGCAGTAATAGAGGGTGGCTGCACTGAGGGGGGGCTGCACTGAGGGGGGTCTGCACTAATAGAGGGGGGCTGCACTGAGGGGGGTCTACACTAATAGAGGGGGGGCTGCACTGAGGGGGGGTCTGCACTAATAGAGGGGCGGCTGCTCTGAGGGGGGGCTGCACTAATAGAGGGGGGCTGCACTGAGGGGGGCTGCACTAATAGGGGGGGGCTGCACTGGGGGGGTCTGCACTAATAGAGGGGGGCTGCACTGAGGGGGGGGCTGCACTAATAGAGGGGGGTCTGCACTGATGGAGGGGATCTGCACTGATGGAGGGGGTCTGCACTGATGTAGGGGGTCTGCACTGATGGAGGGGGTCTGCACTGATGGAGGGGATCTGCACTGATGGAGGGGGTCTGCCAGATGGAAGGGGTCTGCACTGAGGGGGTCTGCACTGATGGAGGGGGTCTGCACTGAGGGGGTCTATACTGACTCTGCTGGTGGCAGGCGACGTGACTAGTGACATGCTCAGGGATCCCACTGATTCGGCATTATTGAGTTGAATAATTTAATTTTATATTACAATGTAATAATAGAAATAATGCGCTTCAATCATCCTGACACCATAACAACCATGGTGCCGGGATGATTGAAGCGTTAACACCAGGTGTTTGGAGTATCTTTATCTGCTGATTGTTAAACTTTCTAGAATACACATATTTTTATTGTGTAGGATCTGGGGCTGCTGTCCCGTCATTCCCCTCTCCCCCTTTCCCTCTCCCCCTTGCCCTCTCCATCCCTCATTCATCTCAGACTCTAACCACACCCTCTTGAGCCACGACCATTTAAGCCACACCCACGATTTTACTGAAGCCACGCCCACTTTCCCACACGTTTTTGCTAAGCCACGCCCACAAACAAATGCCCCGCCCCATAATTATTGTACGGCTCCACCCACAGCCAAAAAAGTGTCCCACATATTTTTTTTGCAATGTTGGCAACTATGCTAAAGGGAAGCAGGCCCAGCAGATTTCTTCATTAGTGCCCTGCAGCTCCACACCTGACAGTTAATTATGAAACCACTCCCATTAGACCCACTCAGTACAGAGACACAGACAAACACACAGGGATTTCTTCAGAATAACAAAAGGTAGAAATCTGCAACAAAGGTTGTTATAATCCTTGCAATGTACATCGATCACCCAGAGGGGAATGTTTTTTTCTCAACAAAAGTGGAATTACCCTTTAAGCTTTCATCAAACACAATTAAACGTGCATTGCAAAAGATCCGTATCCTGTGCCATTTAATAAACAGTCCAGTTGTGCAGGCAATCATTTATACTCTTGGCACTTTGCTGGCAAGACAAACTGGGTCAGCACCCAAACATAGAGGATGGACATTAGAGAGCCACCTGGAGCTGTCCCATATTTATCCAGGGACAAAATCTTGACAAACGATTGTCTATATAGAAAGGTGAGAGAGAGCAAAGGAAGACAGACACAGAGATGAAAGGCAGAGAAAGTGACTCCAGCATACCCCTTGAAATTTTCCACATTTTGTCATGTTACAACCAAAAACGTAAATGTATTTTATTGGGATTTTATGTGATAGACCAACACAAAGTGGCACATAAATGTGAAGTAGAAGGAAAATGATAAATGGTGTTTAAAGTTTTTTACAAATAAATATGTGAAAAGTGTGGGGTACATTTGTATTCAGCCCCCCTGAGTCAATACTTTGTAGAACCCCCTTTCACTGCAATTACAGCTGCAAGTCTTTTTGGGGATGTCTCTACCAGCTTTGCCCATCTAGAGAGTGACATTTTTGCCCATTCTTCTGTGCAAAATAGCTCAAGCTCTGTCAGAATGGATGGAAAGCGTCTGTGAACCTTGCCACAGATTCTCAATTGGATTTAGGTCTGGACCTTGACTGGGCCATTCTGACACATGAATATGCTTTGATCTAAACCATTCCATTGTAGCTCTGGCTGTATGTTTCGGGTCGTTGTCCTGCTGGAAGGTGAACCTCCGCCCCAGTTTCAAGTCTTTTGCAGATTCTAACAGGTTTTCGTCTAAGATTGCCCTGTATTTGGCTCCATCCAACTTCCCATCAACTCTGACCAACTTCCCTGTCCCTGCTGAAGAAAAGGATCCCCACAACATGATGCTGCCACCACCATGTTTCACAGTGGGGATGGTGTGTTCAGGGGGATGTGCAGTGTTAGTTTTCCACCACACATAGCGTTTTGCTTTTAGGCCAAAAAGTTCCATTTTGGTCTCATCTGACCAGAGCAGCTTCTTCCACATGTTTGCTGTGTCCCCCACATGGCTTCTCACAAACTGCAAACTGGACTTCTTATGGCTTTCTTTCAACAATGGCTTTCTTCTTGCCACTCTTCCGTAAAGTCCAGGTTTTTAGAGAGCACAACTAATAGTTGTCTTGTGGACAGATTCTCCCACCTGAGCTGTGGATCTCTGCAGCTCCTCCAGAGTTACCATGGACCTCCTGGCTGCTTCTCTGATTAATGTTCTCCTTGCCCGGCCTGTCAGTTTAGGTGGACGGCCATATCTTGGTAGGTTTGCAGTTGTGCCATACTCTTTCCATTTTTCAGATGATGGATTGAACAGAGCTCCGTGAGTTGTTCAAACCTTGGATTTTTTTTTTATAACCTAACCCTGCTTTAAACGTCTCCGCAAATGTATCCCTGACCTGTCTGGTGTGTTTCTTGACCTTCTTGATGCTGTTTGTTCACCAAGGCTCTCTAACAAACCTCTGAGGGCTTCACAGAACAGCTGTATTTATACTGGTGGTCGCTGATAAGCTGCACTGGTGGTCCCTGACATGTGGCACTGGTGGTCCCTAACATTCAGCACAGGTGGTCTCTGGCATTCGGTACTGGTGGTTCCTGACATGTGGCACTGGTGGTACCCGACATGTGGCACTGGTGGTCCCCGACAGAAGCAGAATTTGTAAAATGGACAGGTAGTGGCAGCGGTAACCATGATGAGATAAGATAGGGACACCCAGGAACAGTCCAAGTCATTTGTCTTGCACTTTTATTCAGCAAGGCAGTAGAAAAACATAGGATCAAAAGAGACGTTCAGGATTTTAAAAACATACACATTTATACTTCCCTAGGTTGATGCAGGTCATGCCGACTCTGCCGTGACTGGAGCGCTGGGCTGTGGTGGGGGTGGAGGAGCTGGCTCAGCCTCTCAGCAGATCACTGAGAGTCTAAGCCAGGTGGCGGTCCAAATTACTGGATGGATACTGACCATATGATCCGGATCTTTCCCAAGCCTGTACCGGCTGAACTGCACTCCTGTGATCCATAGGGGAAGTAAAAAAAGGTTTGGCCATACTTCTCCTTTAAAGAGGGCTTTGTACAACAAGTCAATAAAACAAATAAAACATCTGTTCTTCTGAGCCACTAAATAAACTTTCAGTTTCTGATGACCCTTAATGGGTTTCCAAAAACAAACAGGCAGCACAAGCACCTTTTTAGTGTTCTGTCAGTACTCAGTCTTTCACACAGCAGCAGACTCCCAAAGCAGAGAGAAAGAGTGGGAGAGACCTGAGCATCAGTCAGATCACATCTATAAAGGACTGTGCAAAGCTGACTAATTAGCAAGCTCTTGCTAACAAGTATAATGTAGACCAGGGGTCTTCAAACTATGGCCCTCCAGTTGTTCAAGTATTACAATTCCCATCATGCCTAGTCATGTCTGTGAATGTCAGAGTTTTACAATGCCTCATAGGACGTGTAGTTCCGCAACCGCTGGAGGGCCGTAGTTTATAGATCCCTGATGTAGACCTAGGACTGAAAGGTTTTTTTCACCAAAAACTCTACAAAGCCTTGGGGCTCCAGAACCCAGGCCAGAACTTAAAGGGGTTGTAAAGGTTTTTTTTTTTAAACAAACATGTTATACTTACCTTCACTGTGCAGCTCGTTTTGCACAGAGTGGCCCCGAACCTGGTCTTCTGGGGTCCCTCGGTGGCTGTTTCAGCTCCTCCCCGCAAGGACTCACCACCTTAATGTGAGCTCCCTCGCATGGTGGTTAGTTCTTGCGGGCGCGCTCCCGTGATACAGCCGCTCACTGTTTTACTCGGCCCCGCCCCCCGGCGCGCCGCGTCATTGGATGTGATTGACAGCAGCGCGAGCCAATGGCTGCGCTGCTTTCAATCCATCCACTGTAGCCAATCAGCGGCCAGGCTGAGCGGCGAAGAGGATGTCGGGAGCGAGCGCGGGACTTTCGAGGGGTCAGGTAAGTAAAACGGGGGGCTGGGGGGCGGCGGCATTGTCGGAAGTTGTTTCACCTTAATGCATAGAATGCAATAAGGTGAAAAAACGTTTACTTTTACAACCCCTTTAAGATCTGAAAAAAACAACAAGGTTTATTTCCTTCAAAGTAGATATAAACTCTGCACCCCCTCGTCATGTATAAGTGGGAAACCTAGTGCCTCACAGCACACAAAAATCTGGAACCCATTCAAATCAAACCATATAAAATCCTGTATCTGTGTATAAAGTTCTCAGTATACCACAATAATAGCTCATAGAATTGGTATAGCAATAGAATTAATACAAAAGTCCCAGCCAGAGACACACTGATGATGGTCATCCAAGAAACAAGCAGAGTGGGTGCATGTTGATTATAAACACCTCTGGCAGTGCTTACTAACCAGTGCATTTCAGGAAACTCAGCCCCCTTTCTCAGGGCTGCAATCTACATGTATGCTGCTCCTCTTATTAAGAAGCTATTAGCTCTTCTGTTTCTGTAAACAAAAAATCTATAAATACATGAATATTGGAAAAGATGCTTTCAGGTCTGTGTTAATTATAAACACAATGTATAAATTCCTAAAAAGCATACTTTAAAACAAAATAACACAGAACAAACATAATCATTTAAGATACACTAATAGACATAAACCAAAAACACAAAATAGGTAAAAATACTATTTTTTAAAAACACTAAATAAAAGTTAAAAAAAACCCATTTATGATACATATTTATTAATGAAGAAACAGTGATTACAATCAAGTTAAAAGCTAACATTTCAAATTCTCTGTTCAGACTTGATGGACCAAATGTATTTACTCCGTGCACGCATTTCTTTTCTTCCTAAATTAAATTTGAATTAAATATTTTTCTTTTTTTGTGCCGATACCACAGCCAAAAATGTTCAAAATATATATAAAATGACTTCAAATTATGCAAAACTGGCTGCTTTAAGTACAATATATTACACAGTTGCTCTCAGCAACTGTCAGTTCAGCCCACATAGTCTAATATTTTCCTAAATGCATTTCTGAAATATATCATTCCCATTGTGCTACGCGAAATACAATTATAACGTCTCGTAAAGCTGGAGCAAATCTAAACTAGTAAAAGCTGATTTCAGCTTTTAGTTCCGATCTATTGATTTGTTGTGTTTTAGCAGAGGACACTATTCTTTTTTAGAATATTCAAACTAAAAGAGACATCAAATTGTGCATTATACTTTAAAAAAAAAAAAAAAGAAAAAGAAAAAAGAAAAAAAAGATATGTCTTTTGGAAAATATTTTGATTGCTTGGATTGTTTTAGAAAAACTGTATACAATGCATTGTACTTGTCGTGAACGGTGTTTCCTTAATTAGTATTTTTTATCACATTCTTTCTCTAATAATTAACTAATGAAAATAATGATTGCATTTGTCCAGTCAGCTATAACCTCTCAGATTAATGTAATGGCTTTTAAGAAAGTTTAATATCAAACAGTAAATAAGAGGTGAATTGTAAAATAAAATAGTTTGCCTACAGGTTTCAGATGTGTCTTGATCAGCCTTACTTTGCAATTAACTAAAAAATAGTTGTTACAATACCCTCTGCCAGGTGACGCAGAGTCTTTACTTTACGGCAGACGGGATTTCGTCAGACAATTCGATCGTGTGTGGGCTCCAGCGGACTTTGTTTTCTCAAAAGTTGGACGGACTTAGATTTGAAACATGTTTTAAATTTATCCGTCGAACTCGAGTCCGGTCGAAAAGTCCGCTCGTCTGTATGCTAGTTCAACGGACAAAAAGCCACGCTAGGGCAGCTATTGGCTACTGGCTATCAACTTCCTTATTTAAGTCCGGTCGTACGTCATCATGTACGAATTCAACGGACTTTGGTGGATTGTGTGTAGGCAAGTCCGTTCATTCGGAAAGTCCGTCATAAATTCCGTCGAAAAGTCAGCTTGGCAAAGTGTGCCATAAAGTCCGCTCGGGTGTATGCGTCATAAGTACCAGTTGGTCTTTACTAGACCACCTGTTAGTGGAAGGAGAAAAAAAAAAGTGGTCCGCCAAACTATTCAAAGCAACTGGCACCAGGACATGGCTACTGGGATTACCCCACCAGGGAGTAGCAGGTACAGAAGGGCTACAGTGAGACAGGAGACCAGGGTGCAGTCAGGATCAAGCAGGGGTCTTGGCGGGCAGCAAGCAGAGAGAAGTCAGGCAGTGTGGCTCAGAAACGAAGAAGACAAGGCAAAAAGCTTTGGGAATAGTTAGGCAATCCAAGTCAGCAAAGACAGGTAACAGGCTTCAGTATTATAATTCTTGCTCACAGTTAGCTGGCTTGAAGACACAGGCTGGAGCTTAAATACACTTTTGGTCTGTTAACATGCCCGACGTCATTTCTGGAGACTCCTAGAGAAGTCCTGGCAGATATTCTACCAGTACCATTGGAAGTACTGGAAGAGACTTTGGAAGTCCCTGTAAGGATTCTGCAAGTACAATTGAAATTACTGCAATGATTCTGCAAATACCATTGAATGTACTGGAAGGGATACTGGAAATCCCAGTAGGGGTTCTACATATACAATTCAAAATACTGCCAGGGATTCTGCAGGTACCATTGAAGGTACTGGCAGAGAGTCTGAAAATATTGGCAATGATTCTGCAAGTACTTTTAGGGATTTTGGAAGTGTTGTAACAATAGTAAAAGCCAAAAAGCGACATTGTTTTGTAATAAATTTATAATTGATCAGCTTTCCATATGGAGGATACATTATCTATAAACTTTTTCCATAGATTGTAGTCCCTGCCCAACTCACAAACTATCCAGACACCAAAAACATACCAAATGGGTTTTAAACAAGTGGGCACAGATATGCAGGAGAAAAATGTTGCAGACATTTGGTAAACGTCTGTGAAGAACTTAGAATTTATATGGAATGAATGAATGAAGGAGTAACTTGTATAGCGCTGCATATGCAAACTAAATCGCCTCAAGGTTCTTTTGCCGCTAGTGTCCATCTGGGTCTTCAGAAGAGATGGGTCTTGAGCTTCTTCCTGAAGGCCAGATGGTTTTCTTCCGAGCGGATGTCTGCAGGTAGAGCGTTCCATAGCCGTGGTCGAGGTTGGGTAGAGGTTCACTTCAATTGTCTTTTGTTTATAATAATTTTCCTTACACATGATTGGGTATTTAAAATAAATGTATCTTCAGCTTATTTACTGACTTTCACTTTGCTGGGTTAGCAACCTCCATCCCTTCCATTCTTATTAAAACTGGAGCAAAGTGGAGGAGCTCCCAGTGGAATCAATTGGCTGCTTGGGCAACGATTCCACTTTTGTTCTTTTTTTTTCTTTTCTCTGGCTTTTATGTAGTAGCCCCCTTGTGTAATCCCATGACCTGGAGGTTCACACAATTCTCGTTTGCATTGGCTAGGCAACTGGTTCACACTGTATCTTCATAAATTCTTTCATGACTCTTTGACTTTCTATAAAGACTTCTGCTGGAATTGAGTTACTTTTCTCAGCTAAAATAATGTGCACACTGAATAGATTCCAACCAGCAGTCAAAACTGAGCTTCTGACAAAGTCGGTGACTTAAAGCGGAGTTCCACCCAGATTTTTTTTTTTTTTTAATGTAATCCGTTCTTTTACACTGTTTTAAAACATTAAATCAAAGTCATTTAACAAATCGCCGCTCAATTTCCATTTTTTAAACGTACATACTGTTTATTTCTGCTCTGCAGAGCGCTTCCATCTCTACTGTAGGCATGTGAAGCCCACTAGCAGTCTCTTCCAGGATATGGTGATGCTGGATACCCAGCATGCACCTCCAGATCTCGCGCGCGCACCCTACACACAGGGCTTAGCGCAGAATGATTCCTTCGGCTATGCCCACTGACTCCTGGGAAACAATGACACACATCACCCTGGAGCTCAGGCACCGCGGGATATGGCGTAAATCGCCGCGGCCCGGAAGTGGCAGATTAGAAGGGACCCCATGGCAACAATGCAGAAAGTGTAGGTAAAAAAAAAATGTTTTTGGCCCAAATGTTGTTAATGCTGAAAGCTGCTGAGTCATGTAAAGTTTATATTATGGGTGGAACTCCGCTTTAATTCATAAGATCTAAATCTGTAGGGATATCTAGACAGCAAAACAAACCAAAACTCAGTAGCTAGAAATGTCCACACTGTACCGGCACTTCAAAAAGAATTGGAATTTACCGTGTATCCTTACAGGGTGACACTGCGGATAGGATACACTATGCCAACATTCTGATATTATATGAGAAGAACTAGAAATTACAAGAATGGACTTTGTAGGCACACATATTAGAATAATTATTCTAACATGTGTGCCTACAAAGTCCATTCTTGTAATTTCTAGTTTTTCTCACTGTACCGGTACTGCTGGCATAAACCAAGGAGTCTATATGGAACAGTGAAAGATGGACAAGAGGCAAAAGTCTGGTGGTATAAAACCAAGAAACATCCCACATGTGTTACACGTAACAGGACATAGGTGTAATACTCTAATCCAACTACTATGTCTTGTTCTGGTATTATAAGAGATTCAGCATTACATAAACCCAAAACACTTATATGGAGAAAATAACAGGGATATTGAGCATGTAATTACAGGTCTCTTAAATGTCAGGACATTTCTTCAGACTGAGAAAAAAAATTACACAAAAATTGAGGATTATAGTTACAGTTAGTCTGGTTGAAAAAAAAGACACGAGTCCATCCAGTTCAACCAATTATAAGGAGCAAAGCCTAGTATTTTTTGATACATTAAAAGTGTTTGTTAACCCAAAAAAAAAAAAAAAAACCTGATTCTGTTCCTTTAAAGCAGGGATATGCAATTAGCGGACCTCCAGCTGTTGCAGAACTACAAGTCCCATGAGGCATAGCAAGACTGACAGCCACAAGCATGACGCCCAGAGGCAGAGGCATGATGGGACTTGTAGTTTTGCAACAGCTGGAGGTCCGTTAATTGCATATCCCTGCTTTAAAGCATGTTATACAGCACAGTGCTTGTGCCGTGTCATTTGGGCCCCTGTATACCCTAAAAAAACCTGGCTGATCCTGCCTGGCTATACCCTCCCCCCTGAAAATTGACCACGAGATAATCATGACTGCTGAGCCCCTGACACCGTGGTCCGTTTGTGTGATTCTGTCAGCCACAGGCCTGCTATCTGCAGCTCTCCTGTGTCTGTGTCTCCTCTGTCTCCTCTGTCTAATCTCCCCCCTCCAGCCCCCCCTGCTCCTCTCTTATCTATCATAAATCTTATCCCCTCTGTATCATTAGAACATTTTTCCCTGTGCCTGTGTAATGTATAAACTCTGCCGATCTGTACCTGTATAAACACGGCTCTCGGCGCCCAGCTGATTGTCGGCTCTCTCCTCTCTTCCCTGCCTCCCTGGCTGACGTCAGCGGGACGGATCGGCCCCGCCCACTGCAGCTGTGAGCCGGAGAAACAAGGGAGCTGACATGTCAGCTGAGCGCCCAGAGTGCAGCTTATACAGGTACAGATCGGCTGATTGTTTTACATTACACAGACACGGGGACAAATGTTATTATGATGCAGAGAGGATAAGAAGATTTTATTACAGTGGCTTAACAACCACTTTAAGAATAAAGGCTACCCTGAAGATCTTTTAGTAAAGGCATATAAGAGACACCTCACGGGTGAGTCAAAAGGGAGACATATACTGAAAATATACGATTTATTACAAAATTCAATTGTAACTTTTGTGCCATTATTGGTTTCATCCGAAAAATTTGACACATTTTATTGCATGATCCCAAATTAGAACACTATAAAAAATCAGGGTGTCCATAGATCTAGGATGTCATTTGGCCATATAGGCATGATCCAACCGCTCTTGGAAACCTGTAAGGCTCCAGCACCACGTGAGCTGGAATGATCAGCTTACCTGGACATTCCTGTTCACACCATTTCCACCCCTTTCACACTGGGGACACGTCTGCGTTGGCGCTAAAGCACCGCTGGTTTTAGTCGCTTTTCGCCCGGTAGCGGGGTGCTTTTAACCCCAAAGAAGGGGTTAAAAACTCCCGTGTTGCCGCTCCTCCAAATCGCTTTTCAGGCACTTTGGAAGCGCTGCCCATTCATTGAAATGGGCAGGGCTCCCAAAATTCTCTCTGCTCTGCTGAAGCCGACAGCCAACAAAAGAAAGGAAAAAAAAAAAGAAGGGCAGTCTGCCAAGAATCACAACATTCTTTAACAGTGGAACTTAAGTATAAACATTGTAATAATTTGTCCTTTAGATCAAAGGAATACACTTCGATGTGTAAAAGAGGAATGTTTAACCACTTAAACACAAAAACTTTTTCTGTCATTGGTTGGTTTCAAGTTGAAATCATTTTTTTTTTTGCTAGAAAATTACTCAGAACCCCCAAACATTATATATATATATATATTTTTTAGTAGAGACCCAACAGAAAAAAATGGTGGTTGTTGCAATATTTTATATCACACTGTATTTGCGCAGCAGTCTTTCAAATGCAATTTTTTTAGAAAAAGTTACACTTTAAAGAATTTAAAAAAAAAAACTAACCAGTAAAGTTAGCCCAATTTTTTTTTTGTATAATGTGAAAGATTTTACGTCGCGAAAATCGTGAAATAATCGTGATCTTTATTCTAAGCAAAAAAATTCTGATGCTCATTTTGGCCAGAATCGTGCAGCTCTAGTGTGCAGTACCGCATTTGGTCATAGGTGCGAGGGCGCCCGGGACACTCGGAGCCCCTCGGAGACACTCGGAAACACTCCGTTCTCGAGTGTCTATGAGCCTCTCCAAGTGCATCTCCGAGTGGCTCTGAGTGTTTCCGAGTGTCTCTGGAGCCCCCCCCACCTCTGGCCACATGCGGTACTGCATACAGTAGACATCACGGTGGAACGAATTATCTGAGTTTCCATTGACTCCTATGGGAAAACTTGCTTTGATATACGAGAATTTTGGATTACAGCATTCTTCTGGAACGAATTATGCTCGTAATCCAAGGTACCATTGTATATGAATATATATTTTTTTTAAATGACAAGAATGTGTAAGAGTGAAAGTAGCAATTAATCATAATATTGTACTTTTTTCCAGGAAAGGTGTGAAACTCGGCAGCGATGGGTAGCGATGGTACGTCGCCATCAGGAAATCAACATTTTGTTTCAGAACGGAAAGTAACATAAACACACAATGATTCATAAGAGCATAATTTCACTTCAACATTATAATGTGTAATTGAATTTGCTTAATGTATTATAGATAGCAGCACCTGGTATCAGGCATTCAATAATCGCAGCACACTCAATTATATTCAATACTGACTCACTGCTAGCCTGCCGGGAGCTACTTCTAGGTATAAAGCCGTGTGGTGTGCCTTATAATTGCACTAATCATGTGGTCTCTTGTTATTCCTGCCATTGGGGTCTAATTTACCGTTCTTTATTGGCTGCATCATTTCAACCTGTTGGGTGCGCGGTTTGTGTTTGGGATAAAAAATGCACGCTTCTAAATTAGGTTGGTTATTAGTTTGCAATAACAGCGGAATTCTTGCTATCTGGGTTTGAATAATGATGCATAAGTAGTATTTCTGCAGGGGCAGGGGTCCACCACCCACGTCGTTCTAGAGAATATATGTTTAATAAAAGTGGGAAAAGTCTATGAGCAGCATTGGATTTAATTGGGTTCTTTAAGCTAAATAAACATATTCACAGATGATTGATATGGGGAAATATTGTAGTCAAGAGATAGAATTAGTTTTATGGTTGTTTTCCTGAATAGTCCACACCTGTCAATCATCTGGGCTTGCATGGGTTTGCCGCATGTGATGATATATTATACATAAGCATGAAGGAGAGAAGAGAAAGGTTACAGCACTGCATTCGAAAAGCTGGCAATAGACCAGGGGTGGACTGATAACTCATGGGGCCCCCGGGCAATAGGAGATTATGGGGACCCCGGGCAATAGGAGAAGATTATGGGGCCCCAGGCAATAGGAGATTATGGGGCCCCCAGGCAATAGATTATGGAGGCACACAGTATACACACACACACACATACAGTATACACACACAGTATACACACACAGAATACACATATACACACACAGAATACACATATACACACACTGAAAAGGTACTGGAGAGGCGGGGCAGCTATAATCTTGGGATTTTTTTTTAAAAACACAGATTTTTACATACTGTCCCTGGTTTTATTGAGGCTGGCAACCCTGATGGGGCCCCTTAGTGGCATGGGGCCCTCGGGCAGTGCCCGAGTGCCCGAATGGTCAGTCCGCCCCTGCAATAGACGCTACCCAAAGACAATAAATTAAAGTGATTGTAAAGTCTTGTTTTTTTTTTTCTTGCTTTTAAAAACAACAAGCATGTTATACTTACCTGCTCTGTGTAGTGGATTTGCACAGAGCAGCCCCGATCCTCCTCTTCTCCGGTCCCTCTTCTCTGATCCTGGCCCCTCCCTCTTGTTCAGTGCCCCCCACAGCATGCAGCTTGCTATGGGAGCACCTAAGTCACGAGTCACAGCTCCCTGTGTCCATTCAGAGACGGAGCTGTGACCCGGCCACGCCCCTTTCTCTCCTGATTGGCTGACTGATTTTGATTGACAGCAGCGGGAGCCAATGGTGCCGCACTGCTGTCTCAGCCAATGGGGAGGAGAGTCCCGGACAGACGAGACACTCGTGCAACATCGCTGGATAGCGATGGGGCTCAGGTAAGTATGAGAGGGGCTGCTGCACACAGAAGGATTTTTATCTTAATGCATAGAATGCATTAACCACTTGCCGACCAGCTGCCGCAGTTTTACTGCGGCAGAATGGCACGGCTGCGAAAATCTCCGTTATGTTACGTCGCTTCTTATTGTGGCCACTAGGGGCGATCCCGAGTCTCGAGCGCCGCCGAGTGCGGCCGAGTCACATAGCAGGTCCCGCCTTCTGGAGCCTGCAGCGCCTATCATAGATGTCCCACTGGTCCAATGGCGGGACCGCGGGTAGGTAGGTCAGTGTAGTGTCAGCATTGATGGGCACTGGTAAGCCAGGCAGGAACCAGCAAGTGCCCCCCACCGCCCAGCCATAAAACCCCACGCCACTAACCCGAACACATAATAATTACACAGGTTCTGAGGCTGATTAAAGTGGTAATTAAACTCACTTGTTGCCCTATCTGCATTAAAATTAGCCTTCAGAACCCGTGTAATTCATATGTGTTCGGGTTTAAAGGGATGAGGCGGCAACTCTATACGTATCTGAATCCAACATTTGTTTTAGTTCAGTGCAGGCCTGGGTTCATTTGAGTTCTGAGGCTTGGTCTTGTGATTGTTTGTCTGTAGCTTCTGGTTGGGAGATTCTAGAAAGTAGGTCAAGTCTCTCTTTAGTTTGCCTTTTTTGAGTTTGGTGCCTAGTGATATAAGTTCGCCACTTAATGTGCATTTATGTACTTCCCAAATACTCAAATGTAGGAGTTTGTCAGTGGAATTTTCTTGGAGTTTCAATTGTTTTTTTGAAGAATGGGATGAGTAAGTAGTGCAGGGTTTTATTGCCATGTACTGTGTTTAGTGTGGTGTTGATCGGGATCATGAGACAGGGATGCTAAAGCGTGGTCAGAAATAGGAAAGCCTACGTGGTTCAGTTTGTGGAGATCTTGTTAAGAGGCTAAAAGTCTAACATTGAGTATTTTTTGTATGGTGCTGAGTAGAATGTAAAGTCCCTTGTAGTCTGGTGTGGTAAGCCTACTATGGTATGGTATGTCTACTAGTTTTTACTTTTTTTTGAGTGCCCTACACATTATTGAAGACTTTTTGTCTGACATATCTATCGAGGGGTTAAGCGTTGCATTACCCTCAAAATGTTAATGCCAGAAGCAAATTCTCAGAGCTCCGACAGGGCATGTTTCAGAAAGGGTACAGTACTTGTTTTGTATTGGGACAATAAATATGAGACAATATTAGAGTAATTAGTGTGATATTTAACCACTTCCCGCCCGTCATATAGCAGAATGTGGTTCAGTTATCCTGGCTGGGTGTCATATGACGTCCAGCAGGATAAGCGGCGGGGTCGCGCATCGCGGCGATTGTCAGTGTGGTGTGTCAGTCCGACACTGGGCACAGCATCGCCAATCTCGGTAAAGAGCCTCTGACGGAGGTGTCCAATCACAGCTGATCGCAGCATAAACAGGAAGATCTGTTTATCGGCTTTTCCTCCACTCACACAGAGAGATGCCAGTAGAGGAGAGCCGGTCGGCTGCTCTCCTGACAGGGGGGGGGGGTCTGCGGTAATTGATTATCAGTGCAGCCCCCCCAAGGATGCCCACCTGTGCCAACCAGGGATGCCCACCCAGGAACACAAGGTATGCCCACCCATGACCACCAGGGTTGCAAATCAGTGCCCATTAGAGGTACCAATCAGTGCCCATTAGAGGTGCCAATCAGTGCCCATCAGTAAAGCCTGCCAGTGTCTCCTCATGAGTGCTGCCTATTAGAGCCAGCTATCAGTGTCCATCAGTGCCCATCAGTGCCACCTATCAGTGTCCATCAGTGCCACCTATCAGTGCTGCCTATCAGTGCCTATTAGTGCCGCCTTTAAGTGCCCATCAGTGCCGCCTTTTTTTGCCCATCAGTGTCGCTTATCAGTGCCCATCAGTGCCACCTATGAGTGTCCATCAGCGCTGCATATCAGTGCCGCCTATCAGTGCCCATCAGTGCTGCATATTAGTGCCTCGTTATCAGTGCCCATCAGTGCCACCTCACCAGTGCCACCTCATCAGTGCCCATCAGTGAAGGAGAAAACTTACTTATTTACAAAATTTTATAACAGAAACAAAGAAAATCTTTTTTTTTTCAAAATGTTCGTTTTTTTATTTGTTAAGCAAAAAAAAAAAAAAAAATCCCAGCTGTGATCAAATACCACCAAAAGAAAGCTCTATTTGTGGGAACAAAATTATAAAAAATGTTGTTTGGGTATAGTGTAGCATGACTGCGCAATTGTCATTTAAAATGCGACAGTACTTAAAGCTGAAAATTGGCCTGGGCAGGAAGTGTATTTGTTTCCAAAAAAAATTGCATTTGAAAGGCCGCTGCGCAAATACAGCGTGACATTAAATATTTCAACAACCACCATTTTATTCTCTAGGGTCTCTGCTAATATATATATATATATATATCTATAGATATATAGATATATAGATATATAGATATAATGTTTGGGGGTTCTAAGTCATTTTCTAGCAAAAAATAATGATTTTAACTTGAAACCAACAAGTGTCAGAAAAAGGTTTAGTCTTTAAGTGGTTAAACGTCTCTCATTTACGGACCGAAGTTCATTCCTTTGAGCTAAAGAACAAAACGTTACAATGTTTATAGTTAGCTCAGCCACTGAGGAATGTTGTGATACTTGGCAGACTGCCTGTTTTTTTTTTTTTTTGACTGCTGTCAGCTTACAGAATTATCTGCGTAGAAAGAATCCGGAAAATGCTTTGTTAAGATCGCGAGGGGAAAAAAAATTGCAATCTCCATTCTTATTGATTAATCGTGCAGCTCTAATATTTACTTGTTTTAAACTTTTTTTAAAAAAAATATTTCTGTTATTTCCTAGTTCATTGCCAATGCAAATGAAATCTTACATCCCAGGAGTCTTTAGGAGGGGAGGAAAGGCGGAGGGGTTTTCTAAGCTAAGCACACTCTCCTGCATGCATGCTTGAGCTAAGGGCAGATGGATTCCAGGAAGTAAACACTACATGAATAATTTGCCCTTACTCATGATGGCCAATACCAGAAATGCTAGGGGGTGTTTTTCTAAGTGGTTTCTCAACAAAATAAAGCATGGAGACATGGATGGGGGAGTTATAAATATTAAAAATTAATTAAATAGCATTTTTGTTTTTTTGCTTTGCAGCGATAAGAAACAGAGAGATTGTTCCCTTTGTACAGAGCCCTGTGTTGATTGTCAACACAGGGCTCTGGGCTGTGATTGGACACAGCCGATCAGCAGGTCTTGGCTGTGAATCATTGGCTGGGACTTGCTGACAGGTGTTGGGGGGGGGGGGCATGCCTAAACCTGAAAGCAGGTTTGCCTTTACGGGCCGTCCACAAGTAATTAATTAGGTTTAGTGTCCCCTTAACATATTGAAGCTTATCAGTTCTTAGATGAGGTTGGCTGCATTGGTTTACATTTTCTGAGGCTTTTTTCTCTTTATTTTCACTTGGTGATCTTGTACACAGTTCCTGTCCCTTCCTGCCTACACTCATTCCTCCACTGTATCTATGGAGGGAGCCATGCATTCTTCTAAGCTTACGGGAAGTGATAAGGACGCTGCATTTTTTTGGCGGTATCAATAGGTATTTTCTGTACTTGCTGAAAATGTTTTTAGCCTGAAAAATGATAATGAATGCTGCCACCACATCTAAGCACTGGCAAGCTGCAATATATTTTTTTCTTTGTTTTTAGGTTTAGATAAGTTTTAAATTATGGTAAAATGGCACCATCTCCAGCACTCCCCCACCACTCCTGGCTCTAGCTCAGCTGGTGGAAAATACCCAGTGCCTATGGGTATGGGGGAGCTGTGACTTCCTCCCATGCTGGATCCAATGCTTGGGTCCAGGGGATAACTACTAGGCTCCAGCACATGATGGAGGAAGAGACTTCGTCAATCCCTCTAGGGTCTGAAAACAGTGGACAATGGGTCATTTGGTGCCATCAGAGAAAGGAGCAGTGGGGGAGTGCTGGAGAAATATTAGGGAGGGGTCTTCACCAACACATGGTTCCATAGCCAATGGTCCAACCATTTATTGAACAGAACGCATCACAAATAGTGTTCTTGGCTCCTTCACTTCTTCATCTTAGGGCAGGGCAGGAGGTGACTTACAGGGTCATCCACTCAGCAAATTTCCTCAGTTCCTCAGAAAGGGGATGTGTGGGCTGGACGTTTGAAGCTTCGATGAGGCTTTGGTGGAGCTTCAGTGGGACTTCGATGAGGCTTCGATGGGGCTTTGGTGGAGCTTTGATGAGGCTTCGATGAGCCTTTGGTGGGGCTTCGTAGAGCTTTGATGAAGCTTCGGTGAGGCTTCAATGAGGCTTTGGCGGAGCTTCAGTGGGGCTTCGATGAGGCTTCGGTGGAGCTTCAGTGGGGCTTCGATGAGGCTTCGATGGGGCTTTGGTGGAGCTTTGATGAGCCTTTGGTGGGGCTTTGTAGAGCTTCCATGAGGCTTGGGTGGGGCTTTGAGGCTCTGGTGGAGCTTCGGTGGGACTTCGATGAGGCTTCGGTGGGGCTTTAAACAAGCTTTGCCACTGACTTCTATGGAGGCTTTGAAGACGCTTTGAAGCACCACTACAGCTACATGGGATATAATTTTTGAAGCAAAGCAAAAGCAAGGTGCAAGCAGGACTGTAAGCTAACCATTTTATTTAGCGACAGGAGCTTTGATTAGCATTTAGAGAGCTTTAACAAAGCCTGTCCTAAGCCTTGTTTTGAAGCAAGTGTAAATGAGCCATTAGTGGTGCTTCAAAGCGTCTTCAAAGCCTCTATAGAACTCTTGAAGCTCGCTTGAAGCACCTGCAGCTTTTGAGAGGCTTTAATTCAGCTTTAGCTTCGCTTTGTTTTGGAGAAATTGCAGGTATGAGATATACAGACACACAGGGCATCTGTCAAGCTTCAAAAGAGCATCACTGAAGCATCACTAAAGCTTCATCGAAGCACCACCGAAGCATCAAAAACACATCATAAAAGCGCGTTGAAGCGGTAGGCGCTTTAATGTGTGTTGAAGCCGATGCACCCTAAGGGGTGCCCTGTAGACTCTGATGTAAGGGGGGCTTTGGGAACCCTAGTTTAAGAGGAATCCTGGGAACTCTGATGTAAGTGGGAGGGTTGGTGTCCAGAAACCCCCTTACATCAGAGTTCCCTTTCACATCAGACCACCGTCTACAGCGTTCCCTCCTAAAAATAAAATGTTGCCGTGCGCGGCTAAAGCGTTGGGGTTTGGCTTGAGGAAAAGGCGCCCCTCGCCCCAGGGGAGCATGCTCTACTCACTCTCTCAGGAATAGGTCTATAAGCCTGTATGTAATAACAATCATCTGGTGTTCACAAGTTCTATTCTTCCGGATTCCTTTAGGTCCTGACAGTCTCCTACTTGAGTGATTCACATTGTATACAACTCTCAGCTTGTCTATGGACGTTCCGTAATATGCTCACTCTAATGAGTAGCACTTAGATTGCTAGCTTTCCAGGGAAGTTATATATAGATTCATAATGACTTTAGATTCTGCACTGCCTGGTTATTGTATCTATAGCAACAGTCTGGGAACTCAGTCAAGTTAAATTCTGATACATATTTTGTTACTTTGTAACTTTGTAGTCACAGGAGGTAGCTCATCCCGCGTTCTAGTTTCATTAACCACTTAAGGACCGAGCCTGTTGTTGTTTACAAAACATTTTTTTTTTTGCTAGAAAATTACTTAGAAACCCCAAACATTATACATTTTTTTTTCATTATACACTTTTACCCTTAAAAATCTCCATACAATACGTATGGACGTACAATACCAGCACTTAGACACCTTCCCGCCCAGGCCAATTTTCAGCTTTCAGCGCTGTCGCAATTTGAAAGACAATTGCGCGGTCATGCTACACTGTACTCAAACTATTTTTTTATCATTTTGTTCCCACAAATAGAGCTTTCTTTTGGTGGTATTTGATCACCGCTGCGGTTTTTATTTTTTGTGCAACAAATAAAAAAAGACCGAAAATTTTGAAAAAAAACACGTTTTTCTTTGTTTCTGCACTGATATGGCTGCACTGATGGGCACTGATACGGCGGCACTGATGGGCACCGATGAGGTGGCACCAATGAGGTGGCACTGATGAGGTGGCACTGACGGGCACTGATGATGGGCACTGATGGGCACCGATAGGTGGCACTGGTATGCGGCACTGATGGGCACTCATAGGTGGCACTGAGCACTCATAGGCGGCACTGATGGGCACTCGTAGGTGGCATTGATGGGCAATTATGGGTGGCACTGATGGGTACTTATGGGTGGCACTGATAGGTGACATGGATGGGCACTGATTGATGGGCACAGATGGGCACTGATGGGTGGCACTGATGACACTGCTTGGTGGCACTGATGCTCCTAAGGGTGGCATTGCTGGGCATCACTGCAATATAATGGTGCCAATCAGTGCCCAAGCTATTTCCATCAATGTGATAATTGTCTTCCCTTTTTTTTTCTTTTGTTTATAGAAATAAAGCTGATGTTTGCTCTGTAAATATGCAATTAGCTCCTGAAGAAGCGGACGTTCATCCACGAAACATGTCAAGCAATAGATTTACCAATGACATGTGACAACTTAAAAAAAAAATTAAATAGCGCTTTTGGTTTGAGGTGCTCTGATACAGTGTAGTTCTACTTTAAGCTATTTCCATCAATGTGATAATTGTCTTCTCTTTTTTTTTCTTTTGTTTATAGAAATAAAGCTGATGTTTGCTCTGTAAATATACAATTATGTCCTGAAGAAGCGGATGTTCATCCACGAAACATGTCAAGCGATAGATTTACCAATGACATGTGACAACTTAAAAGTGTTAGCCCTTTAGTGTCACCGCATTTGTGTATTTGGACTTTATAGAGCATTTTGAGTGCCCCATAGCGACACATATCATTATCTTTCATATGTATGTTTTTTTAACAAATTATTTTTGTAATCAATTCTATTTTTTTATAATTATGTTGTGTGTGTGTAAAGCTTTTGTATGGTACCATAAAAGTCCATGATAGCCTCAACCAAATACCCTTCTTCCAAACATTTAGGACGTAGGTACCGTATATACTCGAGTATAAGTGCCGGTTCACACAGGGGCAGCACGACTTGCAGGTCGCCTCACCGATCATTAAGGGTTCCTAGATGCCCCCTAGCTGCAGCCAAAATTTGGGGTCTCTGGACCCAAAGGGTCCCAAAATGACATTGCTGCAGATGGACACAGTTGACAGAATTTGGGGCCCCGTATCTCAGGACCACTTGGTGCTAGGAACCCCAAATTTGGTGTGCAAACCCAGTGGAACTAGCACTACAGTATATCCTAGCTCCAAGTGGCCCTGAGATATGGGGCCCCAAAATCAGTTCGGAAAATGTCAAGCACTTTTCTGCAGCAGAGAATGACATTTTCTGAACCGAATTTGGGGCCCCATATCTCGGGGCCACTTGGCGCTAGGAACCCCAGCTTTGGATATGTTGTAGTGCTAGTTCCACTGGGATTCCACTTTGGGGTTCCTAGCACCAAGTGGTCCCGAGATACGGGGCCCCAAAGTCAGTTCGGAAAATGTCATTCTTTGCACCAGAAAAGTGCTTGACTCGAGTATAAGTCGAGGGGGGCACTTTAAGCACAAAAAAATGTGCTGAAAAACTCGGCTTATACTCGAGTATATACTGTACTTTTTAATGGTGTTATATACTTGGCACATTTTCTATATTTACATCAAGCATTTAAACCTTATAGTGCAGAGTGGGGACCTCACTCTTCAGATTGGACACTGTTTGTGAATTTGGGAACACTTGGTATGTGAAAAAAAAAACACAAAAAAATACACTAGATTGCGCACAGTTGTGTGGCATTAATGGTCACACATTTTTTTTTTTTTAAGTTTCCTAATCAAGTCTTTTTGGTTCTGACCAGAAATATACTGTAGTACATCAGGATAAATTCTGCATGCTGCAATTTATACACATTGCTGAAGTTACAATGTCACCCTTATGTCCCGGCTTAGCTGTTTGTAGAAAAGCAGAACGCGCTGTTACCTTGCCAAAGCTTCCCTTGCCAATTGCCCGAAGAATCTGAAAATGATCCAAGATCACTGCAAGGAGAAGAAAATCTGTATTAATAAACTGTAAACTCTTCTGGAATGGATTTCATGCCATAGCATTTTGTTTTGTAAGACTGTTACAAGCATTAATAGTTTACAGCATCCTAAACTATAGCAGTGCTTCTCAACCAGGCAATGCAAACTAATGCCGCGTACACACGATCGGATTTTCCGACAACAAAATCCATGTTTTTTTTCCAGACGGATATTGGCTCAAACTTGTCTTGCATACACACGGTCACACAAATCTTGTCGGAAATTCCGATCGCGAAGAACGCGGTGACGTACAACATGTACGACGAGCTGAGAAAAATGAAGTTCAATAGCCAGTGCTGCTCTTCTGCTTGATTCCGAGCATGCGTGGAACTTTGTGCGTCGGAATTGTGGAATTGTCTACACACGATCAGAATTTCCGACAACGGATGTTGTTGTCGGAAAATTTGAGATCCAGATCTCAAATTTTGTTTGTCGGACATTCCGAGGGAAAATGCCAGATGGAGCCTACACACGGGCGGAATTTCCGACAACAAGCTCCCATTGAACATTTGTTGTCAGAAAATCCGATCGTGTGTACAGGGCATAAGAGTTGGTATTGCATGGTACACTGACAACAATTAAATAAATGATAGACTTTTGTAGATTTGTTATTCTCAAATGTATTTCAAGGTGCACACCAGTCAAAATACAAACTTAAAAGCACAGCCAACCTACTCACAGCAGTGGCATATCCTCCATTGGTTTAATGTGTGCCAGGCACATGGGCCCCATGGGTGCTGGGGCCAAGGTCATCCAGCACCTAGGGCAAAGATGCCAAACTGTGCCCCCCCCTTCCCTTAGGGCTAGGGTCAGGGGGCCTCCATCCCTCCAATAAACCATTGTGCCCAGGGCAGCCACTCCTCCTGCCCACCCCTTGTCCTGGCCCTGGTGATGGGGCCCACTGTGCTCTCATACACTTCACATGATGGGGATTAACATGTCTGTACGCAGCTGCAGGCACACCTATCACTTATGATTGCTTCTATCGACTCCCTCTCTCCCACACTGGTCCATCCTCCATCTACGCACTGCTAGTGACTCAGGTGGCCATGTTACATACATAGTTAGATAGTAGGTGAGGTTGAAAAAAGACACATCAAGTCCAACCTATGTGTGTGATTATATGTCAGTATTACATTGTATATCCCTGTATGTTGTGGTCGTTCAGGTGCTTATCTAATAGTTTCTTGAAGCTATCTATGCCCCCCCGCTGAGACCACCGTCTGTGGAAGGGAATTCCACATCCTTGCCGCTCTTACAGTAAAGAACCCTCTATGTAGTTTAAGGTTAAACCTCTTTTCTTCTAATCTTAATGAGTGGCCACAAGTCTTGTTAAACTCCCTTCTGCGAAAAAGTTTTATCCCTATTGTGGGGTCACCAGTACGGTATTTGTATATTGAAATCATATCTCCTCTCAAGCGTCTCTTCTCCAGAGAGAATAAGTTCAGTGCTCACAACTTTTCCTCATAACTAAGATCCTCCAGACCCTTTATTAGCTTTGTTGCCCTTCTTTGTACTCGCTCCATTTCCAGTACATCCTTCCTGAGGACTGGTGCCCAGAACTGGACAGCATACTCCAGGTGCGGCCTGGACCAGAGTCTTGTAGAGCGGGAGAATTATCGTTTTATCTCTGGAGTTGATCCCCTTTTTAATGCCAATATTCTGTTTGCTTTGTTAGCAGCAGCTTGGCATTGCATGCCATTGCTGAGCCTATCATCTACTAGGACCCCCAGGTCCTTTTCCATCCTAGATTCCCCCAGAGGTTCTCCCCCCGGTGTATAGATTGCATTCATATTTTTGCCACCCAAATGCATTATTTTACATTTTTCTACATTGAACCTCATTTGCCATGTAGTCGCCCACCCCATTAATTTGTTCAGGTCTTTTTGCAAGGTTTCCACATCCTGCGGAGAAGTTATTGCCCTGCTTAGCTTAGTATCGTCTGCAAATACAGAGATTGAACTGTTTATCCCATCCTCCAGGTCGTTTATGAACAAAATAAATAGGATTGGTCCCAGCACAGAACCCTGGGGAACCCCACTACCCACCCCTGACCATTCTGAATACTCCCCATTTATCACCACCCTCTGAACTCACCCTTGTAGCCAGTTTTCAATCCATGTACTCACCCTAAGGTCCATGCCAAAGGACCTTATTTTGTACAGTAAACGTTTATGGGGAACTGTGTCAAATGCTTTTGCAAAATCCAGATACACCACAGATACATGTTACTCAGCACCTTTTCACCAAGGCAATGGCACCTCGAGCTCAACATTTATAAAAAGGTTATAATAGTAGTTTAGCCATCACTGAATCCCAACAATCTGATACTAAAGTTGGCCATAGTTGGATTGAAATTCAGCCAGTTCAGCAGGGACTAGCCAAGTTAAGGCAAGTAGAGAAAATACCTGTTGATTATTGATGAGCTAGGGTTTAGCAGGCCTCCAGCCTAATCAGCTGCTACTGGGGATTGATGACAATTTGCATCGTTGGTCAACATGACTGCCAATGCGCATAGTGGGGCATTTTTTGGATTTTTACGTGAAAAACTTTTTTTTATGAAAGGTCTTTTCAAAAAGTGTGTGTTTATTTTTTTGATGATCTTTGTACATCTTACTCATGTACATGGGAGGCGGTATCTGGGTGCCCCCTTATTATTTACTGGGGGTTTCAGATCCTGATAAGCTCTCCACCTGCAGACCCCACAATCACCAGGCCAGAGTTGTGGGGAAAAGACCTTTGTACTCATCAGCTGGCAAGGCATCATGCTGAGGAGATGTGGCCTGGAATGTTTCACGAGGTACGGTAGCCCACCTCCCTTTCCCGGCTTGTGAGGCTGTATGCTCAGGCCTGGTGTGGATTTTTTGGGAAAGGGGGGGGGGGGGGCATGTTTTTTTCTCCTTAATTTTTGTATGGGGTTCCCCCATAAAATCCTTATCAGACCTGAACGGTCTAGTATAGAATTTAGGGGGACCTCGTGACATTTTTTACTGTCTTTTTTTTTTTGCTTGGGGTCTACCTTAAAATTCATACCAGATCTGAAGGACCTGGTATGAATTATGGAGGGAACACTGTTGCATTGTTTTGTTTTTTTAATCATTTATTTTTAACTATTCCTGGCCAGCAAACTAATGAGGCTGGGCGACGTCACTCATTGCTAAAAGCCGCTACTATATATGAAGTTCGACTCCTGCCGAACGAGCTAAAAGCCTGGAGTTTGAACAAACGCCCAAACAAGTAAAATTCATTAGACATGTGCACAGCCCAAAAATTTGTTCATTTTCGTTTCATTCGTTTATTATTTTTTTCTTTTTCCGGGTCATTCGTTATGATCGCGATTCGTAAATTCGTTAATTCGTAAATTTGTAAATGCGTTCATTCGTACATTCGTACATTCGTAAATTCAAACATTCGTTCATTCGTTCATTCGTTCATACGTACATTCGTACATTTTTACATTTTTACATTCATAGATTCGTACATTCATAAAATCGTACATTTGTAAATTAGAAAATTCGGAAATTTGTAAATTCAAAGTTTGAAAATCCAAAAACTTGAGGCAACCCAGTCCAAGGCTTGGTTCACGTTACTGTGTGTCGCAGGACAAGGGCAAAATAGCGCTCGTTCCTGACACACAGGCAAATGCTCTGCTCTTTTGGGGTGCCATTAATTCCTAATGGTACCCCACACATTGGAAAATGTGGGGTGCATTTGGTGTAGTGCAATAAAAAAAAAAAGGTCAGAGACTTCTTTCCCTGCATTTTGGTGGGTAGGGAAGCCCATGTGTACACCCCCAACTTCTCCCCCTTTTGCTGCAGAGGCAGCAGCTGGGGGTGTACACATGCTGTGGCTGCAGCTGGAGGTATAACCAGGGTGAATGGGGCTGTACAGCAACTACCCTGCAATTGTGTGGTAAGGAGGCAACATAATGCCTCTTTACAGCCTGTCAAATGCGCCTCTGAAAAGTGATCTGTGCATGGATTGCTTTTCAGAGGAGCAGCAGTCCTTGCTGCTATCACAAACAAGCCCTACAAAAGCAGTTCTGATGGTACAGGAATGGGGGGGGGGTCAGGATTAAAAGTAACATACACACATACAGACACATGCACACACACATACAGACACATACAGACACGTGCACACACACATACAGACACATACAGACACGTGCACACACACATACAGGCACTTGCACACATACAGACACTTGTACACACACATACAGACACATACACACATACAGACACATGTACACAAACATGCAGATACGTGCACACACACATACAGACATATAGACATATACAGACACGTGTACACACACATAAGGACATGTGCACACACACATACAGACACATACAGACACGTGTACACAAACATACAGACACGTGCACACACACATACAGACACATACACATATACAGACACGTGTACACACACATAAAGACACGTGCACACACACATACAGACACGTGCACACACACATACAGACACACACATATACAGACACGTGTACGCACACATAAAGACACGTGCACAGACACGTGCACACACACATGCAGACACACACATATACAGACACGTGTACACACACATAAAGACACGTGCACACACACATACAGACACGTGCACACACACATACAGACACATACAGACATGTGTACACAAACATACAGACACGTGCACACACACTTACAGACACATACACATGTACACACACATAAAGACACGTGCACACACACATACAGACACGTGCACACACACATACAGACACGTGCACACACACATACAGACACATACAGACACGTGTACACAAACATACAGACACGTGCACACACACATACAGACACATACACATATACAGACACATGTACACACACACATAAAGACCCGTGTACACACACATAAAGACACGTGCACACACACATACAGACACATACAGACACGTGTACACAAACATACAGACACGTGCACACACACATACAGACACATACACATATACAGACACGTGTACACACACATAAAGACACGTGCACACACACATACAGACACGTGCACACACACATACAGACACACACATATACAGACACGTGTACGCACACAGAAAGACACGTGCACACACACATACAGACACGTGCACACACACATACAGACACACACATATACAGACACGTGTACACACACATACAGACACGTGCACACACACATACAGACACATACACATATACAGACACATGTACACACACATAAAGACACGTGCACACACACATACAGACACGTGCACACACACATACAGACACGTGCACACACACATACAGACACATACAGACACGTGTACACAAACATACAGACACGTGCACACACACATACAGACACATACACATATACAGACACATGTACACACACATAAAGACACGTGCACACACACATACAGACACACACATATACAGACACGTGCACACACACATACAGACACACACATATACAGACACATGTACACACACATAAAGACATGTGCACACATACATACAGACACATGAGCACACACACATACATACACATGCACACACATGCACACAAACATACAGACACATGCACACACACACATGTACAAACACACATACAGGCGCATGTACAGTACACACACAGACAGATACTCACATGCACAAACACACACAGACACATGTATAAAGCTCTTTTTAAAACAAATCTAGCTTCTAGCACAGTAGCTTCCAGTTTCCTCATTCAGCCGGGTACTGCACTGTAGGGGGAAGCAGAGAGCACAGCACACTCCCCTGCACTTTAATTTCACTTTTGCTGAGGTTGATGGAGCTTCTCAGAGTGCCGATATACAGTTCAGCCGGGGGACCGGGGGATCGGGCTCATCTGACAGCCCTGCTCTCCCCTGATCCTGCGGCAAACCTGAGAACCTCTGACGGCCGCGGCACACTGGTTGATAAAGGCTGCACTAGAGGGTGCTACATTTTTTCAACAAAAAGGAAGTTACAAGAATTCCACTAGGCACTATACACACTACTCCCTAAGGCCCCATACACACTATTAGATTTTCTGAAGATTTTTGTCTTCAGATTTACCAAAACCATATAATATGAGGTCAAACCTTAAAAAATTTGTATGCAATCAGGCCCTTGCACTACATGGTTTTGGTAAATCTGAAGACAAAAATCTGCAGAAAATCTAATAGTGTGTATGGGGTCTAACTCCCACCACAGACACACACTGGGCATACAAGATAACCCCTATACAATTCCACATTTATTAATAACTATTTTGTATATAATACTTTCTGCAAATAAAAAAATAATAATCTGCACAATCTTACTAAAAAGTGGAGCATATCAACCACAGGCACCGGTCTCATTCAGACTTTTAGGACTGGTTTTAATCTGCCCCATGACACTCCTATGTTTGTTTTCAGCAATGTGAACCTAGTGTGGCAATTCTTTGTGCTGCAATGAAAGCAAATTGAGCATATTCTGTGTATTCTGTGTTTTCAAGAATCCCAGACCTCTAGCCTATCCCTAATTGTTATTTCAACCCTAACACTTAACCCTAAAACTAACACCATAGCTCCCAACTGTCCCTGATTTGGAGCAATGTCCCTCTGTCCCTCTGTCCTCATTTGTCCCTCATTTTGGTCTGATCTATATAGATGTGTATAAAATGCACTTTTTATCTATAAAAAAGTGTTTCCCAGCGCTAAACCTTTCATCGGATTTCTAAATTGCTGCATTTGTAAATGCCAAAAGCCAATATAAAGGAATAGTAGTGGTAAATAAAGCACTTGTGGGTTGAACCAATCTTCTATTTTTTGTACAATTCTCCTTTAAGGGGGCGTGGCAAGGGGTGTGTCCTATGCCTGTATACTTTTGCTGATAGGTGTCCCTCATTCCCATCTCAAAAAGTTGGGAGGTGTGCTAACACTTAGGCCTCATGCACACGGACGTTTTTACAGCCGCTTTTTTGAGCGTTTTTGCAGCCTAAAAAGGCCTGTCTATGTTAGTCTATGGCTTCATGCCCACCTAGGTGTTTTTGAGCTGCAAATGGCATAGGCGTTTTTAAGCTGTAAAAAAAACCCAGGACCAGTGGGTTCTGAGAGACGTTTTTCAGCTGTAAAAATGCTCTAACGCTGATAAACGCTCAAAAACGCTCAAAAACATCATTCACCAACGTTTTTTAACGTTTTTGATCCATTGAAAAAAAAAGAAAATTTTGAAAAAAAACAACAAAACGCTACAAAACGCTAAAAAACGCTAAAGCAGAAAAACGCTCAAAAACGCTTAAACCGCTATTGCAAAAACGTTGAAAAAAGCTGAAAAAACTTTTAAAAAATCACTGCAAAGATACTGGCATTTTCATAACGTTGTTTTAACATCCCGTGTGCATGAGGCCTTAACCATCTCCTTCTGTAGTCTACAACAAAAGAGGTGTGCACAGAACAGGTATGAATTTACAAGGTCAATTGGTAACTTTTTGCACTTAAAGTGGAACTTCAGACATTTTTTTTATCTTTCCATCTATTGAATCTTCTGCCCTTGTTGTTGTTTTAACTTTGGATAGTAAAACATTTTTTGTCTGCCAGTAAATACCTTATACAGCCCACTTCCTGTTTCTTGTTTGGTAAAAAGCCTAGGCTTATGACATCATGCACAGCGCTCTCACTCTCTCTCTCTCGTGAGAGTTTGTCAGGAAGGGAGGGGGGATGAGTCATAAGAGGCCCAATGAAAGCTGCAGAGCTGAAGGTGTCTGCGTAAAGCCAGGAAGTGAACAGGCAACAGCTTCAGCTGCCCACAGTTAAAATGGCTGCAGCCAGACTCAGTGGAGGGAGATTTCTGCAGCAGTACAAGTACAAGTACAGGATCACAGTATATATAAAATAATATGCAAAGTGGTTGGAGAGAAGCTTCAGAATAGCAAAGATGTTTTATTAAAGATTATGTGAGCAGACTGCAGTTCCTTTTTAACCAGTTGCCGACCAGCCGCCCCTGCGCAAATCGCTGTAGCTGTACGGAGGCCGCTTTAAAGGGGTATAGGGGGTGCGCACGCCCGCCGCGTCACGTAGGAGTCGATGCGCATGCCCGGCAATGCCTGCCGGGCACCCGCGATCACTCCTGACAGAGCCAGAACGGGTATCTGTGTGTGTTAACACACACATTCCGGTTCTGTCAGGGGAGTAGAGACAGATTGTGTGTTCCTAGTATTTAGGATTAGTGATCTCTCTCCTCCACCAGTCAGTCCCAGCATCCCCCCTACAGTTAGAAACAACTCCCAGGGAACACATTTAACCCCTTGATCGCCCCCTAGTGTTAACCCCTTCCCTGCCAGTGTCATTTACACAGTAATCAGTGGCTATTTTTAGCTCTGGTTGCTGTATAAATGTCACTGGTCCCAAAGAAGTGTCAAAAGTGTCCGATCTGTCCGTTGCATGGTCACAGTCCCGCTAAAAATTGCTAATCACCGCCATTACTAGTAAAAAAAATAATAATAAAAATAAAAACGCCATAACTATATCCCCTATTTTGTGGACTCTATTACTTTTGCGCAAACCAATCAATATACGCTTATTGCGTTTTTTTTTTTACCAAAAAATATGTAGAAGAATATATATTAGCCTAAACTGATAAAGAAATTATTATTTTTTCGATATTTATTATAGCAAAAAGTACAAAATATTGTGTTTTTTTTTCAAAATTGTCACTCTTTTTTTGTTTTATAGTGCAAAAAATAAAAACCGCAGAAGTGATCAAATACCACCAAAAGAAAGCTCTATTTGTGGGAAAAAAAGGACGTCAATTTTGTTTTGGTACAGCGCCGCACGACCGCGCAATTGTCAGTTAAAGCGACGCAGTGCCGTATTTCGCAAAAAACGGCCTGGTCATTAGGGGGGCAAATCCTTCCGGGGCTGATGTGGTCAATGAACATACATATCAATGTGATTTCAGAGGTATATTTGACCGACCACAAGGGAGCAAAAAAGAGAAGTTCATTGTTGGGGTGTACATACAGCTCAAAGGGGAGTACCTGTTCACATTACTCTACTGAATAATTGTAATGCACTTTATGTTACTAGGGATGGTAGTCTATTCTATTACCCCCCCATACCATCAACACACCGATTGCGATTCTTATTAAAGTAAAGCTTTTCATTAAATATTAAAGGAAAAAAAATCCCAATCTGTCAATGAGCTTTTAAAAATATCCCCCAGTAAATATTGAAAAAAAAAAGTATTATGCAATAAAAAACAAAAAGGTTGTTCTGTATTATCTTGTAAATTCTAACTTATTTTGGAATGTCGTCATATAAAATCTGTCTCTGTATATGCTGGTTTAGAAATATTTCTAGGTTACCAAAATGCTCATTTGATGCTGTAATCAGGAATGCCAGATGACCATATATTCCACGGGGAAGCTATGAAAAAGGAATTGCAAGTCTTCATCTCTGCAAACACGGAACGCTATACCGTCATCCATTCTATGGCTTCTTCCAACATTTCCTACAGCAGAAACCATTGTTTAGAGAGAAAGGATCTGACATCTTTGTTCTCAAACTCTAGGGACCCCTTTACAGTTCAATGCCTGTACCAGAGCCAGATTCAGAAATGATATTAAGCATAAAAGCTGGTAGGTTAACCCTTTATTTTAGTGTTTTTTTAAAGATCCCGTAGCACTGGAGAAATCATGCTGCAAAGGTTGTCATTGACCCATCCGTTTGCCAGTCTGAGTGCAACTGTCAGCGGGTTACAAGAAAGCTGAAATTAATCACAATAAAATATTTTTCATTACCACTTGCATTTAAAATACATTTAATTCTTATAAAATATATAACTGGCCTTTGTAAATATCTGCTTGGAGTTCAGCATTAAATGAATTATTTAGCTATTTCTTAAAGAGGAAGTAAACCCTGATGGGTGTTACTTCCTCTTTATTTCCCTGCAAAGGTAAAGCGTAATGGGCTCCTATGCATCGCATAGGAGCCCATTATGTGACACTTACCTGAAATCGAAGCTTGCGATGTCCCCGCTGTCCCCACTAGCAGCGAGCTTCCATCTTCACCCCTCTTCCTTCCAGGGCCACGAATGCCGGCTCTGCGACTGGCCGGAGTCGCGTGACGTCACTCCCACACATGCGCGCTAGGGGTGACCTTACATGGTTGCTAATGTGACAGAACACCTCTGATTTTCACATTTAACATTAAAGACATTAGGTGTTCTGTCACATTAGCAACCATGTAAGGTCAGCAGGTTTGCTGTTGCTTTTAAAATCTAACATCTAAACAGTCTGTCCGATCTACAAATACTGTATTTATGCATATAAGCTCGGTTTTGTGTTGAAAATAGCTTTTAAATCTAAAACTCCGGTGGGTGTAACAAGATGTCCGCTTGCCCCCTTCTCACTCTATCATTACTGTATTGTGCAGGAGTGCGGGGTGTAGCAAGATGGCGGCGATGAAACGTCACTTCCTGTTGAGACAGCGGCCGCTTCCGGGTGTACCAAGATGGCCACCGCTCTGGAGCTAGGCCGAAGCCGCGGTCTTTGCTATGGCCGAGGCTGCAGAGTGCTCTGCAGATCGCGGGTGTGCCAATCCGCGGAGGTTGATCCGTATGGATCACGGATTGGCGACGATCCGTTGCACCCCTAATGCGCGCGGGAGCCGCCAGTCATGGCATGACCCCTATTAGAAATGGCACAATGTGCTCTTTCTAAAGTGTGCATGCGCCTTAGAGATCGGTGCACGGCTTTTTCAAAAATATCTCCTAAACCGTGGAGGTTTAGGAGATACTTCCAGCACCTACAGGTAAGCCTTAATATAGGCTTACCTGTAGGTAAAGGTGGTTGCACAGGGTGTACAACCACTTTAAAGGCAATAAAAATCTTCCATCCTTCACTTTGTGTTTTTCACCTCCATAAGATGTGCATTGATCCTGTAGTTTCATGGTGTCATTTGCTGCCCTGTACGTACAGCCTATAGTAGAGTAAATCTTCACATTCCTATGTCAGAAGTTTCTGTTCAAACATGAGGCATGCCACTGCACAGGTTAAGGCGTGACCTCTGTCTATAGTCTAAGAACTTTCACCTCCTGTAAAGAAACCACATTGTCAGGACCTGGTTCACCTGCTAGTGGCACTGGGCTTCCCAGAGCAGGAGGTTGCAGTTCCAGTGACCACCAGCAGGTGTCTCACAGCAGCCAGCAGTCTCCAGTAATTGGTCTCCACCTGATGTTGGTTGCTGGGAGAGTATATAGGTCCTCCTTTGCTATTGCACATCAGTGTTTTGCTTTGGCTTGTCTGATTTTCCTGTTGCCAGTAATCCTGATCTTGCTCTCGTCCTGTACCTTGTACCCTGTATACGGCTACTTTGTACCTGCTCCCCTTAGTTTTCCTGCCCATGTGCACCCTGCACCTTCAGTTGTCCCTGCTTCTCTCTGTTCCCAATATTAGATGTATTGTATATAGTTAGTTTTTAGCTTAGTGCCGGTTCACACAGGGGCAACACGAATTGCAGGTCGGCTCACCGAGGCGACCTGCACACGACTTCAGCGGCGACTTGCAAAACGACTTCTGTATAGAAGTCAATGCAAATCGCCTGAAGTCGCCCCAAAAATACTACAGGAACCTTTTTCTAAGTCGGAGCGACTCCTATTAGAACGGTTCCGTAGTACAGAACGGGACGCGACTTGTCAGGCGGCTAAGTCGCCTGACAAGTCGCCCCTGTGTGAACCGGGGCTTAGGCTTATGTTTATTTTGTTTATTGCTCGCAAGTTCTTTTTTTTTTCTGGGTTTTTTGGTTTCACGTTTGCTGTGTATTTTGGGTGCTAGTGTTTGGATGTGTTCGTTTCGCTGTCAATGAACCTGTTTAACCACTTCAGCCCCGGAAGGATTTACCCACTTCCTGACCAGGCCATTTTTAGCGATACGGCACTGCATCGCTTTAACTGACAATTGCACGGTCGTGCGATGCTGTACCCCAACAAAATTAACAGGCTTTTTTTTACCACAAATAGAGCTTTCTTTTGGTGGTATTTGATCGCCTCTGCTGTTTTTAATTTATGCGCTATAAACAAAAAGAGTGGCAATTTTGAAAAAAAACTATATTTTTTACTTTTTGCTATAATAAATATCCACAAAAAATAAATAAATAAATAAATAAATTCTTCATCAGTTTGGGCCAATATGTATTCTTTTACATATTTTTGGTAAAAAAAAATCCCAATAAGCGTATGTTGATTGGTTTGCGCAAAAGTTATAGCATCTACAAAATAGGGGATAGGTTTATGGAATTTTTTTATATAATTTTTTTTTTACTAGTAATGGCGGTGATCAGCGATTTTTAGCAGGACTGCGACATTGCGGGGGGACAGTTCGGCCTCTTTTGACACTTTTTTGGGACCATTGACATTAATACAATGATCAGAGCTAAAAATAGCTACTGATTACTGTATAAATGTCACTGGCAGGGAAGGGGTTAATACTAGGGGGCGATCAAGGGGTTCCCTAGGGAGGTGTTTCTAACTGTGGGGGGAGGGGACTGACAGGGAGTACAGAGAGATCGCTGTTCCTGATCACTAGGGACAGCAGATTTCTCGCTACTTCCCTGACAGAGCGGGGATCTGTCTGTTTACATTGGCAGATTCCCATTCTGGCTCTCTTAGGAGCGATCACAGGTCGCCGGTGGAGCAGGCCTCCTGCAGCATGTGCCTGCCCCCTATAGCCCTTAAAGCGTCCGCTGTACAGCTGTGGTCACCTTTCAGCTACAGCGATTTGCGCAGGGGAGCCAACATGCCGCCGTATAAAGGAGAACGTTTATTTTCAGATGACAGCTGTTATCACAGAGCCGGTCCAGGCTGGGGAAAGATCGCGACCACATGGCCGGGATTCACCCAGATGCTTGGACCAGCACCTGACTCAGCCTCTCAGCAAGCCACTGAGTGCCTGAGCCAGCCTCTCCTGCCCCCCTCCACAGCCCAGAGGAGAACTGAACAAACAACAGTCTTTGATCGATCGGTTCTCAGTCCTAACCTTCTTCAAGGCTACTGATCGCAACGGATATATTCCGATTGACAGCTGCCACCACACAGCATGGCTTAAATCAGTACCTCAAAGCCAGCTGATGAGGATCAGACGTAACTGTTACCTCCTCTCGGATTATTACTCACAAGCCGAGACTCTTAAGTCAAGGTTCTGTGATAAGGGATACGACAGACGCCAGATTGATGAAGAAATCCAGAGGGTTGCCTTAGTCGACTGATCAGCACTGTTAAACGAACAACCGAAAAGACCTCCAGATAACAGACATAAATGGTCTTTTCTTACCAACTACTCAACCCAACATGAACAAATCAAAGACATCATTTCCAGACATTGGAAAGTGTTAAAGAACGGTTCGATACTGGGCCCCTTACTTCCTGAACGAGCTGGAGTGATTTACAAGGGTGCACTATCAGTGAAGGGTCAGATTGCACCAAATGTAACAGACCCCCCAATAATTCCATCTTTTTTTCACAATATGAAGGGTTTCTTCCCTTGTCGGAAGTGTACAGTGTGTAAACACAACGTATGTAAAGCGCGAAAAATTAAAAACCTTTACATCATCCACTAATGGAAGAGAATATAAGATGAAACAATTTGCCACATGTACGACCAAATATATTGTGTACCTTATCACTTGTCCTTGTGGAAAGCAATATATAGGCCGTACAATACGTAATTTTGCTACACGAGTTAATGAACACATCACAGCCATAAAAAAGGGACGCACGAATCATAGTGTACCCAAACACTACCTGCGTTGTCATAACCAAAATCCATCAGGGACGAGATTCCAAGTTATTGATAAGTTCGTGCCCCATTGGAGAGGGGAGTCTGATGTAAGGGGGGTCTCCAAGTTGGAAACTTTTTAGATACACCAAATTAAATGCTCTACACCACATGGACTCAACATCGATTGGGATATCAATGCCTTCATCAATTAATCCTAGGCAGTGGTGGTCTCTCCACTTCAAGAGTGTTCGTTACTGACACACTCATACCTTTGTACCCACCCATTTATATTTCTTGGAGCTCCCCTGCTTACTATTTCATTAGACTAGTTCTATTATTTATATGCCATATAATATACACTAAGAGATCTCTCATACCTTTGTACCCACTCATTTTCATTTTCTTGGAGCCCCTCTGCTTATTACATCATTATATTAGTGTTAGAATTTATTTATATGCCATATAATATACACTAGGAGATCTATTTATGATATATTCATTGCTCCCGTATTCCTAGTATATCATATTAGGATTAGATATCATGCTGCCACTTTGAGCATCATGAAGGCTATTTGGCTCTGCTTGTATCCAAGAACATCATTCCTTGTTCCGGTCTTCTTCTGTTCTATTTATATATTTTTACTTCTTACTTACATTTTTCCGTTTATTTTTATGGTCCATTGTATTTTATTTTTATGGGGATTTGATACAAGTATCTCCATTTACTTACCATAAAAGTTTTTCATGTTATGGATATTGCCAGATTATGTATATTCCATTTTATTTTTAAGCTGACATTTGTTGTAATTTTTTACATTTTACGTTCTTCTTTCTGGATTTCATACAATCATTTTTAATTCTAATTTCATGATATGTCTGCACATTGTATGTGTTGATATATATTGTTTGCCTATGTATGCGTGTCATACGTATGTGACGTCACCATTTGCCTATAACCGTGTGTGACTTGACTTCCAGTTATTTAGGGCACTCAGAGTATTGCCGTTGTGTCTATCGACACGTAGCCTGGGTTGTAATCCTTCCCATCGCATAACCATCTCCGATCACACGAAGTTTTGGAACATGTTTCACATGTTCCAAACCTCGTTACAGGCCTTCTCCTCTTCCTACCTCCTATGATATACAGTCTCCGAGTGGTCTACGCGTCATTCCGTCACGTGACGATCATGTGACCATCTCTGCGTTGATTGGAGGTTGACAGGCTTGGCTTCTTACCAACCATGCCTACACACGATTGGCCTTACATTAATCACGTGTCCGCAGAATCACCAATGACGCTGACAAACCCGGAAGTCACAGCGTACACCGGTCCGATCATGTGTTTGTCATAATTTTTATAGATTTCTATATAAAGCGCAGTAGATGGCAGGTAAATTTACACCCCAGCAGAAGTCTTAGAGGACGAAACGTGTCGGGTCCGTTTTTTACCATAGCCATCACCTACTGTGCTGCTAGGTTCAAGTGAACCCGATTTTTACCGCCCTAGATTTTATCATTTGTTGGATATAAATTTTTTATAATTTTTATACCAATAAATTCCTGTTTTTTTCAACAAATTTACACTATGTGGAAGCTTCTTCTTTTATTTCCCTGCCATATCATGGGGATTATAGAGGATTGAGTGGAACCCAGCGGATGATCGAGGTTGGTCCATTAGGACGTCCAGGTCCAACCCAGCTTCTCCGGGGATACATCATCCTTTGAGGCTTTTTGCTTCCCCAAGCCAAGCCTACCAGCGTGATTGGAACCAGATAAATCCTACCGTTTAACGGTACAAGCTCTTTAGACTCACCGCCGACGGCCTGAGAGTCCATCTCCTCTGGTAAGGGCATTTTTACTTCTATCTGCCTGAGATTATGTCTGGAGAAGATGTCACCCCATATGCCGAAATGTTTCTAATAGTCCTGTAGAAATATCTATGAAGATTTGGAGTACCTACAGTGTTTTAGTGGCACCTGAATGAGCCTATATTTCACACACGGACATTATAGTCATTATGTCACATTTCTATGTTATGTATTTCACACTTCAATAGATTGGTTTGATGGACCCACAATGTAGTTGAGTTGATCTCAACTACATCCATATTAGTTTGATGTATATGGTGTTATTTACTTTCACTCTATTTGGTGTTTGTAGGCTATTTTATATATATATATATATATATATATATATATATATATATATATATTCTTTCTATTTTTATTTTTATGTGGTTTTGAGATCAGATTTACCTTGATAGATATACTTGAGTGTAAATATATCACTAGAGGTTACACGTAGTCCAGTTTTCATTATTCTTTCACCAGTATAATATTATTTGTGATTCTCCAATCCCTTTTGGGGCTTATACCCCCTTTTTCTCCTATTTTTTAGTTCATTTTATGGGTTATTGTCACTTACAGTGATTTTATAATCATTAGTATTGTTTTCCAGCACACCTTATGAGCGCCACACTTTGCCGTTTCATATATAGATTTGGCCATTCCTGCTGCTAAATTCTGACACACATATCCCACAATCCCTTGGTTTAGCTCTGGTGCAGGTGAGAGCTAAATAGTAATTAGATCTGACACAAACAAAACAAGCAATTAACAGAGGGGTTACAACATTTGTGAAGCAACACAGAGGAAATGGCATAGTTAGGCAAAAAGTATAGATTGGTTGTTGTGTAACCCAGAACAAGAAGAAGTTGTCCTGTCCCATTAGCGAATAGGGACAAGCTAGGTGAATTAATACATGGACATCAATCATCTATGGCACTACAAACTGTAACCTCAACATGTGAGTCCATCATTACAAGGTAAGGCAAACAAATAAAACAGGGAGTATAACTATACTAATACATAGATAAAACAACAAAAATATTTCATGGTGTAAAATGCCTATAATTAATTGATATCTAGCAAGAACAGTATAATTGTGTCTGTTCTCAGCAATTTTCCATGTGTTACAACCTCCAGCACAATTTCCCATTGGATCTATTCAGGTATATTTGTTTGTAAGACCTCAGCTGCCCTACAAACCTCATATATTGTTTTCTCTGCCGTCTGCTTTAATCACACCAATCTTGCCTGCCTTTTTTATATGTACAGCATGGGAATCATTAAAAATTACAGAGCGTTATTAAATGCATTTAAGAAGAAGCCTTCCAAACCCAACAGATGGAGAAATGTTTTACATGCTGTTTTCACAGGGAAAGTATCGCATTTTTTCTAGAAAAATACAACACGTGTGGTGCCAAAATATGACAATCTTATTAGGAATACATCACAGCGAGGGTCTCTACACAACAGATATTTCTCACTCATTTGTAATCTTTAGGTTTTTATTGCAAAATGTGTGCCATAGGGCAATGCTCTATACAGAACACTGTCTCAGAGCAACTTTTATAATAAAGAAGATTAAAGTGATTGTAAAGCTTATTTTTTTAACCCCTTCCCGCTGAGCGTACGCAGATGTGCGGCCTTGGCTTTCCGGTGTTATACCGGGATGATGCCCGCAGCTGCAGGCATCATCCCGGTACTGTTTTTTAGAGTGGGCGATCGGCTATCCTGGTATAACAACCGATGCGCATACCAGAGGAGCGGGAGGGGATGTCTCCCCCTCCCGCCGCCTCCCGCCGCCCTTACCGAGCCTCCCGTTCCATCCGAGGCCCGGTGACCAATCGGTTGCCTCCGGCGGCAGCGGGCGGGCTGGATCCTAATCGTAAACACGGAAGCAACGTCATGACGTCACTTCCCGTTTACTCGGCTGCCAATGGCGCTGGTTTTAAAAAAAATACACAGTATTCAGAATCGCCGTTTTTTGAATACTTTGAAGTGCAAAGGAGGGATCGGGGGTCTTTTAGACCCCCGATCCCTCCATAAAGAGTACCTGTCACCACCTATTACTGTCACAAGGGATGTTTACATTCCTTGTGACAGCAATAAAAGTCATCAATTTTTTTTTTTTTAACACAATTTATAAATATAAAAATAAATAAAATAAATAAGAAAAAAATTTTTTTAAAGCGCCCCCATCCCTGCGAGCTCGTGTAGTAAAGAAAACGCATGCTGAAGTTACGCCCGCATATGTAAACGGTGTTCAAATCACAGATGTAAGGTATTGCCGCGATTGTCAGAGTGAGAGCAATAATTCTAGCACTAGACCTCCTCTGTAACTCTAACCTGGTAACCGTAAAAAAAATTAAAGCGTCGCCTATGGAAATTCTTAGGTACCGTAGTTTGTCGCCTTCCACGAGTGCGTGTAATTATAAAGTGTGACATGTTTGGTATCGATTTACTCGGCATAACATCATCTTTCACATTATACAAAAAAATTATGGTAACTTTACTGTTTGGTTTTTTTTAAATTCATGAAAGTGTCCCTTTTCCCAAAAATTTGCGTTTAAAACACCGCTGCACAAATACCGTGTGACATAAAATATTGCAACAATAGCCATTTTATTCTCTAGATTCTCTGCTAAAAAAAATATATAAATATATAATGTTTGGGGGTTCTAAATAATTTTCTAGCGAAAAATACGGATTTTAACTTGTAAACACCAAATTTCAAAAATAGGCTTACTCGTGAAAGGGTTAACTTAAAATAATAAACGTGTTATTCATGTATTCCACAGAGCAGCCCGAACCTCCTTTTCTGGAGTCCCCTGCAGGTGCTTTGGGCTCCTCTTCTTTTTGGTGCACCACCATAGGCAGCCACTTTCTATGTGTACGCACCTGCGGGCTCGCTTCCAAACCAGGCTGTGTGTGTCTATTGATTCACACAGTGCGGCTCGGCCTCGCCCCTGATCTCTGCTCACAAGATTTAATTGACAGCAGCAGGAAGCAATGGCTGCTGCAGACGGGCATAGTGCTCGATCAAGATCCGGCTTGGGTTAGTATACAAGGAGGGGGCTATACAGCAACAGGGACACTTGTACCTTAACTGATGGGCACAGATTGGCCTCACTGATGGGCACAGACTGATGTCACTGATGATCACAGACTGGTGGGCACAGAGTGGCATCACTAATGGGCACTGCTAATCTGGGCGCCGTCATATGACATCATCCCAGAACGAGAGCCACACCGCTTCGTTGTCATTTGACAGTAGGCGGGTGGCAAATAGTTAATGGAGTTTTTCATTTTTGATGTTTCACTTTAAACATTATTACTATCATCAGCCAGATGAAATTTTTTTTTGCTTTGGTATATGTTACCCATGCCAGTGCCTAGCCCCACCCATGCCATTTGATTGACAATCCCCTGCCTATTAGCCTTCCTCAAGACATGGTACCATATCTAGCGACTGATGGCAATAATGTGCCATGAGAAACTCATAATAAAATCCCTGCTTGGGCTCAACCAACTCCAAGAAGGGGTGTAAAGCGGATATAAAGAAGAAAAGGGAAAAACACAGCCCACTGTGCAAGTAAAGTCAAAATTTATTGTATGAAAATCACACAAATGGAGTACCCAATAGTGTTAGAAATCAATCATTCACAACGTGTCAATCATACTGTGGTAAAAAACTCAATGTCCACCATTCTTGCCCCCATCCGGTGGCAATAATATATATGGCAAGGAATATGAATGCACAATATCTTCAATCCTGAGCCAAAATATAGAAATTGCATGCATATGGATAAAGCGTAGTGCTCGTTCGGCTCCTTACAGGGGATGGATCCTGGGGGGATCAAACCTGGATCCTGGGAAAAGGCACACTATGGTGAGTATTAGTTCCTTGGTGTATCCAAAAAGGAAGATGCTGAGGTATGAAGGGGATAGGGACAGCACGCTAGGTAAACAGTGGTCTAGGAGGTATGTGGATATGAAAGGTGTAAACACAACATGTGTGTGGCATGGAACGCCAAAGATTGAATACAAAACAATGTCCTGTAACCTCCCTCTCACTGTTGCAAACCTTGGTTTGATGGCCAAAGCGTGCATGCAAGTTGACAGTCCTGGTCAAAGAAAGACCATGCATGGATCAAAGCATAAAGTCCAGAACTGAAAGAAAGTAAATGGATACTTATCATGTAGTGATGAAAGGACAAATCTTCAGTGCCAGTGATATCGCCAATTTCCAATAAGGTCCGCCAAGCATAAACAAATGTTCATATCCTCCAGTCACAGTGGCAGTGACCGGCGAAACTGGTTAGGCTCCATCTCCTTGTCCAGCCTGCCTCTGTGACTGGAGGATGCATCCTCCAACTGAGTCTCCAGGCTCTTCTATTGGCACCGGCCTTATTGTGCAGTCCTCTCCTGAAAAGTCCTCCCCTGGATTCTCTAGTCGCTGGGCTTTTTCCCGCAAGCAAGACAGCACAGGCCCATCCCTGGATCGGTAGGCCCCAAGACTTTTGGGCCTACCTTCAGTAGCGACGCTTCAGGCCAGCCGGCCCCGAGGCAAACACACCTTAGGCCAGGAGGGCCATCAGGACGGAACTCTCTCCTGTCACAGGGTCTTTCCCTTAAGTACCCTCTCCCAGAATGCACAGCAGGCAGACCACACCCACTGACTGTTTCTGGGCAAATAGGCACTCAATACACCCAGCCTGTTGCGATTTCCAACCTTGGTCGAAATAATAGGGTGCCATCCCTAGGCCAAGGGGAAAACCACACAACCAGCCAAGCTGAAACAAAACCAGAATTTACAATAATTGCAGTCTGAGCTAAACTACAGATTCAGACAACTAATTTTTTACTTATAGCGTCTGTATTAAAAATGCCAGCGCTACAAGTGTATAGGGGTAAATTTACACATGTGTTTATAGCTAGCATTAGCAGGGATTTGCACCTTGAGGGATCCTTATGCTACTTTTCAATAATGAGCCATGGCTGTTTAGTGGCTCCATCACTTGGCTTTTGGAGGAAAACCTTGTTTAATTTGCACAGGAAATTACTTTTTAGGCTGCAATCACATCATTTCATGTATGGCTGGGTTTTAATTGATTGATTTAAAGTCATCTCATGTATCGTAGTTATACTCTATGAGTCATGTTCAAGCGAACTATTGTGTTTTCCATGACACTGCATAAAGCTTAAGTTGTAGAGGCAAACAGCCTTGATTTTTGTACAGGAACAAATAAAGAGGGTGTTTAAAGAGTTAGATCAGCAATCTTCTACTGTGAGAATGAAACTAGCAGGGATGTATTCAAAGAAAAAGAAAAGAGGCCGACAATTGGAGCTCATCATTTACCCACCACTTCTCGGATCACACTTGGCATCGGGTTCACTGCCAGTAGGTGCAGTGACTCATGCTGCAGATGTTGTTTCTCTGAAGCTCTCAAGGGGCTTTTAAACTATAATACTTCCATTACATTCTATAGGGGATCTCTGCCTCATGTACAAGTGGGCAGACTGCTTTTAAGCAGATAAATATAGGTTCGGCTAAATCACAGAGACCGGCTTTTAAGAGGGAAAAGAGGGACCCCTTTGTGGCAACATTTTATCCTTTATCATATCAGATTGGAAAAAGAACATACATTTTTCACTGCAACCACAGATGATGTCTTCATACATTTGCAGAGAACTATAGCACCCTTTGTCAAAAGGGTTAACAAAATAAAAGGACTTTTGACTTACCTGCAAATTCCATATCTGGAAGTACAGTATAGGACACACACAGGCAAAATATTTATACACTATGGATCATAAGCATGTACCTTCAGGTGATTGGGCACTGGCAAACCTTTAGAGGAGATGCCCTCTGGGCGCCTCTCCTGTAACTCTACCCCACCCTGTTAAGCCTCAGTTCGGTAGCAAGCAATGGAGAGTAAACCAATGATTGGAAGGGAGGAAGGCCCATGTCCTGTATTGTATTCCAAGACATGAAATGTACAGGTCAGTCAAAATTTCTCTTATTTTAATCTAATGCCGCGTACACTCGAGCGGACTTTTCGACCGGACTGGTCCGACGGTCGATCCAACGGACTTTCGGCGGACTTCCGACTGACTTTCCTAACGAACGGATTTGCCTACACACGATCACACCAAAGTCCGACGGATTCGTACGTGATGACGTACGACTGGACTAAAATAAGGAAGTTGATAGCCAGTAGCCAATAGCTGCCCTAGCGTCGGTTTTAGTCCGTTGGACTAGCATACAGACGAGCGGATTTTTCGGGAAAGATTTGAAACATGTTTTATTTCTAGTTCCGTCTGACTTTTGGGGAAAAAAAGTCAGCTGGAGCCCACACACGATCAAATTGTCCAATGGAGTCCGGTCCGCCGGACCAAGTCTGCCGGAAAGTCTGCTCGTGTGTACGCGGCATTACAGTACAGAACACAGGCAGAATATTCATACACCATAGGATGTTCTAAGGCAATGAATAGGAAGGATGGGCAACAATGAGGAAAACAGAACTGCGCCAACAGGCCCAACAACAAGGGTCAGACCCAACCTCAGAAAGCTGCTGTGTGAACCCTTCCAGCTAAAGGCTGCAGCGGCAGAAGACTGCACATCCACCTGGTAAAACTTTGAAAAAGTATGAAGAGAAGACTAGGTTGTGGCCTTACACAATTTAGCTACAGAGGCTTGGTGCCAAATAATCCATAAAACTCCCACTGATCTGGTGGAATGGGCATGTAAACATGCATGAGGAAAATGTAAGCTCTTGAATCAGGGCATAAGAACGGGAGGACAATGTTCTCTATGGGGTGGAATGCTGAAACCACTTTCAGAAGAAAGGATGGCCTTGGGCATAAGTCAACCTTGAAATTGTGAAGTATAATAAACGATCTTGTGGTGCCTGCACATTTTCCTATGTATCTTGGTGTACCTACTCCTCTTATCCCAGCTACCACTTTTATTTTTTATTATTATTATTATTAGACAGGATACTTACAGTATCTCACAAAAGTGAGTACACCCCTCACATTTTTTAAAAAATATTGTATTATATCTTTTCATGTGACAACACTGAAGAAATGACACTTTGCTACAATGTAAAGTAGTGAGTGTACAGCTTGTATAACAGTGTAAATTTGCTGTCCCCTCAAAATAACTCAACACACAGCCATTAATGTCTAAACCGCAGACAACAAAAGTGAGTACACCCCTAAGTGAAAATGTCCGAATTGTGCCCAAAGTGTCAATATTTTGTGTGGCCACTATTATTTTCCAGCACTGCCTTAACCCTCTTGGGCATGGAGTTCACCAGAGCTTCACAGGTCACCACTGGAGTCCTCTTCCACTCCTCCATGATGACATCACAGAGCTGGTGGATGTTAGAGACCTTGCGCTCCTCCACCTTCCATTTAAGGATGCCCTACAGATGCTCAATAGGGTTTAGGTCTGGAGACATGCTTGGTCAGTCCATCACCTCTACCCTCAGCTTCTTTAGCAAGGCTCAGGAGAAGTCCTGGAGGCGAGTATGGGAGGAAATGAAGAGGGAGCTAGAGAGCAGGAGGACTTGTGGGGAGCGAAGAGGACGATATGGTTGGTATTTTGAGAGTAGGTTAGTGATGTAGCTGGGGGCCAAGTTGTGGATGGCTTTGTAAGTTAATGTTAGTATTTTGAATTTAATTAGTTGGGTAAGTGGCAGCCAATGGAGGGATTGGCATAAAGGGGGAGCAGACGCTGAGTGGCTTGTAAGGTAGATGAGCCTGGCAGCAGCATTCATGGTGGACTTTATATGCTCCCCGATTAAGTACTATAACTAAAATGAAAAAAAAAAGAAAGCATCGCTAACTACATGTGCTAAATAAACAAAAAATGCTAATTACCATTTGTGCAAACTATTTGTATATACATCATGAGCAAACATAACGTGATCCTAACTTTTAAAGTGCCATAGTGTTATAATTAACCGCTTGCCTACCGCCGCACACACATATACGTCGTCAGAATGGCATAGGCAGGCAAACGGGCATACAGGCACGTCCCTTTAAATTTTCCACCTATCGGGGCGGGTCCCATAAACTCGATGTTTGCCGGCGGCCCACGATTGCGGTGTGGAGAGGTAGAACAGGGAGATGCCTATGTAAACAAGGCATTTCCCCGTTCTGCCTTGTGACATGACAGAGATCCACTGCTCCCTGTCATCGGGAGCAGTGATCGCTGTCATGTCCTAGGTAACACCCCCCCCACAGTTACAATCACTCCCTAGGACACACTTAACCCCTTGATCGCCCCCTAGTGTTTAACGCCTTCCCTGTCAGTGTCATTTACACAGTAATCAGTGCATTTTTATAGCACTGATCGCTGTATAAATGACAATGGTCCCAAAATAGTGTCAAAAGTGTCCGATATGTCCGCCATAATGTCACAGTCACAATGAAAATCGCAGATCGCCGCCATTACTAATAAAATAATTAATAATAAAAATGCCATAAAACTATCCCCTATTTTGGAGACGCTATAACTTTTGTGCAAACCAATCAATATACGCTTATTGCTATTTTTTTTAACCAAAAATATGTAGAAGAATACATATCGGCCTAAACTGAGGAAAAAAATAGTTTTTTTTATATATTTTTGGGGGATATTTTTTATAGCAAGAAGTAAAAAATATTGTTTTTTTTTTTCAAAATTGACGCTCTTTTGTTGTTTATAGCGCAAAAAAATAAAAACCGCAGAGGTGATCAAATACCACCAAAAGAAAGCTCTATTTGTGGGGGGAAAAAAACGTCAATTTTGTTTGGGTACAACGTCGCACGACCACGCAATTTTCAGCTAAAGCGACGCAGTGCCGATTCTCAAAAAATGCTCTGGTCAGGAAGGGGGTAAAATCTTCCGGGGCTGAAGCGGTTAAATACCACACATCAAATAACAGTAGTCTAAAAAAAAAATGTAATCAGAAACTTGATGAAGTACTTCAAGATTTTATTTGCGATTAAAGCAGAACGAAACCCATTGAAGTAATGGCTTCCCAAAATAGTTTAATTTAAGGCGTGCCTCAAATGATAACTGTCCCAGTTGCTTGCACTCTCAAACAAACTGTCAAGCCATCAAATGGCTGGTGTCATAACTGATCACATGTTCAGCACCATGGCAACTGTAGATCAAACAAAGGCTAAAATGGCAGCTTCCTTGGCTGTAAAGATCAAGAGGGTTTATTTCCACTAGGCCTAAACTAATGAAGAAGTTAGATGTTTTCCATTTTTTTACTGTATATGTTTTATAGCAGAAAGTAAGAAATATTGTTGTTTTTTTTTAAATTGTCGGTCTTTTTTCGTTTATGGTGCAAAAAAATAAAAACTGCAGAGGTGATCAAACGCCACCAAAAGAAAGCTCTATTTGTGGGGAAAAAGGACATAATTTTATTTGGGTACAGCATTGCATGACCGCGCAATTGTCAGTTAAAGTAACGTAGTGATGTATTGCAAAAAATGGCCTGGTCATTAAGGGGGTAAACCTTCCAGAGGGCAGGAAAAATAGGGATAGCCTCTATGGTCAATGTTAATAATAAAGAATATATAAAGATTTGTACCATCATCCAGAGACTTAGAGATAAAGGGATCGGGAGCTTGGTCCCCAACCAGGCCTCCCCAAAGGAGTAGGGCAATTGGACTATCTCTGTACAGTAAAAAAGTGGGTAAGTTCAAGTATGTAAGCATATGCATACAATAATACAAAAGTTTATTAATACAGAATTAATAATGCATAACAAATAATCAGTTACAGGTTAAAAGCATGGTAACAATCCCAAGCAGGGAAGATCACAGTGGGATAGTTGACCACGGATAATATCTCAACTAGTTTCGCTAATGCTGCTTCATCAGGAGACCATCTGTAATTTGATTGACAAATGATGGTCAATTATATTGTCATTGATCATTTGTCAATCAAATTACAGATACCCTCCTGTTATGCGTTATTAATTCTGTATTAATAAACTTTTGTATTATTTTATACATCTGCTTACATACTTGAACTTACCCCCTTTTTTTATTGTACCGAAACAGTCCAATTGCCCTACTCCTTTGGGGAGGCCTGGTTGGGGACCAAGCTCCCGATCCCTTTATCTTCCAGAGGGCAGGTGGTTAACAATCAATTCTGGAATGAATGCAGTTTCCTGAATGAAAACCCCATTTACTGTCGACTATACATGATTCATTTTTTTTTTGTTCAACTAGCGGGTTGAACAAAAAAAAGGAAAGAAAGCTGATTACCCCATCCACACATTCAATGTGGATAGGGGAATCCTTCCTGCTGAGCTAATGTATTCTGACAGCAGGGAAACTTCCCCGCCGTCAGAACACACTGATCAGTGTTGCCAGCTATAGCTGAATGTTCGGCAAAAACCCAACAGGCTGATCAACTTTTGTACAACCTCCCTGCCTATACGTAAAGCAGTCCCTGCTGCTCTGGCCGAATTTCAATCCATGTATGCACAGCTTTAAAATTGTATTCATTCATAAGAAATTTCCAACCTTCTCCTTCGAACCTTTTTTTTCATTATGGTCGAAAATTATCCTTGATTTGATCCCACTAGAAAAATGCCGGTAAGGGACCAAAGCAGTATTTACATCAACTTATACATCAACTCTTATGCCGCGTACACACGAGCGGAATGTCCGACAGAAAAAGTCAGACGGAAGCTTTTCATCGTATATATTCCGATCGTGTGGGGGCCTCATCGGACTTTTTATTTTTTTTCGAAAAATCTGACAGACCTAGAAATGGAACATGTTCTAAATATTTCCGACGGACCCAATTCCTATCGGAAAAAACGATCGTCTGTATGCTGGTCCGACGGACCAAAAAAGACGAAGCAAGTACAAGACGGAAGCTATTGGCTACTGGCTATTGAACTTCCTTTTTCTAGTCCCGTAGTAAGTGTTGTATGTCACTGTGTTCTGGATGGTCGGACTTTGGGTTGACCGTGTGTAGGCAAGACCGCTTGAATGGAATTCCGTCGGAGAAACCGTCGAAGTTTATTACGACGGCTAAACCGGTCGTATGTACGCGGCATTAGGGACCAAAACAATATTTACATCAACTTATACGTCAACTCTTATACATCTTATTAGGATGTCAGTGCAGGGATGGGGTTGGATAAGGTTGCCCACTATTTACTTTTGAGCCATCTTTCCACAGACCACACTCCCTGGTTCTGATCTTTGTTCAGTAGCCTGACCCTTGTTTGCACGGTTTCACCTAAAAAGCCCCCTAATTTATCATCGTAGCACCAGATGCCATATGGATACACCATGGCACTGTGCTCCTACATTACTTGCGAGATAAAAGACATCTTTCATACACAGCGTTCCCCAAACTGTTCTGCTGTAATAAGCACTTTCTTTATTGATACATGAAAATATTAATGCACACGCTCCCTATTTATAGTCATTAATTAAGCCTTTTGTGTTCATCTTCTAATGTTACTAAAACAGCTTCATTACTGGTGATAAGTTTTATCTTGTCTCATTTGGTGTCGTAAGCCTGCAAATGAAAAATTGTACAATCAAGTGTTGAAAAAAAAAATACATAAAATTAAATAAAACTTGACCTAAAAATGCTTTCTGAAACATTAAAGTTAATTCAGTAGGTATGGGAAATTTGTATGCTCTTAGACTGCCAAAGGGCCACAAGTCCCAGGGTGTCCTGCCAAGTGTGGGATTGGGGGTTTCTTAACCAGGGTTTTGTGGAACCTTATGCCGCGTACACACGATCGGAATTTCGGCCCGCAAAAGACCGATGAGAGTTTTTCGTCGGAAAATGCGACCGTGTGTATGCTCCATCGGTCTTTTGCTGGCTGGCATTCCAGCCAGCAAAAGATTGAGAGCATGCTCTCAATTTTTTGGTCTGGAAAAGTTCCTACCTGAAAAATGCGATGGTCTGTGGCAATTCCGAAGTGCAAAATCCGACACATGCTCGGAAGCATTGGACTTCATTTTCTCGGCTCGTCGTAGTGTTGTACGTCATCGCGTTCTTGACGGTCGTAATTTCAGCGAACTTTTGCGTGACCGTGTGTATGCAAGGCAAACTTGAGCGGAATCCCATCGGAAAAGCCGTCATATCTTTTTCAGACGAGAAGTCCGATCGTGTGTACACGGCATTAGAGTTCCTCCAGAGGTTGCTAGGGGTTTCTTGAGCAATGACCAATTTTTGCCTTTTGGATAAGTTCCCCCTGAAACTATTGATCTTTTTAGCTATCTGAAAGGGGATCATTCTTCCCAAGGACCACAAGTCCACCATCAAAACTAATGTATAATGAGTTGTAGATAAAGTAATTTTTAGCAGGGGTTCCCTGAGACCAGAACATTATTTCAAGGGTTCCTCCATGTTAAAAAGGTTGAGAAAGTCTGTATTGAATGCTTCATTAGGCACTTAATTAGACTGAGCTGCCTGGAGTCTTTTTTTGTCTTTTTTCATGCAAGTGCTAGGCACGTGTGTTCTGTAGCCTCACAGCTGAATACCTGTAGTGTGAAATCATCTCGGGCATTGTGCTTCTGACTGCTAGTCTCATGAGGTTTGGCGTGAGATTTGGTGATATCACTACTGTTAAGGCTACTTTCACACTGAGGTGCTTTTCAGGCGCTAAAGTGCTAAAAATAGTGCCTGCAAAGCGCCCTGAAAGAGCCACTCAATTCACTCCAATGTGAAAGCCCCGAGGGCTTTCACACTGGAGCGGTGCGCTTGTAGGACGGTCAAAAAAGTCCTGCAAGCCGCATCTTTTCACCGCTCCTAAAGCATCCCATCCCATTGAAAACAATGGGGCAGCGCTGCAAACCCGCCCGCAAAGTGCCGCTGTAGCAAGTACGAGACGGAAGCTATTGGCTACTGGCTATTGAACTTCCATTTTCTAGTCCCATCGTACATGTTGTATGTCACTGCGTTCTTCGGCGTAATTACGTTGGAACTCCGTCGGAAAAACCTTCAGAGTTTATGCCGACGGAAAAACTGGCGTGTGTACACGGCATAAGTGTTCTCTTTGCTGGATAGGAAGCTGTACCTGAGGACTCACAATGAAAGGCTCTATCTACTTTCCCCTAATTCATTCAGTGATGCTTTATCCACCTCTCCTGAGGCTTCATGATCAATAACCCACCAGTCATCAGCTCACCAGCAATCGGGGCCAGCTTTGTCATAGGAAAGCAAAGTTCCACCTCTCTACCAAGATCTTCACACAGAGATCCAGTGAAGAGCGAAGCATGGCAAGTCAGTAATCAGCGGCAGGAAGCCTACAGGCAATACTGTTAACTACTCCTTTGCCCTCTGCTTGTCTTTTTTTGGGAAAAACTTTCACAGTACTAAAAAATAGTTAAGATAAACTGGGTACAAAACCATAGGGTGAAATAATGCAGACCTACAAATATAAACAAATGCCCTATAATTCCTTGTATTTTCAGCTATAAGAGGCATCCTATGTGCAAATGCTGACGATCTTCAGAACCCCAAACGTTTCTTGATCCTGTGGGACATAAGCACTTATTCCAGCATTTGGCACTGGGTCTCTCACTCACTTCTCATCCCAGCATCTGGGACTGGGTCTATGCTGGCACTGTTGGATAAGATGAGTTCCTGCCTAATGAGGCCCTGCATAGTTCCAGCATTGATGCCAAACAGAGCAAGAGGCACCAGAACAGGACATTAAGTGTCTCCTTAGTAAGTAATCCCTTAAACCATGTGACATATTCTTCCTCCCACTGATAGCAATAAGGCATGTTCTATCTCCCACACACATCAACGTTGTGGCCATCTGGTGACCCTGACCACCGGCACTGGGGCATTCTTTCATCCTACTGATATTCTTTTTACGTTGACTTTTACAAAATGTCAACTTGTAAGGTTATACACAGTGAAAAAAATTTATACTACACTACTGTAGTAGTATAAATATAAACTACTAATGAATATTTGCTATTGAAACACTGATCCTCAATCCAGCCAATCAGAGAAAGGTCATGATGACCCGTGGAGAGCAGCAGAATGGGAGGCCGCCGCCACCGAGCAGGGGAAACCGCGGGTGATGGGGTAAGTGTGCGATGACCCATTTTCCGATTGGCCAAAAAGAGAAGAGTCCCAATTGGCCGCCGAGGAGGAGGGTGGAAACGGAAGCCGCCGTGATGTCCGTGGAAAGCAGTGGAAGGGAAAGCCGCCGCCGAGCAAGGGAAGCCACCGGTGAAGTCCAGGAGAAACATTGCTCACCATAGATGAGGTAAGTGGCGGCCGGTGGTAATTTTTTTGGGGGGGAGGAGGCAAACAGTAGCCCCCCCCCAGACCCACCGACCTGGGGGGGGGGCTACTCTTTGCCTCCCCCCCCAAAAAAAATTACCACCGGCAGCCACTGCTCCACAGTCTCCTTGGCTTGTGCTGTAATGTAACAAAAATGGAGGTCCAGATACAACTATTTTTTTCTGATAAAAATCAGGGGCCAACACATTTTGGAAGTCCAAAAGCACCCCCTTTTATCGCTTTTCAGAGGTCCTTGCTGTTTGTAAACAAGCCCTAAGATGATGGACATGTATGCATTGATGTAGATATTTAGCTCTTTGCCTGGTGTTCCAATTTAGATCTATAGCATCCTCTTTCGGTGTTTCCATGGTAACATACAAACAGGATGGAGGCACACAGGACCCGCGTACATATTTACCGTGACACTTCTACGCAGTAAAACCTTTATCACGACGGCTTTCAAATGTGTTTTGTTTACAGTCTGGACATTTCTTTCCTTGAAAATGAAGTTTGCTGTTTCCTTTAACAAAGCCCGCGCCATGACCTCAACTAATTTACCATAACACAGTTTGTTCCTGCCCTGAAGAGAAAGTACACTGGTAAATGTGTAATCCAGATGCAGATCACAGCAATCAACCAAGGCAATTACATTTATTGTCGCCTGATTCACGATTCTGGTATCTAATGCTTCTAATGTGCAATCAGGGCACTAATTAGCAAGAGAGCTCTCGTTTTCATTGCCAAACTAATACAACACTGGAAAACAATGAGAGAGGAAAAAAATTAGCAAATCATTTTAAAACATGCATTGGGAATTTTTTTCTATTTCCTATATAGGCACGCAGCATAGGCAGACAGTGCAGGAAAAAAAATCGAATGGTTTCACAATCACATATTTGCATGAACGCAGTATACACGATATTGCGCCTGTACTGTAGGAGAAAGTCTTATGCTGCAGAGAAGAGCATGCACTGATCTGGTCTACCAGTTAAAGCGGTAGTAATCCGGAACTTTCAGTGACCTGAAAGTTAAAGGGAGTGGCGGCTGGTGCTCAAAATTTTTTTTGGGGGGGGGGGCAAACAAATTGAAAAATTCTGAAAAAAACCCCATCAATTGCAGCCTCACTGTGCCCATCAATTGCCGCCACTGTGCCATCAAACGCAGCCACTGTGCCCTTCAATTGCCGCGACTGTGCCATCAAACGCAGCCACTGTGCCCATCAATTGCCGCCACTGTGCCATCAAACGCAGCCACTGTGCCCATCAATTGCCGCCACTGTGTCATCAAACACAGCCACTGTGCCCATCAATTGCCGCCACTGTGCCATCAAATGCCGCCACTGTGCACCATAAAATGCCGCCACTGTGCACCATCAAACGCAGCCACTGTGACATATCAAATGCAGCCACTGTGCCCCATAAAATGCAGCCACTGTGCCCCATCAATTGCCACCACTGAGCCCATCAATTGCCGTCACTGAGCCCATCAATTGCCACCACTGAGCCCATCAATTGCCGCCACTGAGCCCATCAATTGCTCCCACTGTGCCCCATCAAACGCAGCCAGTGTGCCATATCAAATGCTGCCAGTGTGCCCCCCTGCCGGCCCACCGTCTGCACTTACCTGTCTCGGTGGGACAGCTCCTCGATGTCTTCTCCCGTCCTCTCTTCCCGTCCCCTGCTATGATTGGACGCCTGGCGTCCAATCACAGCGCCTGTCGTTTCAGCCAATCAGGTGACGAGTAACAGATCTGAGCACCTGATTGGCGGAGAGGCGGTTTAGTGTTAGGAAAGCAAATATTCATTCGCTTTTCTAACACAGCTGAGTGACCTGCGAGCGCCCAGCATGGCTATTAGCCTGTGGCTCTAATCAGGTGCTTTAAAAACACCCCCCGCCGCTGTAATTCAGGTGCCTTGCGCCCCCAAAAAGGGTCCGGGAGCCTGTATAGGGGGTGGCAGCGGCAGCCATAGATAGATTCTTGCAATGCATGAATCTATCTATTGGTGCTAGAGGGGGTGGCAGGAGAGAGGGCGCGGTGCATGTGCGGGAGAGCCACCGTTTATGGCACAGGACTCTGAAGGAACGGCCAGGGGGGCCATTCCTTCAGAGCGCATGCGCCGGTGACATCCTCAGCTGCATATACAGTAAATATCTCCTGAACGGCGCACGTGTAGGAGATATTTACAGTACCCATACTGTACACGTCAGAGATGGGAGTTTACTCCCACTTTAAATGTTTAACCACCTCAGTACAGGGCACTTTCACCCCCCTTCCTGCCCAGGCCATTTTTCAGCTTTCAGCACTGTCGCGCTTTGAATGACAATTGCGCAGTCATGCAACGCTGTACCCAAATTAATTTTTAATCATTTTCTTCACACAAACAGAGCTTTCTTTTGGTGGTATTTAATCACTTTTTTCATAAAAAAAATAAAATAAAAAAGAACGAAAATTTGGAAAAAATAAAAAAGTTAGTGCCTGTTAGCAATAGATTTCCAGCCACACTATCACAGTCCCATTATAGGTTGCTGATCACCGCCATTATAGTATAGAATTTATATCTGCGTACATTCCTGTATATATACCATAGTTTGTAGATGCTATAACTTTCACACAAATTAATATACACTTATTGGGATTTATGTATTTTTTTTAACCAAAGCCAAGTAGCAGAATACATTTTGGCCTAAACTTATGAGGAAATATGATTTTTTTTTTTTTTTTATTGGCTATGTTTTATAACAGAAAGAAGAAAATATCGTTTTTTACAAAAAAAATGTCTTTTTTTGTTTATATAATACAATTTAAAAAAAAAAAACAGTGGTGGTCAAATACCACCAAAAGAAAGTTCTATTTGTGTAAAAAAAATTATATGAATTTCATTTGTGGGCACCGGTTCCCGAAAGGATATCGGGGAACTGGAGAAAGTGCAGAGAAGGGCAACCAAACTGATAAGAGGCATGGAGGAGCTCAGCTATGAGGAAAGATTAGAGGAACTGAATTTATTCTCTCTTGAGAAGAGGAGTTTAAGGGGGGATATGATCAACATGTACAAATATATATATAATATATATAGTGAACTTGGTCACAGAGGACAAGGGGGCACTCTTTATGTCTGGAGGAAAAGAGATTTCTTTTCCAAATACGGAAAGATTTCTTCACAGTAATGTCCCGTACACACAATTGGACTTTCCGACAACAAAACCGTGGAAGTTTGTTCAAAGGTTGTTGGCTCCAACTTGTCTTGCATACACAACGGTCACACAAATGTTGGCCAACAATTACGAACGTAGTGACATACAAGACGTACTACGTGGTTTTTCAGCTCTTTAGCGCCACCCTTTGGGCTCCTTCTGCAAATTTCGTGTTAGTAGAAGTTTGGTGAGTGTTGATTCGCGCTTTCCTTTTTGCGTTTTTCATTTAGCGCTATTATTATTATTATTATTATTCTTGATATAACTTGAAAAAAAAAGCCTTTGAAAATTCCTTTGCAATAACTCCATCAGTATCACCAGCAAAGCAGCTTCATTATTATCCCATTAAAGAAGAATAGAATTATGCGCTGCATTTGGAGATTTCATAATTTTCCACGGCACTAATGTTAATTCTCCATTACGAACGCTAGTTTACAAGACCGACCGCTTCTGCTTCTGAGCATGCGTGAACATTTGTGCGACGGACTTGTGTACACACGATCGGAAAGTCCGACAACCAAAATTTGTTGGCGGAAAATTTGAGAACCTGCTAGCAAACATTTGTTGGCGGAAAGTCCGCCAACAATTGTTCGATGGAGCGTACACACGGTCGGACTTCCCGCCAACAAGCTCACATCCAACATTTGTTGTCGTAAAATCCGATCGTGTGTACGGGGCATAGGAGATGTGAAAATGTAGAATGGACTCCCTCCAGAGGTGGTTCTGGCCAGCTCAGTAGATTGCTTTAAAAAAGGCCTGGATACTTTCCTGAATGTACAGAATATAACTGGATACGAACATTTATAGGTAAAGTTAATCCAGGGAAAATCCGATTGCTTCTCGGGGGATCAGGAAGGAATTTTTTCCCCTGCTGTAGCAAATTGGATCATGCTATACTGGGGTTTTTCACCTTCCTCTGGATCAGCTGTGGGTGAAGGATTGTGTATATGGGATTGTATTTTTTTTTTCGTTTTTTTCGGTTGAGCTAGATGGACTTGTGTCTTTTTTCAACCTAACTGTGTAACTATGTACAGTGTTGTATGACCGTAAAATTGCCAGTTAAAGTAGCGCAGTGCTAAATAGCAAAAAAAATCTCTGGTCATGAAGGGGGGAAGAACCTTCCGGAGGCCAAGTGGTTAAACTTTAGAGCCAGAAAGGAAGTATGGAAAAATTAAGTCAATTCTGTTCTTGCTGTCTGAAGCCATCCAGATGTCTCCAAGGGCAGTCAGACATACGTGAATGACCCAGATGCCCCCAGGCTGGACAGACATAACAGCTCAGTTTGCCCAAGGGCATGCAGTTATATTAATATCACATCTTATAGCTGAAGACTTTTAAATATAATCATAACATAAGGTCTTCATTTAGGGAAACTGCGAAGGAACTGATGTCAGGTATGTGCTGAGGCTCTGAATGACAAATAAAGCAAAACTGTCAAATAAAAATGAAAAAAATAAACTATAATATAGCACTGAGCTGTACATCTCAGCAAGCAAATAAATTTACCTTTTAGAAAATAATATCAGACTTATACTCCTTACTTGACAGTTTTACACGTACCCAATTCTCTTCAGATCCCAGCATCAGAAGAGTGCCAGACATGAGGAGGTCTCACAGGTAAGCAGAGAAGAGAGATGTTATCAAGAGATCCTGCTCTGATAATATCATTCAGGAGCATTATAAATAAGACACACAGCATAAGGTTACTATAGTCCCTGTTTCCTGTGAACAATTCCTCTTTTCGTGGCGTCTGCTCCTGGGTACTGAGAATCGGTAGTAGGTCACTGGCCGGGAGGAAGTGCAGTGTAAACATTACACAGCGTAGGTTACTTAGCCACTACAAAATGGACATTATGGATTCCTGACCACTACTCTCCATGCATTATTTACCTCCGACTTTTGTATTTTGTACATTACACACTCCTGACCTCTGCACTACTTAAGTTTGAGCCTTGCACTCACTCTACATGTTACATACTCCTGATCCCTGCATTATGTTCAATACTTACACCAGAGCCCTGCACTCTGTGCATTACACAAACCAGACCTCTGCATTCTATGCATAGCACAATCATGACCTTACAGCACTCCTGACCCCTGCACTCTACACTACTTCTTAACCCTGCACTTTGTATGTTATTTACTCCTGACCTCTACTCTCCGCTTGTTCATTACTCCTGAACCCTGGACCTTAGGCACCAGTGGCGGCTCGTCGTTTTTTGTTTGGGGGGGCGGCAAACAACCCCCCCCCCCCCACACAGCACCTAAAAGCCCCCCTGCTCACGTAGGTTACTTAGCCACTACAAAATGGACATTATGGATTCCTGACCACTACTCTCCATGCATTATTTACCTCCGACTTTTGTATTTTGTACATTACACGCTCCTGACCTCTGCATTACTTAAGTTTGAGCCTCGCACTCACTCTACATGTTACATACTCCTGATCCCTGCATTATGTTCAATACTTACACCAAAGCCCTGCACTCTGTGCATTACACATACCAGACCTCTGCATTCTATGCATAGCACAATCATGACCTTACAGCACTCCTGACCCCTGCACTCTACACTACTTCTTAACCCTGCACTTTGTATGTTATTTACTCCTGACCTCTACTCTCCGCTTGTTCATTACTCCTGAACCCTGGACCTTAGGCACCAGTGGCGGCTCGTCGTTTTTTGTTTGGGGGGGCGGCAAACAACCCCCCCCCCCCCACACAGCACCTAAAAGCCCCCCTGCTCACGTAGGTTACTTAGCCACTACAAAATGGACATTATGGATTCCTGACCACTACTCTCCATGCATTATTTACCTCCGACTTTTGTATTTTGTACATTACACGCTCCTGACCTCTGCATTACTTAAGTTTGAGCCTCGCACTCACTCTACATGTTACATACTCCTGATCCCTGCATTATGTTCAATACTTACACCAAAGCCCTGCACTCTGTGCATTACACATACCAGACCTCTGCATTCTATGCATAGCACAATCATGACCTTACAGCACTCCTGACCCCTGCACTCTACACTACTTCTTAACCCTGCACTTTGTATGTTATTTACTCCTGACCTCTACTCTCCGCTTGTTCATTACTCCTGAACCCTGGACCTTAGGCACCAGTGGCGGCTCGTCGTTTTTTGTTTGGGGGGGGGGCGACAAACAACCTCCCCCACACAGCACCTAAAACCCCCGCTGCTCACTGTCTGCTGGTCTGTCCATTTACCCCATCATGCCGGCGGGCATCGGGGAGCGGCGGACATCAAAGATCGGCGGGGGATGGGGCATCAGCGGGTATCAGGCTGCGGCAGCCATTGGGTGGAGGATCAGTGTTGCAACAGCGAGTATTCATTCGCTTTTGTAACACCTGGGTGGGCTCGTAGCGCAATGCTCTGCGCCACGAGCCCACCCTATTTTATAGCATATTAGAGCCTCTGGCTCTAATCAGGTGCTTCAAAAAAACCACCCCCGCTGCTGTAATTCAGGCGCCCGGTGTACTAAAAGGGGCCAGACGCATGAATAGGGGGTGGCTGTGGGGATGGATAGAGCATCGTATCGCTACATCGGTAGGAGGTGGAGGGGGTGGCGGCCGTGGATAGAGGGGGCACCCCTAATGGACGGGTCGTCACTGTTAGGCACTCCTGTTTCTTGCACTCTGTATGCTACTTACTCCTGACCTCTGCACTCTGTATGTTACTTACCCCTGACTTCTACTCTCCATGCATTAATTACTCCTGACTTCTGTACATAAACACACCTGAACTCTGAACTCTGTGCATCACTTTTTCTTGAGCCTTGCATTTTGTATGTTACACACTCCTGACCCCTGTTCTCTGTGCATTACTTTTTCTTGAGCCTTGCACTTTGTATGTTACACACTCCTGACCCCTGATCTCTGTGCATTACTTTTTCTTGAGCCTTGCATTTTGTATGTTACACACTCCTGACCCCTGTTCACTGTGCATTACTTTTTCTTGAGCCTTGCATTTTGTATGTTACACACTCCTGACCCCTGATCTCTGTGCATTACTTTTTCTTGAGCCTTGCACTGCATTACACATTCCAGACCTCTGCACTCTGCGTAACACACTCTTTACCTTACAGTACTAACTGTCCACTAAATGTCCCTCCCACTGTTATGGCAATTTGGTCACATCCACAAAGCAGTGATATACCGCCGACAAGTACTAGTAAACATAACTACTTGCCGCCCCGCTCCAATAATTATATCTAGGCAGGGCAACATATGCAGGCAGATCATATACATACTCCTGTCATGGTGCCTTCTCCGGGTTAGGAGCGCGCAGCATGCCCCCTGTGGCGTGCCACATGGCCCTCTTATGACCGCTGTATCCACCTGACACAGCAGATTACAATTACCGGTAATTGATAACCGGGTTATGATTGGTCATATGATTGGTCATATGATTGGTCATAGTGACCACATGATAAAAATGTAAACAACCTGTCATGACATTTTATTTAATTTAATCATTTTGGGAAAAAAAATTTGACAAAAAACTACAACTTCCAAAAACTTGACATGCTTCTTTCTACCGTGTTTCCCCGAAAATAAGACCTACCCCGAAAATAAGACCTACCCCGAAAATAAGACCTAATTTAAAATGCTTGTAAAATCCTATAATCCACTCTATTACAGTAGTATATAATGTACAATGTGTGTGTTTCTGTAATATAATTGTGGAGAAGAGATCCGGCGGGTCACAGAAGCGCAGTGCGGCGCTATAACGAAGGTATTTGGCACGATTATATTACAGAAAAACAGACATTGTACATTATATACTACTGTAATGGAGTGGATTATAGGATTTTACAAGCATTTTAACTCAGTTCACACTGGGGATTCCTGTCAGGCAGGGAGAGAGAGGGTGAGAGAAGACAGCACATTACATGGTAAGACCTACCCCGAAAATAAGCCCTACTGTGTCTTTTGTTGCCAAAATTAATATAAGACCCGGGTTTATTTTCGGGGAAACAGGGTATATACCTCAGACTGTCTACAAAAAAGAATACCCAATCACATGCAAGGAAATAAAAACAAAAAAAACAACATTATTGATTGCACATGATTGGATGATAAAAGTCAGCAGAGCTTCTGCTTTATTTTCTAAGCTCTGGAACAACTGCTCCTGCAGAGTGCAACTGCACTTTACACAGTCTATTTGCCTTTAGTAAATCAACCCCTCTAACTTTCATACAAACCAATTAAAGCGGGATTCCGCCATTAAAAAAAAAAATTAAAAGTCAGCAGCTACAAACACTGTAGCTGCTGACTTCAAATAAGTACTTACCTGTTCTGGGTGCCCGCGATGTCGGGCGCCCAAGGCCGACCCGTTCCTCGGCTCTTGGGTCCCGGCACCGCCATCCTAGGTAAGGGAAACAGGCAGTGGAGTCATGCGGCTTCACTGCCAGTTTCCTACTCCGCCGCACGAGCGGCGCGACTCTTTGTGAATGGGACGCGATGCGTTGTGGGACACACACAGTTCCCATGACACACCGCGCCCCATTCCCCAGAAGACAACATGGGGAGGAGAAGACTGAACATCACCGCGGTGTAGGAAGAGGCAGATTAGGAAGACTGCCTAGCAACAGCCATTTCACGTAAGTAAAAAAAATTTTTTTTTTCTTTTCCTCCATTTTTTTTAGGTATTTTTTGATGCATTTTTTTTTTTTTTTTTTACAGGGTGGACCTCCACTTTAATATAGACATATTGGGATTTTTTTTCTACCAAAGACATGTAGCAGAATACATTCTGGCCTAACCTTATGAAGACATTGGATTTTGTTGGATATGTTTTATAACAGAAAGTGGAAAATATATATATATTTTTTTTTTCAAAATTGTAAGTCTTTTTTTAATTTATATAATGAAAAATAAAAAACCCAGTGATGATCAAATACCACCAAAAGAAAGCTCTATTTGTGTGAACAAAATTACCGTATTTATCGGCGTATAACACGCGCCGGCGTATAACACGCACCCAAGTTAAGGAGGGAATTTTAAGGAAAAAAACTTTTAGGAGTAAAGTTTAAGGAAGAAAGACTTACATTAAAATGCCCATCAATGCAGCGTTATCGGTGTCCATCTGCAGCCTTGTCAGTGTCAGTGCAGCCTTGCCCCAGTGTCCAGTGCAGCCTTGTCAGTGCAGCTTTGCCCCAGTGCAGCCATGTCAGTGCAGCCATGTCAGTGCAGCCATGTCAGTGCAGCCATGTCAGTGCAGCTTTGCCCCAGTGCAGCCTTGCTCCAGTGCAGCTTTGCCCCAGTGCAGCTTTGCCCCAGTGCAGCCTTGCCCCAGTGCAGCCTTGCCCCAGTGCAGCCTTGCCCCAGTGCAGCTTTGCCTCCATGCAGCCTTGCCCCCCCGTCCAGCCTTGCCCCCGTCCAGCTTTGTGGGATCGCCGCAATCCCTGCCGTCATACACAACCCTGTGTAAATTTAAATATGGCGCCGAGACTGCAGTGTCTCGGCGGAGCGCTGATACACATAGCCGAGAGTCTTCGGTCCCGCCCAGTTCCGCCCTATGGGCGGGACTGTAAGCGGCGCCGAGAAAACCCGAAGACTCTCGGCTATGTGTAGCTCCGCTCCGCCGAGACACTGCAGTCTCGGCGCCGTATTTAAATTTCCACACGGCTGTGTATGTCGGCGGCGATCGCGGCAATTGCCGCGATCGCTCCGATCACATACAATTGGGGGGGGATCGGCCTATAACACGCACCCACGATTTTCCCCTGATTTTCAGGGGAAAAAAGTGCGTGTTATATGCCGATAAATACGGTATATAAATTTAATTTGTGTACAGTGTTGCATGACGCACTTACCAGTTAACCACTTACGGACCGTCCGCCGCAGTTTTACAAAAATAAAAAAATAACAGGTAAAATAAATAAGAAAACATTTTTTTTTTTAAAACGCGCCTAGTCCCACAGAGCTCGCATGCAGAAGCGAACGCATATGTGAATATGAAAACGTTGTTCAAACCACACATGTGAGGTATCGCCGCGATCGGTAGAGCGAGACCAATAATTCTAGCCCTAGACCTCCTCTGTAACTCATAGAAAATAAAAAGAGGTTTATAGGGCGCACAGGACTAACGTGATCCAGAAAATGTCTCTATTAAAAATAGGCAGTCCAAAATGAAAAGAAAGGTGTTGATAAGGATGGTGGGATGGTGGGATGATCTTCAGCAAAAAGGGCTGCAACTTTAAAAGCTTGAAGCAGGCTCTATAATGACACAAAGAAACAACAAAGGCGCCTCTAAGTGCAGAAGATTAACAATTTTAATGCCCCAAAAAGGGTTAAAAACACTTACAGAATGGAAGTAGTAATCAGGCACATCATAATTTGAGCTGCATTGGAGGGGGTAGCGGTCAGAGGGAGCCTTCAGATGGGATGGATGTGATCACTGAACGCAGCGGTGTAGGATACAGGAAGCCGCTGTGAGGCCGGTGTCATCAGCTGGAAAGACGGCGAACCCGGAAGTGATGTCATCCACTGGGCGGCTCGATAACCAGCCTGAACCGCAAACAAACAGCCTGGGCGAGGATGTGATGTCATCAAAAAGGGACGCGTTTCGGAACCATCAATCGTTCCTTTTTCAACCTATGGCCATTATATGCACAAAACGAACTCATCACAATTAAATAAATGTTTCTCTGCTGCCCCCGCCCTCCGGCCAATCCACTGCTAGTGGGTGTGTATATATTCCTCTCAGTCATCAGTATGGCCATAGGTTGAAAAAGGAACGATTGATGGTTCCGAAACGCGTCCCTTTTTGATGACATCACATCCTCGCCCAGGCTGTTTGTTTGCGGTTCAGGCTGGTTATCGAGCCGCCCAGTGGATGACATCACTTCCGGGTTCGCCGTCTTTCCAGCTGATGACACCGGCCTCACAGCGGCTTCCTGTATCCTACACCGCTGTGTTCAGTGATCACATCCATCCCATCTGAAGGCTCCCTCTGACCGCTACCCCCTCCAATGCAGCTCAAATTATGATGTGCCTGATTACTACTTCCATTCTGTAAGTGTTTTTAACCCTTTTTGGGGCATTAAAATTGTTAATCTTCTGCACTTAGAGGCGCCTTTGTTGTTTCTTTTTCTCCTCTGTAACTCAAAACATGCAACCTGTAGAATTTTTTAAACGTCGCCTATGGAGATTTTTAAGGGTAAAAGTTTGTCGCCATTCCACGAGCGGGCGCAATTTTGAAGCATGACATGTTGGGTATCAATTTACTCGGCGTAACATTATCTTTCACAATATAAAAAAAATTGGGCTAACTTTACTGTTGTCTTATTTTTTAATTAAAAAAAGTGTATTTTTTCAAAAATAAGTGCGCTTGTAAGAGCGCTGCGCGAATACGGTGTGACAGAAAGTATGGCAACAACCGCCAATTTATTCTCTAGGGCATTAGAAAAAATATATATATAATGTTTGGGGATTCTAAGTAATTTTCGAGCAAAAGAAAACTGTTTTTAACTTGTAAACAACAAATCTCAGAAAGTGGCTCGGTCCTTAAGTGGTTAAAGTAGTGCAGTGATGAATAGCAAAAAATGCCCTGGTCCTAAAGGGGGTAAAGCCTTCTGGAGCTGAAGTGGTTAATTCATGTGTAAATTATATTTCTTTCTTGGCATGAGCTTCAGAAGTGTCCGTGATGTTGGTGAAGCTCTCTTCAGCACAAGTTCACTTCTTCAATCGACAGGAGCAGAGAAATGTAGGCATGTCTTCTGCTAGATCAAAATAGTTATCTCTCAGCGGTTAGACCCTATTGTGTTACAAACCTGAATGTTGTTCAACAAATCAAAGAGTCCAAAGCGGCAAATAAGATAAAAAGCCATCAACTCACGCACCACCCATGCTATTGAATTTTCTTTAGACATGGATTTCTCTTTTAAGACCTCTATAGTCTTCTGCCTCAACGTATCCTACACCGTAGGATTTTGATTGGTCAATTCAAAAATTGACACTAATGTGTAATATATTGACTGATCCTAATTAATAGATTGTTCCTTATATTCCATGTCTGTTGGCACAAAATGAAAACACTGACCAATTCAAATTTTAAAAACGCAGTTCCAGGCAAAAAGAGAACTCGTTCTCAAACAATTGACGACCCCACCTCCTCTCGTTTTTTGGATATTTTTTTTCTTTTTGGTACCTTTCTTTGCATGTTTTCTTCAGGACTTCCATCCCATGTCGCCACGGCGAGGTATGGCACTTCCGCAGTTTTATCCGGCCCTCCTCCTCCCCCCCCCCCCGTTGCCTTCTGGGACCTGTGTGTGTGTGTCCCAGAAGATGGTGGGAACGCTCAAAAAGCGCCGTGCGACTCACGCATGCTCAGTAGGAAACCGGCTGTGAAGCCTGAAGGCTTCGCTGCCAGCTTCCCTTACTTGCAATGCCGGCGCCTGCGCCCGAAGCAGATGGATGGACATCGTAGGGTCTCTGGGCAGGTAAGTGTCCTTATATTAACCACTTGCCGACCAGACGCCATCATTATACTGCGGCAGGTCGGCACGATCCCGCGAACCGTTGTAGCTATATGTCGGTCACTTTAAGCGGGATAGCAGGCGCACGCGATGGAACTCCGTTTTACTATTAAAAAATATTATATTAAAAAAAAAATATTAAAAAAAAAAAAAGAAAAGTCAGCAGCTACAAATACTTTTAATATATGGACACTTACCTGTCCAGGGGGCCCGTGATGTCCTCACCCGAATCTGATCTGTCCCTCTTCCCCTGGGTGGAGGTGCCGGCATCTTCGGTAAGGGAGGGTTTGAAACAGGAAAATCTGGATGCCGCACACCGGATAAAGTTGAAAACATCTTCTTTATTGTAAAACTTGGATCATAAAAAACAGGACAATCAGGCGGGTGGTACAGACACAGCTGACGCGTTTCGCGCTCTGTCAGCTATGAGTAAGCGCTCGAACTAGAGCGCGAAACGCGTCAGCTGTGTCTGTACCACCCGCCTGATTGTCCTGTTTTTTATGATCCAAGTTTTACAATAAAGAAGATGTTTTCAACTTTATCCGGTGTGCGGCATCCAGATTTTCCTGTTTCAAACCCTGCTTCAATTTGCATTAAGCCAGCACCTGGGACTCCTCTCCTCTGAAGGATTCACTAATACACACCTGAAAGCAAGTTCTCCTGAGTGGTGATTTAGTAAGGGAATCAGGAAGTTAAGCCTTGCGACTTCACAGCCTGGCTCCCTACTGCGCATGCGCGAGTCGCGCTGCCCGATCTCACTGGTCCCTGCTATGTTCTGGGACCTATGTGTCTCTTCTAGAAGACAGCGGGGGAGACGGAGGAGGGGCCGGACATGGCGTAGATAGCCGCGGATACTGCAACGATTTATGCCCGGAAGTGGGAGCAAATACCTGGATTATAAAGGTATCTGCTCCCCCCTCCCCCCCTGAAAGGTGCCAAATGGGACACCGGAGGGGGGGGGGAGGAATCCGAAAAGCGGAAGTTCCATTTTTGAGTGGAACTCCGCTTTAATAGACAAAATAGACCCCTTTCACACCTAGACTGCCACGCGGTCGTGGTAAAGCGCTGCTTTACCGGCACTGCAGCGCCGCTTTGCGGGCGGGAGCGGGGCGCTTCTAACCCCCAAGAAGGGGTTAACAAGGGGTTAAAAGCGCCCGCGCTGCCTATTCATTTCAATGGGCAGGGCGGTTTGGGAGCGGTGTATACACCGTTACCAGACCGCCCCAAAGACTTTTTTTCCCATCCTGCAAGCGCACCGCCCCAGTGTGAAAGCACTCGGGCTTTCACAGTGGGAGGCATGAAAGGCGCTTTACAGGCGCTATTTTTAGCGCTAAAACGCCTGAAAATTGCCTCCAGTGTGAAAGGGGTCTTAAAGCGGTATTAAACCCAAAAGAAAACATTGATTACGGAGATGTGACTTGGCTGGGGTGCCCCCATAGCAAGCTGCTTGTTGTGGGGGCACTGGACAGGAGGGAGGGGCCAGTACATATACTCTAACTAGTCTAACTAGAACTAACTAGTTTATAAATATATCAGACAAGGTGCCCAGAGAGCTGGCTCATTAAATCGCTAAGAATTGGATATGACTGTATGAACCTAAACACCAGGTATGTGTCCAAAATAATTTCTATTTTCTAATGATATGAAAAGTGGTTGCAGTCTGGTTTTGAAAACCGTCACATTTGCTGTAAAAAAAAAAAAAAAAAATCAATAGGCAAAGGGCAAGGAAGAAAAATCTAGAGACCTGTAAAAATCAAACCTCCACTCTTTGATCCTAACATAAGATAACGGAACAATGTATAATTTATATTCTGGAGTAACCTCTAATAGTTTATATGACAATTCATTAAAGGGCACCTCCAGGAATCTGCAGCCCTGAGCTTTCAATTGACCTTACTTCCAGTGCTCTATAATCCAGTGCAATCAAACCTTTACGCGGTATCTCATATGTAAGGGAGGTCTGCTTTCTAAAGTTTCTGTTCTGTTCTTTATCTTTGACTTTAATAATTCAAATTATTATTACTACTTCACAGGGTAAGTTCACCTTTTCACAAAGAACTTGCTGCTACAAAGACTCTTAGAAATACACAGTATATGTACAGTTACATAGTTCCCAGATGTGTATAGGTTTATAATTTTTTTATTTTAAGTTCTTCACTGTGGTCTATTTTTGTCTATATTTATAACTATGTTTAATTAGTATGTAGCCCCGTGGTCCTGCGAGATATGACATTCGGTTCTACCGTATGTCCTCACGTGTAGTAGAAAGACAATAAAGCTTGACTTGAACTCCAATCCTGGGCACCCCCGTCCCCCCCCAGACCCTGCCGAGCATAGCAGCCGTGATGACCGGTGCTGCCGGTGTGGTAGTACCCTGTTACCCCGAAAATAAGACCTAGCGTGATTGTCGGTGATGAGGAAAGAAGCTCTTCTCACCGGTCTGAGTGATCATGGTCAAGCTGACCAATGAGTGCTTGTCATCGCAAGCATTATGATGTATACTTACCCTGTTTCCCCCGAAAATAAGACCTAGCATAATTGTTGTGATGGCTGCAATATAAGCCCTACCCCCCCCCCCAAATAAGCCCTACCCTGTTTCCCCCGGGAATAAGCCCTACCCTGAAAATAAGACCTACAAGGACTTTAACTTGGGCTTATTTGGGGGGTAGGGCTTATATTGCAGCCATCACGACAATCATGCTAGGTCTTATTTTCGGGGGAAACAGGGTAAGTATACATCATAATGCTTGCAATGACAAGCACTCATTGGTCAGCTTGACCATGATCACTCAGACCAATGAGAAGAGCTTCTTTCCTCTGGGAGACCTTACCAGAAGAGGAAGCCTCAAACTGTTTATCATTGGACAGCTGACCACTGAGGGCTTGTCATTGTGAGCATTATGATGGATATTCATCTTGGGAGTGTGCATTGTGGTGTACAATATACAGACCACTATATTGGCAGCACAGAACATCACACAGTAGTTACATAGTAAGGTTGAATAAAGACACCAGTCCATCCTGAGTGAGTGTGGGTGCGTGTCTACAATTGTCCCTATAAAAAATATTTGTAGATGTGGTACAGCGCTGCGCTAAAAACAAACTGGAAAAGCAGCCAACACACCCGTAGACTCAAGGGCAGAAATAACAGCAAAAATATGTATGAAGTGTGGCGCTAATAGTAGCGATATATGAAACTAAGCATTGGGTAATATCACACAATACAATAGTGAAACAGAAATAACACGTGAACACAAATGGCAGTGACTAATAAACAAAGATAATAAGTAAATATATGTGTTCAATACACATGTTAAATACAAAGCAGTAAGAGAAATGTGCGATGACAGTGCATGAACAGTTGTCTAGTGTAAAGTCCAAAACAACAAAAAGAACCCTGACAGCGGTGCATGAACAGTTTTTGGCAGGTGTTTTCTTATATATGTAGAAAAGCTTTCAATCCAATAGCCTGGTAGGTACATAAACCATAGGGGACCCGAGGTGCACGGAAGTTCGGAAACAGTGCCAGGACCATCACCAGAAGTTATGGAGGCTTACCGGAAGGTATGGCCTGAAATGGCGTATGCCATACAGGTCAAAAGGGCTTATTGACCAACAGGTCTAGATGTATTATCCGGTCCGAGGTTATCGTCACACAAACCATGGGGGGGAAAAGTCGGTCAACACGAATTCCACATTGGTAGATATGCCACAGTAGACCATGCGAGAGATTCGTATTACATGTGAGGAATAAAAACACTCACATAGTGTAATAACGTAAAACTTGGATTTATTTAAAAATTAACAAATAAAAAACAGACTCACATTTTTTGCAGATAAAATAGGCGTTTCAATCGTGTAGCGGTAGCTGTGAGGGATCAACCCGACATGTTTCGACTAAGTAGTCGTCTTCTGGGGTGTGACACCCCAGAAGACGACTACTTAGTCGAAACATGTCGGGTTGATCCCTCACAGCTACCGCTACACGATTGAAACGCCTATTTTATCTGCAAAAAATGTGAGTCTGTTTTTTATTTGTTAATTTTTAAATAAATCCAAGTTTTACGTTATTACACTATGTGAGTGTTTTTATTCCTCACATGTAATACGAATCTCTCGCATGGTCTACTGTGGCATATCTACCAATGTGGAATTCGTGTTGACCGACTTTTCCCCCCCATGGTTTGTGTGACGATAACCTCGGACCGGATAATACATCTAGACCTGTTGGTCAATAAGCCCTTTTGACCTGTATGGCATACGCCATTTCAGGCCATACCTTCCGGTAAGCCTCCATAACTTCTGGTGATGGTCCTGGCACTGTTTCCGAACTTCCGTGCACCTCGGGTCCCCTATGGTTTATGTACCTACCAGGCTATTGGATTGAAAGCTTTTCTACATATATAAGAAAACACCTGCCAAAAACTGTTCATGCACCGCTGTCAGGGTTCTTTTTGTTGTTTTGGACTTTACACTAGACAACTGTTCATGCACTGTCATCGCACATTTCTCTTACTGCTTTGTATTTAACATGTGTATTGAACACATATATTTACTTATTATCTTTGTTTATTAGTCACTGCCATTTGTGTTCACGTGTTATTTCTGTTTCACTATTGTATTGTGTGATATTACCCAATGCTTAGTTTCATATATCGCTACTATTAGCGCCACACTTCATACATATTTTTACAATTGTCCCTATCCCTATACATTGTGTCTCATTAAGATGCTCATCTATTATTATTATTTAAGGTACCCATATAGTGCCATCAATATTACGCATCGCTCCACACATACATTGCATACTCACATCAGTCCCTACCCTCAAGGAGCCCACAATCCAAGGTCCCCAACTCACATTCATATACTAGGGCCAATTTTTTGGACAGAAGCCAATTAACCTACCAGCATGTCTTTCGAGTGTGGGAGGGAACCCACACAGGGAGAGGGAGAACCAGGCTGGTAGTGTCGTGGTTGGGATTCGATCCAGCGAACCATTTTACTGCTAGGCAAGGGTGCTAACCACTACACTACTGTGCCACCCTTTTAAAATTGCTTTTGACAATACTGTTTTTTTAGGAACTGAAGTGGTTAGGCCCCACTTGTCCTACCAGTTGCGCTGTCTCCATGCAAACAAATCCCCACAATCACGGATGCTATATGTCGCAGGGTCTGGAGGGGTGGCCAGGATACTAGTTCACTTTTTACCCTTTACACATACAAAAAAACCTCCATCTTCCCCCCATATAAGATAAAAATGTGGAGACATTGTCCAATGCAAATAAAGCAAACCACCCCTCTTCCATTTTGTCAGGTTTTCATCTTGTGTTCAGGAATGCTGGAGATCTTCTTTATACATTTTTAGTAGTGATATTAATATGAATTAATAAAGTTGATAAAGTTATTTTTACTACTACTATTTATAATAGTATTATTTTTTAGGTTAGTTGCCAACAATTTTTAATGCATCCCTTTTTTCCTGTATAGTACTTGATTTGATTGTAGCCGTATTAGTGCAATTGTGACAGAGAAAATTGAGTACTGTCCGTGATACTTTTTTTATTTGCACTAACATACAATTTTTCAGGACAAGCTTGGACTGCTTGGACCTTGAAGAAGGGGACATACCCCGAAAGCTTGTCCTGAAAAATTGTATGTTAGTGCAAATAAAAAAAGTATCACGGACAGTACTCATTTTTCCTGTATAGTAAAAATTGAACTGGCCAACTTGGAATCCCAGGTTTTAAAACCAATATTTTAAGTACTTTCAAGTAATATTAAATCCTCATTGTGATATTGTTCTTTGCATTATGCTCCACCTGATGCCGCGTACACACGAGCGGTTTTGCCGTCGGAATAAACTCTGAAGGTTTCTCCGACGGAGTTCCGACGAAATTCCACTCAAGCTGTCTTGCCTACACACGGTCACACCAAAGTCCGACTGCCAAGAAAGCGGTGACGTACAACACGTACGACGGGCCTAGAAAAAGGAAGTGCAATTGGCAGTGTGCCGCCCTTTGGGCTCCTTCTGCTAATCTCGTCGGAACAGCATACAGACGAGCGGGTTTCCGGGTAATTAGTTCAGTCGGAAAAATTTAGAATATGTTCTCTATCTAAGTCCATCTGAATTCTCGATGGAAAAAGTCCGATGGGGCATACACCCGGTCGGAATATACGATGAGACGCTCCCATCGGACTTTTTCTGGAGGACATTCCGCTCGTGTGTACGCTGCATAACTCATAGATAATAAACAGTTATTCTCTTTTCTTTTTTTTTTAACGGATGAATGTATTATCCTACAGTACATGGTGCAATATTATATTCTTCTTTCAAAACAAAAACTTTTTTTGCCCCCAGATGAGAGATGAGATCACCTAGAAAGGCATTGATGGTGTAGCCTTCCAAGGGGGGCATCTCTGAGGCCCTAGTTACATCACCAGGAAGTGGGGTAAGTTTATTTTTCCTGCATAATGTTTATTTATTTGGAAGTTTGTATGTTAAAAACTAGGTATGGAGGGTAGAAGAGGAGCCCATGTGGAAAGAAAGTAAATCCAAATGGTATCTTCATAAAAAAATGGTATTTATTGATCGTGAAAGCAGATAAGAAACACCATCAACAGGTTCAATGGCTCTTTGGTGGCCACGTCATCAGGACATCGTTTTACGGGAGTAGCTTACCGTATATACTCGAGTATAAGTCGAATTTTTCAGCACTTTTTTTGTGCTGAAAGTGCCCCCCTCGACTTATACTCGAGTCAAGCACTTTTCTGCAGCAAAAAATTTCATTTTCCGAACCGAATTTGGGGCCCCGTATCTCAGGGCCACTTGGTGCTAGAAACCCCAAATTTGGTGTGCAAACCCAGTGGAAATGGTACCATAACATATCCAAAGCTGAAGTTCCTAGCACTAAGTGGCTCTGAGATGCGGGGCCCCAAAACTGGTTCGGAAAATGTCATTCTCTGCTGCAGAAAAGTGCTTGACATTTTCTGAACCGACTTTGGGGCCCCATATCTCAGGGCCACTTGGTGCTAGGAACCCCAAATTTGGTGTGCAAACCCAGTGGAACTGGTACCTTAACATATCCACTCGAGTCAAGCACTTTTCTGCAGCAACAAATTTCATTTTCCGAACCGACTTTGGGGCCCCGTATCTCAGGGCCACTTGGTGCTAGAAACCCCAAATTTGGTGTGCAAACCCATTGGAAATGGTACCACAACATGTCCAAAGCTCCTAGCACTAAGTGGCTCTGAGATGCGGGGCCCCAAAACTGGTTCGGAAAATGTCATTCTCTGCTGCAAAAAAGTGCTTGACATTTTCTGAACCGATTTTTGGGGCCCTGTATCTCGGGGCCACTTGGTGCTAGAAACCCCAGCTTTGGAAATTTTATGGTGCTAATTCCACTGGGTTTGCACACCAAATTTGGGGTTCTTAGTACTAAGTGGCCGCAAGATACAGGGCCCCAAATTTGGTCAACTGTGTCTATCTGCAGCAATGTCATTTCGGGACCCTTTGGGCTCAGAGACCCCAAATTTTGGCTGCAGCTAGGGGGCATCTAGGAACCCTTAACTACCGAGTTTGAAGTTCAGGGGACCTATGGCTGCAAATGGGCACAGTGAGGCTGCAAATGGGCAGAGTGAGGCTGCAAATGGGCATTGTTGACCCTCTTTTCCACTTACAGTAGCTGCGCATTTCTCACCCTCGTCTTATACTCGGGTCAATACGTTTTCCCCATTTTTTTGTGGTAAATTAGGGCCTCAACTTATACTCGGAACGACTTATACTCCAGTATATACGGTACATCCCTCCACCAGTCCTTGGACTTAGAGAGATATGAAATGTTGATGGTGTTTTTTGTATCTGCTTTCACAATCAATAAATACCTATTTTTATGAAGATTCAGTTTTGGTTTATTTCTTTCCACATGGGCACCTCTTCTGACCACACGTTTGGCTTTTGGACCCTACCCTTCATATGTAGTTTTTTGCAATCTTCCAAATGGTATCAACAAAATTCATCTCATAACTGTACATTTCAAGATACATCCAGTACCAAACAGGTAAACTTGTCCCATATCTCTGGGGTCATTATTAACCACTTGCTGACTGACTTACAGCGGTTTTACTGCTACAGGGAGGCAGCTGTGCCCTGTATCATGTATATATATATATGTGATCTGGCTCTTCCAGGTAGCAGGCGTGAATGTGATTCTACACACTCGATGTCCACCGGCACCTGACGATCTTCCTGAAGAGACACAGAATGGCGGTCTGCCTATGTAAACAAGGCAGATTGCCGTTCTGACAGGAGGGAAGGCATGGATCCCGTGTATCTGCAAAGCAGGGTCTAGGATCCATGTCCTCCCCTAGTAAAAGCACCTCCCACACTGTAGTAAAACACAGGCTAGGTACACAGTTAACCTTTTGATTGCCCCCTGATGTTAACGCATTCTCAGGAAGTGTCATTAGTACAGTGACAGTGTATATTTTTAGCACTGATCACTGTATTAGGGTCTCCAAAAAGTGTCAGTGTCCGAATGTCCACCGCATTATCGCAGTCGAGCCATAAGTTGCTGATTACTGCCATTACTAGTAAAAAAATAAAAAAATAAATAAAATTTAAAAAAATATCCCATAGTTTGTAGACGCTTCTGTATAACTTTTGCGCAAACCAATCAATAAGCGCTTATTGGGATTTTTATTTTTACCATAAAAATGTAGCAGAACACATAGTGGCCTAAATTAATAAAGACATTTCAGTTTTTCAATTTTTCTATTTGGATATGTTTTATAGCAGAAAGTAAAAATTGCATTATCGCAGTCCAGCTATAAGTTGCTGATCGCCGCCATTACTTGTAAGAAAAAAATAAAAAAAAAAATTATAAAAACATTCCATAGTTTGTAGACGCTACTGTATACCTTTTGCGCAAAACCAATCAATACACACATATTGGGATTTTTTTTTTACCAAAATAATGTAGCAGAATACATATTGGCCTAAATTAATAAAGAAATTTCAGTTTTTCAATTTTTCTATTTGGATATGTTTTATAGCAGAAAGTAAAAATTGCATTATCGCAGTCCAGCTTTAAGTTTCTGATCGCCGCCATTACTAGTAATAAATAAATATATAAATAAAAAATTGTAATAATATCCCATAGTTTGTAGACGCTACTTTATAACTTTTGCACAAACCAATCAATATACGCTTATTGGGATTTTTATTTTACCAAAAATGTGTAGCAGAATACACATTGGCCTAAATTAATGAAGACATTTCAGTTTTTCAATTTTTTTTTTATTGGATATATTTTATAGCAGAAAGTAAAAAATATATTATTTTTTTTTCAAAATTGTCAGTCTTTTTTTATTTGTTCGTAGTGCAAAAAATAAAAACCGCAGTGGTGATCAAATACCACCAAAAGAAAGCTCTATTTGTGGGCAAAAAAAAGGACATAAATTTTATTTGGGTACATGGTCGCACGACTGCGCAATTGTCAGTTAAAATAACGCAGTGCCGGATCGCAAAAAAATGGCCTGGTCAGGGGGTTAAATCTTCCAGAGCTGAAGTGGTTAAATGGATTGCCTCGGCAAAATATAAAATCACTAAAAACAAGGCTTTTTTTTTTTTTTTTTTTACTGATGTAAATGCAGACCATTGTTTTCAATGTGCCTGTACACACAGCGCGTAAGCATGTGCTGCGTATAGATCCATAAAAAAGTCAGTCAGTATTTTTATTCTTGTGCATTATGCCAAACTCAATTAGGATAAAGCTAGAGGAATTTTTAAAGCGTAACTCCACTTTTGTCGAGAAAAAAACATTCCCCTCTGGGTTGATCGATGTACATTGCAAGGATTATAACAAACTTTGTTGCAGATTCCTACCTTTTGTTATTCTGAAGAAATCCATTGGTGTTTCTCTGTGTCTCTGTTCTGAGTGGGTCTAATGGGAGTGGTTTCTCAATTAACTGTCTGGTGTGCAGATGCGGGGCACTAATGAGGACATCTGTTGGACCTGCATCCCTTTAGACGTGCTCCTTTTGAAAGTATCTCTCCAAAAATGACATTTTTGTTGCAGGGGATGCCTGAAATCTGACTTGTATCTTAGGCAGACTTCTGGGAAAATTAGTGAGCCAATCACACAAGCAGGAAATGATGTTTCTGGGGAGTGGTCAGTACATATTCTGTGTACAGAACACCTCCAGGTAGCCATATTGCATTGCATTCTCAGAAAATTACAGTGGCTGCAGATTGAAAAGGAAAGGTCATTTTTAATAACATTCAATTACAATATGATTACTGTCGCATTTATATGCGCTATATTATTTTTTCTTTATTTGCTATTTTTTTTCCCCACGAAAGTGGAGTTACCTTTTAACAACTTCCCGGCCTGCTGAATGCCGATATACCTCCTATTTTTGAAGAGGGATATCTTTGTTATGGCAGCAGCTAGCCATAACCCTGGTATCCTCTTCTTCGGCGGGCGGTCCGGTTTCCAATAATAGTGGTCACTGAGGCGGATTCGCCACAAGATCACATTTATCGGTGGCGGGAGAGGGCCCCCCCCCCTCCCGCCGCTCTCCCGTGCCCTCTGCAGCTTACCAAAGCCATCGGTAGCGGCGGAGGCGATCGAATCCTTGCCCTTCCTGGGTATGGAGACGAGTGAGGGGGAAGATGGGCCCCACCCGTCTCCATACCATTGCAGGGAAGAAGCGACGTCAAAACGTCACTTCCGCCCATCGCTCTTAAAGAAGGGCCTTTTTTTTTTTTCAAATGACAATTTTTTGTTATTGCATTTTAGTGTAAATATGAGATCTGAGGTCTTTTTGACCCCAGATCTCATATTTAAGAGGTCCTGTCATGCTTTTTTTCTATTACAAGGGATGTGGACATCCCTTGTAATAGGAATAAAAGTGACACAATTTTTTTTTTTTTTTTAAAGAATAGTGTAAAAATAAAAAATAAAAGGTAAAATAAGTAAGAAAAAAAAAATTTAAATGCGCCCTGTCCGGACAAGCCAGCGTGCAGAAACGAACGCATACGTAAGTAGCGCCTGCATATGAAAATGGTGTTCAAACCACACATGTGAGGTATTGCCGTGATCGGTAGAGCGAGAGCAATAATTTTTGCCCTAGACCTCCTCTGTAACTCAAAACATGCAACCTGTAGAATTTTTTAAACGTCGCCTATGGAGATTTTTAAGGGTAAAATCTTTCACAATATATAAAAAAAATTGGGCTAACTTTACTGTTGTCTTTTTTTTTAATTCATTTAAACGTCGCCTATGGAGATTTTTAAGGGTAAAAAATTGTTGCCATTCCACGAGCGGGCGCAATTTTGAAGCGTGACATATTGGGTATCAATTTACTTGGCGTAACATTATCTTTCACAATATAAAAAAAAATTGGGCTAACTTTACTGTTGTCTTTTTTTTAATTAAAAAAAAGTGTATTTTATCCAATAAAAGTGTGCTTATAAGACCACTGCGCAAATACGGTGTGACGGAAAGTATTTCAAGGACCGCCATTTTATTCTCTAGGGTGTTAGAAAAAAAATGTATAATGTTTGGGGGTTCTAAGTAATTTTCTAGCAAAAAAACTTGTTTTTAATTTGTAAACAACAAATCTCAGAAAAAGGCTCGGTGGTTAAGCGTGTATATATATATATATATATATTTATATATATGCGCAAATAAATGGAAGTGCTATACACATTTTTTTCTGCCGGAAATGTTTGACGTTCATGCATCATAACAGTGCGCAAGTCCCTTAAATGTTCTGTAAAGTACGGCAGAACGCCAGAGATACATAAATTAATAAAACATCCAAATAAAAGTAGAAACGTGGTATGTAAAGGGTTATTTATTACACATGTGGCATATAATGGTGGAGAGGGTGTCAGAATTATAGGGGCCAATACTTCACCCACAGCCTACGTCATCATTTTCCACAAGTGACCCGGCTCGTCTCTCTGCTTAATGCAATATTGATCAGATAAGACTTGAAAAATGAACCCGGGGTAAAAGCTTTTCATATATTCAAGAAATGACTCAACTGAAATGAAATCATGAAAACTGGCAGTAAATTAGTACCCTCACGTTCCTTACAAAACAAAAAATATATTGAATAACTGTACATGTTCAAATACTCACATAAAACAAACACATACAAAAATAACAGAAAAGTTATCAGACGTACTACTGTACACTGAAACAAAATCATATACACTTGTATATCTGTTTCAGAATCATTAAAGGTGAAGTGTAATCTGCTTTTATTTTGCCTTCCCTGGTTCCTCCCTTCCCTCCTCATCAAGTGGCTAATGAACATTTTAAACAAAACTTTTTCGTTTTCATTACATATCATATTCCAGACCCAGTGACATCATCACTGGGTCTCTGTGATTCTTTATGCAATGCAGGCAGATCATGGCTGATGGGAGGGGAGAGCAGGGTGCATGGCTTGCTGAAAACATCACAACACCCTGCTCTATGCAGGCCATACATTATGCAATTTTCTTTCCTACCACCATGGGTGAAAGGGCCCCAAAAAGAACCTAAAGCATGGTTATCAGAGGTGTTCTTGTGGAAAGAAAGTAACTCTAAACGGTATCTCTATTACAAAAAAAAATAGGTATTTATTGATCGTGAAAGCAGATAGGAAACACCACTGATGTGTTCAATGGCTTTTTTGGTGGCCATGTCATCAGGACATATGTACCTCTCGTTCTTATAGGAGGTGCTGGAAATGTACCCAGGTTCTTCCCAGCAGCCAGGCACACAATCTCAGCCACACTTTTCCGCCATCTGACATCCCGATTGCCTTCCCCCAATTCATACAACATCAACAACACTGACAGTCTCTTTTTTTTCTGTTACTAATAGCAACCGCTGTGATATCCTTGGGGAAAATCCCGGACGAGCCCCCACATGTAGCGTTTAGGGCCATTTTACACCACATGCAGTCCAGTGCCTTTTTTTGTGCATCAAAAATGCATGAAAAGTAGGTTATATGGTTTCCAGTGGCATAGTTCACACCAGTGCAAGGATTTTCAGGGCTTTCCAGTTCCAGGGAGAAAAAGTAGCACATGCTGCATTTTTCCTGTACTGGAATGCAGGAAAATGCATAAAAAATGCACCGGAATGCACTGGAATGCATCAAAAATGTTGTGATATCCTAGGGGAAAATCCCGGATGAGCCCCCATGTGGGGGCGCTTAGGGCTAGTTTACACCACATGCAGTCCAGTGCATTTTTTTCTGCATCAAAAATGCATGGAAAGTAGGTTATATGGTTTCCAATGGCATAGTTCACACCAGTGCAGTCATTTCCAGGTCTTTCCAGTTCCAGAAAAAAAGTAGCACATGCTACATTTTTCCTGCACTGGAACGCAGTAAAATCCATCAAAGACGCACTGAAATGCACCGAAGCGCATCAAAAATGCACCGGACACCAGTAGAGTGAAACAAAACAGTAAAAAAGAAGAAAAAAAGAATTTGGAATGCATCCGGAAATGCATCAAAAACGCACCAGAATGTGCCAAAAATGAGCTGAAAAACACATGCAAAAATGCATCCAGAATGGATCTGGAGTGCGTTTTTGTGGTGTGAACCAACCCCTTCTCTCGTAGAGCTGCTGGAAATTTGCCCAGGTTCTTCACCAGTGGATTTCCCCGCATTCAGGCACACAATCTCAGCCACACAGCATGACTTGTTTAGCAAATGTATATGCTATACAGTTATTTTTTTTTTATTTGCTATTTTTTCCCACAAAAGTGGAGTTACCCTTTAAGTCCATCTTTCTGACCATGTTTCATGATATATCCATATTTAGGATATAACATAAAAGATGGTCACAGCCCCCCACCCCAAACCTCCCCCCTTACAGAATCTGAGGTTTCTTCTTAATGCGGGCTCCTGTAGTTTTTTCAGTGTGGCACGGCTGTGTTTGTGGCTCCACCCACACAGCTACATCATTCATTTACAGGAATCTGTGAACCAAAAAAACCACAAGTCCCATCTGCCACCGCAACAGTAGTTCTAAAGGGAGAACAAGTGTGGTGATGTCACAGCGCTTGCAGTCCACTGATACTTTCTCCAGTCCCATAGCTGATGGTCCATATCTTTGTAGCACCCTGCTAAAAGTTGGGCTAAATTTAGTTTTTTTTTTTTTTTTTTTTGCTTCACTGTACTGAGTGGTGAAATTATTTGTTTTTTTCTGGTCAGGGTTTCCTAAGCTGGGTGACTGATTACTCCTGTCTGTTTCTAGAAGAAGCTCACTCAGTTATGAATATTTATCAGACCTTAGCCAATGGAAGGGGGTGTCCAGAAGGTGGCAGAGGAGGTGATAAATGTTTGGGAGGTCTAGGCAGAGTGTTCTTACCTCTGAGGGGAGGTTTACAGTTCTTCTGGAGAAGGATCTTTTACATCCCTCACTGAAGAGTGCTGTGTGGTAGTTGGGTGGCAAACAGCTCCTAGGACATTGTGAGTAAAGCCTCGTACACACGATCGGATTTTCCGACAGGAATTGTGTGATGACAGGCTGTTGGTGGAAAATCCGACCGTCTGTACGCTCCATTGGACAATTGTTGTCTAATTTTTCGGGGACAAATGTTGGATGGCAGGTTTTAAAATTTTACGCGGACAAATGTCTATTGTCGGATTTTCTGAGTGTGTGTACACAAGTCCGTCAGACAAAAGTCCAAAGTACAAACACGCATGCTCGGAAGAAAGGAAGATCCAGAAGCGGTCGGTCTTGTAAACTAGCATTCGTAATGAAGAATTAACATTCGTGACGTGGCAAATTATGAAATCTCCAAATGCAGCGCACAATTCTCTTCTTCTTTAATGGGATAATAATGAAGCTGCTTTGCTGGTAATACTGATGGAGTTATTGCAAACGAATTTTCAAAGGCTTTTTTTTTCTAGTGATATCAAGAATAATATTATTATGCTTGTTATTTTATTATTTTTTTTTGGTGCAAGTTACCACAACACCATTATCCCGTAGTTTTTAAGATCAAAGATCCAACTATGTTGGTGTCCCTTGTTAATTTTACATTGTATTTTTTTTAAATGTAACTGCCGACTCCCAAACTGTCATTTGAAGTAAAACACATAGCCAAGAATTATTCTACACAATTTTTTTATTGTGCATTAAAAAAAGAAAACAAATAAAAGTAGACATGCTATCTGCCAATAAAACTTAACCAAAAAGTGTATTCTATGCATCCAAAAATATAGAAAATATACCAAATCAAATCATTATTCAATCAAAAAATAAAATAAAACCTTTATACATGTGTCCTGCTTCTTAATATAGGGGGTCAACAATGCCAAGAGTTGGTGAAAGCAGGGGTCCGTCATCCGGAGATAATTCTGAAAAACATCTGGATTATTCTCCTGGAGCTCCCACAGCAAAGGCATATGACATAATTGGTCACGATTAATAAAGCAACCAATTTTTGGTCCAAAAAATCCTCCTCCTCCTGTTCCTGGACTGGACTTGGGTCAAAGCAATAACTCCAAGGCCAATAATAAATAACATGTTATCTCCTCCGATTCCGCAAAATGGCTGGTTGACGAACAGCCGTTCAGAAACGAACTGAACAGTGTGAAATGAAAAGCGCAAATCAACACTCACCAAACTTCTACTAACAAGAAATTAGCAGAAGGAGCCCAAAGGGTTTGTATGCAAGACAAGTTTCTGGCCAACGCCCTTTGGACAAAAGTCCGAGGTTTTGTCTGTGGAAAATCCGATCGTGTGTACGAGGCTTAAGACCTGCCATAGACAGTTCGAATCTCAGACACGATGTCTCGGCAGGAGGGATTCCCATCAGTACTGTCCATGTTGATGGGGACATCATGCAAATTTGCAGCATCTATGGCCTGCCTAGGCTCCATTCACATCTGGGTGTCTTGAGATCATGGCTGAATCGCTGCGATTCTCCCCACAATCTCAAAACGCACTACAATCTCAAAATGCAGGTTTATGTGCCATTATTTTCAATGGCACCTAAATCGCAGTGGACTAATATGGACTGAGGCTGGAGGAATAGTCTGCAGGAGCCACAGCATTGTACCTAATATGCAGGCTTCAAAGTAAAAAAAAAGAAAAAAAAATGAAAAAAAAAAATGAGACAACAGTAAAGTTAGCACAATTTTTTTATATTGTGAAAGATAATGTTATGCCAAGTAAATTCATACCCAACATGTCACGCTTCAATATTGCGCCCGTTCGTGGAATGGCGACAAACTTTTACCCTTAAAAATCTCCATAGGCGACACTTAATTTCTACAGGTTACATGTTTAGAGTTACAGAGGAGGTCTAAGGCTAAAATTATTGATCTCACTCTAACAATCGCAGTTATACCTCACATGTGTGGTTTGAACACCGTTTTCATATGCGGGAGCGACTTACGTAAGCGTTCGTTTCTTTGCACAAGCTCGTCGGGACGGGGCGCTTGAAATTTTTTTTTTAATTATTTATTTTACGTTATATTTTTTATTTTTACACTGTCCTTTTAATGAAAAAATGTTTGGGTCAGTTGTATCCCTATTACAAGGAATGTAAATATCCCTATAATAATAGAAAAAGAGCATGACAGGACCTCTTACATATAAGATCTGGGGTCAAAAAGACCTCAGATCTCATATTTACACTAAAATACAATTTAAAAAAAAGAAAAAAAAAGAAATTTCTTTTTTTTTTTTTACAATAGAAAAATATTTTCCCCTTTAAGAGCATTAGGCGGAAGTGATGTTTGAAGTTTTCTTTTGGTGGTATTTGATCACCTTTTATTTTTTTCGGCTATAAACAAAAAAAGACCGCCAGTTTTAAAAAAAACAAACAATATTTTTTACTTTCTGCGATAAAACATATCCAATACAAAAAATGTAAAACATCAAATTTCTTCATCAATTTAGGCCAATATGTATTCTGCTATACATTTTTGGTAAAAAAAAAATCCCAATAAGCGTATATATTGGTTGGTTTGTGCAAAAGTTATAGTGTCTACAAACTATGGGATTTATTCATAAAGGTTTTATCTTTATTTTATTTTTTTTACTAGTAATGGCGGCGATCAGCGATTTTTAGCAGGACTGCGACATTGCGGCAGACAAATCTGAAACCTAACTGACACTTTTTGGGGACCAGTGACTCCATTACAGTGATCAGTGCTAAAAAAAAAAAAGCACTGTCACTGTATTAATGACACTGGCGGGGAAGGAGTTAACATCAGGGGCGCTCAAAGGGTTAAATGTGTTCCCTGGGTGTGCTTGCTAACTGTGTGGGAGGTGCTTTGACTAGGGGAAGACAGAGATCCATGTTCCTGCTTAGCAGAAACACAAGATCTCCATTTTCCCCTCTGATAGAACGACGGACTGCCTTGTTCACATAGGCAAACCGCCATTCTGTCTGCCTCGGGAACGATCGGTTGGTCCCGGCGGACATCGGGTCTACCGGACCCGCTAATTGGCTCCTGCTGTATCCAATCACAGGGAGAGCAGGTCGCCAGTGGCACGCACGCCCGTCCCAGACCCGGCAATCAAAATCACGTACAGGTACGTGATTTCGCGCTGAAGGGCTGTCTTGCTGCAGTTAATGTACGTGGGGCCACCCGGAAGCAATTAATCACTATGTGTGTATACATACAGTGTGTTTGTATATATATATATATATATATATGTATATTAGGGTTGCACCGACCAGTATCGGTGCCGAAACCGAGTATTTGCACTAGTATCGATACTATTCATGAAAGTGCCCCTTTTCCCCAAAAAAGTTGCATTTAAAACACCGCTGCACAAATACCGTGTGACATAAAATATTGCAATAATCACAATTTTATTCTGTAGATTCTCTGCTAAAAAATATATATATATATAACCCTTTCATGACTAAGCCTATTTCTGACATTTGGTATTTACAAGTTAAAATCCGTACTTTTTGCTAGAAAATTACTTAGAGCCCCCAAACATTATATATATATATATATATATTTTTAGCAGAGAATCTACAGAATAAAATTGTGATTATTGCAATATTTTATGTCACACGGTATTTGTGCAGCGGTGTTTTAAATGCAACTTTTTTGGGGAAAAGGGGCACTTTCATGAATTTGAAAAAAAACGAAACAGTAAAGTTAGCCCAGTTTTTTGTTTAATGTGAAAGATGATGTTATGCCGAGTAAATAGATACCAAACATGTCACGCTTTATAATTGCACGCACTCGTGGAATGGCGACAAACTACGGTACCTAAAAATCTCCATAGGCGACTCTTAAATTATTTTTTACGGTTACTAGGTTAAAGTTACAGAGGAGGTCTAGTGCGAGAATTATTGCTCTCGCTCTGACGATCGCGGCGATACCTCACATGTGTGATTTGAACACCGTTTACATATGTGGGTGCGTTTTTTTCTTTCTGCACATTAGTGTGCACTCATTTTTAGGATATTCAATCCATTGCACTTAGATTCATGTATATTTAATCAATTTAATCACGTTTAATTTATTTAATCACATTTGCCAATAGCTTGTAAGCGCACTTACTTTTATTTAATTGGTATTTTTTACACAGATATTGGTGTTTTTTTTTGTGCAGCTACAGTCTTGTACCTTTTTGGGCTTTTTAGCGCGGTTTTTCTGTTTTATTTTTACATATAAACCATAAAAAATACCGCGCTAACATAAAGGTTGTGCTACTAATGATTAATAGAGTAAAACAAGCTGCAATCCTAGAGTGAGGCATGCACACAAATATATAAAGGAAATCAAAAAAAGACTGCGCTAGAATACATATTGAACACCTTATATGATTAGGTAATTAATAAAAAAGCAATAAGTCAATTATTCAAAGGTGAATGAATGAATAATAGGTGAACCGGATATGACACAAATGATGACATTGAAATATATGTGTCAACTGCCAAGAATATGTCCAAAGGAATGGTGAAAATGTTCAAAAAAGAAGTGAGTCTCTGAAGTCAGAGCTTGATAAAGGGTGATCAAACGGTTACACTCAGCACCCAGTGAGAAATCCTCCACCTTATAAGATGTACGCTTACCAGAGGTAAGCTGGATAATAGCTTATCTATGGATATCCACACGGGGGACACAACTCTATGGACCTCCTCGCCAGGAAGGGGTAGACAGGAACTCTCTTGCAGCGGACCTCAGACAGCATACCAAGGGGACCTCCTACAGAGATCACAGTACTCCCCTGGACAATGCCTTCATCTGCTCTTATCTCCAGAAGGACAGAGCCATATTTGTTCAAATATGGCTCTGTCCTTCTGGAGATAAGAGCAGATGAAGGCATTGTCCAGGGGAGTACTGTGATCTCTGTAGGAGGTCCCCTTGGTATGCTGTCTGAGGTCCGCTGCAAGAGAGTTCCTGTCTACCCCTTCCTGGCGAGGAGGTCCATAGAGTTGTGTCCCCCGTGTGGATATCCATAGATAAGCTATTATCCAGCTTACCTCTGGTAAGCGTACATCTTATAAGGTGGAGGATTTCTCACTGGGTGCTGAGTGTAACCGTTTGATCACCCTTTATCAAGCTCTGACTTCAGAGACTCACTTCTTTTTTGAACATTTTCACCATTCCTTTGGACATATTCTTGGCAGTTGACACATATATTTCAATGTCATCATTTGTGTCATATCCGGTTCACCTATTATTCATTCATTCACCTTTGAATAATTGACTTATTGCTTTTTTATTAATTACCTAATCATATAAGGTGTTCAATATGTATTCTAGCGCAGTCTTTTTTTGATTTCCTTTATTTTTACATATGTGGGCGCAACTTCCCTATGCGTTTTCTTTGCTGTGCAAGTTCGCGGGGACGGGGGGGGTGCTTTAAAAAAAAAAATTCTTATTTATATTTATATTATTAAATTGTGTTAAAAAAAAAAAAAAAAGTTTGATCACTTTTATTGCTGTCACAAGGAATGTAAACATCCCTTGTGACAGTAATAGGTGGTGACAGGTACTCTTTATGGAGGGATCGGGGGTCTAAAAGACACCAAATCCCTCCTTTGCACTTCAAAGTATTCAGATCGGCGTTTGCGGTTGTTATCCCTGGAAAGCCGATCGCCCGCTCTAAAAAACGGTACCAGGATGATGCCTGCAGCTGCGAAAGCCGAGGCCGCACATCTGCGTAAGCTCAGCGGGAAGGGGAGATATATATATATATATAGATAATACCGTATATACTCGAGTATAAGTCGTTCCGAGTATAAGTCGAGGCCCTAATTTACCACAAAAAAATGGGAAAAACGTAGTGACCCGAGTATAAGACGAGGGTGAGAAATGCACAACTACTGTAAGTGGAAAAGAGGGTCAACAATGCCCATTTGCAGCCTCACTGTGCCCATTTGCAGCCTCACTGTGCCCATTTGCAGCCATAGGTCCCCTGAACTTCAAACTCGGTAGTTAAGGGTTCCTAGATGCCCCCTAGCTGCAGCCAAAATTTGGGTTCTCTGAACCCAAAGGGTCCCAAAATGACATTGCTGCAGATGGACACAGTTGACCGAATTTGGGGCCCCGTATCTTGGGGCCACTTAGTGCTAAGAACCCCAAATTTGGTGTGCAAACCCAGCGGAACTAGCACCGTAAAATATCCAAAGCTGGGGTTTCTAGCACCAAGCGGCCCCGAGATACAGGGCCCCAAATATCGGTTCAGAAAATGTCAAGCACTTTTTTATAGCAGAGAATGACATTTTCTGAACTGGATTTGGGGCCCTGTATCTCGGGGCCACTTGGTGCTAAGAACTCCATCTTTGGATATGTTATGGTACCAGTGCCACTGGGTTTGCACACCAAATTTGGGGTTCCTAGCACTAAGTGGCTCTGAGATAAGGGGCCCCAAAGTCGGTTCAGAAAATGTCAAGCACTTTTCTGCAGCAAAGAATGACATTTTCCGAACCGAATTTGGGGCCCCATATCTCGGGGCCACTTAGAGCTAGGAACTCCATCTTTGGATATGTTGTGGTTCCACTGGGTTTGCACACCAAATTTGGGGTTCCTAGCACCAAGTGGCCCTGAGATACGGGGCCCCAAAGTCGGTTCGGAAAATGACATTTTTTCCTGCAGAAAAGTGCTTGACTCGAGTATAAGTCGAGGGGGGCACTTTCAGCACAAAAAAATGTGCTGAAAAATTCGACTTATACTCGAGTACATACGGTATATATTTATTTATTTTCTTTATTATTATTATTTATTTATTTTTTTTTAATTTATTTTTTTTGCCAAAAGGTGGAATTTGCCTTTAAGACAACATATACAACCTTCTACACGTACCTGGGACCAGTAATAAAACGAAGCTAACACATGGGGTTGGAAATAATAGGCTGTGTACAAAGTGGAAGGTATCAATACTTCTAATAGCAGTAAACAGAAAACTATATTCTTTTTTCTTCTAGTTCAGCTAAAATAATAATTCTTAGTATTACTATTATTACTGCAGCTAATAACAATAATATACAATAAAAGCCGGTATTGGTTTCTGTCTTTTCACTTTATTTTGCTGTCTTTACAAAAGACCTAACATGCTGAGCCAAGCGGGTTCAGAAAATGATGTCACATCTATTGCAAAAAGATATCCTGCAGTAAACCTGGAATTGACCGTAATATGATGACCAATAGCCGGTGTCATCTACTTTTGGGATAAAAGTACACGTGTTGCCATAGCAACCAGGAAAGACTTTGTCTTTTTTTTTTTTTTAAGTGCAGGTTACAAACACGGATCTAACAGCTGACTGGTTGGACTGGTGTTTAAAGTGAACCTGGGATCACATAGATATTTTCATGTTAAAGTGTTACTAAACCCAGACCCTGCATTCACTGTATCTGGTCTCCCACAGAACATGGAAATGTAATTATTTTAGTAAATATAAACTGCTAAACACCTTTTCTCATCAGCAGTATATAGCAGTCTTGTGACCTCTATCAGTGTCTGGTTAAAGCTTGTAGGAGGAGTTTTCATTCTCCTCTGACTGTCCTATGAGGCTGCATGAACCCTGACTCTCTGTCTGGACAGTGCTGATTGGCCCTGTGCTGATCACATGCACTCTCTCAGGGAAAAAAAAAACCTCTAGCAATACACACCAAACTGAGCATGTGCAGAGTGACTCCAAAGGCTCTGTCTGATCAGGAGATGGATTGGGGACAGTGAAAGAAGGGGAGGGTCGGAGAAGACAGGATCAAATGGCCTTTGTACACAATGCAGAGGATTAACCCCTTAGGTTCCACAGTGAGTATAACAAGCTTTACTGCATATACAGACTGATTTTACTGTTGTGGGTTTAGTAACACTTTGAAATATAACGATACACCTGATGATGGGCCCATGCTTTGTAATGTATGCATTTTCACACTTAAAGAATATGTTACCCCAACATTTCAAATTCCTGATATGTGTCTATTGTATCATGTACTTGTATGAGAGAGTATCCTGTTCTTGTGCCACACTAGGCATGAAAGCACATCCACCCCAGCGTGGTCAGTTTTCTGGCTGTGCTGGGAGAAAATGACAAATGACTGACACAACCCAACCACAAATCAGCACACTCTTACATTGTGACTTGCTACAAAGTTACAATATTGTAGTCTGATCATTAGAAGAGAGGAAACTGAGGAAATGTTTTCTCCCGCCTGCAGCAGACGGATGACATCATCTTAAGCAACGTCACTGACTGGGACTCAAGGATGATCTTCTGTAGTCTACCAATTGCCCTGCCCTGCCATTTAATGAAGAGGAAGAGATACGGATATGTTTGTAGTCCATATCAGGAGAGCAGAGCAGGGTGACAACCGTGGCTCCCCCATAGATACAGTGCAGGAGTGATGTAGCCACCCAGGGGCAGGAAGTGTGTTATTTGGAGAAGTGCCAGGTGAAAATACAGCAAAAGAAGCTTGAAAATGAATGCAGCTACCACACCAGGATCTAGTAATCTGTTATATATTACGTTTCTGGTTTTGGGTTCAGATACACTTAAAGTGATTGTAAAGGAAAAAATAAAAATAAATAACAAACATGTTATACTTACCTGCTCTGTGCAGTGGTTTTGCACAGAGCAGCCCCAATCCTCCTCTTCTAGGGTCCCATGCCGGCACTCTGGGCCCCACCCCTTGCCAAGTGCCCTAATAGCAAGCCGCTTGCTGTGGGGGCTGTGGGGGCACTCATGCGTGCTTGCTCCCGAGCCGGCTCTCCGTGTCCATAAGACACAGAGAGCGCGGCTCAGCCCTGCCCCTCATTGGCTGCGATTGACAGCAGAGGGAGCCAATGGCTCCTGCTGCTGCATCTCAGCCAATCAGGGGGGAGAGACCCGGGAGAGCTTTGGGTCTCGTGCACATCCCTGCATGGAGATCAGGGGCTAAGTGGGGAGCTGCACACTGAAGGTTTTTTATCTTCATGCATAGAATGCATGTAGCACCCTCTAGTGCTAGAAGTGTAAATATTTTTTTTCTCCTAGTGACGGTAAATTTATGCAGGCTTGGCTGGCAGCCAAGCCAGGCTGTTTTTGTCCTTGGTTGGGCAGAAATCCAGGGAGGGCTGGATGACTCACAGGCAGCACCACTAAGACCTCCCCCTTATTTCTAGAATGTACTGGAACCTTCTAGAAAGATGTGAGGGGAGGTGGAGCTATCTGGAGTATTCTAAGGGCCCTGACCAATCCCCAACTTGGATTGGCAGGGGGCAGATCTCATCAAATACTCTGGGTCAGCCTAGCTGGGGAGGAGTTGTTTGGGTAGAAGATGAAGATGGAGTGTTAGGCTGTCGTGGCCTTTGAGGGAGCTCCCCAGTCTTTGGGGTGACCTTGGGCCTGGGCTCGGGTGCGGACAGGGCCTTCCTAAAACCACAGAGGTATCCTGGCCAGGAAGCACTGGGAGAGAAGAGGACAGCAGGAGAGCACTGCCAGGCAAGTCTCCAGGAGGAACAAGGAGAACAGCCAGGAGGGCAGGTGAGTGACACACAGTCGGGTGGACTGAGAGGCACGCCTGAGAGGACTGGGATGGAGCAGTCTGGGATGGGTGCAGAGCCAGTTGAGGGGGCTGAGAGGCACGCCTGAGAGGACTAGAATGTAGCAGTCTGGGATGGGTGCAAAGCCAGTCGGGTGGACTGGGAGGCACGCCTGAGAGGACTGGAATGGAGCAGTATGGGATGGGTGCAGAGACAGTTGAGGGGGCTGAGAGGCACGCCTGAGAGGACTAGAATGTAGCAGTCTGGGATGGGTGCAAAGCCAGTTGGGTGGACTGGGAGGCACGCCTGAGAGGACTGGGATGGAGCAGTCTGGGATGGGTGCAGAGCCAGTCGGGTGGACTGGGAGGCACGCCTGAGAGGCCTGGGATGGAGCAGTCTGGGATGGGTGCAGAGCCAGTCGGGAGGACAGGGAGGCACGCCTGGGAGGACTGGAATGGAGCAGTCTGGGATGGGTGCAGAGACAGTCGGGGGGGCTGAGAGGCACGCCTGAGAGGCCTGGGATGGATCAGTCTGGGATGGGTGCAGAGACAGTCGGGAGGACTGGGAGGCACGCCTGAGAGGGCTGGGATGGAGCAGTCTGGGAGACAGTCGGGGGGCTGAGAGGACTAGAATGGAGCAGTCTGGGATGGGTGCAGAGACAGCCGGGAGGACTGGGAGGCACACCTGAGAGGACTGGGATGGAGCAGTCTGGGATGGGTGCAGAGCCAGTCGGGAGGACTGGGAGGCACACCTGAGAGGACGGGGATGGAGCAGTCTGGGATGGGTGCAGAGACAGTCGGGGGGACTGGGAGGCACGCCTGGGAGGATTGGGATGAAGCAGTCTGGGATGGGTGCAGAGCCAGTCGGGAGGACTGGGAGGCACGCCTGAGAGGACTGGGATGGAGCAGTCTAGGATGGGTGCAGAGACAGTCGGGAGGACTGGGAGGCACACCTGAGAGGACTGGGATGGAGCAGTCTGGGATGGGTGCAGAGACAGTCAGGAGGACTGGGAGGCACGCCTGAGAGGACTGGGATGGAGCAGTCTGGGATGGGTGCAGAGACAGTCGGGAGGACTGGGAGGCACGCCTGAGAGGACTGGGATGGAGCAGTCTGGGATGGGTGCAGAGACAGTCGGGAGGACTGGGAGGCACGCCTGAGAGGACTGGGGCGGAGCAGTCTAGGACGGGTGCAGAGACAGTCGGGAGGACTGGGAGGCACACCTGAGAGGACTGGGATAGAGCAGTCTGGGATGGGTGCAGAGACAGTCAGGAGGACTGGGAGGCACGCCTGAGAGGACTGGGATGGAGCAAGCTGGGATGGGTGCAGAGACAGTCGGGAGGACTGGGAGGCATGCCTGAGAGGACTGGGATGGAGCAGTCTAGGATGGGTGCAGAGTCAGTCGGGAGGAGTGGGAGGCACGCCTGAGAGGACTGGGATGGAGCAGTCTGGGTTGGGTGCAGAGACAGTCGGGAGGACTGGGAGGCACGTCTGAGAGGACTGGGGCGGAGCAGTCTAGGACGGGTGCAGAGACAGTCGGGAGGACTGGGAGGCACGCCTTAGAGGACTGGGATGGAGCAGTCTAGGATGGGTGCAGAGTCAGTCGGGAGGAGTGGGAGGCACGCCTGAGAGGACTGGGATGGAGCAGTCTGGGATGGGTGCAGAGACAGTCGGGAGGAATGTGGTGGCATAGGCAGTGGAAAAAGGCAGCTGCAGCCAGGGCCTGAAGAGGTGGTACTGGGATCAGTAGCCACCTGGGACAGCTAGCACAGGGACTACCACATTTTGCTACACCAAAGGGGCCCGCGGTCCCTGCCTGCAAAGGGCATTTGCTTTGGGCCTGGCTAAGCCAGTGTCAGGCCTGCAATTCAGTGTTAGTTGGTCCTGGGATTGTAGTTCTACAAGCAAGTCAGTGCCGGAGGTAGAAGAGGAGAAGTGTGTGTATACCAGATGTATATAGTTGGGTCTCTGAAGAATTCCTATTGATGAAGTGGGCTATTTCTTGACTGCTGTATGCCTGGATATTTGTGTGCCTGGGTGTGCAAGGCGAGAGATGGACCACAATTACCAGCAGCCCCTACAGGGGTACCGCTACATGCATAAAGGTAAAAAACCTTCAGCCTTTACAACCACTTTAAAGGGTAGCCCCGACCCCTCAATCTTACCCCCCTTCAGAAATCTCTGTGCGGCTTGTTCTCATATAGAAGCTGGAAGGAAGGTGCTAACCATGCATATGTCACTGCAATCCACTGGTCCCGTCATGCAATAAACAACAGCGGCTCCCAGAGCTATCAGTGACTGGCAGATGTCTCTCCGCACGCCGCTCTTCGGGAGATGTCTTCTGCTACACTCGCGGTCTGAACGTTTATATCCAACACTGGCCGTGAGGAAATATGTTTCTGTAAGCTTTCTGTTAAAAAGCAGTTCTATGGTAGCAAACTATTTTATTACCCAATTAAGCTTTTACATTTCAGCTGCTGGCCTATAATTTGACAAGCGGATCCAGCATGGGATATATTTTACATTGACATGCACTTAAAGTGTTACTAAACCCACAACAGTAAAATCAGTCTGTATATGGAGTAAGGCCCCTTTCACACTGGGGCGGCGGGTGCGTCGGCGGTAAAGCGCCGCTATTTTTAGAGGCGCTTTACCATCAATTTCGTGGCGCTAATCGGCCGCTAGCGGGGTGCTTTTACCCCCTGCTAGTGGCAGAGAAAGGGTTAAAACCAGCCAGGGTTGAAACCACCCGCATTTGCCGGCGCTATAGCCGCGCTGCCCATTGATTTCAATGGGCAGGAGCGGTGGAGGAGCGGTATACACACCGCTCCTTCACCACTCCAAAGATGCTGCTAGCAGGACTTTTTTTTTTAGCGTTCTGCCAGCACACCGCTCCAGTGTGACAGCCCTCGGGGCTTCCACATTGGAGAGACGGGATCGACTCTTTCAGGGTTCTATTTTTTAGTGCTGTAGCTCCTGCAAAGCGCCCCAGTGTGAAAGGGGTCTAAAGCAAGCTTGTTATACTCACTGTGGAACCTGAGGGGTTAATCCTCTGCATTGTGTAAAAAAAGGCTTTTTTGATCCTGTCTTCTCCGGTCCTCCCCTTTTTCCACTGTCCCCAAACCATCTCCTGATATTACAGAGCCTTGGAGAGAAGCTGCACATGCTCAGTTTGGTGTGTATTGCTAGAGAGTTTTTTTTTTTATTGGAAGGGTGTATGTGATCAGCACAAGGCCAACCAGCACTGTCCAGACAGAGGGTCAGGGGTTTGATCCTGTCTTCTCTGATCCTCCCCTTTTTCCACTGTCCCCAAACCATCTCCTGATATTACAGAGCCTTGGGGACAAGCTGCACATGCTCAGTTTGGTGTGTATTGCTAGAGAGTTTTTTTTTTTTTTTTATTGGGAGGGTGTATGTGATCAGCACAGGGCCAACCAGCACTGTCCAGACAGAGGGTCAGGGGTTCCGCAGCCCCATAAGACAATCAGGGGAGAATTAAATCTCCTCCTACAAGATTTAACCAGACACTGAGAGAAGGTGCTGATAGAAGTCACAAGACTGGTATATACTGCTGACTGCTGTAACTGCTGATCAGAAAAGGTATTTAGCAGTTTATATTTACGAAAATAATTACATTTCCATGTTCTGTGGGAGAGCAGATATAGTGAATGCAGGCTCCTGGGTTTAGTAACACTTTAAAGTGTTACTAAACCCAGGAGCCTGCATTCACTATATTTGGTCTTCCACAGAACATGGAAATGTAATTATTTTCGTAAATATAAACTGCTAAATACCTTTTCCCACCAGCAGTATATAGCAGTCTTGTGACTTTTATCAGTGTCTGGTTAAAGCTTGTAGAAGGAGTTGCCATTCTGACTGTCCTATGAGGCTGCATGATCCCTGACCTTCTGTCTGATTGGCCCTGTGCTGATCACATACACCCCCCCCCCCCCCAAAAAAAAGAAAAAAAAACACTCTCTAGCAATACACACCAAACTGAGCATGTGCAGAGTGATCCCACGGCTCTGTACCATCAGGAGATGGATTGGGGGCAGTAAAAGGAGGGGAGTATCAGAGAAGACAGGATCAAACAGCCTTTTTTACACAATGCAGAGGATTAAGCCCTTAGGTTCCACAGTGAGTATAACAAGCATGCTTTACTTCATATATAGAATGGTTCTACTGTTGTGGGTTTAGTAACACTTTGAAATAAAAAGAGACAGTGGGGACGGAAAGTATTTAGACCCCCTTAAATTTTTCTCTCTTTGTTATATTGCAGCCATTTGGTAAAATCATCTCTGGAGCTCAGCCACAGTGATCTTTGGGTTCTTCTTTACCTCTCCCACCAAGGCTCTTCTCCCCCGATAGCTCAGTTTGGCCAGACGGCCAGCTCTAGGAAAGGTTCTGGTCGTTCCAAACGTCTTCTATTTAAGGATTATGGAGGCCACTGTGCTCTTAGGAACCTTAAGTGCAGCAGAAATTTTTTTGTAACCTTGGCCAGATCTGTGCCTTGTCACAATTCTGTCTCTGAGCTCTTCAGGCTGTTCCTTTGACCTCATGATTCTCATTTGCTCTGACATGCACTGTGAGCTGTAAGGTCTTATATAGATAGGTGTGTGGCTTTCCTAATCAAGTCCAATCAGTATAATCAAACACAGCTGGACTCAAATGAAGGTGTAGAACCATCTCAAGGATGATCAGAAGAAATGGACAGCACCTGAGTTATATATATGAGTGTCACAGCAAAGGGTCTGAATACTTAGGACCATGTGATATTTCAGTTTTTTCTGTTTTAATAAATCTGCAAAAAAGTCAACAATTCTGTGTTTTTCTGTCAATATGGGGTGCTGTGTGTACATTAATGAGGAAAAAAAATGAACTTAAATGATTTTAGCAAATGGCTGCAATATAACAAAGAGTGAAAAATTTAAGGGGGTCTGAATACTTTCCGTCCCCACTGTACATCTGATGATGGGCCCATGCTTTGTAATGTATACATTTTCACACTTAAAGAATATGTTACCCCAAAATTTCAAATTCCTGATATGTTTCTATTATATCATGTACTTGTATGAGAGAGTATCCTGTTCTCGTGCCACATTAGGCATGAAAGCACATCCACCCCAGCGTGGTCAGTTTTCTGGCTGTGCTGGGAGAAAATGACAAATGACTGACACATATCGCTTCCTCTGTGTGAAATATTTGGTCATCGTGCCAGTCCCTCTGCTTTCCTACTTCAAACTGACCACACTAGGCATTAAAGCACATTCATCCCAGCGTGGTCAGTTTTCTGGCTGTGCTGGGAGAAAAGTCTGCCTGTCCACTAATGCTCAAACTTGTGCTGACCACCACCCTCCCTCCTCCCCCTGCACAGACATTCATTGGGGAGATCAGTGTGCTGCTGTTTCTCCATTCCCACCTCTCGAAGCCTTTTATGCAGCTGAGAACAGAGATGATGTGATCTCTTATTAAAAAATAAAATATTTATTTATAAAAATAAGAATTCATAAATAAATATTTTATTTTTTAATAAGTGATCACGTAATCTCTGTTCGAATTCATGTAAATGTCAACTTTGTATTTGTTAAAAATTTTCTGAATAAAAATATTGGAAAAGAAAAAAAAAAAAGAAGAATTCATTTACTTTGTATTTTAAAAGTATAAGGAACAGAAACCACATACTTTTCCAGACTGAGCAGTGATTTATAACAGTTACTTTGGATACAAAACACTAATTTCATTCTGTAATCGTCTCCATTTATCATGACATTAAATTTGTATCTCTAGTGCCAACCATGGAAAAATCATTTGCAAATTACATAAAAATAACATTGTATTTATTTAATAAATATATAAAAAGTATTTTTGGGAAGATATTTTCTTAAACCCCAACTCTGGGCACAATAAAAGTACTTGCAGTGGGATCCGCCGCCCACACTGCAAGATTTAAATGCTTGTTAAACTGGAACTGCAGTACCCGGTATCTGAGCACTACAAACTAAAAAACGCTATTTAATTAATTTTTAATATTCAAAGCAAACTCCCCCATCCATCCATGTCTCCAGGCTTTATTTTTATTGGGAAATCACTTCGAAAAACATCCCCCCCTAGCATTTCTGCCCATGGCCATCTTAAGTAAGGGCGGATGGTTCATGTAGCATTTACTTCCTGGAATCCATCTGCCCTTAGCTCAGGCATGCAGCCAGGAGGGCTGTGCTTAGCTGAGAAAACCCCTCCTTCCCTCCTGAAGACTCCTGGGATGGGTGACATCATTTGCCCAGGCCTGGAGATCTGGAAGCAACTAAAGAAATGTAAAAGCATTTAAAATAAATAAGCAAATATATTATCGGCGTCACGCCTTACACGCCTACGGTTGGTGCCACAACGCCGGCGGATCAATTAACATCTGTCAACTTTGGGGGAGGTTGGTTTGGCACTAATCGCCTGGCCGCCTGAGCTTGTCCAGATGACAGCGCCTTCCTCTCTCTCTTTGCACGCTAGCGTGACGTTGGGGGGTTGGGTTGTGGTGGCGCTCCCTATATGAGCCTCATTCCTGGCTGGGTCACATACACAGGACAAGCTCATTTCTGTCCCACCTCGGTACACCATGCACCGTTGGACCATCGCTCTCATTCATTCAGCAACAGGTATCTATTCACTTATGAGAAATTCAATGTAGCAGCACTATAAAAATAAAAACAAATAAAATAACACAAAAAAAAATTAACTAATCCAAATAGTGTATATGTGTGAACTACAACACACAGCAACATGTGTAAAATTATGAAAATTGATAAACAGTCCATAAAAACCACATCAGTGTAGATTCTTGTGATGACGTCAGCACGTCAACCTCCCTACGCGCGTTTCGTCACAAACTGACGTAGTCTCGGGGGAACACCCTTTTATTATTCATCTGGAGTTTGGTTTCTTTTCACTTTTTGTTCCTTCCTAGCCCTTCATTTTTTCCTTTCTTATTCTTTTTTCCACCCTTTTTTCTTTTTCTGCACTTCACATTCTACTCCTACACTTCAAACACACTGGTCACATAACTTTATACACATTTTATTTTTATTTTTTTTCTGTTGTACATTTTTTTTCATAGAGGCCTCTTTTAGGGTCACTAAGTTCAAGCACACACCAAGATTATATCATACACCCTGACCCGCCTTGGATGTTGTTCGTGTGGGTTGTTGTCGCGCTGCAGCTCCCAGAGATGATGTCTTTGGCTGGTTTGCGATCCTCATTGCCGCACCACCAAAACATAGATGTGTCTGTAAGTTTTGTGCTACTAAGGGGGGTTCTCCCACCCTATACATAATACAATATATTTACAATTTTTTGAGCGCTTTTTTATTTTTATAGATAATTTAGATCATTTAGACATAACTGCCCTTTCTATTTATAGATAATCACTACGGTTCTGCTCCTGATGAGTGGCTAAAAGGCAGCGAAACGCGTTGAGATAACAACTACCGTATCCACTGCTAATTGTGGACTGATAAGATTGCGTTATTACTCCATATATGTTTGTATCATTTAATTTGTGTAGCTTTTCTAATACATTTCATCTCTTTTATTGCAATTCATTAAAAAATCAACTAAGTCAACAGTTTGCATGGGTATCAACTGCAATATGTGTATACAGGCATACCCCGCTTTAAGTATACTTACTTTACGTACACTCTCGAGTACAGACATACATGTAAAGTGCCTCGGAAGTGCTGTACAGACATTTTGCAGTCGCAGTAGAGGGAGCTAAAGCTCTGGAGCGTAGCCTTCCCTGTTCCAGTGTGCCCCTGACACCCCCACTACAGCCCCTGACACCCCACTACAGACCCTGACCCCCCACTACAGACCCTGACACCCCACTACAGACCCTGACCCCCCACTACAGACTCTGACACCCCACTACAGCCCCTGACACCCCCACTACAGCCCCTGACACCCCACTACAGCCCCTGACCCCCACTACAGCCCCTGACACCCCACTACAGACCCTGACCCCCCCACTACAGACCCTGACACCCCACTACAGACCCTGACCCCCCACTACAGACTCTGACACCCCACTACAGCCCCTGACACCCCCACTACAGCCCCTGACACCCCACTACAGCCCCTGACCCCCACTACAGCCCCTGACCCCCCACTACAGACCCTGACCCCCCCACTACAGACCCTGACACCCCACTACAGCCCCTGACACCCCCACTACAGCCCCTGACACCCCTACTACAGCCTCTGACACCCTCACTACAGACCCTGACACCCCCAACACAGCCCCTGTTCCCCCGCTACAGCCCCTGACACCCCCGCTACAGCCCCTGACACCCCCAACACAGCCCCTGTCCCCCCCACTACAGCCCCTGACACCCCCGCTACAGCCCCTGTCCCCCCCACTACAGCCCCTGACACCCCCGCTACAGCTCTGACACCCCACTACAGTCCTTGACACCCCACTACAGACCCTGACCCCCCACTACAGCCCCTGACACCCCTACTACAGTCCCTGACCCCCCACTACAGACCCTGACACCCCTACTACAGACCCTGACACCCCCGCTACAGCCCCTGTCCCCCCCACTACAGCCCCTGACACCCCACTACAGCCCCTGACCCCCCCATTACAGCCCTTGACACCCCCGCTACAGCTCTGACACCCCACTACAGTCCTTGACCCCCCACTATAGACCCTGACCCCTTTCTATTTATAGATAATCACTACGGTTCTGCTCCTGATGAGTGGCTAAAAGGCAGCGAAACGCGTTGAGATAACAACTACCGTATCCACTGCTAATTGTGGACTGATAAGATTGCGTTATTACTCCATATATGTTTGTATCATTTAATTTGTGTAGCTTTTCTAATACATTTCATCTCTTTTATTGCAATTCATTAAAAAATCAACTAAGTCAACAGTTTGCATGGGTATCAACTGCAATATGTGTATACAGGCATACCCCGCTTTAAGTATACTTACTTTACGTACACTCTCGAGTACAGACATACATGTAAAGTGCCTCGGAAGTGCTGTACAGACATTTTGCAGTCGCAGTAGAGGGAGCTAAAGCTCTGGAGCGTAGCCTTCCCTGTTCCAGTGTGCCCCTGACACCCCCACTACAGCCCCTGACACCCCACTACAGACCCTGACCCCCCACTACAGACCCTGACACCCCACTACAGACCCTGACCCCCCACTACAGACTCTGACACCCCACTACAGCCCCTGACACCCCCACTACAGCCCCTGACACCCCACTACAGCCCCTGACCCCCACTACAGCCCCTGACACCCCACTACAGACCCTGACCCCCCCACTACAGACCCTGACACCCCACTACAGACCCTGACCCCCCACTACAGACTCTGACACCCCACTACAGCCCCTGACACCCCCACTACAGCCCCTGACACCCCACTACAGCCCCTGACCCCCACTACAGCCCCTGACACCCCACTACAGACCCTGACCCCCCCACTACAGACCCTGACACCCCACTACAGCCCCTGACACCCCCACTACAGCCCCTGACACCCCTACTACAGCCTCTGACACCCTCACTACAGACCCTGACACCCCCAACACAGCCCCTGTTCCCCTGCTACAGCCCCTGACACCCCCGCTACAGCCCCTGACACCCCCAACACAGCCCCTGTCCCCCCCACTACAGCCCCTGACACCCCCGCTTCAGCCCCTGTCCCCCCCACTACAGCCCCTGACACCCCCACTACAGCTCTGACACCCCACTACAGTCCTTGACACCCCACTACAGACCCTGACCCCCCACTACAGCCCCTGACACCCCTACTACAGTCCCTGACCCCCCACTACAGACCCTGACACCCCTACTACAGACCCTGACACCCCCGCTACAGCCCCTGTCCCCCCCACTACAGCCCCTGACACCCCACTACAGCCCCTGACCCCCCCATTACAGCCCTTGACACCCCCGCTACAGCTCTGATACCCCACTACAGTCCTTGACCCCCCACTATAGACCCTGACCCCCTACTACAGCCCCTGACACCCCTACTACAGCACCTGACACCCCCACTACAGCACCTGACACCCCCACTACAGCCCCTGACACCCCCACTACAGCCCCTGACACCCCCACTACAGCACCTGACACCCCCACTACAGCACCTGACACCCCCACTACACCCTAGAAGTGAAAAAAGGTATTGCTTCACTTTAAGTACATTTTCGTTTTACATACATGCTCTGGTCTCATTGTGTACTTAAAAGTGTGGTATGTCTGTAATATGTATATATGTATCAACTATCTCTTATGTATTTGTAAATGTATGAATTTTTATTGGATTGTCAACTAGTATGCAATATTAATTTCAAATGTAATGTAAAGTCTTTTAATATAAAATAATTTGTAAAAATCATTTAGCTATGGAACTATATAGCATTATTAACCAATAAAAATATTTATTTTTCCATACAGCCAACCTTATCATTTGCTCCCGTGTGCCTCATATAAAGTCCCACCTCCTTCTTGCTTCCTTTTAATAATGATAAGGATGGAGGCAGAGACCTATTAGGCTCTTACTTCATATAAAGTCCCAAAAAACCCTCTTCTTTCGCTATAATAAATATATTATACTTTCCTATCTTTTTACAAAGACTAGCAGCATAAGGATTAAAAATAGTCAATGTTGATTAGGAGAGTGAAGTTCTGCGTTAGGTCTAAGGGGGTTGCAAAGAGCCTGCGTTACCTCCCTGACTCCCCACTCCAGCAGGCTCCCTCCCGGCTGCGGACGCGTGATTGCCCCCCCACCACATACAATACATACATACTCATGCGCAGGGGGTGTGCCAGGTGTGCCTGGGCACACCCTAATCACTATGTCAGTGCTGATTCCCTTACTGCCTAGGCTTTCCCCACCAGGTGGTGTGCCAGGTGTGCCTGGGCACACCCTAATCACTATGACTGTGCTGATTCCCTTATTGCCTAGGCTTCCCCCACCTTGTTGCTCCCCTCCCCCCCCCAACCCGCAGTGCTGCTGGCTTCTCTTCTCTCCTCTCCCCCGGCTGCTGCAGGGGATGTTTTAGGATGGAGAGTGGTGGAAGGGGCTGGTAAATATGTAATTTACCAGCCCCTTCCTTTTCTAAATGAACACAGTGAACACACTTGCTCTCTGTGTCCATTCATAACTGAAGCATAGAAAACTGTTTACTGTGCTTCAGTTTGTGAATGAACAGGAAGCCTCTCAACACAGAGCACTTCCCATTCATTCACTGTCCAGTGCAGCTGAGGCTGCAGAGGAAGGCGTGTGTTTGAGGGTTGGGACGCACACCCTAATGCAATAGGCTACGCACACCTATAAATACAGAGTATACACCCCTGTGCTATACGTGATGACGCAGAGGTTCCACCCATAGACATGAGCTTTGGGAAGAAGAGCAGAGCACTGCTAGAGTAGGGAGTCAGGTAAGTAATGCAGCCTCTTCTCTCTTCTTAAATTTTACAATAATGCGCCCCCTAGTGGCTGCTAATAGGCTGTTTCCTGTCTTGGGCATTCAAACTCAGCATGTGCACATGCGGAGTTTCAGCAGCCCCGAGCGGCCGTTAGGGGCGCATTATATGAAATTCAGCCGATGCTGCAAATGGCAGGACATAAAGGAATGAGGGGCCAGCGCTTTCTATGGGGAGGACCCCCAGCAGCTGCATCTGTAATGGGAGGACCTTCATCATTTCCAACAGGAGGAGCTATGGTATGTACTAATCAGAAGATATAGAATTGCATAAAGGGTTTTGATGAATATCTTCCTGAAAGATGAACTTACACATTAACCACTTCAGCTCCAGAAGATTTACCTCCCTTCATGACCAGGCCATCTGCGTTACTTTAACTGACAATTGCGCGGTCGTGCGACGTTGTACCAAAATACAATTTTTGTTCTTTTTTTCCCAAAAAAGAGCTTTCTTTTGGTAGTATTTGATCACCTCTGCATTTTTTTTTCATTTTTTTGCGCTGTAAACAAAATTTGACAAAATTTTGAAAAAAAAAAATATATATATATATATATGCATATATATATATATATATATATATATATATATATATATATATATATATATATATATATATATATATATATATATGTGTGTGTGTATATATATATATATATATATATATATATATATATACACATATATACATATATATATATATATATATATATATATATATACATATATACATATATATATATATATATATATATACATATATATATATATATATATATATATATATATACATATACATATATATATATATATATATATATATATATATATATATATATATATATATATACATATATATATATATATATATATATATATATATATATATATATATATATACATATACATACATATATATATATATATTATTTTTTTTTATATATATGTATATATATATTTTTTTTTTTACTTTCTGCTATAAAACACATCCAATTAAAAAAAGAAAAGAAAAAAAATCGAATTCCTATATCAATTTAGGCCAATATGTATTCTGCTACATATTTTGGGGAAAAAAATTCCCAATAAGCGTATATTGATTGGTTTGCGCAAAAGTTATAGCGTCTACAAACTATGGGATAGATTTATGGAATTTTTATTTATTTTATTTTTTTCCCCTAGTAATGGTGGCGATTGGCGGCTGTGATGTTGCGGTGGACAAATTGGACACTAACTGACACTTTTTTGGGAACCAGTGACACTAATACAGCGATCAGTGCTAAAAATTTGCACTGTCACTGTACGACAGATGACTGCCACAGGAACAGGTGTCCTTCCCATTGGAACACTTTCCCGCTATTACTGTTCTCTGAATTTTGGATTTACCCTGATTTTCATTCTCAATGACATTGGGGATCAGATATAGTTAGAGAGATGGTGAATCCCCCAAATAGGGACACGGATAGTAATAAAACATTGACAGCAATTGTGACCCCTCAGCACTCTGTCCAAATCTAAAAATAAAAGTTTTGCCTTGGTTATCCTTAAAGTTATACTTTAAGGATAACCAGAGGTTATCAGGAATAAAAGTGTAAAAAAAAAAAAAAAATCCAAATCCGGTGTTATTCCTGGCATAATCTTCATGATTTGCTCCATTTAACAAGCAGCTCAGGTTCTGAGTGGGCAGCAGTTTGTCCCATGATTATGTGCTATTAAATCTCTGTACAGAAGGTGTGCTCAGAACAAGGGAACACGTGGCTTCCACTTCTGCAGACTCAGATTCAGGGCCATTGAAGGCATGCTATGGAGATTTAAGGCAGGAATTAAACCCAAAAGAAAACCTTTATTATATTGCAGCTTACTAATTCTTTGATTTGTGATGTCTATATTAGGTTTCTTTTTCGTGGCTTTCTTTCTTTTATTCATCATTCATTTTATTTTATTCTTCAACAGAACAAGCTCTCCTGTAGTTGTAGAAGTTAGAGGGTTGGGACAAACCATTTAACACTGACAGGGGTGCTTACGATGATCTGCTTTTATGTAAAACCTTTATACCAAAAGGAACAAAACTGTTGCTTTAACATCTTAAAACTAGAGATGGGGTAAACACCGGTTCGGTTTGCGCCACATCGCAAACGACTATTAAAGTCTATGGGTCCCGAACTTGAATAATCAAATGTGACCATTTTGAAGGCTTATATGCAAGTTATTGGCCATAAAAAGGGTATGGGGGCCCGGGTCCTGCCCTGGGGGGACATGTACCAATGCAAAAATAGTTTTTAAAAAAAGATAATTTTTTTTGTTTACAAATGTTTTTATTAGCGTATTTGAGCAAGTACAAAAATATAAATGCATGGAGAGAATAAAGTGTACATTCAAAAACCAACATGTGATTGTACAGGTATACAGCTCTCAATATATCATTAACTGCTTGCCGCCCACCCACCGTCAAATGACGGCGGGGCAGTGCGGCTTTCGTTCTGGGGCGATCGCAGCCACGTCGTGTTGGTAGGACACGGCGCGACCCCCATCTTTGTGAAGAGCCGTGTCCGCGGCTCTTTAACCATGTGTTCAGCTGTGTCCAATCACAGCCGGTCATATGTAAACCCGGAGATGCCGGTAATCGTCTGACAGAGTGTGTGGCAAGGAGAGCCGATCAGCGGCACGCAGGGAGACATCTAGGAATGTAATCAGGGCACTGATCATCAGTGCCCTGATTACAATAAAGAAATATAGTGTCACAGAATCAGTGCCCACCAATGCCAGCATACAGTGCCCACCAGTGGCAGAAATCAGTGCCTACCACTGCCCACAAGTGCCACCAATCAGTGCCCATTAGCAATGCCAGTCAGTGCTGGCAATCAGTGCTGCCCATCACTGCTGTCGATCAATGCCCATCAGTTAATGAGAAATATATATGGCTGGGACTTTATATGAGCCGTGACCCTCCGGTACACAGGACTCCATCCCCGATACTTTTGCACAAAAAGGGAAGGGGGAAAAAGGGGAAATTGGGACTTTGTATGAAACAAGGCACTTGGGATAGATTAAATCAATCAATATAATAAAATAACAATAATAATTTATTGGTAACACAAAAGTAGGTAGTACAATAAATAAATTAATGATAGATCGATATGTAATTAGCAGAATTAAAAAGGTATGATAATAACATAACACAATAAAATTCATAGTACAGTAGCATTGTTACACATGATTAATAATAAACTAATAGTACATTCCAAAATGTGTATACAGTAATGACCAATAAATTGAATTGATGATTTAAATAGATCAAACCCATAGTAGAAACATGGTCATTGGGGCATAGCATCCAATAGTAAAAAGCTCGACGCGTTTCGTGGATTATTTCCACTCATCAGGAGCTGCTATGGATTGGGGGTACCTGTTAATAAGTAATATAATAGAGATCATTGGTAATGAATCGTAAAAAAAAGGGGGAAGAGAGGGAACATAGACAATGGTCCTAGCAACTCTTACCTATGGATAGCAATTAGTATACATGTAGATAATGGTAGTAATGCTAAATTTCAAAAAGCACTGGGAAGTGGAATAAACATCCCCCCGGGAGCTGAGGTAACAGCCAGAGGTCGGCATGATGGCCAATAGATGAAATGGAACACAGATGGTGGATGGGGTTCGCTCACCCCAGCATGGGATGGAACTGGTGAAAAACACAAAATGGGGTGGTGTTAGTGGAGTGTGAAGATGAAGGACAATGTGGACAAAAGTGTGAGAGGAAGGGAGAAAAGGTGGGTGGGAGATCCAATAGCCCAGAACACGATTAGAGAAGTGAAAAGAAATGTGCAAGGAATGAGCCAGGATTGGAAATCAGAGTGATGATCCACCATAAGGGTGAAAAGGAGACCCAGCATGTAAGTATAGGTTACCTGAAGCTACACATGGAAGTGTGTAGTGTACACGTAAAAAGTATGGGGACTGGAAAGCATTGTAAAAGAGATGAGTGGAGAGATTGGCCCGCAACACCGCCGAGGATGTGACCAACGTCACACTAGATGTCCACAGCTTGAGGGGAGAGAGCACCCACGTCCGAGCGAGTTGCGCTCATATGTAGGAACCCGGCGTCCCTCGTGCTGGGCGTGGTTGGAAAACAAACACGTTGGCGTGTGGCGTCACAGGTGATGCCAGACGTATGGCGTGTGGGTGTGGCGTCGACGCGCAGCGAGGGCGAGCCGCCGCCCCACTTGACCAGCCGGCCAGGGGGGTGGGGGATAGCCACGGTGCGCGTCGCAGCTCCCGGATGTAGATGAATACACCTCCCTATTAGCAAAGAGTAACCTAATAAAAAAGCAGGATTGTAGAGAAAAAAAGCATGAACCTAAGCTGGCTGAACTGGATGATATGTCCACAGGTGACCATGGGGTAAACATAATAGATAAGTGCAATGTTTCCATCCCTAATCAGTTAATGAGAAATATATATGGGTGGGACTTTATATGAGCCGTGACAGGACTCCATCCCCGATACTTTTGCACAAAAAGGGAAGGGGGAAAAAGGGGAAATTGGGACTTTGTATGAAACAAGGCACTTGGGATAGATTAAATCAATCAATATAATAAAATAACAATAATAATTTATTGGTAACACAAAAGTAGGTAGTACAATAAATAAATTAATGATAGATCGATATGTAATTAGCAGAATTAAAAAGGTATGATAATAACATAACACAATAAAATTCATAGTACAGTAGCATTGTTACACATGATTAATAATAAACTAATAGTACATTCCAAAATGTGTATACAGTAATGACCAATAAATTGAATTGATGATTTAAATAGATCAAACCCATAGTAGAAACATGGTCATTGGGGCATAGCATCCAATAGTAAAAAGCTCGACGCGTTTCGTGGATTATTTCCACTCATCAGGAGCTGCTATGGATTGGGAGTACCTGTTAATAAGTAATATAATAGAGATCATTGGTAATGAATCGTAAAAAAAAGGGGGAAGAGAGGGAACATAGACAATGGTCCTAGCAACTCTTACCTATGGATAGCAATTAGTATACATGTAGATAATGGTAGTAATGCTAAATTTCAAAAAGCACTGGGAAGTGGAATAAACATCCCCCCGGGAGCTGAGGTAACAGCCAGAGGTCGGCATGATGGCCAATAGATGAAATGGAACACACCCCATGCTGGGGTGAGCGAACCCCATCCACCATCTGTGTTCCATTTCATCTATTGGCCATCATGCCGACCTCTGGCTGTTACCTCAGCTCCCGGGGGGATGTTTATTCCACTTCCCAGTGCTTTTTGAAATTTAGCATTACTACCATTATCTACATGTATACTAATTGCTATCCATAGGTAAGAGTTGCTAGGACCATTGTCTATGTTCCCTCTCTTCCCCCTTTTTTTTACGATTCATTACCAATGATCTCTATTATATTACTTATTAACAGGTACCCCCAATCCATAGCAGCTCCTGATGAGTGGAAATAATCCACGAAACGCGTCGAGCTTTTTACTATTGGATGCTATGCCCCAATGACCATGTTTCTACTATGGGTTTGATCTATTTAAATCATCAATTCAATTTATTGGTCATTACTGTATACACATTTTGGAATGTACTATTAGTTTATTATTAATCATGTGTAACAATGCTACTGTACTATGAATTTTATTGTGTTATGTTATTATCATACCTTTTTAATTCTGCTAATTACATATCGATCTATCATTAATTTATTTATTGTACTACCTACTTTTGTGTTACCAATAAATTATTATTGTTATTTTATTATATTGATTGATTTAATCTATCCCAAGTGCCTTGTTTCATACAAAGTCCCAATTTCCCCTTTTTCCCCCTTCCCTTTTTGTGCAATGCCCATCAGTGTCGCCCATCAGTGCCACCCATCTATGCCCATCAGTGCCCATCTGTACCGCCTATCCGTGCCACCTATCAGTGCCCATCAGTGCCGCCTATTAGTGCCCACCAGTGTCGCCTACCAGTGCCCACCAGTGCTGCCTATTAGTGCCCATTAGTGCCACCTAACAGTGCCCATCAGTGCCGCCTATCAGTGCTCATCAGTGCCACATATCAGTGCCCACCTATCAGTGCCCATAAGTGCGGCATATTAGTGCCTCCTCCTCAGTGCCACCTCATCAGTGCCCATAAGTGCCACCTCATCAATGCCCACCAGTTCATCCTATCAGTGCCCAATAGTGCAGCCTCATCAGCGCACATCAGTGAAGGCGAAAAATTACTTAGTTACAAAATTTACTGACAGAAAAAAAAAGTAAAAAACATTTTATTTTCAACACTTTTCATCTTTTTTTTTGTAAATAATAAAAAACCCAGCAGTGATTAAATACCACCAAAAGAAAGCTCTTTTGTGAGAAGAAAATGATAAAAAATTAGTTTGGGTACAGTGTAGCATGACCGCGCAATTGTCATTCAAATTGCGACAGCGCTGAAAGCTGAAAAATGGCCTGGGCAGGAAGGGGTTGTAAGTGCCCGGCAGGCAAGTGGTTAAGTAACAAAAAAATAATAATAATGAAATTCAAAATGAAAAGAATCTGAGTAAGTAACAGCGTTGCTTCTGCGAGATAAGAAGAATGACTACATGGAGGATATGCTCTAGACAGAAATTTTCCAAAATATTTGAATCGACAGTACTGAATGCGTTAACTTCTAGCATTACTAATTCATCTAATAAACTCAAATGGGGAAAAAAGGAAACCCTTCAAACACATATTATAAATGGTAAGGCAACCAATTAGCTCACTAACGTTCGAAGATGTGCATGGTGTCCATGAGGGTGTGGTGCACCCTTTCCATCAATCTAATGGATTCCATGCGATGGAGCACCTGTGACCATGAAACAGAGGGACATCGCCAGTTTAGGGCAATCGCCCAGTGGAAAAAATATAACTTTTAAAGGAGCAGTGAGTTTAATGATGCTTAAAGTGAAACAATGAAAATGAAAAATTCCTTTAAATATAGTGCCTGTGGGCCCCCTTAGTCTGCCTGTAAAGTGGCGCATCTGTACCATGTATAGAACCTGCTGCAGCAAAAACCAACATTTAAAAAAAAAAAAAAAAAAAGACATTAAATTGATTTTCCTTGCAAGCTTTCTTTATTTAGTAAACAACAGCTGGGAGCCAGTCTGTATGACGAGGCCACAATTTTAGTGAACTCTCAGATTAGAGATTTTTTGGATAAATTCTGGTGTCTCTATGGCTGGATTTGGATGGAAATACCAACATTTTGCACAACAGTGAGCAAGCCTTATGTGAAGAAGCCAAATTATAGTACAGGCCAAGATTACCAATTTTTGGTATCTCTTTTGCAGACTTGGGCTTTGGGTGTTGGTGGTGCCTTCACACCATAACACTATAGAGGTAGTCTTGATGAAAGCAAGAATTGGCCTTGCAGTAAAAAATTTAAGTTTGATGCCCCTGTCAAACAGTTTCGGAAAACTTGGTCTTTCGGTGTTGGTGGTTCCTTCACCCTGTAATCCTCTAGAGGTACTCTTGATGAAAGCAAGAATTGGTCTTGCTGTAAAAAATTGAAATTAGATACCCCGGTCAAACAGTTGTGGAAAAATTGGTCTTTGGGTGTTGGTGGTGCCTTCACCCTGAAACCTTCTAGAGGTACTCTTGATAAAAGCAAGAATTGGCCTTGCTGTAAAAAATTGAAATTTGGCGCCCCAGTTACACAATCACGGAAAAATTGGTCTTTGGGTGTTGGTGGTGCCTACACCCCGTAACCTTCTAGAGGTGCTCTTGATGAAATCAAGAATTGGCCTTCCTGTAAAAAATGTAAATTTGACGCCCCTGTCACACAGGTGTGGAAAAATTGGTCCTTGGATGTTAATTGTGCCCATGAAACCTATATAAAAATAATTACCCACAAAACTAGGCAGCCTAGACAGTCTTGCAGAGGTTCGAGATTCAAATAACACTTAATCAGTGACATCAACATTAGGGGCTTGATAGCTGCTGCTAATCCAGGATTGATTAATTTTGACAAATGTCAGCCGGTCAACAGAGACTGTTGACAGATGCGCTCTTTTATCTGTCACAAAAACTCCGGTAGCACTGAATGCTCATTCGGAAAACATGCTCGATGCAGGGCAGCCCAGCAGTTCAATTGCATACTGGGCAAGTTCTGACCAGTGGTATATTCTCATGACCCAGAAACCCAGTGGATCATCTACTGGAAAGCTCTCTATGTCTTTTTTCCAATGTGATCTTTAAGCTGACAGCCCTGGGCGCAGAGGACAAAACAAAATTGTGCAATGCATCATCGAGGCGGCCCACTTCTCCACCGCACCCCCTTTGACCAACAGAAGCCTCAAAACAAGCTTTTCCATGAGACTATAGCCTACAAGAGTCTGGAAAGGCGTTACATAAACTCATCTTTAAGGTGTCCTCAAGATATTTCATCCTGTGCTCCCTCTGCGAGGGCAGGATGAATTACGAGACTTTCCCCTTGTAACAGTAGTCAAGGAGGGTTGCCAACCAATAATGATCCCTCTCCTTGATGCCAAAAATTCTCAGGTCATTTTGCAGTCTTTAAGGCATAAGTGAGTTCATGCCCCGCAAGTTTGTAGAGGCATAAGTAGCAGAGTGCTCGGGGTCACCGAGGATTACAGTATCTGGAACTGCCTCCTCCCAGCCATGTACTACTCCCAAGGTTTCTGCGGACTGAAAACCATCTGCTAAGGATTGACGTATGTCTTTCTCTGCTTCTATGCCTCCAAAGCTGCCAGAATCCTCCTCCTCCTCCCTCTCCTCTTATGTGTTTTGTGGCTTCGCAAGAATGATGTCTACATAAAGCGGGCCTTCAGAGGAAAGGAAGTCCTCCTCTTCCTCTCCCCGCTCTGCCTCAAGTGCCCTGTCCATAATGGCATGCAGAGTATGATCCAGCAGGAACACAAGAGGGATTGAGTTACTGATGCATGCAATGTCACGGCTCACCATCCTTGTCGCCTCCTCAAATGGTGACAGTAAAGTGCATGTATCTTTATCAGCAGCCATTGGTGTGGGGGAAAAAACCTGCCCTGTGCCTGTTCTTGTGTTATAATCACACAGGTACTCATTGATGGCCCTCTGCTGCATGTGCTTGGCATTGCAGCATTGCCAAAGTTGAGTTCCACCTGGGGGGCATGTCACAAATCAGGCGGTTTCCGGGCAGGTGGAATTTCCACTGAATTTTAGCCAACCAAACACTGACTGTGTATGACTGCCTGAAGTGGTTGTAGACTCTTCTGGCCTGCCTTAGAAGCCAGGTATTGCACATGTCAAGTTTCCCTGTCGAAGGTCGGACAGAAGGTTAGTCCCTTTATCACACACCACTATTTCTGACTCAAGCTTCCATGGAGTGAGCCACCTCTGGGTCTCCCGCGTCCAATTCGCAATGGTGTGAACCCAGCCTTCTTCTACCTCAGAACCAATATCTGAGTCAGGTAATGTCTGTGCACTATTAAAAAGCAAGTGGCCGACGCTGTGTTCAAATAATTCAGCTGACTCCTCCATGCATGATGCTGGGGCTATGGCAGGAGTAGCTGTGGACAAGGAGGCAGAAAAAGCCACTCTGGCAGCTGCGGTGAACTGCACACTAGTGTTGGCTTGGGTCATAGAGGATGAGGAGGATGAGGATGGTTTAGTAAGCACCACCTCCTCTACATGCTGTGGCTGGATAGCATGGGCAACGTCACTAAACAGAGACAAATGTGCCCTGCCTGAGGACAGACCATGTCCACCTTTGCCTGTGGACACAGACGGTGCTGGCCTCCTCATAGTGGCATGGGAACGTCTGCCTCTCCTTGTTGGCCTCCCAGACATGATGGGGGGGAGGGGCTTATTACCCAAATTTAATAGAAACTGGGAAATGTGTGATTGAATGCACTTTATTGAATGAAAAGTGGTGTTTGGTGCGCTTTATTTTGAGGACTGCCACTGACAAAAATGTAAAATCTATAAAAAAAAAATCAACAGGGGGAACAATAGCGTCGCAGTCAGAAAAACTGCAGCTAACAAAAAAGGGGGCAGGCAGGGGAGAAAAAAAAAGACAAAAAAAACCCCACAGCAACCAAAAAAAAAAGGGGATATACAGCACTGTATACAGCACTAAATGTTATATAATGCTGTGTTAAACACTGCACTACACTAGCACACTACACTGACACTACACTATGCTGACACACTACACTAACACTCTACACTCAGAGTCACAATAAGTGAACACACTCATTTGCTAGCAGCAAACTGAGCGCTGCTCTATCTCCACTCCAACAACACACTGCAAAAGTTTCATATGGGAAGGAACCTTTTATACTGTGGGTGGGAATATGAGCACTGAGCCGTGATCGGACAAAGTCATCATCACTTTGTCCAATCAGTGCTCTGTGCCTCAATTGGTAAAGCCTTGCACCTGACCGCTTCATCCAATTAGGGCCCTAGAATGTACTGTGCAGCACGAAAAAAATGTGCAGCAAAAAAAAAATTAAAAATATGCAGTATATTTCTGCCATACATGCAGGCAATTCCCCATGTTTAATCACTGTAAAGTCCCTGTATATACAGTACCTGTTTATCTGATCCTAAAGAAAGTCGCGGGCTGACAATACAGCATTTTTGTGGACTGAGTGGTGTCAGCCCTGCTCAGTTGTCTTTTGCTAATCGAATCAAACCAATCCCCTATCCTGTTCATCATAACACCGAGAGTAATCATTGTGTCGTCCCAACATAGGGGGGACCTTTGATATCCGCATATTGCCCCCTAGGTTCAGGTGCTCCCGGGATGCTCGATGGAGGGCTCTTTTTAAAGTCACGGTATTCAAAGGCATATGGGTCTATTATGCCAGTGCACATTTTGTGTTCTACGAAGAGGTTCATTTAAAGTTCAAACTGGATCCAGCAACACATCCAAAACCACAAAAGTGCTGCAGACTTTTTTTTTTTTTTTCACTATTATCTGCACTGAGCTCCTATAATACAGATTAATAATACAGAATATGCACACCATACAAAAAGTACCGAATGTTCCTCTTCCAATTGTGACATTATCAGTGCATGAGAATTCTTGACAGTCTGTTAACACATAAATTGGAGTTTAATCCTATTAATAATTCATATGGCTAACATCTGTCTTTCAGGATTTTTCCCGTTGTCATTTTACAAAGTTAGAATTTTCTATATATGTAGGGATTGTATTTCATTATATATCGCTTTTCTGTAATACTAGAATGTCAGTTTGACTGGTGATTAGTCCATTGAGTTTAAGGATCGGTCACTGGTGACCGATACAGAGTTTGAAGAAATGTCCAAAATCTATTAAATAGCTCTTGGAAATCCAAACATGATGAAAACAAAGAGTGACAGACCAGTAATTATAGAATCTGATTAAATTTTGAATTACCGTATATACTCGAGAAAATGCCCCCCTCGGCTTATACTCAAGTCAAGCACTTTTCTGCAGCAGAGAATGACATTTTCCGAACCTACTTTGGGGCCCCGTATCTCGGGACCAGTTGGAGCTAGGAACCCCAAATTTGGTGTACAAACCCAGAGGGACTAGCAATACGGGGCCCCAAATTCAGTTTGGAAAATGGAATTCTCTGCTGCAGAAAAGTGCTTGACATATTCCAAACCGACTTTGGGTCCCGTATCTCGGGGTAACTTGGTGCTAGGAACTCGTTTGGATATGTTGTAGTGCTAGTCCCACTGGGTTTGCACACCAAATTTGGGGTTCCTAGCACCAAGTGGCCCCGAGATACGGGGCCCCAAAGTTGGTCAGCTGTGGCCATCTGCAGCAATGTTATTTCGGGACCCTTTGGGTCCAGAGACCCCAAATTTTGTCTGCAGCTAGGGGGCTTCTAGGAACCCTTAACTACTGAATTTGAAGTTCGGGGGACCTATGGCTGCAAATGGGCACAATGAGGCTGCAAATGGGCATTGTTGACCCTCTTTTCCACTTACAGTAGCTGCACATTTCCCACCCTTGGCTTATACTCGAGTCAATAAGTTTTCCCAGTTTTTTTGTGGTAAAATTAGGTGCCTCGGCTTATATTCGGGTCGACTTATACTCGAGTATATACGGTAGTCAATATCTGAATACAGTACAAACAGCCAACACATTTTGGGGGCTCTAGCACTGCCTCAGGGCTACAATACAAATAAAAAAGTTAATGTAAAAAAAATGTATATACCGTATTTATCGGCGTATAACACGCACTTTTTTCCCTGCTCATTAGAAATAATAAATTATGCTGTTAAGTGGTGCTGCTTGGTTTGGTAGGTGAAAGCCCAGATTTTGTCTTATTTGAAGATTAATAATGAAAAGATTAGCTAAATGTAGACTATACTGGTGATTAACTTTCTGCTTGCGTTTTTTGGACACAGCTTCAGGTTTTAAACAGGTTTTTTTTTGCTAGAAAATTACTTAGAACCCCCAAACATTATACATTGTTTTTTTTCTAACACCCTAGAGAGTAAAATGGTGGTCATTGCAATACTTTTTTTCGCACCATATTTGCGCAGCGGTCTTACAAGCGAGCTTTTTTTGGAAAAAATTCACTTTTTTTAATAAAAAAATAAGACAACAGTAAAGTTAGCCCAATTTTTTTTTTATTGTGAAACTGCGAGTAAATTGATACCCAACATGTCACGCTTCAAAATTTCGCCCGCTCGTGGAATGGCGTCAAACTTTTACCCTCAAAAATCTCCATAGGCGACATTTAAAAAATTCTACAGGTTGCATGTTTTGCGTTACAGAGGAGGTCTAGGGCTAGAATTATTGCTCTTGCTCTAACGATCGCGGCGATACCTCACATGTGTGGTTTGACCACTGTTTTCATATGCGGGTACTACTCATGTATGTGTTCGCTTCTGCACGCGAGCTTCTGACGTCGCTTCCGCCCTGCAGTGTCATGGAGACGAGTGGGCGCCATCTTCCCCTCACTCATCTCCATTCACAGCTACGGAACAGACGCGATTGCCTCAGCTGCTGCCGACGGCTCCGGTAAGTGGCAGAGGTCACCGGAAAGCGGCGGGAGGGGGGGGGCCCTCTCCCGCCACTGATAAAAGTGATCTTGCGGCGAATCCGCTGCAGAGACCACTTTTATCTTGTAGCCGGCCGAAAACGGGCATACCCGGGTTATGGCAGCTATCTGCTGCCATAACAACGATATCCGCCGCCATACTTAGGACGTATATGTACATGCGGCGGTCAGCAAGTGGTTAATAAATTGGTATGGGATTGGTGGGAGGAATTTGTAGCTGAATTTCCAATAAACAGTAGTACAACTTACCCATTTCTACTCTTATTATTTTGTTGACCTATTTATTGCAACTTGAAATATTCAAAATCAGGTTAGTTAACAGTCTGTTTTGTATTTACACAAAGGGATTAACCCAGAATAACTATGAAATTTGCTCCAACAAACTGCTACAAAAGATAAAGAGAAGTAACATAAATCAGCTCAATGCTATGTTTCTCAGCAGAAGCGATAAGGACGGTAAGCAGTTTGATATTAAAGCTTTTATTGTGTGCAATCTTATCTGGAAAAATGGAAACGTCTGTTTTTTTTTTTTTTTCAAATCACAGTACTCTGGGGAACCACTGTAATTAGAACTAGAATAGTGTAATTAAAAAATACTTTGCTAAATGTTGCAAAAGATTTAATTTTCTGAATATTATTCAAAATTAACACTCAACCCAGCATATTGTAGTTTTTGGTGGAGTGCATTACAGTATGAGTTCCCACATATCACAACACACAGAGTATGAGACTTTTCCACAATGTGTCTCTGCACAACCTCCCACATCATCATGAAGGTCTCACCTTCTTGACACTGGACTCCTTTTTTATAGTGGTGCACAGAAATGAAAATTCTGGACCGAAACCAAAAATTCAGGATGCACTTGGCCGAAAACCGAAACCGAAATGGACAGTTTAAAAAAAAATTATTTTTTTATATTTAATTGTATTATATTCAACGTTTTAATTAATATCGTAAACTTAAATGAATATGTATCTTTTCGGCCATTTTCGGCACCTACTTTCAGCTAACAATTTTCAATGCCCATTATCGGCACATTTTTTTCTATTGGTAAAAAAATGCAGATGACCCTATTTTCGGACGATAATTTTCAGTGGCTGTTATATGGCAACCAAAATGTTATGAAGTTAGAAAAAGGAATTGTCCCCCAGGAGGAGTTTTCTAGGCAGCAAAAAGAATTAAAAAAAAAATAGATTGAAGAAATGTATCAAAAATTTCTATCTTAGACATAAATAATCAGTACACGAGCTGTGATCCACAGTTAATAAAAAAACCAACATCACTGACATGGCAGTGTACAATAATGATACATATCGATCGTGCACCATAAACAGATGGTATATAAATCTTGTAAATGAAACTGACGCGTTTCGGCGTTATAAAGTTATGGACAGATGGTTAAAAGTATATTTAGTGTTATTTTCTGTCCGTTTCCCCATTAATACTATTCAAAAATTGCCTGAATTTCCAATTCTTCTTCACAGGGAACCCTTTGTGGAAATCAATACTGATTTGAACATGAAAGTGATGCGCTTATCTCACCGAGCATCAACCCTTTATTTTTTTTTCCTCCATTTGTAGGGAGATTATAGATTTATTTCTTCCCATTCAGCTGTAGAAAATGCTGTTCTTTTATAGGAGGTGATTTGATGCTCATTTTTTCTTAAATTGTAAATAATAGTTTTAGGATCCAGTGGGGCTGATGCACAATGAGATAAGTGCATCACTCTTGCTGTCAAAGTCAGTGTTTCCCCATTAAGTAGCTTCTCCCTCACATCCTGCCCAATGATAGGCAAAACCTTAGGGGCAATACAAAGGCTGAGAGTGTCACAAGAAGAGCAGAGGAAAATCTCCCAATGAAGACGCATCTCCACCACTGATAGCTGTCAAAGCTGGAAGTTGCCTGATGATGGAGCTGAAGTAAAAGCTCCAAAATGTTGCTGTATCTATATGACTAATAAATAAACTTAAAGGAGAAATACAGCCAAAGCTTGTTTGGCTGTACTTCTCCTATGGATCACAGGAGTGCAGTTTGTTCTGCACTCCTTTGACCCATTTTCAGCAGACAGTGGGCTGTGGGTGGACATCACAGAGCGGGACCTGCCCACAACCCTGCACCTGGCTCAGCCTCTTAACATGCCGCTGAGAGCCTGAGGAAACGCTCGTTAACTGCGTTAATCGCAAAGCGAGGTTCCACTGTAGTTGGTTACCAGGTTTGCACACCAGGAGGGGTTTTAGTCCACTCTTTTTTATTGATCTTCTCTAAATCCTTAGGCTCGGTTCACACTAGGGGCGGCACGACTTGCAGGTCGCCTCACTGAGGCGACTTGCACACGACATCCACGGCGACTTGCAAAACGACTTCTGTATAGAAGTCTATGCAAGTCGCCTCAAGTCGCCCCAAAAGAAGTACAGGAACCTTTTTCTAAGTCGGAGCGACTTGCGTCGATCCTATTAGAACGGTTCCATTGTACAGAACGGGAGGCGACTTGTCAGGCGACTAGGTCGCCTGACAAGTCGCCCCTGTGTGAACCGGCACTTAAGGTTTCTTGGCTGTCGCTTGGCAACTCGAAGTTTCAGCTCTCTCCATAAATTTTCTATAGGATTAAGGTCTGGAGACTGGCTAGGCCACTCCATGACCTTAATGTGCTTGGCAACTCGAAGTTTCAGCTCTCTCCATAAATTTTCTATAGGATTAAGGTCTGGAGACTGGCTAGGCCACTCCATGACCTTAATGTGCTTCTTCTTGAGCCACTCCTTTGTTGCCTTGGCGGTATGTTTTGGGTCATGCTGGAAGACCCATCCACAACCCATCTTCAGTGTTCTGGCTGAGGGAAGAAGGTTCCCATCCAAGATTTTACAATACATGGCCCCATCCATTGGCCCCTCAATACGGCAAAGTTGGCCTGTACCTTTAGCAGAGAAACAGCCCCAAAGCATAATGTTTCCACCTTTCTGCTTGACTGTGGGGATGGTGTGCTTCGGGTCATAGTCTGCATTTTTCTTCCTCCAAACACGGCGAGTCAAGTTAATGCCAAAGAGCTCAATTTTGGTCTCATCTAATCACAGCACTTTCTCCTAATCCTTCTCTGAATCATTTATATGTTCATTGGTGGACCTCAGACGGGTCTATACATGTGCCTTCTTGAGGAGGGGGGCTCGCCATGTTTGTAGGAAGAAAAATGCTGACTATGACCCGAAGCACACCATCCCCACAGTCAAGCACAAAGGTGGAAACATTATGCTTTGGGGCTGTTTCTCTGCTAAAGGTACAGGCCAACTTTGCCGTATTGAGGGGCCAATGGATGGGACCATATATTGTAAAATCTTGGATGAGAACCTTCTTCCCTCAGCCAGAACACTGAAGATGGGTCATAGATGGGTCTTCCAGCATGACAATAACCCAAAACATACCAACAAGGCAACAAAGGAGTGGCTCAAGAAGAAGCACATTAAGGTCATGGAGTGGCCTAGCCAGTCTCCAGCCCTTATGTCTATAGAAAATTTATGGAGGGAGCTGAAACTTCGATTTGCCAAGGGAGAGCCAAGAAACCTTAAGGATTTAGAGAAGATCTGTAAAGAAGAGCAGACCAAAATCCTTCCTGAAATGTGTGGAAACCTGGTCACCAACTACAAGAAACATCTTACCTCCGTGCTTGCCAACAAGGGTTTCTCCACCAAGTACTAAGTCATGTTTTGCTTGGGGATCAAATACTTATTTTACTTACTGAACTGCAACTAATTGTATAACATTTGTACCATGTGTTTTTTTCTGGATTTTTGGTTGATATTCTGTCTCTATCATTTAAAATACACCTATGATAGAAATGATAGACCCTTCATTTCTTTGTAAGTGGGCAAACTTACAAACTTTGCAGGGAATCAAATAACTATTTTCCTTGCTGTAAGTATGACTTGGAAAAAAAAAATGGATCATGTTTTCACATCCAATCACCCTTGGATATCTATTGGTGTCCTAGATGTCTGTAGCACAAAACCTCAGAAAGCCAAATCATTTGTTAAATCCAAATACTGTAGAGCACTAGCTGTACAAGCTAGGTGCGTAGACTCATTGAAAATCTATTCCTTTATATTCAAGACAAGGCTTAGATGACTTTCACCGATTACAGACTTGTTTATTAACAGACTAGACAAGAAACTCTTGATATTGATCATTTCATTAAGCTGCTAGTTATTTATAGAATTAGCTCCCGGTAAATACTCAAATCACGAACGCCATTATCTGCTTTTAGACACTAAGAAGAAAGCTCACGGTTTCAGCCAATGTGCAATACACAGCTGAAGAAACACAAGCGCCTTAAAGGGAAATTCCCATACACCTCATTGGGACTCGTGTATCATAAATAATCATTTTATACAGAAACTAGCAAAAGCGTGCCCATTCCAAAGCAGGCAAGGCTTGGAATGGGGACAACTGTGGTAGAGAGGGAAGCTAGGTATGGGGGGTGGGGGGGGGAGTAGATGCTAGTAGAATGGTGAGTGTGTGGGGGTCTTTGGAATGGTGAGACTGTTGGGGCTATAGAGTTGTGAGTGGGGCAGAGAAGAGCAGTGACAGCAAGGTGCAGAGAGAAAGGGGTGGAGGCAGAGTGCTGAGGAAACGGGATCAGAGTGGTGATAGTGATGGTTTCGCAGTGGTGAACAAAGGGCACAGGGTCTAGTGGTGATAGGGGCAGTGCGCCTATGGCAGAATTGTCAAGAATGGGGCCCAGGGTGGCATGAAGAGAGAGGGAGGTGGTAGAGCATTGGGAGCAGGAGGGGCGGCAGACTGGTGAGGGGGGGCAAGAAAAAATGGTGAGAGCAAAGATGGGTAGGTTGGCAGTTGGTGATGTCTTTAGTGCATTGGCATAAACCTGGTGCATGTGCGTTTGGCATAGTCCCCAGATACCAGAAATTCTGAGCATGGACGCGTACCGAAATTCACTTCTATGCCCCACCTGCAACTCCGCAGCTATGGAAAATTGTTATGGAAGATTTTATGCAAGGCATATTTTATTTTTCAAATCTTTTATTTATGCAGAAGAGAAGACTTACAGGTTTAATGCAATGAGGATACACAAACATATAATACAACACAGTATATCATTAGATAACACCATGTAAGAAAATGAGGACGGAGACCTTATGTTTCATAGAAGTCCAGGCTGCAAGGCATATTTGATGCCCAATAGGATCATTACATCTTAACTTTAACCCAGGACTAAAGCCTAGTACACACTAGCTGATTTTTTTTTTTTCATTCAACCCAACAGGCTGACTGAAAAAAAAAACTGAAGAGCTCGTGAGAAGGCTCAGCAAAAAGTATTGATTGAATAGATGACTGTTGCGTATCTTTTCAATCAATACTTTTTGCTGGGCCTTCCAGGGTGATGGCGGTCTTCCGGGGGTACGTTTTGCTTTCTGTTTTTAATCCAATGGAGTGTGCTATAAGCATCTGACTGTTGCAATTGTAAGTTTAAAATGCAATAGATACATGCATAGTATTTTATGGTTAATCATTTGTATAGGCATTGACTGTTTGTACTTTTTTTTGTAGAGTTATCATATCCTATCTACCCCTGAGGAAGGAGTATCTCTAGCAGACACCCAAACGCGTTGGATGAAGGATATTTCCTACATACCATCTATTTGTAACAATTGTATCACCGGTAGTGGCTGTAATGTCTACTCCATAACATATGCTTTAACTATGTATTTCTAATAAATATATGCATACTTTTTCTACAACATTAAGTTGTTACATTTATCCGAGTGCCGCTAAAGTCCAAACCCCAAGGGGAACTCTCTTTTCTCTGTCCTCTGAGCTATTGTGTATTGACAGCAGGGAGACTTCCCTGATCGGATAATAAATAAGATCAAGTGACAATGAATTACCTTATGTTTTTTTTTTATTTGGCTGAAAGTGAACCTAGGCTATATTATTTCCTCCACTTGATTGATAATAATAGTAAAAACCCTATGAACAATAACCGTAACCACTTTATTAATAATAATTAAAAAAAAAAAACCTGGACATGAAAGTAGAACTGTGCCCATATATGGGCATGCAAAATGTTTTTAATATTAATAATGAATAGTAAATATTCTCTAAAACAAACCCTCTAAAACTGTGGAGTCATTTTCTTTTGTGCAGAAAGAGTTTTCACTTATATTTTTTCTTAGTAGCTGTTTCCCCCTCCCTACTGACGTGGCAACTTCTGAGCCCTCTAACCTCTAATGTAATTTAGAAGATGCATAGGAAGAGGGGAGAGCAAATTGCTAAGACCCATCATGAAAGACCGAAGCTAGTCATACACCAGTAGAATTTCATTTAAAGGTTCAGACGAAAATTCAGCAAAATCAGACATTAGAGTATTCAACAGTACAATCACAGACTCAACAAATTGTGTTCAAATTTTGTCCAGAATAATGGACATTCTGAATTTATTAAACAGCGCTTCAATCCACTCAAATCCACTCAATACATTATGCAAAAAAATTGTAGTTGCATTGGCCTTTCATACATTCTTCTAACATATATATATATATATATATATATATATATATATATATATATATATATATATATACACAGTAGTTTATAGTACATCAGGGACGTGCGGTAAGTTAAGGGACTGGTGAGGAACTGGCTGGTATCAGAGCCAGATACACACAGGTTACATACACCACAATCGTTAGAGTGAGTGAGAGCAATAATTCTAGCACTAGACCTCCTCTGTAATTCTAAACAGGTAAACTGTAAAAAAAATTAAAGCCTATGGAGATTTTTAAGTACTGAAGTTTGGCACCAACTTTCGTGTGTTATATATATATATTAGGGGTGCAACGGATCAAAAAACTCACGGTTCGGATCGTTCCTCGGATCAGGAGTCACGGTTCGGATCATTTTCGGATCAACAAAAAAAAACCATCTCCCCCACTGTAATACCCACAATCTCCCTATTGGCAGGGTGTGGCAGAGTATTGCAGGGTATTGGCAGGGTATTGGCCGGTATATTGGCAGGGTATTGACAGGGTATTGCAGAGTATTGTCAGGGTATTGCAGAGTAATGGCAGGGTATTGCAGTAGGGCATTGCAGAGTATTGGCAGGGCATTGCAGAGTATTGGCAGGGCATTGCAGCAGAGCATTGCAGAGTATTGGCAGGGCATTGCAGAGTATTGGCACTGCTGTCATTCGATCTCTCCCCTCCACTGTACAGATCAGTACACAGAGGGGAGAGAGGAACCGGCGTCATGACATGACGCCGGTTTGTTACAAGTGATCATTTGACGGAGCGATCATGTGCTAAACGGCCGCCGGGTGTACCAAGATGGCCGCTGCTCCGGAGCTAGGTCGAAGCCGCGGCCTTTCCTTTGGCCGAGGCCACAGAGCGCTCCGCGGATCGCGGGTGTCCCATACGGATCAACCTCCGCGGATCGGATCACGGATCGATGACGATCCGTTGCACCCCTAATATATATATATATATATATATATATATATTCATGAAACAGTTTTTTTCCCCCCAAAACGCGTTTGAAAAATGGCTGCGCAAATACCGTGTAACATAAAAAGTTGCAACGACCACCATTTTATTCCCTAGGGTGTCTGCTAAAACAATATATATAATGTTTGGGGGTTCTGAGTAATTTTCTAGCAAAAAAAGAAATATGATTTTTACATGTAGAAGAGAAGTGTCAGAATTGGCCTGGGTGGCAAGGGGTTAATTACCATAAGTAATATACAAATAATTATTATATATTATTTTTAAGGTAATTTACTATATTTTCAAAAATTGTACTCAAGTAGGTGGCTTAACGGACAAATTACTAAAGTTTGAAGTTATAACTTCAATCCAGTAATTTTACAGTAAATGGATAAATAATAAGTTATTATGTTATAACATATAGCATAATAATATATGAATTAGCTTGTACCTTTTCAGCGGGGAGCAGATTCTCATTCTCGCTCTTAACTGTGTGAGAAAAACATGGGATTGTGGGTAAATCTTATACACATAAACACATGTTTTTTACTTGTAGTTAAGAGGGCTGGGCTGGAAGGGAGTATTTGTCTTTTAGACTTATGCCCCTTTCTATGACACTGTAGTGAGAGGCGTGCCTCCACTGCAGCATTTTTATTGGACAGCTTGTTCCAATGGTGCTTTACCATTGGTCCAAGGCTCCAAGCTGTCCATTCAGCTCAGTGCTTCTGAGAAGAAGTGAGGAGAGGCACTGTGAGCTCATCCTCTCAGTCTGCTGCAAACAGTGTGCCAGCTTGTATTTAAACTGGCCGCTCTGTATGTAGCTTCTGACAGGCTGCACAAGGAGCCCCGTATCTCCGGAACTATAAGTGGCAGGAGCCCCACATTTTGACCAGTGGTGGGGTAGGACTTCAGATCGCCGAGCTACGACCCTCAAAGCTTGATCGTTTTTTTTTTTTTATGTTTGTTTGTTTTTTGGCCTTTTTTTTTAAATGTTCATGGCAGGAGAGGCTCTGCCTCACCTGCCTCCTCTGACTGCACGTCCCTGCAGTACATGAACCAACTAATGTCCTTGATAATGAATGTTTTACTTCCACATTAAAGTTTTCCAAGCAAAAGTTTAGATTTTTCAAGGATGAATTTCTACATAGTAAGTTCAACTACAGAAGTCAGGGGCTTTTTTTAAGTTTCTTTTTTATTTGAGAATTCATTTCTATACAGTATGTGCAACTACAGAAGTAAGAGGATTCTTTTTGTTTTCATATATATTAGTACTGAATGTTGGGAATTTGCAAACATTTAAATGTTAATTGCTTGCCCTGAGTTCTACTTGAGGAAGGCGGGTTAAGGGTAGCCATGCCAATTTATTTTACTACTCCAAAACTGCTTACTTTATGCCTGGGAAACTTCACAGTTAGATTTCGCTTAAATCTTTAGCTTTTATTTGAATCTAAACACAGACAGAAAATTCAAGAGGTTCATTAAAAATGCATTTCACAAGATCAAGGTGTAGCTTTAGGTGCAATAAACAAATAGGGTCTAACATTCTGTTTTAAATACAGTAGATCCGTTACACTTCAAAGACTGTTAGTTAAATATTAATCTAAGCTCAGCATATTTTGTTAACTATGCACAGGCTTTTAGAATTCATACCTTCCTAATTTTTTTTCATGAATACCTGGCAATGGGAAAAAAAAAATCTAAATTAAACTATGGCAAAGTCTAAAAACAGGAGCAAGACCTTCTAGAACAAAGAGACTTTATACATGGTAATTGATGATATGTTCTAAAGGATACATTTACTTGTAAAATGTGTTCATTTATTTAAAATGATGTTAAAGGCTTTTTTTTTAATAACAAGCATTTCATAATTACCTGCTCTGTGTAATGGATTTGCACAGAGCAGCCCTGATCACTCACGAGCCACTGCTCTGTCTGTTCACTCAGACACAGAGCGTGGCCTGGCCCCGCCCCGCTCTCTCCTCACTGGTTCGCTGGCTGTGACTGACAGTAGCAGGAGCCAATGAACTATGAGTAAGCACTTGGACAAGTACGAAACGCGTTAGCCTATGATCTGTACACTCTGTCCATGATGTCCTGTATCTGATGTGTTCCTGATTTTATAATAAAGATACTTGGATTATTACTTCCTGGAGTGCGGCTGTCCGGACCTTTTCGTTTTCAAGGAGCCAATGGCTCCCGCTGCTGTCTCAGCCAATGAGGAGGGAGAAACCCGGGAGAGACACTGCTCTACTGCACATCGCTGGATCGAGATCAGGCTCAGGTAAGTATTAGGGGGGCTGGGGGGGAGTGGCTTCTGCACACAGAAGGTTTTTTTACCTTCATGCATAAAATGCCTTAAGCCTTTACAACCACTTAATATATTTGTAGAAAGAAAGCAATTAGTCAAACTAAACTTCTTACCAATGTCTTTCGTTTCCTGATATTTGAGAGCTGCTATTACAACCCAGACCAGTGTAAACATTGTGTGATTTACAGTCAGCAGCCTGCCCTGTAAATGCAGACATGGACAAGAACAAAGAAGACATCTGCTCAGCACACCTGTTTAAAGCGGAAGTTCCACTCATAAAATTAAGTTTGCATTATTCTGCAGCATTAAACACAATTAACAACATTTGGAAACATTTTTTTTTTTTTACCCACCTTTTCATGTCTGTTGCTAAGGGGTCCCTCGTAATCTGCCTCTTCCTTTCCCTGGCGCCTGACGTCATTTCCCTCGGCGCCCGTGCTCGCTAGTGCTCCTGGGGAGATACTTGTCATCATTTCCCAGGAGTCAGTGGGCAGCGCCGAGGGCTTCGCTGCCATCACAACGGGGGCGGGCACTTCCAACGACGACGCCCATTGTGATGGCAACGTCAGGAGTGTACGGCGCTGCGCCGTACATACAGCGCATGCGCGAGAACGGGCGGTGCATGCTGGTCGCTCAGCTGCACCAGAGCCCGTAAGATAATGCTTGTGGGCTTCACATGCCCACAAGCAAGATGGTAATAGCCAAGAGCAAGGAATAAAAGAGATCTTGCTCAATTAAATCTCGTCAATCGAGCAGCGTTTAAAAAAGAGACACGTGAGTGCTAGTAATAACTTTTTAAATATTAAGATATTTATCCAAAAAAAAAAAAAATGTTTTCACAGTTGGGACTCCGCTTTAATCAAATGCCTTTAATTCCAGGAGCCATAATGATTTCTGTGCTGCAATGCACTCATGCAGTCACTGGAGATCACAAACTGATAGAAGCAGGCAGTCCCTACATGAGTTTCGCTAAGCACACCATCCCACTCGCATAAAGAACGCCAAACTCAGGAGTCAGAGTCTTCAATAGACTCTGCCTGACCTAAAATGGCCACGAAGGTCACATGGGGTATGTGCATCCAACTGGATCACTACCGGAGTGACCAAGGAAATGATAGAGAAACATAGCTTCTCTCGCTATAGCATTGCTGCTATGGAATAGCACCACCTGCAGTGGAGAACATAGACTGCACCTGCCTACGTGCTCTGTATTTGTGGATGTAATAATAGAGTCAATGGGGTTGATTTACTAAAGGCAAAAAGACTATGTACTTTGCAAAGTGCAATTGCTCCAGACCTTAGTAAATAAGCAAAAATAAGAAGCGGGTTTTTGGGACTTTGAGTGAGGCACAAGACACGTGGTAGGAGAAATATTAAAATTGTTTAATTGGCATATAAACAAAGCGTGGAAGATGAGTATTTTATCTATATACACAAGGCGATAGCATACAAAAAAAAGAAGAATTCATGTATGTACATGCACGCATCTGAAATTGCATAGTATCCCATGGAAGTAACTAGTATAAAAAGCCAATGCTTATTGAGTAATGGATACAAATGGATTATAGGATGCAAATAAATCACAGTTGCCACTCATCAGGAGCAAACGCATAGCGTATCTGAAAAAAACATTTTTTTCAGATACGCTATGCGTTTTCTCCTGATGAGTAGCAACTGGCCACGAAACGCGTCAAGCCTATCAATGTCATCATGTTCCCAACACATAGCTTGACCTCAACTGTGATTTATATGCATTAAATAAATCTGTCCTGTCACTAGGCAGAACAGGGAAATGCTTTGTTTACAAAAGTATCTCCCCATTCTATCTCTCCGTGACACGATCGCAGGCACCCGGGAGACATCGAGCCCGCGGGACCCCTTCCTAAAAGATTTCAGTTTTATTTCCCCCTCCTAAAAGATTTCAGCTTGTTTTTCAAGTTGTAAAGTTTATAGGTCACGTTGAAGGTGGAAAATGTTCTAAAATTATTTATCTTTGTCTCATTTTTTTGCATCACAGGAACCTGACATTTTAACAGGGGTGTGTAGACTTTTTACATCCACTGTATACTGTACATTAAAAGTAATCCTAAGCAGGCCTTCTTTTATATAACTGAGCTCATGCAATCTACTGCCCATGTCTGTGGGCACATTTATCAAGAAAAACAAAAAAACTTGAACAGTCAGGACTGTTGAAGACCCCAGTGCAGCTTTCAAGGGACAGCGGCAGAAAAAGGAACCAGTTGTATCTCCAGGGTTGTATCTTTTTGATTTACCTGGACATATTGAAGTAACTGTTGTGTTTTAAAGTGCACGGTCTTTAACCACTTCACCTCCGGAAGGATTTACCCCCTTCCTGACCAGAGCACTTTTTGTGATTCGGCACTGCGTCGCTTTAACTGACAATTGCGCGGTTGTGCGTCGTTGCACCCAAGCAAAATTGACGTCCTTTTTTTCCTACAAGTACCGTATATACTCGAGTATAAGTCGTTCCGAGTATAAGTCGAGGCCCTAATTTACCACAAAAAAATGGGAAAAACGTATTGACCCGAGTATAAGACGAGGGTGAGAAATGCACAGCTACTGTAAGTGGAAAAGAGGGTCAACAATGCCCATTTGCAGCCTCACTGTGCCCATTTGCAGCCATAGGTCCCCTGAACTTCAAACTTGGTAGTTAAGGGTTCCTAGATGCCCCCTAGCTGCAGCCAAAATTTGGGGTCTCTGAACCCAAAGGGCCCCGAAATGACATTGCTGCAGATGGACACAGTTGACCGAATTTGGGGCCCCATATCTTGGGGCCACTTAGTGTTAGTAACCCCAAATTTGGCGTGCAAACCCAGTGGAACTAGCACCATAAAATATCCAAAGCTGGGGTTTCTAGCATTAAGTGTCCCAGAGATACAGGGCCCCAAAAATCGGTTCAGAAAATGTCAAGCACTTTTCTGCAGCAGAGAATGCCATTTTCTGAACCAGGTTTGGGGCCCTGTATCTCGGGGCCACTTAGTCCTAGGAACCCCAGTTTTGGATATGTTGTGGTACCAGTTCCACTGGGTTTGCACACCAAATGTGGGGTTCCTAGCACAAAGTGGCCCTGAGATACGGGGCCCCAAATTCAGTTCGGAAAATGAAAATTTTTGCTGCAGTAAAGTGCTTGACTCAAGTATAAGTCGAGGGGGGCACTTTCAGCACAAAAAAAGTGCTGAAAAACTCGACTTATACTCGAGTATATACGGTAGAGCTTTCTTTTGGTGGTATTTGATCACTTCTGCGGTTTTTATTTTTTGCGCTATAAAAAGGGCGACAATTTTGAAAAAAAAAGCAATATTTTTTACATTTTGCTATAATAAATATTCCCCAAAAATATATAGAAAAAATAATTTGTTCATCAGTTTAGGCTGATATATATTCTTCTACATATTTTTGGTAAAAAAAAAATCGCAATAAGCGTATCTTGATTGGTTAAAAGTTATAGCGTCTACAAAATAGGGGGTAGATTTATGGCATTTTTATTATTAATTTTTTTTTTTATTAGTAATGGCTGTGATCTGCCATTTTTATCATGACTGCGACATTATGGCGGACACATCGGACACTTTTGACACTATTTTGGGACCATTGTCATTTATACAGCGATCAGTGCTATAAAAATGCGTTGATTACTGTGTAAATGACACTAGCAGGGAAGGGATTAAACACCAGGGGGTGATCAAGAGGTTAAGTGTGTCCTAGGGAGTGATTCTAACTGTGGGGGGGATGGGCTGCCACTGAAATGACAGCGATCACTGCTCCCGATGGCAGGGAGCATTGATCTCTGTCATGTCACTAGGCAGAACGGGGAAATGCCTTGTTTACAAAGGCATCTCCCCGCTCTTCCGCTCCGTAACACGATCGCGGGCCCCCGGCGGACATCGAGTCCACAAGACCTGCGGGCATGGTCACGGAGCACGTGGCGGGCGCGCGCCTACAATGCCGCGATTTAAAGGGGACGCACCTGTACGCATATTTGCCCAGCCGTGCCATAGTGCCGACGTACATCATCGTGCGCTGGTCGGCTAGTGGTTAATGTCATGTGTGTTGATATTTTAGTATTAGTTGGGTATCTGAGGGTGAAGAAAAGAATGTTCCCAGTCTACAATACAAAGCATTGTTTTCACCCAGTTACTTATTATTAAACGTCCTGGAAACAAAGAATGCGCAAATGTTCTGCCTGCCTGTTCCCTCTCGTTTTCATCATATTTAGTAGCTGGCACTATTTTCTTTCTGTACCAGTTTGCTTTTCAGTTGCTGTTGCCATGGAAACCCAAGGTAATTGTGAATAACCTGCAAGTCAAGCGCACTCTACTTTGTATTGCAGGCACTGACACCATGGCCTGGGACACAATGCCTTGTCAAACTTCCAGATTTGTGTTCATCAATACTTGGCCTTCCATTTAGACACGAGTGGCATATTTTCTCTGCAATCAGGCTGTCTATTATTCCAAACAAGAGAAATAGACAGCCATCAAAAATCAATACTATGTGCTATTCAACATTGCTCTGATGAATCGGTGATCAATGAACCATTGTTCATTGATCACCGATTCATCAGAGCAACGTTGAACTTCAAATTGGCCAATAAAGCTGCTTCTCATAACTCACAATGGTAATGTATTAAAATAATCTACATTTCAAGTTAGGACAATCATGGGCAAATTGTGCCCATTTACCTGTGGGCAGCAGGGTTGCCAACCTCCCGCAGCTTTTTTTACTGACAAAACTTGGAAAATTTACTGGCGGAGGACATTTTTTTTACTGGCAACCTGAGAAATTACAGAACTCCTATTGAAAACTAACACAGTGAATATTTGAACAGTAGACATGTGCACACTGAAATATTTCGTTTCGGAATTTCGTTTTCAACCGAAAAATACATTTAGTTACTCCCGAAATTCTTTTTTATTTATTTTGTTTCGTTAAAAAATGCATTCATCCGAAAATCCGAAATAATTAGGGTCGAATCTGTCTGTTATGGTGTCTGTCGAATGTTCTAAGAAGATTCGACGGAGCAGCTATACCGTACGACGCCGCGACCGTACATTTCCGGTCGAATGTTCCGCCTACAAGCTATAGTAGAATTCTAATGTTGTATGACACTAGAAATAATTCTATTTATTAATTATTATTACTAGTCAACCAACATTAGAATTCTTCTATAGTCTATGGGCGGAGCATTTGACCATAAATGTCCGCTCGCGGCGACTGCTTCGTCGAATCTTCATGGTCGAATCTTTTCTCTCTGTGTCGAATAATCTTGGACCAATAGAGTCAGGTTAGGCACATTCGACCTTTTTTGCTATTGTCTCTATAACGTTGAATCTTTTCTCTCTGTGCCGAATCTTTTCTCTCTGTGCCGAATCTTTTCTCTCGAATGTAGAATAATCTTGGACTAATAGAGCTAAGGTTACTTACATTCGACCACAGGTTCGATGGACACAGAACACTATTGTCATCATCATGTCGAATCTCCTATCTATATCGAACTGTTGTAACAACAAAAATGAAAATAAAGCATTTGTTTATGTCGGATCTTTCGGTTTTCGGATTCTGTACTTTCGTTATCGTTTGTTAAAACAATAACGAAAATACCGGAAATTCGGATAAACATGATATGGAACACACTGACAATACCTATAACAAAGTAATTTGCTTGATTTACACTTAAAAAGTCAACATAGCATGAAATTATCAGCCCCTGATATTTACTAGCAGTTGTAAAAAAAAAATCACAGATTTTTACAAACTGTCAGTAAATTTACTGGCAGTTGGCAACCCTGGTGGGCAGCCACAAGTTGAAGTGCAGATGAAAATTGTATGAAGATTGTTTTGTTCTGTTTTAAATTCTATTTCATTCTACTGATAGAGGAATGGCAGGGCAAACAAGGACTTTTTTTTGGGGAGGGGGGAGATTCAAGGGCTTGTCCAACACCCAACAAAAATACACTTTCAATAACCACTTCAATACCGGGCACTTTCGCCCCATTCCTGCCCAGGCAAATTTTCAACTCTCAGCACTCTTACACTTTGAATGACAATTGCACAGTCATGCTACACTGTATCTATATGACATTTTTTATCATTTTTTTTAAACATATTGAACTTTTTAGTTGGCATTTAATCACCACTGTTTAAAAAAAAAACGTTTTTTCTTAAATTCTTTTTAAAAAAATTGCAAAAAAAATTTTCTTCTTCACTGATGTGCACTGATGAGGCTGCACTGATGGGCACTGATAAGGTGACACTGAAGGGCACTGAAAAGGCGGCACTGGTAGATGGCACTGATTTGCACTAATAGGCAGCCCTGATGGGCAGTACTGATAGGTACTGATGAAAAAAACAAAGCTTTACACAGGGGTGTTGCTAGGTCTGCAAAAGATCTGGGGCTAGAGCCCATAGCAGCGGTCACCAACCTTTCTGCAGACCTGGGGGGAGGGGGAGGGGGGGCACTCCGGTGGTAAGCAACTTTTCGCGGGCAAAGGCTGGTGTTGGCGTTTTCAATCATCATGGCACCATGGTTGATATGGTGTCAGGGTGATCGAAGCGCATTGTTTCTAGTGTTACATTCTAATATATAATGAAGTGGTTCAACTCACCATAATGCAGAATCAGTGGGAGCCCTGGGCGTGTCACTTGCCACATTTCCTGCCACCAGATGCAGCTTTTTAACTTGCCACCGTCACCTGCCACCATTTGCAGATTGTCACTTGCCACGTCACCTGCCACCATTTGCATCACTTGCTATGTCACCTGCCACCATTTGCAGATTGTCACTTGCCACGTCACCTGCCACCTGATGTGGATTGTCACCTGCCACCATTAGCAGATTGTCACTTGCCACGTCACCTGCCACTAGATGTGGGTTGTCACTTGCCACCACTAGCAGATTGTCACTTGCCATGCCAGCCAGTGCCACCAAATGTGCATTGTCGCTGCATTGGTGGCAGGCTGGCAGCACTGGTCCATTTAGTAAGGGCAGGAGAGCGGAGATGCAGGGTGGGCAGTGAGAGATGATGTAATCTCTCTGCTCCCCCCCGCACCTCCAACATTTAAGAGGCCCGCCCTGTGAGGGAGGAAGAGCGCCGTGTGGCGGGCAGTGAGAGATGATGTCATCTCTCTGCTCCCTGCCGCACATTGCTCCCACATTGAAGTGGCTCAGCTGTGAGGGCGGAAGAGTGGTGACGTGGAGCGGACAGAGAGAGATGATGTGATCTCTGCTTGTCCGCCCACTCGTCTCTCACCTCCACCTCTAATGCCACCCACCCGCCCGCCCCAGCCGAGACTAGGGGCTATGGGCTCCAGATTCAGGGCTCCAGCCTCGATAGCCACCCCCTGGCGACGCCTATGGCTTTTTACATATCCTTTAAGAACAATGTTCTCCATCAAGGACACTCCGTGAACAATAAAACAATAATAGAACTCTTTCGCTATGAAAATACACCACAGTATGTAAGGATAGTTCACATTTTACGGTAAATGCACATTCTTATATAATAAGATACTCTACAGACTTCTATGATTAAAGAGGAGCTTCTATTCCCCCCCCCCTTCCCATAAAAAAAAGTCAGCAGCTACAAATACTGTAGGAACCCAGCAATGTCCTCACCCATGCCGATTCTTCAATCAGCTACAGGTCCAGGCGCCGGTATCTTAACCAAGGAAAACCGGCAATGAAGTCTTGCGGCTTCAAAGATGCCTTCTTACTGGGCAAGCAAGTGGCTTGCTATGGGGGCCAAGACCTCCAGCGGGGGGACTCCAGAAGAGGAGGATCAGGGCTGTTCTGTTCAAAACCGTTACACAGAGCAGGTAAGTATAACATGTTTGGTATTTTTGAAAAAAAAAATAAACCTTTAGCATCACTTAAAAAAATTTAAAAACTATCGTGTGCATGTTTTGTATTTTTGTAGTCATTTTTTATTTCCAGTTTTTGTATCACACTTGATAGAAGCATCAGATGAGGTGTAGAATGGAGCCTCTTGTTTTTCTATCTCAGAAAGTTGATAGGTAGGATGTGCTTCGCTCAGAAAGAACTTCAGCCAGTGGAACTCTTGGGACTTGCTCATCGATTTACATAAATTGTTGTATTATAGATCTAACAGCATGCTGTCACACTATATTCACACAAAACATGATTTAAATACAAGGATAAAGCTATAAAAAGACAGATTTACACACAGTCTGAGAATAGCTGCCATCGCTCCCTCTGAAAGGTACTTTTAATAGCAAATTTACTGTCAATCCATACCATCAAAAGCACAGATTGTAGAGAAAAAAAAAACACTCTGATGAGCTCATCTAATTTGTTGTGACTGTAAATCCTCGTACACACGATCGGATTGTTGGCCAACAAAATCGTCGAATATTGTCCGAAGGGCGTTGGCTCAAACTTGGCTTGCATACACACGGCCACACAATTGTTGGCCAATGTAGCGTCACATATGGCGACCCATCACATTTCGCTACCCGGTGGAGTGCGCATGGGCGACGCCACCATATGCGTTCCAACACTTTTACGACAAAACTCCACACCCCTCGCCCCGCTTCGGGCACGGGCTCGCTTCGCTCGCCCCGCTTCGGGCACGGCCTCGCTTCACTTGGCATAATTATAATCTAACTCTATGTCCACTTGGATGGTGGGGCTTGAACCTGGACTTAGCGGTGGAGTTTTGTCGTAAAAGTGTTACAACGCATATGGCGGCGTCGCGCATGCGCACTCCAGCGGGTAGGGAAATGTGATGGGTTGCCATATGTGACGCTACACCAACAATTACAAACGTAGTGACATACTAGACGTTTTTCAGCTCTTTAGCGCCACCCTTTGGGCTCCTTCTGCTAATTTCGTGTTAGTAGAAGTTTGGTGAGTGTTGATTCGCGCTTTTTCTTTTTGCGTTTTTCATTTAGCGCTTTTCGGTTTGCGCTTTTCATTTCGTGCTTTTCAGTTCGTTTCTGAACGGCCGTTCATCAACCAGACATGTTGTGGAATCGGAGGAGATAACGTGTTATTTATTATTGGCCTTGGAGTTATTGCTTTGACATTATTTTTTTGGTTGAATAATGATTTGATTTGGTATATTTTCCATATTTTTGGATGCATAGAATGCACTTTTTGGTTAAGTTCTATTGGCAGATAACATGTCTAATTTTATGTTTTCTTTTTGTAATGCACAATAAAAAATATTGTGTAGAATAATACTTGGCTATGTGTTTTACTTCAAATGACAGTTTGGGAGTCGGCAGTTACATTTAAAAAAATACAATGTAAAATTACCAAGGGACACCAACATAGTTGTATCTTTGATCTTAAAAACTACGGAATAATGGTGTTGTGGTAACTTGCCCCAAAAAAAAAAAAAAAAAAAAAAAAGATTAATAATATATATAATTAATATTATTTTTGATATCACTAGAAAAAAAATGCCTTTGAAAATGAGTTTGCAATAACTCCATCAGTATCACCAGCAAAGCAGCTTCATTATTATCCCATTAAAGAAGAAGAGAATTGTACGTTGCATTTCGAGATTTCAAAATTTGCCGCGTCTCAAATGTTAATTCTCCATTACGAACGCTAGATTACAAGACCGACCGCTTCTGGCTCGTCCTTGATGTGATGTGAAACGCGTTAGCGATTATACCCGTCCTGTCTCTATTTGTGACTGTACTTTGGATTTTTTAAGTTCTACAATAAAGATGTCTTTCTTCAGAGTGCGGCAATCCAGGAATCTTCTTATTTCCACCATTATCCCGTAGTTTTTAAGATCAAAGATACAACTATGTTGGTGTCCCTTGTCAATTTTACATTGTATTTTTTTTAAATATAACTGCCGACTCCCAAACTGTCATTTGAAGTAAAACACACAGCCAATTATTATTCTCGACATTTTTTTATTGTGCATTAAAAAAAGCAAACAAATAAAATTAGACATGCTATCTGCCAATAGACTTAACCAAAATGTGCATTCTATGCATTCAAAAATATAGAAAATATACCAAATCAAATCATTATTCAACCAAAAAAATAATGTCAAAGCAATAACTCCAAGGCCAGTAATGTATAATACGTTATCTCCTCCGATTCCGCAACATGTCTGGTTGACGAACGGCCATTCAGAAACTAACTGAAAAGCGCGAAATGAAAAGTGCGAAATGAAAAGCGCAAATCAACACTCACCAAACTTCTACTCTACACGAAATTAACAGAAGGAGCCCAAAGGGTGGCGCTAAAGAGCTGAAAAACAACATAGTACGTTCGTATTTGTTGGCCAACAATTCCTTGCCGTTTGTATGCAAGACAAGTTTGGGCCAACGCCCTTCGGACAAAAGTCCACGGTTTTGTTGGCCAACAATCCGATCGTGTGTACTAGGCTTAAGTGTTACTTTTATATCTTGCCATCAGAAGAAAATTACATTATCTGGGAAAGCCCTATTAAAAATACAATGTAAAATATTTTAAACTGAACCCCTGTTCCTGTGAGAATAAAAAAAAAGAAACCCTATGTGTATGTAATGCATGAGCTTACACATCGCCTAAGGATTCTCTCTCTTCTCATGTAACAGTGGGAGATAATGGCATGTCCCTTGTTCCTCATACATACCGGGAACACCACTTCACTTCCCCAGGCTAATGGAGTAGCAGAGGAGTAAAAGGGAGAAATGGTGGAGAGGTGGAGAAATGGTCAACTACTTCTTTGTATTGAATGGGTAGGATAGCATTGGTTAAAATGTCAGATCTACCTAAACTTTTATATTATTTTAGAACTCTTCCCATACAAGTACCTATAAAGATGCTTAAAGCAGAGTTCCAGTCGTTTTTGTGTTTATTAAAAGTCAGCAGCTACAAAAAGTGTAGCTGCTGACTTTTAATAAACAGACACTCGCCTGTCCCAGGGTCCAGCGATGTGGCCACCCAAGGCCTCGGTTCTCTCCCTCTCTTCTCCCCGGCACCATTACAAGTGTGGGCACCCGGCTGTGACAGCTTGCAGCTTCACAGCCGGGCGTGCCCTGCACATGTGCGAGTCGTGCAGCGCCTCCTTAATGGTCAGGCAATCTTCTGGGACCTGTGATATGTCCCAGAAGATTGCAAGGAGGGAGGGGGAGAGGAGAACGTCCGCTCAAGTCGCCTAGAGGAAGTGGGAGCAGGTACCTGTCAAAACTAGGTACCTGCTCCCCAACAAAAAAAATTACATGCCAAATGTGGCATAGGAGGGGGGATGCTTAAAGCAGGAATTCCACTTTTGGGTGGAGCTCCGCTTTAATCAGTTTCAAACAAGCTTACTGTAAATGATTTGGGGATCCAGAGTAGACTGACTTGCCATACTTTAGAATTGAGAAGGTTGGGGGGTTGCTGGACATTGGAAAGTATTATAATGCCTCTCAATTGACCCAGCTGATTCAAATCTACTCTGCTTCCTACAGGCCAGATTGGAGTTCTCGAGAAGCTTAGGCCTGTGCTCCACTACCACTGGATCTAGTAATGTGGTTCTCTCCAAAAATTCATAAAATGGTTCTAAACCCTACTTTATCTCACTCTCTGAATTTGTGGTATTCCAACAACATAACATAATAGTGCAAGGCCTGTGAGGGGGGAGGGAGAGGATCCCGTGGGATTATCTGGAAGGAGTGTATCTAGTCCTCTGCATCGCAAGTGGAGGTGTCCTCCAGCCATCTATCCCATATTTTATGGTATTTATTAGGGCAACCCCTGTGGATGTAGAGTAGTTTTTTGTATGGAAGAGTGGTGTTGACCTCATCCACGTCTTGGCGATCTGCAGTCTAGGAAGGAATAATGTTTCTTGCAGAAAGATATTCAAATATTTCTCGCCTTCAGAGAGTGAGAGGAGCCCCAACACACACTGGCGAGGGCAAAGGGACAGTGGGGGAATTTGTGGTATTCCTCCTGTAGGAGATGGCCACTTCAGTCTCCTGATACCCTGATCGCCCTGCTATTTAATAATCCCATATTCCTACATGGCCTACAGCTCTATCAATTTCACCGTTGGTTAAATAAAGGTTTATATTGCATTGGACACTTCTTTGACCACAAAGGTATACACCCCCTTTCCTTTCACTCAACAACTTGAGGTTGTCGCCCTCAGAGCTGTGCAGACTACAACAAATCTTACACTATTTTCACTCACTCCAGAAATCTACTTCTGATATTACGCTGAGAATAGTTTACGGAAATAAATGCTTTGGAGACAGTGCAGAGGGGTGGCAGCTCAATGTTTATATAGGTTGCTTCTATGCCTAATATGTTATCATACCAGTTAGCATGGGAAAGAGATCTAGGCTGGGAAACTGGGGAACAGAATTGGCGGCACTGGAACTCTCAAATTCACAAAGGTATTATGAATGTGACATTGATTGAAGCCGGTTATAAGTTTTTTTCCAGATGGTGCTTAGTTCCTGAGAGGCTCTCTAAAATGTACCCTGTGTACTCTTCCTCTTGCTTTCGCAGATGTGGTCAGGTGGCAACAGTATTACCACATATGGTGGACCTGCCCCAAGTTTAGGTGATTCTGAATGTGAGTTAACTCCATGCTAAATTCAGTAACCAAGGTTAATATTACCAAGCATGCCATGGTTGCCCTTCTAAATAAACCAGTTGACACCTTCCCAGGCATACTCAAACGTTTTTTTTTTTTTTTTTAGTGGCTAAGATAGAGATAGCCACAGCCTGGAGGGGCATGGTGGTTGATCTATCTTTGATGAAGTGCAAATTAACCTGGATAATGCCTATTAAAAAAAATGGTTATGCCCCGTACACACTCAGACATTCTGACAACAAAATCCATGGCTTTTTTCCGACAGATGTTGGCTCAAACTTGTCTTGCATACACACGGTCACACAAATCTTGTTGGAAATTCCGAACGTCAAGAACGCGGTGACGTACAAGACGTACGACGAGCCGAGAAAAAGGAAGTTTAATAGCCAGTGCGGCTCTTCTGCTTGATTCCGAGTGTGTATGGAACTTTGTGTGTCGGAATTGTGTACACACGTTCGGAATTTACGACAACAGATTTTGTTGTCGTAAAATTTGAGATCCAGATCTCAAATTTTGTGTGACGGAAATTCCGATAGAAAATGTCCGATGGAGCCTACACACGGTCGGAATTTCCGACAACAAGCTCCCATTGAACATTTTCCTTTGGAAAATCCGACCGTGTGTACGGGGCATTGGTGTGCTGTGAGACAATCATTGTTTGAAAAGCTCTGGATTCCTTAGATTTCAAATTTACAACTCCAGTCTGGATGAGAGCGGATATGTGGAGAAGAAGATTGTAGGACAGGCACTCTTCTCCTTTTCTTCTTCCCTAGCCCTTTCATTATCTTCCTTTCTATACATCTTTTCCCCCTCTTCTCAATACGCTGAGTCCTGGGCTCACATTCATAGGCCGATGGGAGGTTCTGTATGCAATTTCTGTTTGAAGAGACGTTTATGTTCATTCTGCCACTATCAAGCAGACTTTCTCATAATTGGCACTGTGATACTTAGGAATGATGTTGCTTAGTTGATTACCGTGGGTTCATCTCTTTTCTTTGAATGTACTTTAGAATATGCCGTATGGAATGCTTTCTAGGCACTTCAATACCGGGCACTTATACACCTTCCTGCCCAGAAAAATGTAAGTGATGTTGTACTTCGAATGACAATTGCGCGGTCATGCTACACTGCACCCAAACTAAATTTTTATCATTTTGTTCCCACAAATAGAGCTTTCTTTTGGTGGTATTTGATCGCCTCTGGGATCTTTATTTTCTGCTAAACAAATTAAAAAAGACCAAAAATTTTGAAAAAAATAATTTTTTTGTTTCATTTACAAAACTTTGTAAATAAGTTTTCTCCTTCACTGATGGGCACTGATGGGGCTGCAGTGGCGGGTACTGATAAGGCAGCACTGATGGGCACCGATGAGGTGGCACTGATGATGGGCACTAATATTCGGCACTGATAGGGGACCTAATAGGTGGCACTGATAGGTGGCACTGATATGTGGCATGGATGGGCACTGATAGGCAGCACAGATGGGCACTGATAGGCTGCACAGATGGGCACTGATAGGCGGCACGGATGGGCACTGATAGGCACTGATAGGTGGCACTGATGTACTGTAATGTATGTCACTGATGGATGCCAATCAGTGCCAAACAATAATGCCTGCCAATCAGTGATGCCCATTGTGGGCACTGATTGGCATCCATTGTGGGCACTGATTAGCATCCCTGGTGGTCTATGGTGGCATACCTGGTGGTGACATCCCTGGTGGTCCTGGTGGCATCCCTGGTGGTCCAGTGTAGGCATCCTCGCGGGGGGCTTCGCTGATAATCGATCAGCACAGACCCGCCTGCCGATCGGCTCTCCTCTACTCGAGTCTGACAGACGCTAATGCGGAAAAGCCGATCACCGGCTCTTCCTTTTTACACTGCGATCAGCCATGATTGGACACGGCTTATCACGTGATCAAGAGCCTCCGTCAGAGACTCTTTACCTTGATCGGTGTTGCGGAGTGTCAGACTGACACACAGCAACAACGATCGCCGAGATGCGCGCCCCCGTGGGCGCGCAGCAGCTCAATATTCTGAAGACGTCATATGACGTCTGGACGGGGTATTGAAACCACTTTGCCGCCGCCATTTTGCTATATGGCGGGTGGCAAGTGGCTAGAGTCAGCCGTTGTCAACTGACTGCTGTATACTATGCTGTGTACTATGTATATTAATGTAATCTTTAGCGCACTCTCAGTTATCTCTTCTCCTTCTATAATTTTCACCATTGGTATATAGTTTTTGTGAAAAATCAATAAACACTTTTGAAACAGAAAATCAAACATGAGCATCACCTGTCGGGGGGGTAAACAACTATGTGGACTTGTTCCTTTGCTCTCCATGGGCACTTTTCACAAATCTTTTCTACACCAGCAGCACAGGACATCACGGCCATTATGCGTATCAGGGTCGGGAGGGGTGGCCAGAATATTCAGATTTACTTCACCTTGTATTTTTTTCTGAAAAAGTGAACCTTTAAGATATAATAATCACTCACTTTCTATTATTTTGCATCTCTAATATTTACCAAAACGTTTAACTTCTACAGCAAAGAAATTGCCTAGTTTTAGTTATTTAAAAAAAAAATCCACTTCCCGCAGCTGTGTGCAAACCCTGGGGCGCATATCCATATCCTTGATTTGTTGCTGACCCAGAAAAGTCTGCAGGTTAGGAGCTCTGCCATCACTTCAAGCAGGCTACTAAAGGTCAACAGCTCACTAAGAAGTGAAGGAAGGATGAAAATGATATCTCCGAAGAACCTTCAATATCAGCTACCAAACTTCTATTTCAGAGGTTCCCTTTTACGTCTCCTGCTTACTTCCACAGAAAAACACAAAGCATGAACAGAATGTCTAAGGATGTCTATTATTTAATACAATGTTATTAACCCATTCCCCAACATACCAATACCAAAAGGAATGTAATGCTTAAAAATAAGTAATAAGGTTCAATTGAGCAAAAAACAATCCACAACTCGGTGAAACCTTATGAAACTCTTGAAAACCCTGCCTAGTGTAGAACAAAAGGCTTACAATGTGGTGTTTGATACACACTGAGCTCAAAGGAGAGGAGAAGTTTGTGAACATCATGCATCCTTGGTTGCTATAGAAGTGAATGATTGAGATTTGTTCCACTGTACTTATGAGTCACGCTGTACATAGACAGTGAATGTTGCATAATACAATGCAGTGAAAGCTGCAATAACACAGAAGAATGCAGAAATATCACCCAGGCACAGAACTTGAGGACCAAATTACTTGTTTAGGTCAAATTTCTTACCACCAGAATACCTACAATATGCAAAAAAAAAAAAAAGACTAATTCTACTTAAAGTGGAATTAGGCTTTAGCATAGAGAGAGAGAGACTGAGAGATAAATAAGAGGATGCGTAGTCCAAAAATGGTCAACCTGAAGAATGTGGTCATTGAAAACTGTCGCTCTACTGCTAAAATGTGATTTGTAATATTGGCACTTGGAGTTATAAGTTAGGAGCATTTTGGAACAATTTACTACACATCCTTTTATTTCTCTTAATGGGAGCAGCAAGTATGGAGCCTGCTTGATATGGACGTCTGTTTATTGAAGTTTGCTAACAAGTGTAATGCCCCGTACACACGGTAGGATTTTCCGACGGAAAATGTGTGATAGGACCTTGTTGTCGGAAATTCCAACCGTGTGTAGTCTCCATCACACATTTTCCATCGGATTTTCCGACACACAAAGTTTGAGAGCAGGATATAAAATTTTCCGACAACAAGATCCGTTGTCGGAAATTCCGATCGTGTGTACACAAATCCGACGGACAAAGTGCCACGCATGCTCAGAATAAATAAAGAGATGAAATCTATTGGCCACTGCCCCGTTTACAGTCCCGACGTACGAGTTTTACGTCACCGCGTTTAGAACGATCGGATTTTCCGACAACTTTGTGTGACCGTGTGTATGCAAAACAAATTTGAGCCAACATCCCTCGGGAAAAATCCTAGGATTTTGTTGTCGGAATGTCCGAACAAAGTCCGACCGTGTGTACGGGGCATTACTCATCCACAAATGAATATACAGTACATACATAGGCATGCGCACAGGGTGTGCCGGGTGTGCCCAGGCACACCCTAATCACCCTATGCAGCACAGATTCCCCCTACTGCCCTGGCTCCCCACTCCTTCCCTCTGCAGCACTTCTGGCTTCCCTCCTCCCCTCTCCTGCCGGATGTTGCTGCGGAGATGTTTTAGGATGAGTGGGGGAAGGGGCCAGTAAATATGTATTTATCAGCCCCTTCCCTTTCTGAATGAACATGGTGAGTGATGTGAGTAGTAGTGAGTAGTGTGTGTTTGAGCTTTGGGGTGCACACCCTAATGCAATAGGCTGCGCACACCTATGAGTACAAACATATTCATATATCTCAAATCTATCTATGTGCGTGGTGGCATTATTCCGGTACCACATCCACAAATGGATAAAAAGTCTAAAGCCTCGTACACACGATCGGATTTTCCGAGGGGAAATGTGTGATGTCAGGCTGTTGGCGGAAAATGCGACCGTGTGTACGCTCCATCGGACAATTTTTGGCCACTTTTTCGTGGACAAATGTTGGATAGCATGTTCTAAAATATTCCACAGACAAATGTGTGTTGTCGGATTTTCCGAGCGTGTGTACACAAGTTCGTCAGGCAAAAATCCAAAGTACAAACACGCATGCTCAGAAGCAAGGATGAGCCAGAAGTGGTCGGTCTTGTAAACTAGCGTTCGTAATGGAGAATTAATATTCGTGACGCGGCAAATTATGAAATCTCGAAATGCAGCGCACAATTCTCTTCTTCTTTATTGGGATAATAATGAAACTGCTTTGCTGGTGATACTGATAGAGTTATTGCAAACTAATTTTCAAAGGCTTTTTTTTTTCTAGTTATATCAAGAATAATATTATGTTTTTTTGTTTTTTTGTTTTTTTTTTGGGCAAGTTACCACAACACCATTATCCCGTAGTTTTTAAGATCAAAGATACAACTATGTTGGTGTCCCTTGTCAATTTTACATTGTATTTTATAAAATGTAACTGCCGACTCCCAAACTGTCATTTGAAGTAAAACACATAGCCAAGTATTATTCTCCACTTTTTTTTTTATTGTGCATTTAAAAAAATAAAATTAGACATGCTATCTGCCAATAGAACTTAACCAAAAAGTGCATTCTATGCATCCAAAAATATAGAAAATATACCAAATCAAATCATTATTATTCAACCAAAAAAATAATGTCAAAGCAATAACTCCAAGGCCAATAATAAATAACACGTTATCTCCTCCGATTCCGCAACATGTCTGGTTGACGAACGGCCGTTCAGAAAAGAACTGATAAGTGCGAAATGAAAAGCGCTAAATGAAAAGCGTGGAAAGAAAAGCGCGAATCAACACTCACCAAACTTCTACTAACACGAAAAACGGAAATGTTGGATGTGAGCTTGTTGTCGGAAAGTCCGACCGTGTGTACGCTCCATCGAACATTTGTTGTCAGACTTTCCGCCCAGAAATGTTGGTTAGCAGGTTCTCACATTTTCCGCCAACAAAATGTTGTTGTCAGACTTTCCAATCGTGTGTACACAAGTCCGTCGCACAAAACTCCGCGCATGCTCGGAAGCAGAAGCGGTCGGTCTTGTAAACTAGCGTTCGTAATGGAGAATTAATATTCGCGACGCGGCAAATTATGAAATCTCCAAATGTAGCGCATAATTCTCTTCTTCTTTAATGGGATAATAATCCAGGGACCTCGGCTATGGAACTCTCTTCCGACTCACATCCGCATGGAAGAAAACCATCTGGCTTTCAGGAAAAAACTCAAGACTTACCTCTTCTAGTGAAGCTGACAACACAATGCATCAGCGCCTTGAGGCGATTCAGTTCGCATTTGCAGCGCTTTACAAATCATTCATTCATTCATTCATTCATAATGAAGCTGCTTTGCTGGTGATAATGATGGAGTTATTGCAAACACATTTTCAAAGGCTTCTTTTTTCAAGTGATATCAAGAAGAATAATAATAATAGCGCAAAATAAAAAACGCAAAAAGAAAAGCGCGAATCAACGCTCACCAAACTTCTACTAACATGAAATTAGCAGAAGGAGCCCAAAGGGTGGCGCTAAAGAGCTGAAAAAACACGTAGTACGTCACTACGTTCGTAATTGTTGGCCAACATTTGTGTGACCGTGTGGATGCAAGACAAGTTTGAGCCAACGCCCTTCGAACAAAATTCCACGGTTTTGTTGTCGGAAAGTCCGATCGTGTGTACGGGGCTTAAGGCTACTTTCAAACTGAGGGGGTTTTCAGGTGCTTTAGAGCTAGAAATAGCCTCTAAATAACGCCTGAAAACCGCCTCCCATTCATTTCAGTGTGTCTTTTCACACTGGGGCGGTGCACTTGCGGAACGTTAGGAAAAGTCCTGCAAGCAGCGTCTTTGGGGCGGTTTGGGAGCGATTATATTAGAGTAGTACTAAAAGCTGAGGATGGTTTTCATGGATATGATCATTTTATATATAATGCACAATACTGGTAAAAGTTTACGTTAAATGTAATTGTAATGCCTTCTATTACCTCCAGTCTATCAGCCTTCACCTTCTCTGGGTTCAGATGCTGATCTTCCCTGCACACAATCTTTAACCACATCAATACCGGGCACTTTCGCCCCCTATCTTACCAGACCAATTTTCAGCTTTCAGCGCTCTCACAATTTCAATGACAATTGCACGGTCATGCTACACTGTACCCAAATGAAATTTATATCATTTTGCTCACACAAATAGAGGTTTTTTTGGTGATGTTTTTTATTTTTTGCGATATAAGTGAAAAAAGAGCGGGAATTTGGAAAAAAACAATATTTTCTTCTTTCGATTTTAAAAGAAATCCAATAAAATTGAATTTTGTCATATATTTAAGCCAAAATGTATTCTGCTACATGTCTTTGGTAAAAAAAATCCTGTTAAGTGTGTAATAATTGGTTCGTGTGATCAAGGACAGATGTACACAGATGATCATGTACAGATGTGCGCAGGTGATCACGGACATATGTGTGCAGATAATCATTAGGACATATTTTACTGTTAAATCTGGGGGAACATGTGTGCGGGGAACATGTGTGTTTTACATTGTGTACATGTTTTACTTGTGTGTTTTACATGTGTGTTTTACACTGGTGATCAGTGTGTAAAAAACAGCTCATACTCACTGATCACCAGCTGGCTGCAGCAATCCGCTCTCCTCTCCCCAACTTCTGTGTGAGGAGAAAAGAGCCGATCGCCTAGCAACCGGTTCTCTGTTTACATCACATGACGGCTGTGATTGGACATGGCCAAGAGGGCCAATCACAGAGCCCTCCTCGCGATCGGAGATGCGCCGTGTCTGGGCATGCGCGCGCGCGATCTGCTGCCTTCTGAGGGACGTTCCTGAACGTCCACTCAGAAGGAGAGAGCGTGCACCCGGCCGTATATATTTGCAATGGCTGGGTGGGAAGTGGTTAAAGTGATATTTTTTTAAAACAACAAGCATGTTACACTTACCTGCTCTGTGTAATGCAGGGGTTCTCAACTCCTGTCCTCAGGACCCACTAACAGGCCAGGTTTGCAAGATAACTGAAATACATCACAGGTGATATCATTTGCTGCTCAGTGATTGCAGTATTCTAGTCTGCATCTCCCCAAGGTAATACTTGAAATCTGGCCTGTTAGAGTGGGCCCTGAGGACAGGAGTTGAGAACCACTGGTGTAATGGTTTTGCACAGAACAGCCCTGATTCTCCTCTTCTGGGTTCCCTCACCGATGCTTCTGACTCCTCCTGCCTTCAGAGTGCTCCAATAGCAAGCTGCAAAGTATAGTATAGAGAGCCCCTATAGCAAGGTAAAAAAAAAAAACTCTGCCTTTAGAACCACTCACTTCCTGCCAGAACTACATGTCCCATGAGGCAATGCTCCTCATACTTTCACAAGTTCTCAGGCACTTACTGACATGTATGTGTGGAGGGTGTACTGAGCTGTATGTGTGCTGCACTGTGTCTTCTGATATGTATGGATGTGTACTGAGCTGTATGTGTGCTGCACTGTGTCTTCTGACATGTATGGACGGTGTATTGAGCTGTATGTGTGCTGCAATATGTCTTCTGACATGTATGTATGGACGGTGTACTGAGCTGTATGTGTGCTGCACTGTGTCTTCTGACATGTATGTATGGATGGTGTACTGAGCTGTATGTGTGCTGCACTGTGTCTTCTGACATGTATGGATGGTGTACTGAGCTGTATGTGTGCTGCACTGTGTCTTCTGACATGTATGTATGGACGGTGTACTGAGCTGTATGTGTGCTGCACTGTGTCTTCTGACATGTATGTATGGATGGTGTACTGAGCTGTATGTGTGCTGCACTGTGTCTTCTGACATGTATGGATGGTGTACTGAGCTGTATGTGTGCTGCACTGTGTCTTCTGACATGTATGGAGGGTGTACTGAGCTGTATGTGTGCTGCACTGTGTCTTCTGACATGTATGGATGGTGTACTGAGCTGTATGTGTGCTGCACTGTGTCTTCTGACATGTATGTATGGATGGTGTACTGAGCTGTATGTGTGCTGCACTGTGTCTTCTGACATGTATGGATGGTGTACTGAGCTGTATGTGTGCTGCACTGTGTCTTCTGACATGTATGTATGGATGGTGTACTGAGCTGTATGTGTGCTGCACTGTGTCTTCTGACATGTATGGATGGTGTACTGAGCTGTATGTGTGCTGCAATGTGCAGTGGCGGTCGGTTGGTTGGTCGGTCGGCGGGCGGGTCTGATTCACTTACCCCATCTATGCAGCGCTTCACCGGCGGCTTCCCTAGCTCGCCAGCGGCGACAGCTTTCCCTTCCCCTGCTCTCCACGGGCATCGGCGGCTTCCGTTTCCACCCTCCTCCTCAGCGGCCAATCGAGAGTCTTCTTTTTTTTTTGGCGATTGGAAAACGGGTCTCAGACCTGCTTCTGATTGGCCGGATTGAGGATCAGTGTTAGTATCAATATTCATTCGCTGTTGTAACTCCTGATTGGGCTCATGGCGCAATGCTCTGCGCTCCGAGACCACCCTATTTTGAAGCCTATTAGAGCCTATGGCTCTAATCAGGTGCTTAGAAAAAAAACACCCCCCCCCGCCGCTGTAATTCAGGCACCCTGAAAGGGGCCAGATGCATGAATAGGGGGGTGGCATGCACCTATCCATTACTCGTATAGGGGGGTGGCGTGGATAGAGCTGGCGGAGCCTGGGCGCCCCTAATGGACTGGCCGCCACTGGCACTGTGTCTTCTGACATGTATGGACTGAGCTGTATGTGTGCTGCACTGTATTTCCTGATGTGTAAACAAATAATGCATTCTCATACCTCCCAACTTTTTGGAGATGGGAATGAGGGACACCTATCATCAAAAGTATGCAGGCATAGGACACACCCCTTGCCACGCCCCCTTAAAGGAGAATTGTACAAAAAATAAGATTGGTTAAACCCACAAGTGCATTTTTACCACTACTATTCCTTTATATTGGCTCTTGGAATTTACAAATGCAACAATTTAGAAATCAGATGAAAGGTTTAGCGCTGGAAAACACTTTTTGATAGATAAAAAGTGCATTTTATACACAACTATAAAGATCAGACCAAAATGAGGGACAAATGAGGAGGAAAGAGGGACAGAGGGACATTGCTCCAAATCAGGGACAGTTGGGAGCTATGCATTCTGTATGCAGGTCAACTAATCGGCTGACCAACTTATACGATCATGAAAATAGTTGACAGCTATTTCCATAATCGATCAGTTGTTTTCGGCCCTGGATGCAGGTCATTTCTGAGAATAAATATGAGTTCAGTCCCCAGAACGGTTCTTCCTGTCATTATATTACAAATACTATCTTAATTCTGTTCAATTAGAAATTTGATCTTCCCAGTGGTCAAATTTTTTTTTTTTTTTCAAACCAGATATATATATTTACATGACCTTGTAGTATGCATGTCATTTATCGTTATGCTATACTAAGAAACATCATCTGGATTAATACAGAAAATCGATATCACGTACAGAGTAATAGATTTCCTCCAGAGATGAAGATTCTGAGCACTGATTGTAGTTGGAGGTCAACTGGAAAAAAAAAAAAAGACAACTAGTAGATGCTTGAGGCTGCATTCACACCTGAGCGTTTTCAGCTCATAAAACGCCCGAAAAAAAACGCCTGGAAAAACGCCCAATTCCATTCATTTCAATGGCACCTGAGCGTTTTTGTCACCTGAATCAAAACGCCTGAAAAGCACCTTCAGCTAAAAAAAGAACATGAGCCTCTTTGGGGCAGATTACAGACGTTTTTTTCAGCTTTTTACATTGGTGAACTGTACAAAAGTGTTTCCCAGCGCTAAACCTTTCATACAAATTCTAAATTGCTGCATTTGTAAATTTTTAAAAGCCAATATAAAGGAATAGTAGTGGTAAAAAAAAAAGGCTTTGTGAATTTAATTAACCTTTTTTTTTGGGTTCATTCTCCTTTAAGGGGGTGGGGCAGGGGGGCGTGTCCTATGCCTACATATGTTTGTTGGTAGGTGTCCCTCATTCCCATCTCAAAATGTTGGGAGGTATGCATGATGGACTGCTGGAGAGCCAGACAATTGGTTGTGTGAGAGTGCTGCAGAGCGACTCTCCGATGTGCTGCCAGCACAGGGTATTATAGCCCTTGCTGCAACATTTACTAGATAGAGAAAAGACAGTAAAGAGCCCTATATCTATCACTGTATATATTACAGCAGTATGTAATGAGAATTGATTTGGGCTTTCATGGGAAAGAAAAACTGGGTAGCATTAACACATCTGACATTTTAATTTAGAATTGAAGGCAAAACTTGATATCATTTTGGATACAGCATGGGAGGGCCGTAACCCCTTCCCCGCTAATGTCATTAGCACAGTGACAGTGCATATTTTTTTTAGCACTGACCACTGTATTAGTGTCACTGGTCCCCAAAAAAGTGTCATTAAAGCCGCGTACACACGAGCGCAATGTCCAACTAAAAAAGTCCGATGGAATCTTTTCATCGTCTATTCCGATCGTGTGTATGCCTCATCGGACTTTTTTTTTTTTCGAAAATTCTGACGGACCTAGAAATGGAACATGTTCTAAATATTTCCGACGGAAATCGGGAAAACCGATCGTCTGTATGCTGTTACGACGGACCAAAAACGACGCATGCTCTGAAGCAAGTACGAGACGGAAGCTATTGGCTACTGGCTATTGCACTTCCTTTTTCTAGTCCCGTCGTACGTGCTGTACGTCACCGCGTTCTGGATGGTCGGACATTGGTCGGACTTTAGGTTGACCGTGTGTAGGCAAGACCGCGTGAAAGGAATTCCGTCCGAGTTCCGTCGGAGAAACCTTCGGAGTTTATTCCGACAGCAAAACCGGTCGTGTGTACGCGGCATTAGTGTCCGATTTGTCCACCGCAATGTCGCAGTCCCTCTATAAGTCGCTAATCACTGCCATTACTAGTAAAAAAAAAAAAAAAAAAATCCATAAAAATATCCCAATCTTTGTAGACGCTATAACTTTTGTGCCAATCAATCAATAAACGCTAATTGGGGGGTTTTTTTTCTACCAAAAACATGTGCAGAATACATATTGGCTTAAATTGATGAAGAAATTAGATTTTTTTTTACATTTTGTTATTGGATATGTTTTATAGCAGAAAATAAAAAAATATTTTTTTTCTTTTTGCAAAATTGTTGGTCTTTTTTTGTTTATAGGGCAAAAAATAAAAAAAGCAGAGGTGATCAAATACCACCAAAAGAAAGCTCTATTTGTGGGCGGAAAAAAGGACATACCGTATATACTCGAGTATAAGCCGACCCGAATGTAAGCCGAGGCACCTAATTTTACCACAAATAACTGGGAAAACTTATTGACTCGAGTATAAGCCTAGGGTGAGAAATGCGCAGCTACTGTAAGTGGAAAAGAGGGTCAACAGTGCCCATTTGCAGCCTCACTGTGCCCATTTGCAGCCATAGGTCCCCTGAACTTCAAACTCAATAATTAAGGGTTCCTAGATGCCCCCTAGCTGCAGACAAAATTTGGGGTCTCTGGACCCAAAGGGTCCCGAAATGACATTGCTGCAGATGGACACAGTTGACCGACTTTGGGGCCCCGTATCTCAGGGCCACTTGGTGCTAGGAACCCCAAATTTGGTATGCAAACCCAGTGGAACTAGCACTACAACATATCCAACATAGCTGGGGTTCCTAGCACCAAGTGGACCTGAGATACGGAGCCCCAAACTTTTCTGCAGCAGAGAATGACATTTTCCGAACTGACTTTGGGGCCCCGTATCTAGGGGCCATTTGGTGCTAGGAACTCCTTTGGATATGTTGTAGTGCTAGTTCCACTGGGTTTGCACACCAAATTTGGGATTCCTAGCATCAAGTGGCCCCGAGATACGGGGCCCCAAAGTCGGTTCAGAAAATGTCATTCTAAAAGTGCTTGACTCGAGTATAAGCCGAGGGGGGCATTTTCAGCACAAAAAAATGTGCTGAAAAACTCGGCTTATACTCGAGTATATACGGTAAGTTTTAATTGGGTACAGCATTGCATGACCGGGCAATTGTCCGTTAAAGTAACGCAGTGCCGTATCACAAAAAATGGCCTGGTCATGAAGGGGGGGTAAACCTTCCGGGGCTGAAGGGGTTAAGGGAATTCCTTGGGGACCCCCGGGTCACCAGAACTAATGTCCCCCTTTATTATTTTTTTGGGACAGCCCAAAAATGTGGGATGTTCTTTTACTTTCACTCTCAATGATAACGGTAAACAGGACAAATAGAGAGGGTGAATCTCCTTAACGGGAGCCACAGACAGCAATACAATCTGCCAGGCATTCTAATCTCTCTCTACTCTATCCAAAACTAAAAAAAAAAGGTACAACTTCAGTTTAAAAAAAAAAAAAAAATCCAACCCACACTCTTTAATTTATTCTAAGTTATAAACCCTTACCCCCCTCCCGCCCCCAAAGACTTAAATGAGGCCATACACATAATACCCCTTGCCTCACATCTAGCCCAGGGTGTCAGCTTTGCTTACATAATCTCTGATACATTACAAAGAACACTTTACGTACACTCGCGAGTACGGAAATATTGTCGTCTATGGGAAATCTTGGTCAGCTTGACATGGCACTGCTCCCGGTTTTTAACATTGGCATCTATGGCAAATCTTGGTCAGCTTGACATGGCATTGCTCCCAGTTTTTAACATTGGCGTTTATGGGAAATCTTGGTTAGCTTGACATGGCACTGCTCCCGGTTTTTAACATTGGCATCTATGGGAAATCTTGGTCAGCTTGACATGGCACTGCTCCCGGTCTTTAACATTTAACATTGGCGTTTATGGGTCTTGGTCAGCTTGACGTCGCACTGCTCCTGGTTTTTAACATTGACATCTATGGGAAATCTTGGTTAGCTTGACATGGCACTGCTCCCGTTTTTTTTTTAACATTTAACATTGGCGTCTATGGGAAATCTTGGTCAGCTTGACATGGCACTACTCCCGGTTTCTAACCTTGGCATTTATGGGAAATCTTGGTCAGCTTGACATTGCACTGCTCCCGGTTTTTAACATTTAACATTGGCGTTTATGGGAAATCTTGGTCAGCTTGACATTGCGCTGCTCCCGGTTTTTATCATTGGCATCTTTGGGAAACCTTGGTCAGCTTGACATGGCACTGCTCCCGGTTTTTAACATTGGCATCTATGGGAAATCTTGGTCAGCTTGACATGGCATTGCTCCCGGTTTTTAACATTGGCGTTTATGGGAAATCTTGGTTAGCTTGACATGGCACTGCTCCCAGTTTTTAACATTGGTATCTATGGGAAATCTTGGTCAGCTTGACATGGCACTGCTCCCGGTCTTTAACATTTAACATTGGCGTTTATGGGTCTTGGTCAGCTTGACGTGGCACTGCTACCGGTTTTTAACATTGACATCTATGGGAAATCTTGGTTAGCTTGACATGGCGCTGCTCCCGTTTTTTTTTTTAACATTTAACATTGGCGTCTATGGGAAATCTTGGTCAGCTTGACATGGCACTACTCCCGGTTTCTAACCTTGGCATCTATGGGAAATCTTGGTCAGCTTGACATTGCACTGCTCCCGGTTTTTAACATTTAACATTGGCGTTTATGGGAAATCTTGGTCAGCTTGACATGGCACTGCTCCCGAACCATAAGTGACAGGGACACCAAACTTGGGGAGCACTGAGAGGGCACTGGGAGAGGACCCAGAACTACAACATATCCAATTTTGGGGTTTGGCCAGCTTGCTTAGGTAATCAGTTATGCCTGTAAATGTCTATTGCAACACAGTACATGCATTGAGAAGTGAAAAAAGGTATTGCTTCACTTTCAGTATTTTTTCATTTTACATACATGCTCTGGTCCCATTGTGTACTTAAAAGTGGGGTATGCCTGTATACATCATAGGGATAAATTCACTGCTACATTTACAAAGTAATAATAGGGTCTGCAAACCCATTTGGGCACAAAAATTGCTTTATATCCTTTATGGCTATTGAGGACTGTATGGAGTTTTTGTGCCTGGAGTTAAGGTTTAATTGCATTTTAAAGAAAAAACACGCTAAACGAAATGTGCCACTGATACTATAAACATAAAAGCCCCCCCCCCAAAAAAACCTAGTAGTCAATTCACATGCTGCGCGACCTTTGTCAAGAAGTTGCAGGAAAAGCCACCAAACAGGACATGAAATAGCTGATGGAAGTGTGTTAACAATCTTTATTTTGTTTAATTTTGTATGGTGCTTGAAAGCTACACCGTAGTGTTCATTCATCTTCCCAGCAGTTCAAGGCATAATAGGCTAAAAATATCTTCAATGCTGGAACCAAGGGCAGGTTGTAGAACAGAGCAACGTCAGGCTGCAAGCTCTGGGAATAGGGCATGACAAGGATCTGGAGGTTACCCACTATCATTAAAAAAATAACCCTTTCACATCCGCAGGCAAGAAAATACCTGCCTGTGGATGTGAGCCAACTAATGTCTTAATGGGTTGGTGGTCCAACTGTGCTGATGGCTCCATGCTGGGCACAAAATGTTACCATACTTGGCATAATAATGTGCTCACAGTCAGCCTCAAAGTGTTCCAAAGAATTGTCTTCCCTTATTGGATTCTCTATTTTTAATTTGCACTAAAATAATAATAGTTGGCTGTTCATATGAGCAGTACTGACCATCCTTATTTCAAAGACAAATGAAGAAACCAATTTAGGTTAGGTTGAGGTTAGGGCTGCACAGAGCCCTGACCTCAACCCTACTGAATACCTTTGGGATGAATTGCACTGCTGACTGCAAGCAAGGTCTTCTCACCCAAGATCAGACATAGATCTCACAAAAGCTTTTCTAGTTGGATATGCACAAATTCACAAAATCTTGAGGAAAGTCTTCCTAGTAAGATGGAAAACGATATACTTGCAAAAGGTAGGGGGGCATGCAACTCCATATTACTCACTTCCGGACCACGATGATTTATGTCCTTACTTTGAAGGGGGATATTGTCGTTATTGCAGCAGCTAGCTGCCATAACCCCAGTATCCTCTTCTTCAGTCCGGTTTCCGATAAGAGTGGTCTCTGCGGCGGATTTGCTGCAAGATCACTTTTATAGGCGGCGGGAGAGGGGCCCCCCCTCTCCCGCCGCTTACCAGAGCCGTCGGCAGCGGCGGAGGTAATCAGATCTTCACCCTTGCTGGGCATGGAGACGAGTGAGGAGAAGATGGCCCCCAGCTGTCTCCAAAACAATGCAGGGCGGAGATGATGTCAAAACTTCACTTCCACCCATAGCTCTTAAAGGGCCATTTTTTTAAATATTTTTTTGAAATAACAATTTTTTTTTTTTTTTATTGCATTTAAGTGTAAATATGAGATCTGAGGTCTTTTTGACCCCAGATCTCATATTTAAGAGGTCCTGTCATGCTTTTTTTCTATTACAAGGGATGTTTACATTCCTTGTAATAGGAATCAAAGTGACACAATTTAAAAAAAAAAAAAAAAAAACGTGTAAAAATAAAAGGTAAAATAAATAAGAAAAAAAAAAATTTAAACCCGTCCCGCCGAGCTCGCATGCAGAAGCAAACGCATACATGAGTAGCGCCCGTATATGAAAACGGTGTTCAAACCACACATGTGAGGTATGGCCACGATCGGTAGAGTGAGAGAAATATTTCTAGCCCTTGACCTCCTCTGTAATTTAAAAAATGAAAACTGTAGAATTTTTTAAACGTCGCCTATGGAGATTTTTAAGGGTAAAAGTTTGTCGCCATTCCACGAGCGGGTGCAATTTTGGGTCAATTTACTCGGCGTACCATTATCTTTCACAATATAAAAAATTGGGGTAACTTTACTGTTGTCTTATTTTTTAATTCAAAAAAGTGTATTTTCTCCAAAAAAAGTGCACTTGTAAGACCGTTGCGCAAATACGGTGTGACAGAAATCCATTTTATTCTCTAGGGTGCTAGAAATAAAGAGGACCTGTCATCCTTATTTCTATTACAAGGGATGTTTACATCCTTGTAATAGGAATAAAAAAGATTAAAAAATTAAAGAAAAATAAAGGGACAGTGTAAAAATAAAAAATAGAAAGTAAAATAAATAATAGAATAAAAATTTTAAGCGCCCCATCCCTCAGTGCTCGTTCGCAGAAGAGAACGCACACGTAAGTCATGCAAGTATATGTAAACGGTGTTCAATCCACACATGTGAGCTATTGCCATGATCATTGGAGGGAGAGCAATAATTCTAGTGAAATTCCTCCTCTAACTCCAAACAGGCAACCTGAAAAAATGTTTAAAGCTTCGCCTATGGAGATTTTTAAGTACCCTACTTTGGCGCCATTCCACGAGTGTGCGCAAATTTAAAGCATGACATCTTAGGTATCTGTTTACTTGGCGTAACATCATCTTTCACGTTATACAAAAAAAATAAGGTAACTATTGTGTTTTGTTGTTTTTTAATAATTAAAATTTATTTTTTCCCCCAAAAAATTGCGTTTGAAAGACCGCTGCGCAAATACTGTGTGACATAAAATATTGCAACAATCGCTATTTTATTCTCTAGGGGTCTCTGTTAAAAAAATATATAATGTTTGGGGGTTCTAAGTAATTTTTCTAGCAAAAAATAGTCATTTAAAATTGTAAACAAAAAAGTTCCATAAAAGGCCTGGTCCTCAAGTGGTTAATGGCCAAGGTTTTGGAACTGGTCAGCCAACATGCTCTTTGGCCACTGTACCTGGACGCACGCAGTCCTGTAAAATAGCCTAACACTGCTGTTCATGAGAAAGAGGGATCACCCTTTTCCAGAAAATGTTTTTTAGGGATAGTTAGGCTGCTTTTTGTTTCATAGTTTGGTAAATATTCGGGACAAACATAATTTATGAAGGGTAAACCATTATACCTTCACAAGGATCTGTATGGCCAATAGTAGAACAAAATGAAAACCAGTATATACAACAAGAGACAATAAAATATTGGGACTTTATAGGTGCTGAAAACTCCTCCTAGAATAATGAATCTTACAACGTGATATTTAAAATTTCATTTTATTATAAATTATTAAAATTGCGTCTATACCAAATAATAGACATATTGAAAAAACAAAAGTTATACAGCATAACTCTAATGAATTGAACAAACTTCTCCCTCTCCAACGTATAGTATTTCCTCTATAGACAATTGTGTATCCAGACATGGATGACCATGGCAACCAATATTTCACATATACGAGGAGATGCACAACCCAAAGCGTTTCGCCTTGTCAGCTTCTTCGGGAGGTTTTCCTTTGGAGGGGAATGAATGTGGGTCAGTCTTGGAGGTACTCTCAGTGGTGGCAGTTGTATCCAGCTCAGATTAGGTGAAGAGTTTGGGAGGCTTAGCTGTGACATCCTTTCTGTGGGAAATAAGATCTGGAACTGTGCACTATATCTCGGCCATTGGAACCTGTTTACCTTTCTGTTCATGGATTTGAACGGAAGATTTCTTCTCTAGTACCCTTTGGTTAAACATAAGATTGAACAGCCTGAATTGCCAATCCCTTGTATTGGACCCTTTCTTGGCTTTTGGGATAAGCCCCTCTATTCAACCCCAGGTCTGCCTGACATAGACAGACGCCGGTCCACATTATAGTGCTCTGACAGGAATGTGTAATACCCATGGGGCCTCCCAAAGCCAATACATACCAGATCAATTCTACTACATTCATTCACCTCCAAAGGAAAATCCCTGAAGAAGCTGACAAGGCAAAACGCGTTGGGTTGTGCATCTCCTCAAATATGTGAAATATTGGTTGCCATGGTGTCAGGGCTGGGCTCAGCCCTTCCATCTCTGATCTGGCTGCTCAACTGTCGGCTAATTGCCAGCTCCTATCTCTCCACAGTTTCTCAGCTGTTGATGATATCCTGCTCATCAGTCCTGCCTACTTAAGCCGTCCAGTCCAGAGGAGCTCTGCCTTCGCCTTGGTCATCATCACAGAAACTCCTCTCCGGCGATCCTGTTCAAGACTTGCTTTTCTGACATCCCTTCTGGCTCCAGATCCTGCTTGCTGTTCCACTACACTGATTCCTGACTTCTGGCTTGGCTGACTATCCGTTCCGGTTACTGAACTCTGGCTATGTTTTGACTACGTTTGTTCTTTTTACTTTTATTGTTAAACAAGTGTGATTTAACTGTGCTTCTGTCTCGGCCTGATTTCATGGTTTCTGACACATGGTCATCCATCACTGCGTACACATTTGTCTATAGAGCAAATACTATACTTTGGAGAGGGGGAAGTTTGTTCAATTCATTAAAGTTATGCTGTATAACTTTTGTTTTTTCAATACAGTATGTCTATTATTTGGTATAGACACAATTTTAATCATTTATAATAAAATGAAATTTTAAATATCACGTTGTAAGATTCATTATTCTTGGAGGAGGTTTCAGCACCTATAAAGTCCCAATATTTTATTGTCTCTTGTTGTATATACTGGTTTTCATTTTGGCCATACAGATCCTTGTGAAGGTACAATGGTTTACCATTCATAAATTATGGTTGTCCCGAATATTTACCAAACTTATGCCGCGTACACACGACCAGTTTAGCCGTCGTAATAAACTCTGACGGTTTCTCCGACGGAACTCTGACGGAATTCCATTCAAGCGGTCTTGCCTACACACGGTCAACCCAAAGTCCGACCAAAGTCCGACCATCCAGAACGCGGTGACGTACAACACTTACAATGGGACTAGAAAAAGGAAGTTCAATAGCCAGTAGCCAATAGCTTAAAGAAAAAAGAAACAATAGCAGCGCTAAGATTGATAAAATTGTGAATAAAAATAATAATAATGATATTTGGTGAGCATCAATGTTAATAACTGAATCACTCAATTACTAGTTAACATTATCTATAATCGTGAAAAACCTTACCCTTAGGGGTATAAATTAATTGAAAAATCAAAAAATTAATTGATAAATACAAAAAATCAAGGAAATATTCAGAGGTGCAAAAGTATAAAGTTCAAATATGATGAAAATAATTCCGTGACAAATCCACCACCGCATCCAAGAAGTGACCACCATGAGAAATGAAGGCTTACCAAACAATATTCATCATAATTACACTCATTTATTACATAGACATAATGAGTTATTTACCTATCAGTAATTAAGATATGTCGGAGGTGTACGTTTTTTATGCATACGTGTCATATAAATATTTTTATATATATGCAGCTTATTATATATATGTTCTCATACTGAACAACTAAGTGGGTAGAGGTTTCCCATCTTCCCCTTACCTCCTTTTTATCTTTTTATGTTCCTCCTTTTTATCTTTTTAGGTTCTATTTTTTTTATACAATTATATTTTATATTTTTTCTATGGATTTATACACATTTTTTGAAAAGTTTTCAATATGCATTGGTTTTAATGTTATGCACGAGCGTTGGATTACCTGGCTATAGCGCGCGGGATCTCCGATTACACTGCCCTTAACAAAATAGTGGGAAACTACACCTAGATATCGAGATGTGGTGACACTAAGGCAGGAACTGACAATACAATGAAAGGTGTCTCTCTAAACCACAAGTCCACCGTGTATATAGTACAATACGGACTTCTGTTCGTAGAGACACAGGCAAAATGTCCGCCGGCGGATGTGGGTTTATTTACATGATCGCGGGACATGCCACATAGGAATAGTCTTCGGTCTGCAAAAACACAGACAAAATGGCCGCCAGCGGGCTTCGGTTCGCAAAAACACAAGAAAAATGGACGCCAATTATACAGATGAGAAAGGGAGACCGCACGCTATTTAAGGGTGGGAGGCACAGCAGAGGTCACGCTCCCGTAGACGTCCAATGACGAAACGCGTAGGGCGTGGCCTAATCTTTGCTTCCCAAACAACACAGGACAGCTGATGGTTAACCGGAAAACTTTGTTTCTCTTGCATATTATGCACTATTAAATTGTGAGTACCGCTCTGTTTGTTTTAAATAAACTCTTTTAAAATGATTTTACGCTATGGGCACCCCTTCTCTTTTTATGTGACATGCCACGATCCTGAGCCTGCCAGGAATTGCCGCACAGTGGCATAGACTGTGACTGCCTGATACCCCAGCAGGGGTGAAGATAGTTGGTGAGTGTTTGCACATTAAGAGCACAGGATTTAAACAGCACTTTTTTCAATACTATTACCAAGAGAACCATAAGAACGAATTCTGCACTGAAAACCTTTGTGTTACAAAAGGACTTATATGGTAATGTTTTTTGCACATGTGCACTTCATTTGAATGATTTTGCACTTAAAGTTGTATTTTTAAGCTACCATTTTCTCACCCACACCCCCTACCTTTCACCCTTCCCCCTAACCTCCCCCCCCTCCCCTTCCTACTCCCTCCTGATTTTTCGCATTTGTGACTATCTTATACATGGGAAAACCAGACACAAACACTATGGTATACATGGCTAAACCAGCTATATATTGAAGGTAATTTTATTTTTATTTTTTTCATTTTTACCAGGGGCGTTGCTAGGGGGTGGCTTTTGGGGCTATAGCGCCGAATCTGAGGCCAATAGCCCGGAGTCTCTGCAGGGGTCCCCAAGGGGAGGGGAGGCTCTCTGGGGACCCTTATGTAAGTGGGGGCGCTCTCTGGGGACCCTGATGTAAGGGAGAGGCTCTCTGGGGACCCAGATTTAAGGAGGAGGCTCTCTGGGGACCCTAACGTAAGGGAGCCTCTCTGGGAACCCTGATGTAAGTGGGGGGGGCCCTCTGGGCACCCTGATGGAAGGGGGAGGCTCTCTGAGGACTCTGATGTAAGGAGGAGGCTCTCTGGGGACCCTGATGTAAGGTGATGTAAGGGGGGCTCTCTGGGGACCCTGATGTAAGCGGGGGGGCTCTCTGGGGATATATATACACCCACACGTATATTACTGTATATACATGTGTATGCCCGCCCAAGCGTATGACTTTCTTTACTACGCTGCTATGGGCTCTAGCCCCAGATCTTTTGTAGACCTAGCAACGCCCCTGATTTTTACCACGATTATTAATTTTTACCTAAAGAGAGGTGAACACAGGACACAATAAGACATCACAGGGCAATATAGGAACAGCGCCACACCCATCCCTGAATTACTTAATCTAGCTGTTTCCACTTTATGTGGTGACTGCATTCTGGGGGGCAGCAGTTCCAATCTATTTGAAGGTTATATTCATTCTTATTCATTTCCAATGCGCGAGTCCATTATTACATTTCTCAAACAGCAAGCAAAGAAAGCCTGTGACCTTTATCCCAAGGCAGGCAGGTACCTCTGAGTGCCAAGCTGGTCTTAGGGACAGAGCGGATGTCTCAGGTAAATTGAATGATCAGCTAACTCTCTCGGGCCGGAGACCTCCGACATACCGTCACATAAAATCTAGAAAGGAAAGGCTCGCCATACGATATTATACGATCAGGATAATTTATTGAGAGTAAAAATTAATATTGCACCTATAGAAGATTACAGAAGCACTTACAGAAGATTTAAAAACAATCAGCAAGGAAAGCCGGCCGGCTAAGCAGAAATCGCCCGTCCAATAGAGACTCTGGTACGCGGTGACGTCAGCACGTCAACTCCTCCCGACGTACGTTTCGTCAACAAATGACATCGTCTGGGCCAATAGCTTCCGTCTCGTACTTGCTTCAGAGCATGCGTCTTTTTTGGTCCGTCAGACCAGCATACAGACGATCGGTTTTCCCGATAAGAATTGGTTCCGTCGGTAATATTTAGAACATGTTCCATTTCTAGGTCCGTCAAAATTTTCAAAAAAAAATGTCCGATTAGGCCTACACACGATTGGTATATACGATGAAAAGCTTCCCTCTGACTTTTTCTGTCGGACATTCCGCTCGTGTGTACGCAGCTTACGACGGGCTAAGATTCATTATTCTAGGAGGCGGTTTCAGCACCTATAAGGTCCCAATATTTCGTTGTCTCTTGTATATTCTTACTCTGGGATGTGGTGCTGACTGTCAACTGAGTACATTATTATTACATAGAAAATGAAAACCAGTCCTGACCATACTTCAGGGTCTCCTATCAGCTGATATACTTCCTCTACTGCTGTTGACCCTGCTTATGGGAGACATTTATTAACTATTTTATAATCATAACGTATTCACTCTATATACTTTACACCTGACATCATTCACACAAATCTGACTTTCTCATATGCTGGCAAAATATTAAACGCAAACACGGTGAAAAAGGAATATGTCAGTAAGATTGTCTGAGTGCGGCCAAGAGCACCATTAGCTCATTACATTATTACGAATGGCCCATTACTGGGTAAACGCCACTAAATCACTACGTCCAGCACAATTTACTGAGTGTTTGCTCACCTCTTTGTACCCTCCTGATGTATTATTTACCTGCAGCGATGAAGGTTTCATAATGTGCTTTAATTATGTATGCTGCATTGAACCGAATATGTGATTTAGGCTTGGCAGCTGAAGAAATGCTTTGCGAAGCACTGACTCGACAGAAAGTGCCGTTTGTCTACCTTGTGTAAAAAAAAAAAAAATGATACATCACTCAGTTTTGCTTTTTATTATTTCAGAGTAACAACAAACCACAAGTAAACCAGTGCTAGAAGTAAACAGTAAAAGCTGAAACCAGAGATTAAAATTGGCCCTGAAGAAGTACCTGCCTGTATGTACATTTATTTTTCATAGAGCCCCCAATGACCCAAACCTCAATCTCTAGCATCTTCTTCCCTGAGCTTATTTAACCACTTCAATACCTGGCGCTTTTATCGCTTACTGCCCAGGCCAATTTTCTTTTTTTTTTTTCTTTTTTTTTTTTTCCTCAGGCCAATTTTCAGCTTTCAGCGCTGTCACACTTTGAAGGACAATTGCACGGTCATGCAACACTGTACCCATATGACTTTTTTATAATTCTTTTTTTTTCACACACATAGAGCTTTCTTATGATGGTATTTAATCAGCATTGTGTTTTTTATTTTAAAAAAATAAATAAAAATAAAAAAGTCTAAATATTTTGAAAAAAAAAAAACATCTCATCGTTTCTGTTATAAAATTTAGCAAATACAGTGGAACCCTGGATTACGAGCATAATCCGTTCCAGGAGAATGCTTGTAGTCCAAAGCACTCGCATATCAAAGCGAGTTTCCCCCATAGAAGTCAATGGAAACTAAGGTAATTCGTTCCGCATTGACTTCTATTGTGTGCAGTACCGCATGTGGCCAGAGGTGGGGGGCGCCGGAGAGAGACTCGTAAATACTCGGAGATGGCTCGGATGCACTCGGAAACCCTCGGAAAGTTTCGTAAACACTCGGGAACTGAGTATTTCCGAGTGTTTCCGAGTATTTCCGAGTGCATCCGAACGACTCCAAACGGCTCCGAGTGTCACCGTCGCGCCCGCACCTCTGGCCAAATGAGGTACTGCACACCGCAGAGGCTTGAATCCTGCTTGTTTTGTGAGACAACACTAGCAAAACGGGTCAGTATTTAAAAAAAATAATAGCTCGTATTGCGAAACACTCGTTAAAGAGGAAGTAAACCCTGATGGGTTTTACTTCCTCTTTGTTTCCCTGCAGAGGTAAAGCATAATGGGCTACTATGCATTGCATAGTAGCCCATTATGTGTCACTTACCTGACACAGGAGCCTGCGATGTCACCGCTGTCCCTTCTGCTACGGAGCGTCCATCTTCTTTCTGGGTATCGTGTCTCCGGCGCTCTGATTGGCCGGAGCCGCGATGACGTCACTCCCGCGCATGCGCACGGGAGCCGCCACTAACGGCATATTGCCATTAGCAGCGGCATGCTCAGTGCGCCTGCGCCCCGCTGTCTACGGCGCATGCGCCGTAGACACTGGTGCCTGTCTTTTTGCAAATATCTCCTAAACCGTGTAGGTTTAGGAGATATTTCTTGGACCTACAGGTAAGCCTTAATCTAGGCTTACCTGTAGGTCAAAGTGGTCTGTAAGGGTTTACAACGACTTTAACCCCATTACTCGCAATCCGAGGTATTTCTGTAAATAATCTTTCTTCATGCATTTTAGGCCAAACTGTATTCTGCGACATTTCTTTGGTGAACAACATCCCTTGTGACAGCATGGGCTGTGACAGGTCCTCTTTATGGAGAGATCTGGGGTCTATCAGACTTCAGGTCTCTCCTCTGGCCTCCCATGCCGCCCATCAGATACAGATCGGTCTAATTGGCTGCTTTCCTGGTCGCTAACGGCCAGGTAAACAAAGAGGGGAACCACAAGTCACGACATTACTCGTGGCTCCTGGTTTCTGGGGGGGCACAGAGAGAAAGGAATAATGTCAGTTCCTCTCACTCTCTGTTCCGTGCAGCCATCGCCGCTGACCGCATCTTTCCGGGGCTCCGCAATCGGACGGTAGAGCCTGGGAAAGGTGGCGGCAAGAGGGGGTGTGACCTCCTTCCGCCACCTGTAGAAGTGATCGAGTAGCTATTTAGCCTCTCTAATCACTTCTGCTAGAAAGGGAATCGCCGGCTGAAAAAATCCACACCGGGATGATGTCTGTAGGTGCAGATATCATCCTGGTATGACTACTTCAACTCGAGGACATCCATGGACGTATTGCGGGTGGGAAGTAGTTAAATACTGGGACGTTTATAAACATACCTTGGTCAACAAAGGGTTAAAAGATATCCAAATTCAAGCATAAAATGTCATAGATTGCATCTTACCAGTCACTAGAAAATACTAGAATAGTAGAAATACTTGTTGATCCCACCAGAAATCCTTCCTTGTCACTTCCTGTGTGCCGATCTGAAATCTCAAACAATGTTGAGATCTTGATTTTTGCCTCAGTCACAATTACTTTTGGTATGGTGACACTTTTTATACACAACAGAGAGGTGTGGCGATGGGCGCAAAGTTTGCGCCGAGCATCGCAAATCTTTTTATGGCGGAAAACACAGAAAAACAAAAAAATACTGCGCTACCTATAGAAACTATCCCCCCAAAAAGCAGCAGTTAAACAGTGAGATGTGCACTAAAATAACTAATAAAAAATTAATAAAAAATAACTAATAAAAAAGCTAATAAAAAATAACTAATAAAATAACTAATAAAAAAGAAATAACCGCGCTATTATTACTTTTTATGGCGGAGTGGGAAGATTTTTAAAGAACAATGTCCAGAATTAATTTTTTATAAATGTTTCATTGATGACTTGCTTTTTATTTTGGCCGGGCCACCTGAGTCACTGGAACAGTTTTTGCAAGCATTAACTTGTAATAATAATAATATTAGATTGACCTCAAATTGGCATAGTGACACAATCAATTTTCTGGATGTTACTATATATATATCGACGTAATGATAAATTGGAGACTAAGGTGTTCTTCAAAAAGACGGATAGGAATAGCTATTTACCTATCACCAGCGGCCATCACCCCTTATGGCTCAAAAATATTCCAAAAGGACAGATCATGAGGGTGAAAAGAAACTGTTCTGAAGAAACCGAGTTTTTTCTCCAATCAAAAATTCTTACGGAGAGATTTGAAGCTAAAGGGTATAAACCGGAGATGTTAAAGAAAGTGGTAGAAGAAGTGGCAGCTCTCCCCAGAGCAGTGTGTCTACAAGAAGCATCCCAGGAGATGCCCTCTAAGAAAGTAAATAACCGTAATGATGAATGGGGTTTCATCTCTCAATTCCACTCCCAGTATAAGGAAGTTGAGGATATTTTCAGAAAGCATTGGCACATTCTTCTAATGGACAAGAAACTGACGAATGTGCTTCCATCTGCACCTCAATTCATTTACAGAAAAACCACGAATTTCGGTGATAAAGTGGTAAAAAAAAAGTAATAGATCCCCCAAAACGCCCTCAGACATTTTGGGATCGTAACGGTTTCTTTGCATGCAGAAAACGCAAAGCATGCAGAGAAGTCGCTAGACCCCTGAGGGGTATTGATAATTTCATTTCTCCAGCGAATAATCGTTCTTTTGATATTAAACAATTCATCACGTGCAATAGTACTTATGTGGTCTACGCTCTAAGGTGCCCCTGCGGCCTGATTTATATAGGCCGCACTAAGAGATTGTTACGGGTTAGAATTGCGGAGCATATTAACAACATTCAAATTGGTTATAAAGACCACAATGTGTCTCTACATTTTAAGTTGAAGCATAATAGGGACCCCACGGGGTTGGAATTCTGGGGGGGGGTCGAACATCTCCAAACTCATTGGAGAGGTATGAATCGCATCAGAGGATTATCTAAACATGAAACTCGGTGGATTTATTCCGTGGACGTACTTTCCCCCAGAGGCCTCAATATAGAGCTTGATATAAATTGTTTTATCAGTGACACATAGTATCTATTTTATTTTAGATTTCAATTAAATCCTAAGTAGTCCCTGTTAGATATACTCCAATTAGTGATATTACATTTAGATTTAGAATTATAATTTTAAATTAATTTTTAATCATATAAAGACTCGAGTCTATATATATCTATACATTTCAATTTAATCCTTTTGGACAACTATTATTTTGGAGGAATGTTTAGACATATTTTTAGACTTAGATTAGTTTATATAATTTTATTTTATTGGTCACACATTGTTTTATGGAGATCGTGTACCTCTTTTTCTACTGCTATTGTGTGCATAATGCCATTGTATTGCATCCTCCATGTATAGTAATTTTTTATCCTGATATTCAAATTTTTTATCCTGATATTCAAATTTTTTATCCTGAATTTTTTATCCTGATATTCAGTTTTTTATCCTGATATTTATATTTATGCTGAGGGTTGTTACCCTATGTGGTAACAGTAAGTTGAAACGGGACAGGTTAATACATGGGCGGATGTATGCATTCCATCAGAAAATCACATATGTCTTGATTTACTTTATCGATACGCATAGAATGCATAGAATAATATATACATGATATTTGTGTATTGGTGTAGTGATAAATGTTTATAAGGTATGGTCCTATAATAGACATATAAGTCACGTTTTCCTTGTAAAGTCGGTGGTGACATGTTTAAAACAGCTTAGTTATATTAAGGGCGATAAAGGGCTTTGTTCCCCATTGCTGACAGCTCTGCAAGCACTCATTTTTGTGCGGTAGGGGCTTGTCAATAGCCCTTTTCCCATTGGCTGCTGAACCCGTCACTTGTATAAATACTGTCTTAATGAAAGGTAGATTACGCCCTCAGACGATGTCCGGAAGTGACGAAACGCGTCAGGGATGTAATCTACCGGAAGTGACGTGTGCGTTCCACGCACCGGAAAGGAACCAGGAAGCGAGTAACCGGCTGTATACAGCGAGCGTTCTGGAATACCTCCCGGGAGACGGGAATACAGGCACAGTGCACTTTACAAATGCTCTATCGTATGGTACATCTGCTACGCAGTTTTTATAAAGGGGGGAGTTATTTTGCATGTTAAATAAAATTTCTTTAGCAATATTACGCTATATGGACATTTTATTTTCCCCCTATATATGACACGATATTAACCGAGAGTGTTAGCGACATCTGGTGGTTGGATAGAGGAGACGGAAAGCTATCAAAGATAACAACATAAAGGCTTGTGTTTGCTGGAATTGTGGTGAGTGCAATCTCACTGGGGGTTACCCCCTCACGCGGTGATTACTCTTGGTGAAAGAAACTCTTCATACTCACAGACTACAGCTTTTTTTGAACTTTCCTAAAACTTCTTTACCATTGGTCTTATTTGAATGTGTCCTGACATCTGACACATAGCGCTGCTGCAATAAGAAATCAGAGACTTGGCACCCATTTTTTGTTTATGATTTATTGCTTATTTATAAATGTTGTCAGCTTTGCAGCAATCTTCTGTGATCTACAGAAGGGAGGTGTTATGTAGCCCTGATCTAGGGTGACAACACTAGAGATGCATTGACGTCCGTTTTCCATCTCTCAATGGACAGGACAGAGCCCGTATGAAAGGGGCCTTAGCTACATACAGACTGCACTCTTTAACCACTTCCCGCCCACCCTATTGCGGATTGACGTTCGCAATGTGGCTCTGTTATCCTGACTGGAAGTCATATGATGTCCAGCAGGATGAGCCGCTCACGTGCGGCCCCGGCAGCGCTGCGATCGGTGGTGCTGTATGTCGTTCTGACACACCGCATCTCCAATCTTTGTAAAGATACTATGACGTAGGATCAGCTGCGACCAATCACAGCTGATCACAGCGGTAACCAGGAAGTGGCGGTAATCGGCTTTCCTCGTATTCGCAGTGAAAGGGAGAGCCGATCGGCGGCTCTCCTGACAGAGCGGGAGTCTGCGCTGATAATCAGCGCATTGATCATCAGCGCAGCCCCCATCAGAGGTGCCATCACAGATGCAAATCTGTGCCCTTCAAAATGCAAATCAGTTCCTATTAGTAACCCCTGTCAGTGCCCATGACAGATGCCAATTAGTGCCCATCAGTAATAACCGTCAGTGCCTCCTCATCAGTGCTGCCTATCAGTGCCCATCAGTGCCACCTATTAGTGCCCATCAGTGCCACCTATCAGTGCCCTTCAGAGCTTCATATCAGTGCCGCCTATCAGTGCTGCATATTAGTGCCTCAGTGCCCACCAGTGCCACCTCTTCAGTGCCCATCAGTGCCACCTTATCAGTGCCACCTCATCAGTGCCCGTCAGTGAAGGAAAAAACTAAAAAATTTTAACAGAAATGAAGAAAACCTTTTTTTTTCAAAAATGTTTTATTTGATTAGCAAAAAAATAAAAACCCCAGAGGTAGTATTTTTGGGGGATATTTATTATAGCAAAAAGTAAAAAATATTGCGTTCTTTTTCAAAATTGACGCTCTTTTTTTGTTTATAGCGCAAAAAATAAAAAACGCAGAGGTGATCAAATACCACTGAAAGAAAGCTCTATTTGTGGGAAGAAAATTATAAAAAATGTAGTTTGGGTACAGTGTTGTATGACCGCGTAATTGTCATTCAAAATGTGACAGCGCTGAAAAATGAAAAAAATTGGCCTGGGCCGGAAGGGGGGGGGGAGTGTCCAGTATTGAAGTGGTTAAAACAGAAGTATGGGCTTCTTTTTTTTTTTTTCTTATTCATACTTACCTAGGTGGATGCAGCATCGATCCCATGCTGCATCTGTCTCCCCCCGATGCCTCTACACTTAGAACCGAGCGATCGCACAATGCCGATCGCTCGGTTCTCACAGCTCCATGAGCAGAGAGCTGTAGACTCCCCAGCTCTCTGCTCTGCTCCCTCCTCGCTCCCTGGAGCGCTGGGCTGTGGAGGGGGAGGGAGTGGCCGGCTCAGGCTCTCAGCGGCTCACTGAGAGGCTGAGCCGGGTGTTGGTCCAGGGAGCCGGCGGATCCGGACTCCGTGGTCGTGATGACGCGGTGCCTGGACCGACTCTGTGACATCAGCAGAGAGCAGATTTCAGCTCGCCGTCAGCTGAAAACGGGTCACAGAAATGCAAAACGAAGGGCACTCCTGTGATCCATAGGAGAAGTACAACCAAACGAGCTCAGGCTGGACTTCTCCTTTAAGATTTGTATTCAGCATTCCCTAAGTAGAGAAAAAATTGCTTTGAGGGCTTCAAGAAAACTGCTAACTGCTTTTTGAAAGGCTTTGTAAATCGTTGTTGAATGTTACATTCCTCAGCCTAATTAGATACTAAAATTAAAAAGTAATTGTGTGTACTGAACCTAACACCTAATAAGATGCGGGTCTGTAAATGCCAACTGACAACGTGAGAGAAATGGGAGCAAATGCCAGGGAATGCAAATGAGGATTTTTCGATTAATATGTACCTGTGGTCAGACAATGGACATTAAACTATTTACACATTCTGAATGTTTTGTTTTAAATGCCTCTTTATGCATTGACATACCATTCCTAGACCCAATCTGTCTGAACATCATGGTCACCTGCTGACTTGGCACCATCCGCACGCAGCTTGGCCCTTTTCACACGTGCGGACCGTATGTCCAGATTTCATCCATCCGTTTTCGGATTAAATACGGACATACATGCATCCCTATGGGATAGCGGGTGTCAGCGGATGACCATCCGCTAATACCCGATATCATCCGGCCCCGCTATGGTCCGATTCTGCAGAGGGAGGACAATAATATTTTTCTATCCGTCTGCAGAGCGGATTGGATGAACATGGACAGACAGTCCGTGTTCATCCGATCCCCAATAGGGGAGAGGGCCTGTCAGACTCTTTGGGGATCAGCGGAGCGATCCCCGCTGAGCAAGCGGACGTTCACGGGTCGGATCAACACAGATCCGTCTAGTGTGAATGGAGCCTAAAGCCCCATACACAGGATAGGACTTTGTACAAACTTTCCCTTGGATTTTTGTGCAAAGGGCGTTGGCCATAAGTTTGTATTGCATACAGACGGCAGGACTTTTCCAGCCAACTTTCACCAAATCATGTGGTTTTTCAGCTCTTTACCACCACCCTTTGATCAACTTCTGTATTGTTGTCTGATATTGTGTCAATCTCGCCACTTTTATCGGCGAGATTGACACCTTGCAAGCCGGGTTCACATTGGTGCGGGTATGTTTGGTATGAATCTTGATGGGGAACTCCACGCCAAATTTTAAATAAAAAAACGGCATGGGTTCCCCTCCAGGGGCATACCAGGCCCTTAGAACTAGTATGGATTTTAAGGGGAACCCCCTACGCCGAAAAAACGACGTGGTGGTCCCCCCAAAATCCATACCAGACCCTTTTCTGATCACGCAGCCCGGCCGGTCAGGAAAGGGGGCTGCATGCTCGGATAAGGGTCTGGTATGGGTTTTGGGGGGGACCCCCATGCCATTTTTTCAGTGTAGGGTGTTCCCCTTAGAATCCAGAACGAAGGGCCTGGCATTCCCCCACGCCCGCCGCAGTAGGAAAATGTGTTTTTCCTATTGCAGCCAGCGCAAGATGTACAGTACCCTGTCGCCGAGAACATTCTCGTGGCTGGGTACTGTAGTTTGTACAAAAGTCCGATGCTTTTGTGTACACACGATCGGACTTGTCCGATGGAGTGTACACACGGTCGGATGTTGCTCCAAAACAGCTAATTTGCACGTTTGTTGTCAAAAAGTCCGATCGTGTGTACGGGCCTTAACTCTTCAGATGTGTTTCTAGTCTTTTGAAGTGTAAGAAGACAATGACTTTTCCTCTGCAAGTTACTAACATGCACTGAAGGAACATGGAAGAAACAGGGAGGGTCTTGCTAGGACTAAACTAACTAGCACTAAACAAGAGGAGAGGGGCTGAGGCAGAAACCAAATCACATGGTAAACAAGTTGTAGTGGCCCAAAACTTACCCCTAGATGTCAGCATACTACTAAACAATAATAACCTGATGCAGTTCAACACAACACAGAACTGCATCAGAAGGTGTCTGCAGAAGGTGTATACACCACTCCTTAACCACTTCAATACCGGGCACTTTCGGCCCTTTCTGCCCAGGACAATTTTCAGCCTTTAGCACTGTCATACTTTGAATGACAATTGCGCGGTCATGTAACACTATACCCAAACAAAATTTTTATAATTTTCTTCCCACAAATAGAGCTTTCTTTTGGTGGTATTTGATCACCTCTGAGGTCTTTATTTTTTGATAAACAAACTAAAAAATATCAAAATTTTTGAAAAAAAAAGTTTTACTTAGTTTTTGTCATAAAATTTTGTTTTCCCCTTCACTGACGGGCACTATTAAGGCAGCACTGATGGGCACTGATGAGTTGGCAGTGATAAGGTGGCACTGATGGGCACTAATGAGAAGGCACTAATATGTAGAATTGATAAGCACTGATAGGCGGCCCTGATATGCAGCACTGATAGGCGGCACTGATATGCAGCACTGATGGGCACTGATAGGCAGCACTGATGGGCACTGACAGGCGGCACTGATGGGCACTGACAGGCAGCTGTGATGGGCACTGACAGGCGGGTGTGATGGGCACTGACCGGCGGCACTGATTGGCACTGATAGGTGGTACTGATTGGCACTGACAGGTGGCACTGATGGGCAGAACTGATGATGAGGTACTGATGTGTTACATGTGTTACTGCTGGGCACTGATTGGCACTGTGGTGGGCTCTGATTGGCACTGTGGTGGGCTCTGATTGCCACTGTGGTGGGCACTGATTGGCACTGTGGTGGGCACTGATTGGCACTATGGTGGGCTCTGATTGCCACTGTGGTGGGCACTGATTGGCACTGTGGTGGGCACTTAAATGTTTTTTTATTGGGGGGATGCTGGGCACTGATTGGTAGTGTTGGTAGTGTTTTTTTGCACATCTGTGGGGGCTGTGCTGAATGTTCGATGGGAGCGTGTTGTCAGAAATTCCAACCATGTATAGGCTCCATTGGACATTTTCCATCAGAATTTCCGACAAACAAAATTTGAGAGCTGGATCTCAAATTTTCTGACAACAAAATCTGTTGGCGTAAATTCCGAGTGTGTGTACACAATTCCGACGCACAAAGTTCCACGCATGCTCGGAATCAAGCAGAAGAGCTATTGAACTTCATTTTTCTCGGCTCGTGGTACGTGTTGTACGTCACCGCGTTCTTGATGTTCCGAATTTACGACAAGATTTGTGTGACCGTGTGACCGTGTGTATTATGCAAGACGTACACACGATCGGAATTTTCCGACAACGGATTTTGTTGTCAGAAAATTTGAGATTCAGATCTCAAATTTTGTCGGAAATTCCAACGAAAAATGTCCAATGATGCCTACACACGGTTGGAATTTCCGACAACAAGCTCCCATCGAACATTTCCCATCGGAAAATCCGACCGTGTGTACGTGGCATTAGTGTCAGTGGGAGGAATGATGCCCCAAGGGCTAGATTAAGGGTAACAAAGGGCCACATCCGGCCCTCTGGCTACAGATTGGAGACCACTAGATTAAACTACCATCTCTTATTGAAGAGTTAAGCTGTCTGTGGAGGGTGCTTATTCAGCAGGTGACCATACTGGCCTGATGGGCTGAGATCTAAGGGAGGTATGTCAATGCATAAGGCGGTGCTTGAAACAGAGCATTAAAGATACAGACATGAATGTGGCTTCTAATGAAGTGATTTTACTGCTAGTTCAGAATATGTACATGATCTGGGCAAAGTCACTTAAAAAATTGTTATGTGCCGCATGTGCTAGACATGTGTGGTTAGTTATTCGGAAATGTTGATGCATCTGAATTTCCGAATTAGAATAGTACCGAAATTTAAACGAATCCGAAATAATGAAAAAAAATTGGACAAAATTCGAATTCAAATCGCTTTCAAATTTCCAAAGAGAATAAAATAAAATAGAAAATAAAGGAAAAAAAAATAGAAAAAAATATTTTTTTTTCTATTTGTTAGAAACCTTGAATCAGACTGAGACAGAAGTACAGGTAAATCACACTTGTTTAATAATAATATTAATAAAAAGGTAAACAGAGTAAACGTAGTCAAAACACAGCCAGAGTTTAGGAACCGGAACAGATAGTCAGACAAGCCAAAACGTTAGGGAGCCAGAGATGAGCGTAGTAGAACAGCAAGCAGGATCTGGAGCCAGAAGGAATGTCAGCCAAGCAAGTCTTTAACAGGAACACAGGAGAGCGTCCCTAGAGATGTGACCAAGGCGAAGGCAGAGATCATCTGGGCTGGACGGTTTAAGTAGGCAGGACTGACGAGCAGGATATCATCAACAGGTGAGTCACTGTGGAGAGATAGGAGCTGGCGTTTAGCCAGACAGCTGAGTGGCCAGCTCAGAGAAGGAAGGTCTGAGCCCAGCCCTGACACTTTTCTATTCCTTTATTTTCTATTCTATCTTATTCTTTTTCTTCGAAATTTTCGAATTCGAAAACTATTTGAAATTGATTCAAAAACTTTTCAAATCAATTTGAAAACGAATAAATGAAATGAATTCTGAAGACGAATGAAACTAATTTATGTAAATAGTGAATCGAAACTAAACCAATTTTTTCGTTCTGCACATGTCTAGCATGTGCATTAAAACACGCATTATTACAATTCATTGGCCTGAATCTGAATTTTCTAATATATACTGTAGATATACACTCACCGCCCACTCTTTTAGGTACACCTTGCTAGTACCGGGTTGGGCCCTCTTTTGCCTTCATTCTTCATGGCATAGATTCAACAAGGTGTTGGAAACATTCCTCAGAGACTTTGCTCCATAGTGACATGATAACATCACGCAGCTGTTGCAGATTAGTTGGCTGCACATCCATGATGGGAATTCCACCACATCCCAAAGGTGCTCTATTGGATGAGATGTGGTGAGTGTGGAGACCATTGGAGTACAGGGACCTCATTGTCCAGTGGTGAGATGATTGGAGATTTGTGACATGGTGGATTATCCTGCTGGAAGGAGCCATCAGAAGATGGGGACACTGTAGTCATAAAGGGATGGACATGGTCAGCAACAATACTCAGGTAGGCTGTGGTGTTTAAATGATGCTCAATTGGTACTAAGGGGCCCAAAGTGTGCCAAGAAAATATCCCCCCCACCATTACACCACCACCACCAGCCTGAACTGTTGATACAGGGCAGGATGGATCCATGCTTTCATGTTGTTTACACCAAATTCTGACCCCCACCATCTGAATGTCGCAGCTGAAATCGAGACTCATCAGACCAAGAAACGTTTTTCCAATCTTCTATTGTACAATTTTGGTGATCCCGTTCGAATTGTAGCCTCAGTTTCCTGTTCTTAGCTGACAGGAGTGGCACCCGGTGTGGTCTTCTGCTGCTTCGATGCGTTGTGCGTTCAGAGATGGTATCCTACATGCCTTGGTTGTAACGATTGGTTATTTAGGTTACTGTTGCCTTCCTATCATCTGGAACCAGTCTGCCCATTCTCCTCTGACCTCTGACATCAACAAGGCATTTTCCTCCACACAACTGCCGCTCACTGAATATTTTCTCTTTTTCCCACCATTCTCTATAAATCCTAGAGATGGCTGTGCGTGAAAATCCCAGTAAATCAGTCATTTTTGAAATACTCAGAATAGCCCGTCTGGCACCAACGAACCATGCCACGTTCAAAGTCACTTGAAGAGGAAGTAAAGCCTCTGAAAAAAAATAAAAATAAAATAACACCCTGCATAACAAAGGCATAATGAAGCTAGTATGCATAGCATACTAGCTCATTATAAATTACTTACCTGAGATCGAAGCCCCGGCATCGGCCCTCGTTTGCCTCCTCCGACGCCGCCAACTATCCCGGAGTGACTTCCGGGCATCGTGGCTCCTGACGTCACTCCCACGCATGAGCACCGGTGCCGCCACTAACGGCATGATCGGCGTTAGAAACGGCACGCTCACTGCGCCTGATGTCTACGGCGCATGCGCCATATTCATCGGTGCCGCTGTTTCTGCAAATATCTCCTAAACCTTTTAGGTTTGGGAGATATTTCTTGCACCTACAGGTAAGCCTTAATCTAGGCTTACCTGTAGGTTAAAGTGGTTGTAATGGGTTTACAACCACTTTAAATCCCCTTTCTTCCCCATTCTGATGCCTGGTTTAAACTTCAGCAAGTCTTCTTCACCACGTCTAGATGCCTAAATGCATTGAGTTGCTGCCATGTGATTGGCTGAATAGCAATTGGTGTTACCAAGCAACTGAGCAGGTGTACCAAATAAAGTGGCCAGTGAGTGTATATCTAGCTAGAGACTAGCAGTCAGATGCCTAAGCGTTTAATACAAAAATGAAACATTGGAGGACACAATTAACATTTCTCCATGTTTCCTACAAGATAGCAAGTCTTCACTTCTTCATTTCTAGTCTACTTCCACAAAAGTTGTTAGACTTTTAAAATATTCTATGTAACAGCCTTGGAAAGTGATGCTTTGAGATGCTTTGAGATGAACAGCATTTCTGCAGGATTTTATTTGGTCCTATCAATGCTCATTAGCACAGATGCTTGGATGGTAAAACCAGATAAGGCTGAAGGTGGTAAACATAGCCAAGAACAAAATGAAAATAAGGGGGTGTTAGAGCATTTTGCCCACATAGCACAAAACAAAATGTAATTAAAAAGTACTTTGAGCCTTGTGCCAATATGAAAATTAGAAAGGAAAAAAGACATTACGCAGATGGCAGCAGTACTATAGGCATACCTTCCCAACTTTTGAACTTCAGAATGAGGGACCCTGGAGGAGGGAAAAGACCTGCGTCGCGTGGTAAAATGTAGGCGTGGCCTAGAATAGTGTCCATTGGTTTTTGCTGTAAGCAAGTTATTTGTGAGTTTTAGTCAGGGCTTTTTTTCAGCAGGAACTAGGGGGAACTCAGTTCCACCACCTCTGGCTCAGGTCTTCTGCTCCCTGCTCACCACTATCGCTTGGACTGAAGTCCAGCTTCTGCATTTAGAAGTGATAGCTTATCTCCCGGTAGCTCCCACAGGTCAGATCTCCTGCGCAGATCCCACTGAGTGCCGGACAGGGACAAGGGAGATACAGAACAGGTACCCAGGGTTCAGTGTAGTCATGGGCAGGTGAGGGTGCGTGGTAGGCTGCACCCTCTGTTGTCTCCATTTTTTTCCTGGTGACCAGTTGTTGATGCTCCTACTACATGATCTCCCTTGCAAGTGACTGTAGTATAGTATTATATGCTGGGAGGTACTACCGCCGGATAGGTGTTTCAGCTTAATATTGCAACAAAGGTATGACAGATGGTGGAGCTTTTAAGGAGGGGGGAGAAGATGAGGGCAGTGGAGGAAGGGGGTTGTATGCAGAGGGAAGAGCTACTATTTGATGCCTTTTGGCAGGTATGTGAGTGTGTGGCGGGCATGGTTGAGTTCCTGCACCTATTCTCCGAGAAAAAAAGTCCTGGTTTTAGGAGAGCTGAGGGAGTGAGGGTGAAATCCAGACTGAAGGGGAACAAGAAGATTATTCTTAATGAGTGGGTCACTTGGTTGTAGGCCAGGCATTCAAGGAGTTTGGAGGAAAAGGACCCGGAAGATTGCCACTAACACTGTAGTACAGTAAAACCTTGGTTTGAGAGTAACTTGAGAGAGTTTTGCAAGACAAGCAACATTTTTAAATACATTTTTACTTGATATACAAGCGATGTCTTGATATATATAAGTAGCGTTATGTCACAACTGAGTATAAAAGAGAAGAGAGGCGCCTCTATGTGTAGCAATACAGTTACATTTAATGAAGATACAACATTTAGCAACTCACATGGTTGATGATTAAAAGAGGCACATCTAAGTATGCAGGCATCCGGGGTAAAACTGTCCACATAGACCATCCTCCGCACCGCCATCAATGTCATCCCTTCCGCGCTGCGCTCCACGAGCTTCAAGCCACGCTTTTAGATCGTTCTACTGCAGGGTAGTCTTCCTGGTCACGGTTGCAGACTGACAGCGGTGAGAGCCGGCGGTGCGGGGGATGGTCTATGTGGACAGCTTTATCTCGGATGTCTGCATACTTAGATGTGCCTCTTAATCGTCAACCATGTGCGTTGCTAAATGTTGTACCTTCATTAAACGCAACCATATTGCTACACTTAGAGGCGCCTCTCTACTCTTTTATACTCTGGAGCTCCTGTTGGATTTTGCTTTTAATCCCCTTGTGGAGGCTTCCATTTGTGGATGGACATTTTATGGTTACACAACCTATCATCACATTGCTATAATCTTTTTATATGTACTATAGACTGAAGGACTTATGAATAAATGGTTGTGGAACGAATCATTGGAGTTTCCATTATTTGTTATGGGGAAATTTGCTTTGATATACAAGTGTTTTTTATTACAAGTATGTTTCCGGAACAAATTAGGCTCGCAATCCAAGGTTTTACTGTAGTTGGCACTACTACAGTGATAGCGGCAATCTTCTGTGTGTAGTGCCAACTACTACAGTGATCGTATTCTTCCATAGCGGTCCCTCACATATAAGATATGCACATTTACATTGGTCCAAGCTTGGCCATGGTAGGTATGCAATAAAAATCATTCCTGGAGTTTAGCTTTAAGGTCAGGACAATGTTTTCTGCAGCCTACAACAGGGGATATTGGATATATTGTGAAGGCATGATCTGGTATGCTTGCTCACAAATACTATTAGAGCAATCTCATTAGAACGCTATTTCCCTTCTCTTTCCAATCTCCTGCTGGCTGCCTCTTGTTGTTCTGCTAATCAGTCACTGGCAAGCGGTTACAAACTGCATAATCATTAACAATACACACATACTCTGAATTGTGACTTTTATAAATGGCAATCATGTATCGCCAATGGGATTCAAATTTTACATTTAAAAATCTGCAGGGATATCGGACTAACCTATTCCATCTGTGAGATATCTGTCTATTGTCTGAGGCTTTCATTGCATGAAACTAGGCACAGGTTATAATTGATGGTGAAAGTTAATTATGCTCCGTCTGGTTCAAAAAAAAGTCAGCGCTGAGATTAAGAAGCGGGCATATATCACCCTGACAAAACCAGTCTTGATGTTGCTGCATCTACAGTGTAAACCTTCCAACATTTATTATTTAACGTTAGGACAATTTTAAAATTAGTTTGTCGCACGTGAAACAAAACTGTGTAGTTGTTGAGCAGACTGAATCAATATAAAAAAAAGGTTTTACTTTTTAAAGTGCTAGTTAACTCCTATGCGGCGTACAGGCGTTCGGAAGACCGATGAGAGTTTTTCGTCGGAAAATGCGACCGTGTGTACGCTCCATCGGACTTTTGCTGGCCGAATTCCAGCTAGCAAAAGATTGAGAGCATGCTCTAAATTTTTCGGTCGGCAAAAGTTCCTATCCGAAAATGCGATCGTCTGTGGCAATTCCGACGCGCAAAATTCCTACGCATGCTCGGAAACAATTTGACGCATGCTCTGAAGCATTGAACTTCATTTTCTCGGCTCGTCGCAGTGTTGTATGTCACCGCGTTCCTGATGGTCATAAGTTCAGCGAACTTTTGCGTGACCGTGTGTATGCAAGGCAAACTTGAGCGGAATCCCACCGAAAAAGCCGTCATATCTTTTTCCGACAAGAAGTCCGATCGTGTGTACGCGGCATTACAGAACAAATGAAAAGGTGAACACTGTACACTCTCCCCACCTTCCCCTGCGGTCCCCAATGTACTTACCTCTAGGAATGCGGAGCTGTCAGAGCCAATGCAGCCGGTCCAGCCCAACTTTTTTGAGACATGTTGCTGCCATCAATTTCAAAATGACCTTATTTTTTTCTTAAAATGATATATTTTCTCACTTTAACCACTTGCCGACCGCCGCACGCCGATATACGTTGGCAGAATGGCAGCGGTGGGCAAATGGGCGTACCTGTACTTCCCCCTTAATTTGCGCGGGTAGTGGGCGCACGTGCGCCCACCGCATACAGAGTTACCATGCCCGCGGGTCCCGCAGACTCGATGTCCGCCGGTGTCCCACGATCGCGTCACGGAGTGGCAAAACGGGGAGGTGCCTATGTAATAAAGGCATTTTCCTGTGCTGCCTAGTGACATGACAGAGATCATTGCTCACTGTCATCGGGAGCAGTGATCGCTGTCATGTCAGTGGTAGTCCACCCCCCACGGTTAGAATCACTCCCTAGGACACACTTAACCCCTTGATCGCCCCCAAGTGTTTAACCCCTTCCGAGCCAGTGTCATTTACACAGTAATCAATGCATTTTTATAGCACTGATCGCTGTATAAATGACAATGGTCCCAAAATAGTGTCAAAAGTGTCCGATGTGTCCGTCATAATGTCACAGTCACGAAAAAAAATCGCAGATCACCGCCATTACTAATATAAAAAAAAATAATAATAAAAATGTCATAAAACTAGTCCCTATTTTGTAGACGCTATAACTTTTGCGCAAACCAATCAATATACGCTTATTGCGATTTTTTTTTAACCAAAAATATGTAGAATACATATCGGCCTAAACTGAGGAGAAAATTAGTTTTTTTTATATTTTTGGGGGATATTTATTATTGCAAAAAGTAAAAAATATTGCGTTTTTCTTTCAAAATTGTCGCTCTTTTTTGTTTATAGCGCAAAAAAAACCCCGCAGAGGTGATCAAATGCCACCAAAAGAAAGCTCTATTTGTGGGAAAGACGTCAAAGGACGTCAATTTTGTTTGGGTGCCACACCGCACGACCGTGCAATTGTCAGTTAAAGCGAAGCATAAAAAAGTGCTCTGGTCAGGAAGGGGGTAAAATCTTCCGGGGCTGAAGCTGTGTAAAATTCCTTCTGTGGAGGAAAGAGTTCCTGTAAATACATTGCCTTGAAAAAGTATTTATACCCCTTGAAATTTTCCACATTTTGTCATGTTACAACTAAAAACATAAATGTATTTTATTGGGATTTTATGTGGTAGATCAACACAAAGTGGCACATAATTGTGAAGTGGAAGGAAAATTATAAATGGTTTTAGAAATAAATATGTGAAAAGTGTGGGGTACATTTGTATTCAGCCCCCCTGAGTCAATACTTTGTAGAACCTCCTTTCACTGCAATTACAGCTGCAAGTCTTTTTGGGGATGTCGCCACCAGCTTTGCACATCTAGAGAGTGAAATGTTTGCCCATTCTTCTTTGCAAAATATCTCAAGCTCCTTCAGATTGGATGGAGAGCATCTGTGAACAGCAATTTTCAAGTCTTGCCACAGATTCTCAATTGGATTTAGGTCTGGACTCTGACTGGGCTATTCTAACACATGAATATGCTTTGATCTAAACCTTAAAACCATTCCATTGTAGCTCTGGCTGTATGTTGAGGGTCGTTGTCCTGCTGGAAGGTGAACCTCAGCCCCAGTCTCAAGTCTTTTGTAGACTCTAACAGGTTTTCTTCTAAGATTGCCCTGTATTTGGCTCCAGCCATCTTGCAATAAAATCTGATCAGCTTCTTTGTCTCTGCTGAAGAAAAAGAATCCCCACAACATGAAGCTGCCACCACCATGTTTCACGGTGGGGATGGAGTATTTAGGGTGATGTGCAGTGTTAGTTTTCTGCCACACATAGCGTTTTGCTTTTATGCCAAAAAGTAAAACTTTGGTCTCATCTGACCAGATCACCTTCCTCCACATGTTTGCTGTGTCCTCCACATGGCTTCTCGCAAACTGCAAACGAGACTTCTTTTGGCTTTCTTTCAACAATGTCTTTCTTCTTGTCACTCTTCCATAAAGGCCAGATTTGTGTAGAGCACAACTTATAGGGCGTACACACGGTCGGACTTTGTTCGGACATTCCGACAACAAAATCCATGGATTTTTTCCGACGGATGTTGGCTCAAACTTGTCTTGCCTACACACGGTCACACAAAGTTGTCGGAAAATCCGATCATTCTAAACGCGGTGACATAAAACACGTACGTCGGGACTATAAACGGGGCAGTGGCCAATAGCTTTCATCTCTTTATTTATTCTGAGCATGCGTGGCACTTTATCCGTCGGATTTGTGTACACACGATCGGAATTTCCGACAACGGTATTTGTTGTCGGAAAATTTTATCTCCTGCTCTCCAACTTTGTGTGTCGGAAAATCCGATGGAAAATGTCCGATGGAGCCCACACACGGTCGGAATTTCTGACAACACGCTCCGATCGGACATTTTCCATTGGAAAATCCGACCGTGTGTACGGGGCATAATAGTTGTCCTGTGGACAGATTCTCCCACCTGAGCTGTGGATCTCAGCAGCTCCTCCAGAGTTACCATGGGCCTCTTGGCTGCTTCTCTGATTTCTGTTTTCTTTGCCCGGCCTGTCAGTTTAGGTGGACGACCATGTTTTGGTAGGTTTGCAGTTTTGTCATACTCTTTCTATTTTCAGATGATGAATTGAACAGTGCTCCGCGAGATAGCTTGGGATATTTGGGAAAAGCTTGGGATATTTTTTTTATAACTTAGCCCTGCTTTTAACTTCTCCACAACTTTATCCCTGACCTGTGTGTTCCTTGGCCCTTATGATGCTGTTAGTTCATTAAGGTTCTCTAACAAACTGCTGAGGGCTTCACAGAACAGCTGTATTTATACTGAGATTAAATTACACACAGGTGGACTCTGTTTACTAATTAAGTGACTATTGAAGGCAATTAGTTCCACTAGATTTTAGTTAGGGGTATCAGAGTAAAGGGGGCTGAATACAAATGAATGCCACACTTTTCACATATTTATTTGTAAAAAAAAATAGAAAACCATTTATCATTTTCCTTCCACTTCACAATTATGTGTCACTTTGTGTTGTTCTATCACATAAAATCTCAATACAGTAAAATACATTTACGTTTTTGGTTGTAACGTAACAAAATGGGGAAAATATCAAGGGGTGTGAATACTTTTTCAAAGCGCTGTATAACTTTTAGTTGAGTTGTATCTGTGGACTGCTCAGTATTTTTGAGCATAATTAGAAGTGTTTATTCTCAGACTCCCACAGTGTGACTCTGCTTCATCAACAGCTTCTGATTTTAACAAATGTATATGTATGTTTCTAGGAATCGAGAAACGCATCTATCCATCCATAAAACAAACAGAAATCATTACAGAAAAATATCTAACGGGCTTACCTAACGAAACTGTGCTAAAAGGAGAGGCAAAGTGCAGGAACCTACAGCAACCAATTTCAGTCTATTGTGGTCAAGGCAGTAAAACTTCAAGTTCTGATTAGTTGCTGTGGGTTACTGTCTTCTGGTCTTTGCTTTAGTAAATGAATATAGTGACTAGTGAAAGCAAACTGAATGGCTTGTGGATTAAACTTGCCATACAGAATTTGGCTTTGGTAATGAAAGGTCAAGACTATTCTATCAACAACCTTCTAGATACAGAGTGGCTACAAGTGAAGATCCTGGAGCGTAGATTACCAGATAGCTCTGTGGTTACCCATTGCAGAGAACCTTGCTTTATATTCGGTATGTTTCAATGTACAGTGGTCTGCAGTCACACAGACTAATATTAGGAATCTCATTAAAGCTAAACTCCAGGTATGGTCTTTATCAGGGCTTTTTTTCTCAGGGAATAGGTGAAGGAACTCCCCCCTTCCGAGTCACCCTTCGTCTCTGCCCCCCTACCCGTCTCTGAGCACCATCCCTTGGTTCCACCCCCCTACCCACCTCCCAGTACCATAGCTCCCATCTGTCACTGATTTCAAGGGACTGTCCCTGATTTGGAGCAATGTCCCTCTGTCCCTCATTGCTCCTCATTTGTCCCTCATTTTGGTCTGATCCATATAGTTGTATATAAAATGCACTTTTTATCTATCAAAAAGTGTTTCTCAGTGCTAAACCTTTCATCCAAATTCTAAATTGCTACATTTGCAAATTCCAAAAGTCAATACATAGGAATAGTAGTGGTAAAAAAGCACATGTGGGTTTAACTAATCTTGTTTTTTTTATACAATTCTCCTTTAAGAGGGTGTGGCAGAGGGGGTGTGTCCTATGCTGCATACTTTTGCTGATAGGTGTCCCTCATTCTCATCTCAAAAAGTTGGGAGGTATGCCAGTACAGCTCCTTTCAGAGAATACAGAACCAAGTATTTTGTGCTACTCTGTAATTTCTATGAAATTTGTTAATGAAAACAAAGATAGTAATACAGATCCCTTGCAATGAGCAACAATAGACCCCACCCCAGCAACAATAGAGCCCACCCCAGCAACAATAGACTCCACCCCAGCAACAATAGACTCCACCCCAGCAACAATAGACCCCACCCCAGCAACAATAGACCCCACCCCAGCAACAATAGACCCCACCCCAGCAACAATAGACCCCACCCCAGCAACAATAGGCCCCACCCCAGCAACAATAGACTCCACCCCAGAAGCAAAGGACCCCCCCCTCCCAGCAACAATAGATCCCCCACACAACAAAAGACTTTCCCCCAGCAACAATGGACCCCCAACAACAAAGTACCACCCCAGCAACAATAGACCCTCCAGCAGCCAGCAACAATAGACCTCTCCCTCAACAGTAGATCCCACCCACCAACAATTGACCCCCCCAGCAAGATAAGACCCCCCCCCCACCAGCAACAGTAGACTTACCCAGCAAGAATAGACCCCTACACAAAAACAGATCCCCACCAGTGACAATAGATACCCCAGCAGCCAGCATCAATAGACCCTCCAGCACCCTCTTGCCAGTACGTACATACATTCAGTCCTGAAGGTGCCAGAACTGCGTTCCCCTCACTTTCCCGCTGAAAAAAAGCCCTGGTCTTTATTGCATACTTACATTGAGCCTACTTGGCACAATGGAGGGAATTAACAAAGAGTGGTGCGTGCATAAGGCTTGCATCATCCTTCTAAATGAAAAAAAAAGAGCAGATGCCGCTCCTAATTACCAAAAACAGAGCAAGCAGGACACAGCACAGAGGACAGGCTTGATCCAATCCATCTGCCTGTCCCTGCCTCCCACTCACCTCAGAGCGGGAGGGAGGAGGAGGGTTTCTAACTCTGCAGGCTCTGCTCGTGTAGTGTAATCACTGCATGGGCAGAGGGATGTAAGGTGTCTGCTGAGTCACACAAGGTCACACTTTCTATATGGAAAACGATATAGTCCGCAGCCCAACGATATATGGAGTATATTGCCGTTATATGTGGACCACCACCCTCAGTAACATATGGTGCAGAATGCTATGATTTTAATGTGAACATTTTTAAGCTTTTTTCTGTGCATCAATAAAGTTTTGTATTTTATTTAGAATTTGTGTGGTTGTGCTCATAAAGTCTATGAAGTTTTTTTTTTCAGTCACTATATATAATTTTTGGATGTGGCACTGATATACTAGTATGTTTATCAAGGACCCATTGTGCCCCCCCATGGTCCCTCATTCTATTTGCCTTTAATACTATATGGACAACTGACACATTCCCTCTGTTAATTAGGTGCAGACCCTGCCCTACTTAACCACTTCCCGACCGCTCTGTTAATTAGGTGCAGACCCTGCCCTACTTAACCACTTCCCGACCGCTGCACGACGATATATGACGGCAGAATGGCATGGGTGGGCAAAAGAGCGTACAGGTATGTCCCCTTTAAGAAGCGGCACTGTGGGCGCGCGCTGCATGCTCCGTGACCGCGGGTTCCACGGACTCGATGTCTGCCGGGTGCCCGCAATCGTGTCACGCAGTGGAAGAATGGGGAGATGCCTTTGTAAACAAGGCATTTCTCTGTTCTGCCTTGTGACATGACAGAGATCTACTGCTCCCTGTTATCGGGAGCAGTGATCGCTGTCATGTGAGTTGAAGCCCATCCCCCCCACAGTTAGAATCACTCCCTAGGACACACTTAACCCCTTGATTGCCCTGTAGTGTTTAACCCCTTCCCTGCCAGTGTCATTTACACAGTAATCTGTGCATTTTCATAGCACTGATCACTGTATAAATGACAATGGTCCAAATGACAAAAATAGTGTCAAAATTGTCCGATAAAAATCGCAGATTGCCGCCATTACTAATGAAAAAAATTAATAATAGAAATGCCATAAAACTATCCCCTATTTTGCAGACGCTATAAATTTTGTGCAAACCAATCAATATACGCTTATTGCGATTTTTTTTTTACCAAAAAATAAAGTGGGGACGGAAAGTATTCAGACTCCCTTAAATTTTTCACTCTTTGTTATATTGCAGCCATTTGCTAAAATCATTTAAGTTCATTTTTTCCTCATTACTGTACACACAGCACCCCATATTGACAGAAAAACACAGAATTGTTGACATTTTTGCAGATTTATTATTACTCCATAATCCTTAAATGGAAGACGTTTGGGACGACCAGAACCCTTCCTAGAGCTGGCCGTCTGGCCAAACTGAGCTATCGGGGGGAGAAGAGCCTTGGTGAGAGAAGTAAAGAAGAACCCAAAGATCACTGTGGCTGAGCTCCAGAGATGCAGTCGGGAGATGGGAGAAAGTTGTAGAAAGTCAACAATCACTGCAGCCCTCCACCAGTCGGGGCTTTATGGCAGAGTGGTCCGACGGAAGCCTCTCCTCAGTGCAAGACACATGAAAGCCCACATGGAGTTTGCTAAAAAAAACACCTGAAGGACTCCAAGATGGTAAGAAATAAGATTCTCTGGTCTGAGGAGACCAAGATAGAACTTTTTGGCTTTAATTCTAAGTGGTATGTGTGGAGAAAACCAGGCACTGCTCATCACCTTTCCAATACAGTCCCAACAGTGAAGCATGGTGGTGACAGCATCATGCTGTGGGGGTGTTTTTCAGCTGCAGGGACAGGACAATTGGTTGCAATCGAGGGAAAGATTAATGCGGCCAAATACAGGGATATTCTGGACGAAAACCTTCTCCAGAGTGCTTAGAACCTCAGACTGGGCCGAAGGTTTACCTTCCAACAAGACAATGACAATAAGGACACACCTAAAATAACGAAGGAGTGGCTTCACAACAACTCTGTGATTGTTCTTGAATGGCCCAGCCAGAGCCCTGACTTAAACCCAATTGAGCATCTCTGGAGAGACCTAAAAATGGCTGTGCAGCCCACCATCCTGCATTTTTCACCATCTAAGTGTTTAGACCTATATCAGCCATGATATTAATATTTGTCGCCATACTCCGCCACCACTCTGTGGCCCTTTGTGTTTTTAGAAATCCTTACAAGCAATTAACCACACACCTCAGCATAGATGAACCCTTCTCAATTCTGCCCCTGAAGAAGGATCGTACAGACACTTAGTACCCCGAAACGTGTCGGGCTTGAGAAGAGCTTTTTTCACTATATTTCTTTTTGGTGTGTTCATCATGGCTACTGTGTAGTTTCACTATGTTATCTTGGATATCTACTGCTTGTTTTTATCATATGTACTTGTTTATACTAATAAAATTATACTGTTTTTATTATATACAAACGCCCTTTACTCTTTATACACCCTACCTGTTTGCCCTTGCAAGTGCCGGAAAAGTCCACCTAGGGGAACCCTCTATCTTGTAGCTATAGATTATTGGACGTGGCACGGCTCTCCTTCCTAAACTAGTTGGTCACCCCCTATTTCATCTTTCCCAAAAAGACTCATGGCTGTATTAGATCAAAAGGGGCTTCTACTAAATACTGAGCAAAGGGTCTGAATACTTAGGACCATGTGATATTTCAGTTTTTCTTTTTTAATTAATCTGCAAAAATCTCAACAATTCTGTGTTTTTCTGTCAATATGGGGTGCTGTGTATAAATTAATGAGGAAAAAAAAAGAACTTAAATGATTTTAGCAAATGGCTGCAATATAACAAAGAGTGAAAAATTTAAGGGGGTCTGAATACTTTCCGTCCCCACTGTATGTAGAATTATACATATCGGCCTAAAATGAGGAAAAAATCGTTTATTTTTTTTGTTTATAGTGCAAAAAATAAAAACTGCAGAGGTGATCAAATACCACCAAAAGAAAGTTTTGTTTGGGTACAACATCGCACGACCGTGCAATTGTCAGTTAAATCGATGCAGTGCCGAATCGCAAAAAGTGCTCTGGTCAGGAAGGGGGTAAATCCTTCCGGGGGGTTAGGTGGTTAAAGTAGAAGTCCACCCTAAAACTAAAATCCCAGCATCTACAGGCATCCACGATCTAACCCTGTAAAGAAGAAATCAGTATACATACCTATTCTGCAACCGATCCGACCCGATCCCACGCCAAGCTGTCAGCCACAGGAGGTGGGTGCAGAGGACACATCCGACAACGGAAGCCCCAAAGTAACTCTATGGGTGATGTCACTCCCCATTCATTTTACAGCCGTTGGCGGCCGTGTCCTTTGCAGAACTCCCGACGCTGGAGACCGAATTGGATCAGGCTCAGAAAAGGTATGTATACTGATTTCATCTCTATGGGGATAGATAGGTTAGCCTTAGAATGTGGATGCCTGTAGATGCAAGGATTTTAGTTTTAGGGTGGACTTACACTTTAATGTGTCGGGAGTGGTGCACACCACTCCCAGCAGTTTCCTGCACTGTTATAATGGTGCAGGAAGATTAGTTAATTCTCCGAAATATAATTATGCATGTACCAATCCTGAGGGTCTGCTGGAGAGCAGACAATAACTGTAGTAGTCAGTGTTACTACAATGATAGCCACGATCTTCCAGGTCCTGTGCTGAGCTGCTTACCTTCTGCACACTGACCCCAGGGACCGCTTGCTTGGCCTTGCCGCCATTTATAGAACACTTTGTATTTTTTCAATAAATACAATGTGCTTTCTGATTGGATGAGGTGGAGATTTGGACATCACTACCCCCCTTTTACACCTAATCCAATCAGAGAATGCCTGTTTTCACAGAAAACCATAAGGTGTTCTGTGAATGGTGGTAGTGCTGAGCGAGTGACCCACTGTGGTCAGTATTGACATGGAAATTTATAGATAGGCAACTCCTATCCTCATATTGATTAGTGGTTCCAAATGAATAACTCCTGCAGTAGGGAACAGACACAAAAGATACTCCGCATCTTTCCAAATAACTTTTCTGCTTTCTTATGATGCAATTGAAGGTTTTTATACACATGATTACGTAGGTATCACATTAATATTACAATTGTATGTTTATGGTAACAAGGGGCGTAACATAGGCAGACTAATTCTAATCAGGACTCGAAAGAATGCAAACATGTAATGAAAACATTATTAGTGCCGTGTGCACAGTGAGGGCTGTGTGCAATACATACAAAACAGAATACAATCATATACAGAACTTACAAATTTCCTTTACAGTATGCAGTGGGGAAAGATCTGTATATCACTGTTAAAGTGCAGACTACTGCAGTGATTATTAGCTTCCCCAGCAGTCCCTCAAGTATGAGATATGCATACTATAAGATTGTGGTGATTAAACTCAAGCAGTAGGTGCATTTACAATGAGTTGTGGCAGTCCAAAACTGTATTTTAGGGCATGGCAGCCCACTTTTATTTAAAAATGAGTCAAAGTTCATACAGACAGTTCTTCCCACGGAGGGGGTTCTCATCATCACTGCAAAGACATAACATTCAGCCTCTTGGCTCTCTTGTGGCAGCTATACTGCTCCGAGTACCTTTGCAGGGTCTTCCTGACCATCAAACACCTTTTGGTCTTTCTGACCATCAAACACATCCCAGGTTTATGCGCAGCCACTGTACTTTAGCTCTACATCTTCCCTTGCAGCTCCCTAGCTGCGCTTGTCCCTCCTGGACTCTCTCTACAGCATCCTGGCTGCTCCTGTCCCACATGGACTTCTCAGGCTTGGGTCTTCCTCTGTCCCAGCCGGAGAACCTTGATGCACAGCAGAATCTCACTTGGTTCTCCTCAGACACACTGACCTCCCTCAGGAGGGTAGGACCCTGAGCTCTAACTCTGGCTCTATTATGAAACCAGCACACACCTGAGCCATCAGTGTGCTTGCTTCCCCCAAAATCTGGTGTAAACCACCAATTTACCGAGTAGCTCCGGGTCACCCTGCTACAATACGTACAGTGATTTGAAAAAGGATTTATACATCCTTGAAATTTTCCACATTTTGTCATTTTACAACCAAAAACATAAATGTTTTTTATTGGGATTTTATGTGGTAGACCAACACAACGTGGCACATAATTGTGAAGTGGAAGGAAAATGATAAATGGTTTTCAACATTTTCTACAAATAAATATCTGAAAAGTGTGGCGTGCATTTGTATTCAGCCCCCTTTACTCCGATATCCCTAACTAACATCTAGGGCAGTGGTTCTCAACCTGGGGGTCGAATGACGATTTGCCAGGGGTCACTAAATCCTGGACTGTTCCTGAAGCCTGCACCGTTCTCCCAGCCTTTTCGCAGCCGCCCATTCATTTCAAGGCATGGCTGGGGGGCAGAGACTAGAGGTCAGCTGACTGGTGAGGAATGTGAAGTGGGAGGGGCTGGAGGAGACCCTATCTCCTGATTTTAGCATAGGTGTCACTGCTGCGAGACATCACAAAGTCGGAGACACAGTGAGTAACACTACCTGGGATTATAGTTGCGAATAAAAGTCCGCACCAAGTTGGCTCATCAGAACCCCCCAGCACTGCCACTGATCCCACCCCCCCACCAGCGCTGCCACTCATCCCAACTCCCCGCCAACACTGCCACTGATCCCATTCCCCCCACCCCCCCACCAAAGAGTAAGAGAAGGAATAAAAATAAAGAATACATGGAAGAGAGAGGAAAAGAGGGGGAGGAACAAAGAAAAAGGGAGAGAAAGAATAAGAGAGAGAACAAGAAAGACAGCTAGAGAGAGGGATGGGGGAAAAAAAAAGGAAATTACGATAGAGATAAAAGGCAAAGAAAGGAGAACAAAGAGAGTGGTATATCCTAAAATGTACCATAAGGGGTTTTAATACTGTACGAGTGGAAGGGACTCGGGGACGCTAAATGTCCATGGATTAGGGGTGCAAATTACTTGTCTTGCCTTGGGTGCTGACAACCCTTGCTACGAAAATTATTTTTCTGTTAGGGGTCCCTACAACTTGGGAAATGTTATCAAGGGGTCACAGCACTGAAAGGGTTGAGAATCACTGATCTAGGGGAACCAATTGCCTTCAGAAGTCACCTAATTAGTAACAGAGTCCACCTGTGTGTAATTTAATCTCAGCAGAAATACAGCTGTTCTGTGAAGCCCTCAGTGGTTTGTTAGAGAACCTTAGTGAACAAACAGCATCATAAAGGCCAAGGAATACACAGGTCAGGGATAAAGTTGTGGAGAAGTTTAAAGCAGGGTTAGGTTATAAAAAAATATCCCAAGCTTTGAACATCTCACGGAACACTGTTCAATCCATCATCCAAAAATGGAAAGAGTATGGCACAACTGCAAACCTACCAAGACATGGCCATCCACCTAAACTGACAGACCGGGCAAGGAGAGCATTCATCAGAGAAGCAGCCAAGAGGCCCATGGTAACTCTGGAGGAACTGCAGAGATCCACAGCTCAGGTGGGAGAATCTGTCCACAGGACAACTATTAGTCGTGCTCTCCACAAATCTGGCCTTTATGGAAGAGTGGCAAGAAGAAAGCCATTGTTGAAAGGAAGCCATAAGAAGTTCCATTTGCAATTTGGGAGAAGCCATGTGGGGGACACAGCAAACATGTGGAAGAAGGTGCTCTAGTCAGATTAGACCAAAATTTAACTTTTTGGCCTAAAAGCAAAACGCTATGTGTGGGGAAAAACTAACACTACACATCACCCTGAACACACCATCCCTACCGTAAAACATGGTGGTGGCAGCATCATGTTGTGGGGATGCTTTTCTTCAGCAGGGACAGGAAAGCTGGTGAGAGTTGATGGGAAGATGGATGGAGCCAAATACAGGGCAATCTTAGAAGAAAACCTGTTATGCCGCGTACACACGGCCGGACTTCCCAACAGAAAAAGTCCAATGGGAGCTTTCGGTCGGACATTCCGACAGTGTGTATGCCCCATCGGACTTTTTCTGTCTGCATTTCCGATGGACTCAGATATAGAACATGTTCTAAATCTTTCCATCGGAAATGCCAACGGAGTTTAGCCCATTGACAAGTCCGGCCGTGTGAAAGTGGCATTAGAGTCTGCAAAAAACTTGAGACTGGGGCAGAGATTCACCTTCCAGCAGGACAACAACCCTAAACATACAGCCAGAGCTACAATGGAATGGTTTAGATCAAAGCATATTCATGTGTTAGAATGGCCCAGTCAAAGTCCAGACCTAAATCCAATTGAGAATCTGTGACAAGACTTGAAAATTGCTGTTCACAGATGCTCTCCGTCCAATCTGACAGAGCTTGAGATATTTTGCAAAGAAGAATGGGCAAAAATGTCCCTCTCTAGATGTGCAAAGCTGGTAGAGACATCCCCAAAAAGACTTGAAGCTGTAATTGCAGCAAAAGGTGGTTCTACAAAGTATCGGCTCAGGGGGGATGAATACAAACGCACGCCACACTTTTCACATATTTATTTGTAAAAAATGTTGAAAACCATTTATCATTTTCCTTCCACTTCACAATTATGGGCCACTTTGTGTTGGTCTATCACATAAAATCCCAATAAGATACATTTATATTTTTGGTTGTAACATGACAAAACGTGGAAAATTTCAAGGAGTATGAATACCTTTTCAAGGCACTGTACATTGGTCCAATCTGGACCCATGTAAGTATGCAATAAAGATCATACCTGGAGTTCAGCTTTAAGCACTGCTTACATTTAAATTGATGACATATCAGTACTGCTCTGCCCTGATGATGAGGGATCAGTTAAAGTGGTTGTAAAGCCTTAAGGTTCTTCACCTTACCTGAGCCTGATTCGATACAACGATTTGCACGAGCGAGGCTGCTCCAGCCGCTGTCGCTTTCCACATTGGACAGATGGCTCCTCTGCTGTCAATCAAATCCAGTGACACGGGAGCGGGGGGGGGGGGCGAGGCCAAGTCCCGCTGTCTGTGTCAATGGAAGCAGCACCGGGACTCGGGAGCAAGCCTGCATGGGTGCCCCCATGGAAAACGGCTTTCCGTGGGCCCCCCCCCCCCCCGATGAAGATGTGGGACCTGAAGCGCTGGCGGGGGGACCCCAGAAGAAAAAGATCGGGGCTGCTCTGTGCAAAACCATTACACAGAGCAAGTAAGTATAGGCATCTTTGTTATTTTTATATAAAAAAATTTAAAAAAAAGGTTTACAAACACTTTAAGCACCCAAAACACATTGGCTATAGTTTTTACTCTTGTGATGAATAAAAATTGAACTACTGTATATCGATCACCTGGCGCTCTCTTCACTCTACCAAAGTCTACCAAGCTCCCTTCAATGCTGTCAACATGGGAGCCTCTTATTTAGATCCATCGGATCTTAGAGAGCAGCCTCTTAACTAAAATATCAATAGACTTAAATACCTACCAAAATCCCAAGCCAACACTCAGCATATCTTGTTTATAAACCTTGTAATAGTAGATTGTAACAATTTGAAAACCCTTTTAAGTATACCAAAATGTTTATTGGATTGTTTGGAATCACATCTATTCTTTGTTTTAATTAGTTTTATTTCTCCTTTTCAATTAGTTTTACTTCCTTTTTTAACCGTGTATCAACAAAGAAACAATAACAAATGCAGCTTCTCGGTTTCTTGGGCACCGCCATAGAACAGCAATGTGTGCTACACATAATAAAGCTGCATAAGTCTACTCTAAAGCCTCGTACACACAATTGGATTTTCCGCAGACAAAACTTCTGACTTTTGTCCAATGGCGTGTGCCTGGATTTTGTCTTGCATACAAACGGTACACAATTGTCGCCCAACAAATACGAACGTAGTGACGTACTACGAGCCGAAAAAGAGGAAGTTTAATTGTCAGGCACCATTCTTTGTGCTCCTTCTGCTAATTTCATGTTAGTAGAAGTTTGGTGAGTGTTGATTCGCACTTTTCATTTCGCACTTTTCTTTTCACACTTTTCAGTTTGTTTCTGAATGGCCGTTCATCAACCAGACGTGTCATGGAATCGGAGGAGATAACGTGTTATTTATTATTGGCCTTGGAGTTATTGCTTTGACCCAAGTCCAGTCCAGGAACAGGAGGAGGAGGAGTTCTTGGACCAAAATTGGTTGCTTTATTAATCGTGACCAATTATGTCATCTGCCTTTGCTGCGGGAGCTCCAGGAGAATAATCCGGATGATTTTAGGAATTATCTCCGGATGACGGACCTCTGCTTTCACCAACTCTTGGCATTGTTGATCCCCTATATTAAGAAGCAGGACACATACATAAGGCTTTTATTTAATTTTTTTGGTTGAATAATGATTTGATTTGGTATATTTTCTATATTTTTGGATGCATAGAATGCACTTTTGTGGTTAAGTTCTATTGGAAGATAGCATGTCTAATTTTATTTGTTTTCTTTTTTTAATGCACAATAAAAAAATTGTGTAGAATAATACTTGGCTGTGTGTTTTACTTCAAATGACAGTTTGGGAGTACTTTCTGAAAGCAATCAGGGAAGAAAAGATTGAGTCATTTATATTATACTGTAGTGCATAGATGTGCACAGCCTATTCCATTAGGGTGTGCACCCCAAAGCGCAAACAAACATGAGCGCCACCTGCTGTCACATGGAGAAGGCTCTGGTGGCTAGAGACAGCTGATTGGGAGCATATTACATTACACCTATATTTATGGTGTAACGTGTTCCTAAAGATGAACCTAGCCTTTAATGGTGGCATTTGCACTGGCACCCCCAACCACCAACCTGGTGCTGCCCCTGGATAATGCTAATGCACATGGGATGATTAGGGTGTGCCCAGGCACCCCCGGCACACCCTGTGCGCTCGCCTATGCTGTAGTGGAAAAAAATATCTTGATTTAAACATTATTTTACTTTTTCTTTTTGCATAGGGTATAGTTATTGATCAAGTCTAAAAAAAAACAACCCTGGATGGTAACAGAAAACTAATGTTTTGGGATATGCAAATATTGTGCATATAACCTGTAGTTCTTTCATTTTGAAAATGCTAGATGTTTGTTTCTTATGCTAACCCTTTGGTTCTAGTGCTCTTTGAAGCTCGAACTCTTGCTTGGGATCCCCTGTTTCTTTGTCCCATGTTCTCCATGTTGGAAAACCCCAGCACCCTTTCTGTATACATACCTTTTCTAGGTGCCTACAGTGCAGTTCATTGATGTCACAGGTCTTCTTTATCCTGTCATTTCTCTGGAGTATCCTAAATGCTGCAAAAACGATGTGGTGCTGCTGTCTAGAGCAGGGGTCTCAAACTGGCGGCCCTCCAGCTGTTGTGAAACTACAAGTCCCATCATGCCTCTGGCCGTAGGAGTCATGCTTGTAACTGTCAGCCTTGCAATGCCTCATGGGACTTGTAGTTTCGCAACAGCTGGAGGGCCGCCAGTTTCAGACCCCTGGTCTACAGTATCCCCCTGTATATCTAGGGCTGGGGGAGGAACCTTGACACCCGGGATCACGAGAAGCGGACTGAATGACTCTGGGTATTGCAGCAGCACAATGTTGAACCAGTGAGTCAGCAGGGTACAGCGCCAGAAACTGGGTGCTTATGAAACACCCAGAGCAATTCTTTTTAAGAGCTGCTACAGGATCTATGTATATACTGTATATTTTGGTCCAAACTTGATTTGGGTTATTGGAGTCACTCATTTAGTAAACAAACAGATGGGGAAAACAGAAGTCCTTATCTGCATACTAGTTCTGGTTTAGCAACTGGAAGTACTGAAGTCAGAAGCTTAGCATCCCAGTCAAACAACTAGCATTTTTTTAGAATGAGAAGACACCAACATAGCTGTATCTTTGATCTTAAAAACTACGGGATAATGGTGTTGTGGTAAAAAAAAAAGAAAAACAAAAAAAAAAAAGCATAATAATGTCATTCTTGATATCACTAGAAAAAAAAACCCTTTGAAAATCCGTTTGCAATAACTCCATCAGTATCACCAGCAAAGCAGCTTCATTATTATCCCATTAAAGAAGAAGAGAATTGCATTTTAGACATGGGCGCCGTCAATAAATTTGATTTGTTCCATTCCGTTTCCTATTAAAATTAATTCGTAATTCGTGTCCGAAATTCAATTCGGATTCGTACGGAATACGAATTTTCGTTAGGTTCGTAAACTTTTCATAACAATAACGAAAGTTCGTTATGATAAATTTATCATTATGAGGGACTCCCACCATCCCTGTGCTGAGTTCCCGAGTCTGATTGTACACCCGCAGTGTCCATTATGAGGGGCTCCCACCATCCCTGTGCTGTGCTGACTTTCTGGGGTTTTTAACTTTTAGTTTCGTTAACTTTTCGTAACAATAACAAAAGTTCGTTATGATCAATTTATCCGAAGTTCGTAAACGAAATTTCGTATTTCGTACAAAACTCGTATGCCTAAAAATTCGTATTTCGGATCCTCACGAATGTACGAATTTCTGGAAATTCATATGAATTTCCGATTCGTACGAAATTAATCGCACGTGTCTACTGCATTTCGAGATTCCATAATTTGCCACGTCACAAATGTTAATTCTCCATTACAAACGCTAGCTTACAAGACCCACCGCTTCTGGCTCGTCCTTGCTTCCGAGCATGCGTGTTTGTACTTTGGACTTTTGTCCGATGGACTTGTGTACATACGCTGGGAAAATCCGACAACAGACATTTGTCCACAGAAAATTTTAAAGCCTGCCATCCAGGGGCGTTGCTAGGTGTACAAAAGATCTGGGGCTAGAGCCCATAGCAGTGTAGTAAAGAAAGTCATATGCTTGGGCAGGCATACACATGTATATACAGTAATATACGTGAGTGTGTGTATGTATATATATCCCCAGAGAGCCCCCCCCTTACATCAGAGTCCCCAGAGAGCCTCCCCTTGCATCAGGATCCCCAGAGAGCCCCCCACTTACATCAGGGTTCCCAGAGCGCCCCCTTACATTAAGGTACCCAGAGAGCCTCCCCCTTAAATCAGGGTCCCCAGAGAGCCTCCCCCTTCAAATCAGGGTCCCCAGAGAGCCTCCCGCTTAAAATCAGGGTCCCCAGAGAGCCCCCCACTTACATCAGGGTCCCCAGAGAGCCTCCCCTCCCCTTGGGGACCCCTGCAGAGACTCGGGGCTATGGGCCCCAGATTCGGGGCTATAGCCCCAAAAGCCACCCCCTAGCGACGCCACTGCTGCCATCTAACATATGTCCGTGTAAAATACGACAACAATTGTCCGATGGAGCGTACAAACGGTAATCACACATTTCCCATTGGAAAATCCGATCGTGTGTAGGAGGCTTTAGACAAAACTTTACCTCTCCTAATAATGACAGCTCACCTAACATCAATGGCTTGAAACCATCAGCAGCTTAATAGGCCATTTCTTTCCTTACTCAGTGAGATATAAATATGAAAAAGTGAGAAGGATATTTCAGCTCCGCCATTCACACCTCTCATAAATAATTGGCCAACAGACTAACAGGTGCTGCCACTTAGTACCACATCGGTGACAGTGACATACGAGGACCGTCACACTCTAATTGCGTTCATCTCTGCTGTCCGGAATAAAATTTAAAATGTATATATTTGCACACAGCTTATAGTAACCAAAGCCAGTTCTTGAAAACCAATAAAAAAATGGAGCATCGGCAACTAAATCTCTTAACTGTTAAAATGCCTAAATGAAAGATGGATTCTGGCATCCTGCTATGGCCAAGATCTCCGGAGTTAATAAATCAACTGCCTAATGGAACTTCCCAACAAATAAGTACTTTAAAGTTTAATAAATGTGTAATACAGCAGAGTAAACATACGCTATATTGCCAAAAGTATTGTGACGCCTGCCTTTACACGCACATGAACTTAAATCTTAGTCTGTAGGGTTCAATATTGAGTTGGCCCATCTTTTGCAGCTATAACAGCTTCAACTCTTCTGGGAAGGCTGTCCACAAGGTTTAGGAGTGTGGCTATGGGAATATTTGATCATTCTTCCAGAGGCTCATTTGTGAGGTCAGGCACTGATGTTGGACGAGAAGGCCTGGCTCGTAGTCTCTGCTCTAATTTATCTCAAAGGTGTTCTATCAGGTTGAGGGCAGGCCAGTCAAGTTCCTCCAACCCAAACTCGCTCATCCATGTCTTTATGGACCTTGCTTTGTGCACTGGTCCAAATCATTTGGTGGAGGGGGGATTATGGTGTGGGGTTGTCTTTCAAAGGTTGGGCTTGGCCCCTTAGTTCCAGTGAAGGGAACTATTAAGGCGTCGGCATACCAAGACATTTTGGACAATTTCATGCTCCCATCTTTGTGGGAACAGTTTTGGGCATGGATCCTTCCTGTTCCAACATGACTACACACCAGTGCACAAGGCAAGGTCCATAAAGACATGGATGAACGAGTCCTGACCTCAACCCGATAGAACTCCTTAAGGATGAATTAGAGCGGAGACTGTGAGCCAGGACTTCTCGTCCAACATCAGTGCCTTCTGGAAGAATGGTCAAACATTCCCATAGACAAACTCCTAAACCTTGTGGGCAGCCTTCCCTTAAAAATTGAAGCTGTTATAGCTGCAAAGGGTGGGCCAACTCAATATTGAACCCTATGGGACTAAGACTGGGATGTCATTAAATTTCAAGCGTGTGTAAAGCCAGGCTTCTCAATACTTTTGAGAATATAATGTATAATAATTGGAATTCAAAGCAGTGCTGGGGCTCATGCATTACAGTCTTCAAAGCAGAAGACCCTTTTAAAATGTATCTGAAAATGCTGACAACAGTGGGCATTCCAGAAACATGAAACCCTCATAGTATGTCACCGTTCTGACCCAAGATGCATCCCCATCTCTGGTAATATAGCATACCCCTTGTTATAAGCATACCCTAATCTAAGGTGACCAGATTTTAAAAATGAAATCCGGGGACTACTTTTACTAGTAATGGCGGGAATCAGCGGCTCCCTGCCCATCGTCGCCGCTGCCCGCCTCACAGCCTGTCAAGTCTTACTCTCTGGGCCCTGGCTACTACTGGGTGGGGAGTGGAGGAAGATCACTCCACCAGGGAAGGCAAGAAGATAAGCAGGCAGGCAGCTGGCCGGGACTTGAGCCAAGGCAGAAGAACATGCGAGTGGAACTGAATGGACATGCACCCCGAAACTGAACAAATATTCCCTCCACCCAGCACATGATCATAAGAAAGGGGCACAGATAATGGAAAAGAATACACCCCCCAAGCTAGTAGGAGCGGCGGAGCGGGGATGTGTTTCAGAATCTTTTTTTTAATTCTGCACTGATTGTCTTTAAAATTGCCCCAGCCCCTGTTCAAATCCAATCCAGGGACAAAACCGGGGACAGACATGGTCTGGGGACAGTGTCCTCAATCCGGGGACTGTCCCCGGAAACCGGGGATGTCTGGTCACCCTACCCTAATCCCTTGTTACATAGCACACATGATCCCTTGTTATGTACCACAACCATACCTGTTATTATTTAACCACTTCCAGACCACCCGCCTGCAATGTATTGGGGACGGGGACGGCCTGTGCAGGCAGAGCGACGTACTGGTACGTACTGGTACGTCGCTGCCTGCTTATAGAGGTGCTTTGCAGGGATAAGAAACAAAGAGATGTGTCAGTAAAGTCTAAAAACGTACAAGTTGATCCAACGCGTTTTGGGGGAACTGCCTCCTCCTTCTTCGGGGCTTGTGGATGGGGGCGGGCTCCAAAGCGGGCCCTAAATTTCAGGCTGTAGTTTGGCAGAGTCCTGGCTTGTACTGATAAAGAGGCAGACTTTTGCCTTGTACTGATGCCGGCAGAAAGCCAGCTTGTGCTGATGCAGAAGCAGCCAGGCTTCCTCTGCATTCGCACAACCTGGTGCTCTATCGAATAGTGCATCCCAGTCGGATAATGCCTCTGACAATCTGCGCATGCGCAGGATGCAACGTCACTTCAGCTGATATGTTGATCAGCTGGCGTGATGTCAACACTGCGCACGTGCAGACCATCTAAGGCATTATCTGACAATCTGCAAAGGGTAATTATCTGACAATCTCGCATAAGCAGAGAGTTGACCGATCATGTTACAGGCGGTTTTTGGTGTGTTGCACGATTACATTCTCCCTTTGCAAAAAGTCAGACGATGCCTCCGACGATCTGCGCATGCGCAGTGTTGACATCATGTCAGCTGATCAACATGTCAGCTGGAGTGACGTTGCGTCCTGCACATGCGCAGATCGTCGGAGGCATTAGCCGTCAGGGATGCACTATTCAATTGAACATCGGCACCCTGCCAAACTACAGCACGAAATTCGGGGCCTGCTTTGGAGCCCACCCCCATCCACAAATATTTTCCAACAGCTCTGAAGAAGGGGAGGCGAAACGTGTTGGGTAAACCTGTATGTTTTTAGAATTTCAATAAAACATTGTATTCTTCCATCAAGATTTGCATTATTTTGGACACCGGGTGCTCCTCCTTCCTTATCCAACTACTGTCTATGCTGATACAATGGCCCCGTCACACATGTAAGGTAGCAGCCCAAACCTCCAAAGAGGGGCCAGCACCACCATTCAACTGCGGAACCACCTGATAACTACAAATGACCATATTGACTCAGTCCAGCATGGTCTCCAGCTCAAACTAATCCTCCTCAAGTGGCTGATGGGGTCCATAGCAGGGGACATTTAGTCCTCAATGGTCTCCTACTAGCCCGAAGTAATGGCACAGTGCCACCTTCAGGTTGGTGGATATACTGCAGACCACACCTGCCTACACTGCCATTTAGCACTGCATAATACTTGCTAATTTTGGTTAGAATGGATTATATAAAACAGACTAAAGTAAATACACTAAACCTTCTAACTTTATAGGATTGTGTATATAGGATTGTATTTTTTTTTTTTTTATCCTTTATTGCTTGAACTAGACGGACTTGTGCCTTTTTTCAACCAGACTAACGATGTAACTTTTGAACAGCTGTACTGTTTCCTTAACAGCATAAGCAGATCTATGATAGATTTAATTACGATTTACATTTTAATTCTTAAAACATTACCGACGGATTCCGAAAGCGTTGCACGTCATTATTATACTTCATCATATTTTTACTATACAAGCTGACTTATTTCCGGCATTAATATAAAAAAATCTGTGTCTATTGTGTCGCACATTCATTAGCAATTAAACACAATAAGCCGCGGAATAGAAAATTTATTAAAATCCCAGTAGGCAGTTAATACCTCTTTACAAAACTAATTACGGCAGTTACATGGTATATGTTGATTAGATATATAAAATTCTATCGCACCTTTAGGAAGTAGCTTAAGGTCCCACTTCCAATAACAGAAAAAAAAAAAAAAAGTAATAATAAAATATACCGTACTTATTTTGTGTGAGCAGCTGTGCTGTGCTCAGTATTATGCGCTATAATACAGTATTCTTGTTTGAAGAGTTTTTTTTTTCCATTTCAGCATACAAAGAGGGGGGAGCTTTTCTATAGTCTGGTTATATTAAACACTAAATTGTCATTAGTCCCTCGCCTTCAGGCTTAACGGAGAAAACCACATGCTGCTAAGCTTGTACGTTTCTCCCACATGCAATAATATGGAAAAGATATACATTCTAAATCATGCACTAAGAAACACCGTACTAGTATAGTGCAAACACTTTAAATGCACCTGTTGCTTACAAAGACATTAGCAGAGAAGGGCTAGCAAGGACAGCAAGAGTACAAACTCAGCCAGGGCTGCAAACACATCTGCAGTGTTAATTCTAGTAATAGACTGCATCATATATGTCATTGTATTATTTTGCCCATAGTTGTAAAAGAGAAGTATGGAGTTGTTTTTTTTTTATCTGAATCATATTTACCTAGGTGGATGCAGCATCGACCCGATGCTGCACCTCTCCCCCACCGGCTCTAAGACTGAGAGTGACCAAACACCGCCGAACGCTCAGTTCTCGGGGCTCCCTGAGCAGAGAGCTGGTGACTGTCAGTCACCGTTGTCTGCTCTGCCCCCCCCCCCCCCTGCTCACTGGAGAGGGAGGGAGCGGCCGCCTCAGGCTCTCAGCGGCTCGCTGAGAGACTGAGCCGGGTGCCGTTCCAGGGATGTGGGCGGATCTCGACCATTTGGTCGTGATCATTCCCGAGCCTGGACCAGCTCTGTGACGTCAGCCAACAGCGGACTTCAGCCCCGTTGTCTGCTGAAAACAGGTCACAGGAGTGCAGAACGAAAACTGCACTCCTGTGATCCATAGGAGAAGTCCAGCCAAACGAGCTTTGGCTGGACTTCTCCTTCAACCGCTTGCCGACCAGCCGCCGCAGTTTTACTGTGGCGGAATGGCACGGGCAGGCGAATCGCTGTTATGTTACGTTGCTTTTTCTGGTGGCCACTAGGGGCGCGCGCGCTGCTCGCCGCCGGAGCCGATGCGAGTGCCTGGCGGTCTCGACGGTGACACGGCGAGAACAGGAATCTCTGTGTGTAAACAGGGGAGAAGAGACTGATTGTGTGTTCATACAAGGTATGAACAGCGATCTATCTCTTCCCCTAGCAAGTCCCCTCCCCCCTTCAGTTAGAACACGTAGCAGGGAACACAGTTAACTCCTTGATCGCCCCCTAGTGTTACACCAATCTATCTCTTCCCCTAGCAAGTCCCCTCCCCCCTTCAGTTAGAACACGTAGCAGGGAACACAGTTAACTCCTTGATCACCCCATAGTGTTAACCCCATTCACTGCCAGTAACATTTTTAATCACTGCATTTTTATAGCACTGATCGCTGTACAAATGCCAATGGTCCAAAAAATGTGTCACAATTGTCCAATGTGTCCGCCATAAAGTCGCAGTCACGATAAAAATTGCAGATTGTCGCCATTACTAGTAAAAAAAAAATAATAATAAAAATGCTATAAATCTATCCCCTATTTTGTAGACGCTATAACTTTTGCGCAAACCAATCAATATACGCTTATTGCAATTTTTATTACCAAAAATATGTAGAGGAATACATATCGGCCTAAACTGAGAAAAAATTTGCTTTTTTCTCAAAAAAATGGGGATATTTATTATAGCAAAAAGTACAAAATATTGTGTTTTTTTTTCAAAATTGTCCCTCTTTTTTTGTTTATAATGTAAAAAATAAAAAACGCAGAGATGATCAAATACCACCAAAAGAAAGCTCTATTTGTAGGAAAAAAAGGACGTCAATTTGGTTTGGGTACAAGGTCGCACGACCGCGCAATTGTCAATTAAAATGTGCCGAATCGCAAAAAATGGCCTGGTTATTCAGCAAGCCAAATCTTCCGGGGCTGAAGCGGTTAAAGTGTTTGTGAAGGTAAACCACTTTCTGCTATAGTTCCCTCTGTATAGAACACTAAGCTCCCCAGCGGATGTCCTTTATAAAAATATGAGGTATCGGCGCTGCCCGCTGGTCTCCTGTCCCGATGCGATAGCTGCAGGGGGAGGTGCTGGGAAACCCCCGGTGACGTCAGCCGAGACGAGGAGAGGAGGAGACCGGCGGGCAGTCACATGAGCGCCGAACAGCGCTCTGAAGTAAGCTATTACACCACATATTTTTATAAAGGACATCCACTGGGGAGCTTTCTGTTCTATATCAGAGAGAACTATAAAAGAAAATCGCTGCTATTTTTAGTGCAGGAGGGGAGGATCGTGGAGCTGACAGGGAAGGAGGGGAGGGGGAGGAGGACAGAGGGAGACACAGACACAGGAGAGCAGGCTGCATCATGACCAAGGCGTGTACTCTGATCACGGTGTCAGGGCTTAGCAGCCCTGATTATCGTGGTCAGTTTACAGGGGGGGGGGAGCCAGACAGGATCAGCCAGGTATTACAGGTGTTACAGGGGGCCAAATCACACAGTTACTGTATAACATGATTTAAAGAAACAGGATCAATATTTTTTTTCTGGTGTTAACACTTTAATTTAGGGTCAGTTCACACCACAATTTCTGCGTTCTGGATGTGCTTCTGTATGCGTGTTTTCGGATGTGTTTTTTATGCATTCCAGTGCATTTTTTCCCCTCTTCTCTTTGTTCATCTCAATTGACATGTGCATTCTGGTGCATCTTTTGATGCATTTTTCCATTTCCCATATGCGTTCTTTAAAAAAAAAAATGCAACATGTTCTACTTTTGTTGACTGCACTGCAATGTTCACACCAGATGCAGTCCAGTGCATTTTAATTCTGCACCAGAACCCACATGGACAGAGATTAAAAAGGCCCTAGTTCACACCAGTGCAGTCAACAAAAATAAAGTACGTTGCACTTTTCTCTGTATGGAACGTATCTGAAACGTGGCAAATTGCATCAAAAAATCGCACCAGAAAATTGAGATGAAGACAGAAAAGAGTGGAAAAAATGCACGGGAGAGCATCAAAAATGTACCAGAACGCATCAAGAATGCACGTGCAGAAACACATCCAGAATGTAGAAATTGTGGTGTGAACTGGCCCTATGATTTTCAGGAGTTACATTTTCAGGTTCAACATCACTTTGCCTTTGGATGAGCCTGCAGACTTAATGCATGACTATCTTTAAAAACAGGACCTTGATCTTGTTTGGAATTAAAGTGACACCAAATTATATCATTCTCCAATAATAACCCATACACATCCATTACTTAAAATCAAATTCCAGCCTAAACCTAGCTAGTCTTAAAAATATGCCCATCCCTTAAAGCGGAGTTCCAATTGTATACAATTTTTTTTTTAAGATTAATATCTTTGGATTAGAACTCATATATATAACTCACGTTTTTATTCTTTAGTCTTCAAAGGAAAAAGTTAACAGTGGACAGTGTGGTCTCCAGCCAGTCTGTTAGTTTGGAGCAGAGAGGGGGAGGAACAGGGGAGTCCCTTGCCATCCTAGGCCACAGGGCCCTGTGTGTCTATTGATGCACACAGTGTAGGGAGACACATATCTTGTTCCCTATGCAAGGGTGGCTCCGTAGGCTGTTGCAAAGAAAGGAGCCACCCTGAAACAGGAAACCTGAGAAAGCAGTCATGACACCATCTTGATCTGAAACAAGGGCAAAGATTGATAAAAAGAGTTGGGCCGAACCCCCCCCCCCCCACACACACACACACACACACACTCCAGTGTGGTTTGCGCCAGAACTATCGAACATTGCAAAAGTTCAGACCTAAACCCTGAACCCCATTGACGTCTATGGGACCCGAATTTGAAAAATCAAAAGTCCCCATTTTGAAGGCTTATATGCAAGTTATTGGGCATACAAATGGTATGGGGGCCCGGGTACTGCCCTGGGGGACATGTATCAACGCTTTTTTTTTTTTTTTTTTTAAAAGATCGTTTTTACAGGAGCAGTGCTTTTATGATGCTTAAAGTGAAACAATAAAAATGAAAAATTCCCTTAAATATAGTGCCTGGGGGTCCCCTTAGTCTGCCTGTAAAGTGGCTCATCTGTACCACGTATAGAACCTGCTGCAGCAACACTGCCCTTTACCTAATTAAGAACTGTCAAATGGCAGAGCAGGCATTCGGCAGTTAGCCTTCATAGCGTGCAGAGAATTTTTTTTTCTTTTTTTAGGGTCCAGGGGTGTGGCGGGCGTCATGATTGACAATGGATCTACATCGGGGGGATTGCTGATGACTACTCCATTGTTAAGGATGCAGCGGCTTAACAACCAGCTATTCACAGCGCCCTGATTAGGCAAAGTTTTGCCCAATCGGAGCTTAGAATGCACTGTGCAGCGACAATGCATTGTGGAGCGCTCAGCAGGTGAACATCCTGCCGAGCGCCCCGCAAATTTATGTGTTCGCCGAACGGGCGAACAGGCGATGTTGGGGCCAAACTTTTTTGCTCGGCTTGAACTGTTCGCCCCACTCTTTCAATAAAGAACCTGCATAATCAGCTGCTGAAAGTGCTTTAAAAAAAAAGAATTTAAATGATGCATACTGACACTACCAATTTTGATTTGAACATCGAGAGCTTCAATGACCCCTCATCTCGAAGGGGTTAAACAGCCTATATCAATAAGAAGACTTTATAAATCGTGAAGGTGCACTTTAAATGGAGCTTGTTCCTTACTGCAGTTCCTTTAGAATGGCATGTACACATAAATACAACAATTTCCCCCAGGAGAAGCATTCACTGGGCAGCATCATTAAAGTGTCCTTTTATGTGAAGTGTTAGAGAAAACACCCGTCATTGTGTTCCATCTCACACTTGGCAGCCGGAACTCACAACTTGACATTTCAGCTCCCAAGTGAACTGATGGGAGGCAGAGCATTAGTACCATCATACCCAAACAAAGCGCCAGTGTCTTCCATACAAAGCTCGGCACGGCTTGTCCTTTAGGAAATGATACAATCAGAGAGAGAGAGAGAGAGAGAGAGAGAGAGAGAGCTGGCTTTGCAAGTGGTTGAATCACATTAACAGAAAACAAAATCTTGATAGCCATCCCAGAAAAACAGGAGAGACTTTTTATGTAAATCGAAATGGCCATTTCCCAATTCAACGCTGTAAGCTGTTCTTTTCCCACTGAAAACAATTTATTTTAGGATATTTTAGGTACACTCTTCCCTCTTCTCCTCCAAAGGTGTACCCACAGAGGATTTTTTTTTTTTTTAATCTAGGTATAGCTGGAATGTACCAATCCACCCCAATGATTAAAAATTCACTAGAATGACACAAATGATTGACTAAAGCTGGTCAAACAGTGGGAGAATTTTGTTTGAGAACTTTAATTTTTGTAAATTTTGCTCGGTTTTCTAATGGTTAACAGGGTCCAATAGACATTTGTTTATCTGATGGCTATTGTACACCATGAATATCGCGGAGCTATGTTTTAAATGGGGGGATATTGTAGCACTTGAGGGAAGGAGGGAAGTATATTATAGTCACTCTATATTCACTATATACTGTATATTTTTTAGCACTGCGCTATTTAAAAAAAATGTTGTGGCCCTAAAGCAACACTGGTATTTGTGGTGCTGGGAGCCACCCTGTCTGCCCCATTGCAACTTATGGCGCTAATTGAGGGCAAACTGGGTCCTATGCTCTCGACACCTTGGGAAAGCCCAAAAGGCACCCCAGGGTGGTGTGGCACCCCAGTTGAGAAACACTGTACTACAACATACATTAACACCTTTGAAAAACTCACACTGTCTTCTCTAACATGGCTCTGAAGCCCACATATTCATTTCTCTGGTTAATCATTATGCCCCAATCTAGTGCCCTAATGACCAACCTATGGCCCTAGGACCCCATGCAGCCCTATTATACTTTCTGTTTAGCCCTTGCACACCAGCAGTCTATGGTTGGAGTGGGAGCATTGATCTGTAAATGGTTAGTAGTATGGATCTCTTCCGCAACATGTTTCTGGTCTCCAAACAAAACTATAAATGTTTGTAGTCTCTGACAATGTATTCCTCTAGGACAGCTATTCTCAACCAGGGTTCCTCCAGAAGTTTCAAGGGGTTCCTAGAGTTGTGGCTGTTTGACTTTCCGTCCTATCGTCTGTAAATGGTTAGTAGTATGGATCTCTTCCGCAACATGTTTCCGGTCTCCAACCAAAACTATAAATGTCTGTAGTCTCTGACGAAGTATTCCTCTAGGACAGCTATTCTCAACCAGGGTTCCTCCAGAAGTTTCAAGGGGTTCCTAGAGTTGTGGCTGTTTGACTTCCCGTCCTATCGTCTGTAAATGGTTAGTAGTATGGATCTCTTCCGCAACATGTTTCCGGTCTCCAACCAAAACTATAAATGTCTGTAGTCTCTGACAATGTATTCCTCTAGGACAGCTATTCTCAACCAGGGTTCCTCCAGAAGTTTCAAGGGGTTCCTAGAGTTGTGGCTGTTTGACTTCCCGTCCTATCGTCTGTAAATGGTTAGTAGTATGGATCTCTTCCGCAACATGTTTCCAGTCTCCAACCAAAACTGTAGTCTCTGACCATGAATTCCTCTAGGACAGCTATTCTCAACCAGGGTTCCTCCAGAAGTTTCAAGGGGTTCCTAGAGTTGTGGCTGTCTGACTTCCCATCCTATGGTGCCTACATTATTCCAGCTCCAACACCACTGGACAGAGCCAGTAGTAGGACACCAATGAACGTTTTAGCTGTGTGTAAGGGTCCATTCTGATCACCACTGTAAGTATTCTTCCCACTGAAAATGTAAGTGTTCCCCAAGACCTGGACATTATTTTAAGGGTTCCTTTGGGGGGAAAAAGGATGCTCTAGGATGCTTTCATTACTTGACAGCCCTCTATGACATTACATATAATGAATATTAAATACTATGAGTGTCCCTGCGCTGAGGTTTGCCTAAATAAATTTAAATTAAATTAAATTTTGACTGCTGCAAGATGCCTCCATACTTAGATCTGCCTCTTTTAATCATCAACCATGTGAGTTGCTAAATGTTGTATCTTCATTAAATATAACCATATTGCTACACTTAGAGGCACCTTTATATATTTCACCAGTACAGATCTTAAAAACAATATTTAACAATAACTGCTATAACAAATGATAGCTGGTGAGTGAGGGCACAAGAGGAAGGGGAGCACAGCACTTTCATCACTTTTGTCATATATTTCTGCACGGATTGCACTTTCTTAACCACTTCTGAGTAATTTTCTAGCAAAAAATTGATGATTTTTTCATGTAGGAGAGTGCCAAAATAGGCCCATACCGAGCCTATTTTGGCACTCTCCTACATGTAAAAATCATCATTTTTTTTTACTAAAAAAATTACTCAGAAGTGGTTAAGAAAGTGCAATCCGTGCAGAAATATATGGCAAAAGTGATGAAAGTGCTGTGCTCCCCTTCCTCTTGTGCCCTCACTCACCAGCTATCATTTGTTATAGCAGATATTGTTAAATATTGTTTGTTTTTAGGATCTGTACTGGTGAAATATATAAAGGTGCCCCTAAGTGTAGCAATATGGTTATATTTAATGAAGATACAACATTTAGCAACTCACATGGTTGATGATTAAAAGAGGCAGATCTAAGTATGGAGGCATCCGGGGTAAAGCTGTCCACATAGACCATCCTCCGCACCGCCGGCTCTCACCGCTGTCAGTCTGCAATCGTGACCGGGAAGACTACCCTGCAGTAGAGCAATCTGAAAGCGAGGCTTGAACTGCTCGTGGAGCGCAGAGAGGAAGGGACAACGCCGATGGCATTGCGGAGGATGGTCTATGTGGACAGCTTTACCCCGGATGCCTGCATACTTACATGTGCCTGGTTTAATCGTCAACCATGTGAGTTGCTAAATGTTGTACCTTCATTAAATGTAACCATATTGCTACACTTAGAGGCGCCTCTCTTCTCTTTTATACTTAGTTGTGACAGGACACTACTTGTATATTAAGACATCGCTTGTATATCAAGTCAGAATGTATTAAAAAATGTTGCTTGTCTTGCAAAACGCTCTCAAACCAAGTTAGGCCCCTTTCACACTTACACGACTTGTCCCACGATTTTGTACTGCAAAATCGTATGACAAGTCATTCTCCATGATTTTCAATGACTACCAATGACTTCAATGACTGCCGACTTGAAAGTAGTCCCCCGGCACTACCTTGGTCCAACTTCCATGCGAGTTGTACTCCATAGACCTCAATGTTAAACCCTCAAGTAGCATGCAAATCGTACCTGAATAATATAGACACGATTTCAGTACGACTTTGTAAGCAAAAGCTGTAAGCACAAGCCTTACACCATGTATGTTTTTATTTGTTAATGCCAAAGTCATACAAAGTCATACAAAGTAGAACTGCTCCCAAATCGCGGCAAAATCGCGGCAAAATAGCGCTGCGAAATTGCGGTAAAATCGCGCAACTTTGAAGTCGTATAAGTGTGAAAGGGGCCTTACTTTCAAACCAAGCTTTTATTGAATTTATGAAGGAGCACAGTTGTCCCTAGGCTTAGGGTTGCCTCCTGTTTGGAATTCACCCGGACTGTCCGGGTTTTAGTCCACCTGAAACATGGACACATTATTCAGACAGGAATCTGCATCTTTTAATCATCAACCATGGGAGTTGCTAAATCTTGTACCTTCATTAAATGTAACCATATTGCTACACTTAGAGGCGCCTCTCTTCTCTTTTATACTCTGAAGCTCCTGCTGGATTTTGCTTCTAATCCCCTTGTGGAGGCTTCTATTTGTGGATGGACATTTTATGGTTGCACAACCTATCACATTGCTATAATCTTTTTATATGGACTATAAACTGAAGGACTTAAGAATAAATGGTTGTGGAACGAATCACCTGAGTTTTCGTTATTTCTTTGCTTTGATATACAAGTACTTTGGATTACAAGCATGTTTCTGGAACGATTTACGCTCGCAATCCAAGATTTTACTGTACAGTGAGAGTAAGCGAAGCCATCTAATGACAGTAAAAGTGTTACTAACAGGATCACCGGGAACAAATAAAAAAAAAAAAAGCCTGGAAAAAAAAGAAAACGAACGTAGAGCTACCATAGCTAAGGACTAATCAGCTGCATTATATTACATTTTATGTTTTTTTCTTAAGAAACAAATGACTGCACTAAAATATTTACAGATAGAAAGAGGACATTTTTTTAACATCAAAACTTTAAACATACAATAAAAAAAAATGTATGTGAATGAATGGGCTCAGTAAGCTGGAACCATAAGACAGATGAGCGGCTGGTGGTATTTTAGGTAACACATATCCCATTTTTATTCCTTCAAGGACATTTTAACATATAAATGACATCAGTATTGTTGTAGGTTGGCTAAATACAGAGTTTGATATTAATATTACAAGCCTCTAGGCGGTAATTAATTGCAGCAAATGCCATAGGACAACTCTTCTAATAGCTTAAAAAAAACAAAAAACTTCTTTAAAATGAGCCCATCACTTAGAACTAGAATAGTTTTTTTTTTTTTCTTTACGTTGATTTTATCTTCTTCACTTTAGGGCACAGCTTCACCCAAATCTAACAGTAAAAACTTCAATGGATTGGCAAGTATAATAATATCTGTCAGTTTCAATTTCTATGATCTCATGCCGTGTAATCTCTGCAGCCCTACTTGTTATAATGTCTGTTAAAGGGAATGTATAGTGTTTTTTTATAGATTTTCTGGATTTTTAGGTTTAGGGTTAAAAGATAAAATGTAAAAACTTTATTTTGAAGTAGTTACACATTAGACATTGTATATAAATAATTAGTATTCACTTGCCAGTCCTCATTTCAGGACAGGGAATTTTTGTCAGTAAAATTAGAAAATTGGTGTAGGCTTAACACTTTTACAAGGCCACTTTAGTAAATTGCACATTTTCGGTATCGTAAAATCTGCAGAACTAATTTTGACCACAGAGATAACAAAGCATCTCAAAGAAATAGTAGTTCCATTCTTCTTTTATCTACGGAAGAGAATTCATAAAAGTGATCTTTCATTGACGACTGTCACCAGAAAAATCAATCTGCAGATTCTGGTAATTTTTTGTTGATCATCAAGCTATCTTTTTACAGTTATTTTTCTATTTTATTGTAGCTGACGGTATGCAATATGTATAGTATCTCACAAAACTGGGACACCTCTCACATTTTTATATCTTTTCATGTGACAACACTGAAGAAATGACACTTTGCTACCATATAAAGTAGTGAGTGTACAGCTCATATAACAGTTAAAATGTCCAAATTGGGCCCAGTTAGCCATTTTCCCTCCCTGGTGTCATGTTACTCGTTAATGTTACAAGGTCTCAGGTGTGAATGGGGAGCAGGTGTGTTAAATTTGGTGTTATCACTCTCACTCTCTCATACTGGTCACTGGAAGTTCAACATGGCACCTCATGGCAAAGAACTCTCTGAGGATCTGAAAAAAAGAATTGTTGCTCTACATAAAGATGGCCTAGGCTATAAGAAGATTGCCAAGACCCTGAAACTGAGCTGCAGCACAATGGCCAAGACCATACAGCGGTTTAACAGGACAGGTTCCACTCAGAACAGGCCTCGCCATGGTCAACCAAAGCAGTTGAGTGCACATGCTCAGCCTCATATCCAGACGTTATCTTTGGGAAATAGACCTATGAGTGCTGCCAGCATTGCTGCAGAGGTTGAAGGGGTGGGGGGGTCAGCCTGTCAGTGCGCAGACCATACGCCGCACACTGCATCAAGTTGGTCTGCATGGCTGTCGTCCCAGAAGGAAGCTTCTTCTAAAGATGATGCACAAGAAGGCCCGTAAACAGTTTGCTGAAGACAAGCAGACTAAGGACATTGATTACTGGAACCATGTCCTGTGGCCTGATGTGACCAAGATAAACTTATTTGGTTCAGATGGTGACAAGCATGTGTGGAAGCAACTAGATGAGGAGTACAAAGACAAGTGTGTCTTGCCTACAGTCAAGCATGGTGGTGGGAGTGTCATGGTCTGGGGCTGCATGAGTGCTGCCGGCACTGGGGAGCTACAGTTCATTGAGGGAACCATGAATGCCAACATGTACTGTGACATACAGAAGCAGAGCATGATCCCCTCCCTTTGGAGACTGGGCCACAGGGCAGTATTCCAACATGATAACGACCCCAAACACACCTCCAAGATGACCACTGCCTTGCTAAAGAAGCTGAGGGTAAAGGTGATGGACTGACCAAGCATGTCTCCAGACCTAAACCCTATTGAGCATCTGTGGGGCATCCTCAAAAGGAAGGTAGAGGAGCGCAAGGTCTCCAACATCCACCAGCTCTGTGATGTCACCAATTGAGGAGTGGAAGAGGAATCCAGTGGCAACCTGTGAAGCTCTGGTGAACTCCATGCCCAAGAGGGTTAAGGAAGTGCTGGAAAAAAATGGTGGCCACACAAAATATTGACACTTTGGGCCCAATTTAGACATTTTCACTTAGGGGTGTGAATAAAAAATATATTAACTATTGCGCAAAAACCACACTAATAGATAATATATACAAGGAGCCGCCAACATAGAATAGTGTACTCACATAACCCTAATAATAAAGTGTAATAAGATATGTGGCGCTACCTCAATCTCGATGTGACAAAAATAAAATAAACGGAATAGTCTAAAACCTAAATATAGTGCCAAAATATTAACTAAAAATAGATGCAAGAATAATGTGTAAATATACCAACAAAGTGCAAGGTACACACAATGAAACAATTAGACCCAATATATGGAAACAATCAGTGTGAACAACGTCACATGATATACTGCGTGTCCAATCAATTGTGAACTTTTAGCATAACCACCAGTAATGGAAACAATAAGTGTGAACAATGTCACATGAATATAATGCGTGTCCAATCAATTAACATAACCTAACATCAAAATGAAATAATAATATCTGAAAATAATAAGTGCAATACACCAACATGCAATGCGATTTTCTAATGCGACTCCCTGAGAGGGAATACTTACAAAGTGCAATGTGCTTACAATATGAAATATGAGAAAATAATATGCAGATAAACAAATGAAACAAATAATGTCAGTATTGCCATGTGATATAATAAGTGTCCCATCCACTGTGAACTGGTAGCAAAATATAGCATCAAATGAAATGAAGGTGAAAATATATTGTGCAGTCCAAAACCATGCAATGCAATTTTCAATGCGACTTCCAATGTGAACAGCAAGAAATCCTTCCAAAAGTGAGAAAAGTGCAAGTGCAGTGGTGGCAGATGTCTATAATTCATCCAATTTTGTTCCGATGTGCGGTGACCATTTCCCCCAGCCTCTCACCTGCAGTGGTGGCCCCCAATGGGCCCAATCAAGCTTAAATCCACAGGTGGGCAGGGATGTAAACACCGGAGTGGCTTCCAGAATCGACTTCCAATCGAGGTCCCAGCTCCCAGGGGAGTATAGGTTGGTAAAGGAAGAAATGGCACTCTCCCACACTCGGTATTTCTCAGATAAATAGTGAAAGGAAAAGAATGTGTAGTAAGTGTAGTAAGTTAAAATAAATTTTAATAAAAGGGCTGTAGTAACTTACATAGAAATAAAAGGCAATCAGCAACGAAAGTATAGGCTTCCGGGTTCGGCCGTACCCTGGAAGCAGCGGCACCTGGCTCCTCCCTCTCTGACGCGTTGCGTCACACCACACATGACTTTATGGTGGCCACACAAAATATTGACACTTTGGGCCCAATTTAGATATTTTCACTTAGGGGTGTACTCACTTTTGTTGCCAGCGGTTTAGACATTTATGGCTGTGTGTTGAGTTATTTTGAGGGGACAGCAAATTTACACTGTTATACAAGCTGTACACTCACTACTTTACATTGTAGCAAAGTGTCATTTCTTCAGTGTTGTCACATGAAAAAATATAATAAAATATTTACAAAATGTGAGGGGTGTATGCTTGTACTTTATATCCCCAGAAGTGCTGTTTTGTCATTATCTGTGACCATTAAAGCCTGTGACAGAAGAACCCAGAATCCCTTGGAGAGGTTGGGAAACCCTTGTTTCAGCTCTCCATGCACCGCACCCCCTATATGGCTTGGATTACTTAAAATGGGACAGTAATATTAATCCACAATATCTCCCAGGATATATATAAAAACTATTCTTGGTTTGATTCTAAGCTCTACATGTTAATTGAAAGAGCAGATCACATTGGACCCTGTACAATGTAGGCGAAGGTCCATCTGCAACTAGAAGCTCCTGCTATTGTGAGAAGGTGTCCTGTTTTTATAGCTATGATAATGTATTATCTACTGTGTGAAGCTCAGTGACAACAAGTCTGGCCTGTAGTGAAATCCTGATAAATCACAACAATGGCCAGGTGGGCACGGAGTCACCTGTATTGCTAGAGAGATTTCCTCCCGGTGTATATATTTGGGTGAGTTTGTTCAAATAAAGATTCCATGTTCAAGCTGTGTAACTGAGCTAGTCTCGCCTGGTTCTTACAATATCTGAAGTTCCAGACTGGAGGAAGCAGTGTGCTGACAGAAGCACTTAAACGGAGTGTGGGACCTTCTGTTACAAATCCCAACTCCAGGTAAATGTAAAAATGATCCTTGCACTGCAGGAGGAACCCCTATAATTAATGTCTTGTTTGGTCTGGGGGAAGATGATTAAAGTGGTTCTAAAGACAAAAGGTGTTTTACCTTAATGCATTGTCTGCAATAAGGTAGAACTTTCAGCATGCAGCTCCCCCCCTATACTCACCTGAGCCTGGTCTCAATCCAGTATTGTGCACAAGAGCAGATGCACTTTCTGCTCTCTCCCTTCTCATTGGCTCCTGCTGCTGTCAACCACAGCCAGTGAGGAGGGAGCAGGGGGTGGGGCCAAGCTGTGCTCTGTTTGTGTATGGACACACAGAGCTGGCTTAGGAGCAAACGCACACGAGTGCCACCCATGGCAAGCGGCTTACTAAGGGGGCACTCAGCAGGGGGGAGGAGCCAGGGGCGCCCGTGGGTGGGGGGACCTAAGAAGGGGGGAATCAGGGTTGCTATGTGCAAAACCATTGCATAGAGCAGGTAAGTAGAAACATTTTTGTTATTAAAAACATTTTTTAAATGTCCGTTTACAATCACTTTAAGGTGTAAATACTTACCTCATCTCTCACTCCATCAGGCTCCTTCCAGCACCGCAAAGAGTTGCCTGCATCTTCCCTGTAAGCTGTGGCCGGTCACACTCCAGCCTCCTCAGTGCACAATACAGGGTTAGGGTTCATTCACATGTGCGGCCGGGGGGGGCTGTAAAACCAGATAATTCAGCTGACGTTTTAATGCCCCCAACTACCCACCCGAACACAAACATGCAGCCGCTCAGGGCTGTACACATGACGTGGCAAAAAGTAAACAGCATGCCACATTTGGAGGACATTACCACTGCCAACGCGTCCCATGCAAGTCATTGGCAACATTCTGCCTCATTTCCGCCTGTCTAATGCGTCTGAAATGCGATCAATACCAAACTCCCACAGGGAACAATTATACAAAGTAAAGCATATAATAGGGTGGGTGCATTCACAGCAGACGGCCCCTGAGTATAGGCCCAGGATTTCACAAGTGATAAGAACCGGCTCCCAGAAACCAACCCAGTGAGTGAACTCCCACAAACAAGAATGGAATGGGATACAATGGAATATATATGCTCCTAACTGGAGGTAACAGATAGAAGTCCAAAAATGGGGGAAGGTCCCAAGTAGCCAAGACAAGTGGTAATGAGAAGAGTCACGGGTATTTTCCCATTCGGTGGTTGGTGGTTGGGCAAAACAAATTTACCTGCCTGTTCCCTAATCTTCTTTAGAATGTACTCTGAGCTGCACATGCATGGTGCCAGAATTAATGACCTCCTGCACATATGCATTAGTTAATTCATCCTGTGCAGGCCAATCAAAAAGGCTGAAGACCCAGCACCCAGAAGAAGCCAAGAAGAAGATGCTGGTGCAGCATGGGACCTTCAAAGTCATCAGAGCAGAGGTAAGTATGACAGTCACTATACTCAGCCATGTGGCTGTTATTTTTAACTCTCATTGGTTGCCATCAGGGGCGTTGCTAGGTCTAAAAAAGATCTGGGGCTAGAGCCCATAGCAGCGTAGTAAAGAAAGTCATACGCTTGGGCGGGCATACGCATGTATATACAGTAATATATGTGTGGGTGTATATATATCCCCAGAGAGCCCCCTGCTTACATCAGGGTCCCCAGAGAGCCCCCCCCTTACAACAGGGTCCTCAGAGAGCCTCCTCCTTACATCAGAGTCCTCAGAGAGCCTCCCCCTTCCATCAGGGTACCCAGAGGGCCCCCCCCCACTTACATCAGGGTTCCCAGAGAGGCCCTCTTACATTAGGGTCCCCAGAGAGCCTCCCCCTTCATCGAGCTCCCCTGAGACCCCCCCACTTACATAAGGGTCCACAGAGAGCCTCCCCTCCCCTTGGGGACCCCTGCAGAGACTCGGGGCCATTGGCCTCAGATTCGGGGCTATAGCCCCAAAAGCCACCCCTAGCAATGCCCCTGGTTGCCATGAACAGAAAAGTCGGCCCCACTTTCTGCTGCTGCTGCACCATCACAAGCCGCCACTCTGCAGTGCCAATGGGACGTTCAGAATATAGAAATCACTCCAGAACCTATCCCCACCCATAAGAATGCACCAACAGCCCTGAAGAAGGGGGAGTTCATTCCCCTAAAACACTTTGGCGTGATGTACATGTCTTCCCCTTTTCAATAAACGTTTTGTGAACCCCACACCAAGAGTTGCATTTTTCTGGACACGAGGCGCTCCTTCTCTCTCACTCCACTCCAATGACATCATCCTCACAAAGCTTTATTATTCCAGCACTCGACCACTAAAGAGTCCCTCCAGACTAAGCCCAGTGAGCTGAGCCCAGTGTGTTATCAACAGGCCTTTAAAAGGGCAACAACCAGCCATATGAGGCCTCTCAGTGCCCATAATCAGCTCCTACAGTCATCCTTAGATAAACTAAGCAAAGCTAAATGATAATTATTTAGGACCAATTTTTCAGATTCTTGCATAAGCCCATCCACATTGTAAACAGCTATAACTAAGAGTGGTGTAGCGGTAAACCGCTCCATCCAGCTTACGACTCCTTGAAGAAAACACATTCTTCTTCAGAGATGAGCCTGCCATTTACCAATCATTTTCTCTGAAGCAGAAAAGGTGATATAATGATGTCGCACGGAGCTGAAGTCACATTTGACACAATGAAGTCAATTCTCTCCAGAGCTCTCATTAGTTCTACATCAATGAGGTTACACACGGCCATTAGAGCGCATGGCACAGCAGGTCACAGTCATCCACTAGCCTCAGCTCTTATGTCTCTTTGGTGGGTGGAAAACGCAGAGAGCATGCTATAGACATTTCCTAATATACATGTATTCCAGGACTAGTGTAATGTATAAAGGTCATTAGGTTCAATTCACAAAGCTTTAAAGAGGAACTAAAGGCAACATTAAAAACCTATAAGCAGCAGTGGTTTATGGGATGCTGCAGTCGGCTGAGTCTCAGAGTAGGCCGGTTTAGATACAGGAGTGGGAGAGAGACCTGCGGCATACATTCACGGTGACCCAACTGGAACACCTGTATAGCCTTACCCACAAGAGCTCTGTGAACTCGAAGATGCAAGAAAATAGCTTCAAGTTGTTGACCAGATGGTACAGAGTTCCGGCTGCATTGGCTAGAATTTACCCGGCAATTTCTGATGCCTGTTGGAGGGGCTGTGGGCTTCGGGGTACCTACCTACATATATGGTGGGAGTGCCCGCAGCTTAGGCCCTTTTGGCAGGATATCAGAGCTCAGGTGAAGGTTATAATGGACATAGATATGAACGACTCCCCATTGGAGTTTCTACTTCACGTGCCATCCATGCCTCTTAGCGTATACCGTAAATCGGTTTTGCCACATCTTTTAACCACTTGCTTACTGGGCACTTAAACCCCTCTTTTGCCCAGACCAATTTTCAGCTTTCAGCGCTGTCACTCTTTGAATGACAATTGCACGGTCATACAACACTGTACCCAAATGCCATTTTTATAATTTTTTTCTCATAAATAGAGCTTTCTTTTGGTGGTATTTGATCACCTCTGGGTTTTTTATTTTTTGTTAAAAAAATGAAAAAAGTCCAAAAATTTTGAAAAAAAAATACAAAACAGTTTTATATTTTGTTATCAAATTTTGCAAACAGGTCATTTTTCTCCTTCATTGATTTACACTGATGGGCACTGATGGGCACTGATAGGCTGCATTGAGGGGCACTGATAGGCGGCACTGGTGGGCACTGAGAGGTGGCACTGGTGGGCACTGATGAGGTGGCACTGGTGGGCACTGAGAGGTGGCACCGAAGGGCACTAATAGGTGGCACTGATAGCTGGCACTGATGGGCACTGATTGGTGACAGTGATGGGCACTGATGGGTGGCAGTGATGGGCAGTGATGAGCACTGGTACGTGACACTGATAGGAAGCACTGCTAGATGGCACTGATGAGGCATTGATTGGCACCACTGGTGGCCATTGATAGGTAGCACTTGTGGGCATTGATAGGTGGCACTGTTATACACTGGTGGGCACTCGCAGGCGGCACTGGTGGGCACAGATGAGGAGAAAAATAAAAGATTACCGATCCTCTGTTTACATCACGTGATCAGCTGTCATTGGCTGACAGTTGATCACGTGATAAGGGGCCGGGACCCCTTACTCCAATCTGTGATCATCCGAGTCTCATTGACTCGGTGATCACAGAGTGCGCCACGCGCACCCTGCAGGGGGCCCGCGGAGAGCGTGCAAAGGGGAGGACGTCTATTGATGGCCTCCTGGCAATGTAGGTCCATGCTGTAGCCGTCATTCAGCTATAGAACGGATGGGAAGACGTTAAATGCTGCCAGGCGCCTGATTCCAGTACATTTGAAGTAGCCTCATGTTCGTGGAAGATTTGACTGGATTCGTCTGGTTAATATTATCATGGTAGTGAAGGAATGGATGGCAGAGTGCAAGGATAGATATGAAAAATGTTATAGTATATGGGCCACTTGGATACATTACAACTCTAATATGTCATCAATGCCGTAGCCGACTACCTCTAGATTCTTTATGCCCTGGTCAGTAGTACCGGGGATCTAAACGGTAACGTTCTCATGTAATTCAGTTAGAGGCAGAGGCCTGCATGTTACGGACCCCCAAAGCACTTGTTTTAGCACTATTCATAAATCTAGTGATAGAGGTTTCTTCCCCTGTTCTCAGTGTTTATAGGGTCCATGCCCTCTACTCCCTGTTTCTTCTCACCTCTATTCCCTTTTCTTGCCTTCTCCTTACGTTTATTTTTTATTACACACCCCTCATGTTTATGGTTTACAAAAGTTGGAATCATCTGCTGCTCATGTCTGTATGTACCAAAGGCTTTTTTTTCTGAATCTAATGTTGCAGACCAGTGATTGGTTCACTACCCTTCCTTATATGTCCCCCCCCCCCTTTTTATTTATTGTATGTCAAAGCATTCTTTTTGAAAACTGAAATAAAGATTATATAATACAAAAACAATAAACCCTATAAGCAGGCAGGGTATTTACCACAGAAGGGATATGCAATGTCTACAATAAAATAAACCCACCTGCCTGCTCACAGTCTTCTGTGGCATCTACTACATAGCTGGCACGGTCCTTGTGATCCTGCACATGCAAAAGAGTTACCTCATCCTGCATTGGCTAATTAAGACAGCCAAAGACTGGCACCCCGTAGGAGCCAGGGAGAAGATGTCAGCGCCAGCAAGAGACCCCACAAGTTCTTCTGACCATTGGAGAGGAGGTGAGTTCGGGGTCTTTAGTTCCACTTTACCATAAGGATAAGGTTTTCAAATTTATACATTTGACTGTAATATTTAAAAGATAAGTTTGGGTTTTAGAAAAAAAAAAATTATACTCACCTCGATCTGATGCTGCATCTGTCTCCCATTGCTTCTAAGACCGAAAAATCTCAGTTCTCAGTCTTCACTGAGCAGAGAGTCGGTGACTGTCATCCACCGGATCTCTGCTCTACGCCTCCAGAGCTCACTGGAGCTCTCGCCTCTTCACAAATCCCCACCACAGCTCTCACCTCTTCACAAAGCCCCCCCCCCCCACAACTCTCACCTCTTCACAAAGCCCCCCCCCCACAGCTCTCGCCTTTTAACAAATCCCCCCACAGCTCTCACCTCTTCACAACCCCCCCACAACTCTCACCTCTTCACAAATCCCCCCCCCCCCACAGCTCTCACCTCTTCACAAATCCCCCCCCCAACAGCTCTCACCTCTTCACAAATCCCCCCCACAGCTCTCACCTCTTCACAAATCCCCCCCCCCCACAGCTCTCACCTCTTCACAAATTCCCCCCACAGCTCTCACCTCTTCACAAATCCCTGCCACAGCTTTCACCTCTTCACAACCCCCCCCCCCCAAAGCTCTCACCTGTTCACAAATCCCTCCCCCCACCCACAGCTCTCACCGCCTAAAAAAGCCCCCCCCCCCACAGCTCTCACCCCTCTTGGCAAATCGCCCCTCTCCCCCACAGCTCACACCCTTTCACAAATCCCCCCCTACAGCTCTCATCTCTTCACAAGTTCCCCCCCAGCTCTCACCCCTCCACAACCCCCCCCCCCCCCACAGCTCTCACCCTTTCACAAATCTCCCCTACAGCTCTCATCTCTTCACAAGTCCCCACCCCAACTCTCACCCTTCACAAATCCCCCCCCCACAGCTCTCACCCTTTCACAAATCCCCCCCCCCCCACAGCTCTCATCTCTTCACAAGTCCCCCCCAGCTCTCCCCCCTTCACAAATCCCCCCCCAGCTCTCAACCTTTCACAAATCCCCCCTACAGCTCTCATCTCTTCACAAGTCCCCCCCTACAGCTCTCACCTCTAAACAACCCCCCAACAGCTCTCACCTCTTCACCCCCCCACAGCTCTCACCTCTTCACCCCCCCCCACAGCTCTCACCTCTTCACAAATCCCCCCCCCCCACAGCTCTCACCTCTTCACAAATCCCCCCCCATAGCTCTCACCTCTTCACAAATCCCTCCCCCCACCCACAGCTCTCACCACCTAAAAAAGCCCCCCCCCCACAGCTCTCACCCTTTCACAATCCCCCCCCCCTACAGCTCTCATCTCTTCACAAGTCCCCCCCCCCCCACAGCTCTCACCCTTTCATAAATCCCCCCCCCTACAGCTCTCATCTCTTCACAAATTTCCCCCCATAGCTCTCACCTCTTCACAAATCTCTCCCCCCACCCACAGCTCTCACCACCTAAAAAAGCACCCCCCCACAGCTCTCACCCTTTAACAAATCCCGCCCCCCCCCACAGCTCTCATCTCTTCACAAATCCCCCCCCCCACAGCTCTCACCCTTTCATAAATCCCCCCCCCACAGCTCTCATCTCTTCACAAATCCCCCCCCCCCATAGCTCTCACCTCTTCACAAATCTCTCCCCCCAACCACAGCTCTCACCACCTAAAAAAGCCCCCCCCCCCACAGCTCTCACCCTTTTACAAATCCCCCCCTACAGCTCTCATCTCTTCACAAGTCCCCCCCCCCACACAGCTCTCACCCTTTCATAAATCGCCCCCCCCTACAGCTCTCATCTCTTCACAAATTTCCCCCCATAGCTCTCACCTCTTCACAAATCTCTCCCCCCACCCACAGCTCTCACCACCTAAAAAAGCACCCCCCCACAGCTCTCACCCTTTAACAAATCCCGCCCCCCCCCACAGCTCTCATCTCTTCACAAATCCCCCCCCCCACAGCTCTCACCCTTTCATAAATCCCCCCCCACAGCTCTCATTTCTTCACAAATCCCCCCCCCCATAGCTCTCACCTCTTCACAAATCTCTCCCCCCAACCACAGCTCTCACCACCTAAAAAAGCCCCCCCCCCCCCCACAGTTCTCACCCTTTTACAAATCCCCCCCTACAGCTCTCATCTCTTCACAAGCCCCCCCCCACAGCTCTCACCCTTTCATAAATCCCCCCCCCCTACAGCTCTCATCTCTTCACAAGTCCCCCCCATAGCTCTCACCCTTCACAAATTCCCCCCCCCCCCCACAGCTCTCACCTCTTCACGAATCCCCCCCCCCCCCACAGCTCTCATCTCTTCACAAATCTCCCTCCCACAGCTCTGTGATTGTGATTGTAAAGTCTAATTTTTTTATCTATAAAAATAACAAACATGTTTTACTTACCTGCTTTGTTGCAATGGATTTGCACAGAGCAGCCTGGATCCTCCTCTTCTCGGGTCCCTCTTCGGTGTTCCTGGCCCCTCCCTCCTGTCGAGTGCCCCCTCAGCCAGTTTGCTATGGGGGCACCCGAGCCGAGCTGCAGCTTCGTGTGTCCATTCAGACACGGAGCTGCAGTTCGGCCCGCCCCCTCTCTCTCTCCTGATTGGCTAACTGACTTTGATTGACAGCAGCGGGAGCCAATGGAGCCACTTCTGTGTCTCAGCCAATCAGGAGCAAGAGTCCCGGACGGCCGAGACACTCGTGGACATCGATGCACAGAGATGGGGCTCAAGTAAGTATTAGGGGGGCTGCACACAGAAGGCTTTCTATCCTAAAGCACAGAATGTATTAAGATAAAAAAAAACCTTCTGACTTTACAACCCGTTTAAAACCAAACTCAAGCTAACACTTTTTAAGCAGTTAGAGCAACAGTTTGTTTTTGTTTTTTCCTTTTGGGATAAAGATTTTACATAAATGAATAAAAGTTGATCATTGTAAGCACCCCTGTCAGCGAAAAGTGTTTTGCTTCAACAGTCTAAAACTGCCACTTTTGCTGGACAGCTTGGTCTGTTAAATGAAGTTGGAAAATAGACTTACTGACCGGATCACTAGGTGAAAATAAAGCAAAAAAATAAAAATGAAATAAAAAAAAAACGAAATATAAAAGAAAACTGCCATCACATCTAAGAACTGATAAGCTGCATTTTATCAAAGTTTTGTTTTTAATACCGCTTCACCACAGTTTCCTGTGCCATTCTAATGGTGGTGTGCCATATATTGATATAGCAAATAGACTTGTTTCAGGTCTATCTTTGCCACCTGTGGATCACTGGCGGGGGGACCCCAGAAAAAAAAGAAAAAATTATCCTTTGCCACTTTAAGTGAATGTTTCTGTGCTTGGTGTTCAGCTTTAACCACTTCAGCCCCAGAAGATTTTACCCCCTTCCTGACCAGAGCACTTTTTGCGATACGGCACTGCGTCACTTTAGCTGACAATTGCGCAGTTGTGCAACGTTGCACCCAAACAAAAATGACGTCCTTTTTTCCCCCACAAATAGAGCTTTTTTTTAGCGGTATTTGATCACCTCTTCCTTTTTTATTTGTTTGTGCTATAAACAAAAAAAGAGCAACACTTTTGAAAAAAAAAAAAAGCAATATTTTTTGCTATAATAAATATCCCCCAAAAATATATAAAAAAACAAATTTCTTTCTCAGTTTAGGCCGATATGTATTCTTCTACATATTTTTGGTTAAAAAAAATGCAATAAGTGTATATTGATTGCTTTGCGCAAAAGTTATAGCGTTTACAAAATAGAGGATTGTTTCATGGTATTTTTATTATAATTTTTTTTTTAATTAGTAATGGCGGCGATATGCAATTTTTATCAGGACTGCGACATTATGCCGGACACATCGGACACTTTTGACACCATTTTGGGACCATTGTCATTTATACAGCGATCAGTGCTATAAAAAAGCACTGATTACTGTGTAAATGACACTGGCAGTGAAGGGGTTAAACACTAGGGGGTGATGATGGGGTTAAGTGTGTCCTAGGGAGTGATTCTAACTGTGGGGGGGGGGGGATGGGCTACCACTGATATGACAGCGATCACTGCTCCAGATGATAGGGAGCAGTAGATCCCTTTCATGTCACAAGGCAGAATGGGGAAATGTCTTGTTTGCAAAGGCATCTCCCTGTTCTTCCGCTCCGTGACACGATTGCGGGCCCCCCGGCGGACATCGAGTCCGCGGGACCCGCGGGCACGGTCACGGAGCGCGCGGCGGCGCCCACAATGCCGCGATTTAAAGGGGACGTACCTGTACACCCATTTGCCCAGCCGTGCCATCGTGCCGACGTACATCGTTGTGCGCTGGTCGGCTAGTGGTTAAAGATTTCCCCTCTCTTTTTATCCTGGTGACAAAAATCTTCCTGCAATTTCATTTCCACTGAAAATGGTCACCAGGACAAATGAAGAGGGTAAATTTCCCCAGAGGGGGGGCACAAACAGCAATAAAAACCCAACAGAGGGCCCAACTCTTCCCCATTCAATTAAAATAAGAACTATTTGCCATAAAAATACACTTTTGGAGAATACAATGTTGGGTTTACTACTACATTTGTAAGAAGAAACGGGAATCTGTAATGACGAAACACACGAGCGGAGGGGAGGTCCAGGCATGCTGAATATTACACACTACATTTCCTGGTTAATGATGTAGAGTGCATGTGTAAGATTTTTACCTAATCCATTAGTACTGCGCATATAAATGACTAATCCAATTACTTCCTACAGCATTAAGGGTTTCCTCCAGCTACATTTAAGCCAAGCCAAATCCACTTGAGATTCATATTTCATATTTCATGTTCTCCCACTGGGAGCTCCACGTGGTGATGGAGTCTAATGGATTATGCAAAAGAACCACACAAGTCCATCATTTGTATATTAAAGAGTACCTGTCATTTACAGGTAGAAAATCTGTGGACTGCAACAATATGCAACCTATGAAATTGCTTAGAAGTAATCACTACAGCTGTGATGTCACACGTTCCCACGATGGTGATAGGATAAGTAATGCAATGGTCCTTACTTCTGTATAAGAGTAAAGGTCACCAATCTCTTGTAACCCTCAATTCACTAAAGTTAGAAGAAAAGAAGTTTAACCCTAAACTGCGTAGAGGGTTCTTTACTGTAAGAGCAGTAAGGATGTGGAATTTCCTTCCACAGGCGGTGGTCTCAGCAGGGGGCATCGATAATTTCAAGAAACTATTAGATAAGCACCTGAACGGCCGCAACATACAGGGATATACAATGTAATACTGACATATAATCACACACATAGGCTGGACTTGATGTGTCTTTTTTCAACCTCACCTACTATGTAACTATGTACTACTGTTTAGTGTGCGAGCATGCGTGCCCCCCCCCCCACCCACCCACCCAGCACCAGCTGTGATTGTACACAGCCAGAGCCTGTCAGCAAGTAACAGTCAAAGATTCACTGCCAGGACCTGCCGATTGGCTGTGTGCAACCACAGCCTAGAGCTCTGTGTTGGTAAACAACACAGAGCTCTGTACAGAGGGAGCAATCTAACACAGGGAGCAAGCTATTAGTTTCTCATCCCTGCAAAGCAGGGATGAGAAACTGAGAGATCTCTTAAAGCGGAACTTCAGTCATTTTTTTTTTTTATCTTTCCATCTATTAAATCTTCTGCCCTTGTTGTTGTTTTAACTTTGGATAGTAAAACATTTTTTTTTCTGCCAGTAAATCCCTTATACAGCCCACTTCCTGTTTCTTGTCTGGCCATTAGCCTAGGCTTATGACATCATGCACAGCTCTCTGAAACTTGTGAGAGTTTGCCAGAAAGGAAGAGGAGATGGGTCATACGAGGGCCAATGAAAGCCGCAGGGCTGCAGAGCTGGAGGTGTGCCTCTGTGTGTCTGTATAAATCCAGGAAGTGAACAGTCAGCAGCTGCAGCTGCCCACAGTTAAGATGGCTGCAACCAGACTCAGTGGAGGGTGATTACTGCAGCATATTTGGCAAGTACAGAATCACAGTATATATAAAATAATATGCAAAGTGGTTGGAGGGAAACTTCAGAATGGGAAAGATGTTTTTATTACAAATGATGTGAGCAGACTGCAGTTCCTCTTTAAGCAGGCCATACGTGGTTTGAATCTTGGCCAGTTCAGCAGGAACCAGCTAAGATTGAAATCAGGTATAGTATGTGGCGCTGATCTATCCTCAAGTACCAAACTACGGAAAAAGGATCATCAGTGCTGCACCAATCAGTTTGAGTACAATCTTCCTATTACAAATACAAGTGTGTAGCAATAAACCTTAAGACCACTCCAAAAACCGGTAAAAACACAGATTGCTACCACAATATTACCATATGACTTCTTACTTCCAAGTGCACAGTGCATATATTTCGAAAATACCACAGTATAAGGCCTCACGCACATAGGCTGTTAAAATAACGTTATGAAAACGCCAGTATCTTTGCAGTGATTTTTTTAAAAACTTTTTTCAGCTTTTTTCAACGTTTTTGCAATAGCGTTTTTGAGCGTTTTTCCGCGTTAGCGTTTTTGAGCGTTTTTTTTTTTTTTCAAATTTTTTTTTTCAATGAACCAGAAACGTCAAAAAACGTTGGTGAATGACGTTTTTGAGCATTTTTGAGCGTTTATCAGCCTTAGAGCGTTTTTACAGCTGAAAAACGTCTCTCAGAACCCACTGGTCCTGGGTTTTTTTTTACAGCTTAAAAACGCCTATGCCATTTGCAGCTCAAAAACGCCTAGGTGGGCATGAAGCCATAGACTAACATAGACAGGCCTTTTTAAGCTGAAAAAAAAGCAGCTGTAAAAACGTCCATGTGCATGAGGCCTAACCCCTACATCACAATATTGACTTGTGAATCTTCATGCTTAAACGTACATAAACTATTAAAGTGCTTTGTGCAAAGTGCAACTCCTGATGCGAAAAATAATACAAATAATGATAAGTGACACAGTGTGCAAAATAATCATAAGTTGCATAATATGTGACTGAAAGTACAGCTAAAAAAATTATTATAGTGCAGAAAAATATATGTGTGGTTCCTCGTGCTGTAAAATATAGAGTGTGCACTGCTCCTCTCTAAAAATATGACAATTGTTGAAAAAAATGCAAAAATGGCCCAGTGTGCAAAATACTCATAAATGCATATCTGCGACTATAGATGCGAGAAAAAGCCCCGCATCAACATATAGGCAGTAATAGTATACAGAGAGTGATGATTGTGCAATGTAGTCATACATGCATCTCTGCGGCTTGAGATGCGATTAAACACCCAACATCCACAATTAGACAGTGTAGTACATAAAAAGTGACAATAGTGCAATAACGTCCACACCAATGCTGTTGTCATGCAATGTGACTTCTGATGTCCACACAAAAAAGTCTATTCTAAAGTGCAAATAAAAGTGACTTGTGCTGAATTCTTCCACTTCACTTCTGGTGCACCCAATGGGCCGAATCAAGCAGATGGATAGTGCTTTGGTGGAGAGGATGGGTTTCCTGAGGCGATTCACCTTCCCCGGAGGATGTCCGTGGATCTGGCTCTCTGTCACGATTTCTGCCACTCACAGCAATCCCAGAGTAGTGATAAGGAAGAAAGGAATAGCTTCCATAGTGTAGTAGTTTAAATGAAGTTTATTGTAACAAACGTAGTAACTTACATTAAGGTAAAAAAGGAGCAGTAGAAAAGCAATAGGCTTCCAAGTTTGGCCGTACCCGGGAAGCGTCGGCACCTGGCTCCTCCTACTCTGACGCGTTGCGTCACACCACGTGACTTTCTCAAAGGGATCAGCTAAGATTAGAACCATGTATGGACAAGCTGAATGTACTAAGTTGGGTACAACCAGCCCATTGGATATTAGGTGCGACTATCACAAGTGGCTGATAAAGATGCTAGCAATAATCACTATCTTCTCCCGGCAAGTACAGCAGGGACAGGGAAGCTGGTCAGAGTTGATGGGAAGATGGATGGAGCCAAATACAGGGCAATCTTAGAAGAAAACCTGTAATGCCGCGTACACACGACCAGACTTTCAGGCAGAAAAGGTCCGACGGAATCATTCCGTCAGATATTCCGATCATGTGTGGGCTTCATCTGACTTTTTCTTTCTAAAATTCTGACGGACCTAGAAATAGAACATGTTTCAAATCTTTCCGACGGAATCAGTTCCTATCGGGAAAACCGCTCGTCTATATGCTATTCCGATGGACTAAAAACGACGCAAGGGTAGCTATTGGCTACTGGCTATTGAACTTCCTTTTTCTACTCCTGTCGTACGTCATCGCGTTCTAAACGATCGGACTTTGGTGTGATCGTGTGTAGGCAAGTCCGTTTCTATTCTGATGGAAAGTCCGGGTCCTGTGTACGCGGCATTAGGGTCTGCAAAAGACTTGAGACTGGGACGGAGGTTCACCTTCCAGCTGGACAATGACCCTAAACATACAGCCAGAGCTACAATGGAATGGTTTACATCAAAGCATATTAATGTGTTAGAATGGCCCAGTCAAAGTCCAGACCTAAATCCAATCGAGAATCTGTCCACAGAATTGCTGTGTACAGACGCTCTCCATCCAACCTGACAGAGCTTAAGCTATTTTGCAAAGAAGAATGGGCAAAAATGTCACTCTCTAGATGTGCAAAGCTGGTAGAGACATCCCCAAAAAGACTTGCAGCTGTAATTGCAGTGAAAGGTGGTTCTACAAAGTATTGACTCAGGGGGGCTGAATACAAATGTACACCACACTTTTCACATATTTATTTGTAAAAAAATTTGAAAACCATTTATCATTTTCCTTCCACCTTACAATTATGTGCCACGTTGTGTTGGTCTATCACATAAAATCCCAATAAAATACATTTACGTTTTTGGTAGTAAAATGACAAAATGTGAAAAATTTCAAAGGGTATGAATACTTTTTCAAGGCACTGTATATATGTGCTCAAAAATGCCTTTTTATGTTTTCTCATGGTAAATTCTGCTCACTAAGCATTTGCGGCACATCTAATCCCACGGATGTTAAAAGAGCGTTCTATATAATATATTTTAGGCATCATTAGCAATGCATCTGATTCCTTTAGACAGAAAGCTCCCAGCATGATTTTTGCCTAATTACAAGTCTTGCCATCTTAATTAAGAGGTAGCTTAGTTTCCTATTTCCGCGTCTTACAAAAATCTGGAGGGATAAATTAAGTCATATGACATTGAAGAGCAACAGATCCCTGCCGGATGGGAAAGTTTGACCGCTAAGATTTGTTCATTATTTCCCCCCCCAAAAAATGACTTTGGCTCAGACTTGGCACAGCAGCTCTATCATCCATCGGTTCACAGAAAACCCTCCGGTTACATTGACATGTACTGAAATCAATAATCTAACATCTATATTTAATTACAATGGGAACAGCTTCTAATATTTAGCAGGGAATTGTATTATAGCAGCAAAGAAACAAAATTGATACAACGAACATGATACCGTATATCTTGTTTGTAAACTTGTAATAGAAAACAGCTACAAAAACATAATCACTAATGATCCATGTAGAAATATTTAGGATTTAGGAATTTGCTTTATAAATAAACTATCATATATTTTCAGTGATGATTACATATTTTGATGTATTATGTAAAGACTTTAAATTTTTACATTTTTTTGTGCCATAGTGTGATGTATATATATATAGATATAGATCTATATATAGATATAGATCTATATCTATATATAGATATAGATCTATATATAGATATATAGATCTATATCTATTTATCTATCTATCTAGCTATCTATCTATCTATCTATCTATCTATCTATCTATCTATCTATCTATCTATCTATCTATCTATCTAGATATAGATCTATCTCTATATATAGATATAGATATCTATATCCATATATATCTAGATAGATAGATAGATAGATAGATAGATAGATAGATAGATAGATAGATAGATAGATAGATAGATAGATAGATAGATAGATAGATAGATCGATCTAGATATATATACTGTGTGTGTATATATATCTATCTATATATCTATATATATATATATCTATATATATATATATATATATATATATCTATATAGATATATATATATACTGTATATAGATATATATATAGATATATATATATATATATATAATCAGGTGGATTGCTGCACAACATTTCTTTTTTAATGAAGATGTAAAAAGAAAGTATTTATGGTTGATAAGCTTCAGGCTGGACAGATTACGCCCTTCTTCATAACCGAATACATACAAGTGAAGTAACACAACACATAGCATATATATATATATATATATATCAATCACATCATCTGGAAACCAATTAACAAATCAAACAATAATGAATCACCATACAATGAATATTTGGTAGACAAAATGTTGAAATGGAAAAAAAAAATCAGGTGTTGTAGGTTCCCCACGCTTCATGACTATACTATCGGACAGGCACCTATAGTTAAAGTCAAAAAATATTTTGATGTATTATGTACTTGTATGAGAAAGTATCCTGTTCACTTTGTATTTCTTCCTTTGTGTGAAATCCCCGGTGTTCCCCTGCCAGTCCCCTTGCTTTCCTATTTAAAAAAAACTGACCACACTAAGCATGAGAGCACACAACGTGGTCAGCTCTCCAGCTATGTTTGGAACTCAGTGTACTCTCCTCCAATGATTAGACTTGTCCTGAGACGCCCCCGCTGCACAGCCATTCACTGAGAAGCTCAGTGTACTGCTGCTTCTCCCCCCTCCAGCTTTCATGCAGCTGGGAACAGAGGGAATGTGATCATTAAAGTGGATGTAAACCCAACATTTTTTTTTTATGTCAAAATGTAGTGTATAAGATTTCCTATCATTTGAGCCCAGTCTTGCCACAAAGACTTAATGCAGCTCTGAGCAATGCTCTTTTATTGTTCAGTGAGATAAAACTTTGTCAGCTCCTCCCCCTTGCTGTGAGTGACAGGTGATTTACATATCTCGTGCACTAGCCTAAAACATGCATTATTTTTTTAATTCCCTCCCCAACTCCTTACTTCAGCAGCTCTGCAAGGATTGGCTGTTCCACACCTCACCATGATTTGGCATGCTGAAGTCATGTGGTTACTTTCCTGTATTTTCACTGGATGTTAGAGATCATAGCAGAAGTTCAGTGTAAGAAATACACAGGAGAAAATGCATATTGACAAGGGGAGTGTAGAGGTGGGCGGGGAGTCTACTGACATCACGACTCCACCCACCGAGCTCCAGACAACAGACCCCGCCCACAGAATCTGCAGTTTTTCGGGTCTCATAACAGACAGAGGGGAGACATTTGACAGGTAAAGATACATGCAGGAGGCATGTATATCCTTATAGATAACCCCTATGGCAGGAGTTTAGAAAGGATGACATTGGGTTTACATCCACTTTAATAAAAAAGGGGTAGAAAGGTATGTATAATGTTTTTTTTATATCTATACAAAAATGTTTTGCCTTTCATTTCCATTTTAAACTGAATGGGTTGTTTTGCAAGGCGATTGTTTACAATCACTTTAAGTGTTTTTTTCTGCGGGATTCGGAGTCACACTTTCTACTTACTGACCTTGATTGGATGAACGTACACCCCCACCCCCACCCCCTCCCTCCCCTTGCCTGTGACCTCCTAGTATACCCACATCCTAGGATCCCGATCTCTACCTCACTGTCCATGCACCAGAAAAATCTCCGTCACACTGCGCATGCGCTGGGAAATCTGCTTTGCCGTTCATCACCAGGGGGATTGCTCACAAAACCCAGAAGAGACGGCTGGCCTCCTGGTGAGTGACGTCACCGGTGAAGATGGCACCATGTGACCTGGAGGTCTTTGATGGAGCGATTGCTTAAACCACACAGCCCTGGATTTGTGTGTGTGTGGGGGGGGGGGGGGGGGAATTATGTTTAATGTGGACAACCCAGTGGTACAGGTAGGTGGGTAAAATAAAAAATTCAAACATGGAGTGAAGTTTATCTTTAAGTTGTGAACAGTCACTATAGGGGAGAAGCCCTCTGATGGTGACACTCTCACTTTCTTTTGGATCTACAGGACGGGAAGTAAAGGAAATCTCCCCAAAGGGACAGAGATGGCAAAAAAATTAAATAAATAAATCCCTACTTCATTCAAAATTAAAATTAAAAAATGCATTAATATTAATATCAGCCCCTCTGACTGGTATAAACAACTCTATAATTAAAAGCTATAATTATGATGCTGTTTACTCACAGCATGTTTGCAGAACCCTATTGAAGCTCTATAGTGGACTGTTTTGAGAATTTCTTTTTCTCAGGAATGTTTATGCCTTTATTGTGATTTTGTATCTCTTGTACATTGAAAACAAAATAAAGATTTTTCAAAAAAAAAAAAAAAAAAAAGCATTCAAATCAGCCGGTTATTACATACATGTGGGGAATACTATAGAACAGTCAACCTCAACCAGGGTTCCGTGCAGGGCTGGCCCAAGACATTGTGCTGCCTGGGTCTAAGAATGAAATGCCACCCTATCCCCCCCCCACAAAAAAAAGATCACGTCCACCAAAAGGCCCCCACATCCATTATTTTATATCATGACAATTAAAACTAAATTTACATTTATCAGAAAGTCAGATTTACATGTTTACATGCAACAGCACCTTATCTATATCCAAAGTTATATGACATATCACCATGTAACCACTCCCCCATCTTGGCACCCTAGGCCATCCATTGGTACAGTGTGTGTCAGCACAGGGTAGAATATAGACAGGCTAGGGTAGTATATGAACAGGCTAGTGTAGTATATAGACAGTCTAGGGTAGTATATGGACAGGCTAGAGTAGTATAGAGAGGCTACGGTGGTATAGGTGTGGGCTAGGGCAGTATATAGACGGGCTAGGGTAGTATAGGGAAGGGCTAGGGAAGTATATAGACAGGCTAGGGCTTAATATTGACAGGCTAGTGTAGTATATAAGCAGGCTAGGGTAGTATATAAACAGCAAAGAAAATGTTTCCACCGCTCAGGCTGACACTGACCCAGGTGTAAGTAGAAGTTTCAGAGCAGAAGAGCTCCAGGTGCTGGCTGAATGCTAAGCAAAGCAGGCTTGAATGGAGGAGAAGATTTGGATGCCGCACACCGGATGTAGTCAAAAAACTTCACTTTATTGAAAAAATGGGATCATCAAAATGACAAGACTGTCATGCAGAAAGTACAGGTAAGCTGACGCGTTTCGCACTCAGGACTGAGTGCTTACTCATAGCTATGAGTAAGCACTCAGTCCTGAGTGCGAAACGCGTCCGCTTACCTGTACTTTCTGCATGACAGTCTTGTCATTTTGATGATCCCATTTTTTCAATAGAGTGAAGTTTTTTGACTACATCCGGTGTGCGGCATCCAAATCTTCTCCTCCATTCAAGCCTAGTATATAAACAGGCTAGGGTAGTACATGGACAGGCTAGCGTAGTATATAGACAGGCTAGGGTAGTATAGGGGTGGGTTAGAGCAGTATATAGACAGGCTAGGGTTGAATATAGACAGGCTAGTGTAGTATAAGGGCAGGCTTGGGTAGTGTAGGAGCGGGCTAGGGCAATATATAGACAGGCTAGGGTAGAAAATAGACAGGCTAGGGTAGTATATGGGCGGGCTAGTGTAGTTCATAGGCAGGCTAGGGTAGTATAGGGGCGGGCTAGGGCAGTATATAGACAAGCTAGGGTAGAATATAGACAGGCTAGTGTAGAATATGGGCAGGCTTGGTAGTATAGGGCTGGGCTAGGGCAATATATAGACAGGCTAGGTTAGAATATAGACAGGCTAGGGTAGTATATGAGCAGGATAATGTAGTATATAGAGAGGTTAGGGTAGTTTATAAACAGGCTAGGGTAGTATATGGACAGGCTAGAGTAGTATATAGCCAGGCTAGGGTAGTATAGGGGTGGGTTAGGGCAGTATATAGACAGGCTAGGGTAGAATAGGGGCAGGTTAGAGCAGTATTTAGACAGGCTAGGGTTGAATATAGACAGGCTAGTGTAGTATATGGGCAGGCTTGTGTGGTCTAGGAGCGGGCTAGGGCAATATACAGACAGGCTAGGGTAGAATATAGACAGGCTAGGGTAGTATATGGGTAGGATAGTGTAGTATATGGGCAGGCTAGTGTAGTATATGGGTAGGCTAGGATAGGATAGGGGGCAGGCTATGGCAGCATATAGACAGGCTAGGTTAGTATAGGGGCAGGTTAGAGCAGTATATAGACAGGCTAGGGTTGAATATAGACAGGCTAGTGTAGTATAGGGGCAGGTTAGAGCAGTATATAGACAGGCTAGGGTTGAATATAGACAGGCTAGTGTAGTATATGGGCAAGCTTGTGTGGTCTAGGAGCGGGCTAGCGCAATATACAGACAGGCTAGGGTAGAATATAGACAGGCTAGGGTAGTATATGGGCAGGATAGTGTAGTATATGGGCAGGCTAGTGTAGTATATGGGTAGGCTAGGATAGGATAGGGGGCGGGCTATGGCAGTATATAGACAGGCTAGGGTAGTATAGGGGCAGGTTAGAGCAGTATATAGACAGGCTAGGGTTGAATATAGACAGGCTAGTGTAGTATATGGGCAGGCTTGTGTGGTCTAGGAGTGGGCTAGGGCAATATACAGACAGGCTAGGGTAGAATATAGACAGGCTAGGGTAGTATATGGGCAGGATAGTGTAGTATATGGGCAGGCTAGTGTAGTATATGGGTAGGCTAGGATAGGATAGGGGGCAGGCTATGGCAGTATATAGACAGGCTAGGGTACAATATAGACAGGCTAGGGTAATATATGGATAGGCTATATAGGGCTATGGCAATATATTGAGCGGCCAGGGTAGACTATAGACAGCGGTGGTACGCTGGGGTTCCTCCAGAAGTTGCTAGGGGTTCCGTGAGCAATAAACAATTTCTTTCTCTCAATTAATTTACCAATGATCCTTTTAGCTATCTGTAAGGAAGGAGGGGAGGGTGATTGTTCCCAAGGGCCACCAATATATGGGACATTCTTTCTACTGACCACCGTGAGCTGGAGATATAGTAACACCTGGGCAGGGGTTCCCTGAGACTTGAAAGTTATTTCAAGGGTTCCTCCATGTGTAAAAGGTTGAGAAACATTGTTATAGAATGAAATTCTACCAACTACAGGCAAATCACCAACTTTGTGAAGGTTTAGGAAGGAATTCACAGCACACAACCCATCCATGTGTAGGTGACCATTGGAGGTTGATGGGTAAGGTGACACCATGGACTTATTGTGGTACTCAGACTCAAGTTGATGTCTCTGGGATCTCTGGGATGGATGCTTCCTCCTTATACATCTGATCTCTATAAATAATTGCAAAAGTGAGAAAGATCATAAAAGAAACAACCCTGGATGATTGCTACTTACCGTCCTCCTTCTCATCAAACACGGGTCTTTTGGAGGAGATGTTGGCCCCCATCCTCTTCTTCCACTTGTTCCAGTGAAACATTGATGCAGAGGTGGAGATAGCATTCCCTATCTCCTGGAAATAGAAGAAGAAGATGCCGGGAACCCAACCCCAAGCACACTCATCAGCGCTCCATATCCCGGGGCTCCCGGTGATTGCCTGGCGTGCTCTGATCACTCACATCGCCTTCAGCACCATGGTGAGGGGTGGAGAGGAGAGCGCTGCTCTGCTGGCCGCCACTCCGCTAATACAACTCGCCGCCGCCGCCGCCGCTTCCCTTCAACTGGAGCGCTGATGATCCATGCCGCCTGCACGCGGCTACTGGGCTTTAACAGCGATCGCATCCGACAACAGGCGAGTGGGCGCCACCGCATGGTGAATCTGAGAATTGCACAGGCACTAAAAAGTGGATTTGGCTGAGATCGTCATTTTTTTAATTTTTAATTTTTATTTTACATCAGCTATCCTTATCAGTATATATGAATTAATTCAAGTTTTAAAAATCTCCCATTTAATGTAAAACCCGGACCAGTTCTGATATTTTTCCCCCATACCTGTAAAAAAATCAGCATTTTTTTTCCTTCAAGAAAATGACTTAGAACCCCTAAACATTATACCTTGGTTTGAGAGTAACTTGGTTTGAGAGCGTTTTGCAAGACAAGCAAAATGTTTGAATACATTGATATACAAGCGATGACTTGATAAACAAGTAGCGTCATGTCACAACTGAGTATAAAAAAGAAGAGAGGCGCCTCTAAGTGTAGCAATATGGTTACATTTAACCGGTTCAATACCGGGCATTTTCATCCCCTTCTTTCCCAGACCAATTTTTAGTTTTTCAGCGCTGTCGCACTTTAAACGACAATTGCGCGGTCGTGTGACGTTGTACCCAAACAAAATTGACGTCCTTTTCCCCCCCCACAAATAGAGCTTTCTTTTGGTGGTATTTGATCGCCTCTGCGGTTTTTATTTTTTGTGCTATAAACAAAAGAAGAGCGACAATTTTGAAAAAAACACAATATTTTTTACTTTTTGCTATAATAAATATCCCAATTTTTTTTAAAAAAACTAATTTTTTCCTCAGTTTCAGCCGATACGTATGCTTCTACATATTTTTGGTAAAAAAAATCGCAATAAGCGTATATTGATTGGTTTGCGCAAAAGTTATAGCGACTATAAAATACGGGATAGATTTATGGCATTTTTTTAAAAAAATTATTTATTTATTTTTTTTTACCAGTAATAGTGGCGATCGCAATTTTTTTTTCGTGACTGCGACATTATGGCAGACACATCGGACACTTTGGACACATTTTTGGGACCATTCACATTTATACAGCGATTTAAATGTTAAATGTGTTTCCTAGGGAATGATTCTAACTGTAGGGGGAGGGGACGCACAAGGGGAGGAGACCGATCAGTGTTCCTCCGTTCTGGGAACACAGATCGCTCTCCTCTGAGCTGACAGGATGTGGATCTGCGGCCGCCGGGCACACGCACCGGGACCCGAGCAACGCGGCACGCGCGCGCGCCCCCTAGGCTGCCGGGAACCTGAGGCCATCATATGACGTCCACCCAGGATGGGAGATCCCATCTGTGGACGTCATATGTACATACGCGGGTAGGGAAGTGGTTAATGAAGGTACAACATTTAGCAACTTATTGCTACACTTAGAGGTGCCTCTCTTCTCTTTTGTACCCTGTAAAAAAAATTGCTTTGATATACAAGTGCTTTGGATTACAAGCATGTTTCTGGAACGAATTATGCTCGCAATCCAAGGTTTTACTGTATATTTTTTTTTAAGCAGAGGGCCCTAAATAATAAAATGTTGGGTGTCACGTGATATCTTCACAGAGGCTTTTCAAATTTTGTTTTTTTTGGGGGGGGGGGGGGGATACACTTTAACCGCTTCAGCCCCGGAAGATTTTTACCCCCCTCCCCGACCAGAGCACTTTTAGCGATTCGGCACTGCGTCGCTTTAACTAACAATTGCGCGGCCGTGCGACGTCGCACCCAAATAAAATTGACATTCTTTTTTTTTTTTCCCCCCACAAATAGAGCTTTCTTTGGGTGGTATTTAAGCACCTCTGCGGTTTTTATTTTTTGCGCTATAAACAAAAAAAAGCATACATTTTGAAAAAAAACGCAATATTTTGTATTATTTTGCTATAATAAATATCCCCCAAATATAAATAAAACATTTTTCTTTCCTCAGTTTAGGCCGACATGTATTCTTCTACATATTTTTACTAAAAAAAAATCACAATAAGTGTTTATTGATTGGTTTGCGCAAAAGTTATAGCGTCTACAAAATAGAGGATAGTTTTATGGCATATTTATTTATTTTTTTTTTTTTACTAGTAATGGCGGCGATCAGTGATTTATATCGTGACTGTGACATCATGGCAGACAGATCAGACACTTTTGGCGCTATTTTGGGAGCATTCACATTTATACAGCGATCAGTGCAATTAAAAATGCATTGAATACTGTGTAAATGTGACTGGCAGTGAATTGATTAACCAGGAGGGGGCTCTGCAGGGGTTAAGCGTGTCCTAGGGAGTGATTCTAACTGTAGGGGGGATGGGCTACGTGTGACACGACACTGATCACTGCTCCCGATTACAGGGAGCGGTGATCAGTGTCCTGTCACTAGGCAGAACGGGGAAATGCTTGTTTACATTAGCATTTCCCCGTTCTTCCTCTCCGTGAGACGATCGCGGGTATCCCCGTGGACATCGAGTCTGCGGAACCCGTGATCATACTCATGGAGCTCACGGCAGGGTCGTGCGCGCACGCGACCACGAGGCAGCAAATTTAAAGGGACGTACCTGTACGCTCATTTGCCTGTCCTTGCCATTCTGCAGACGTAAATGTTCGTGCGGCGGTCGGCAAGTGGTTAACCACGTGCCGACCACCCGCCACAGCAAGCTGGCTCGGCTGCGCAAATCGCCGTACCAGAACGGCAATTCGTGCAATAGCATTAGTGAGCATGCGGCGCCAATTGGCCAGCGGGGGGGGGGGGGGGCACTCATCGTTCCCCGCAGGGACAGAATGGGGATCTGCCGAAATAAACAAGGCAACTCTCCGTTCTGTCAGGGGATGTCACTGAGTCCTGAAGAATAAACCCCAAAAATGGGATTTTATGGGCAATTGAAAAAAACATGTATAAAACTTCATATATAGAAAATTAAAATTTATTGTAGAAAAATTGTATAACAAAGTCTCATATTGATAATTCAAAACATTATACAATAGGTGTTGTCAACATTGAACATTTTGGCTGTTAGCCATGAAGTGGCAATCCTCATCTACTTGCTGTTCCCTTTGGTCATTGATTGTGACAAGGAATACAGCAGAAGGGGATATCCAATTTTATACATTTTTTCTACAATAAATTACAATTTTCTATATATATGACGTTTTATACATGTTTTTTTCAATTGCCCATACAATCCAATTTTTGAGGTTTATTACCAAGGGATGGTGGCAATCTACATGTGTGGTCCGGTGAATCACTTAATTCTGACACTGCTAAGCAGGAAGACGGATCTGTGTGTTTCCAGAGTCACAAAGTCCCCCATACAGTTAGTAATCACAAACAGGGAACACATTTAACCCCTTGATAGCCCCTGATGTTACCCTTTCCCTGCTAGTGTCATTAGTACAATGTCAGTGCATATTTTTAGCACTGATCACTGTAATAATGTCACTGGTTCCCAAAAAAAGTGTAAAAAATGTCAGTTAGGTGTCCGATCTGTCCGCCGCAATGTCGTAGCCCCGCTAAAAATCACTGATCACCGCCATTACTAGTAAGAAAAAAAAAAAATTATAAAAGTGCCATATATCTATCCCCTATTTTGTAGACGCTATAAACCAATCCATATAAATCCAAATGCTCAAACCAATCCATATACTCTTACTGGGGTTTTTTTTTTTACAAAAAATATGTAGAAAAATACATATTGGCCTAAACTGATGGATACATTTGTTTTATATATATATATATATATATATATATATATATATATATATATATATATATATATTTTGGATATGTATTATAGCAGAAAGTAAAAAATATTGGGCTCTTTTTTTCAAAATTGTCGTTTTTTGTTTGTTTGTTTATAGCGCAAAAAATAAAAAAATGCATCAGGTGATCAAATACCATCAAAAGAAAGCTCTATTTGTGGGGAAAAAAAGGACATAAATTTTGTTTGGGTACAACGTCGCACGACCGCGCAATTGTCAGTTAAAGCAACTCAGTATCACAAAAAATGGCCTGGTCATTAAGCAGGTAAATCCTTCCAAGTGTTTTTTTTTTTCCATTAATCCTTTTATTCAGACTCAAAAAAAAATGTAAATACAAAACAGAGACTAATGGGCATACCCAGGGCCAATATAATACATAAACACATAAACAAACCCGGCACCTTATCTAATAACAGTTAAAAGTTGTATGCTACCTATTTAACCAACATTAATAATTAAATACATTTATTTGATCTTATATGGAGACTTGACGCATTTGCTCAAGCCTGCTGCAGGGGTAGCCAACCACTTCAAGAGGCCGTGTAGTACCCCACCACACATTCACACCTTCTTTTAACCACTTCCCACCAGGCCCATAGCAAAATGATGGCTGGGCGGTGGTTCAGTTATCCTGACTGGGCGTTATATGACGTCCAGCAGGATAACTGCCAGAGCGCGCCCGTGGGGGGCGCGCATCGCGGCGATCAGTGGTGCGGCGTGTCAGGCTGACACACCGCTACACCGATCTCGGTAAAGAGCCTCTAACGAAGGCTCTTTACCACGTGATCAGCCATGTCCAATCACGGCTGATCACAGTGTAAACAAATAGGCCGTTGATCGCCTTTTCCTCACTCGCGTCTGACAGACACAAGTAAAGAAGAACCGATCGGCGGCTCTCCTGACAGGGGGGATTGTTTATCAGCGAAGCCCCCCTCACTGATGCCAGCCCAGGACCAACAGGGATGCCGCCAGACCACCAGGGATGCCCACAAAGGTACCCCAAAAGGTATTCCACCCTGGACCACCAGGCAGATGGCAATCAGTGCCCATCAGCAATGCCTGCCAGTGCCAGTGCCATCAGTGATGCCTATCAGTGCCATCTATCAGTGCCGTGTATCAGTGCCGTGTATCAGTGCCCATCAGTGCTGCCTATCAGTGCCATCAGTGCCGCCTATCAGTGCCACCCATAAGTACCCATCAGTGTGGCTTATCAGTGCCCATTAGTACCCACCAGTGCCACCCATGAGTGCCCATCAGTGCCACCTATCAATGCCCATCAGTGCTGCATATCAGTGCCACCCCTCAGTGCCGCCTATCAGTGCCCATCAGTGCCGCCTATCAGTGCCCATCGTCTGTGCCCATCAGTGCCAATCAGTGCCACCTCACTGGTGCCACCTCATCGGTGCTGCCTTATCAGTGCCCGTCAGTGCGCCTTATCGCCCATCAGTGAAGGAGAAAACGTACTCATTTACAACATTTTTATAAAGAAAAAAAGAAAAAAACTTTTACAAAATTTTTATAACAGAAACAAAAGAAAAACTTTTTTTTTTTCAAAATCTTTTTTAATTTATTTAGCAAAAAATAAAAACCTCAGAGGTGATCAAATAACACCAAAAGAAAGCTCTATTTGTGGGAACAAAATGATAAAAATTTTGTTTGGGTGCAGTGTAGCATGACCGCGCAATTGTCATTTAAAGTGGAGTTCCACTCCCAAAAAAAAAAAAATTATTAATGTGCTTAAAAAAAATAAAAAAAAAAACATTTGGAGATTTTTTTTTTTTTTTTTACTCACCTGTAAATGCCTGTTGCTAGGGGGTCCCTCGTAGTCTGCCTCCTTCAGCGCCTGGGCTCCTGACGTCACTTCCCTCGGCGCAGGAAGGGAGATCGCCTCTCCCCCCTCCCTCTTGACACGTGACCGGTCCCAGATGATTGCGCGGCCGGTGACGGAGCGCGACGCGGCTCCCGCATGCGCAGTGGGTGCCTGGCTGTGAAGGCAGAGTCGGGCGCCCACAGTTAAAATGGCGCTGCCGAGCGGAGAGGGGGACGAACGGGGCTTCGATCCCCCGCATCGCTGGACCCTGGGACAGGTAAGTGTCCGATTATTAAAAGTCAGCAGCTGCAGTATTTGTAGCTGCTGACTTTTAATTTTTTTTTTTTTAGTGAGAAACCCCGCTTTAAACAGCGACAGCGCTGAAAGCTGAAAATTGGCTTGAGCAGGAAGGGGGGTAAGTGCCTTGTATTGAAGTGGTTAAAGATGCTTTTATTGAACTTTTTGTGAATTTTAATGAATTTTAGTGCACACAAACACGATATATAACCCACTTTTTAGTACATTATAAAAGGTGATGTTACTGCTGGATATTTGCCCTGAGGATTAATCTTTCCCTGTTGCTCTAGTGGTCCCACATTATATATGCAAATGCACAAAAGTACAATATAGAACAACATCCCATGGACATTTAAAGTGGTTGTAAACTCCCATAGATGAATTGTACCTATAGGTAAGCCTCTAATACGGCTTACTTATAGGTACTGTAAATATCTCCTAAACGTGCGCTCTGCCACCCCAAAGCATCTTGTCCCTATGTCGATGCGGACAAGGGTCCCTTCCCCACAACCCTGGGCTGTGGTTGTCGGCTCTGTGGTCAAGGGGCTTATCGGAATCTGTAAGCCCCTTTTAACCCTTTAACAAGGGGGCCCCAAGATCCCAGCCCCCTATATGAATGAGTATGGGGTACATAGTGCCTATAACCATTCACCAAAAAAGTGTCAAAAAGTAATAAAAACACAGCGACCCCCCCCCATGTTAAAGCGTTTGTTAACCCAAAAAAATAAAATAAAGATCCTATTCCCTTAAAGCATGTTATACAGCACAGTGCTTGTGCCGTGTCATTTGGACCCCCGTATCATCTGTATTACCTGGCTGATCCTGCCTAGCTATGCCCTCCCCCGTGCAAACTGACCACGATAATCATGGCTGCTGGGCCCTGCCACCGTGGTCAGTTTGCGTGATTCTGTCAGCCACAGCCTGCTATCTGTCTCCTTCTCCCCCCTCCTTCCCCCTCCCCCTCTGCCTCTCTCTCTGCTCGTACCAGTGCCGTCCCATATCTGCTCCCATATAAGCTATTAAATGCTTCCAAAAAAACTAGCCAGCCGCAGCGCCCTTAAGGACAGACGAGTCATCAGCTGTCAATAGGCTTCCCTGCTGATAGCTGAATAAAAAAAATAAAATTGCTGATAAAAATAGTAAAAATTAAAATAAAAAAGGCGTGGGGTCCCCCCCCCCCAAATCCATACCAGACCCTTATCCGAGCACACAGCCTGGCAGGTCAGGAAAGAAGGGGGGCAAGTGAGCGCTCTCCTCCTGAACCATACCAGGCCACATGCCCTTAAAGTGTTTGTTAACCCACTTCTATTACATGCTCCCATCCTCTCTCTTTGCACCATTATAATTATTGTCCCTGTGACTGTGTGTTCTGTAAAAAAACTGCCCGATTGAACCTATGTGATCGCGGCTCCCAGTGCCCAGCTGATTGTCGGCGCTGTCTCTCTCCTCTCTCCCCCTCCTCCCCGGCTGACGTCAGCGGGAGTGCTTGGCCCCGCCCACTGCAGCTGTGAGCCGAAGAGAGGAGAGGAATCAGCTGAGCGCTGGGAGCTGCGCTCATATAGTTACAATCGGGCCGTTTTTTTGTACAGAACACAGGCACAGGGACAATTATTATAATGGTGCAGAGAGGGTGGGAGCATTATCACAGAGTGAACACATCACCCCCAGACGATCGTCTATGCATTGCATTGGGCTCCTCCCCACTCTGCAAACACTTCTCTGCAACCTCAGGAATCTTTCCACTACCAAATGGTTCTCAACTGGCGTCAGTCTGCCCCAGTCTGCTCTTTAGAGCGGGCTGCAGGAGAACTAACACTGGGAGACACTGTGACAATACATATTAAATACATCTTAATAAAATTTCCACAACAGCCCCTCCTCTTTTGTCATATGTTGTAGCGCTGGTAGATTTGCGATCTACCATATGTTAGGTAAATTTAGTAACTTGTTCGTTAAATAGGTTAAGTTTGCCTCCGTTCCAGCTTGGCTGACGTTGTGTGTGTGTCCAGACTGACCGGTGGGTGTCGCTGTTATTACTGGTTAGTGTTGGAAAGGCAACGTGTCGAAAGCGTATGGATCCTCTTCTGTCCCGTAGACAACTCGGTGGAGGTGGTCCTCCGAGTTGCATTCTGGGCGAGGGTATTTATGGGACAGACGCCATATTGTGGGGTTCATTTTACAGCCACCTGCTGGCCCTCCTGGCCGACAGGTATTAGTTAAAGAGCAATCTCGTGGTACTCCATTCCGGAGGCCCACGTTGCTGCGGCGCAGGGGTGGGCACAGAAGCTTGTCTGGGGCCATCCACAGCAGCTGAGGAATGGTCTTGAGCTGTCTATACAGAAGGGAAGAAGCTGGACAACCGAGGAGATCCCAGGGGAGGACCCCTCATGGAAGGATCATGCAGAGTGCTGGTCTGGAGAGGGGCCTGGTGACTCGGTTGGAGGACGTATCCTAAAAGTAACTATACAGCATAGTGTTGCCGGGTTGGCTTAAAGGTTTAAGCACTGTGACTGACGTTCATTGCAGAAAACCGATACATCCTGTGGCAGAGGAACGTACAGGTTTATCCCAAACAAGTCTGTGGCAGAGACTTTTGTTCGTGCTACGTACTGGCTGCTAGGCAAGTAAGAGAGGCCTATCTAGGCGAGCAAAGAGTGTGTCCCACGAGGGGAGCGCATTCTATTGTAATATCCAAATTCTACCAGGACATTTGTCAAGAACCTTACAAGAAGATATTTGAGTTTCTTCTCCAGTCTCCCTTCTGCCTCTTTCCTGCTACTTCCTTAGTAAATCATTTAATAAAGCATTGAAAACGTACTCTAGTGTTGGTGCGTGTATCGTCCAGAGGTAAACTCAACGGAACCCTAGACCCGGTGCTGGTAAAACAGAGGGAAGGAGAGTGAAGGTAACAAGCCCGCTTAAACCAGCAGCTCCACCGAGAGTTAATGCTACATATGCTCCCATGTGTCCCTCTATGAATCTTGATCTTCTTCTTACATCTGGCAATGAACCTTACAGTCCATATGAGTCCATAAAAAGGAAAACACAGCATGACTTGTAGAAGCTGTTCTTCAGGAGGGATGACTTAGAGGAGGACATGAAGCCTGGTCGGTCTGGGATCCTCTGTGTCTTGTACGTGGGCTGGGCTTTGGAGAGTCTCATCTCAGTAAGGAAGATGTGGTCATCTGCTCGGGCTCTGTTCACTCGTCCAATCAGGCAACAGTAGCACCTCATCACGTCATATAGAAGGAATAGAAACTAAAACAACATGAGTATATATACCCCTACTTCCGTCAACCATGATCCGCTGAAAAATAAAAAAAATCCCCAAAGATTCCCAGACCCTTAACCAGACTGCTGGTTGCTGATTTAACCGCTTGCCGACCAGCGCACGTCAATGTACAACGGCAGAATGGCGCTGGTAGGCAAAAGGGCGTACAGGTACATCCCTTTTAAGAAGCGGTGGCGCCGGCGCGCGCCCGCCGCGGTCTCCGTGACCGCGGGTCCCGCGGACTCGATGTGCGCCAGGTGATCGTGTCACGGAGAGGAAGAACGGGGAAATGCTTTTGTAAACAAAGCATTTCCCCGTTCTGCCTAGTGACAGGACAGAGATTACAGCTCTCTGTCATTGAGAGCAGTGATTGCTGTCCTGTGTGTTAAAGCCCAGCCCCCTAACAGTTAGAATCACTCCCTAGGACACACTTAACCCCTTCACTGCTCCCTAGTAGTTAACACTTTCACTGCCAGTGTCATTTACACAGTAATCAATGTATTTTTATAGCATTGATCGCTGTATAAATGACAATGGCCCCAAAATAGTGTCAAAAATGTCCGATGTGTCCGTCATAATGTCGCAGTCCTGATAAAAAGATCGCCGCCATTACTAATAAAAAAAAATTTAAAATAAAAATGCCATAAAACTATCCCCCATAGTCAGGTCCATAAATATTGGGACATCAACACAATTCTAATCTTTTTGGCTCTATACAACACCACAATGGATTTGAAATGAAACAAACAAGATGTGCTTTAACTGCAGACTCTCAGCTTTAATTTGAGGGTATTTACATCCAAATCAGATGAACGGTGTAGGAATTACAACAGTTTGTATATGTGCCTCCCACTTTTAGAGGGACCAAAAGTAATGTGACAATTGGCTGCTCAGCTGTTCCATGGCCAGGTGTGTGTTATTCCCTCATTATCCCATTTACAAGGAGCAGATAAAAGGTCCAGAGTTCATTTCAAGTGTGCTATTTGCATTTGAAATCTGTTGTTGTCAAATCTCAATATGAGATCCACTGTCACTATCAGTGAAGCAAGCTATCATTAGGCTGAAAAAACAAAACAAACCCATCAGAGAGATAGCAAAAACATTAGGTGTGGCCAAATCAACTGTTTGGAACATCCTTAAAAAGAAAGAACGCACCGGTGAGCTCAGCAACCTAACTTTATCCATGCCACACCCCTGATGTGTTTCGCCCCACCCACGGGGGACCTCCATGACTTAAGTCCCATATCACACGCTGGACTTGTATTGTGTGCGATAGCTGAGATATTTCTTTTGTGGGACACTTATTTGATTATTTGAACATTGATGCATGTATATGGGGATTTATTGAGAATTGCATGTTTCATGTATACATCTTTATTTGTGATTTTAGATAAATATCCATTTATAGGTTTTCATGATCATTATATGTTTTAAATCTAGGCACCTTTTACAATACAGGTCACATGTGCAATTTGCCTCACGTGCTTGCCCTCTCTTTTTCTCTCACATTTTGTCATGACGTATATAACAAGCCTTATTATAATTTGATTAGTAGATCTATATTAAATTGTAATTAAAAGAGATGAAAATTAGACGTGACATTGTTAATTAACATTATTGGAAAATCCAATGAATTCTCTTTCCAGTTTCTATATAAATATTTGTGTTAACAACATGCTTGTATATCATTAGAGTATATATGCAATTTGTATTTGTCATGGTTATGCAATAGAGTTTCTCTGTCAGCTTACCTGTCTCCATGTGTTCATCTCTAAAGACCAGCTGCCCCTCACCTGACTGGTTTTATAACCTCTCCTCTAAGCAAAGCCCCACCCCAGGCCCTATCAGGGAACCCTATATTAAGCTGTGCACTGCAAGCCAGCAGGGCTGATCAACCATTGTGTGTTAGCTTTCATGTGTACTTGCTGTGTTTCCTACGTCTGATTCCAGTTACCGACTTTGGCCTGTTCTTAACTATTCCTGTCTGCTCGTGACCCTGACCTTTGGCATGTCCCCGACCATCCCTGTTTGCCTGTGACCCTAAACCTTGGCGTGAACTCTGTTGTCCTTGTCTGCTTGTGGCCCCGACCTTGGCTTGTCCCTTACTTTCCTTGTTGTTCCAGCCTGCTGCCTCCCTCCTCTTCTCCTGTAGTCTACCGTGAGCGTGAGCTGTGAGACCCTGGGGGCCGCGACCTGGAGCCAGACTGCAACGCAGTCCATCCTCACCACTACAGGCTCTGGTGAACACCTGCTGGCTTTTAGACTCCGCGCCCTGGGGAATCTATGCTCTAGCTCCCAGTGGGATCTGTGTCAGTGATCCAGTAGACCTGTTTCCTGAACCTCCCAGGCTTCAATCCGCAGCAGTCAATCCTAGGGTCCACTACCTTAGCAGTTCACTTCTGACTCCTACAGAGTGCATCTGTCACCTAGCCTCAAGGTGACCTGACAGTTTGATCAGCCATGGACCCGGCTGATGTGCCGCTACCCGCAGATGATCCGTTGCAGGGCTTAGTTCGCAGACTTGAGACCAAGGAATCTCATCAGACACATGCGATTCCTTCAGGATTTGGCATCCCGTTTTGAACAGGTTCAGGCCTCATTAGGACCCCCGGTTCAGGCCTCATTAGGACCCCCGGTTCAGGCCTCATTAGGACCCCCGGTTCAACAACCTCACCCGCTCTCTGCTGCTGCACCTATCGCATCAGTCGCAGCCACACATTCATTACAGCTGCCAGCTCCGGCCCGTTTCTTTGGGGACTCCAAGTCTTGCGGGGGGTTCCTTAGCCGGTGCACGATGCATTTTGAACTTCAGCCCCAAAACTTCCTGTCCGATCGGGCGAAAGTGGCCTATATTATATCCCTTCTGTCCGGCGAGGCGCTAGCTTGGGCTGCCCCTCTGTGGGAATTGAATGATCCAGCGGTTTTTAGCCTGTCTGATTTCTTGAAACTTTTTCGGAATATCTTCGAGGAACCGGGTCGTGTCTCCTCAGCGGCTAGCGCTCTTTTACATCTCCGTCCAGAGTCCGCTTCTGTGGGACAGTATGCTCTTCAGTTCCGCATCCTCACAGCTGAATTGAGCTGGAATAATAATAATGTATTTATCAGACCCCACAAGGTACATTCAAAGTCCCATATAATTTATTTATATTATGGTATTTGGGATATTAGTTATATTTTGTGTATACAGCATATGATTTATTTTATATACACTATGTATGGGCAGCGCAACACGGATTTGTAATGTTTGTATCATTTAATATGTGGTGTGGAATCACTTATTTGGTGTTAGCTTGCAACCTTGTATAAATGTTTGGGTGACGCCCAGATTGATTATTGAATAATAACTGTACAACAGTTAGAATTTCACTATTGCTGTGATACTGACATCCTAAAAGTTTTAAACTTGTTATTTGTGAGCTGAAGCAGGTCCATTCTGATAGAGAATACCCAAGCACCACAGTACTGCCACTGTATCTTAAGCCTCATACACACGATTGGATTTTCCCCAGACAAAGCCTCGGACTTTTGTCCGAAGGCGTGTGCCTGGATTTTATCTTGCATACAAATGGTACACAATTGTCGGCCAACAAACACGAACGTAGTGACGTACTAGACGTACTACGAGCTGATAAAGAGGAAGTTTCATTGTCAGGCGCCACCCTTTGTGCTCCTTTTGCTATTTTTGTGTTAGTAGAAGTTTGGTGAGTGTTGATTCGCGCTTTTCATTTTGCGCTTTTCATTTAGTGCTTTTCAGTTCGTTTCTGAACAGCCGTTCGTCAACCAGACATGTTGCAGAATCGGAGGAGAGGACGTGTTATTTATTATTGGCCTTGGAGTTATTGTTTTGAGCCAAGTCCACTCCAGGAACAGGACGAGGAGGATTTCTTGGACCAAAAATTGGTTGCTTTATTAATCGTGGCCAAAAGGGGGAAATTTGGGACTTTAAATGAGGCACAATGTTTGTGTCTCCATCCCGGGTTCAAGTACATAAAAAAAGGGGAATGTGGGACTTTAAATGAGGCAATTGACTTGTGGAGGTAGAGTATATAGTAATCATTTTTTATTTGTAACAATAGTAAAAAAGTATTTTCATATGTATACATGTACAATGGCATAAACATAATGGATACATATACTTATACATTAGCTTGGCAGCACATAAAAGGTAGTAAATGTTGATAAATATAATACAAGGTGTTGCATATTAGCAGGCATTAGTACATCATATGCAAAAGAGCTGCTATAAGATAGGTACACATACACATTGATAATTGCATAGTACTCAATAAATCTTGGATGTATAAAAAGTATATATGGGCCAGTGAATAAGTAATGAGCCGGACTTGTCTGAGCACCCCATGGAAACTCGACGCGTTTCATGGCTATATGCCATTCATCAGAAGTTGGGTACAGAAGTAAACTGTAAATATAAATAAATATGTAATATTAGTAAATATGTTCTACCCCTTTAAAGGGAGAAAAGACCTTATGGGGAGGAAGAGATCTGTACTCAAAGGTCGGCTATAGCACTGTGCTTGGCTGGCAAATGACAGTTTGGGAGTAGGCAGTTAAATTAAAAAACAATGTAAAATTGACAAGGGACACCAACATAGTTGTATCTTTGATCTTAAAAACTACAGGATAATGGTGTTGTGGTAACTTGCCAAAAAACAAACAAACTAACAAGCATAATAATATTATTCTTGATATCACTAGAAAAAAAAGCTTTTGAAAATGTGTTTGCAATAACTCCATCAGTATCACCAGCAAAGCAGCTTCATTATTATCCCATTAAAGAAGAAGAGAATTGTGCGCTGCGTTTGGTGATTTTCATAATTTGCCGCGTCACGAATGTCAATTCTCCATTAGGAACGCTAGTTTACAAGACCGCTTCTGACTCATCCTTGCTTCCGAGCATGCGTGTTTGCACTTTGGACTTTTGTGTGACGGACTTGTGTACACACGATAGGAAAATCTGACAACAGTTGTCTGCTGAAAATTTACTAGCCTGCCATCCAACATTTTCTGGCGAAAAGTTGGCCAACAATTGTCTGATAGAGCGTACTAATGGTTGGATTTTAGGTAAACAGTCTGTCATCACACAATTCCCGGACCAAAATCCGATCGTGTGTACGAGGCTTTAGGGACAGAAAATAAAGGGAAATCTTCTCATGCGGATGCAGATGGCCAACAAAAAACAGAACAGAACCCAGAGTTGTATTCAGGCGCAATGTGTTGGTTGGAATGGACCCTTTTCTAAACAACAGATTTTTCTTTTTTATTTAGTTTGTATGCATGCAAAATATCACAAAATGCATGACAAACGTATTCCACGTGAACAAGACATACTGGCCTACAAATTCAAAACACACACAATGAGTAGTGAAGGCAAGTCAGGTCCCTGTAGCAAACTGAAACGAAATCAGAGACGCATGCAGAAGAGGCTTTTCTGGCCAATACAGATTATAGGAGGAACCGAGTGGTGTCTGCTGTCAAGGACTGTTACTATTGTAAGTATAAAATTAGGTACAGGTTTACTTGAAGAATCAGAATTACTATGTCAAGCCGTGGCGGCTGGTGCTCAAAATTTTTAGGGGGGTGCAAACAAACTGAAAAATAACCCCATCAATTGCAGCCTCACTGTGCCCATCAAACGCAGCTACTGTGCCCATCAATTGCCGCCACTGTGCCATCAAACGCAGTTACTGTGCCCATCAATTGCCGCCCCTGTGCCACCAAATGCAGCCACTGTGCCATCAAACGCAGCCACTGTGCCATCAAACAAAGCCACTGTGCCATCAAACGCAGCCACTGTGCCCATCAAACGAAGCCACTGTGCCATCAAACGAAGCCACTGTACCCATAAATTGCCACCACTGTGCCTATTAAACTCTGCCAATGTGTAATCAAGCGCAGCCACTGTGCCCATCAAGCGCAGCCACTGTGCCCATCAAGCGCAGCCACTGTGCCCATCAAGCGCAGCCACTGTGCCATCAAACAAAGCCACTGTGCCATCAAACGCAGCCACTGTGCCCATCAAACGCAGCCACTGTGCCATCAAATGCAGCCACTGTGCCATCAAACGAAGCCACTGTGCCATCAAACGAAGCCACTGTACCCATAAATTGCCACCACTGTGCCTATTAAACTCTGCCAATGTGTAATCAAGCGCAGCCACTGTGCCCATCAAGCGCAGCCACTGTGCCCATCAAGCGCAGCCACTGTGCCCATCAAGCGCAGCCACTGTGCCATCAAACAAAGCCACTGTGCCATCAAACGCAGCCACTGTGCCCATCAAACGCAGCCACTGTGCCATCAAATGCAGCCACTGTGCCATCAAACGAAGCCACTGTGCCATCAAACGAAGCCACTGTACCCATAAATTGCCACCACTGTGCCTATTAAACGCAGCCACTGTGTAATCAAGCGCAGCCACTGTGCCCATCAAGCGCAGACACTGTGCCATCAAACGCAGCCACTGCACCCATAAATTGCTGCCACTGTGCCATCAAATGCAGCTACTGTAACCATCAATTGATGCCAGTGTGCCCCATCAATTGCTGCCAGTGTGCCCCATCAATTGCCGCCAGTTTCCCCCATCAATTGCCACCAGTTTGCCCCATCAATTGCTGCCAGTGTGCCCCTCCGCCTGGCACTTACCTGTCTCGGGTCAGTGCTGTCCTCCACGCTCCCTCCGAGTCCTCGATATCTTCTCCTGTCCTCTTCTGCTATGAATGGACACCTGGCGTCCAATCACAGCGCCTGTCGCTTCAGCCAATCAGGTGACAGGTAATCAGACCTGGCGCACCTGATTAGCTGAGAGGCAGGTCAGTGTTAGGGAAGCGATTTATTTGAATCCCCAACACAGCACTACGTAAGCAGCGAACGCACAGCAGTTACCAATTTGGAAGCCTATTAGAGCCGACAGTTCTAATCAGGCACTTCCAAAACACCCCCGCCGCTGTAATTCAGATGCCCGGCGCCCGACAAGGGGCCGGGCAATCTGAATAGAGGGCGGCAGCGGCGACAATAGATAGATTCATGCAATGCATGAATCTATCTATTGAAGATTGACGGGTGCAGGAGAGAGGGGGCGGCGCTCCTGCGCCCTCTATGGGCGCACCGCCACTGAAGTCAAGTTAAATCAGGGAGCAAATATAAACCATTCATAAATAAGACCGTACAATTTTTCTTATCTGAAAGTATTAAAGCAGTATGAAACCTTAAGGCAAACATTTATTATATTGCAGGTTAAAGAGGAACTGCAGTCTGCTCACATTATTTGTAATAAAAACATCTTTGCCATTCTGAAGCTTCCCTCCAACCACTTTGCATATTATTATATAATTACTGTGATTCTGTACTTGCCAAATATGCTGCAGAAATCTCCCTCCGCCGAGTCTGGCTGCAGCCATTTTAACTGTGGGCAGCTGAAGCTGCTGCCTGTTCACTTCCTGGATTTATACAGAGGCACACCTCCAGCTCTGAAGCCCTGCGGCTCTCATTGGCCCTCTTATAATTCATCCCCCTCTCCCTTCCTGGCAAACTCTTACGAGAGTGAAAGAGAGAGAGCTGTGCATGATGTCATAAGTCTAGGCTAATGACGAGACAAGAAACAAGAAGTGGGCTGTATAAGGTATTTACTGGCAGAAAAAAAAATGTTTTACTATCCAAAGTTAAAACAACAACAAGGGCAGAAGATTTAATAGATGGAAAGTTGAAAAAATGACTAAAGAGCCGCTTTAACATTTCTTAGATGTGATAACTGCATTCATTTTCTTTTTTAGTTTTTCTTTCTTCTATTTTCACCAGGTGATCCATCCAGTAAATCTGTTGTTTTCAAAAGAACAAGCTCTCCAGCAAATGAATCACCAAAATCAGACAAAACATTTAACAAAGGCAGGGGTGCTTACAGTGATCAGCTTTTATTTATGTAAAAACTTTATCCCAAAAGGAAAAAAGCATTTTGATGATGTTTAGCTTCAATTTGTTAGTGTATTTAAATCTGCTAGCACATCTAACCCCCCCCCCCCCCCCCCCCCCCGCGTGACAATGCTGCTGCCCAAATGTGCACACTGTGCTCCCTCATCCAGAGTGTAGGCATTCTAATACAGGAGGTGTGTTACTGACAGGTTCACCGAGTGAAAACAGAGGGAAAGAAGACTAAAAAAAGGAAAACGAATGCAGCACCACATTGTATGTTTGGTAAGCTGCAATATATTAAATTTTTTATTTTGTGTATAATACTTTGGTTTTTTTTTGGTTTTTTTTGTTTGTTTGTTTTTTTCATTTTCAAAAAAGCTTTATTAAAGAGCAGTACAGTACAACTGTGTTTTTTTTAATTGGATTTCAGTTCTCTCTTTCATAGAGGGTCATCATCACATGTGGGCGGTAACCACTTAAGGACTGAGCCTCTTTCTGAGATTTGGTGTTTACAAGTTAAAATCTTTTTTTTTTGCTAGAAAATTACTTAGAACCCAAAAAAAAAATTATATATTGTTTTTTTTTATAACACCCTAGAGAATAAAATGGCGGTCGTTGCAATACTTTATTACACTGTATTTGCGCAGCGGTCTTACAAGCGCACTTTTTTTGGAAAGAATACACTTTTTTGAATTAAAAAATAAGACAGCAGTAAAGTTAGCCCAATTTTCTTTCATATTGTGAAAGATAATGTTACGCCGAGTTAATTGATACCCAACATGTCACGCTTCAAAATTGCGCCGGCTCGTGGAATCGCGACAAACTTTGACCCTTAAAAAATCTCCATAGGCGACGTTTAAAAAATTCTACAGGTTGCATGTTTTGAGTTACAGAGGAGGTCTAGGGCTAGAATTATTGCTCTCGCTCTAACGTTTGAACACAGTTTTCATATGCGGGCGCTGCTCACGTATGCGTTTGCTTCTGCACACGAGCTCGGCGGGACGGGGCGCGTTAAAAAAAAAAATTTCTTCTTATTTATTTTACTCTTTTTATTTTTACACTGTTCTTTAACCACTTCCCGCCCGCCCTATAGCGGATTGACGTCCGGGAAGTGGTTCTGTTATCCTGACTGGGCGTCATAAGACGTCCAGCAGGATAACATGCCGCAGCGCGCCCCCGGGGGCGCGCATCGCGGCGATCGGTGGAGCGGTGTGTCAGTCTGACACACCGCTACACTGATCTTGGTAAAAAGCCTCCGGCGGAGGCTCTTTACCACTTGATCAGCCGTGTCCAATCATGGCTGATCACGCTGTCAATAGGAAGAGCCGTTGATCGGCTCTTCCTCACTCGCGTCTGACAGACGCAAGTAGAGGAGAGCCGATCGGCGGCTCTCCTGGCAGGGGGGTCTGCGCTGATTGTTTATCAGCGCAGCCCCCCCGCAGATCACCACACTGGACCACCAGGGATCACCACTAGGACCACCAGGGAAGGGGCAACATGTGGATGGCCAGGTATGTACCCCATGGCCATCCACATGTGCCCAGTGTGCCAAATCTGTGCCAATCAGTGCCCACAAACGGGCACTGATTGGCACAATTATGTTGCAGTGATGCCCAGCAATGCCACCCTTAGGGGCATCACTGCAAACAAGTAATGCCATCAGTGCCACCCATCAGTGTCCATTCATGCCTCCTGTCAGTGCCCATCAGTGCCCATCTATCAGTGCCCATCCGTGCCCATCTGTGCCAACTATCAGTGCCACCCATAAGTAACCATCAATGCCACCTACGAGTGCCCATCAATGCCACCTATGAGTGCCCATCAATGCCGCCTATAAGTGCCCATCCGTGCCACCTATGAGTGCCCATCAGTGCCGCATACCAGTGCCACCTATCAGTGCCCATCAGTGCCACCTATCAGTGCCCATCAGTGCCGCCTATCAGTGCCCATCTTCAGTGCCCGTCAGTGCCACCTCATCGGTGCCACCTCATCGGTGCCCATCAGTGCTGCCGTATCAGTGCCCGTCAGTGCAGCCATATCAGTGCCCATCATTGAAGAAGAAAACGTACTTATTTACAAAAAGTTTTAACAGAAACAAAGAAAAACTTTTTTTTTTTTTTAATTTTCGGTCTTTTTTTATTTGTTGCGCAAAAAATAAAAACCGCAAAGGTGATCAAATACTACCAAAAGAAAGCTCTATTTGTGGGAACAAAATGATAAAAAATTTGTTTGGGTACAATGTAGCATGACCGCGCAATTGTCATTCAAATTGCGACAGCGCTGAAAGCTGAAAATTGGTCTGGGCGGGAAGGTGTCTAAGTGCCTGGTATTGAAGTGGTTAAAAAAAAAAAAATGTTAAAATGTTGTCACTTTTATTCCTATTACAAGGAATGTAAACAACGTAATAGAAAAAAATCATGACAGGACCTCTTAAATATGAGATCTGGGGGTCAAAAAGACCTCAGATCTCATATTTACACTAAAATGCAATAAAAAAATAAATAAATAAATGCCATTTAAAAAAAAAGCCCCTTTTAAGAGCTATGGGCGGAAGTGATGTTTTGACGTTGCTTCCGCCCTGCAATGGTATGGAGCTGGGTGGGGGCCATTTTCCCCTCACTCAGCTCCATGTCAAGCAGGAAGAAGGATCCAATCACCTCCGCCGCTGCCAGTGGCTCCGGTAAGCAGCGGAGGGCACCGCCGGAGTGTGGCCGGAGGGGGGGCCCTCTCCCACCACCGTTAAAAAGTGATCTTACGGCGAATCCGCTGCAGAGACCACTTTTATCTGAAAGCAGACCGCTCACTGAATAGGAGGATAAAGGGGTTATGGCAGCTAGCTGCTGCCATAACTAGGGTTGCCACCTGTCCGGGGTTCACCCGGACAGTTCGGGTTTGGAATCATACGTTCGTGTTTCAGAACACCTGCAACCTGGACACATTATTCAGACCGGACTATGGCTTCCCAGCAGGGTTGCTGGCTGCAATTGTGTAAGCCGAGAGTGTCTGTTACACTCTCTTTCACACTGCCCAAAGCCAGCATAAACAATTACCCCTCCCGCCACACAGACAGGAGAGGAGAGAGGGCTCGATGTGCTCCTCTTCCTCCCGCTCCACCCCTCTGTGTCTGCCCACACTTCAATCCCCTGTGCTGCCTTGGAATGTAGGGAGACTCCCCCCCCTTGGAGGACAGTAACATTGAGTCTTCTTTCCAGACCTCTCTGATGCCCTTCCGCCTTGAGATAGCACCCCCTTCCGGCACAATTATCTCGTGCTGTTTGTCTGCACTTTTTAATGTTCTTATAATGAAATATTGAAATCTATCTCACCATTCAACTTCATGTAAGTGAATTACCTTAACAGTCAAGCACTTAACTATGTATTTTATGTTGGTAAATGTTTCACTCAAAGATACTGATTCTATTTTTTAATTATGCTTTACATGAATTCCTCCTTCTTTTGCACCCCTGAAGAAGGACCATATTGTATACCGAAACGCGTTGGGTGTAAGGAGGTCTCTTCCTATAACCCCCCTGTATTGGTGATGGTAATGAACTGTATTTAGATGAATCAATGTTTCATTTAATTTTTAATCATGTTTAATTATTAATAAAATCTATTGTTATTATATTACTCTTGTACATTTCTATTAGAATACTATTAGTTGCCCAAAAAGTCCATTTAGGGGAACCCCTTTTACTTGTGGCACACACCTATAGGACCACATGTGTGGATACCTTTACCTTAACTGTGGTCTGCTAGACAGCATAATCACTCAGCCAAAATAACTTGGAATAGAGTTCTGTGCCACTAGACTGGAATCAACACATAAATCAGCAAAGTCAGCAATAAACATTAACTGCAATGTGAATAGTAGTATTATAATTAGTCTAACATAGACATGCACACTGACACATTTTGTTTTGGAATTTCAGTTTCCTCCAAAAAATAATTTTTTTTAGTTACTCCCGGAATTCTTTTTTTTTTTTTTTTTTTTAGTTTTTTTTAACTAAAATCCAAATGAATTAAGGTTGAATCTGTCAATTGAAGGCTTATGATGTCTGTCGGATGTTCTAAGAAGATTCGAACATTTCCGGTCGAATGCTCCGCCCACAAGCTATAGTAGGATTCTAATGTTGTTTGACTAGTACAGTGGAACCTCGGATTGCGAGTAAAGCGGTTAACGAGCGTTTTCGCAATACAAGCTATTTTTTTTTTTTAATCCTGACTCGGTTTGCGAGTGTTGCCTCGCAACACCAGCAGAATTCAAGCCTCTGCAGTGTGCAGTACCGCATTTGGCCAGAGGTACAGGGGCGCCTGTGGCACTAGGAGTCATTCGGAAATACTCTGAATCACTCAGAAATACTCGGAAATACTCAGTTCCCAAGTGTTTCTGAGTGTATCCGAGGGGTCTCCGAGTATTTCCAAGTTTCTCCGGCACCCCCCCACCTCTGGCCACATGTGGTATTGCATGCAATAGAAGTCAATGTGGAACGAATTATCTTCATTTCCATTGACTTCTATGGGGAAACTCGCTTTGATATGCGAGTGCTTTGGATTACAAGCATTCTCCTGGAACGGATTACGCTCGTAATCCGAGGTTCCACTGTAATAATTATAAATATTAACCATTATTACTAGTCAAACAACATTAGAATTTTTATATAGCCAATGGGCGAAGCATTTTAAATGCCTGCTCGCGGGGATTGTATGTTTTTAGCTGCTTCATTGAATCTTCATGTCGAGCTATTTTACTGCTCCTCCTCTTTGGTTACAATCAGCCAATAACATTCATCATCATCATCATTTTACTTCCCACACCCATTCCAGCAGCAACCACTAATAGCTGATGTTGAATGTTTTCTCTCTATGTCAAATAATCTTGGACTAATAGAGTTAAGTTAGGCACATTCGATCGCTAACCGCCCGGGCATGGGTAACTGCGAAGGTCCGGGATAGACAGATCGCTATTGTCGCCGTCATGCCAAATCTTCTATCTATCTATATCAAACTGTTGTCGCAATGATAAGAAAATATAATGGATACGAAAATCATGTATTTTTTATTTCGGATCTTTCGGATTCTGCGCGTTCATTATCGGTTTGTTAAAACTAACAAGAAAATCCCCGAAATTCGGTCGAAAATGCATTCGGACGATAACGAATGCACATGTCTACACACTGGGAGAATGGCTAGAATATGGTGCAATGTCCCCTGAAAGGTAACTCTTAGCATAAAGCAATAGGTGAAGGTCTCTGTGTAGCAGTTGTAAAGGAACAGTCTTTAGTCCTGACTCTTTAGCCGGCTAGCATTGGTGCCCATTTGTACCATTGGTGCACATAATAATAGTCCCAGTCAAGCCTGTAAGCAGCAATAAGGCTACCCGATGGCTGTGTGGACAGTTCCTAAAGGTCTCTTTTTCTAGCAGCAGAGAATAAATCCCCGCAGCAGCTTACCAGTCCTGGCGATATTGCAGCTCCCCATCCGGTCACACACAGTAATCGGTCCACTGGGACTTTCCGACCACCATCTGTCAGTGGCGGTGCGTCCATTAGGGCGCATGGGCACCTCCCCCTCTCTCCTGCCACCCCCTTTATCACCAATAGATAGATTCATGCATTGCATAAATCTATCTATGACCGCCGCTGCCACTCCCTATTCAGGCGCCCGGCCCCTTTTCGGGTGCCGGGCGCCTGAATTACAGGTGTTTTCCGGTGTTTTTGAAGCACCTGATTAGAGCCATAGGCTCTAATAGGCCTAAAAAAAGGTTACTCAGCTGTGTTAGAAAAGCGAATGAATATTTGTTTTCCTAACACTAACCCACCTCTCCGACAATCAGGTATTCGGATCTGTTACCCTTCACCTGATTGGCTGAAACGACAGGCGTCCAATCACAGCAGAGGACGGGAAGAGAGGACGGGAGAAGACATTGAGGAGCTGTCCCACCGCCACCGAGACAGAGTAAGTACAGACGTCAGGCAGGGGAGCACACTGGCAGCATTTGATGGGGCACAGTGAGGCTGCATTTGATGGGGCACAGTGGCTGCATTTGATGGGCACAGTGGCTGCATTTGATGGGGCACAGTGAGGCTGTATTTGATGGGGCACAGTGGCTGCATTTGATGGGTACAGTGGCTGCATTTGATGGACACAGTGACTGCATATGATGTCACAGTGGCTGCATATGATGGGCACAGTGTTTGCATTTGATGCTGCACAGTGGCTGCATAAGATGGGCACAGTAGCTGTATTTTATGGGGCACAGTGGCAGCATTTGATGGCACAGTGGCAGCATTTGATGGGCACAGTGGGGGCATTTGATATGGCACAGTGGCTGCGTTTCATGGGCATAGTGGCGGCAATTGATGGGCACAGTGGCTGTGTTTGATGGTACAGTGGCGGCAATTGATGGGCACAATGGCTGTGTTTGATGGTACAGTGGCGGCAATTGATGGGCACAGTGGCTGTGTTTGATGGTACAGTGGCAGCAATTGATGGGCACAGTGGCTGCGATTGATGGCACAGTGGCGGCAATTGATGGGCGTTTTTTTCAGAATTTTTCAGTTTGTTTGCGCCCCCCCCCCAAAAAAAAATTTTGATCACCAGCCGCCACGGACAACTGTGGTCCGTCATAGTGATTGGGAAGAGGAAATAGTCCAGACACGGAGCCTGCATCTGATGGGAATGGTGTTAGGTGATGCAATGGATGGTGGGTGCCTTGGAGAAGACTTCTGTTCCAAGTATTTGTTTGTTGACGCAGTTGTGGAAGCAGAACTAGAAGAAGCAGGAGAAGCAGAAGAAGCAGAAGAGGCAGAAGAAGAACACATTAACAAGTTGCAGTTTCACTTTAAGAAAATCTAAACCATATTTAAAACATTTCGTATGTCTCCATCAAACATTACATTCGCTGAACTCTACTGGGTACAGGTGTTCCTTTGAAAATACAGATGCAAGAGTCATTCATCTCATTATACCATGAAAAAGCCATCAGCCGAAATTAAATTCACAGAGATGAAACAGCTGCATGCCGTATTACGTTTTGTAATTTTAGTATCTCTTTCCCATATATTGAAAAATACAACATAAGTGTTGTTAGTTTTAGTCTCTCATACAATATCTATAAAGAGACCTTTCATTCTGTGAAGTAATATTTGATCAACCAAACAAAGAGAATAAAAAAATGTGATAAAAAAAAAAAAAAAACATTCACTGGTAATGGGGAACCAGATTATAACCTTGAAATGAGACGAGGCAGCACCTGCATGATGACATAGGAGGACGGGCGTGCAAAGGTTTGTGGTTATTACCATCTGACCAATTATTTCAACAGTACTGAACAATTTTAATAGCATGTTATGGTGAGGAATGAACCATCTGTGTCACCAGAGGTAGGTGCGAATTCTCCCCAAGGTGCAAATTGTACGGCACCCTTTCACATGGGCTCAGGGCCTGATTTCCCACTTAGTGGGCGCACGCGCCGCCGCCTACTCCGTGAGCGTGCCCATGGGTCCCGTGGACTCGATGTCTGCCGGGGGCCCGCGATCGTGTCACAGAGCGACAGAACGGGGAGATGCCTATGTAAACAAGGCATTTCCCTGTTCTGCCTAGCAACATGACAGACCTACTGCTCCCTGTCATCGGGAGTAGTAAACGCTGTCGTGTTGTAGTAGCCCATCCCCCCCACAGTTAGAATCACTCCCTAGGACACACTTAACCCCTTCATCGCCCCCTAGTGTTTAACCCTTTCCCTGTCAGTGTCATTTACACAGTAATCAGTGCTTTTTATAGAACTGATCGCTGTATAAATGACAATGGTCCCAAAATACTGTCAAAAGTGTCCGATGTGTCCGCCGCAATGTCGCAGTCATGATAAAAACCGCAGATCGCTGCCATTACTAATAAAAAAAAAATAATAATAAAAATGCCATAAAACTATCCCCTATTTTGTAGACACTATTACTTTTGTGCAAACCAATCAATATACGCTTATTGCGATTTTTTTTTTTTTTTACCAAAAATTTGTAGAAGAATACATATCGGCCTAAACTGAGGGGAAAGATTTTTTTAATATATATTTTTGGGGGATATTTATTATAGCAAAAAGTCAAAAATATTCGCTTTATTTTTCAAAATTGTCGCTCTTTTTTTGTTTGTAGCGCAAAAAATAAAAACCGCAGAGGTGATCAAATACCACCAAAAGAAAGCTCTATTTGTGGGAAAAAAAGAATGTCAATTTTATTTGGGTACAACGTAGCATGACCGCGCAATTGTAAGTTAAAGCGACGCAGTGGCGAATCGCAAAAAGTTCTCTGGTCAGGAAGGGGGTAAATTCTTCCGGAGCTGAAGTGGTTAATGAGACATACAGGGTCTAAAAGACCCTGCATGTCTCCTCTGGGCATCAGAAGTGATGTCATATATGTCACTTTCAGGGTCACAGCAAGAAGGGGAGGAGAGCGGACGTGTGTCCACTCTTCTTCCTTCCCTCCACATGCCGTCACCTGCCATGAATTTCGGGCTTGCCCAACTGCAGGCCCGGGACCGACATGAAGGGTGCCGGTGGGTGGAGGGGAGGGAGAAGAGTGGACACACCTCCGCTCTCCTCCTCTTCTTGCTGTGACCCCGAAAGTGACATAAATGACATCACTTCTGGATCACCCTGTCACTTTCCTCAGCTAGCCGAGAAAGGATGTATTACAATGCGATCTGCATTGCAATACATTCAGTGGAGCCCAGAGGAGACATGCAGGGTCTTTTAGACCCTGTATGTTTTATTAAAAAATAACCTGTCGGCAAAAAAATCATCCCATAGGGCAACAAAAAAAAAGTTACACCCAAGCACATAAAATCCCTCCACCGCAAAAAAAGTTTTGAAGCCCCCTACTCCAACATATACGCACGTACGAATGTAAATGGACACGTCGGGGTTACCTACACGTAAAAACATTGATTGCAATACACATGTTACAAAGAAAGAAAGGGAGAGAGAAAGAGAGAGAAGGAAGGAATGAAAGAAGGAAAGAAAGAGGGATGGAGGGACAGCAGGCCCAGATTCTATACCACAATAGAAATATGTGTATTCCAGAAAGTTTAACAAACGTAAAGTGACAATGTAAAATTATTTTTTTTAAATGTACAAAATATTGGAAAAAAATAGCAGCTATCAGCAGGAGAGGTGGCCGAAATATCGGTATCATATCGGCACTGAAAAAACGATATCAGTCAATCCCTACTCTGTAATAATGATCGGATTATCGTACGATCGCGTCAAACTTTGTTTTTTTCGTCTGCTTTTCAGATCGTGTGTACGGGTCATTAGGCTTCGTTTACACAGGGAGTACTTAAAGTGGAGTTCCACCCAAAAAAAAATAAAAAATCATTAATGTGCATGAAAAAAAAAAAAAAAAAATTTAGCGAAATTTTTTTTTTACTCACCTCTTTAATGCCTGTTGCTAGGGGGTCCCTTCGTAATCTGCCTCCTTCGGCGCCTGGGCTCCTGACATCACTTCCCTTGGCGCAGGAAGGGAGATCAGGTCTCCCCCCTCCCTCTAGGCAATCATTTGGGACACGTGATAGGTCCCAGATTATTTTGCGGCTAGTCACGGCGCGCGCCGAGCGGAGGGGGAGACGAGCGGGGCTTCCATCCCCCGCATCGCTGAACCCTGGGACAGGTAAGTGTCCGATTTTTAAAAGTCAGCAGCTGTAGTATTTGTAGCTGCTGACTTTTATTTTATTTTTTTTTATTAACCTCCCTGGCGGTATGATTCTTTCTGATTTTAGGTGCTGAAAGCGGTACAATTATTTTGCATGGAAATTTGGCGTTTTATAATGTAGGTCTGTAATTCTTAACAATAACACACTTAAATCTGTCCAAACAAGAGTCTAGTAAATATCCCGGGTATGATAAAGTTTGAAACACAAAAACATAAATTATAATATAATAAAAAAAAAATAATAATTAAAAAAAATAAAAATAAATAGTAATACAATACATTTCCACACGATTCACTATCGCTCAATTCTGCAAGTGTTCTAATTTACTATCGCTGTTTTCTAGCTGGTCTAAAGCCATTTTTGACGTAAAGGGACACTTTTTGGTTGCTATGGACAATCTCCAGTTTCCAGGCAGAAAGAACAGTATATGCAATATAAAACTGCATGCAGGGCATGGGCCAGAGCACTGGGGACAAATGGGATGTGAAATGATTTCATACAGTACTGTAATCTGTAAGATTACAGTACTGTATGTGTTATGCTTTTTAAATTTTTTTGAATTTGCCGCCAGGCTCAGCCCCCGTGCGTCGCGACGCGCGCAGGGAACGGAGCCTGGCACGGAGAGGCTTCGGAGGAGGACACAGCCCTCGGACACTGCGGGGGACATCGCAGGATCCTGGGGACAAGGTAAGTAAGGAGGCACCAGGATCCTGCGATGCAATCCCGAGTGTGGCTCGGGGTTACCGCTAATGGTCCTGAATTTTAACCCCGAGCCACACTCGGGAAAACCGCCAGGGAGGTTAAGCGGAACGCGGAACTCCGCTTTAAGTGCATGCCCATGTGATGGCCGTGTTGGCCTGCATGGGGATGCTCTGTGATCTGTGTATTCCCATGCAGGAAATCCCATTCATGTCAATTGGGATGCAGCAGCTGCACGGACACAACCGTTGCTCCCAATTGTCCCAATAGGACCGCCATTTAGGTGCAGGTCCCTGAATGCACCCACACAGAGGGCAAATTAGGAGCAGATGTTGCATCCCTATTGACATAAATGGGACTGCCTGCATGGGAATACACAGAACACCTGAGCATCCCCCGTGTAGGCAAACACAGCCCTGGCGTGGGTGTACACCTAAGTGCGCCCATTGATCGAGACCTTGATGAAAAAGCCTGACAGCTTGGTTCAGTACAAACAACATTTATACTCTTATGTTCAATTATAATGTGGAGGCTTCTGGCACATATACTCCCTCAACAATGATGGAGTTTGCTATTAATATCTCTATTTATTATTATTATTATTATACAGGATTTATCTATTTGGTTGATGTCTTATAACCTTTCTCACCTGAATTCTTGTGTCATGTGCAATATTGGACTGTGACACATATACACGTCCCCACACACTAGATGTGCTAGACAATACATAATAACAGCAAAATAACTGACATTTGAGCGGTGAGTCACTCGTTTAATAAAGATGAGCAATGAAGCCTTTGAATATTTTAACCTTTCTGCTTTTCTTTACTTGTTTTGCATGCATTGATAAATGAAAGAATAATGCTGGTGTACAAAAGCAGAAGACAATCATTAAGGCCTCATGCACACATTGGGGTTGATTTACTAAATGCAAATAGACTGTGCAGTTGCTCCAGAGCTTAGTAAATAAGTAAAATCTCCGCTGACTTCCATCATCCAATCATGTGCAAGCAAAAATGCATTTTTTATTTCCCTGCATGTGATTGGGTATTCTTTGCAAAGGGAAGCTTTACCTCATTTATTAAAGCGGAGTTCCGCCAAATTTTTTTTTTAAAGTCAGCAGCTACAAATACTGCAGCTGCTGAATTTTAAAATAAGGACACTTACCTGTCCAGGGCGGCGCGATGTCGGTACCCAAAGCCGATCTGTTCCTTGGCACTGGGGTGGAGGTGCCGCCATCTTCCTTAAGGGAATCAGGAAGTGAAGCCTTATGGCTTCACAGCCTGGTTCCCTACTGCACATGCGCGAGTCGTGCTGTGCGATCCCACTGGTCCCTGCTGTCTTCTGGGAACTGTGTATCTCTCAGAAGACAGCGGGGCTACGTAGGAGGGGCTGGACATGTCATAGATATCCGCGGATACTGCAGCTATCTATGCCCGGAAGTAGGAGCAAATACCTGGATTATACAGGTATCTGCTCCCCCCTGAAAGGTGCCAAATGTGACACCGGACAGGGGGGGGAGGATTCTGAAAAGTGGAAGTTCCATTTTTTGGTGGAACTCCGCTTTAAGCTCTGGAGCAACTGCACTTTGCAAGTCTTTTTACCTTTAGTAAATCAACCTCTGTGTGTTTAGCCCCTGTAAATGAGATCCTGAACACCCAGTGTGCAAGAGGCCTTAACACTTTAACCTAACTGATATGTCATGGAACAGCTGACATGAAGTCCAGGGACTGATACCCTTATACTTTGTAATCAGCTGCTGGAATCCACTGTCAACACTAAGGCCCCTTTCCCACTGGGGCGGTTTGCAGGCGTTATTGCGCTAAAAATAGCGCCTGCAAACCGCCCCTAAACAGCGGTGCACTGGCGGGAGAAGATAAAATCTCCTGCGAGCCGCATCTTTGGAGCGGTGAAGGAGCGGTGTATTCACCGCTCCTAAACCGCTCCTGCCCAATGAAATCAATGGGACAGCACGGCTATACCGCGGTAATACCGCGGCTATAGCGGCGCTATACGAGGGGTTTTAACCCTTTTTCGGCCGCCAGCGGGGGGTTAAAACCGCACCGCTGGCGGCCGAATACCGCGGTAAAACAGCGCTAAAAATAGCGCTGTTTTAACGCCGACGCCCCCTACTGCCCCAGTGTGAAAGGGGCCTTAGATTTTATTGCTAAAACGTGCACAAAGCCTTAGGGTTCTTTCACATGGACTTGTCCGTGTACGGACTCCGGTTTGCTCAGCAGGGATCGATCTGCTGATCTCCGCTGAGCAGGCGGATGACAGGTCAGTCTCCGCTCGCTGTCAAAGCCCTTCTGTCCTCTATAGAGATTGGATGAAAACGGACCGCTTGTCCGTTTTCATCTGATCCTGTCCGATCTGATCCTGCAGACGGATGGATAATAGGGTTTCCTTTTGTCTGGATTTCATGGACAGGAACGGATATTACCGGATGTCAGCGGACATGTCAACGCTGACATCCGACGCTCCATAAGAGTGACATCATCAGAGAGTTTCTGATGACGTCACGCTTGATGACGAAACACGCAAGTCTGAAACACACTTTGCGCTATGTCACGTCTTTGCGGAACGCACGCTGACTCTGTCTTGGGTCTTGTGGTTTTCCACAGCCCTCATCGTTTTGCAGTTGTTCGCATTTGGGGGTTACAGACCTATGTGGTTTCACACTATGAGGAGTCTGTCCTCTGTCTTTTTTTACCTTTACCACTGGTGACATCTCATTTTGGATTCACGCCCTACCTCGAAAAGGAGGATACTGGAGGATTTGCCTAAAAGACCCAAGGAGGTTGGGGAGACCCCACAAGCCCATATGATCCTTCCTGTCATAAGTGAGTGTGCATTCATATCAAACTGTCACCGTATGATTCATGTAGGAGGATTTTCTCTTTTTTTCACGGGAGTATCTAAAGTTGTTTTGGAACTTTGTTTTTTTACATTTCAGACTATTTTGGTTATTTTATGTTCACAAAAATTATTAGGGACTGCTTTCTTTTTTACAGTCCCTCTTATTTTCACTATATATATTATTGTTCAAGTTTGCACAGTTTTTACGCAGGATACATTGCATAGTTTCACCAATTAACCACTTCAGCCCCGGAAGATTTGACCCCTCTCCTGACCAGGGCACTTTTTGCTATTCGGCACTGCGTAGATTTAACTGACAATTGCGCGGTCGTGCGGCGTTGCACCCAAACAAAATTGACGTCCTTTTTTTCCCCACAAATAGAGCTTTCTTTTGGTGGTATTTGATCACCTCTGCGTTTTTTTATTTTTTGCACTATAAACAAACAAAGAGCGAAAATTTTGAAAAAAAGGAATATTTTTTACTGTTTGATATCAGCAAGCGCTGTTTTGCACATTAAGGCTTTGTGCGTGTTTTAGCAATTCACTTCATAGATTTGGAACAGCAGCTGTCACTAATTATTTCACTTTGTTGATTTTTATTTGTATTAGGCGCGGGTGTATTGATTTTCATACTAAGATTTTATTGTTTAGAAATTCAGACCAGAGACCATCAAGACGTTTACCTGCAATATTAATCCCTAATGAAAGGGGTCCCTTTAAAACCCCTGAAGCATGTCGACTTTTTAGATATTTAGTCTGGTGATCCAGTTTTTTTTTCTGTACCAATTAGATTGCATCATAGGCGCACCTAAAGGCTCATGCACTTGGTCACAGAGGGGCGTACTGCGTAAAAAAGGGCCGCATTTCTGTGCCCGGGAGACACAGGTGTTGGGCACAGCCGCTTGTACAAATCAATGACAGGATGCGGCTGAACATCCGATCTGAACACATGCATGTGTACAGGTTTGGATGCCCCTGTACGTAAACTGTTTTTTGTTTTTATCCTTCATGCTTTGATTACACCAGGCTACCTGATATCTATTCTCTGGTCCCTATTTACAGTCAGGTTAATAAATATTGGGACATCAACACAATTCTAATCTTTTTGGCTCTATACACCACCACAATGGATTTGAAATGAAACAAACAAGATGTGCTTTAACTGCAGACTTTCAGCTTTAATTTGAGGGGATTTACATCCAAATCAGGTGAACGGTGTAGGAATTACAACAGTTTGTATATGTGTCTCCCACTTTTTAAGGGACCAAAAGTAATGGGACAATTGGCTGCTCAGCTGTTCCATGGCCAGGTGCGTGTTATTCCCTCATTATCCCATTCACAAGGAGCAGATAAAAGGTCCAGAGTTCATTTCAAGTGTGCTATTTGCATTTGGAATCTGTTGCTGTCAACTCTCAATATGAGATTCAAAGAGCTGTCACTATTAGTGAAGCAAGCCATCATTAGGCTGAAAAAACAAAACAAACCCATCAGAGAGATAGCAAAAACATTAGGTGTGGCCAAATCAACTATTTGGAACATCCTTAAAAAGAAAGAACGCACCGGTGAGCTCAGCAACACCAAAAGACCCGGAAGACAACTGTGGTGGATGATCGAAGAATTCTTTCCCTGGTGAAGAAAACACCCTTCACAACAGTTGGCCAGATTAAGAACACTCTCCAGGAGGTAGGTGTATGTGTGTCAAAGTCAACAATCAAGAGAAGACTTCACCAGAGTGAATACAGAGGGTTCACCACAAGATGTAAACCATTGGTGAGCCTCAAAAACAGGAAGGCCAGATTAGAGTTTGCCAAACAACATCTAAAAAGCCTTCACAGTTCTGGAACAACATCCTATGGACAGATGAGACCAAGATCAACTTGTACCAGAGTGATGGGAAGAGAAGAGTATGAAGAAGGAAAGGAACTGCTCATGATCCAAAGCATACCACCTCATCAGTGAAGTATGGTGGTGGTAGTGTTATGGCATGGGCATGTATGGCTGCCAATGGAACTGGTTCTCTTGTATTTATTGATGATGTGACTGCTGACAAAAGCAGCAGGATGAATTCTGAAGTGTTTCGGGCAATATTATCTGCTTATATTCAGCAAAATGCTTCAGAACTCATTGGACGGCGCTTCACAGTGCAGATGGACAATGACCCGAAGCATACTGCGAAAGCAACCAAAGAGTTTTTTAAGGGAAAGAAGTGGAATGTTATGCAATGGACAAGTCAATCATCTGACCTGAATCCGATTGAGAATGCATTTCACTTGCTGAAGACAAAACTGAAGGGAAAATGCCCCAAGAACAAGCAGGAACTGAAGACAGTTGCAGTAAAGGCCTGGTAGAGCATCACCAGGGATGAAACCCAGCGTCTGGTGATGTCTATGCGTTCCAGACTTCAGGCTGTAATTGACTGCAAAGGATTTGCAACCAAGTATTAAAAAGTGAAAAGTTTGATGGATGATTGTAAATCTGTCGGCTCCCTCCTTCCACCCCCCTGAAAACTTGAGCCTGATCTCAATCCAGCGCTGCACTGCTCTCTTTCTTCCTCCTCACTGGACTCTCATTGCTGTCAATCAAATCCAGTGACGAAGAAGTGGCGGCAGGGCTGAGCTGCACACAGACACACACACAGTGCAGGTCAGGATCAAACCCAGACTGCCGGCGGGGAACCCCAGAATAGGAGAATCGGGCCTGCTCTGTGCAATCATTTTGCACAGAGCAGGTAAGTATAACATGTAGAGAGAGAATATCGCCGCTCCAGGTGGGTCAGATCAAAGTAAAAGGCATCTCCTTCAGTCTAGAAGTCCAGGTGCTGGCAATGCTGTAGCAGTTAGACATCAAAGAAATAGCTGATGACTAAGCACTCTGTGTAGTGCGAAACACGTAAGCTTTGATCCACTCTGCTGTGACCTGTATTTTGGATGACACTTTATTGAATAAAGGCAAATATTTTTGGAGTGCGGCTGTCCAGGATTTCTTTGAGGTAAGTATAACATGTTTGTTCTTTAAAAAATATATAACTTTACAATCACTTTAAATGTCCAAGTTGACTTCTAGTTCATTTTCTTTGTTTTCAGTCTCAAGCCCTGATAAATGGGGTTGTTTTGGACCCTCGAAACAAGTTGACTACTCTTTGGATTGTCCCCCTAACCTGTATAGGAATAAAATAATATCTGGACCTTTTAGCAGTGGTGTGGCACTTCAATTTACATGTTTGTTACATTACAACCAAGGAGACCTCCGGGTTGTAGAAGTTACTTGCCCAGGAACCAGATCATCTACATCAACATCAATACCTTAAGAAAAGATAGCAACATCCAGGTCTTTTTTTTTTTTTTCAGTCAGCCCTCTCCACTCCAGCCAAGCCAGTAGAGGATATCTTCTATAGTACTCATTCCTCCACCGCCTTCTGTGTGCTAGCGCCGGCACTCAGGGCACCTGCCCCACATCTGTGGATGGGTGCCCTGGGTCCAAACGCCGCAACTGTCGGCTTTTTGTGTATGGGGGATTCCGGAGGCAACTTCTGTCCCTGCCCACTGCATGTCAGATCTCTGTATCACCGAGCCGAGGGAAGCGCTCTGAAACTTCTCCGCAGCTCTGTACTACACAGATCTGACAGGTGGAGCTGCAGACATGAGAGTGCAGTAGGCTAAGAAAAAGAAGGCTGCTCTGCCCGATAGAATAGAGCCGACTGCAGAGCTCAACTGTGAAGAGGTGAGAGAGCTGCAGAGGGAAAGGGAAGGAGACGGGGGGTGGGATGTGCAGAAAGACAGCTGTGGAAAAGCTGTGGATGTTCTCCAGAGGTAAAAGTTGGAGGGGGGTAGATTGTTCAAAGTGAGAGCTGTGGGTGGGGGATTTGGACAGAGTTAAGAGAGCTGTTGGGGGTGCAGAGGTGAAGGATGGGTGGTTGGCATGGGGCAGTGACATATTTACAGATGGTAAAAAGGTGAGTTGTAGATGGACAGGGAGGAAGAAGGTGAGCTGTAGAGGCAGTGAGAGGGTGAGCTGTGAATGGAGGGGAGAGAATGTTAACTGTGGTTTGGGGGGAGGTGAGCTGTAGACAGGTAGGAGAGGGTGAGCTGTGGTTTGGTGGAGTAGGTAAGCTGTGGACAGGGGGAGAGGGTGAGCTGTGGATGGGGGGTAGGTGAGCTGTGGACAGGGGGAGAGGGTGAGCTGTGGATGGGGGGTGAGCTGTGGATGGGGGGGGTAAGTTGTGGATTGGTGGTGAGCTGTGGATGGGGGGGATGAGCTGTGGATGGGGGGATAAGCTGTGGATGGGGAGGAGGGGGTGAGCTGAGGATGTGAGGGGGCAGAGGGTGAGCTGTGGACAGAGAGGAGAAGGTAAGCTGTGGATGGGGAGGGGGGGGGAACTGTAAAGTGGGGGGGGGATGAGCTGTGGATGGGGTAAGCTGTGGACAGGGGGAAGAGGGTGAGCTGTGGATGAGGTAAGCTGTGGACAGGGGGAAGAGGGTGAGCTGTGGATGGGGTGGAGAGCTGTGGATGAGAGGAAGAGGGTGAACTGTGCACGGAGTGACAGGGGATGAGCTGTGGATAGGGTGAGAGGGTGAGCTGTGGATGGGGAGAAGGTGGGCTGTAGGCAGGGGGAAGAAGGTGAGCCTTGATCACACACATTATTTGGCATCAATGTGCTTCTCTTTCCCAAGGAATCGCGGGATTGGGGGCAAGACAGGGTGGGGTTGTGGGCGGTGTTGGGGGGTAGCACAGTATGAGGTTGGGGGCATGGAGTTGACTGTGGAGGGTGGATTCCTGCACCTATTCTCTGAGAAAAAAAGCCCTGGCAACACCAATAAGATAACCCTATAGATCCAGCACTATTTTTCCATATTCCTTTACTATATAAACTGGTGCTAGGCACTGTTATCCACTGTTATCCTACGACTATTGCCGAAACGCGTCAGCGCTATTGTTTTACTGTCACTCTGATGTACCAATAAATGACACTTTGAGGATTACAGTCTTGCCGTCTCTTCTTACTATTTGCCACATTGACTAGATAATTAAACTATCCAAATATTATGTCATATTGTATATGTTAATCTTACAAGTTTCTGTAAATTTAGACTTGGTCCAGGCTTACATAGTTTAGCTTTCCCTATTCAGCAAGTGCCGCATTGGAGTTGCATTAAAAACGCTACTGATTATGCCAAATCAATAATGTATAGGATTAATAAACAAACTACATCCTGAGGGAAGCATTCTCTGTGTGTGAAACATCAACAGTATTAAAATGGCAAGATACAAGAATGTGCAATTGCATATTACAAATCATTTTCCATTAAATACGGTGCATTACTGCAAGGTACAATACACTATTTCCAGACTCCTATTTTAATAAGACCATAAATATAATGAATTCTCAACTGTCTGTTAGGCATTGCTAAAGTATTTCCATCTTCACTGTAAAATAGAATATATAACCAGACAGATTAACTGTTACACAGGATACTGCTCTTAAATCAGAGAAGCAATTATAGAGGAAGACTGTGGTCAGAAGAGAACCATTATGGTCTTTGTCCTGCACATATGTCAGACCTCAATATGGCCAAGTACTTAAAGACACCTTATCACCAGAGCAAACAATCTTTCAATAAGGATATACAGTGCTGTGAAAAAGTATTTGCCCCCTTTCTGATTTTTTTTTTTATATTTGTCACACTTAAATGATCCAGATCATAAAAAAATGTTAAGATTACACAAAGATAACCCGAGTAAATCCAAGATGCAGTTTTTAAAATTATAATTTCATTTATTAAGGGAAAAAAGCTGTTCAAACCTGCCTGGCCCTATGTGAAAAAGTAATTGCCCCCTCCCATGCTGAATCATGAATGTACTGTGATTAACCACAATTTTTTGGAAAGCCGAGTTCAGTTTCACTTGTCACACCCAGGTCTGATTACTGCCAGACCTGTTGAAACAAGAAATCACATAAATAAAAGCTGTCTGACAAAGTGAAGCACGCTAACAGATCACAAAAAGCCACACATCATGCCACAATCTAAAAAAAAATTCAAGAATAGACTAGAAACAAAGTATTGTACACGTATTGGTCTAGGAAGGGTTTCAAAGCCATTTCTAAGGCTTTGGAACTCCAGTGAACAACGGGGAGGGCCATTATCCACAAATGGAGATAACTTGGAACAGTGGTGAACCTTCCCAGGGGTGGCCGGCCTACAAAAATTACTCCAAGAGCATGACGGCGACTCATCCAGGAGGTCATAAAAGAACCCAGAACAACATCTAAAGAACTGCAGGCCTCACTTGCCTCAGGTTCATGATTCAACAATAAGAAAGACACTGGGCAAAAATGGTATCCATGAGAGAGTTCCAGGGCCAAAGCCACTGCTGACCAAAAAGAACACAAAGGCTCATCTCACATTTACCAAAAACATCCTAATTATCCCCAAGACTTTTAGGCAAATATTCTGTGGACTGATGAGACAAAAATGTAACTTTTTGGAAGGTGTGCGTCCCGTTACATCTGGCATAAAACTAATACAGCATTTCATAACAAGAACATCATACCAACAGTCAGACATGGTGGTGGTAGCGTGATGGTCTGGGGCTGCTTTGCAGCTTCAGGACCTGGAGGACTTACCATAATTGATGAAACCATGAATTCTGAACCAGAAAATCCTAAAGTAGAATGTCTGGCCATCAGTTTGTGACCTCAAGCTCAAGTACACTTGGGTTATGCAGTAACCCAGCCACGGCCTTTGTCTTGCAAGGATGGCTGCTGGACACACACAGGAACTGGACCTGGTACTGACAACTCCCTAAGCGTCTCCCTGGTTTGTAGCCGTACTTGAGATGTACTCGGGATGGGCTCAGAAAGAAGAGAGACTCATCTCATGTGTTCAGACTAAGAGCCTCACCTCACTTTCTGTCCCAATGACTAATGTTTTTTTAAAATTTGGGGTTTTTAGTGAAACAAGGATTGGTGATAAAGCATCAGTGAAGAGGAGACATGTTTTTCCAATATTAACTCTTACAGGAGAGAATTTCCCTTTCTAGGGGTAGATTTCATCTCACTTGCTGTTGTCTCCTTCCCTTTGCAAGTAGGAGTCGTTTGTAAGTTGGATGTTTGAAAGTAGGGGCCTGTCCTATATACTCTGCAGTAATTGGGACCTTAGGTGTTGGTGAGGGCCTTAGCCCTCACAGTTACTCTTGGTGGGCGCAGGAATGGGCCCTGCTGTGAAATATTATATCAAGAATTGTATTTACATGCCATTGTTGAACAATGACGCCCTGGGGAGGGGCGAAACGCGTCGATGTAACATCCGGCTTTTTGCACAACCAAGTGGCGTTCTCCTTCCTGACTCCGTGGAATGCACGTTGTAAGCGGAGATCGCGGTGACTGTCTGATATGCCTGATTGCAACCGGGAGTATGTGAGTAGTGGCTTGTAGCTTGTAGCGCTAGTGATTTGCCAACATCCACAATACTTCACTATATGCTTTTTTCCTCTGTTTTGGGTGGTCAACTGTAAACTTATGGCTTATTTGATCTGAGCATCGGCCATCTCTTCCACTTATCCACGCCAGAGATATTCCTTGCAAACTACCATTGAGAAAGGCTGTCAGCCTAGGAGGAGAAGCTGCTGTATCATTGCAGGGCTGTCCTGCCTGTGAATTTGTGATAAGTCTTGTTGTTGCCATCCACTTTGGGACTATTGCTAGTAGTAATATCTCTGTCTTGTGAGCAATTATTGTTCAAATCTATCAGTCTAGCTGCCAATATTTATTGTCAAGAATTTTCATTTGTTTATCAATTGGTCAGCACTTATGGTCTATTTTACTTTTCACATTATATGCGGTATGCACATATATATATTTTTGTTAATCAATAGTTGTCTGTGTATTCACCTATTATGATCTTGCCCCTAGGTATTCCTGCACCATGAATCAGACGCTGGCGATGGTTGCTGGAACCGATCAGACCTTGGGGCTGCGGACTAAAAAATTGTCTGAACGCATCGGTCAGATGGCCACCTTCTCCACCGCTCCTTTTGTGACTGACCGAAGCCAACACGTTGTCCAGAAGTACCAGAAAATTGTAACCTCCCAGGCTCTGAAAACGCGTTGCACAAACCTTTCTGCAAGGCCTCCCGAAGATGTTTCATCCTCTGATCCCTCTGCGACAGCAAAATAAGGTCCGCAACATTACCCTTGTAACATGGATCAAGGAGGGTTGCCAGCCAGTAATCATCCCTCCCCTTCCGCAGGCTTTGCAGGATCAGGGAGGCCATGCAGCATAAGTTTGCTGAGGCATTCGGTCCAGAATACTCTGGGTCACTAAGGATGACATGATCCACAGCCACCTCCTCCCAGCCACGTACAAGTCCATGGGTTTCTTCGGACTGTAAATGATCCCTTGAAGACTGCTGCTGATGCTGAGTGCCAGGCTCCACCTCCATGCTGACACAATCCTCCTCCGCCTCCTCCTCGTCCTCTTCTTGTGTGATCGGCGGGCACACAGGAACACTGTCTGGATAAAGGAGGCCTTGAGAGGTAAGGAAGTCCTCCTCTTCCTCCCTCTGTTCTGCCTCAAGTGCCCTGTCCATTATTCTACCCAACAGATGGACAAAAGGGACAGTGTCACTGATGCATGCACTGTCACTGCTCACCATCCTCGTGGCCTCCTCAAATGGTGACAGGACAGTGCATGCATCCCTGATCATAGCCCACTGGCGTGGGGAAAAAAAAACAAGGTCCCCTGACCCTGTCCTGCTGCCATAGTCACATAGGTACTCATTGATGACCCTCTGCTGTGTGTGCAGCCGCTGCAGCATGGCCAACGTTGAGTCCCACCTAGTGGGCATGTCACAGATTAGGCGGTTCTTGGTCAGGTTAAATTCCTTTTGGAGGTCAGCCAGCCGAGCACTGGCATTATATGACCTGCGAAAATGCACAAAGACTTTCCTGGCCTGCCTCAGGACATCCTGTAAGCCGGGGTACCTGCCCAAGAACCGCTGCACCACCAAGTTAAGGACGTGAGCCAAACAGGGCACATGGGTAAGCTGTCCCTGTCGGAGGGCGAAGGGTAGGTTGGAGCCATTGTCGCAAACCACCATACATGGCTTAAGCTGGCGTGGCGTCAACTACCTCTGAACCTGCTCCTGCAGAGCTGACAGAATCTCTGCCCCAGTGTGGCTCCTGTCCCCCAAGCACACCAGCTCAAGCACCGCATGGCATCTTTCTGCCTGCGTGCTTGCGTAGCCCCTTGAACGCTTACAGAGCACCGCTGGCTCCGAGGACAAATCAGTACAGGAAGAGGCCATGGAGGAAGAAGAAGAGGAGGGGGTGAAGGAGAGAGGTGTGGCAGAATTACCACTAGTAGAATTTTGGAGGCATGGTGGCGGAACAACCTCCAACACTACTGCACCCTGAAAGATAGGTAACGTCCCTGTCCATGCCTGCTGGACCATGAGTCAGCGGTAATATGCACCTTACCGCTGACCGCCCTGTCCAGCGAGGCCAAGACATTGCCTTCCACATGCCGGTAGAGAGCCGGAATCGCCTTCCGTAAGAAAAAGTGGCGTTTTGGAACTTGCCACTGAGGAACTGCACATTCCACAAACTCACGGAAGGGGGCAGAGTCTACCAACTGAAAAGGTAGCAGTTGAAGTGCTAGCAATTTAGCCAAGCTAGCATTCAACCGCTGGGCATGTGAATGGCTGGGAGCGAACTTCTTTCGGTGATGCAGCAGCTGGGGCAGGGAAATTTGCCTGGTACAATCTGACGTTGGTGTACCGATAGCAGATTGCCCGCAAGTACTTGGTTGTGACACACCTAATTCTACACCTTCATTCCTCTCAGTGCAGGTTTCAGAGAGGACTGAAGGTATAGTGGGGTTGGGGATCCCAGCTGATGAGGAGCAAGGAGAGCTCAGCTTTGTTCTTTGGTGTGGGTCTTTTAGGTATGCTTGCCAACGAACTGCATGGCAGGTCGACATATGTCTGGTCAAGCATGTGGTGCCCAAGCGGGTGATGTTTTGGCCACGCGAGATACGCTTGAGACATATGTTGCAAATAGCAGCGGTGGGATCTGATGCACTCGTCTCAAAAAAAGCCCACACCAAAGAACTTTTGGAATAACGCACAGAGACAGCAGCGCCCTGCACATGCGGAGCTCTGCGGTGTGATGCAGTCGGTGTGCTGCCCTTAAGCTGGCCCCTGGAGGGCATCCTGCCTCTTTGGAGATGTGCCTCCTCCTCCTCTCCTATCAGGCACCCACGTGGAGTCAGTGACCTCATCATCCCCTCCCTCCTCATCACTGGAGCAAACCTGGCAGTATGCTGCAGCTAGGGGAACATGACTGCCAGATTGCTGTCCTTCTTGGGCACCCCCTCTCTCTGGGCTCATGTTACTGCCTTCCTCTAGCTTGGTACCATCATCGGAGCCTTCAAAATGCTCGGCATCCTCCTGTAGCATGTACCCAACACTGTGGTCAAACAGTTCTGGGGACGCCTCAGGATGACATGGTGGGGCTAGGGAAGGAGTGACTGATGCCATTGAGCCGAGGGAAGAGGCCGCGTTAGCAGCTGCTTTGCCAGACAAAGTACCCTGAGCCTGGGAGAGAGAGGATGAGGAGGATGAGGACGGCTCGGTCATCCACTCTACCAAGTCTTCGGCATGTTGTGGCTCAACACGGCCAGCTGCCGAAAAAAAGGACAAGTGTGTCCCACGGCCACGTACTGATGAGTTTGCACCGTCTCCATGACCAGCACTGTTGCCTCTAGACACAGAGCCTGCTTGCCCTCTTTTATTGGCTTGTACCTGTCTGCCTCTCCTTGTTGGCCTTCCAGACATACTAATGGCCTGCAGTGAGATGTGGCTGCACAAAGCTGGGATGTATATATATATATATATATATACTGATACTGCAGCTAGCAGAACCAACTGCCGGCCTGTAGTATTATTAGTATGAGAACACCAGCAATTGTCTTGAGGTAGCTTTAGGTGCACACTGTGCAGAGGACACGGTACACTAACTGTAAATACTGTAGCTGCCTACCTGTGGTACTAATAGGATCAGAAGAACACCACCAATTTTCTTCAGGTAGCTTTAGGTGCACACTGTGCAGAGGACACAGTACACTAACTGTAAATACTGTATCTGCCAATTTTCTTCAGGTGGCTTTAGGTGCACACTGTGCAGAGGACACAGTACACTAACTGTAAATACTGTAGCTGCCTGTCTGTGGTACTAATAGGATCAGAAGAACAGCACCAATTTTCTTCAGGTGGCTTTAGGTGCACACTGTGCAGCGGACACAGTACACTAACTGTAAATACTGTTGCTGCCTTCCTGTGGTACTAATAGGATCAGAAGAACACCACCAATTTTCTTCAGGTAGCTTTAGATGCACACTGTGCAGAGGACACAGTACACTAACTGTAAATACTGTATCTGCCTGCCTGTGGTACTAATAGGATCAGAAGAACAGCACCAATTTTCTTCAGGTGGCTTTAGGTGCACACTGTGCAGAGGACACAGTACACTAACTGTAAATACTGTAGCTGCCTGTCTGTGGTACTAATAGGATCAGAAGACCACTAATTTTCTTCAGGTAGCTTTAGGTGCACACTGTGCAGAGGACACAGTACACTAACTATAAATACTGTAGCTGCCTACCTGTGGTACTAATAGGATCAGAAGAACACCACCAATTTTCTTCAGGTAGCTTTAGGTGCACACTGTGCAGAGGACACAGTACATTAACTGTAAATACTGTAGCTGCCTGCCTTTGGTACTAATAGGATCAGAAGAACACCACCAATTTTCTTCAGGTAGCTTTAGGTGCACACTGTGCAGAGGACACAGTACACTAACTGTAAATACTGTAGCTGCCTGCCTGTGGTACTAATAGGATCAGAAGACCACTAATTTTCTTCAGGTAGCTTTAGGTGCACACTGTGCAGAGGACACAGTACACTAACTGTAAATACTGTAGCTGCCTGCCTGTGGTACTCAGAATCAGAAGAACACCACCAATTTTCTTCAGGTAGCTTTAGGTACACACTGTGCAGAGGACACAGTACACTAACTGTAAATACTGTAGCTGCCTGCCTGTGGTACTAATAGGATCATAAGAACACCAGCAATTGTCTTCAGGTAGTATTGGGTGCACACTGTGCAGCGGACACAGTACACTAACTGTAAATACTGTTGCTGCCTTCCTGTGGTACTAATAGGATCAGAAGAACACCACCAATTTTCTTCAGGTAGCTTTAGATGCACACTGTGCAGAGGACACAGTACACTAACTGTAAATACTGTATCTGCCTGCCTGTGGTACTAATAGGATCAGAAGAACAGCACCAATTTTCTTCAGGTGGCTTTAGGTGCACACTGTGCAGAGGACACAGTACACTAACTGTAAATACTGTAGCTGCCTGTCTGTGGTACTAATAGGATCAGAAGACCACTAATTTTCTTCAGGTAGCTTTAGGTGCACACTGTGCAGAGGACACAGTACACTAACTATAAATACTGTAGCTGCCTACCTGTGGTACTAATAGGATCAGAAGAACACCACCAATTTTCTTCAGGTAGCTTTGGGTGCACACTGTGCAGAGGACACAGTACACTAACTGTAAATACTGTAGATGACTGCCTGTGGTACCAATAGGATCAGAAGAACACCAGCAATCGTCTTCAGGTAGCTTTAGGTGCACACTGTGCAGAGGACACAGTACATTAACTGTAAATACTGTAGCTGCCTGCCTTTGGTACTAATAGGATCAGAAGAACACCACCAATTTTCTTCAGGTAGCTTTAGGTGCACACTGTGCAGAGGACACAGTACACTAACTGTAAATACTGTAGCTGCCTGCCTGTGGTACTAATAGGATCAGAAGACCACTAATTTTCTTCAGGTAGCTTTAGGTGCACACTGTGCAGAGGACACAGTACACTAACTATAAATACCGTAGCTGCCTACCTGTGGTACTAATAGGATCAGAAGAACACCACCAATTTTCTTCAGGTAGCTTTAGGTGCACACTGTGCAGAGGACACAGTACACTAACTGTAAATACTGTAGATGCCTGCCTGTGGTACCCATAGGATCAGAATAACACCAGCAATCGTCTTCAGGTAGTTTTAGGTGCACACTGTGCAGAGGACACAGTACACTAACTGTAAATACTGTAGCTGCCTGCCTTTGGTACTAATAGGATCAGAAGAACACCACCAATTTTCTTCAGGTAGCTTTAGGTGCACACTGTGTAGAGGACACAGTACACTAACTGTAAATACTGTAGCTGCCTGCCTGTGGTACTAATAGGATCAGAAGAACACCACCAATTTTCTTCAGGTAGCTTTAGGTGCACACTGTGCAGAGGACACTGTACACTAACTGTAAATACTGTAGCTGCCTGCCTGTAATACTAATAGGATCAGAAGAACACCACCAATTTTCTTCAGGTAGCTTTAGGTGCACACTGTGCAGAGGACACAGTACACTAATAGGGCGTACACACGGTCGGACTTTGTTCGGACATTCCGACAACAAAATCCTAGGATTTTTTCCGACGGATGTTGGCTCAAACTTGTCTTGCATACACACGGTCACACAAAGTTGTCGGAAAATCCGATCATTCTGAACGCGGTGACGTAAAACCAGTACGTCGGGACTATAAACGGGGCAGTGGCCAATAGCTTTCATCTCTTTATTTATTCTGAGCATTCGTGGCACTTTGTCCGTCGAATTTGTGTACACACGATCGGAATTTCCGGCAATTTGTCGGAAAATTTTATCTCCTGTTCTCCAACTTTGTGTGTCGGAAAACCCGATGGAAAATGTCCGATGGAGCCCACACACGGTCGGAATTTCCGACAACATGCTCCGATCGGACATTTTCCATCCGACCGTGTGTACGGGGCATAACTGTAAATACTGTAAAAACACCTGCCTGCCTGTCAGTAGGAAGAGAATAACAGGAACGGATCTAGCTAAACTGAATACAGTGTATATATATATATATATATATATATATATATATATATATATATATACACACAACACCTAGGATGCATATATATATACTCAATACACTATAAGTGCAGCTCGCCTGCCTACTCTATCTAACTTAAATCAAATGACACTGTCTCTCTGTCTATCTCTCTCCGCCGCAACACACTACACAAGGCCGCCACGCAGGCGGCCTTATATAGTGTGGGGCATGTACTAAACCCCTATGGATTCGACTCAAACTCAAAGCTCATCCCTAGTGCTAAACCTTTCATCTAATTTCTACATTTCTGCATTTGTAAATTTCATAGTTTACTATTCTTTTTTTTGTTACGGATAATTCTCCTCTAACGGGGGTGACAGGGGGTGTGTCCTATGCCTGCATACTTTTGCTAATAGGTGTCCCTCGTTCCCATCTCAAAAAGTTGGGAGGTATGCATGTGCAGAGTGACTCCAAAGGCTCTGTCTTAACAGGAGATGGATCAGGGACAGTGGGAGAAGGGGAGTTTCAGAGAAGACAGCCTTTTTACACAATGTAGAGGACTATCCCCTTAGGTTCCACAGTGAGTATAACGAGCATGCTTTACTACATATACAGACTGGTTTTACTGTTGTAGGTTTATTAACACTTTAACTGTGAAAATATCATATAACCATTGAATCTGGGGTCTACCGTTCATGGTACCTGTGGCTATAGGGCCCCTGGATGGACTGGGCTGATGCTAAAGTTTTACTTGCAATTAATACCATCATCTACTGCAATCAACTATGATCAAAGAAACAGTCTCATTATCACACTGCTTACTACATAAAAGGTAGTTTTTATTGTTTTCATCACAAAGGTGCACTTATTGAATGTATTTATGGTTATGTAACCAATGCTTTTGTTTTACTCTACATGTCAGTTAAGAATATAGTGTATAGTTCTTACTAAAAAAAAAAAAAAAAGAAATCTGAGTAACACGTTGATAGGAAAAAAAAAAAGACGGCTTTTAGAAAATTACAGAGACACACTGTGCAACTAGGAGGCTGTGGACATCAGTAAACCCAGTAATGAAATGCTGTGCCCCTACTATTAAATGTACCATCAATGCGTCAGGCTGATCTGTGTTATAATAGCTTTTGTATCTGGGTTGGCTTCAGTTTGTGCCATCCGCCATGCTAATATATCTGTTATATTTGATTCTGTCTTTGTCCTCCGGTATCTCTATTTAACCACTTCAGCCCCGGAAGATTTTCCCCCCTTAATGACCAGGCCGTTTTTTTTGCGATACGGCACTGCGTCGCTTTAACTGACAATTGCGCGGTCGTGCGACGCTGTACCCAAACAAAATTGGCGTCCTTTTTTTCCCACAAATAGAGATTTCTTTTGGTGGTATTTGATCACCTCTGCGGTTTTTATGGTTTGTCTATAAACAAAAAAAGAACAACAATTTTGAAAAAAAAACAATATTTTTTACTTTTTGCTATAATAAATATCCAAAAAAATCATTTTTTTAAAAAACAAATTTCTTCCTCAGTTTAGGCCGATATGTATTCTTCTACATATTTTTGGTTAAAAAAAAACCGCAATAAGCGTATATTGATTGGTTTGCGCAAAAATTATAGCGTCTACAAAATAGGGGATAGTTTATGGCATTTTGATTTTTTTTTTTTTTTTTTTTTTACTAGTAATGGCAGCGATCTACGATTTATATCAGGACTGCGATATTGCGGCGGACAGATGGGACACTTTCGACCCTTTTTTGGGACAATTGACATTTATACAGCGATCAGTGCTATAAAAATGCACTAATTACTGTGTAAATGTCACTGCCAGGGAAGGGGTTAACACTAGGGGCGATCAAGGGGTTAAATGTGTTCCCTGGGAGGTGTTTATAACTGAGGGGGGGGGGGGGGAATGACTGGAAGAGGGGAAAGATCGCTGTTCCTTATTAGTAGGAAAAGCAGATCTGTCTCTCCTCTCCTGTCAGAACGAGGATTTGTGTGTATACACACAAATCCCTGTTCTGTCTCTCGTGCCTGTGATCGTGGGTGGCCAGCGGACATTGCGGCCGTCGGCCATGCGCATCGGGTCCCCTGCTATGGCTCTTAAAGGACCAGTACGGCGATTTGCAGGAACGAGCCGACCTGCCGCCGTATAATGCCGGCGGCTGGTCGGCATGTGGTTAAAGAGGAACTGCAGTCTGCTCACATAATTTGTAATAAAAACATCTTTGCCATTCTGAAGCTTCTCTCCAAGCACTTTGCATATTATTTTATATACTTTGATTCTGTACTTGCCAAATATGCTGCAGAAATCTCCCTCCACTGAGTCTGGCTGCATCCATTTTAACTGTGGGCAGCTGAAGCTGCTGCCTGTTCACTCCCTGGATTTACACAGACACACAGAGGCACATCTCCAGCTCTGCAGCTCTCATTGGCCCTCTTATGACTCATCCCCCCTCCCTTCCTGGCAAACTCTCACAAGAGTGAGAGAGAGAGCAGTGCATGATGCCATAAGCCTAGGCTTTTTACCAGACAAGAAACAGGAAGTGGGCTTTATAAGTAGGGTTGCCACCTGACAGGGATTCACCCGGACAGTTCGGGTTTTGAATCATGCGTCCAGGTTTCAGACTGCCTGAAAACCGGACACATTATTCAGACCGGACTATGGCTTCCCAACAGGGTTGCTAGCTGCAGTTGTCTAAGCCAAGAGTGTCTGTTACACTCTCTTTCACACTTCCCAAAGCCAGCACTAACAATCCCCCCCCTCCACACACACATACAGACGTGAGGTGGTGGAAAATTTTAAGCCCAGCAGCCACAGATACATCTGGATGAGAGTTGCTGATTGCCAAGGGGTTGAGTGAGCTCACCATCCATCCCTGTCTGTGACTGAAGTCTCCCCCCTTCTCTCTCCTGCCTCTGAGTGAGTACACTAAGGCAAATCAGTTCCCCTTTACATCAGAGGCCGCAGTGTTCCCCCTTATATCAGAGTCCTCTCCGTACATCGGAATTTTCAGAGTTCCCCCTTAGATCAGGGTTCCCAGAGCATCCCTTATATCAGAGTCCCCAGATTTCTCCCTTACATCAGAGTCTGCAGAGCCCCCCCTTACAATGTAAGGGAACCCTGTGAGTTCAGATGTTAAATGGGAACTCTGTGGACTCTGATGTAAAGGGGGAGTCTTGTGATTAACTTCATATGATTTAACCACAAAATTTATATAAAGTTTATTCTATAAAAAAAATGACTGTGCGCCGCTAAAGTGTTTGGGTTTGATTTTCAGGAAAGGTGGCAACCCTATGTATAAGGTATTTACTTTTTGATATCCAAAGTTAAAACAACAAAGGCAGAAGATTTAATAGATGGAAAGATGAAAAAATGACTGACGTTCCACTTTAACCACATGCCGACCAGCCGCCGCAGTTGTACTGTGGCAGAATGGCATGGCTGGGCGAAACGACGTTATGTAACGTCGCTTGGCCCTGTAGCCACTAGGGGGTGCCCCCCGCTTGCCCCCAAAGCCGATGCGAGTGCCCGGTGGTCTCGATCACCGTCGGGCTCCCGCGATTGCTCGGGGCACACGGAGAACCGGGATCTGTGTGTGTAAACACACAGTTTCCGGTTCTCTGAGGGGAGAAGAGGCTGATCGTCTGTTCATACAGAGTATGAACTAGGGATGGGAGATTTTCTTAAAAAAAATAAATCTTCGATTCTCTTAAAAAAAACTTGATTCCCGATTCGAATCGAGTTTTTTTTTCTTTGGAAAACCCGCCGGTTCTGAGGCGCTGCGGGCATGAGCTTTTAGGCGAGGCCGCGCCTTCAGCTTAGTCCGCGGCGTGCAGCCTCGCGGACTAGGCCGAAGCCGCGGCCTCACCTAAAAACTCCTTGCCCGCAGCTCTTCAGGCCCGGCGCGGTGTCAGCGCCGGTCCGGAGGCGCTGCGGGCATGAGATTTTAGGCGAGGCCACGGCTTCGGCCTAGTCCGCGAGGCTGCACGCCGCGGACTAAGCTGAAGGCGCGGCCTCGCCTAAAAACTCATGTGATGTGATGACGTACGACTGGACTATAATAAGGAAGGTGATAGCCAGTAGCCAAAAGCTGCCCTAGCGTGGGTTTTAGTCCGTCGGACTACCATACAGAAGAGCGGACTTTTTGACCGGACTCGAGTCCGTCTGACAAATTTGAAACATGTACCAAATCTAAAGTCCGTCAGATTTTCGACTGAAAAAGTCCGCTGCAGGTCCAATGGAGCCCACACACGGTCGGATTGTCCGGCGGATTCGGTCCGTCGGACCAGTCCGGTCGAAAAGTCTGTGGCATTAGTTTCCCTGCACAGTCCACATCCCCCTTCAGTTAGAACACTTCCTAGGACACACATTAACCCCTTTTACTGCCCCCTAGTATTAACCCCCTCACTGCCAGTGACATTTTTACAGTAATCAATGCATTTTTAATCGCACCGATCGCTGTATTAATGCCAATGGTCCCAAAAATGTGTCAAAATTGTCCGACGTGTCCGCCATAATGTGGCAGTCATGATACAAATCGCTGATCGCCGCCATTACTAGTAAAAAAAAAAAATTAATAATAAAAATGCCATAAAACTATCCCCTATTTTGTAGACGCTATAACTTTTGCGCAAACCAATCAATATACGCTTATTGCGATGGTTTTTTTTTTACCAAAAATATGTAGAAGAATACATATCGACCTAAACTGAGGAAAAAAAAATGTTTTTTAATATATTTTTTGGGGATATATATTATAGCAAAAAGTAAAAAATAATGGGGGTTATTTATGAAAGGCAAATCCACTTTGCACTGAAAATGCACTTGGAAGTGCAGTCGCTCTAAATCTAAGGGGTAGATCTGAAATGAGGGGAAGCTCTGCTGATTTTATCATCCAATCATGTGCAAGCTACAGTAAAATGCAGTTTTTTATTTTCCTTGCATGTCCCCCTTCGGATCTACAGCGATTTCACTTCCAAGTGCACTTGCAGTGCAGAGTGGAGTTTCCTTTAGTAAATAACCCCCAATGTGTTTTTTTCAAAATTGTCGCTCTTTTTTTGTTTATAGCGCAAAAAATAAAAACCGCAGAAGTGATCAAATACCACCAAAAGAAAGCTCTATTTGTGGGGAAAAAGGGATGTCATTTTTGTTTGGGAGCCACGCCGCACGACCGCGCAATTGTCAGTTAAAGCGACGCAGTGCCGAATCGCGAAAAGTGCTCTGGTCATTGGCCAGCCAAATGGTCCGGGGCTGAAGTGGTTAAGTATACCTCCAGCTAGAGAACATACAGATTGATCCAAAACTGCCCTGCAAATGGTTCAGAGCACCGCCATCAATTTGTGTCGGCATTTCCATGACAACATTGTTACTTTTTTTTTTTAGTTTTGTTTTTTTCCACCTCCGTTCCATTGGCATACTATCTGTAATAAGATCCTCCTGAAAGATGATATATGCCTGTGGCATGAGAGACAGATTTGTTTTAATGCCCAGAATATTTATTACATTTAGTCAGCCTGCTGTTTGGGATGTCGATGTTGATAAGGTGGCCAATTACTCTCTGATTTGTCTGAGGAATGATCGGCTATGAAGGATGAATTTAGAAGGACGCAATGGCCGGGGAAGGTTTATTTTTCCAACAAACATAATTTTGTATATGCCAGTATGACAGACAGGGGTGTAGTCAGAACAGAACACACACGGAGTTTGAGAGTAGTTTAGACACTGAACCAAGGCGTTCTTTATTGAGGTGTTTGACAAACAGAACGGTTTATTAACCACTTCAGCTCCAGGAGGTTCACCCCCCTGACCGGCCATTTTTTGCGATACAGCACTGCGTTACTTTAACTTGTTCAGATCTGTGCTGTAGCCGTCATTGTATTGATGTCCTCCCCCTGTGCGGCGCGACCTGTGATCAGTGAGTCTATGAGACTTGGCTGATCACAGATTGGAGTAAAGGGTCGATCCCGACCCTTACCGCGTGATCAGCTGTCAGCCAATGACAGCTGATCATGTGATGTAGACAGAGCCGGTAATCGGCTATTTTTTTCTCTTCACGCCGATCACCGGCGGCTCTCAGTGGGACATCGGTCCCGATCAAGGAGAGCCGCTGCCGAGTGATCAGTGCCCACCAGTGCCACCTACCAGTGCCCACAGTGCCACCCATGCAATGCATGAATCTATCTATTGGTGCTAGAGGGGTGGCTGGAGAGAGGGGGCGGCGCCTGTGCGCCCTTATGGACGCACCGCCACTGATTATGATAAAGTTGGCACCTGCCTACACGTTTACAGGGCATCAATTACAGAGCAGCATATAAGGGTAGGGTAACGTTTTTTTTTTGTAACGTCCTCCATGTTTCCCTCCTCGTAAAGCGCCAAACAAGGGTCATATGAGAGGCCTATCCTGGGGTGGATTCTTCTGGTCTATGTTAGTCACTTTTTACTGGGGTCACTTTACTACACACATCATGGGGTACCTTTGTTTTCTGTCGTTTTCATTGATGCCCCCAGGCTGAGGCTGCCCTGGGGAAACGCTCAACCTTAAAGCGGGGTTCCACCCAAATTTTGAACAATATCTGTATGTATTCTCTTCCTTGCCTAGATGCTGACATGCCGTTTAAAAAAATTTAAATCGCCGTAATTACCTTTTATTTTTCTATTCTTCTTTGCACTTCCTGGTTCTCCTCCCGTGGGAGTAGGCGTGTTTCTAGCCTCTCCCAGACTCCTGGGAGCTAGTCTCAGGCTTCCCAGGATGCCACTGAGCATGTGCGGGAACGAGCGGTGAATGCTGGGAGCACAGCATTCACCACATCCAGGAAATAAATCCTTGTGGGCTTCAAATGCCCACAATGAAGATGGAAACCGCCTGCAGTGAATAATATAAGTTATTCTTTCCGACAAAATCTGACACAGGCGGACATATTACACACAATATGTCAGTATGTAATGCTGAGAAGAAAAGTTTGTGAATGAACTCAAAAAAAAAAAAAAAAACGATAGATAGGTGGACCCCCGCTTTAAGGCAGGACTCGATTCTTAGAGATGAACATACACCATGTATATTAGCACTACAACTGTTCTCCAGTTAACTCTGGATTTAAGAGGGACATGCTGAGCCAATATTCACATCCACCTGTCCAGCGTTTTGCATTACTACTCCTCAGTAGCTGAGTGGGCCCCACCATGTACTCTGCGTGGGCTGCAACACATGCACTCAACCTAACTCTTGAACCTCTACACAGGATGGGAACCTCTGTGGTGCAATCCGCTAGGCATGTGCAATATGTTTTGTTCCGAGTTCGTTTTTTAACGAATTTCAACAAATTTGTTCATTCGGAAATATCCGAATTAACAAAAACCCGTTTAACGAATTTTTCCGAATATTCGTAAATTTGAAAAATTTGTACATTCGTAAATTCATACATTCGTACGTTCGTACATTAGTAAATTAGTAAATTCGTAAATTTGTAAATTCGGAAATCTGAAATAATAATTAACTAATAATAACTTAACTACTATTGCTAGTAACTATTAAATTATAGGTATTGTAGTTTCCTTTCAAATTTGGCTGTTAGTGAACGTAACACATACAAATTTATCCGAAGGTTACGAGTGATCCAAAATAACGAATGCCGTATCCAAACGAATGGAACGTAATGAATTATTAATAATAAATAACAATAAAAATAATAAAAACTTTTTATTATTATTATATATTATTAATTTGTTCCGTTCCATTTGTTTAGATGCAGCATTCGTTTTGGATAATTCGTAACTTCGGATAAATTCGTATTTGTTACGTTCACTGACAGCCAAATTTGAAGGGAAATTACAATACCTATAAATTAATAGTTAGTTACTATTTCAGATTTTCGAATATTTCGGGTTTTTGGATTTTCAAATTTCGAATTTAAAAATGTACGAATTTACGAATGTACGAATTTACGAATGTATAAATGAACAAATTTACGAATGTACGAATGTACGAATTTACGAATTGCGATCATAACGAATGACCTGAAAAACGAAAAAAAATAAATAAACTAATGAAACTAAAACGAAAATGAACAAATTTTTTGGCTGTGCACATGTCTACAATCCGCCCATGTGGCTATGAGAGATAGACCACTGGAGAAAGGAGTGCCGACAACATCTAGAGGCCGTTCCACCTATAGCTGAACTCACACGATTTCACTCCCGCATGTCAGTCCCTTCCTCGGGGGCGATTTAAGAGACATATGTGTGAGTTTCTGCACAGATGTCAATGGAAATCGCACCCGAAATCGCCCAAAAGTAGTACAGAAACTACTTTTGGGAATCGGTGCGACGCTGCTATTGCCGGCAATAGCTGCCGATTTGGCATGCGATTTGACATGTCAAATCGCATGCCAAATCGTATCAATGTGAACCAGGGATAAGTGACACTTTTTTGGGGGCCACCATGCCGCAGTATATGTACATGGGAGCGGTCCTTAAGCGGTTAAGTGAATAGGCTGCTGTATGCGCAACAAAAAAAAAAAAATTCACGAGTGAAAACGTGCATTCCTGCTAAGTGAGATGTGAACGGATGATGTGCTTATGTACTTTTTTGAGCGACAGGCGTTTTGCTACAGGCGACAAAACGCTCAGGTGTGAACAGGGGACATTGAAATTAATAGAATTTTCCTTCGAGCTACAAAACCCCTCTATGTGAATGCATACCTCCCAACATTTTGAGATGGGAATGAGCCTGGGTTCACACTAGCACGATCTCAGAGATCGCATTAGATTCGCACTCGCACCGCAGGTGCAGATCACATGCGATGTCTGAGCAACGCCAGTTCAACCATACAGCTGTATGGCTGAACTTGCGTTGGATTCGCACAGAAAATAGTGCAGGGACTTGTTTTTCCCCGCACTAGAATCGGATCGCATGGGTGTTCTCTTACCTCCCAACTTTTTGAGATGGGAATGAGGGACACCTATTAGAAAAAGTACGCAGGCATAGGACACACCCCCTTGCCACGCCCCCTTAAAGGGGAATTGTACGAAAAACAAGATTGGTTAAACCCACAAGTGCTTTTTTTTACCACTACTATTCCTTTATATTGGCTTTTGGAATTTACAAATGCAGCAATTTAGAAATCAGATGAAAGGTTTAGTGCTGGAAAACACTTTTTGATAGATAAAAAGTGCATTTTATATACTTCTATATAAACCAGACCAAAATGAGGGACAAATGAGCAGGAATGATGGACATTGTTTCAAATCAAGGACAGTCCCTCGAAACCAGGGACAGTTGGGAGCTATGGACTGTTCTCACCTATGCGATTCGATTCCTGTGCAAGTTCACAGTTCGCTCTGCGATCTGTGAACTGAACTGGGGGGTGTCATTAAACTTTGTTAATGACACCCGCAGCGGTTCGCACAAGGCACTGCGGGAGAGGAGCGATGCGGGAACCAGTGCTGGAGTCGCACTTGTGTGAACCCAGGGTGAGGGACACCTACCAGCAAAATGTATATAGGTAAAGGACACGCCCCCATGCCACACCCCCTTAAAGGAGAATTAACTAAAAAAAAAAAAAAGGTTAATCAAATCCACAAGGGCTTTTGTTTGCCACTACTATTCCTTTATATTGGCTTTTAAAATTTACAAATGCAGCAATTTAGAATTTAGATGAAAGGTTTAGCACTGGGAAACACTTTTCGAAAGACAAAAAGTGCATTTTATATACATCTATATGGATCAGACCAAAATGAGGGACAAATGAGAAGGAATGAGGGACAGAGGGACATTGCTCCAAATCAGGGACAGTTGGAAGCTGTGTGAATGGGGTCTGAAGCTGCACCTCTTCATCACATTCTGACATCTGTTCTTGTGACTCACAACAGGCACCTTTGTGCAAGAACTAGACAAGCTCTGTATAACAAGGCCTCTCCTTTTCTGCAGATCTCATGCCCCAGACAAGTCAGCAGACACACATCATATGGATTTTATTAATGATCAGCTCCCCCTGCATTCCTAACACGCCAGAACTGCGTTGAACCCTTTTTGGCCCCACCAGGCGGCTGTAGCCCGGCCTCGGTTGCCCGGGCAACGCGTTGTTGTTGTTGTTGTGTGTCAGGTGACCTCGCGCCGTGCACGTGCTGGGGAGGGAGGGGAGAATAGATACCCACCGGCGCTTCCACACTGCAGGAGGCTGGAGGAGAAGAGTGCGTGTGCCGCACAGAGCAGTGCCCGGGCAGGTAAGTAGGTGACACCTCCTGGAAGTGACACTACAACTCCCAGCGTGCTCAGTCACTAGCTGTCCCTGGTGCTCAATTAGGCTGGATTCACATCTATGCATTTTTAGTGCTTTTTGCATTTTGCAGATTTGCACTACAGTCCATTTCACATGGTTTTCTATGGAACACGTTCTGTAGTGCAAATCTGCAAAATGCAAAAAGCACTAAAAATGCATAGGTGTGAATCCAGCCTCACTGCTGAAGATCTGAACGTGTCTGACCATCTGCTCTGATACAGACAGGGGTTTATGTACTAAAACCTGAAGAGTGCAAAATCAAGTCACATTTCTGCAATAAAAACCAATCAGCTTCCAGGTTTTATTGCCAAAACTTTGAACAAGCTGAGGTTAGAAGCTGATTGGTTCTTCTGCAGAAGTGTGACTAATTTTGCGCTCTCCGGCTTTAATAAATAAACCCCCCCGCAGTCCTCGCCTCCTGCAAGGTGCGGATCAGGAAGGACGCACGCAAATGGATTCTCGCCATCTGCGGGAGTTTTACCCGCTTCAGTCCCCAGACTTTTAGCTCTGTACGGCTCCGTTTACACCACACTGGTGCTAAAGAGCGCGCTTTCCCACATGTTGCTTGTAGGGCAGTCCATTCGTTTCAATAGGCTGCACCGGGCTCAAGAAAAGCGCAAAAGAAGTCCCTGTCCTTTTTTGCACAGTGGTGCAGCATCACGTGTCTTGCTGCGTGCAAAATTGCCCATGGGGGGGGGTTGCTGCTCCCTTAAAGCGTTGTTCCACCCCCCCTCAAAAAAAAAAAAAAATTTAAAAGGCAGCAGCTACACATACTGCAGCTTCTGGCTTTTAATATTTGGACACTTACCTGTCCTGGAGTCCAGCGATGTTGGCACTGCAGCTGATGCTTCCATCAGCTGTCGGGTGCTGCCGCCGCCATTGCGGGTAAGAGGTACCTGGCAGTGTAGCCTTACGGCTTCACGCTAGGAACCCTACTGCGCATGTGCGAGGCTTCGCTCCTCTCTCCTACTGGCCCGACAACAGGGAGAGGAGGAGGAGGAGGGAGCCCCGCGTTGATGTCACGGGCCACGGCCCGGACTCCCGGAAGTGAGAACAAGATACCTGTCAAAGACAAGGTATCCTGTCCCCTCCCCTCCGAAAGGTGCAAATTGTGGCACCGGAGGGGGAGAGGAGACAAACGAGCGGAAGTTCTACTTTTGGGTGGAACTCCGCTTTAAGAACGAATGGCTCAGATGCTAAAGAGCAGCCCGTCTCTATACGAGTCAGGAACACGAGAATATGCACACGTTCCCGATCTGGGCATAGGTGAACCTAGCCTACGGGTGAGGAACATGCAAAAAAAATATTCCCTGAGGCTCCATTCACGCCATGCCGGTGCGACGACGCACACGCGCGTTTATACACATTGCATGTAGGGCAGCCCATTGGTTTCAATTAGAGCTGCATGATTCTGACCAAAATGAGAATCCCGATTTTTTTTTTTTTTTTTTTGCTTAGAATGAAGATCACGATTCTCGTGGCGTAACATCTTTCACATTATACAAAAAATTGTGCTAACTTTACTGTTTTTTTTTTTTTTTTTTTTTTTTTTTTTAATTCATGAATGTGTATTTTCCCCCCAAAAATTGCATTTGAAAGACCGCTGAGCAAATACGGTGTGACATAAAATATTTAAAAAACCACCATTTTATTCCCTAGAGCAGTGATGGTGAACCTTGGCACACCAGATGTTTTGGAACTACAATTCCCATGATGCTCATCTACACTGCAGAGTGCATGAGCATCCTGGGAAATGTAGTTCCAAAACATCTGGGGTGCCAAGGTTCATCATCACTGCTCTAGAGTCTCTGCTAAAAAAAATATATAATGTTTGGGGGTTCTAAGTAATTTTCTAGCAAGAAAGAATGATTTTTAACTTGAAACCAACAAGTGTCGGAAAAAGGTTTAGTCTTTAATGGGTAAACTTCCCTCATTTACAGACTGAAGTTCATTCTTTGATCTAAGACCCCTTTCACACTGAAGTCGCTTTTTAGGCGTTTAAAGCGCCTGAAACCTGCCTCCCCAGTTTGCGGTGTGCTTGCGGGACAGGAAAAAAAAAGTGTGGAGCATTTTGAGCCCGTTCATTTTGAATGAACTCAAATCGCACTGCATGCACTACTTTTGGAAACTCATCCAGGTACTTCGGTACCATGCGATCCGGTGCATGCAAACGCTCAGATTTGTGATCTGAGTTTGGGCTTTAGTTAACATCGACCCCCTACTCCAGATCTCAACTGCAAAGCATTTTGAACAGGGTGGGAAAATATGCATGAAACGCGCATTTCCCGAACCATGTTCTTGTGTGAACGGGCCCACTGACCTGATTTAAAGCGGAGTTCAACCCAAAATGGAAGCTCCGCTTATCTGTCTCCTCCCCCCCTCTGATGCCACATTTGGCAGCTTTCGCAGCGAGGTAGTTCGCCCCCCCTCCAGAGTGTTGGCATTGTCACTCCATCAGTGGACAAATGTCATTTCAGGTAGGAACCTGGGTATACTTTTGCAGAAACCTTAAAGCACACAGTGGGTTTGATTTACTAAAGGCAAATAGGCTGTTCACTTTGCAAGTGAATTTCTCTTTAGCTTACTGAATAAGCCTAAGCCGTGCAAACATCCACTATTTAATCATGTGCAAGCAAAAATCCTTTTTCTCCAAGCGTCTTCCAGGACAGTCCATGAGACTTTGGGCTCCTCCTACCAGGACAGGAAACATGTTACCCCCACCAGATAAAAGGGCGGTCCTCCAGGCCCCATGTCAGTTATTTGTGTTTCCTCTGGACGGGGGTAATATGTTCCTGGAACCTGCTCCCATAGGTCTCATGAGCAGGGGCTCTGTATGGCTACTTTGGGGGCATATTACTAACCTTTTTCCTCTGCCAGAAGCAGCATCACCGCTGGGGAAGTTGGCTGTCCTGCAGTTCCCTCTCCTCAGTGCCTGGAGAGGACCAGGACTGGTGTGATATCGGGCCCCAAGCGCGGTGCATTGCATAAAAGCTTAGCTGAGCGGCAGTGTCCTTTCCCTGACGATAGCATGGCTGATCTGTGCAGGGAATAAAGGAAGCCGCGGCACTCGAGGGGGCAGAGCTACTGCGCTACAAGCTGGCCCACAGGAAGTGCCCGGAGAGGGTTACTTCTGGGGCATATGATATCATCATCGGGCGCCGGAGACACAGTTCCAGTCTCCATAAACGGCGCAAACAGGGAACACTGGCTGCTGGAGTTCTCTTGCTGTAAAGCAGCCAGGCTGTGGACGACCAAGAGGGGCAGGATGGATCCTTCAGCAATACCTGCACAGGCAGCGGATGCGGTTCCCAACACCAGCACCTCACAGGTAAGCCTGGGGTGTTTTGTCACCAGCTTACTATCCCTGTGAGTGTTCCCTCCCCCCTCTGTAGTAGTGGGTGTACACATTTCCTCCCTCCTGCACGTGGTGTTACGGAGTGATTGGGTGGCTTTTAATTACATTGTGGGTCATTTATTTTGTCTTGCAGACCAAGACTCAGGACAAGGCCCAAGCGCAGCCACAAAAAAGGAAATGTGCGGTTTGCGCAAACAAATTGAGCTCCCCATGGAGCAAAGCAGTTTGTCGCACCTGTATAGAAGACCTAGTAAAAGATGACCCAGTAACCTCCTGTCAGAAAATGTTGTCTTCTGTCAGAGATGAGCTTACGTCTACCTTCAGCTCATTTAAAACACTAATTGACAAGCTTCAGACACCAGCTGAGGATCCGTCTTCAATTAGAGCTTAAGTCAGTAGCACCCCACAGCAGGCGGAGAGTGAAGACTCTGAAGCTGAGGTCAGATCTACCCGTTCTTCTCCGGAAGAATCAGGTCAGATAGGGAGCCCAGGGATAGAGAATCCACAAGAGGCTCAAGGTTTTAGTTATCTTTAGAGGATGTGGATGACTTATTAAAGGCTATCTATACTACTCTTGAATTAAAAGAGGAGGAGGTTCAATTATCTAAACATGATCTTATGTATAAGGGTTTGCATAAGAAGAAGTCTAGAGTTTTTCCAGTACATAGTTCCCTGATTGATACTATCAAACTGGAGTGGGAGAATCCAGAGAGAAAACCTTTCTTTTCTGGTAACCTTAAAAGGAGGTTTCCTTTTTGAGGAGGACTCAGCGCAGCCGTGGAACAAGAATCCTAAGTTGGACGCACCTCTTTCAAAGGTTTCAAAAAACTCGGACCTAGCGTTTGATGATATGGGCGCGCTTAGGGATCCGATGGACAAAAGAGGGTATATCCTTCTCCACAGAGTCGGTAAGAATGACAGCCAGGACTTCGGCCTTAGTAAATTCAGCCAGAAGAAGCCTATGGCTTAAAACCTGGTCAGGTGATTCAGCCTCCAAGTTGCGCCTTTGTGGTCTTCCCCTTACGGGTGATCATCTTTTTGGCCCAGGACTGCAGGGGGCACTGGAAGGCACAGCTGATAGGAAAAAGGCGTTTCCAGAGAAAAAGAAAAACCTGTCAGCCAGAAAGTTTTTTCGTGGCCAAGGTTGGCAGTAAGGTCCTAAAGAAAAGGACAACAGGCCCAAAAAGCATTGGACGGGGCACAAAGGCAGGGGTAAAGGGGGAGTCTTGTTTAATCCCCCTCAATAACCCACCAAGCGGCAGTCACCTCAAGTCCCTTCATCCTGGACCTAGTGACCAATGGGTACAGGTTGGAGTTTTCTTGCCAACCACCGTAGCAGTTTTTGGTCACCTTTTCTCCCCGAGGTCGAGAGAAAGCAAAGGCTCTGGGTCTCCAAATTGGAGACTTACTAGATCAAAAAGTCCCGATCCCTGTTCCCCAGCCAGACCAGGGCAAGGGGTTTTACTCCCATATATTTGTCATCAAAAAGCCATCAGGGCAGTATCGGCTTATCCTGAACCCCTGGTCTTTAAACCGTTCAATCAGGTACAAGCATTTCTGTATGGAGACGGTATTCACGATCAAAAATCTGCTTTACCCAAACTGCTTCATGGCCACTTTGGATTTGAGGGATGCTTACCTTCAACATCCCTATCCATCCATCCTGCAAGAGATTTTTGAGATTAGCAGTCAAGATGGGAACAGAGACTTGGCACTTTCAGTTTCAAGCCCTCCCCTTCGGTCTGTCCTCAGCCCCACGCATTTTTACAAAGGTGTTTTACAAAGGTGTTGGGGGAGGTGCTGGCTCCACTAAGGTTAAAGACGATAACTATCATCCCTTACCTGGATGACCTCCTTGTAGTGGCAGAATCGTACCAGAGGTTGTTAGCAGATTTCCAGACGGTGCAAGACTTCCTACAGTCCCTAGGCTGGTTTAAAATGTAGAGAAGTTGTCCTTAGTTCCGGCCCAGAAAGTGACATATCTGGGATACGATTTTTTGCTCAGTAGACCAAAAAGTTTATCTTCCGCAGGAGAAAATTACAAAAATGATCCAAACTATGTCAGCAATACAACCAGTTGGTCTCGCTGAGACAGATTTCGAGAGCAGTGGGTCTGATGACCTCATGCTTACCTGCAGTACCATGGGCGAGATTTCACCAACGTCCATTGCAACTGTTTCTATTAAGAAACTGGGCCGGAGACTCAGGGTCCCTGGAGTCAAGGGTCTGGTTACCTGCCAGGGTAAAGAGAAGCTTGTGGTGGTGGAGGACAATCCTGCACCTAACAAGAAGTCTCCCATGGTCCATTCCTATATCCCAGAGAATCACTATGGATGCGAGTGCCTGGGGATGGGGAGCTCACCTTAGCAATGCAGTGGCACAAGGAGAATGGACCTCGAGGGAAGCAAGTGCTTCATCCAATCAGAGAGAGCTGCTTGCAGTTCTGAGAGCCCTGCAGGCATTTTACATGGAAATCAAGGGTCACAATCTCCAAATTCTTTCCGATAATATCGCGACAGTCGCTTACCTCAACAAAACGGGGAGGCACGAGAAGCTGGATACTTCAATCTATTGCCCAGGAGATTTTATCTTGGGCAGAAGGGAACCTGGCTTCAATTTCAGCCGTGCACCTGAAGGGGACGCAAAATTGTCTGGCAGATTATCTCAGCGGATCAATCATTGGGGATTGATGCTCTGGCAAATCCGTGGCCATTCGGCCTCTGTTACGCCTTCCCGCCGATCAGACTTATTTCGGAAGTCCTCCAGAAGTTTCTTCTAGAAGAAACGGATCTCATCCTAATCGCCCCTTTCTGGCCCAAGAGGCCATGGTTTTCCCTGCTTCAGACTCTGGTTTCGGAGCCTCCACTGAGTCTTCCGAAGAGAAAAGACTTACTATCGCAGGGTCCAGTGTCACACCCACAGGTGGTTTCCTTAAACTTGATGGCTTGGTATCTGAAGGAAAAGGGGTTCTCTGACAAGGTAGTCAAGACTCTAGTAAATTGCAGAAAACCAGTCACTAGAGCCATATATTCCAAAGTTTGGAAAAGATTTAACTCATGGTTATCTGAAAATCAAAGATTAACTTATATTCCTTCAATTTTGGAATTTTTTCAAGAGGGTGTCGACACAGGTCTTTCTGTTAGTACCTTAAAGGTACAGGCGGCAGCTATAAGTGTGTTTCTCCAGTTTTCTCTCCTGGAAAATTTCACTATAGCCAGATTTTTCAAATCAATCTCTAGGGCCAGACCAGTAGTGGTGAGAAGTTGACCAACTTGGGACCTGTCCCTAGTACTTCAAACTCTGGTTGAATTTCCTTTTGAGCCTCTTGAAGATATCTCAGTTAAGTTATTCGCATTAAAAACTGTTTTTCTTTTGGCTGTTACCTCAGCTCATAGGGTAAGTGAGTTGCAGGCCCTATCAGTGAGGGAGCCTTTTCTCACGATTTTCGAGGATCGAGTTGTTTTAAGAATCGATCCAGGTTTTTTGCCCAAGGTGGCCAGTACATTCCACCGATCTCAGGACATTGTACTGCCAACCTTTTGTAGTTCGCCACTAGGCGACCTAGAAAGAAAGTTTAGTTTTTTAGACGTGAGAAGGATTCTCCTAGTCTATCTTGAGGTCACCAAGACCTTTAGAAAAACTGATGCCTTGTTTGTCCGCTTTTCTGAAGTTCACAGGGGAAATAGTGCATCTAAAGCCACTCTGGCTAGATGGCTAAAACAAGCTATCTCTGAAACTTACAAAATTAAGGAAGTTCCTCCACCTTTTGTTACTGTGCACTCAACTAGAGCCTTGTCTACGTCTTGGGCTGAGAGGACTGGTGCCTCACCGGAACAAATTTGCAGGGCTGCCACATGGTCCAGTTACTCGTCCTTCATTAAACATTATTGCCTGGATCTCCTATCAGCTCAGGAGCAGGCATTTGGTCAGAAGGTCCTTCAGGCAGTTGTCCCTCCCTAGAATGGTAAGTTCTGGCTCATCGTCTCATGGGCTGTCCTGGAAGACGCTTGGAGAAAAGCTGAGTTAGACTTACCGGTAACTCCTTTTCTGAGAGTCTTCCAGGACAGCCGGATTCCCACCTGGTTTTGTCTGAAGTTATGTGTATTATGCATATGTTTTGCAGGAACGTCCTACGGTTCTTGAGAAGACTGACATGGGGCCTGGAGGACCGCCCTTTTATCTGGTGGGGGTAACATGTTTCCTGTCCTGGTAGGAGGAGCCCAAGGTCTCATGGGCTGTCCTGGAAGACTCTCAGAAAAGGAGTTACCGGTAAGTCTAACTCATCTTTTTTTTCCCCTTGCACATCACAACATTATCTTGCCAAGTGAAAGGCATATTTGCCTTTAGTAAATAAACCTCATTGTAATTGTGTGCACGCACTGCGACCTATCTATCTTTTTTTATATTTGCTAACATTGTAAGTAAACTAAAAGTACATTTTTTTTTTGTGCACTAAATAAGTTATTTATTTATTTATTTTTTGTTTTCATATTTTTTCTTTATTCTATTTACAGATCTTAGTAACCAATGGATAAGGAATCCACCAGGGATGGTCTCAGCAATGATGCTGACTATGCCATTGTGAAGTCCAGTGTTAGAGCAGCAGACCAACAACACCAATCCAAACCTCCTTCCACTTCTGACACTTTGGACCTAAGCAAGAAAAAGCTCTGTAGTCTCAATGAAGAGCTGTACAGGGACAGTCCTTTTATTAAGGTACATTGTACACTTGTGATCCTGCTTCATATAGCTATAGGGAATATTTTATACATACTTGCAGCTCTGACAGTGTACACTCCGCTCAGCCAAACTCGCACTATCTGGCTTCTTCAGTATAGCGGTACGAAGGTCAGTGATGAGGTCAAAGCAGGAGAGATGTCTGCTGTAGTTTATTTACTGCCACTTGCCCTGTTGAACTATCCTGGCACAGTAAAGATAAATTAACCACTTGTTGACCGCAATACATATATATACGTTACGGCTTGCAAGTGGTTTACCGAGGTTATGGCTAAAGCTATCAGCCATAACCCCAGTATTTTTTTTTCAGCCGGCAATTCTCTTTGTAATGAAAGGGGTCCGAGAGGCTAATTAGCTGCTGGATCGCCTTCAGAAGCACTGGGAGGGGTCCCTCCCACCCGGGTAACCGCCCTGCCCCCGACCCCTGCCGCTCACCAATGTTTCTCAGGCTTACCGCTTCTGCTGGCAAGCCCGGGAAACGATCTGATGGTTTGTGCAGCTGGCCATAAAGGTGAACAGAGACCAGGTCACCTCTATGAACTTGGAGGATAGAAACGATGTAATGACGTCACTTCCGGTCTAGGGTGCAAGTAATCAATTATTTATTTATTTTTTGATCTTTTGCTCTTAAAAGTAGAGGAGATATTTTGGGTCCTATAGACCCCAGATCTCTCCATAAAGAGGACCTGTCATCCCTTATTTCTATTACAAGGGATGTTTCTAACATGGGTTTGGTTCACACTGCTGCGATGCCTGTGACTTTCTTGTGACGTGCTTGCAATTTCCTTTCTACTTCCTTTTGACTTTTGTGATTTAACATTGCAGTCCATGGCACTGAAATCTCACCTAAGTTGCAGAAAAGTAAAAGGGCCCCTCGACTGGAGTAAAGGGCCCGGGATCAGTGGAAAGAAGAGAGCCCCAGGACAGATGGAAAGGGCCCCGGCAGTCAGGGAGCCCTTCATGGTTTCTTGCATCGGGGTCCAGAAGGTTCTAGTTATGCCTCTGCACCTGAGCATCTTGTTGCGCGTTTCTAGAAGTGGTAGACTATCGTTCAACACTTTGAAAGACTAGACTATTTTTCCACATTGCTCCGCATCTCACCTAATGTTTCCCGTCGGTCACTGCACTGCAGATCCTTGTGTTGTGTAGAAATGAATGAAATGTAATATTGTGAAGGGAAAAGTAAACTGTATCTAGCCTTAACAATGTAAGGCAATGCTCTCTACCGCCCGTACACAACACACATCAAGCCAAATGTTAAATTGGCTCATTTTAGCATGTGACTTGGTATGACCTTTGACTAAATATAAATTGCCTGGGAGCCATGCTTGATCCTCTGAAGTTATTACTTTTTGGGTTACTGACCTGGAATATTCATGCAATAGAGTCAGAAATACATCGGAACTCCTTTGCATACTGTATGTGTTCCAGATCAGTGTGTCGGGAAGGATTAAAGCCATTTTCAGGAGGGATGGTCTGCAAGGATCTCCTCCTTATTTCTTTCAGCTCAGGGTTCCATTAATACTTATACATTAGACAATGTTTGCACCTGTTTGGCACCGTTTGCATTTTTGTAAGATAAAAATATGGCAATAAGCTGATATTCTCCTTTTAGAGAAAGACCTGAACAAAATAATGGAGTGGGCTAATACACGGCCAATGAGGTTTAATGTGAAGAAATGTAAAGTAATGCACTTGGGGGCAAAAAAACATAAATGCAAACTACTCACTAGGGGGAGAACCTCCTAGGGGGATTCAAGGATGGAGAAAGATCTGGGGGTTCTGGTAGATGACAGATTGAGTAATAGCATGCAATGTCAAGCTGCAGCTACCAATGCCAGCAGAATATTAGCATGCATAAAAAAAAGGACATACTTCAGAGATAAAACGATAATCCTACCACTTTATAAAATTCTGGTTAGACCACATCTGGAGTATTCCTTCCAGTTCTGGTCACCAGTCTTCAGAAAGGATGTACTGAAACTGGAGAAAGTCCAAAGAAGGGCAACGAAACCTAATAAGTGGACTGGAGGACCACAATTACGAGGAACGACTGCAAGCACTAAATTTATTCTCGCTGGAAAAATGATGCTTGAGAGGAGATATGATAGCAATTTACAAATATCTCAATGGAGCTCCTAGCATAGGAAAAAAACTATGTAGTCTCAATGAGTGTAAGAGGTCACGGGGCCACACAATGAGGTTGGAGTAGAAGCGGTTTAACCTTAAACTGTGCAGGGTTTTTTTTCAGTGTCAGGGCAATGAGGATGTGGAACTCCCTTCCACAATTGGTGGCAGTGGGGAGTATGAATGCGTGGATGTGCATATTAAAGAACACAACATACAGGGATATGGGATATAATTATAAACATTGACACACATACACCTACACAGGTTGAACTGGATGGACTATTGTCTTTATTTAACCTTGCCTACTATGTACCTATGTAACAGTAGGACAGATCCCGACCATATGGTCACGATCTTTCTGGAGCCTGGACAGGTTCTGTAACATCAGCCGACAGTGGGCTTCAGCTCGCTGTCTGCTGAAAACGGGTCATCACAGGAGTGCAGAATGAGTTGCACTCCTGTGATCCACAGACGTACAGCCAAATGGGCTTTGGCTGTACTTCTCCTTTCAAAGCTGGCCATACCCTAGTTAATTTTCGAATGAACATTCATTTGAAAATTCTCATCAGCACATTCAATGGCATGATAATGTAATTTGAACGTACCGTCCTTCAAAAATGTTTGCTTATAACATTTGATTTTGGTGTAATCACTGTTAGAAATTTGTTTGTTCAAGAAACATTTATCATCTTGCTCCTAATTTTCCCCTCACTGTAGTAAAAAGTGATTGTTGATTTAACCACACTGTTTGGAAAATCAAAGAGCATTCTGTAGACAAAAATGTTCAAACTAAATTATACTAATGTATGGCTAACTTATTATAGGTGACACCACATACATTTTAGGGGGGGGGTAAATTGCAATTTGGGGTCCAGGGCCTCCAACTCACATTTTTGGATAACAATAATGGTTAAACAGTATTGCGCCTATGTTGCCAAGTTTGGCCGTTGTCATATTTGTATTTCATTGTGTATTTAACTGTTTGCCTGGAGTTAAGTTATTTACAAAGTGTAGCAGTTCACAGCAATCCGTCAGAAATTCTGTCATTTGGTTTCGTCTGTTAAACTGATGAAATGTCACCTTCTGTAAATGATTGCAAATTGTTGAACATAGGCCATAACTTTTTGAATGCAGCAATAGCTAGGAAAAACAGTGTGGTTTTCTAGTGACTGGTGTGATTTGTGAAAGGTATAAACTTTTACCTGTGACACCTACCGGTAATCTGAGGCTTCAATAGACAGGTATGAAGCCTGGCTATGTTGCTGTAGCCTAGATATTAACAATTACCTGAATGTCAAGCGGTCATTACTGAAATGTGGTTAATGAGCCTTTCTCCAAGTCACTTTACTCAGTGAAGTTGTTTGATGGGTTGTAAGAAGTGTGTAACCTTCATTATAGTGTGAGTGCAAGACTCCATGGCGATACCCAACACTCCCTTTCCGTGGAAGTGGTTTGCTTATACTGGGCGTCATTCAACCCAGGAAAGGATAGATCACATCAGGGGCGTTGCTAGGTCTACAAAAGATCTGGGGCTAGAGCCCATAGCAGCGTAGAAAAGAAAGTCATACGCTTGGGCGGGCATACACATGCATGTACAGTAATATACGTGTGTGTATATATATCCCCAGAGAGCCCCCCGCTTACATCAGGGTCCCCAGAGAGCCCCCCCCTTACATCACCTTACATCAGGGTCCCCAGAGAGCCTCCTCCTTACATCAGAGTCCTCAGAGAGCCTCCCGCTTCCATCAGGGTACCCAGAGGACCCCCCCACTTACATCAGGGTTCCCAGAGAGGTCCCCTTACATTAGGGTCCCCAGAGAGCCTCCCCCTTAAATCTGGGTCCCTAGAGAGCCTAGGCCTTAAAATCAGGGTCCCCAGAGAGCCTCTCCCTTACATCAGGGTCCCCAGAGAGCCCCCCACTTACATAAGGGTCCCCAGAGAGCCTCCCCTCCCCTTGGGGACCTCTGCAGAGACTCGGGGCTATTGGCCACAGATTCGGGGCTATAGCCCCCCAAAGCCACCCCCTAGCAACGCCCCTGGATCACATAATGGGTAATTCTCTGGAGATATCGCAAATAAAGGGGAGAGAATTACAATGTGAGAGTTTATTTATTTATTTTTTTCTTTTACAATTAGTGGGTTATTTTTTATTTATTTTTTTTTAAACGTTGGCTTAAAAGAAAAAAAAATGTAACCCACATACATAGGCAGCCTTTAGTTTCAGTTGGGTAAGTAGTCCACAGAGTTTGTTTGCAGTTTTGGGTAGAGGACACGGCTTTTGGTTCGGGGTTTGATTTAAATGTCAAAGTTAGGTTTAGTGGTTGGGCTTCTGTTAAGGGTTGGATTGAGATTAAAGTGAAACAAAAACCAAAACTTTTTTTCCCAGTGTGGGTAGTGTTGGGAATGGTTTAAAACTTTTAGCCATTTGTGTCCCTTTTTGAGAAGCTTTCTCTTCACTTTTGTGTTTTGTAGACACAATAGGAAGTGAGAGAACTATCCAAAGTGAGCAAAATCCTCTCCCACAGTTGTCGCAAGAACAAATGTTCCCATTGGAGATTTCTTCTCTATTCCTGTTATGGTGATAACTCAAAATTTTGTTTTGTTTCCTTTATTATCAGTCCCAGTGGGGACACAGATGGAAACAAAAATGGCTTCTAGCCACCAATCCAAAACTGAAGAAAAAAGTTTTGACTTTTAGATACAGTGTATTGGGTTATATTTGAGGGATCAAAAAGTGGTCTGATCCATTTTAATGTCATCTTTTTATTTTGTTTCCAGAATCTGCACCTTGAAGGGAATTCCCTTAGCTCCCTTCCTGAGAGTCTTTTTCTGTATCTGTCAAACCTTGTCTGGTTGGATCTTCGGAACAATAAAATCACAAGTCTGCCTAGTACAATTGGGAAGCAAAGGTAAATTTGTATTAGAAAGCATTGAATGTAGGTTGATTTGTAAAGGTAGAAATTTGATAATGCCACTGCTGGACGCAGTTGTTCACACACAGGGTGTGTATAGAGGTAGTTTCTCCTCCAGTAGCTACATGTCTCAATGGGCCCTTATGGTGCCAATGAAACCAGGCTTTCTTTTGATGTTATTGGCTAATTTTGTTTTTTTTTTTGTTTTTTTTGCTATATATTCCAAAAAACAAATCCATTGCAAAACAGTGTTTTTGTTTTTTTTGTTTTTTTTTTGTTTTTTTTGTTTTTTTTTTGTTTTTTTTGAAAAAGCAGTTTTAACTTTAAAACTAGAGTTACCATAGATAGAAACGGCAGCTTTATTCCTTGATTTGGCTTCTTTATAATGACTCTGAAACGTATTCCTAGTACTAACCACCATGGCAAAGCTATTTTGCAAAGGTGTCTTTATTTTGTGTAATTTTTACACAGTGCAAAAAAACAAAACTTTTAAAAATGGTTAAAAAAAAATAAAGAAGAATAGCTAAGAGCTACTAATTTATTAAATTTAATTTTTATTTAGTACATTTTTTTTTTTTGTGAGACTGATGCAACTGATATGCCCTGTACACACGATCGGATATTCCGTCAACAAAATCCATCAGATTTTTTCCAACAGATGTTGGCTCAAACTTGTCTTGCATACACACGGTCGCACAAAGTTGTCGGAAAATCCGAACGTTCTGAACGCGGTGACGTAAAACATGTACTTCGGGACTATAAAAGGGGCAGTAGCCAATAGCTTTCATCTCTTAATTTATTCCGAGCATGCGTGGCACTTTGTGCGTTGGAATTGTCCACACTCGGTCGGAATTTACGCAAACGGATTTTGTTGTCGGAAAATTTCAAACTTTGTGTGTCGGAAATTCTGATGGAAAAAGTCCGATGGAGCCCACACACGGTCGGAATTTCCGACAACAAGCTCCTATCGCATATTTTCCGTGGGAAAGTCGGACCGTGTGTACAGGGCATTAAAATAAGGGGCACTGATTTGATTTGTGCATAAAAAAAATTATCAACATTCATTGTAACAATATCGTTACTGTGTATTTATGAACAAAGCATGCATAAATTTGCAGATTTAATTCACACAGAAGGCACTGTCGGCTCCTAAGAAATAGAGCAGGTGGTACGTCCATGGTATTTGAATTGTTTTTTTGGGGGGGCATGCCTTGTTCTTCGGAAGTATTCAGCTGGTTAAATCTAGCGGTCTTCTGCACTTTACTAAAACAATGAACATTTCAAATAGAGCTGCACGATTCTGGCCAAAATGAGAATCGCAATTTTTTTTTTTTTGCTTAAAATAAAAAGATCACGATTCTTTCATGATTCTTGCGACGTAAAATCTTTCACATTATACAAAAAAAATTGGGCTAACTTTACTGGTTAGTTTTTTTTTTCTTCTTTTTTTTTTTTAATTCATTAAAGTAATTTTTTTCCAAAAAAATTGCATTTGAAAGACTGCTGCGCAAATACAGTATGACATAAAATATTGCAACAACCACCATTTCATTCTCTAGAGTGTCTACTAAAAAATATACATATAATGTTTGGGGGTTCTAAGTAATTTTCTAGCAAAAAAAAAAAAAAAAAGATTTTAACTTGAAACCAACAAATGTCAGAAAAAGGTTTAGTGTTTCAGTGGTTGAACTTTCTTCATTAAGGCTACTTTCAGACTGGGGCGGGCAGGCGTCGGCGGTAAAGCGCCGCAATATTTAGCGCTGCTTTACCGTCGTTTTAGCAGCACTATTCGGCCGCTAACTGCAGAGGCGCTTTGCCGACGGGTTTGCGGCACTGCCCCACAACCGGACTTTCTGGCAGAAAAGGTCAGACGGAATCATTCCGTCGGACATTCCGATCGTGTGTGGGCTTCATCTGACTTTCTCTTTCGAAAATTCTGACGGACGTAGAAATAGAACATGTTTCAAATCTCTCCGACAGAAACGGTTCCTATTGGGAAAACCGCTCGTCTGTATGCTATTCCGATGGACTAAAAACGACGCAAGGGCAGCTATTGGCTACTGGCTATTGAACTTCCTTTTTCTAGTCCCGGCATACGTCATCGCGTTCTAATTGATCGGACTTTGGTGTGATCGTGTGTAGGCAAGTCTGTTTCAGCGGAACTCCGTCGAAAAAAAACGTCAGAGTTTAGAGAGTACGCGGCATTACACACCAATGTTTATACTTAAGTTTCACTGCTAAAGAATGTTGTGATTCTTGGCAGACTGCCCTTTTATTTTTCTTCCTTTCTTTTGACGGCTGTGGCTTCAGAAGAGCAGAGAGAATTCTTTGCATAGACAGAATCGTGTAACGCTTTTGTCAAGATCACAATGGGGAAAAAATCGTGATAAAGATTCTTGACAATTAATCGTGCAGCTCTAATTTCAAATATGATATTTTACAACAGTAAAGGAAAATTAAACGAAAAAGTCCCGAGACAGACTCGATGAGATTGATTTACTATAACCTATTTACTGTCCTTCATTTTGCACAGCAAACTTTTTTTTTTTATTTAACTGTGGATCAGTTATTGTAGCATTTAGTCCAGTAGGTCTTTTATTAAATTGAGTTGATTGAACTACGGTAAGTATGGTAAACACAATACAGCTGTATGGTATATACAGTATACATTTCATGGGCGGCACAGTGGTGTAGTGGTAGCACTCTCGCCTATCAGTTAGAAGGGTCACTGGTTCGAATCCCAACCACGACACTACCTGCTTGGAGTTTGCATGTTCTCCCTGTGCCTGTGTGGGTTTCCTCCGGGTACTCCGGTTTCCTCCCACACTCCAAAGACATGCTGGTAGGTTAATTGGATCATGTCTAAATTGTCCCTAGTATGTATGAATGTGAGTTAGGGACCTTAGATTGTAAGCTCCTTGAGGGTAGGGACTGATGTGAATATACAATGTATATGTAAAGCGCTGCGTAAATTGACGGCGCTATATAAGTACCTGTAATAAATAATAATAATAATAAATAAATAAAACTAAAAAAGAAAAAAAAAAACTGTCAGAACCCATCAGTTATCAGATTTCCAAATTGTGGGTGTTATTAGGATCCCCAAACATATGCAATGAGTATCATATTTTGACTTTTCATACATACAATTGAGCAAAAACAAACTCAAAAGGTTTTAAAATACACGCACCTGTGAATTATTTACTCTGCATGATGCATAATTTAAAGAGGGCCTTTCCATTATTGAAACAGTTACAAAATAATTAATGTAATTAAAAGAGAAATAGATTGAAACCTGTACCCAGGTACCAGTGAATATATGCTGCTGTTTTCCATGCTTGCCTTGCTTCATATAGAGTCGCCATACTGGATGTCCTGCAGCATACAGCTGCTATTGGGACCAATTGTAGTTGCATGGTCTGCAATGGCTACAGTATTTTAGTTATTGGTGCTTTAGTTACACAGATATCCTTGTTTCTGCACCCCGTAAGGGATGTCTCTGGATGTGTTCTATGTTAGGTCTGTCCCTCTTTTATGTTGTACATGGGATAAATGTTTTATATTCCCTCCCACAGGCTACTGAAGTATCTTCTTTTAGAAGGAAACCCAATACAAGCCCTTCCTGTACAGCTTGGTAAGTGTGTAATAATTAGTACATATATTTAAATATTTATCCTATAGAATATATCATTTGTGGAAGGTCTTCTATTCTTCTATACCTGGGTAAAGGAAGCTCAGGTATAAACAAAAAGTTTTCTTTAGATTCTCAAAGGGCAATGTTTTTTTTTAGGAATGTTGCCTCAGCTTCTGAAGCTTGGACAGCTGTTGATATGCAAGTTAGATGACCTCTAAAATCTGAGAAACCTCAAATTGTATTTTGGGTCTTTGTCCTTGCTACTATTACATCATTGGGTGTAAGTGGAAGCTTTGCTTTTGTCTCTGCTTTCCACCATAATTGTCAAGTAAGAATTAAAGAGCTGGAGTGGTCCTATTCCAAACAGGTAAACATTGATGTATGCACAGTACATGGTAAAAATTGAGTGACTTTCCTTGAGACACAAAATATTGCGCTACTGGGGTAAAGAAAAGAAAAAAGGAAGTACCTTCGTCCTAAAAATGCAATAGAGACAAGGAAATTGAGGCAACCTTTGACTTTCGTGTTGTGGTACAGTATAGACTTACAATGCTGAAATAGCAAAAAGAATTAATAAAAAATACCCACAACCCACACCCTTAAATAATTAAATTCCTCTGATATGAACTGGAAAGGAATGGATGTATCAATCCACAATGGGGAATTTGATATTTGTCTTTAACCAGTTGTAGACTCTACATGTTTCGCGGTGACCCGCTTCTTCAGGAGTATAGTTCAGAGGAATATTTTATTCTAAAAAGAAACGTATACATAAGAGATCTTCATAAAACAAAACATGGTATTTAAGGGTTTTTCCTGTTATGGGATATTTTGCACCTTGTATATGTTATTTTCGTCTGCCCTTGTAGGTATTTTTTAATAATTCTTCTTCAAAAAAATTTCTATTTAGAAAAAAAAAAAAAAAAGCTTTTGCAACATTGTAAGTCTATACTGTACGTATCTGTGTGTTGTCATAATACATACGTGTTTTACTATACGTTATTGCAACTCACGTTAACGCGTCAATTTTTGCAGTTCATAACAATGCCATTAATTTAGCATGGCTTCCCAATGCACAAGTACAGTAGCTGCCAGCACACCTCAAGGCACGTAAAGTGTACAATTAGTACACAGGGAGGCATGCACAGTACACAGGGAGGCATGCACAGTACACAGGGAGACATGCACAGTACACAGGGAGGTATGCACAGGACACAGGGAGGTATGCACAGGACACAGGGAGGCATGCACAGTACACAGGGAGGTATGCACAGGACACAGGGAGGTATGCACAGGACACAGGGAGGTATGCACAGGACACAGGGAGGCATGCACAGTACACAGGGAGACATGCACAGGACACAGGGAGGTATGCACAGTACACAGGGAGGTATGCACAGGACACAGGGAGGTATGCACAGGACACAGGGAGGTATGCACAGGACACAGGGAGGCATGCACAGGACACAGTGAGGCATGCAGCTGCAGATGTGCATTGTTGACTCTCTTTTCCACCTACAGTAGCTGCTGCATTTCTCACCCTTGGCTTATACTCGGGTCAATAAGCTTTCCCAGTTGTTTGTGGTAAATTAGGGGCTTCGGCTTATATTCGGATCGACCTATACTCAAGTATATACGGTACATTTTTGTTGCCAGTTGAGGTGTTGACAGAGCCATTCAAAATTTAATGAATGTAGAATTGAAGTGTCACACCGTGATATTGTAGCCCAGATGCATATTCATTCCAATATAAAACTAGATTTTACTGTGTATAGACTTAGAATACATTTAAAGGTAGAAAATGCTAAAAATACATTATAAAATCAATATTTATTAAATCATTTGTTTTACTACCGTTCTTCGTTTACCTCTTTTTGATATTTTTTTTTCCATTTTTCTTCCCTGATGGAGGTAAGGTGCAGCCCTGAAACATGTTGGATTTGTGTAGTTGAAATAAATTTGTATCTGGACTAAACACCATGGTGTGGCGCTTCAAATCTAGGTTCACTCTTTAACTTAAATTTGCTGTGAAAACTCTTTGGTTTGTAGAAGCCACCAGTCTAGTACCCAGACACCATACATCAACACTGTCCTCACACCAATGGGTGGTAATAAGGAAAGTTTGTGACAGCAGGCAGGGGTTCCTCTCCCCTGCACCTGCTGTCACATTAAAAATCCACCTGCCCGCACAGCCGCAACATTATTTTACAGTACATTGTTAATGAAGAAAATACAAGTTCCATCTGCCACCATGGCAGACGACGTGTAGTTCTCAATGGACTGCGATGAGCGCCCTCGTAGTCCATTGACACTTCCAACAGCTTTTAATCAGAAAACCTGGAGGTATGGGCAGAAAGCTGGAAAACATGTCTATAGGAGCCTGACTTTGCACCCGCAATCGACTGATTGCACAAGCAATGCTTTGCAGGCTGCTGGAGGAAAAAATATTAAATGCACATTTTTATTCTGCAAAAATATGTGCATTTATTTACATTTTTTTCCCTTTTTAAATGTGAACTTCTCCTTTTTAAGCATTCAAAATCAATGGACTTGCTCCTCTTAGCATATGTGAACAATCTGGGTGCTGGCTGCTATAGTCAGTCTCCACTCTCCATCAAAGATATCAAAAAGTATGTCGGCTTCAGCTACACTCCAAACTTAGCACCTCTTGCTGTATTTATTAATTGCCAGCAAAATGTCTGCATGCAACAATGTCTCTTAAGGAAGGCTGATTTTTGGGTTCAGACTTTGTGTGCAGACATTTTGCTGACAATTAATAAATACAACTTTTATTCCCTTTTTCCTGCCCTAAAACAACACACAATGCATGTACAGTAATATACACATTTAATGCATGTACAGTAATATACACATTTATTGCATGTGCAGTGATATACACATTTAATGCATGTACAGTAATATACACATTTATTGCATGTGCAGTGATATACACATTTATTGCACGTGCTGTGATACACACATTTAATGCATGTGCAGTGATATACACATTTAATGCATGTGCAGTGATATACACATTTAATACATGTACAGTAATATACACATTTAATGCACATTTAATGCATGTGCAGTGATATACACATTTAATGCATGTACAGTAATATACACATTTAATGCATGTGCAGTGATATACATATTTAATGCATGTACAGTAATATACACATATATTGCATGTGCAGAGATACACACATTTATTGCACGTGCAGTGATACACACATTTAATGCATGTGCAGTGATACACACATTTAATGCATGTGCAGTGATACACACATTTAATGCATGTGCAGTAATATACACAATTAATGCATGTGCAGTGATATACACATTTAATGCATGTACAGTAATATACACATATATTGCATGTGCAGTGATATACACATTTAATGCATGTACAGTAATATACACATTTAATGCATGTGCAGTGATATACATATTTAATGCATGTACAGTAATATACACATATATTGCATGTGCAGAGATACACACATTTATTGCACGTGCAGTGATACACACATTTAATGCATGTGCAGTGATACACACATTTAATGCATGTGGAGTCATACACACATTTAATGCATGTGCAGTGATATACACATTTAATGCATGTGCAGTGATATACACATTTAATTCATGTGCAGTGATATACACATTTAATGCATGTGCAGTGATATACACATTTAATGCATGTGCTGTGATATACACATTTAATGCATGTGCAGTGATATACACATTTAATGCATGTGCAGTGATATACACATTTAATTCATGTGCAGTGATATACACATTTAATGCATGTGCAGTGATATACACATTTAATGCATGTGCAGTGATATACACATTTAATGCACTGCAGAAATACAGCGCAGCAGGTCACTGATGTCTGAATGGCCTTAAAGTTTTGTATTAGTGGCTGTGAGGAAATGGTTCACGTTCTTTGTAATGTATTTATACACCAAGCTTTCAACGTTTTTTGAGACTATTTTTAGGACTCTTTTGTGAGTCGTCGTTTTTCTGACCTTGCTGTTACTTATGTTCTGGCCTTGACATTATATCCAAAGTCTGTTTGGATGGAAGTAGTATTTAGCAAGGTTCTTCCTGAACTTCATTTCTATGCAGCTAGTGAACCACAATTTACAGAAAGCAAAATAAATGATATGGAAATATTTGGTTTTATTTTTAGTTGGCATTCTTTGTATCGATGTGATTAATTCACCATTGGCAGAAAACACCTATTTAATCATGTTAGCAAAATGTTGTCGATGTTAAACCTCTCATCATTGTTTCATTATGAAGTAATTTTGGTGGTGATTTGATTGTTGCAGACTAATGAGACTTTAGTATCGAATTTTTGATTACTAATTTGCATAACTGAGAACTGGAGATTATTTCCGACACTACTAAAGTGATCTAAATTCTTAAAGTGTACTCCATTAATTTCATAACAAACGTTGTAAATTAACAGCTGGCAAAAAAAGTTCCCACAAGAACCTTTATAACTAGCAATCCTTATCATCTGTGTATTTGGAAAGCCCCCTTTATTGGCTGATGATGTGCTCCTACTGGTTTGAGGGAGGGCAGGAATAATGGAAGAGCTCCACGTGAGAACCGAACCCCAACACTTCATCTTCCTGATATGTGGCTGCTGTACCATGTACTCGTTTGAGAAAGTCTCCTGTTCTCTTTCTATTGCTTCCTTTGTGTGAAATCCCCAGTGTTCCTGCAGTCCCTCTGCTTTCCTATTAAAAACTGACCATATTAAGCAAGAGAGCACAGCATGGTCAGTTCTCTAGCTGTGCTGGGAACTCTATGTACTCACCTCCAATGATCAGACTTGTCCTGACACCCCCTGCTGCACAGCCATTCACTGGGAAGCGCTGTGTCTGTGTGCTTCTGCTGCTTCTCCTCCTCACCCCAGCTCTTATGCAGCTGAGAACAGAGGGAATGTGATCACTTATAAAATAAGGTATTTATAATGTTTTATTATATCTATATAAAAATGTTTTGCCTTTCATTTCTATTTGAAACTGAATGGGTTGTTTTACAAGGTGATCGTTTACAATCATCTTAAGGCCTTGGTTAAAGCAGAACATTATCTACATGACTAATTATGCTACCAAAATTAGTGTGTGTTGCAAATTGCCTCCAGCGTTGCTCCTGTTTCTTCTTGCTGGAGGCTGCCATTTTCCTGAAGCCCAGAGCCCCTGGGCAGAAGTAAATCATAAAGGGGAATTTAACCCTTTGATGTAACCATTTGAAAGAATAGTTACATTCCTGGAATGCAGGGATGGCTAACTGTTACATTTGCTTGTTTCCATAATCAAACTGTCAAACCATCAAATGGCTGGTGTCATAACTAATCACATGTGCAGCACCATGGCAGTTGCAGATCAAACAGAAGCAGCTTTCTTGGCTGTAAAGGATAGGAGGGTTTAATTCTACTTTAAGGCTGTCAGCAGATGGGCAACTGAGCAACTGAGCATGTGTAGACCAGGGTGATGCAGTGAACAGTGAGGGAAAAAAAGTATTTGATCCACTGCTGATTTTGTACAATTGTCCACTGACAAAGAAATGATCAGTCTATAATTTTAATGGTCGGTTTATTTTACCAGTGAAAGACGGAATAACAATAAAATCCAGAAAAATACATTTCAAAAAAAGTTCTAAATTGATTTGCATTTCAATTAGTGAAATAAGTATTTGATCCCCTATCAATCAGCAAGATTTCTGGCTCCCAGGTGTCTTCTATACAGGTAACAAGCTGAGATTAGAGCACTGTCTTAAAGGGAGTGCTCCTAATCTCAGCTTGTTACCTGTATAAAATACACCATGATGGCCAGGACCAAAGAGCTGTCCAAAGATGTCAGGGACAAGATTGTAGACCTACACAAGGATGGAATGGGCTACAAGACCATCGCCAAGCAGCTTGATGAGAGGGTGACAACAGTTGGTGCAATTATTTGAAAATGGAAGAAACACAAAATACCTGTCCATCTCCATCAGTCTGGGGCTCCATGCAAGATCTCACCTTGTGGAGTTTCAATGATCATGAGAACGGTGAGGAATCAGCCCAGAACTACCTGGGAGAATCTTGTCAATGATCTCAAGGCAGCTGGGACCATAGTCACCAAGAAAACAAATTGGTAACACACCAAACCACAAAGTACTGAAATCCTGCAGTGCCCGCAATGGTTTCCCTGCTCAAGAAAGCACATGTACAGGCCCGTCTGAAGTTTGCTAATGAACATCTGAATGATTCAGAAGAGAACTGGGTGAAAGTGTTGTGGTTACGTGAGACCAAAATCAAGCTCTTTGACATCAACTCAACTTGCCGTGTTTGGAGGAGGAGGAATTCTGCCTATGACCCCAAGAACTCCATCCCCACCGTCAAACATGGAGGTGGAAATATGCTTTGTGGAGTGTTTTCTGCTAAGGGGACAGGACAACTTCACTGCATCAAAGGGATGACGGACGGGGCCATGTATCATCAAATCTTGGGTGAGAACCTCCTACCCTCAGCAAGGGCATTGAAAATGGGTCTTGGATGGGTATTCCAGCATGACAATGACCCAATACACACAGCCAAGGCAACAAAGTGCTCAAGAAGAAGCACATTAAGGTCCTGGAGTGGCCTAGCCTTTCTCCAGACCTTAATCTCATAGAAAATATGTGGAGGGAGTTGAAGGTTTGAGTTACCAAACATCAGCCTCGAAACCTTAAAGTGGATGTAAACCTTCATCCTTTCTAAACTACTGCCATAGGGGTTATCTATAAGGATATAGATGCCTCCTGCATGTATCTTTACCTGTCAAATGTCTCCCCTCTGTCTGTTATTAGACCCGAAAAACTGCAGATTCTGTGGGCGGGGTCTGTTGTCTGGAGCTCGGTGGGTGGAGTCGTGATGTCAGTAGATGCCCCGCCCACCTCTACACTCCCCTTGTCAATATGCATTTGCTCCTGTGTATTTCTTACACTGAACTTCTGCTATGATCTCTAACATCCAGTGAAAAAACAGGAAGGTAACCACATGACTTCAGCATGCCAAATCATGGTGAGGTGTGGAACAGCCAATCCTTGCAGAGCTGCTGAAGTAAGGAGTGGGGGAGGGAATTAAAAAATAATGCCCGTGTCTTAGGGTGTCACTCACAGCAAGGGGGAGGATTTGACAAAGTTTTTCTCAGTTTGTCAAAATTTTTCTCACTGAACAAAAATGCCGCGTACACACGGTCGGACTTTTCGTCTACAAAAGTCCGACGGACGCGGACGGACCAAAGCCGGCGGACAATCCGATCATGTGTGGGCTTACCCGGACTTTCAACTGACTTTTCCAGCCACAAATCTGATGGACTTTAGATTTGAAACATGCTTCAAATCTTTACGTCGTAACCCCGCCGGACCCAGAAATCCGCTCGTCTGTATGCTAGTCCAACGGACAAAAAACGACGCTAGGGCAGCTATTGGCTACTGGCTATCAACTTCCTTATTTTAGTCCGGTGTACGTCATCACGTACGAATCCGCCGGACTTTTGTGTGATTGTATGTAGGCAAGTCCGTTCGTTAGAAAGTCTGCCACAAGTCCGCCGCAAGTCTGTCGGACGGGCTGTCGGACTTTTGTAGCCAAAAAATCCGACTGTGTGTATGCGGCATAAAAGAGGATTGCTCAGAGCTGGATTAACTCTGTGTGGCAAGACTGGGCTCAAATGATAAGAAATCTTATACTCTACAGTATGATATCAAAAAAAAAAAAAAAATTCGGGTTTACATCCACTTTAATGACTTGGAGAGAATCTGCAAAGAGGAGTGGGACAAAATCCTTCCTGAGATGTGTGCAAACCTGGTGGCCAACTACAAGAAACGTCTGACCTCTGTGAGTGCCAACAAGGGTTTTGCCGCTAAGTTATGGTTTGCGAAGGGGTCAAATACTTATTTTGCTCATTAAAATGCAAATCAATTTATAACTTTTTTAAATTGCGTTTTTCTGGATTTTTGTTTTTTGTTTTTTTTTGTTCTGTCTCTCATTGTTAAAATAAACCTACCATTAAAATTATAGACTGATCATTTCTTTGTCGGTGGGCAAATGTACAAAATCTGCAGAGGACCAAATACTTTTTTCACTCACTGTATTTTAAAAAGTATAGGCACTTATTTTTCATGTTTTACATATCTATACCTACAAAAGGAATCAGTCTGAAGTGATTTTAGCAGGAGCTAATTTTCTGACTAAAATTCCACTTTCCTGGCACATGAAAATGTACCAAAAAATAAGGGTACTTGTGCCCCTTTTTCATGGTTGTAGCATTTCTCAATACAGTCATCATAGTGGTTACCAGTGCAAGTTATGGGCGGTACATCTATTATAGGTAGCATTGGCGCACAGTGACATCTGAAGACCACCCAAGCCTAGTTTACACTCAGCCTGGCCCTCCCATGCACAATTTTTTGAACATGGCAAAGCATGTCCTTTTCAGGAATATATTGTGGGTGAAAATTCAGAGCTAAAACCCTTTACATTTTGGGCTGATTACTAGGAGCAGTTATGCATAATAATAACCTATAGAAATCAGTCAAATTTCCATTCCACTAGTTGACAGCAGTCAGAATAACCAGGATTATTTGATTCATCGCTATGGGTAACCGTATGTTACACATTGCTATCTGCATTTGTTAAATAAAGAGCATAGATTTGTTGTGTCAACTGCTTGGCAACCTTGTGGAATCAGTAAGTGCTGTCTTTATTGTAGGGATTTCCTGTTCTTTTGATGGTCAGGCATAGAACTGGTGAAACCTGCGTGAGTGTGTTATTTGTCAGTATACATTTTCAATATTTTTAACCCTAATAGACTAAAGGTAGATCCATCCAGATTCAATAATGCTTATAAGTACAACAACTGTGATCTGGAGGTGCTGGAGCATGATATGGGGTCTTCTGGAGTTCACATTTAATATCTTATTCCACCTTTTCTGATCATGTTTCATGCATTGCTTAACCCATATTTAACCCACATTTTCCCAGGACCACCTGCTCTCTAGCTCCCTTGTTACCTCCTCCCATGCTTGCCTTCAGGACTTCTCCAGAGCCTCTCCCATCCTCTGGAATTCCCTGCCCCAGTATGTCCAATCAGCCCCTACCCTGTCCACCTTTAGGAGATCCCTGAAAACTAATTTATTCAGGGAAGCCTATACCACACCCACCTAACTGTCCCTGAGCCACCCCCATCAAATCATTCTTTGCAGCTATTACCTTTTGTACCACCACCCCCTCCCTTTAGAATGTAAGCTCTACGAGCAGGGCCCTCCTGTACCTTTTGTATTGAACTGTACTGTAGATGTGTTGTCCCCCTTATACATTGTAAAGCGCTGCGTAAACTGTTGGCGCTATATAAATCTCGTATAATAATAATATAATAATATTTAGGTTATAACATGAAACGTGGTCAAAGTTCACAGCCCCCCACCCACAAACCACTGATCGTGTAAAATTTGAAGTCAGTGCTGATGTGCGTGTCCCACATCACAAGACAGTAATTCTCAACGAACCACAAGTCACCACACTTGTAGTCCCATAGATAATTCATTCAGCTTTGTATCTGAAGGTCCGCACCTTAGTATTAATGCTGAAGAGCCTGGAGAGACCGGGTCTTATATTAATTTTGGCTACAAAAAACACACTAGAGCTTATTTTCAGGGGATGTCTTATTTATTTACTATATGTACAATAATCTACATTTATTCAAATACAGTAAAGCCTTGGTTTGGGAGTAACTTGGTTTGAGAGCTTTTTGCAAGACGAGCAACATTTTTTAAATAAATTTTGACTTGATATACGAGCGATGTCTTGATATACAAGTAGCATCATGTCACAGTATGAGAAGAGAGGCCCCTCTAAGTGTAGCAATATGGTTACATTTAATGAAGGTACAACATTTAGCAACATATTGCTACACTTAGAGGCGCCTCTCTTCTCTTTTATACTCTGGAGCTTCTGCTGGATTTTGCTTCTAATCCCCTTATGGAGGCTTCCATTTGTGGATGGACATTTTATGGTTACACAACCTATCACATTGCTATAATATTTTTATAAGGACTATAAACTGAAGGACTTATGAATAAATGGTTGTGGAACAAATCATCTGAGTTTCCATTATTTCTTATGGGGAATTTTGCTTTGATATACAAGTGCTTTGGATTACAAGCATTTTTCCGGAACGAATTATGCTCGCAATGCTCGCAATAAATATATATATATATATATATATATATATATATATATATACATATACATATACCACTTTTTTAGGACCGAGTACAAGTACCGATACTTTTTTTTCAAGTACTCGCCGATACCGATTACTGTTTTTTTTTTGTCATGTGACAGTGGTTTTTTAAAATTTTTTTAACAATGCTTTCTTTTTTTCCTTTTTTTTTTTTAGGGGGGGGGGAGAGGGGTGAACCGTGTCTGTGTGTTTTTTTTTTTTTTTTTTTTTATTGCAATATGTGTTTTTTTTTTTTGTTTTGTTTTTTTAATCAGCCCTGTTGGGGGGCTTTTGTGAGATATCAGGAGGTCTTAACAGACCCTCTGATATCTCCCCCTTGAGACAGAGAAATAGACTGAGGATAGAGATTCCCCAGTCCCTTTCTCTGCAGCCTCAGCTGCACTGAGAATGAATGGAGAGAAAACAGCGGCTCCTCTCCATTCATAAACTGAGACATCGTAATCACAGGAGATTACAATGTTTCAGTTATGTGAATGGACAGAGTCAGCTGACTCTGTCCATTCACAAAGGAGGACATGGAGAGAGAGACCACACAATGGAGGGGGACAGAGGAAGAGAGAGGGACAGCAGAACGGAGGGGGACAGAGGAAGAGAGGGGGACATCGGAACAGAGGGGGACAGAGGAAGAGAGAGGGACAGCAGAACGGAGGGGGACAGAGGAAGAGAGAGGGACAGCAGAACGGAAGGGGACAGAGGAAGAGAGAGGGACAGCAGAACGGAGGGGGACAGAGGAAGAGAGAGGGACAGCAGAACGGAGGGGGACAGAGGAAGAGAGAGGGACAGCAGAACGGAGGGGGACAGAGGAAGAGAGGGGGACAGAGGAAGAGAGGGGGACAGCAGAACGGAGGGGGACAGAGGAAGAGAGGGGGACAGCGGAACGAAGAGGGACAGAGGAACGGAGCGGGACAGCGGAATGAAGAGGGACAGCGGAATGGAGGGGGACTGGAGGAGGATGCGGTGACAGTCAGCGGTGATCGCGTGTGGGGGAGTTACAAGCACCGATCACTGTCTGCTGTATATCACTAAGCAGCTGAAAGCCGCGGGGTGAGTCTTCTCTGCCCTTGTCAGCTCAGGAGTCAGCGTTTTGACATTCTGTAATCCCAAAAATAAACCTTGCTTAAAGCAGAAGTAAACCTATCCATTTAACAGTTTAAAAAAACAGTTACATTTCTGGCACGTGCCCGAAATGTAACACTCCCATTGGTTGTGCTCTCAACCAAACTTTTCAAACCATCCTATGGCTGGTGTCATAGCTGATCACATGTGCAGCATCATGACAGTTGTAGATTAAAACAAGGCCAAGATGGCAGCTTCCTTGTCTATAAAAGATAGGAGGGTTTACTTCCACTTTAAAGTCATTGTAAAAATATGCAATCCGTTTTGTAAAAAGATTATATAATGTGCAGTGTTGTCTCCTGGAAAATACCTTATTTACAGTGATGCTGGGCGCTCATGTGACCCGCCCGAGCTCTTGTTCCCTGCTCCGAGCACTACAGAGGGAGGGGCTGCTGACGTCACCCAGGAGGAGAGGAGGAGTGCTTTGGTGGGTCACGTAAGTGCCCAGTGGCGCTGTAAATAAGGTATTTTCCACAATAAAGTTACAAAAAGAGACACACTGCACATTTATATAATCTTTTTACAAAACAGATTGCATATTTTTACTAGGGCTTATTTTCGGGGTAAGGCTTATATTGCAGCCATCCCCGAAAATAATGCTAGGTCTTATTTTCAGGGTAGGGCTTCTGTTAGGGGAAACAATGGGATGGAGGTAAGTGTACTATCTCTTCTTTTGCAGGGAGCTGCTTTGGCTTATTGACGGCAGAATCCCTTTAAGCACAAGCTTTGCATTGGACAATCGATTTTGTTTCACCTGCCAATCACGGTAGAGAAAAACTGCTCCAGACACTTTCACCATCAATTGATTAGGGAAAAGTAGTTTTTAAAATATTTTCTAACTTGCTTATTTGCAATTCCCCTCTCCTCACTGAGAGTTCTGTTCTTCACTTTCTCTCCATTGCAGCAAAAGATGGCTGTGTGCAACCTCTGTAGTTTAACATAACCAGGTTTGTTTTGATACTGCCAATGTAATCTAAATTTCAATAAAGCCATTAATGGAGCTTTGGCAAATCCATTTGTTGAGACGTGACTTTAGATGACTGCATTTTTTCCCCTCTTTTCCGTACCTTGTAGCGGTTAAGATTAATTGCTACCATTTTCTGTGCTGCTGAGCATGACTGTTTGCTAATGCACTCTGGAATTGTATTTTACCCTGCAGAACTGTGCTTACATAGACCGTTCCCCAAATGTATTTCATACTGTGACAAAGTAATATTGTTTTTGTGCTTTTTTTAATGCATCTAACATCCAAATTAACTACTTGAAATGAAAGGTGTTAAACACATATTTCTTCAACTGTAGAAAAAAAAAAAAAAAAAAAAAATTTAGTTAATTGGACTTTGCATTAGTATAGGGTATAGGATCTCTAGTTTTCAGCCCTGGGATATCAGAGCTGTTTGTTTTTTGGAGTGGACCTAGCAGTGTTTTTGTCATGATTTTAGTCAGCGGCATATAAACGAAAATCACCCCAGATTTTCGGCAAATAATGAAAACGGAACAAAAATGTGAGGGGGGGATGTTTACTAGGGTTGCACCGATACCACTTTTTTAAGACCGAGTACAAGTACCGATACTTTTTTCAAGTACTCACCGATGCCGACTGATTTTTTTTTTTTTTCTATGTCGTGCGACAGTGGCACTAACATGCAGCACTGATGAGGTGCGGACTGTGACAGTAGTTTTTTATTATTATTTAATTTTTTTCAATTTATTTTTTTATTTATTTTTATTTTTTATTTTGTTTACAATGCTTTCTTTTTTGGGGGGGACGGTGTCAGTGTTTTTTTTTATTTTTATTTTTTTTATTATTATTATTTTTACAAATTAACCTTTACATATTTTTTTTTTACAATTCTTTATTCTTTGAGACAAGGAAAGGGACTGAGGACACAAATTCCCCAATCCTTTTCTCTGTAGCCTCAGCTGCACTGAAGATGAATGGACAGGAGACAGAGGCTCCTCTCCATTGATAAACGGAAGCATTGTAAACATATTTCGCAATGCTCAGTTATGAATGGACAGAGTCAGTGATATATTTACCGGCTCCTTCCTCCACTCTCCATCATGACACATCTGGGACGAGGGGAGGAGGACACTGGGAGCCGGGGACACCGGAGAGAGGGGGGAGTACACAGGGGGACAGTCGGGGGTGATCGGTGCGGCGGTGGGGGCAATTACAAGCACCAATCCACCTGTATAGCTTTCAATAAAGCACCTGACAGCTGCGGGAGGGAGCCGAGGAGTAGCGGCTATCGTGTGCTTTATTGAAAGCTATACAGGAAGATCGGTGCTTGTAACTACCCCCACCGCCGCACCAATCATCTGTAAGGTTGCCCGGCCCCCCTGGCTGAGCTAAGGATGCCTGGTCCGATAAAACAGGTATTGGATCAGACATCGGAGCATTTGCACGAATACGGATACTCGTGCAAATGCTCAGTATCAGCACCGATACTAGTATTGCTATGTGTGCAACCCTACTGTTTACCCACGTGAACTTGAAAGTTCTAGAGAAATGCTTTAAATAATGCATTACAATTTTTAACTAAACCCATTTGATTTTAGTCGACTAAAATGATTTTAGTCAAATAAAATGTACTGGAGATTTTAGTCGACTATGACTAAAACTGAATTGAAATTTGATGCCAAAATTAAAGTGGAACTATGGGCAAAACTTTTTTTTTTTTTTTTCAATTTGGATAGAGTAAGGGAGAGTTATAACACCTGTCAGTTTTTTTTTTCGCCATTTTTGTCCCATTGCAGGGATTTCGCTTCACTTTTTTTCCCATAGTCAAACAGGAAGTGAGAGGAAATCTCTGCAAATTAAAGGAATTTCTTGTGAGCCCCCAGCTCACCAGAACTAGTGTCCCCATTGGAAGATTTCCCACCTAATACTTTTCTGGGGACAACCCAAAATTTGGGGTTTTTTTTTTTACTTTCACTGATGATAATGGTAAACAGTGCAAATAGAGAATGAATCCCCTTAAGGGGGGGCACGGACGGCAATTAAAATTGACAGGGGCTCTAATCCCTCTCCACTCTATCCAAAACGAAAAAAAAAAGTTTTGCCTTTAGTTATACTTAACACTGGGGCCTGGTACCTTTTGGTGTTGACAGTTTAAGCTCAGTTGTACTGCCGGGATTAAACACATCAGTACTGGCATATTTCACCTCTTTGTTACCAGGCAATTTTTCAGTTTTCACTGTTATGATCCTTAGACTGACAATTACTCTTTTGTGCAACACTGTATGCAGGTTAACTTTATAGCATATTTTAGACAGATAGGGCTTTATTTTGGTGTTATTTAATAACCTCCTGGACTTTTTCTTTTAGATTTTTACAATATAAAAGAAAAAAAGCCAACAAAAAACTGTTTCCTTTTACTTTGTTTCAAAATATAGCAAATAAAATGCCAGGACAGGATGAAAAACCCCGAAATTACCCCTTTTTGGAAAGCAGAAACCTCAAAGTAAACTGATTTTTAATTTTTTTTTTTCCATAATTCTTTTGGGAAATGAAAAAACATGTCAGTATTCAGGGGTTTAAAACATGGAGCTTGGTAATGGTACAATAGATACATTAAAGCCCAATTCACAAAATAACCTTTTTATAAATGATATATATGATAACAATGACTGTTCTTTTAAATCATTCTTCTAAATATTTATTGGCTAAAATATTTGTCGTTCTGCTCTGGTGCTTAGTATTCACCCTCCTGACAAGCTGACCCTATTGTAATTTAGCTTCTTTGCTTTCAGAATTAGTCAGCTTTCGTTCGCTGAATAGAATCTGCAACAACTACTTCTTCATGAGGAAAAAAGAAAATGTAAATTATGCATGTTTGAGTATATCAATCAAAATGATGGCATTGCAGGATGTCAGATTAAAGATGTAACTCATTCCGACACATCATATACAAGGTCATTCCGGCCTTTTTCAGTCTTCTTTAGTATCATTTGTTTATTAGACACTTGGAGAAGGTGAACGTCTTATTGAAAATGTAGTGCAAACATTTTTCATGCTTGTTTAGAACATTTAGAAAGAGTGCCGGTCATATTATCAATGTATAAAAAGGGGGTACCTTCGTTCCTAAGAGAGAAGGAAGGATTTTAGGGAGGCTGAAATGGACTTTAATGCTACCATACAAAAGCTTGGGATACAGAAGATAAGTATAAAAAATAGAATTTTTATTATAATCACAATTTAAAATACATGAATTTAAAAAAACGAGAGACATGGAACAATACAATGTCTCTAAATGGTTGTGGTGACAAAGGATAATGTACCATCTGTATATTAATTGCTCGACATGTAGGGAACACCGCTTCTTCTGGAGCTTTTTTAGACAAATCTATGCACAATTTTATAGAGCGATTTACCAATGTCAAACTATGAATAGAGAGAGAAAACATATTAGTCATAACATCATACAAGCCTCAAGTAATAGCACAATATCATTATTATTATACAGGATATATATAGCACCAACAGTTTGCGCAGCGCTTTACAACATGAGGGCAGACAGTACACTTACAATACAAATCAATACAGGAGGGATCAGAGGGCCCTGCTCGTTAGAGCTTACAATTTAGAAGGGAGGGTCAATTGGAACAAAAGATAATAACTGTGGGGGGTGAGCTGATGGAGTAAATGAAAATACAGTTGTTATGTGTGGGTAGGGTAGGCTTCTCTGAAGAGAAGGGTTTTCAGGGTTCGTCTAAAAGCTAATAGAGTAGGAGATAAGCGGACAGATTGGGGTAAGGCATTCCATAGGATTGGAGAGGCTTTGGAAAAGTCCTGGAGGTGAGCATGGGAGGGGGTGACGAGGGAGCTAGAGAGCAGAAGGTCTTGAGAGGAACGAAGGAAACGAGTAGGTTGGTATTTAGAGACTAGGCTAGTGATGTAGCTGGGGGCTAAATTGTGGATGGCTTTGTAAGTAGTTGTTAGTATTTTGCGTTCAATTCATTGGGTGAGCGGAAGCCAGTGGAGGGATTGACAGAGAAGGGTAGCAGACACAGAACGATTGGTAAGGTGGATGAGTCTTACAGCAGCATTCATGATGGATTGAAGAGGTGATAGACTATGTAGAGGTAAGCCAATGAGAAGAGAGTTGCAGTAGTCGAGGCGAGAGATGACCAGGGAGTGAATCAGGAGCTTTGTGGTGTCATTGGTTAGAAAGGGGCATATTTTGGAGATGTTGCGGAGGTTGAGGCGGCAAGATTTGGACAGTGATTGGACGTGGTGCTTAAAGAAGAGTTCAGAGTCCAGGACTACACCTAGAACCTTGGCATGTGGGGATGGGTTTATAGTTGTGGCATGGATTTCGACATAGAACAAGATTTCATCACTACACAGGATATACATTCATGTTCTATATTGTTCTATTACTTGAGGATTGTATGATGTTATGACTAATATGTTTTCTCTCTCTATTCATAGTTTGACATTGCTAATGGCTCTATAAAATTGTGCATAAATTTGTATAAAAAATCTCCTGAAGAAGCGGTGTTCCCTTCCGCTGAGCTGTGTCTCAGCCAATCGGGAGGAGTGTCCCGGACAGCTTAGACATTCGTGGACATCGCTGGAGAGAGAGGGGGCTCAGGTAAGTAATTAGGGGGTGCTGGAGAGGCTGCTATACATAGAAGGTTTTTTAACCTAATGCATAGAATGCATTAAGATAAAAAAAACTTTGTGCCTTTACAACTCCTTTAAGCACTAATTTCACTTTTAATTCATAATGTCTATTCGCATCAATGTTCTCTGTACATGTAGCTATACATGAAACCCACTAACTTTACATGCTGTGATTTTTGTTTAATGCATGATCCTACAATGATGGATGAGTTGGGTTACAAAGGCCTACTTTCTACAGACAAAATAGTTGCTCTTAAATAAACAGAAATCTGATTTATATCCTCTACACCAAAGAGGTGACAAAATGCAAATTGGATGTTGAAAAGCAGTAATGAGTTGCCATTGTAAAAGGGTGCCCTGCTTGCTTGCATGCAATTCTCAAAGGACTGCTAGCATTGTCCCCTGCACAATAGGTGACTAATGCTCAAATGGTGGAGAAAGTAAGTTGATGGCTCTAGTTCCCCAAAATAAATCTAGTTCCAAGAGGTAATATAGACTAGAAGGATTCAGGTGTGCACTAAGCAGAAGGCTTTGCACACAGAAGAGTCTCTTGAAATGAGGACATTTTAGACTGAAATGGGAAGAAAAAGTAGGGGAACCACATTCCAAATAGTCAAGTCCAAGGTAACTTTATTCCATTAAGATGATCCACTAGAATCTCCTCAACTTGTAGGCTACCTTTGTGAAATCCTAGTGCATTATTCCAATGAAATACATTTACTTTGGACACATTTTTTCATCCAGTTTCAAATGTTCAGATCTCCAAAGACTGATCTCGGACAAGCTGCATGACCTGCACATGAATTGACAGTTTTACCAACAAAACTAGAAAGATCATGGTAGGACCATATTTTGTCTTGTATTTCTTTTTTTGTCAAGCATAGGCATACACTCCTACTATACGTGTTCATGTTTCCGAAAGCAGCCTTTTGAAAGAAATGTGTACTTCTGGTGGCAGTAAAGCAGAAATCTTGATTTAGTGTTTTTTTTCTGTGCAGGTGATGTGACTACACTGAAGGCTTTAAATCTTCGGAACTGCCCGCTTGAATTTCCTCCAGAAGATGTTGTGTGTAAAGGACTTGAATCTATTTTATCTTTTCTCAGAAACTCCAAGCAAACCGATCTCAGGTCTTCTGATCCTGATGAACCAGGTATACAATATCTGTAACTGGAATCCTAATTTTAAATAGGAGTTTTCAAACTTTTCAATATGAGGGCACACTGTATATTTTACAATGAATGGATATTTGAATGAATGAATATGTTTTAATTGGAGATTTGTTTATAATCAGCATAAGAACAAGAGAGAGAGAACTTCAGCAAAACCAATCAAATAAATTCCATAAAACTTGAGCTATTAATAAACCTTGAACAAGAATACATTTCGTATGCACCTTTTGCTTTAGAGTCTCCATCGGATTTTGTTGGGGTCCCCATCGGAGTCCCTTCCTTAGATCAGGGGCCCCCTTAAATCAGGGTCCCTCATCAGAGAACCCCTTATATCAGAAGCCACACCAGAGTCTGTCCTTGCATTAGAGGCCCACCTTGCATCAGTGTTTGACCTTACGGTACATATTTGCAGCAGGACGGGAGCCGGGAGGTAGAGGGGGTCTGGATTGAGGCGGTAGCTCTAGTTCTCCCATCTTGTCCGGTCCTTCATCAGCGTTTGCTCTGTGGCTTCTTCGGCGGGGTCCTGGGTCTGGGTCTTCAGCCATCTTGATTAGCTAGCACAGGGTGACATAACTTCCGCACATGCACATAAGTCACAATGCCAAGAATGTAAACTGAGCTGCACATGCACAACTCAGTGTACATTTAAAAAAAAGTCTGCAAACAGAAAGGTAAGTTTATTTTATTGCAGCAGGGAAATGGCTTGTCCCTTCTACAATAAAGAGTCTGCCTGCTCACATTTTTTTTTTCATTTAGGCTTTAGTACCACATAAAGTAGAGAGAACTCCAGCAGGCTACACAATGTGGTCCACATTTTATGAATGGACCATACAATGCAGACTGTAGGAACCTAGAGAGTAGTATAACAGAGAGCAGAAAGCACGAGGGTTATAAAGACAACCAGGCAAAAGGTATTTTCACTAGTCAAGGCCTCCAGTTCTTTTGATGACAGATTTCCTTCAAAGTGGAACTAAACTCACCTATACGCCAGTGCTGAGATGTCCTGGAGCTCCACGTCGGGCCCTGACATTTTCAGCCTAGTGGTTTCCAGGTATCGATCCCCAGACGTTTTTTTTTTTTTATCATTTTTATTTTAATCTTCAATAAGAAAGGGATGACATACAATAATTAGGAATCAAACCAATAGGAGACAAAGGGAGACAAAAGGAAAAAAGGGGGCACTGGATCATTAGTTTCAGCAGGTAATAATACCTACATGCAGTTGCAAACATCACATAACTCCATTTTTATACCCAAACAGCATGGGTGTAAAAATTTGCTTTTAAACCAGCGTACTATGTATCCATAGATAAACAATAGGCAATACTGTGAACAATGTACCCATTGTGATCTATAATAAGAAAAAGGGAAGGAGGGGTATAGGAGGTGGGAGAGGGAGCAAAGAGAGGAGATAGGGAAAAGAGGAACGGGGCGTGGGAGGGTCAAAGACCCTGTGAATACTAATAACCCAAACGGTCCCCAGACGTTTTAATTGGCCATGCCGAGTTACGTCACTCCCGCCCATACACAGATGTGCAGTTAGCTCAGCATTGCCGAAATTCTATAGGGAGCTGTGTGTTCTTAATTCAATGTACAGTAGCAGACAGGCAGATAAACAACTTTAATGCAGAAAAGACATGGTATGCCTCTTCTACATTAAAAAAATCCTGTTCGACAATTTTTATTTTTGTCATTAAAGTTCCGCTTTAAATCCATGTGTATGTGCAGCTGCTTAGATTGAGTACAGTTTCTGCAGTTGTAAAGCCTCTATCCAGTCCTTGTGCAACATGTAATACACAAAGAAGTAATATTGACTTATGCCTCCCTTTAATAGAACTACCTTCTGTAGAGAAATTGGATCTTAAAGAACTGGAGAAGTCTAGCATGGACCTCTCAGATGAAGAAGATAAGAAGAAGTTTGAGTTGTTAAAAAGCAAACTGGAAGCAAGAGAGATGGAGGAGATGGTTCAGACTGAATCCATGTATGTTCAGAACAGACCCCGAGGAGTGGAAGGCCCAAATGGCTGGAAGTTTCTAACTGAGTCAAGGTAGAGTTGCTATTGTAGCAATTGTATCGTCTTTCCATTAAAAAAAAAAAAAAATGGAGAATTAATTGGATTTCTTTATATGGTCAACCACCGGTTTGCTGACATACTGTATATACAGTATCCAGGAAAATACTATATATACACAGTATCCAGGATGAGAATAAATTACACTGCATTATAAAATAGGTTAAAGTGATTGTAAAGGCTCATATTTAATTTTTAAAAATAACATACTTACCTCCACTGTGCGGCTCGTTTTGCACAGAGTGTCCCCGAACATCCTCTTCTGGGGTCCCTTGGTGGCTCTCGCAGCTCCTCCCCGCATCGGATAACCCCCTAGGGGAAGCGCTCTCCGGGGGGGTTACCTTGCGGGCACGCTCCCAATTCCAGCATTTGCGTCCATAGACCCGAATGCCAGTCTCAGCCCCACCCCCTGGAGTCGCGTCATTGGATTTGATTGACCGCAGCGGGAGCCAATGGCTGTGCTGCTATCAATCTATCCAATCAAGAGCCGGGACCCCGTGGAGAGAGGGACAGTGTGTCCCCAGCGAAGGAAAGTAAAACGGGGGGTGGTCAGTGCCAGGTTTTTTTTTTTTTCACCTTAATGCATAGAATGCATTAAGGTGAAAAAACACTAGGGTTTACAACCCCTTTAACACTGTAATATGTACCGTGTTTCTCCGAAAATAAGACCTACCCCAAAAATAAGCCCTACTGTGATTTTCAGGGAGGGCTGCATTATAAGCCCTAGTTTTAAAGTGATTGTAAAATCCTATAATGCACTGTATTGCAGTATTATATAGTGTAAACTGTGTAAGTTTCTGTAATCTGTTTGTGATAAATACCTTAGTTACAGCGCCGCGCCGCGCTCAGTTGATCCCCCGCTGCTCTCCTCCTCTTCTCCCATCCGTCAGCGGGGGTTCTCTGTCCCCTCCTCTGCAGTGCTCGGAGCGGGGAAGAGAGCTCAGGCGGGCCATGGAAGTGCCGAGTGGTGCTCAGCTGATCCCTCGCTGCTCTCCTCTTCTGCCATCTATCACTGGCGATCTCGGGGGCCCCTCCCTCTGCAGTGCTCGGAGCGGGGAAGAACGATCAGGCAGGTCACGGAAGCGCTGAGCGGCGCTATAAGAATGTATTTATCACAAATCTGAACTCAACTGTTGGTAAATGTGAGTGCTGATAGTTCCCTTCTGACTTACCTACCACCACTGCGCCACAGACTGAAATAAATATGCCCTACTCAAAAGCTGCCACTTTAAAAATCAGAGTACTATGTATGGTGTTTTTTATGCAAAATAAATGTGACTGAGTAAACAAAAAACACAGTGGCGCTGAAAAATGTGAATAAACTAAAAACCAATATTAGCAAACTTATTCATTATAAGAAATGATTCCTTACAAGAAATATTATTATGTGACCAAATATATGTAAAACAGTGTCCACCAAGTGACAAGTGTAAAGACAAATTGAAACATAAAATTATGAAACCTGGGCTTATTTTTGGGGAAACAAGGTATCTGTTGCCAGATTTTCGCACAGATTAATATAATAATTTTCGGCCTGAAGGGTTAGGTAAAACCCCCAAACCTTATTAAATTTTGAAAGCAGCGATCCCAGAAAATAAGATTCTGCTAGTTCTAATTTTTTTTTATTTTTTTTATTTTTTTTTTCACATGATATTAAATCAACAGTTTATCAAGCGCAAATTTTCAGTAAAAAAAATACACTAAATGTAAGTTTAATGTACACAAATGCAGTACTGTATATTAACCAGCCCTCGAAAATTCCACTCTCCTGCTCACATTTTGCGAGTGGATTTTGAGGGCTGGCGAGGGTGGGCTGCCTGGGAGCGAGGGGGGGGGGGCGATTACCGCCGGCCAGTGGGTTGTATGAGAGTCCTTCTCCCAGCAGTTGTGGAGGGGAAGAGAGAGGAGAAAGCCGGCTGGATGATTCAGAGCATGAGGGACATCACTAGCAGCTTTCATTTCAATAGCCGAGTGTTCCCCACACTCGCTGTCACACACAACCCCGCCCCCTGGTCCCGGGGAATCTGATAGACAAATCACTTGTCCAATCCAGGGACGAGTGACGTGTATCAAAGTTCCCGGCCAGGGGGCGAGACTGTACGGGGCGCCGAGCGGCAGGAACACAGCAATTGAAATTGAAGCTGTTCCAGTGATGTCCCTCGCGCTCTTATCATCTGTCTAGCAATGCTCTTCCTCTCCTCTGCTCCCCTGCATGATGGACACAGGTAGGTTGCATGATTTTCACGGGTAGGCAGCATGATGGACACGGTTGGCAGCATGATGGACACGGGCGAGGCTGCATTGGTGGACACGGGCGAGGCTGCATTGGTGGACACGGGCGAGGCTGCATTGGTGGACACGGGCGAGGCTGCATTGGTGGACACGGGCGAGGCTGCATTGGTGGACACGGGCGAGGCTGCATTGGTGGACACGGGCGAGGCTGCATTGGTGGACACGGGCGAGGCTGCATTGGTGGACACGGGCGAGGCTGCATTGGTGGACACGGGCGAGGCTGCATTGGTGGACACGGGCGAGGCTGCATTGATGGACACGGGCGAGGCTGCATTGGTGGACACGGGCGAGGCTGCATTGGTGGACACGGGCGAGGCTGCATTGGTGGACACGGGCGAGGCTGCATTGGTGGACACGGGCGAGGCTGCATTGGTGGACTCGGGCGAGGCTGCATTGGTGGACATGGGCGAGGCTGCATTGGTGGACACGGGCGAGGCTGCATTGCTGGACACGGGCGAGGCTGCATTGCTGGACACGGGCGAGGCTGCATTGCTGGACACGGGCGAGGCTGCATTGCTGGACACGGGCGAGGCTGCATTGATGAGCACGGATAAAGTTGCTTAATTCTGCATAAAACATTTAAGTGTAATTTCATAAGATAATTTATAAGGGCCTGTTCAGGGGTGGAATTAGGGGCAGGGCAGGGTAGGGGTTGGGTGGGGCAGCTGGTGGCGAGTAACCTTTGAGGCCTGGCTAGTAAGTAGCTCAGGACTTGAAATTTTGAGCCCTGTATTAACCATTTATCAGTGAGAGATAAATAGATGGCTGAGCTGAGTAAATGGACACCCAACATGTCACGCCCTAAAATTGTGCATGCCCGTGAATATTTTTTGGTACCTAACATTTTTCATAGGCAATTCTTAAAAAGCTCTGTGAATGATGGTCCTAGAATTGTTGCTTTCAGTCCATGTGCAGTGAAATGAAGTGTAGTGCAGTCAATATTTTTGTACAAATAGCCCCCTATGTGATTGCATATTTATAGTGACAGGTTATCTTTAATGAGACATCAGGGGTCTATTAGCTTCTTCCCCAGCCATGGTGGCTGGTGAAATTGACAATTGAAACCGAAAGTGACATAATACTTGTTGTATCTGGATTTTACTAGCTTGGGGAGATCAGTGAAAAGGCATTCGCTGATCTCTCTCCTCTACACCTGGCGACAGCTGTCATGCAGGTCCCGGACCTGCAGGTGGAATAGTGGACCCTGGAAGCAAAGCAGGGGGTCGTACGTTCTGGGGTCTGTGAAATGGTTCTGGTACCCGTGCAGCCTCCAATTCACTTTCATCAGTAAGCTGACAGTCAACTTGTGATATTTATACAGAGTGTCTGTAAATCTCCCTGCTGCTGATGACTGTCAATGGCAGTAAAAGGCATATAACACAACCTCATCCTTTAAAAACAAAGGGAAAAAAAAACTAAAAAAAGAAAAGTAATGCGGCCACCACATTTTAAGAAATGGTAAGCTGCAATATATTACATTTTTTTTATTTTTGGGTTCAGTACCACTTTAACTTTTGGTGGAGATCCTATAGCATCTTATTGCTGGCTGCATTCAGGTGATTTAACACAGTACTAGGCAAACCTATCTCAACCACTTAAGGACTAGCCTTGTTTTGAGATTTTGGTGTTTACATGTTTAAAACTGTTTTTTTTGTTTGCTAGAAAATTACTTAGAACCCCCAAACATTATATATTGTGTTTTTTCTAACACCCTAGAGAATAAAATGGCAGTCATTGCAATATTTTTTTTCACACTGTATTTGCGCAGCGGTATTACAAGCGCACTTTTTTTGGAAAAAATTCACTTTTTTGAATAAAAAAATAAGACAACAGTAAAGTTAGCCCAATTTTTTTTATACTGTGAAAGATAATTTTACGCCAAGTAAATTGATACCCAACATGTCACGCTTCAAAATTGCGCCCGCTCGTGGAATGGCGTCAAACTTTTACCCTTAAAAATCTCCATAGGCGACGTTTAAAAAATTCTACAGGTTGCATGTTTTGAGTTACAGAGGAGGTCTAGGGCTAGAATGATTGCACTCGCTCCAACGATTGCGGCGATACCTCACATGTGTGGTTTGACCACCGTTTTCGTTTCAATATTTTTTTATTTTCAAAAGAGAAGGGAAAGGGGACGTAGGGAAAACATTACATGTCATTGCAAAAACTTTTGAGACAGTAAAATACAGATGACCATCACGGTCATAGTATGTACAACTTAATGAGGCTTTGGTATACAGAACAGTGTAGTATAAAATGAACAAAATCAGTCATTTACTTTGAGCAAGGTGAACATAGGAGAGCTATAAATCAGATTTAGATTAGTTTGTATGCGATATTGGGAGGGAGAGGCCCGCCACCCCAATTGGGTACACACTGTGGCGGGACTCCTCCTCCCCCAACATCTTTCTAACTAGAAAATGCAAAGTGTCAAATACCTAGGTGGAAGGGCGGTGATGACGACCTAGGCTATCAAATCCATGTTCACCGCAGTACATGACCGAACCGTTTCGGTGTCTACTGATTTTAAACTAGTAACGTCAGAAACTGTTTAACAATAGCATCTGAGAAGGTAAATATAGAAACAAATGAAATAGAAAACTGGGAATCAGGGCGCCAATAAGGTTGTTCTGGTTTGGGCCAGGAACGGGGACCGACTCAGGAGGATCCCCGTCCGAGGCCAGGTTATGATCATTCGAGCACAGGTCAAAGCCTAATACCATCAATAAAGAGGGAAAGTGAGTTGAGAAAGGGAGGAGAGAAGTATAGAGAAAAAGAAAAAGGGAGGTTGTAGAGAGAAGGGGTAGAGGAGATGAGGGTAGAGAAAGATGCGTAGGAGTCGACTGGGGAGAAGAGAAATGTCAATGTGTAATAGCTCTAGGGGAAGAGTCAAAGCGAGACCCCAATGTACTTCGCCCAAGGTTCCCAAATTTGTTGGAATTTGGCTGAGCGTTCCAGGATCACACTTGCCATTTTTTCTTGGTTCATAATCCAGGAAATCTTTCTTTTGGCTAAGAGTGTGGATACTGTCGTTTTTTTCCAGGCTTTAGCTAGGGTGAGCTTGGCTCCTAGGATGATAAAGAAGATGAGGCGTTGTGTGATCCTGGAAACTTCTCTTACTGGGAAATTGAGGAGTGCCACTTGAGGAGACATTTGAATAGGCCTTTCGGCAATCCTACTAATCCAAGTGAAAATCTTGTGCCAGAATTGTCTGATTCTGGGGCAGGTCCACCATGTATGGAATATATCACCCTTAAGGCCACATCCCCGATAACAGAGGGGGGATGCTGAAGGGTAAAAGCGAGCTATTTTGGAGGGAACCAGGTACCATCTGGTCAGTACTTTCAGGCTACTCTCCACTAGCCCAGAGTTCAGGATGCCTTTGTAAGATTGGGAAAAGTTCCTATGCCAGGTTTCCAGTTGCCAGCTTTGAGATAGATCTTCCTCCCAGGCTAGCATGTAAGGTGCCTTGGATTGCGCAGAGGATAAGGCTTTGTAAATCACCGAAAAGCCACCCCTCTGCTCGCTGGCCTGGCCACACCATAGTTCATAAGGAGTCATTTGGGTTCCATTCGGGAGTGATCTACACTTATTGTGTAAGTAGCTTGATATTTGGGAGAATCTAAAGAGTTCAGATTGTGGCATATCTAGATTGCTGACACAAAAAGCTTTAGAGATTGGGCCTAATGGTCTAAGGAAGTGTCCTATTCTGTACATCCCTTTATCGAGCCACCATTTAAAGTCAGAAATGTTGAGACCTGGGGGGAATTCGGGATTGTTAAATAAGTGCTGTAATGGTGCCATGGGGGATGTTAATCTTTTGTTGCTTTTCAATCTGTCCCATAATGCAAAGGAATGCGACAACGTTGGGGAAAGAATGGAGGGTCTGAGTTTTCTTGGGCTCCAAAGGAGGAAGTCTAGGGTGTGGAGGGGGACCGCTTGTCTCTCTATGTGAACCCAGTCAGGTTGTTCCCATCTAGAGTAGACCGTGGATAGCTGGGCCAATTGTGCTGCTTGTAAGTACCAGATTAGGTTCGGTAATCCCATGCCGCCTTCTGACCTAGGTCTAAACAGGATCGCTTTGGAGAATCTGTGACCCCCTTTACCCCATATGTATTTAACAATGTTGGCTTGGAAGTGTTTTAGGCGGGTATTATCGATCGATATTGGAAGAGCTCTGAAATAGTATAGGATACGGGGGAGTAGGGTCATCTTTATCGTGTTAATTCTGCCTAGCCAAGACAGGGACAGCCCGGACCAACGCGCCAGTTTTTTGTAGAGAGGAGGAAAGTTAGCCTGATACAGAAGTTCAGTTTTAGGAGTTAGCCGAATCCCTAAGTAAGGGATGGAGGAGTCACTCCACGAGAACCGGAAGCTATCCCTGAGTCTGGCCAGGAGAGGTTCTTGAATATTAATATTTAGCGCCTGGGATTTGTCGTAGTTGACCCTGAGGCCCGAGATCCGTCCAAAGTCATCTAGGAGACTGCATATATTGGGAAGCGAAGTTAGCGGGGATGATACAAATAGTAAGATGCCATCCGCAAATAATGCGCATTTATGGCACCGGGAACCACTTTGAATACCTTGAATGTTCGGGTTGTTTCTGATGGCTATCGCAAGAGACTCGATCGCTATGGCGAAGATCAACGGGGAGAGTGGGCACCCCTGTCTTGTACCTCTGGATATGGGGAAGAAGTCCGAGTAAAACCCTTGCAGACGTACCTGAGCTGAGGGAGTTGAGTACAGTGCGTGAATAATATTGAGAAACGAGTCCCCAAATCCCCATTTTTTAAGCAAATGGAATATGTATGGCCATTGGACAGCGTCAAACGCTTTTTGTAGGTCCAGAGAGAGTAAGCAACCCTGTCTGGATGGGCCCCCATCCCAGTTGGAATTAAAAAGGGATACTATATCAATTGCTCTGCGAATTTGATCGGGACCCTGCCTCCCCGGTATGAAGCCCACCTGGTCTTTATTAATGTATAAGCTAATGAAGGAGGCTAGGCGGTCTGCAAGGATCTTAGTCAGGATCTTCAAATCATTGTTAATGAGCGATATTGGTCTATAGTTGCTGACCGAGCTTGTGTCTTTATCTGGCTTAGGGAGGACCGTGATGTAGGCTGTGTTAAGTGAGGTGTCGAGTGTATCCCCCGTCCTAAGAGCATTGAAGAATCTAGCCATATAAGGGGCGAGCAAAGTGGAGAATGACTTGTAATATGGTACGGAGAAACCATCAGGGCCAGGGGCCGACTGTGATTTCAGGTTTTTAATGACCGCGCAAATTTCCTCAGCTGAAATAGGGGATTCTAGTTTCTGGCGGTGTCTTGTTTCTAATTTAGGGATCTGTAAATTATTTAGGAAGAAGTCCATTGCCTCTGGAGAAGGGCTGTTTCCACTACTGTATAAGGTTTTATAAAAGGTTTGGAATTCCCCCATGATCCGTTGAGGGTTTTGGGACAAAGTGCCACCATGAATCCTGATCTTTGGTAAGGCCGGAGATCTAAATTTCGGGGATAATTTGCCTGCAAGCATAGGACCTATTCGATCGGCGTTACTATAGAATCTGTTTCTGTTCCACCGAAGCCATTTTTCAGCCTTGGTAGTTAAGGCTAGATTTAAGGCCGTGCGTGCTGCGTCTAGCTGAGAGATAGGAACAGCATTTCGATCTGCTTTGTGTCGCTTCAATAAGGCTGTGTATTCCCTATCCAGCTTTTCAATGTCAGATTTGTTTTCCTTATTAATTTGAGAGGCTAGTTGGATCAGGTGACCTCTTATTACTGCCTTGTGGGCCGCCCAGAGGCAAGAGGGACTAGTATCTGGTGTATCATTATTGAGAAAATAGTTGCGTATGTGAGTTTCGATTGCTTTAGTTCTTATCGGATCACTCAGGATGGATTCGTTGAGCCTCCACCGCCGGACAGGTTTATGTCCTCCGGGGCGCTGAAGTACAAGGATTACCAACGAGTGGTCCGACCAGACTACATCTTTGATATGTGCCTTGTTCGCTAGTGGAACGGATGCAGAGGTTATAAGGATGTGGTTGATTCTCGCAAAAGACCTATGGGGGTTGGAGAAATGCGTGAAGTCTCTCAGCGTAGGATTCACTTCCCTCCATATGTCAATGAGGCCCTGCTGGAAGATAAGTTTAGCTATGCGTAGACTCTGTTTCGTCGGTCTAGTGAGGCGTTTGCCTGGGGGCCGAGACTTGTCCAGACCCTGGTCAAAGGCCGAGTTAGAATCGCCTCCGTAGATCACTGTGCCCTCCAATAGAGGCGCTAGTGTTGCGAACATAGTTTGAAAGAAGGCATACTGGCCTCTGTTGGGGGCATAATACGAGATTAGAGAGTATAGACGGTCGTCTAAGTCCCCAACCAAGAGGACAAAGCGCCCGTCAGGGTCCCTGAACTCAGATTTGGGTGAAAATTTGCATTTTTTAGAAATGAAGATACCCACCCCCTTCGTTTTATTCTCAGCATTGGCAAGTTTGAAGAATGGGAATTTGGAGTGGATAAAGGAGGGGTTGAAACTTCTGGGAAAGTGAGTTTCCTGCATAAGGATCACGTCTGCTTTTTGGGAATGTAAGTATTGGAAGACCTTGCGCCTCTTGGATGGGGAGTTCAGACCTTGAGCATTATGGGACACTATTTTAAGGGGTGTATTAACTGGTGTGTCATTAGCCATCGAGCAGAGGTAGGAGCAGAGCTGGGCAATTCACAGCACTTACCAACTGGTATCCACAGGGTCCCAGGCATCTCAAACGACAGGCCGAGCATGGTGAGAGCATCAGATGATGTTCGAGGTGTACTCCCCAGTCGACTCCTGTGGTAAAAAGTATGTTAGCGTAAGTGTGGAAAAGGGGAAAGAAAAGACAAGGAGGAGAGACGGGGAGCAAGGGAGATCCCCGGAGAATGGAGGGGACAGTGTCCTCCAGCAGAAGGTGTGAGTCACAAAAGAATCCCTCCAAGGGGTAGGGATTTACCCTGTCCAGTGACATTTGGGGTACCAAATCCACTAGACAGAAAGGGGGGCATGAACACCACCCCAGCAGAGGGACCGCCTAATAGGGTAATTAGAATATCAATCTTGAAGAAGGCACTTGAACCTACAGATACACTTTAACCCCCAGAAAAATAAGCTTTCACATAAAGAAAAGCCCGGGGGAGAAAGTGTACTGACCAAAAAACTATGAAAATTTCTAATAAACAAATATTAAAATTGTCTGGATGAACCTGGAGTAACAAGAGATATCGGGGATTACGCCCCATCCAGCCGGGGAGAAGCACTACTGGGGGATCCTCCATAGTCAGCATAGCTGATATAGGGAAGTTCCTAGGGGCAACCTGGATAGACGTTTACTTGCCGTCCCTCCTCCCCACTTGAACCGGCAAAAAGCTATGGTGAAGTAGTTCAGAGTCCATGTATCAGGAGAAATGGGATGTAACAGCGTCTCTGAGAGTTGTGTCCCCTGAGATCGCCTCAAGAGAGGCGTGAGGGTGTTCCAATATGACACTCATCTCAGGGGTCACAAACGTGGAGGTTCCCACCCCTCAGCCAGCATCTGAAGGAGGGAAAGAGGAGACAAAAAAAAAAAAAAAACAGGGTCAGTGGACCTCAAAGGAATGATACGCCGTGGGAAAATAAAGGACTGAGAGTCATGGAGGGTTAGTTTCCTTGGACTTCTTGGTTCTCGTCTTCTCCCAAACCGGATTTAGAGGACTCGTGGGCAGATGTCTCTTTGCTGAGTTGGGCTGAGATCCTGTTTGGCGTGCAGTCGGGTCCTGGTTGATGAGGCCTAATTGCAGGAAAAGCTTTTCTCCTTCCTGTAGGGATCCGAAGGTATACGCCTTGCCTTTGTGGAGCAGTTTAAGTTGAAATGGGAAAAGCCACCAGTATTTGATTTCTCTATCCATTAGGATTTGAAGGAGTGGTTTAAGGGTTCTCCTTTTTTGTACAGTTGAGTGTGAGAGGTCAGCAAATATTTGCAAACGGTGCCCTTGAAAGACTATTTCAGACATGGATCTTGATTTCCTCATAACCTCTTCTTTGATGGAGAAAAAGTGCGGTTTTACCACTACATCACGGGGGAGACCTTCTGCTCTGGGGGGCCTGAGAGCTCTGTGGGCTCGATCCAGTTCAAGTTTGTGCTGTGGAGTATCTGGAAGAAATCCCTGTATGAATGATTTTATAGTTTCAGGGATGTCCTTGTAGGATTCAGGGAGCCCCCTGACCCTAAAATTGTACCTTCGATTACGGTTTTCAAGGTCATCAATTTTAGCATTGGCAGTTTCTAGTTGTTCCTGCAAGGTCTGGATACAGGCAGTATTTTGGTTTGTTCTGGAAATAGTGGATTCCAGGTTAGATTCAATAATTTCCATGCGATTGCCTATGTTCTGAAGATCTGCTTTAATGTCACTTGTGATTTTGTGTGCAGTATTATGAAGGCCTCTGTCTAGTAGTTCTGCAAACTTTGTGTATAAGTCCGCCACTGAGACCGGCTGGAGCAGGCCTGGATCCCCCTGCTGTATTAGCTGGTGAGACTGGGGAGGGCCTGCATCCATCGGAGAGAGTCCCAGTCCTGCTAGGTTGTGGTCTAGGAGGGATGCAGTGGATGCTGGAGAGGCTGGGTTCGAGGGAATATTACCCTCAAGAGACTCTGGCTGAAGCAGGGAGGGGGATGCTTCGGATGAGGGATATGGCTTATAGGCCGCAGAGCTGTGAGGAGCGGTCGCCATCTTGGCCGTCTCGGCCAGCGGTAAAACGGCTTCAAAAGCCGGCTTCAGGTTCCTTCTTACCGCTCCCGCGTACATCGGGGAAGTCCCCGGGGATTCAGGTGACCGTGTGGGGTTATGCAAAGGTTCGATCGCCGGTCCAAGTGCCGCTATTCGGTCCGGTCTGCTGAGGCGGGACGGAGCTCCCGGACTAGGCGTCCATCTTAGGTGCCTCCGCGCATGCGCTCCGACCACCGTTTTCATATGCGGGCGCTACTCACGTATGCGTTCACTTCTGCACGCGAGCATCGTAGGGACAGCGCGCTTTAAAAAAAATGTTTTTTTTTTCTTATTTATTTTACTTGAGTTTATTTATTTTTTCACTTTTTAAAAAGAAAAAAATAATTGGGTCACTTTTATTCCTATTACAAGGAATGTAAACATCCCTTGTAATAGAAAAAAGCACGACAGGTCCTCTTAAGTATGAGATCCGGGGTCAAAAAGTCCTCAGATCTCATATTTGGACTTAAATGCAAAAAAAAAAAAAAAAAAAATGTCATTTGAAAAAATGAAAACAGAAAAATGGTCCTTTAAGACGTATGGGCGGAAGTGACGTTTTGACGTCGCTTCCGCCCTGCTATAGTATGGAGACGGATGGGGGCCATCTTCCCCTCACTCGTCTCCATACCCAGCCACGGACAGGTCCCGATCGTCTCCGCCGCTGCCGACGGCTCCGGTAAGCGGCGGAGGGCATGGGAGAGCAGCGGGGGGGGGGTGGCACCTCTCCTGCCGCCGATAACGGCGATCTCGCTGCGAATCTGCCGCAGGGACGACCATTATCGTAAACACGACCGGCTCCTGAAGAGATGGATACCTCGGTTGTGGCAGCAGCTGCTGCCGTTACCGAGATATCCATCTTTAAAGTGCCGACGTATATGTACAGGAGCCGGTCGGCAAGTGGTTTTAATTATTACTCTAGCCTATGTTAATCATTAAAGAAAATGATTGTAGAGCAGAAAATGAACATAATTAGAAGCCCTCTGTTCATGACTGCTTTGAGGTTGTGACATAAATTGGCTTTTCATACCAGAAATAAGAAAGAAAAGTACAATTAATGAGACCTTGTTATGTTTGCTTCAAGCCAAGTTACACTTTATTAGTCGCTTTTATCTTGTCATTGTCATCTGGACAACACAGTACTGAAACTACAATTTAATGATGACGTGCATTGAATGTATTTATTAATTCTTCGCATATTTGACAGTAAATACATTTTTAGTACTGTAAGCCAGTAACATTCTGACAACTGTGCATACACCCTTTAAATTGTTACTAAATCCAGGACACTGCATTTACTATACAGTGGAACCTTTGATTATGAGCATATTCCGTTCCAGGAGAATGCTTGTAATCCAAAGCACTCGCATATCAAAGCGAGTTTCCCCATAGAAGTCAATGGAAACTAAGATAATTCGTTCCACATTGACTTCTATTGCATGCAATACTGCATGTGGCCAGAGGTAGGGGGGGGGGGCGCCGGAGAGACTCGGAAATACTCAGGAGACGGCTCGGATGCACGCCGAAATGCTCGGGAACTGAGTATTTCCAACTGTTTCCGAGTATTTCCGAGCAGCTCTGAGTGTCACCAGCACCCCCGCACCTCTGGCCAAATGCGGTACTGCACACCGCAGAGGCTTGCATCCTGCTCGTTTTGCGAGACAACACTCACAAACTGAGTCAGGATTTAAAAAAATAATCGCTTGTATTGCGAAACACTCGTTAACCTCGTTACTCGCAATCCGAGGTTCCACTGTATTTGGTCTCCCACAGTACACAGAACAAACTGCTAAATACCTTTTCTCATCATCAGTATATAGCAGTCTTGTGACTTCTATCAGTGTCCGGCCAAGCACTGGTTATAGTTTGTAGGAGGAGTTTTCATTCCTATGAGGCTGCTTGACCCCTGACATTCTGTCTGGACAGTGCTGGTTGGCCCTGTGCTGATCACATACACCCTCCCACCAAAAAAAAAAAAACTCTAGCAAACTGAGCATGTGCAGAGTGCCTCCAAGGCTCTGTACTATCAGCAGGTGGATTGGTGACAGTAAAATAAGAGGATGATCAGAGAAGACAGGATCAAACCACCTTTTTACACAATGCAGAGGACTAACTCCTTGGGTTCCACAGTGAGTATAACGAGTATATTTTACTGTGGTGGGTTTAGTAAGAATTTAACCACTTCCAGACCGCCCCCGCGTCGTTTTCCGTCGCTACTTTAATGTTGAACACCGTTATGGCAGCAGATAGCTGCCATAACTCCAGTATTTTTAAAAACTATGGGCGGTCCGCTTTCAGATAAAAGTGGTCTCTGCGGCGAATTCGCCTCAAAATCACTTTTATGGGTGGCAGGGGAGGTGCCCACCCGCCTCATCCCGGTCATGTCCGCCACTTACCGGAGCCGTTGGTAGCGGCGGAGACGATCCGGTCCTTTCCACTCTGAGGCTGGAAGTCCAGTGAGGGAATGATGGCCCCACTTGACTCCACACCATTGGATGATGGAAGCCACGTCAAACATCACTTCCGCCCAATGGTTTTAAAGGGGAATTTTTTTTTTTTCAATAAAAAATACTCTTTTTTTTTTTTTTAATTTTTTTTTTTATTGCATTTAAGTGTAAATATGAGATTTGAGGTCTTTTTGACCCCAGATCTCATATTTAAGAGGTCCTGTCATGCTTTTTTCCTATTACAAGGGATGTTTACATTCCTTGTAATAGGAATAAAAGTGACACCATTTTTTTTTTTTAAACTGTGTAAAAATAAAAGGTAAAATAAATAAGAAAAAGAAATGTTTTTAAACGTGCCCCGTCCCGCCGCGCGCAGAAGCGAACGCATACGTGAGTAGCGCCCGTATATGTAAACGGTGTTCAAACCACACATGTGAGGTACCGCCGCGATCGTTAGAGCGAGAGCAATCATTTTAGCAAAAGACCTCCTCTCTAATGCCCTGTACACACGACCGTTTTTGCCGTCGGAATAAACTCCGAAGGTTTCTCCGATGGAATTACGCTAAAGCAGTCTTGCCTACACACGGTCAACTCAAAGTCCGACCGTCCAGAACGCGGTGACGTACAACACTTACGACGGGACAAGAAAAAGGAAGTGCAGTAGCCAATAGCTTCCGTCTCGTAATGCGTCGTTTTTGGTCCGTCGGAACAGCATACAGACGAGCGGTTTTCCCGATAGGAATTGGTTCCGTCGGAAATATTTAGAACATGTTCCATTTCTAGGTCCCTCAGAATTTTCGGGAAAAAAAAGTCCGATGAGGCCTACACATGATCAGAATATACGATGAAAAGCTTCCGTCTGACTTTTTCTGTCGGACATTCCGCTCGTGTGTACGCGGCATAACTCAAAACTGGTAACCTGTGGAAATTTTTAAAGGTCGCCTATGGAGATTTTTAAGGGTCAAAGTTTGTCGCCGTTCCACGAGCAGGCACAATTTTGAAATGTGACATGTTGCGTATAAATTTACTTGGCGTAACATTTATCTTTCACAAAAAAAAAAAATTGGGCTAACTTTACTGTTTTTTTTATTTTTTAATTCAAAAAAGTGTATTTTTTCCCCAAAAAATTGCGTTTGTAAGACCGCCGCGCAAATACGATGTGACATAAAGTATTGCAACGACCCCCATTTTATTCTCTAGGGTGTCTAAAAAAAATGTATATAATGTTTGGGGGTTCTAAGTAATTTTCTAGCAAAAAGAAAACAGATTTTAACTTGTAAACACCAAGTGTAAAAAAAATGGGCCTGGTCCTTAAGTGGTTAACTCTCATTTTGCAGCACTTGGTGGATGTAGTGCCAAAGCAAAATGTTGGTACTGTAGAATGGAATTGTGTAACTATTCACCAGCACACCATGGATCTTCAAATAAGTCTGAACGATTATTTTATTGAAGAAAGATCATATTACAAAAGTGCAACGTTTCTGAGCCACGCAGTAGGGCCCCTTCATCAGGCATGTGCGTCACATAGCTGACAAAGGGGCCCTGCTGCATGGCTCAGAAACGTTGCACTTTTGTAATGTGATCTTTCTTCAATAAAATAATCGTTCAGACTTATTTGAAGATCTATGGCGCTTGCGAATATTTTCACAATGTCGTGCAAGCTTCAGCATCCAGCTGGTGGTCTCTGCAGCACCCTGTGAGAGCTCATTCCAGGAACGTGTGATGGGAATATGGACAGTAAGCAGAATAGAACTAAGTAATGTACTTCTCTAAATAGGAACCTTACAATAAAGATTTTAGGAAAGAACATAACATGTTTAGTGTATTTGCACAACCTTTGTTTTGTTGTATTTTTTTTTATTCTATTTATGTATATATTTATGTGTTTTTTTTTTGTTTTGTTTTTTGTTTTTGTTTGGGGGGGGGGGGGGTTTGCTGATACATTTTATTTTTGAAGCAGACTTTTGCCGCGTACACACGAGTGGACTTTACGGCAGACTTGGTCCGACGGACTTTTCGACGGACTTTCCGAATGAACGGACTTGCCTACACACAATCAACCAAAGTCCGATGGATTCGTACGTGATGACGTACACCGGACTAAAACAAGGAAGTTCATAGCCAGTAGCCAATAGCTGCCCTAGCATCGGTTTTTGTCCGTCGGACTAGCATACAGACAAGCGGACTTTTTGACCGGACTCGAGTCCGTCGGAAAGATTTGAAACATGTTTCATTTCTAGGTCCATCGAACTTTTGGGAAAAAAAAGTCAGCTGGAGCCCACACACGATCGAATTGTCCAACGGACACCGGTCCGCCGGACCAAGTCTGTAGTAACATGTTAGCTGCCAATGAATGCAAAAGTTTGCAGTTTAACCACTTACAAACCGGAAGGATTTTCCCCCTTAATGACCAGGCCATTTTTTGCGATACGGTGTTTCATCACATTCGACTACCCATCACATTTTGCTACCCGCTGGACTGCGCATGCATGACGCCGCCATATGCTTTCTGACACTGTTGTAAGACACCACTTTGCCACAGGGCCGCTCGCCATGCTTCGGGCACAGCCTCGGCATAATTAGAATCTAACTCTATGTCCACTTGGATGGTGGGGTTTGAACCTGGACTCAGGGGCGTGGCCACAAAATTCTGCGCAGATCGCCACAGTGTTGGAACGCTTATGGCGACGTCACGCATGCACAGTCCAGCCGGTAGGCAAATGTGATGGGTCGCCATATGTGATGAAACAACGGCACTGCGTCGCTTTAACTGACAATTGCGTGGCCGTGAGACGCTGTACCCAAACAAAATTGAGGTGCTTTTTTTCACCACACAGAGCTTTCTTTTGGTGGTATTTGATCACCTCTGCGGTTTTTAATTTTTTGCACTAAAAACAAGAAAAAGCGTCACATTTCAAAAAAACAATATTTTTTACTTTTTGCTATAATAAATATCCCAATTTAAAAAAAATAAAACAAATTTCTTTAGCAGTTTAAGCTAATATGTATTCTTCTTCATATTTTTGGTAAACATGCTGCACAGTGTGCTCCCAGCACGGAGACCATGGTCTCACTGAGAGCCTCGGACCCCGTACTAACGATTGGGACCTGGATCTCCTGGTTCCGGGTCACCCAATTGCTGTGATAGCCTCTGATTGGCTACCACAGTAATCGGTCACCGTGAAGCCTGCCCCTGTGTTTTTCTCTCTCTGTGAATGGAGAGGAAAGACGCAATGTATCTTTCCCTATCCTTGAAGAGGAAAAAAAAGTGTGTGTAAAAAAAATAAAATATAAATAATAAAAAATAAATACTTAGATCGAGTTTGATCTAGGGCCGTGCCAGGGTTAGTATTTGGGTCAAGTAAGGGGAAAAGGTCAGGGTTAGTATATTTTGGGAAGGATTTTATTTATTTTTTTTTAATTCGCATCAGTGTAGTTTTAGGTATAACAAAAATAAATAAAAAGTGCACTATTGGTTCTGGGCCGTACTATGAGTACAAACAACAACTGACATACAAATATATGTGGTATCGCTACGATCGTCAGGAGCAGGAGAATTTATTTTGTGGTGTTTGGTAGTAGGTTATGGTAATAAAATGAAAGCCCAGTTTGTCCAGAAAAAAAACCGAAGTATAATACACCTGGATGCACAAAGTAGTTGTGTTGATATGTGCGGTTTTACTAACACATGTCAAAATTGCAAAATTGTGCTTGGGCATTAAGATTTGTTTTACCCTTAGGGGTTAAAATTGCAGAAAAAAATTTGCAAATATATGGCCAGACCCACCCACGCTCTGTACAATACATCAGTTAAGGTGTTTATTTTTTAATGAGTTTTCTTCTCCTTTCTTTTTGAGGATCTCCCTCCCCCATTGTTAAAGAGGAACTGCAGTCTGCTCACATAATTTGTAATAAAAACATCTTTGCCATTCTGAAGCTTCCCTCCAACCACTTCGCATATTATTTTATATATACTGTGATTCTGTACTTGCCATATATGCAGCAGAAATCTCCCTCCACTGAGTCTGGCTGCAGCCATTTTAACTGTGGGCAGCTGAAGTTGCTGCTTGCTCACTTCCTGGATTTACACAGAGGCACACCTCCAGCTCTGCAGCCCTCATTGGCCCTCTTATGACTCACCCCCCCCCCCCCCCCTCCTGGCAAACTCTCACAAGAGTGAGAGAGAGAGCTGTGGATGATGTCATAAGCCTAGGCTAATGACCAGACAAGAAAAAGGGAAGTGGGCTGTATAAGGGATTTACTGGCAGAAAAAAATGTTTTACTATCCAAAGCTACAACAACAACAAGGGCAGAAGATTTAATAGGTAGATGAAAAAATGACTGAAGTTTCGCTTTAGTTTTATCTAACCATAATTTTCTTGACACATAGGCAAGCCACACTAGCAGAGAGAAGAAAACCAAAAACCAATAAACATGCCGAAGAGAAGGAGCGACTCGCCATTGTTCATCAAAAAATGAAGTACGTTTTTTTTCCATGTTTGCAGTGTAGATAAGCAGACTAATGCAATGCTATTCGTTATATGAATTGATAGCCGTGTTCTGTGTTAGTCATTTTAGATTTGTCTCTAAGGCTACATTCAGATGGCTGACCAGCAGCGGATAGTTTTGCTGAGTTCAGGGGTATCTGAATGCCGCCTCTGGATGCAGCAACACCTTGTTCTATGGCTGCATACAAACTTGTCGACTAGCTGTGGCCAGAACTCCACAGACACGATGACCCAGGACGCACTCCGGCTACATCCAGGGGAGGAGGTTATTTTTGCATACAGCCACTCAGAGAAGAGATAACATGCAGGGCCGGTGCAAGGATTTTTGTCTACATAGGCGAAAGTGCATTTTTGCACCCCCCCAACCCCCGGAACCTAAGTAAATAAGTTTGCACACACAAAGCATAGCTATGCTATTGTAATGATGGTCATAGCTGCTTCAGTTTTATTATTTGATTGACTTGTGATTCATTTAGACCCCTTTCACACTGGGGCTGCTTGTGTGTTAGCGTGTAAAGCGCTGCTTGTTTTATCTGTGCTTTACCACTTACTGGGCACTTAAACCCCCCTCCTGCCCAGACCAATTTTCAGCTTTCAGCGCTGTCGCACTTTGAATGACAATTGCACGGTCATACAACACTGTACTCAAATGAAATTTCTATAATTTTTTTCACACAAATAGAGCTTTCTTTGGTGGTATTTAATCACCACTGGGGTTTTTTATTTTTTGTTAAACAAACAAAAAAACACGGAAAATTTTGAAAAACCATATCATGTTTCATGGTTTATTATAAAATTTTGCAAACAGGTAATTTTTCTCCTTCATTGATATGCACTGATGAGGCAGTACTGATGGGCACTGATAGGCTTCACTGGTGGGCACTGATGGGCTGCACTGGTGGGCACTGATGGGCTGCACTGGTGGGCACTGATGGGCTGCACTGGTGGGCACTGATGGGCTGCACTGGTGGGCACTGATGGGCTGCACTGGTGGGCACTGATGGGCTGCACTGGTGGGCACTGATGGGCTGCACTGGTGGGCACTGATGGGCTGCACTGGTGGGCACTGATGGGCTGCACTGGTGGGCACTGATGGGGTGCACTGGTGGGCACTGATGGGGTGCACTGGTGGGCACTGATGGGGTGCACTGGTGGGCACTGATGGGCTGCACTGGTGGGCACTGATGGGCTGCACTGATGGGGTGCACTGTGGGCACTGATGGGCTGCACTGGTGGGGTGCACTGGTGGGCACTGATAGGCTGCACTGATGGGGTGCACTTGTGGGCACTGATTTGCTGCATTGGTGGGCACTGATGGGCTGCACTGGTGGGCACTGATGGGCTGCACTGGTGGGCACTGATGGGCTGCACTGATGGGGTGCACTGGTGGGCACTGATGGGCTGCACTGGTGGGCACTGATAGGCTGCACTGATGGGCTGCACTGGTGGGCACTGATGGGCTGCACTGGTGGGCACTGATGGGCTGCACTGGTGGGCACTGATGGGCTGCACTGATGGAGTGCACTGGTGGGCACTGATGGGCTGCACTGATGGGGTGCACTGGTGGGCACTGATGGGCTGCACTGATGGGGTGCACTGGTGGGCACTGATAGGCTGCACTGGTGGGCACTGATGGGGACAGATAAGGCGGTACTGATGGGCCACTGATAAGATGGCACTGATGGGCCACTGATAGGGTGGCACTGATAGGTATTACTGATAGTTACCACTGCTGGGCACAGATGGGTGGCACTAATGACCACTGGTAGGTGACACTGGTGGGCAGCACGGTTGATGAGGCACTGATTGGTGACATTGATTAGTGGCTCTGATAGGTGGAGCTGGTGGGCACTGGTAGATGGCACTGTCAGGTGGGTACAGATGAGCTGGCGGCTGCCAAAGATGCCGCTTGCAGGGCTTTTTCTAACGTCCCGCAAGCGCACCGCCCCAGTGTGAAAGCACTCATTGCAATGAATGGGAGGCGATTTCAGGCGCTGTCTCTAGCGCTAAAACGTTTGAAAACTGCCTCAGTGTGAAAGGGGTCTTAGAATGATCGAATTGCCATACAATTAAACAGACATGACTTCCCTTCTGATCGATCTAGATCGAATCTGGGTCAAACTGAGTTGACTAGCCAGACTGGAAAGTTATTGAATGTGTTGCATCGATCGGCAGCACTGAGATACTTTGTTTGCGAATCCGACTGAGTATTGATCAATCGGGTTATAAGATTGCATGGCTGATACAGAGATGCGATCAATGATTTACATTTGTACAGTCCAATTATGGATGGGAGTCCTCTTCCCTATCCACCAACCATAGATGGAATGGGTCACTCTAGATGAATTATGGATGGATGGAGATGGATCAGAGAAGATATATATAATTGATGGAAGTGTGTAGGGCCACCATTATACAATGCCATGGAGGGGGTGCTGTGCCCACACACATGATAACAAGAGATGGTCCCCACCTGTCATCCCCAAGCCCCTTTCCCACCTCTATGTACAGGTGGCCACAGGTGGCTCTTGTCTGCTCCCTTCACTGCCATTCAGTGTGTGCAATACGCAGACAGTCAGACACACCACATACTGCTGTATCCAGAGCACTCCTGTGTGTAGTCTGGGATAACTTGTAATGTCTGTTTGGGTGTGGGGGCTCCAGGAGCCAGTCCAAGCACATGGAAGATAAATTGTGTACATGTAGCGAGTAGGGGGTGGACAGAGCAGTGCTTCTGTCAGTGTGCAGATTGTAAGTGTATGTGTGCAGCTCATCTGATCCCCGGACTCCTCCGACCGCAGTCACCGCCGGCACCCTGAGCAGCCTCTGCTGGATGAAACCACAACACACATGGGGGGGCTTCCCCTGCCAGCTCATTGGTCCCTGGTCTAAACTGTGAGCTGGCTTCCCTGCCAATGACCACGCCCACCTGTCATCGCTCTGACACGCCTACCTGCGGGATGTGCAGAAGGCAAGAGCATCTTTCGCGGGCGATGTGTGAGTTTGTTCTAGCATAGTCCTCATAGAGGACCTGTACACAGGGCGGGCTGACACTGCTCACTTCCCCTGTCATCACTGGCTGTCAGGGCCAGTCTAAGGGATAGTTTACATTCGCTTCAAAACAAGGCTTTGAACACGCTTCGTTAAAGCTCTCTGAACGCTAGTCAAAGCTCATGTCACTAAATAAAATGCTTAGCTTACAGTCCTTTTCTACACCTTGCTTTTGCTTGGTGCTTCGATGAGGCTTTGGTGGGGCTTCAAGCGAGCTTTGCTGTAGACTTCTGTGGAGGCTTTGAAGATGCTTTCAAGCACCACTAAAGCTACATGGGGTATAATTTTTGAAACGAAGCCGAAGCAAAGCCAAAGCAAGGTGTAAACAGGACTGTAAGCTAACCATTTTATTTAGTGACAGGAGCTTTGACTGGCTTTCAGAGAGCTTTCGCAAAGGCCGTCCGAAGCCTTGTTGAAGCCGAAGCAAGTGTAAATGAGCCCTAAGGATGTTTGCACGGGAAAGGGGGCATTTCACTGGCGCCCTAAGGCGGCTGCCTGAGCTGCCTTAGGGCTAGTTTACACTTGCTTCAAAAAATGGCTTTGGACAGGTTTGGTTAAAGCTCTCTCAATGCCAGTCAAAGCCCCTGTCTCTAAATAAAATGGTTAGCTTACAGTCCTGTTTACATCTTGCTTTGGCTTTGCTTTGGCTTTGCTTCTAAAATTATACCCCATGTAGCTTTAGTGGTGCTACAAAGCCTCCTCAATTTCCTTGTCTCTATTTCTTGAGACACTAATGCCCCGTACACACGGTCGGACATTGATCGGACATTCTGACAACAAAATCCTAGGATTTTTTCCGACGGATGTTGGCTCAAACTTGTCTTGCATACACACAGTCACACAAAGTTGTCGGAAAATCCGATCGTTCTGAACGCGGTGACGTAAAACACGTACGTTGGGACTATAAACGGGGCAGTGGCCAATAGCTTTCATCTCTTTATTTATTCTGAGCATGCGTGGCACTTTGTCCGCCGGATTTTTGTACACACGATCGGAATTTCCGACAACGGATTTTGTTGTCGGAAAATGTTATAGCCTGCTCTCAAACTTTGTGTGTCGGAAAATCCGATGGAAAATGTGTGATGGAGCCCACACACGGTCGGAATTTCCGACAACAAGGTCCTATCACACATTTTCCGTCGGAAAAACCGACCCTGTGTACGGGGCATAAGCGTTAGCGTCGTGTGGCTTCAAAATTGAAGCCTCATATCAAGTCAGGAGGCGTTTAAAGCCTTTCAACTCCTCCCATTCAAGTCTATGGTAACGCCTCGCAAATGCTTTGGCAGGCAGTTACAGGGTGTTAAGCGCTTCAAAACTGCCCATGGGGCGTTTGGGGAGCATTTTTAACTCCTCATTAATGCTTGTAAAATGCCTGTCTAATACCCATGCTAAAGCTCATTGGCGCCTGTTTGACGCCCATACTAACGCCATACAAACGCCATACAAACGCTATCGGAGCGTTTGAGAATTAGAAATTTAGTCAAGTGTGCACAAGCCCTTAATTCAGCTTTTAGCTTCGTTTGTTTTGGAGAAATTGCAGGTATGAGATATACACACACACACAGGGCATCTGCCAAGCTTCAACAAAGCTTCAAAAGAGCATCACTGAAGCATCACCAAAGCTTCATCGAAGCACCACTGAAGCATCATAAAAGCATGTTGAAGCGGTAGGTGCTTTAATGTGTGTTGAAGCCAAAGCAAGTGTAAATGAGCCCTTATGGTAGCGCCGGCCCTGGTTACATACAAACACTGGCGTTGCCAGTCATAGATTCATACAAAGTACAAATCTAACAGCTGTAGCTGCTCTCACACAGTGTGTACAGGCAGCATTTACAACTGCCAGCAAGAATCTACTAATTCCTACCGGCGCCCGCATCTGGTCGCTGCAATTCAGCCATCTGAATGTGTCCTAAGTCAGCCAATAACTCTAGAGATGGAAGATATGTGAAGAATGTAAGTAAAATGTCATTTTTTTTTTTTCTTAGTATTAAAGTTTTTATTGTAAGAGAAAAGATAATAACGGTTGTACAAGGATAATAACATTTGTACAGATATTTGTGTGTAGTATAAGTTCAACAATGAGTACATAACATCGTGAAAGCCGTTGATAGGTAATACCATATATACTCGAGTATAAGTCGAGGCCCTAATTTACCACAAAAAAATTGGGAAAAACTTATTGACCCGAGTATAAGACGAGGGTGAGAAATGCACAGCTACTGTAAGTGGAAAAGAGGGTCAACAATGCCCATTTGCATGCCTCACTGTGCCCATTTGCAGCCATAGGTCCCCTGAACTTCAAACTCGGTAGTTAAGGGTTCCTAGATGCCCCCTAGCTGCAGCAAAAATTTGGGGTCTCTGAACCCAAAGGGTCCCGAAATGACATTGCTGCAGATGGACACAGTTGACCAAATTTGGGGCTCCGTATCTCGGGGCCACTTAGTGCTAAGAACCCCAAATTTGGTGTGCAAACCCAGTGGAACTAGCAGCATAAAATTTCCAAAGCTGGGGTTTCTAGCACCAAGTGGCCCCGAGATAGAGGGCCCCAAAAATCAGTTCAGAAAATGTCGAGCACTTTTCTGCAGCAGAGAATGACATTTTCCGAACCGATTTTGGGGCCCCGTATCTCGGGGCCACTTAGAGCTAGGAACTTCAGCTTTGGATATGTTGTGTTACCAATTCCTCTGGGTTTGCACACCAAATTTGGGGTTCCTAGCACCAAGTGGCCCTGAGATATGGGGCCCCAAAATCGGTTCAGAAAATATCAAGCACTTTTCTACAGCAGAGAATGAAATTTTCCGAACCGATTTTGGGGCCCCGTATTTCGGGGCCACTTAGAGCTAGGAACTTCAGCTTTGGATATGTTGTTCCTCTGGGTTTGCACACCAAATTTGGGGTTCCTAGCATCAAGTGGCCCTGAAATACGGGGCCCCAAAATCGGTTCGGAAAATGAAATTTTTTGCTGCAGAAAAGTGCTTGACTCGAGTATAAGTCGAGGGGGGCACTTTCAGCACAAAAAAACATGCTGAAAAATTCGACTTATACTCGAGTATATACGGTAATCAGTGTGATCTAATATAGTCGTATGCTTTTGTCAATCATTGGTATAGCTTTTATAAAACAAAACCTATCATCAAAGTTAATCTTTATATTGTGAGTATTCTGATTATTTGCTCAGAAATGTTTATTCGATAAACACTCTATACATGTGTATGTTACATAAATCACAAAATTGTGTAGAGAAGATAGCAGAATTGAAAGAGGATGAAAAAAAAAAGTAGGAAAGAGACAGATGTCCTAGACCCAAGGGTTGTCAAAGTAAATTTTTCATCAATGATTCATATGCTTCAGAATATTTGAAGGCGACCCAAGTTTGCCAAGTTTTGTTAAATTTAGTAAAATGTAAATTATTGACCAGGAGGTCATCATCCCATATTAGAAATATGTAGCAGAAAAGTAATGGGAGTTTATAGATGACCAGTAGGCAAAAAATAATGTCTTATTGTTGGCAATGTTTATTACAAATAATGAATTCAAAGACATAATCCTAGCCTTAAAATCGTATGAAACACATATTACCTGCAGTGTCCACGTATATTCATATTGCCGCGGACAAATCTGACGCCTGACACTTTTTTGGGAACCAGTGACACTAATACAGTAACCAATGCTAAAAAAATATGCACTGTTGCTGTACTAATGACACTGGCTGGGAAGGGGTTAACATCAGGTACACTCAAAGGGTTAACTGTGTGCCTAGGTTGTGCTTACTAACTGTGTGGGAGGTGCTTTGACTAGGGGAAGGCATTGATCCATGTTCCTGCTTAGCAGAAACACAGGATCAGTGCCTTCCCTTCTGACAGAAGGACAATCCGCCTGGTTTACATAGGCAGATTGTCGTTCTGCCTGTGCCCTGTGTAATTGGCGGGTGCTGGTGGACATAGTCTGCAATACCTGCTGCTGGGATCACAGTGGGAGCGGGTCGCCGGCGGCGCACACGCGTGCCCAGACCCGGGAGTGTCAGATCATGTACTAGGTACGTGATCTGGTGCAGAGCAGCTGCCCTGCCTCAGTAAATGTACAGTGAGCGGTGCACAAGTGTTTAAGGTAGATTTCAGTAATAACCCAAATATGTGCTTCCTGAAAATACACTATAGTTTCTCATTAGCACACAAACCATGCTGTGGGATACTACTAGACGTATAGCATATTTTTCAAAGCGATACGATCCACCAGCATCTGAAAAAAAAATGAAATATCAGTTTCTTTTTCATACATCATGGGGCACAGAATTAGGCTAATATTCATTACCTACTGGGTTATGCGCCATCTCTAGGTGAATGGACACTGGTAGACAAAGTCTTAGACAGGAAGTAATCCCCTATATAACCCCTCCCATACAGGAAGTACATCAGTTTTTTTTACCAGTGTCTGCAAAGTGGATGAGCAGGTTTGTTTGAGCTCTCGGAGCTCCAGGTCCCTAGTCCCACAAACGGTTCTTAAATGAATCAAGGGATTGACACAGGCTTAATATTCTTAGATAAATGGTACCAGAGCCTCACAAAGAAGACACAAGATCCTGCAAGGTTTTGCCTGTAATGCGACCTCCGGGCGCTGGACCCTGCATAGTGGAATCCTAGACACAATAGAGCTAAGGCATTCCTGCAGGGTGCTGTACAGGTCCAAGGGAGTGACCCTAAACATGAAAAGGGTACCCAGTCCTTGAAGGTCCTCAAGTGACAGGAACCCGCCGTGAGGGGTGAAGATTGGGCCCTTAGTTTCTAAGCTGCCCTGTGCCTGGACGGGTAAGGGACACCCCTTTATTTATTTATTGTGGGGTGTCCCAGTGATTGTAATAATCAGTCGAGCTAGCTAGAGGCTGGACACCTGTGTGTGGTGACCACACGGGGGAGTTTTGGGCTAGCTGTAGGTGTTGGCAAAGAGTACCTTTTTGCTTGTGTCTGAATGGGCGTTGTGCCCATTCGGAGCTGCGCATGCGCCATAGCCTAATCTGGGCGCACGAAGCTTCGTGTCATATGCGAATACAGCCGCGCCCATTCGCCCATTAAGCTGTGTATGCCAAGCATGCGGTGCTTCCAGGAGGCAGCTGTGGGACACAGAGCAGGCTCTGAACCAGGCATTTTCAGCGTTCATTTTTCCTTACCTGTGTCAAAGCTTCCATTGCCAATTGGGTCCGTCAATTAGTTATTCAGGCCTATGGTCTGAAACATAAAGCTCCTCCCTTTAGGGTGAGAGCTCATTCTACCAGGGGTGTAGGAACCTCCTGGGGTTTCAGCCATCAGATATCTGTGGCTCAGATTGGTAAGGCTGCTACCTGGTCTTCAGTGCATACATTCACAAAATTTTTAGTAGATGTTCAAGCAGCCGAGGATTTGGCTTTCGGCCGCGGTGTACTGCGGGCTGCCGTATAAGGTCTGATGGCTATTGTTTGGCAGGGTGTCTCCCTCCCCTCAAGGCTGTTGCTCTGGGTCGTCCCAGTAGGTAATGAATATTAGCCTAAATCTGTGTCCCATGATGTATGAAAAATAAAATAGTAATTTTTTTGTCATAGCTGTAAAATCCTATTCTTTGAGTACATCATGGGACACAGAGATCCCTCCCCTCTTTTTTGAGGATTCAGTGCTTGCTACAAAACTGATGTACTTCCTATATGGGAGGGGTTTATATAGGGGATCACTTCCTGTCTAAGACTTTGTCTACCAGTGTCCATTCACCTAGAGATGGCATATAACCCAATAGGTAATGAATGTTAGCCTAACTCTGTGTCCCATGATGTACTCAAAGAAAAGGATTTTACAGGTAGGTATGATGAAAAAAATCCTATTTTTAGGTATCTTGACAGAATTAGCACACTTTAAAGTGGTTGTAAAGCCTGCTTTGTTATTTATACCTACAGGTAAACCTATAAAAAGGCTTATATGTAGATATTGTGAACATCTCCTAAACTTGCACAGCTTAGGAGATTTTCAACCTGCATGCAGCCGCTTACGTCAGAAGTTCCGGCACGGTACACTGGACCTTCAGAGTTTCTTGCCATAACCGAGGGCTCCCATGCAAATGCACGGGAGTGGCAACATTGCCAGCAATCCTTTGAAGAAAGGACGGGAGAAGATGTCAGCCGTCTCAGTGGTGACCGGACACCAATGAAAAGGCTTTGTTCTAAGGTAAGTATTTCATAATGTGCAAGTATGCAATGCATACTAGCACATTATACCTTTAGCTTACAGTTTGTTTGTTTTCAGCAGTTTACAACCGCAGTTTACAACTGCTTTAAAGCCCAACTATGGGCAACTAAAAAATGATCCCTTGCATTGGGGCTGTGCCTGCACTACGGGGGTTAATTGCTCATTTTGGTTCAAGCCCACAATGAAGATTTATTTCCTGATTCTCCATTCCTCCCTGCAGCTAGACCAGTGTTTCTCAACTCCAGTCCTCAAGGCGCACCAACAGGTCATGTTTTCAGGATTTCCACTATTTTGCACAGGTGATTTGATCAGTTTTCACTGCCTTAGTAATTACCACAGCCATTTCATCTGAGGGGAATCCTGAAAACATGACCTGTTGGTGCGCCTTGAGGACTGGAGTTGAGAAACATTGAGCTAGACCATTCTCTACAGCTTCTCCCCCCCTACCCCCCCCCCCGCTCCCCGCCCCCCCCCCCGCTTCAGTAGTCTAGGAGGGTCCTGAATTTATCATGACCAAAGCAGGGTTCATAGCTCTCCTCCAGACAAAACAAGCTATTAACCCACACAGCAATGTATAATTTAAATATTCCCGGAGTTGGGCTTTAACTCTAAAAGATAATTTCATAAATAACCTGTACATTTTTACTGATATGTGATGACATGGGATACCTATACACACGCTATTGATCATTAGAAGCAATTGCTAATAAGTTATGTTTCCACTGAAGTGGAAAACTTATCTCCACTGGATTCGTAATACACTTAATTTGTAATTCCTTGAAGGAACCAAGAAATTCTTAAAGAATGGCAAAAACAGACACAAATCATGCAAAGTCAAAAAGCAAAAAACGGGAAGAGAAATGAGGTCCAACAAGAGGTATGTAAGACTTTCCTATTACAAATTTCTGTGCTATTAGATGCCTGCCAGCAGAGGGCATCATGGTATCACATGTATGGCTGCTAGAGGTCGAAGATCAGCATAGCACTGACTTTAGAAAAGACATCTTTGTATTATTATTATATTTTAAGAACCCAAATCTTCTGCAGTGCTGTGCAGTCTATTGCCAGCTAAAATGTACATTTTAACTATGTGGGCATTTAATTGATAAAAAAGCTTGGGGAAAAAGTTGTAAATATGAGAACTGGACAACAGAGAACAATCACCTGATTTGTTTAGTTTTCCTGATAATAAAATTTGAAATTAGATCTTCTTTGATCGCTTTTTCAAATGTATTTTTTTTGCATTTTGTTTTAATAATAATTTTGTTTAATAAAAACAATCTATATTTTCTCTAATAAACTTTGTAGACCCATTGATCTCCTAAGCGGAGCAAATGTCAGCACCTACTAATACTGTAGCTGTTGACTTTTAATATTAGGACACTTACCTGTCCAGGAATCCAGCGGTGTCTTCACCCAAACCATTTTTTAATCGGCTCTAGGGTGCTGCCACCGCCATTTTAGGTAAGGGAAACTGGCAGTGAAGTCTTGCGGCTTCACAGTCGGGTCCCTACTGCAATGTACAAAGCGCACTGCACTTTGTGACTGGCCCGGCGGCGGGGGAAGGAGGAGAGGAGCCGAACCAGCCAGAAGTGGGAGCGGGTACCTGTCAAAATCAGGTACCCACTCCCCCCTCTCCTGCCAATTGTGGCAGAGGGGTGGGGGGAGGCCAATAAGTGGAGCTTCCCCTTTTGGGTGGAGCTCCACTTTTGAAAAGAACCTTACTGTTAATGAAGTTGTCCTTTAAATTCTTAAGCCCCCGGTTAAAGACTCCTACCTCACCCCCACTTACAAGAGCTTCACTGAATGGGTAGCCTTGTCTTGCCTTGTCAAAAAAATAAAGCCATCTCCAGCTCCTACTGCATATGTGCCCGTTTTTTGCTATGGTTTGGTCCATACTCCTCTGGATGGCTGGAGGAGGGAATATATAGGGTTGAGGGTAGGGGCATAAATAGGGACTGTTTGGATAGATACAGTGCCTTGAAAAAGTATTCACACCCCTTGAAATTGTCTACATTTTGTCATGTTGCAACCAAAAACGTAAATGTATTTTATGGGATAGACCAACACAAAGTGGCACATAATTATAAAGTGGAAGTAAAGTGATAAATGGTTTTCATTTTTTTTTACAAATAAATATCTGAAAAGTGTGGCGTGCATATTCTATTCAGCCCCCTTTACTCTGAAACCTCTAACTAAAATCTAGTGGAACCAATTGCCTTCAGGAATCACCTAATTATTTATACTGAGATTAACTGTGTGTAATTTATTCTCAGTATAAATACAGCTGTTCTGTGAAGCCCTCAGAGGTTTGTTAGAGAACCTTAGTGAAGAAACCGCATCATAAAGGCCAAGGAACACACCAGACAGGTCAGGGATAAAGTTGTTGAGAAGTTTAAAGCAGGGTTAGGTTATAAAAAAAATATCCCAAGCTTTGAACATCTCAGAGTACTGTTCAATCCATCATCCAAGTATGGCACAACTGCAAACCTACCATGACATGGCCGTCCACCTAAACTGACAGGCCGGGCAAGGAGAGCATTAATCAGGGAAGCAGCCATGATAACTCTGGAGGAACTGCAGAGATCCACAGCTCAGGTGGGAGAATCTGTCCACAGGACAACGATTAGTCGTGCTCTCCACAAATCTGGCCTTTATGGAAGAGTGACAAGAAGAAAGACATTGTTGAAAGAAAGCCATAAGAAGTCCCATTTCCAGTTGGCGAGAAGCCATGTGGGGGACACGGCAAACATGTGGAAGAAGGTGCTCTGGTCAGATGAGCCCAAAATTGAACTTTTTGCCCTAAAGCAAAACCATGTATGGTATAAAACTAACACTGCACATCACTCTGAACACACCATCCCCACTGTGAAACATGGTGGTGGCAGCATCATGTTGTGGGTATTTTCTTCAGCAGGGACAGGGAAGCTGATTAGAGTTGATGGGAAGATGGATGGAGCCAAATACAGGGCAATCTTAGATGAAAACCTTTTAGAGTCTGCAAAAGACTTGAGACTGGAGCGGAGGTTCAACTTCCAGCAGGACAACGACCCTAAACATACAGCCAGAACTACAATGGAATGGTTTAGATCAAAGCATATTCATGTGTTAGAATGGCCCAAAGTCCAGACCTAAATCCAATTGAATATCTGTGGCAAGACTTCAAAATTGCTGTTCACAGACTCTCGAGCTATTTTGCAAAGAAGAATGGGCAAAAATGTCATTCAATAGATGTGCAAAGCTGGTAGAGACATCCCCAAAAAGACTTGCAGCGAAAGGCAGTTCTACAAAGTATTGGCTCAGGGGGGCTTAATACAAATGCACACCACACTTTTCACATATTTATTTGTAAAAAAAATTGAAAACCATTTATCATTTCCTTCCACTTCACAATTATGTGCCACTTTGTGTCGGTCTATCACATAAAATCCCAATAAAATATATTTACGTTTTTGGTTGTAACATGACAAAATGTGGAAAATTTAAAAGGGTATGAATACTTTTTCAAGGCACTGTATAAGAAACAAGAGGGTTGATTTACTAAAGGCAAATCCACTGTGCACTTGGAAGTGCAGTTGCTGTAGATCTGAGGGGAAGATCGGAAATGAGGGGAAGTTCTGCTGATTTCTATCATCCAATCATGTACAGGCAAAAATGCTATTTTTTTTTTTTGTTTTTTGTTTTTTTTTTTCCTTGCATGTCCCCATCAGATATACAGTGACTGCACTTCCAAGTACACTTGTAGTGCAAAGTGGATTTGCCTTTAGTAAATAAACCCAAGGAGTGATATTTTTTTTTACATATTCTACCCATCCAGTAGAATGTCCTCTGGTCATACAAACACGATCTAAAATGGGTCTTTGGAGCATGGGTTTATAATTGAGAGATCCAAAGGTATGTGTACCCCACTGTATTTTAAAGAGGTAGAGCGACATTTAAAGGAGAGGTTGGTATGGAGCAACTGCACCAATTTGGGTTGGAGCAAGATGTTTAAAGCCGTGTACACACGACCGGACTGGTCCGACGGAACGAATCCGTCGGACAATCCGACCGTGTGTGGGCTTCATCGGACCTTCAGCTGACTTTCTGTCGAAAATCAGACGGACTTTAGATTTGGAACATGTTTCAAATCTTTCCGACGGATTTGAGTCCGGTCGAAAAATCAGTTCGTCTGTATGCTAGTCCGACGGACAAAAAAGAACGCAAGGGCAGCTATTGGCTACTGGCTATCAACTTCCTTATCCTAGTCCCTTCATACGTCATCACGCTCAAACCAAAGGACTTTTCGAACGGACTTTAGTCCGGTCGTTCGAAAGTCCGTCAGAAAGACCGTCGGACCTTTGATGCTGAAAACTCTGCTCGTGTGTACGCGGCATAAGATTTCAGATTTGAGCAGTTGACCTTGAAGTCAAAAGGGGTTTCAAACCTCGGGCATTCTTGGACCATAGAAAGCACAGGAATATTTGGCTGAGTTAAATACAACAAAAGATCATTGGCAAACAAAGTTAACTTAATATGGATAGAGCTGACAGTTAAAGTGATTGTAAAGTCTCCTTTGTTATTTTTAGAGAAAAAAATAAGTAAAATGTTATACTTACCTGCCCTGTGCAATGGTTTTGCAAAGGGTAGCCCGGATCCACATCTTCTCAGGTCCCTCTTCGGCTCTCCTGGTCCCTCCCTCCTGTCAAGTGCCCCCACAGCAAGCAGCTTGCTATGGGGGCACCCAAGCCAAGTCACAGCTTCCTGTGTCCATTCAGACACTGAGCCACGGTTTGGCCCCACCCCTCTCTCTCCTGATTGGCTAACTGACTTTGACAGCAGCGGGAGCCAATGGCGCCGCTGTTGTCGCTCAGCCAATCAGGAGAGTCCCGGTTGGCCGAGGAACTCGTGGACAACGCTGGAGAGAGAAGAGGCTCAGGTAATTATTAGGGGTGCGGGGGTGGCTCCTGCACACAGAAGTTTTGTTTGTCTTAATGCATAGAATGCATTAAGATTAAAAAACCTTCTGACTTGTCAATCACTTTAAGCTTCATCTATTTGTTTTTTGTCTCGAAGCACCCACCAAGTGTTTCATCATGAGAACATAAAAAAGAGGAGAACGGAGGCAGCTCTGTTAAACAGTGTTGGTAACAGGGAACCTGGATAACAAATACACATTTACACAGACTGTGCCTAGAGGGAAGGTATAAATAGCTAGAATGTTAGATATCTTATTGGGACCCACTTGGTGAGGGAGCACTCAACAGGAAGGAGGGGCCAGAAGCACCGAAAAGGGACCAGAGAAGAGGAGGATCTTGTGCAAAACCATAACACAGGGCAGGTAAGTAAACCATTTTTATTACCGTATATACTTGAGTATAAGTCGTTCCGAGTATAAGTCGTTCCGAATATAAGTCGAGATCCTAATTTACCACAAAAAAATGGGAAAAACGTATTGACCCGAGTATAGGACGAGGGTGAGAAATGCACAGCTACTGTAAGTAGAAAAGAGGGTCAACAATGCCCATTTGCAGCATCACTGTGCCCATTTGCATGCCTTACTGTGCCCATTTGCAGCCATAGGTCCCCTGAACTTCAAACTCGGTAGTTAAGGGTTCCTAGATGCCCCCTAGCTGCAGCCAAAATTTGGGGTCTCTGAACCCAAAGGGTCCCGAAATGACATTGCTGCAGATGGACACAGTTGACCGAATTTGGGGCCCCGTATCTCGGGGCCACTTAGTGCTTAGAGCCCCAAATTTGGTGTGCAAACCCAATGGAACTAGCACCATAAAATTTCCAAAGCTGGGGTTTCTAGCACCAAGTGGCCCCGAGATATACAGGACCCCAAAAATCAGTTCAAAAAATGTCAAGCACTTTTCTGCAGCAGAGAATGACATTTTCCGAACTGGGTTTGGGGCCCCGTATCTCAGGGCCACTTAGTGCTAGGAACCCCAGCTTTAGATATGTTATGGTACCAGTTCCACTGGGTTTGCACACCAAATTTGGAGTTCCTAGCACCAAGTGGCCCTGAGATACGGGGCCCCAAATTCGGCTTGGAAAATGAAATTTTCTTGCTGCAGAAAAGTGCTTGACTCCAGTATAAGTCGAGGGGGGCCTTTTTTAGCACAAAAAAGTGCTGAAAAACTCGACTTATACTCGAGTATATACGGTATTTTTACCTAAAAAAAAAAACAAGACTTTACAATCACTTTAAGTTCTTTTGAACTTTTGTTTTTGTGTGTTGATACACTTTTTCTTGCGTGTTTATCCATAAAACATGCACTGTTCATAAGATTTCATAACAGGTTTCCAAAACCCTTCCCTATTGTAGACTACCTTGGAATATGCTATAAAAATTAAATATCTAGTAATTGAAGCAAAATTTTGGCTTTCCCCACCATTTAATCACATTAAAGGTTATTGCTTGTGATTTATGGCAGGATTTAGTTTTTCATCCAATATGCACTTTGGTAGGCCTGGTATAGTGTGGTGAATATAAGTACTGTATGCCCTTTCGACACACACAGTTGCTCTTTTTACTAGTTACTATGTCGTTTTACATGCCTAGGTGCCCGTTGCTGTTCCTCCATATGCCACAGATCTGGAGCCTTCCCAAAACTGGGATAAGCAAAAGCCTCTTGGACTTGAAACCCCGGAGATGATGCCAAGGATCATGTCAGTGAAATCATTGAAGGAAATGGAGAAAGCAAGGTTTGTCTTATAAACAGTGGCCATATTCACTGTGATGGAAACTGTGTCGTTCGATGCCCTGTGGTACACCCAAACACACGCTCGGCCTGGCTCATTATCAAAGTCACAAATAACAAATTATTAAATGCAAATGGCTTGTTTGTGTAAAAGACATATATATATTTTACAAACGGGCTTATATATATATAAGAACTTTGATTTTTCATTTACATCAATATTTTTGAAAGTTTGAGTTCTTGAGTAAAATAATTTGTACTCTAACGGGAGGGGTGATACTTTGCTATGTACTATGGACTACCTATGGAATAATATCAAGGTATAATAATAAAGTCAGACTTGCTCAGCCTCAAATGGCTATATAAATGGCTGTGTAGGTTGTACTCGGCTAAACAGCAAACATTAAAAGAGAAGTATGGCCATACTTTTGGTCATACTTCTCTTCTGGGTCACAGGAGTGCACTTATTTGCGCTTTCCTGTGATCCAGAGTCAGCTCATAGCGAGCTAAATCCACCATCAGCTGACCTCACAGAGCCACTCCAGGCTCTGGAAGGATTCCGACTATATTGTCAGGATCCACCCAGCTGCCTGATGGTTCCAGCTCTAAGCTGAAGCCAGCTGCATCCCCCCCCCCTCTCCAGCCCAAGTGCTCCAGCAAGCGCTGGAGGGGCAGAGTGGAGAGCGGTGACTGACAGTTACTGCTGTCCGCTCCCAGGAGACTGAGAACTGAGCAATGGAAGGTCATGTGATCCCTCAGTGCTTATGAGAGACAGAGCAATACTACAGCACATATAGGGGAGATGTTGTTTTTTTAATTACCCCATACATCTCCTTTAAGAGAATGAATGTATGGGTACCTTTTTTACAGAAACAAATCTATAATCTTCCCCTACCTTTTAATTCTAACCTTGACCTCCACCCCTGCTACCTTGCCATTCTTCTCCCTGCTTTCTTTTGACTTCTTTGTTCTTTTTTTCCCCTCTTTTCTCCTTCCCACTCATTTATGCTGCACCCCTCTCTCCTTCTGCCCCTTCCATGGCACCCATGTTTCCACCCATCGTTCTCTTCCCCAAGTCCCACAACTCTGAAACGCGTAGACACCTCTCTCCCTCCATCTTCTTATAGTAATGCATTGTAAAACTGTAAAAGGTTTGTTATTTCCACTTTATGGTCACCACTTGCTCAATCCGTCAGCAGGAAACTGTAATATATCCAGCACATTTATCATACAGTTTAAAGCGGAGTTCAAGTCCCCCAAACACTTTTTTTAAAAACTGCTCTGCATTTGTCCAAACATTAACAATTGCAACATGTCATATGTGTTGCAATTTGACTTTCTTTAACCACTTGCCTACAGGGCATTTACACCCCCTTCCCGCCCAGGCCATTTTTCAGCTTTTCACACTTTGAATGACAATTGCGCGGTCATACTACACTGTACCCAGATGAAATTATGATCATTTTCTTCACACAAATAGAGCTTTCTTTTGGTGGTATTTTATCACTGTTAGGTTTTTATTTTTTTACTAAAAAAAAAAGACCAAAAATTTTGAAAAAAAAATGTTTTTTACTTAGTTCTCCTGTGATGGTAGAGGTGAGCAGTAATGACTAGGCCTTACTGAACAATGTCCTGAGAGTATTCCATCAGGATTCATAAGTTATGTAAATGGCCTACACTTAAAGCGAGGGCTTTAGTCAACTTTAGTTGTGCTCATAAGTTTACATACCCTGGCAGAATTTATAATTTCTTGGCCATTTTTCAGAGAATATGATTGATAACACAAAAATATTTCTTTCACTCATGGTTAGTGTTTGGCTGAAGCCATTTATTATCAATCAACTGTGTTGACCATTTGTAAATCATAATGACAACAGAAACTACCCAAATGACCCTGATCAAAAGTTTACATACCCTGAAGATTTTGGCCTAATAACATGCACGCAAGTTGACACAAAGGGGTTTGAATGGCTATTAAAGGTTACAATCCTCACCTGAGTTCTGTTTGTTTGTAATTAGTGTGTGTGTATAAAAGGTCAATGAGTTTCTGGACTCCTGGCAGACCCTTGCATCTTTAATCCAGTGCTGCACTGATGTTTCTGGATTCTGAGTCATGGGGAAAGCAAAGAATTGTCAAAGAATCTGCGGAAAAAGGTATAAAACAGGAAACTGATATAAAAAGTTATCCAAGGAATGGAGAATGCCAATCGGCAGTGTTCAAACTCTAATCAAGAAGTGGAAAATGAGGGGTTCTGTTGAAACCAAACCACGGTCAGGTAGAGAAACTAAAATTTCAGGCACAACTGCCAGGAAAATTCTCTGGGATGCAAAGAAAAACCCACAAGTAACTTCAGGTGAAATACAGGACTCTCTGAAAACATGTGGTGTGGCTGTTTCAAGATAAGAAGGAGGATCACAATAAGGAGGCACTTAAAGAAAGATGGGCTGCATGGTCAAGTCACCAGAAGAAAGCCATTACTACGCAAATGCCACAAAGTATCCTGCTTACAAGACGCCAAACAGCACAGAGACAAGCCTCAAACCTTCTGGCACAAAGTTACTTGAAGTGATGAGACCAAAATTGAACTTTTTGGCCACAACCATAAACACTACATTTGGAGAGGAGTCAACAAGGCCTATGATGAAAGGTACACCATTCCTAATGTGAAACATGGAGGTGGATCGCTGATGTTTTGAGGATGTGTGAGCTACAAAGGCACAGGAAATTTGGTCAAAATTGATGGCAAGATGAATGCGGTATGTTATCAAACAATACTGGAGGAACATTTGCATTCATCAGCCAGGAAGCTGCGCATGGGACGTACTTGGATTCCAACATGCCAACGATCCAAAACACAATGCCAAGTCGACCTGTCATTGGCTACAGCAGAATAAAGTGAAGGTTCTGGATTGGCCACCTCAGTCTCCTGACCTCAATATCATTGAGCCACTCTGGGGAGATCTCAAAAGTGCAGTTCATGTAAGACAGCCCAAGAATTTACAGGAACTGGAGGCTTTTTGCCAAGAGGAATGGGCAGCTTTACCATCTGAGAAGATAAAGAGCCTCATCCACAAATACCACAAAAGACTTTGATGTTAAAGGGGGCAATACACGGTAAGAACTGGGGTATGTAAACTTTTGATTGGGGTAATTTGGGTAGTTTCTTTTGTGATTATGATTGATTTAAAAAGAGTAAACACAGTTGATTGATAATAAATGGCTTCAGCCAAACACTAACCATGAGTGAAAGAAAAGTTTTTGTGTTATCATTCATATTCTCTAAAAAAAATGGCCAAGAAATCATAAATTCTGCCAGGGTATGTAAACTTATGAGCACAACTGTACCTAAATAAAATGTATGTTCTTTTTTCCCCACAAATAGAGCTTTCTTTTGGTGGTATTTGATCACCTCTGCGTTTTTTTATTTTTTGCGCTAGAAACAAAAAAAGACTGACAATTTTGAAAGAAAAAAGATTTTTTTTTTTTTTTTTACTTTCTGCTATAAAACATATCCAAAAATGTTTTAAAAAAAATCAAATGTATTCATCAGTTTAGACCGATATGTATTTAGCTACATATTTCTGGTATTTTTTTTACTAGTAATGGCGGCGATCAGCGATTTGTAGCGGGACTACGACATTGCGGCAGACAGATCGGACACCTAACACTTTTGGCACTTTTGTTTTCCTGTTGGTTTTCTTGTCCAGACAGGGATTTTGTATAATTGACTATCATGTTGGTAAATTTGCTAAAAGCTTTCCCCTTTGACATTTTCCTTTCCTCCTTCCTGTCTGTGACCAACTGTATAGCTGGTTATGTATATATCCCCCTTATTATAATAATGTATTACTAACAGATCAGCTACAGTGCCTTGCAAAAGTATTCAACCCCTTGGCTTTTTACCTATTTTGTTACATTATAGATTTTAGTTCAATGTTTTTTTTTATCTGAATTATATGTGATGGATCAGAACACAATAGTCTAAGTTGGTGAAGTAAAATTAGAAAAATATATACATAAAACTATTTTTTAGAAATAAAAAATTAAAATTTGGCATGTGCGTATGTATTCCCCATGGGCTTCATTGTTATGAAGCTCATAAAAAGCCCTGGTGCAACCAATTACCTTCAGAAGTCACATAATTAGTAAAATGATGTCCACCTGTGTGCAATCTAAGTGTCACATGATCTGTTATTACATATACACACCTTTTTGAAAGGCCCCAGAGGCTGTAACACCTATGCAGGAGGCACCACTAACCAAACACTGCCATGAAGACCAAGGAAACAAGTAAGGGACAATGTTGTTGAGAAGTACAACTCAGGGTTGGGTTATGAAAAAAATATCCAAATATTTGATGATCCCTAGGAGCACCATCAAATCTATCATAACCAAATGGAAAGAACATGGCACAACAGCAAACCTGCCCAGAGACGGCCGCACACCAAAACTCACGGACCGGGCAAGGAGGGCATTAATCAGAGAGGCAGCACAGAGACCTAAGGTAACCCTGGAGGAGCTCTAGAGTTCCACAGCAGAGACTGGAGTATCTGTACATAGGACAACAATAAGCCGTACGCTCCAGAGAAGGGCTTTATGGCAGAGGCCAGAAGAAAGCCATTACTTTCAGCAAAAAACAAAATGGCACATTTTGAGTTTGCAAAAAGGCACGTAGGAGACTTCCAGAATGTATGGAGGAAGGTGCTCTGGTTTGATGTGACTAAATTTGAACGTTTTGGCCATCAAAGAAAATGCTATGTCTGGCGCAAACCCAACACATCACATCACCCAAAGAACACCATCCCCACTGTGAAACATGGTGGTGGCAGCATCATGCTGTGGGGATGTTTTTCAGCAGTTGGGACTGGGAAACTGGTCAGAATTGAGGGAAAGATGGATGGTGCTAAATACAGGGATATTCTTGAGCAAAACCGGTACCACTCTGGTTTTGATTTGAGGCTAGGACAGAGATTCACCTTCCAGCAGGACAATGACCCCAAACACACTGCTAAAGCAACACTTGAGTGGTTTAAGGGGAAACATGTAAATGTGTTGGAATGGCCTAGTCAAAGCCCAGACCTCAATCCAATAGAAAATCTGTGGTCAGACTTAAAGATTGCTGTTCACGAGCGCAAACCATCCAACTTGAAGGAGCTGGAGCAGTTTTGCAAGGAGGAATGGGCAAAAATCCCAGTGGTAAGATGTGGCAAGACCATAGAGACTTATCCAAAGCGACTTGGAGCTGTGATAGCCGCAAAAGGTGGCTCTACAAAGTATTGACTTTAGGGGGGTGAATAGTTATGCACATTGACTTTTTATTTTATTTTGTCCTATTTGTTGTTTGCTTCACAATAAATAAAATAAAATCTTCAAAGTTGTGGGCATGTTCCTGGTAATTAAATGATGCAAATCCTCAAACAATCCATGTTAATTCCAGGTTGTGAGGCAGCAAAACACGAAAAATGCCAAGGGGGGTGAATACTTTTGCAAGGCACTGTAGTTTTATGTCGGACTCTAAATCTGAGCATACAATATGATTGTACAGTTTACATTAGATCTACTAATGACTGTATAGCACAAGGACCTACCCAATTGGATGCAGATTGAACTGATGGTTTGGATAGGGCCTCATGCTGTATTGGTGTTAGTAAGTCTAACGAAGACTGTACAGAGTCTGTAGAAACAGAATGTAACCTACATGGGTAGCTTAACAGAACATAACCTTAGCAATAGAAATCTCATGTATGGAGAGTTTTATTCCGTAATAGTACATTGGTCTAGAACAGTGGTCTCCAAACTGTGGCCCAGCACACCTTTGCATGTCTTTATCTGGCCCTTGGAGCACTATTTCACCAACTGACACCATTGATAGGGCACCATTTTCCCTACTGACAATATCAATGGGGCACTATTTTTCTATTGATACCAACAATGGGGCACTATTTCTCCCAATAAAACCAATGATGGAGCACTGATGTTGGGGTATTTTCTACTCTCGCTGACCACAGTCTGGCCCCCCTAAAGCCCGAAGGACAGTAAACTTGCCCTTTGCCTAGAAATTTTGGAGACCCCTTGTTTTGAATGATGCCTTTCTTCTTTGTTAAAAATTATCCAAAAAAAATTGTTCCAAAAGTACCAAGTATGTATAATATGCAAATCCGCATCCTAGTTTAGGTTTTTCTGACAAAACTGCCACCTTGGCATCCATCCCTTAAAAATCAGGTCAACGTCTTTTAGCAGAGACAAGAGAATCTTTGTGTTATAAAACTTTCTAATTTCTTATGCATAGAGTGCCTAGAGACCTCCGACTGGAACAACGCATCAGAGAGCATATCCAGGCCATGCAGGAGAGGAAGAGAAACCCCAAGAATTCTGTACAGGAAGAGATGGAGGCAGCCAGGAAGGAATTGGAGATGGTAAGTTACTTTTCATTTCACTAGAACGGGCAAGGTGACGCAACTTACTGGAATGTACTTCTACGATTAACTGGGTAAAGGAGATTAAAGGGTCCCTCCCATATTCAGTTTAACTGTGTTTGATACCCCACTGAAATGTTACTGTTGTTCATTAATGTAGTCAGTAAGCTGTTCAACATTGCTCATGGACTAACTATTGATAGTAGGAAAAAGCAGAGTGACAGAGAGATGACCTAATCTGTCTGCTGCATCTTTTTTCACTGTCCAGTCACAGGCTGGGGGAGGGACAAGACCTGTAAGTGTTACTGAACTATAGCAGAGAAAAGTGTGTCTCTTTCTTTGCTAGTGTTGTTAATCTCAGGACTGAATGGGCAGAAAAAAACAATCCTTCAGCAGGTAAAACGGCCCTTATATGTATTACAGTTTTGTATTTAGCTGTTTGCATGAAGATAAGCTTTAACGCCTTTGTGTCGGAGGGTAAAACATATCCTATTGCCTGAACACAATTCTGCAACTTTGACATGTGTTAGTAAAACTGTATATATCATTGCGGCCACTTAGTGTATCCAGGTGGATTGTACCTTGTTTTTTCAGGACAAAATGGGCTTTCTGGTGAAGCCATTCCTTTGTTGATTTGGATGTATGCTTTGGGTCGTTGTCATGCTGAAAGATGAAGTTCCTCCATGTTCAGCTTTCTAGCAGAAGCCTGAAGGTTTTGTGCTAATATTGACTGGTATTTGGAACTGTTCATAATTCCCTCTACCTTGACTAAGGCCCCCTGTTCCAGCTGAATAAAAACAGCTGCAAAGCATGATGCTGCCACCACCATGCTTCACTGTGGGTATGGTGTTCTTTTGGTGATCTGCAGTGTTGTTTTTGCGCCAAACATCTCTTTTGGAATTATGGCCAAAAAAGTTCCACCTTGGTTGCATCAGACCAGAACACATTTTCCCACATGCTTTCGGGAGACTTCAGATGTGGTTTTGCAAAATTTAGCCGGGCTTGGATGTTTTTCTTCTTAAGAAAAGTCTTCCGTCTTGCCATTCTACCCCATAGCCCAGACATATGAAGAATACGGGAGATTGATGTCACATGTACCACACAGTGTGCCATTACTTACCAGATATTCCTGCAGCTCCTTTAATGTTGCTATAAGCCTATTGGCAGCCCCCTGACCATTTTTTTTTCTTCTCTTCTTTTCATCAATTTTGGAGGGACATCCACTTCTTGGTAATGTCACTGTTGTGCCATATTTTCTCCACTTGATGATGACTGTCTTCACTGTGTTCCATGGTATATCCAATCCTTTTGTACCCTTCTCCTGACTGATACCTTTAAACAATGAGATCCCTCTGATGCTTTGGAAGCTCTATGTGGACCATGGCTTTTGCTGTAGGATGCGACTAAGAAAATGTCAGGAAAGCCCTACTAGAACAGCTGAACTTAATTTGGGGTTAATCAGAGGCACAGGTGTGTACTGACTCCTATTTAACCACTTCAATACCAGGCACTTAGACACCTTCCCGCCCAGGCCAATTTTCAGCTTTCAGCGCTGTTGCAATTTGAATGACAATTGCGCGGTCATGCTACACTGTACTCAAACAAATTTTTTATTATTTTGTTCCCACAAATAGAGCTTTCTTTTGGTGGTATTTGATCACCTCTGCGGTTTTTATTTTTTGCGCAACAAATAAAAAAAGCCCGAAAATTTTGAAAAAAAACAAGTTTTTCTTTGTTTCTGTTAAAATTTTTTGTAAATAAGTTTGTTTTCTTCTTCAATGATGGGCACTGATATGGCTGCACTGACAGGCACTGATACGGTGGCACTGATGGGCACTGATGAGGTGGCACCAATGAGGTGGCACTGATGAGGTGGCAATGACGGCACTGATGATGGGCACTGATAGGCGGCACTAATAGGTGGCACTGGTATGCAGCACTGATGGGCACTCATAGGTGGCACTGATGGGCACTCATAGGTGGAACTGATGGGCACTCGTAGGTGGCATTAATGGGCACTTATGGGTGGCACTGATGGGTACTTATGGGTGGCACTGATAGGTGGCACAGATGGGCACTGATAGGTGTGCACGGATGGGCACTGACAGGTGGCACTGATGACACTGATTGGTGGCACTGATGCCCCTAAGGGTGGCATTGCTGGGCATCACTGCAATATAATGGTGCCAATCAGTGCCCATTTGTGGGCACTGATTGGCACAAATTGGGCACTGACTGGGCACATTGGGCACATGTGGATGGCCATGGGGTACATACCTGGCCATCCACATGTTGCCCCCTTCCCTGGTGGTCCTAGTGGCGATCCCTGGTGGTCCAGTGTGGTCATCTGAGGGGGGGCTGCGCTGATAAACAATCAGCACAGACCCCCGTCAGGAGAGCCCCCAATCAGCTCTCCTCTACTCGTGTCTGTCAGACGCGAGTGAGGAAAAGCCGATCAACGGCTCTTCCTATTGACATCATGATCAGCTGTGATTGGACACGGCTGATCATGTGGTAAAGAGCCTCCGCTGGAGGCTCTTTACCAAGACCGGTGTAGCCGTGTGTCAGACTGACACACCGCTCCACCGATAGCAGCGATGCGTGCCCCCCGCGGGCGCGCGGCAGTATGTTATCCTGCTGGACGTCATATGACACCCACTTGGGAAACTTGAACCACCGCCAGACCGTCATCTGCTATGGGCCGGGCGGGAAGTGGTTAACATGAGTTTGAATGTGATTGATTAATTATGAACCCAGCTACATCTCCAGTTATAAGAGGGTGTTGCACACTTATGCAGCCACATTATTTTATTTTTTTTATTTTATTTTTACTTCTTCCCCCCTAAAAGATTTCAGTTTGATTTTCAACTGAGTTGTACAGTTTTTTTCACATTAAAGGTGGAAAAAGTTCTAAAATGATTCATCTTTATCTCATTTTTTTTACATCACAGAAACCTGAAATTTTAACAGGGGTGTGTAGACTTTTTATATCCACTGTATCTACTTGTAATTTTTCAGATAGAAAATCTAGACAAAGTAGAGATTCACCCATTTCTGTGTATATAAAATCTGATGTCCTGCTGTTTAGGTCACAATACAAAATGTCTGGTGCCTCTCTCCTGTCGCATACAGTGTGAATATTTACTTGAATACATTTTTTATAAAGTGCAAAACTTTTACTTTTTGAGTTTGCAACATCATAAAATATAAATAAAATAAAAAACCCTGTACATTTTATTTAAAACCAAAATAACCTCCATGATTATTCAGGCCTGTGGGATTAATTGGTGCTGCCTGTATTATAATTTCCTTGTATACTGTTTTTCCATTTTAACATATAAAAAACATTATTTTTTTGCTTGCTCTAAATTGGGGAAAAAAGCTAAAAAAAAAATGTGTTATGGTTTATTTTGTGTATTTCCAGGCCACCTTGCTTCAAGCAGAAATATTACAGAGAAAAAGAGAACAAGATACACCTCTGGAATACCGTTTTACTGCCTTCACAGGGGAAATTTCCCCTTCCACCTCTCCAAAAGGAAAACCTCCAAACATCTTTCCGATGACAAATTAAAAAAAAAAAAAAAAAACATTTTAATAGGGTTTAAGCAACAAGTTTATATATGTTGAATGCTTAGTTCTTTAATTATGTTATTGACTTCCACACCACATTGTGAAATGTTTTGTGTTAATTTAAAATTACAGAAAAATTATTCTTTTAATTCCTGTGTCTGTTTTTTTTTTGTTTTTTTTAATGTAAATAACCTGTTAATGAAAAGGTAAATCAAAGTATTATTCAGAGGCTTTGTTGACCCTGGCAAAGCCATTATTGTCCTAATTGTGCTGGTTAATGAAAAATAAAACTGAAGTTTAGGTAAAAAAATATTCATTACAGGTAAGTGATGTGACTAAAGCTGTAAGGAAGTATGTTGTGCAGGCAGCTGGGTCCTGGGGAAATCTTCATCGCAGGGTTTCCTGTCCTCTTCCTGTCTCTGTATGTCCAGCATTGCAATGAATAACCGCTTTAGGCCTTCAAGCAAAACAACTGTACAGATTCTGACTTGCCCCTTTACTTCCTGCTCCTCTATTAAGAAACGTTATTTCATTGAATACACTGCTTGTAACATGATCTGTAAATGGGGTAGTGTCTGATCAGTCACAGGATTCTCTCCCCCATTCACAGATCTTGTTACAAGCAGTGTAACCAATGAAAAAACTTTTCTCAATGGAGAAGGAAGAAGGAGGGGCTGGTCCCTGTCAATCCATCTGTACTGCTCTTCTGCGTAAAGACTCCAAAGGTGTTAACCATTTCAGTACCAGAGGTTCGGAGGCAGGAAGAGGACAGGGATCAGAGGGTGCTATCCCTTCGACGCTGGACTGCTATTGGAAAGACACCCTACAAGAATACAGTTGGACAATGCCATTGCCATGGCCTACATCAATCACCAAAGAGGCACCAGAAGCAGACTTGACCCTTTCTTGGGCAGAGCTTCACGTTCTGACCCTGTCATCTGTCCACATCCTAGGTGTGAAAAATTGTCTGCATCAATATCCAGGGGAATGAGCTCTCCATCCAGGGGTCTTTCAAGCCCTTTGCTACAGCTGGGGAATGCCAAAGCAAACTGGACAGGTTGATCGTCACGTTGGGGGACTCTCAGGCCTTCACAGTAAACGCCCTGGTAAAACCGTACAATTTGTGATTGCGCCTTCGGGTTCTCCCTCATCTACTCCGCAGGATTGGGAAGGAAGGCATTCTGGTGATACTCATCACAAGTGAATCCACTGGTGAACCAGCACTCTGTGTGAACAGACTTCAGTAATATCTGTATAGTAGTTGTTCCAATGCAGAAATATAGTAATCTCCCCCACTTCATAGGACTGGCACTCACCTGCTGCAATAGATCTAAAATAAAATAAATTGGGTAGGTCACCCACAATCCTCTCAGGTAAGGATTTAATTTGGTCTGAATAGCATTAACCCTTTGAGAGTTATTGAGAACACCTTAAAGAGAAGAGGACGTTACACAAGTGACATCACAGCTGGGACAGGCTGGATTCACAATACACCACCATATGGCTGGGTCTGTGGCAGTGGTCACAGGGTAATAAGTGATTTTTATATGTGCACAAGTGTGGTGCACGGCACGTGTAAGTATGGTTTTATATACATATAAAGAGAGATTCCCCTAAGCGGACTTTTAAGGCACTTGAAAATAAGTATAGTAAAAAAGTGTGACAGAGTATATAGCAATTAATAAAATTAATTTTATTTGAAGACAAATTTGTTAAAAACTTGTATGAATTAACGAAACATTAACATATCTACATAATTCATTGCTAACAATAGAAAATAGGTATATGAAGAGACTCTTCTCACACCCAAATGGTTTTATATAGAAAGCTTTTATGGCTTTACACTATTTTGCTGTTTTATGCCCTCTTCTCTGAGAGTTATGGAGAACCACTTTGAAAGGTCAATGCTAAAAAAAAGTTTGACCAGAATCTTGAACCTATGTCGCAAAGAAGCTTTGATAGTCGCAGCTCTTTCCAATACATTCCTCAATAAGAATCTGCTTCTTCAAGACGGGTTTGTGTCACTAATTGGCTTGTTCACTGGTTGATTATATATCTAGAAATAATTATATAAATATAATTACCTGTACAAACTTATCCATACCCCCCATATATGTAGCATACGTACTTTTCTCCATAGATTTTATGCAGTCAAGGGAGATGACCGTTTTTGATGGAACACCAGAAAATATGATGGGCCTAACCAAAAAGGGCTTTGTGGTCTTACTTTGTGAGCAGATGGTAAGCCGCTTAACCTAAAAGCCTTTCCGACACCTATCTGGTTCAGACGCCTTTTCAGCCACATTCCTGGAAGAGTGAGACCTGAAAACCACCATTGGACTCCCTCCTCCTTTTAAACCCCCTGCAAGTCTCACCATCACCACAGGCTAATGCCAGTGGGTAAAACTTGCATCTCCATGCTATTAGCCCTGTGTTACTCCACCCTGGTATACAGTTAGGTCCATATATATTTGGACACCGGTACAATTTTAGATTTTTTCAGGTATTTACCAAAAGATATTCAAGCTATAGTTATATAATGGATATGGGCTGAAAGTGCACACTCTCAGGTTTAATTTGGGGGTATATACATCCAAATCGGAGGAAGGGTTTGGGAATTACAGCTCTTAAAAATAGCCATTGTCCCTTTGTCAAGGGACCAAAAGTAATTGGACAATTGAATCAAAAGCTGTTTCATGGCCAGGTGTTGGCTACTTTTTTGTTATTTCTTCATCAATTAAGCAGGTAAAAGGTCTGGAGTTGACTCTAAGTGTGGCATTTGCATTTGGAATCTATTGCTGTTAACCTACATCATGCATTCAAAGGAGCTGTCCTTGCAAGTGAAACAGGCTTCAAAAACTAGTGGCCGAATCAACAGTTTGGTACATTCTTAGGAAAGAAGAATGCACTGGTGAGCTCAGCAACATAAAAAGGCCTGGACATCCACATAAGAGACTGGTGGATAATCGCAGGATCCTCTATGGTAAAGAAAAACCCATTTGCAACATCCAGACAAGTGAAGGACACTCTCCAGGAGGTGGGCGTATCATTGTCAAAGTCTACAATCAAGAGAAGACTTCACAAGAGCACAGAGGGTTTACCACAAGGTGCAAACCATTCATAAGCCTGAAGAATAGAAAAGCTAGATAAGACTTTGCAAAATGAAACATCTAAAAAAGACAGACCAGTTCTGGAAAAGCATTCTTTGGACGGATGAAACTAAGATTAATCTGTACCAGAATGATGGGAAGAAAAAAGTGTGGAGAAGGCTTGGAACAGCTCATGATCCAAAGCGCACAATGTCATCTGTAAAACATGGTGGAGCTTGCAGTGTGATGGCATGGGCATGCATGGCTTCCAGTGGCACAGGGTCATTGGTGTTTATTGATGATGTGGCAGAAGACAGAAACAGCCTGTTAAATTCTGCAGTGTTTAGAGATTGACTGTCAGCCCAGATTCAGCCAAATGCAGCAAAGTTGATTGGACGGCGCTTCACAGTACAGATAGACAATGATCCAAAACACACTACAAAAGCAACCCAGGAGCTTTTGAAGGAAAAGAAGTGGAATATTCTGCAATGGCTGAGTCAATCGCCTGATCTCAACCCAATTGAGCATGCATTTCACTTGCGAAGTAAAACTAAAGGCAGAAAAACCCACAAACAAAGAACAACTGAAGACAGCTGCAGTTAGAGCCTGGCAAAGCATCAGAAAGGAGGAAACCCAGTCTTTGGTAATGTCCATGGGTTCCAGACTTCAGGAAGTCATTGCCAGTAAAGGATTCTCAACCAAATATTAAAAATTAACATTTTATTTATGATTCTATTCATTTGTCCAATTACATTTGAGCCCCTGAAAATGGGGGGACTGTGTATAAAAATGTTTGCAGTACCTAAAATTTGTACTTGATATTTATGTTCAACCCCTTGAATTAAAGTTGAAAGTCTGCACTTCAAATTGGATTGTTTTGTTTTTATTTTATTCTGGTGGCACACAGAGCCAAAAGTATGAAAATTGTGCCTGTGTCCAAATATATAACCAGGGCCGGCCCAAGACATTGTGCTGCCTGGGCCCAAGAATGAAAGCTCCCCCCCCCCATCCATTGTTATATCATGATAACTAAAATTAAATCTATCAGAAAATCAGATTAAAATGCCATAAATCTATTTTGTGGATGCTAGAACTTTTACGCTAACCAATCAATATACCCTTATTGCGATTTTTTTTTTTTTAACCAAAAGTATGTAGCAGAATACATAAACTGATGAAGACCTTTTTTATAGCCAATATCTATGGGAGGGGTTTCCACCATCCCTGCTAAATTGATACAGTATGTTTTATTTTCAGTTTGTGTATTATATGTGAAGTTGCGTGTTAGAGACCGGTATTGTCGTAATATTGAAGCCTATTGAGATTTCCATGCATTAGAGGATTCCACCATTATTGTTAAGTTACTGATCCGTAAGTTAGCACTGCACTTTTTTTTGTGGTGTGGGAACACATTGCAGTGCTTAGCAGCAGGCCTTTTCTTAACACTTTTATTTTATTTCACCGCCAGTAGTATAGTATAATAGGTAATCACCACACTACTATTTACAATAAAGATCGGCATGTGAAATTAATAAACATCAACAGATTACAGTTGTGCCCCACCAGACCAGCCCCCATGGACAATGTGCCTGGCTGCTGAGTTCAACGCCCCATCCCTGCACTCAGTGCACTGATGGGCAGCAATGATTGGCACTGATGGACTGCACTGATTGGTACAAATAGAAAGCACTGATTGACAGCACTGATGGGCCCTGATTTGGCACTGATTGGCAGCACTAATGAAACTGATAGGCTGCATTGATTGGCAATGATGAGCAACACTGATTGGCAGCACTGATGGGCACTTATTGGCAGCACTGATAGGCACTGCTAGTCAGCACTGATGGTCGCTGATAGGTGGCACTTATGGGCAATGATAGGCGGCACTGATAGGTGGCACTGGTGGGCACTGATTGGAAGCACTGGCACTGATTGGTGGCACTGATTGGCACTGGCAGTTGGCACTGACAGAGGAGTGGGAGTTTCACACTGAGCTGATATTGATGCTTAGTGAAACTGTGTGTGAAACTGACATCTAATGTAACTGCATGCAGAGAGAGACCAGCTGTCAAAATTCAGCGGTGATGTTGGGGGTGGGCGGGACCCATCAGCTATCAAACACCAGCCAATAATTGGGCTGCTTAAGAAAGGGGGAGGAGGCACATACACGTAGCAGCCTGCCCAGGCTCCATCTCATTGGCTGGTGTTTGATAGCTGCTGGGTCCCGCCCACCCCCTGACATCAATGCTCAATTTTGACAGCTGGTCTCTCTCTGCATTCAATTACATTACATGACAGTGTCACACACTGAGCGGCTCTGGCAAGTGTCAATATCGGCTCTGTGTGCAACTGTCTCACAGGCAACAGAGGCTGCACACTTATTGGATGCAGCCTTTCACAGCAGTCCCAAAGGCAGATCTCGGGAGACAGCCAGCACGGGTGACCGCACACCCCTCTTAAAATGCTACTTGGGACCATGGGCCCACTGGTCCCATGGTAGGGCCGGCCCTGGACCTAACTGTATATGTATCCTCATTGCCACATAAAAAGTCTCACCTTATGTTTATGCACTTTTACATTTTTATCAGATTTATCTTTTTTAAGTTTTACATTAATGGTTTTATTGTTAGTCTTTAAGTACTGTATCATATTTATCCATTGACTCAAACTTTTGCCAGTGCTCCAGAGAGCTGTGATATACTTGGGGTACAGACCTTTTTAGGTGTTGACTACATAGGTTTAGTTATCCTTTAACTTCATTAGTGCCATGTGGTGCCATTCAGTTTGATAGTGGTGTGCTGTGTTGCTAAAAAAGGGTCAGGTGCAGTTTCTGATGCACCTGAAAACATTGGCAAAGCACTATGTCACGCATCAACACAACACCCCCATGTGAAGCCCTGAAGAAGCTCACGGTCTAGTGAGTGAAACGCGTTGACGTGATTACATCATCACACCGGGTTCCTGTGACGCTAGTGCAGCTTTTTATCATGCAACTTAATCATGCACACCTCAACAGCTAGTGCCATCTGTAAGATTCATACTGAGGTGGGTACAGATGACAGTGTGGAATGCTGGAGAGAGCCAGCGGACTTGGCTGTAACAAGGTATTTGATACCCTATGGAGTGGTGAGAGCATTTGACAGTTACTGCCGGCTATGGTGCTAGCCACAGATTTAACACTGAGGGCTGTGCTCTATGCATCTCATTGTATGACTGGTTACAGTTGGCAGTGTTTGATAGTGACTGCCTGCTTTGCTACCATTAGATGCAATCTGACCACTGTTCCTGCATTATGGCTACTAATCCTCTCTTCCTATTAATGGCTGCTGCTTGATGTTCATCTGTCTATGGCTGCTTTAACACACTGGACTGCCAGGGAACTTACTTATGCATGCCTATATGAAAGGAATTGCCTGTACCTAGGATGCACTTGCTGTCTGGCCCAAGTATAGGACTGTAGTGGCTGTATCCACTTACCTAGCCACTTCCCGCCCGCCCAATGTCGTATGACATTGCAGACTTTGGGGATATCTGAATGATGCCTGCAGTTACAGGTATCATTCAGATATCTTCTTTTACAGCCAGCAATTCCCTGCAGTTTTCTGATGACTGCGGTAGTGGGATATATCAGGGATGGGGATGAGACTGAGTATAGGACTGTGGTGGAGAACTTTGTCACATGGTGTGAGGTTAATCATCTGTATCTAAATGTGACAAAGACAAAGGAGCTGGTTGTGGATTTCAGAAAGAGGAAGCCACCAGTGACCCAAATCTCCATCCGAGGAGTGGATGTGGAGGTAGAAGAGAGTTAAAAGTATCTGGAGGTGCACATAGATAATAAGCTGGATAGGAGTAAGAACACTTAGGTGCTCAATAGGAAGGGCCAGAGCCGCCTCCACTTTTTGAGGAGACTGAGGTCCCTTACCATCTGCTGGACGATGCTAAAAATGTTTAATGAGTCCGTGGTGGCCAGCGCTCTCCTGTATGCAGTGGCATGCTGGGGAAGCAGGCTTAGGGTGTCCGACACCAACAAACTGATTTGCATGGCCAGTGATGTTGTTTGATTAGAATTGGAGTCTTTTACAATAGTGTGGGAGAGGAGACTGTTCAAGTTACGTCCTATCGTGGACAACTCCTCCCACGCCACAATACGCTAGTCAGTCTGCGAAGTACTATTAGTGACAGATTGTTACACCCACAATGCACCACACAGCGACACATGAAATCATTTTTTGCCTATGGCAATCAAGATATAATTATTTTCTGTGAGGGCTGGAGGTGAAGATTTAATTCTGGTTGTTTATGATCAGGATTTTGTGTTGTTTTTATAGTATGTTGGTATCATGTTGGTTATTATCTGGGGTGGTGTTAGAGAAAGTGGTGTATTATTTGTATTTGGTAGTTTGCCGGTTATTTAAATCTGTGTTATTTATTCTGTTGTATTTTAATTGTATGGATGTTTTATTTGTAGTGTAGTTTTAATTTTGTTATTAGGTGTTAATGGCTGTTGTTGGTAATTTTGTTGTGTTTTTGCATCTTGTTCTATGAAGAGTCTATAGCTGTGATCCTGTCTTGTCTTTGTTAAGTGTGTCTCTGTCGTAGCAATTTCCCAATTTCCCTTTTGGGATTAATAAAGTATTCTGCATTAGGGGAATTTACATTGGGAGGGTTTGCTGATGAATTCAAGAGGGATTAAAATTGGGGGGCTGCTGCTGATGAACATAAGGTGGATTTACATTGGGGGGGGCTGCTGCTGATGAACATAAGGTGGATTTACATTGGGGGGCCTGCTGATGAATATAAGGTGGATTTACATTGGGGGGGCCTGCTGATGAATATAAGGTGGATTTACATTGGGGGGCTGCTGATGAATTTAAGGTGGATTTTTATATTAGCATAAGGGGAACTGATGGGTGGAGGAATAACCTGCACATCAGAGAGCATAGTTGTAACTGAATGTGACAGAGCCTAAAATTGAGGAGTGCTGGTAAGAACAGAAAATGAAGGCAGGTGGTCAAAGCTTGAAGTAGGGGGACCAGGTGGTAGCTGAATGGGTGGTGCTAGTGATAATTTTTTTTTTTATTGACCATTGCACTGTATATGCTTATTGTTTCAAAACTTGCTGGTTGCTAAGTAGTCCCCAACTATTATAATTATATTTATTTATTTTAAGTTCTTCTTTAAAGTACTTCTGTGCCTTTTTTACAGTAATCCACCCCACTGTAAGGTGGGCCCCTACTTCCTCTGGTGGGCTCTATGTACCCAGTCCAACCCTAGGGACGATTGTATTAAATGCTTATGCTGAGAAGAGTATAGTGTAAATCGATTGATCCACTTGGGTACAATCAGCCTGCCCATACATGGAATCTTGGACGGTCCCTAATGAACTGGTCGAGATCTGAACTGTCTATGGTCAGCCTAACTGACTGCTCTTCATAAAGAGTACAGTCATTTTCAACCAAGAAAACATATGGACTAAAACACACCCTTTTTTTTATAACTTTCTTCTTCCTTGGAAAGTGTTGCAGAATTTAGGAATGTAGAGTGTATATACAGTACTTTATTTTGTTTACTTTTGTATACTCTCACTAAGAATTACACAGAACTATAATGCCCCAGACCTGTGACTGATGATGACTCAGGCTGATATAGGATTGCCATAGCACCAAGCTGCCTGTGCAGTAGTTCTGTGTTTAGCCATTCATTAGTCATTGGCCTAGAAGACTTTCCTACAAATCAGGACCTGTCTAATACAATTACATTGTCTAAAAACAGACCTGCCCTTTTCACATCCTCAAATCTGTTTTTTTTTTCTCTATCTCGGGCTCTATGTCATCCTCCTGTCACTAAATCCCAGCTTTTTTTGCCTATACCTGGAAGAAGCTCAGGGAGAGAGCAATGTGACTATATCAATACAAAGGGATAAAAAGAAAAGCACTCTCCTAGACAGGAAACACTGTCAGGACCAGTGGTGGCTGGTGTTTTTTTTGGGGGGAAGTGGGAGTGGCAAACAACCACCCATCCCCCCCCCCGAGCAGCCACCCATTGTGGAAAGTGGCAGGCACTGTGGTGCAACGGCTCGGCTCCGAGTGTCCACTCCTTCATGACGGCTTCTAGCTCCTCCCCTCCTTCTAGGCATCCAATCAGCTCTGAGTGTCCTCTCCTTCATGGCGGCTTCCAGCTCCTCCCCTCCTTCTAGGCATCCAATAAAATCACCTGTTCTTTCAGCCAATCGGGTGACCGGTGTCAAAACCCGCTTCATGATTGTCAGGAAGGGGAATCCGTGTTACATAGTTACATGGTAGGTGAGGTTGAAAAAAGACACAAGTCCATCAAGTCCAACCTATGTGAAATATTGATTCGCTGTTGTAACACACCTGGGTAAGCTCAGATCGCACTTTCTGTGACCCGAGCCCACACTATATTGCAGTGCAGGTAGAAAACTTCTCCAGGACCACATAACTTGCAGTACTATTCCACCTAGGATGACAGTACTTTTTCCCTGTCTCCCAATTGTGCTATTGTGCTGTCACCTTGCCACATCTTCTGATAGAGATCACACATTATGCAGATATGGTCCAATGCTGTCACAGGATGGGTGGATGATTGATAGGTCCCCTCATCAATTCATAGATTGTGTTTCACTCATAATGTGGCTAGTATGAATGGATCAGCTGGGTAGAAAGGGCAGGCATAGTTGGGCTATCTTGAGGAGAGTCAGTGACAGCTTGTTAACTATACTAACAAGTGGCAGGGTTGGGGGACATAGATTGAGGAGGATTTCTACTAACAGAAGAGGAATCGGCACAAGGGACACTACCTACTGACTGTAAATTATACCTCTTGTACTGATTTTTGGTTTTTTTATTTTAACTACACTTAGGCTTGAAAAGACAATATCCATGCAGGGAAATAAACATATCAGTGCAGGAAATAAAAGGCAAAATCAGGGTTTTAGAACCTCTTAGTCAAAGATATTGCAGCCTCCTTTAGGAACTATTATAAAGGCTTTTTAATCCTACCCCTAACCACTCCCAGTCTCAATTATCTGCTCATGCTTCACATATCACGGACTACCTAACTCAGGTGAACCTTCCCTCTATTGATTCTGCTGTATGGGAAGCTTTATAAGGACCTATTACTAAAAAATAATTTATTCAGGCCATTAAGACTACAAACACCACTAAAGCTCTGGGACCCGTAGGTTTTATTTGACTTTATTACAAGTTATTTCAGACTTGGTTGACCCCCACATTTTACAAGAGCTTTTAATTCCCCAACTCAGTCTTCGTTACTAGTTAAAAAGTTAAAGATCCCCTCCAATGACTCAGTTACAGACCTATTGCACTTCTCAATGTGGATCTAAAGTTATCTGCTAAAATTCTTGCTACAGGTTTGGTTCCCCATCTTTCCACAATAATCCATCTTGATCAGGTTGGCTTCATGCCCACTGGAGAGAATCTTGATGGCACCACTTTGGCAATCAATATCATCCATTTGGCCCTGTCAAAACAGGATCTGTCTTTCATCCTATCAGCAGATGCTGAGGAAGTTTTTAGAGTAAACTGGATCTTTATTCAGTTTACCTTAGAGGCTATAGGATTGGGCCCTCACATGCATTCATGGGTGTACTCCTCACCATTAGCATGGGTGAAAGTAAAAGGTTCATTATCAGCACTCTTCCCAGTCCACAATGGTACTCGTGTACCAAATGGTCCAGTGTAATTTTTATACTGACATTGGAACATTTGCTGAGATTTATTCTTTTGACCCCCCCAGACACCTCAGACTACATCAAATATCTGCATATGCGGATGATTTGCCTTTGTTCTTAAGCAAACCTTACATAACTGTCCCAAACCTAATGGCCACATTTTAATTATATGATGAACTCACACATTTTCACATTAACTACCAAAAATCAGAGGCATTCAATTTGACCCTTTCCGACTCTATATCTTCTACATTTCAACCTAATTTTTCTTTCAAATGGGCATCGACACATATCTGATTCTGGAATTCAATTACCATATAACTTAGCCCAACTTTACACCCTCAATTTTACACCACTCCTCTCCTTCCACAAGGATCTTGCTTCTTGGCCCTCCAAAAATTTCTCTTGAATGGGCAGATGCAATGTTATCAAACAAAACTTCTCCTATACTTACTGCACAACACTTCTGATTCCCATTCTTCCTCTTAATTTTAAATTGGAACAACTTTACATGGGCATCAAAACGAGCACAAATTAAGCATACTATCTTATGTAGAGTCAGTATGTTCCTTCCCGATGTTTATACTATTTAGCTTTGAATTCAACCAGAGCTCCGGACTGGAATTGTTACGCTCTTTTGAAGCAATGGATCTTTAAAGAACAAGAGGTTTCCCTTGAGCGTGCTCTATTGGACCATGGTCCTTCCCTCCCCTTTTCTGTCCAGGTACCCCACCATATCCCCCACTTGGCAAGTATGTGCAAGTGCATTCAAAACGTGTGGAATCTTCCTCTTCCCTTCACCATTCTTTTCGGTGTTGGGAAACCCTAATTTTCCCCCCAAACCAAGACAATGTTTCTTTTGCAATTCTCCATCAAGAGAATAAATATGGTGCCATCTATTACTTTTCTGTTTGTAAATGGCTTCCATCATCTCAGATAACACGTAATTCACACTTTATCTCAATGGGCCCTCTACAATTTCTCTAATTTTCTCATTATTTTAAAGCCTTGACTGAAGCAGCTCTTTTTTCCAGGAATTTTACACCTTTTGATCATGAATGCTAAGACAGTAGCCACTTTCATCATTCACTATCCTGGATATATAAACTACTCTTAAAAGAAACAACTGAAAGTATAATGAAATTAGCCTTTATGTTTCAATAGTTATACGTGGTCACAATGTGGGAGCTAATTACAACAAAAAATTTGGGGTGATGCCTCGCATACTCTGCTCCCATTTCTGGATCAATGGGATTTTCAAATCACTCTGCCTCCTACTGATCAAAAATTATTTTGCTCTCTTACAAATCGTCCATAACGAATAAATACGAGGAATCAGGCTACAAATGTATAACTAACAGTACCGTACTCTGGCAAAACGCCATATTAACTGGATTTTTTCCCTCCACGTTTTACGCTGTCTTGAGTCTCTCCTTCTGCTCTGTCTTCTACTTGAAAGCAGGTGCCTACTAAGGGGTTGTTATGCCTTGTGTTTTTTTGTTTGCACTAACTGTTATGCTGTTTAGTCGTGCTGCCCTTTCAGTTAGTGCCTTTGAGAAGTCAGGGGTTAACCATGCTGGTCAGTTTTCCTGGGCTTTTTGATGGTACCACCTCTGCTGGGGCAAACAGTTGAAGATGAAACCTCTAGTTTGTGCGGTCCTTGTGTGGGAAGAGAACCGCAGCTTTGCTAAACATGTGTTACTTTGCTGCTAGATGACCCCTTGGTGGGAACCCAGGTGGGGTTCCAGGACATGGACGCACAGACTTGATGCAGTACTTTAAGGACTCTGCTATTCACAAGGTATGACTGCCCTGGTGGACAGGGGGCATCAACAGGCCCGGATTTACTCCCTTTGCCGCCCCAAGGCCAGGTCCTTCAATGCCGCCCCCCCCCACACACACACACCACCATTCTTGTCCTTTATCGATGACTGCTACAATAGATCAATTAAAAACATATCTCCACACACGAGAACACTGAAAATAACTGGCTTTAATTGTACAGACTAAAAATACTTCAGGGTAAGCGCGCGAGGGGTAAGGATTTTTGGTGGGCAATTTTTCAGGGCAATGGCTGGTGTTAGTGCTTCAATCATCCCCGGCACCATGGTTGTTATGGTGTCAGGATGATTGAAACACATTACTTCTATCATTACATTGTAATATAAAATGAAATAGTTCAACTCACCATAATGCAGAATCATTGGGAGCCCTGAGCATATCACTTGCCACTATGCCTGCCACTAGATGGAGATGTCACTTGCCACGCTGCCTGCCACCAGATGGGGATGTCACTTGCCACTATGTCTGCCACCAGATGGAGATGTCACTTGCCACGCTGCCACCAGATGGAGATGTCACTTGCCACGCTGCCACCAGATGGGGATGTCACTTGCCATGCTGCCATCAGATGGAGATGTCACTTGCCACGCTGCCACCAGATGGAGATGTCACTAGATACGCTGCCTGCCACCAGATGGAGATGTCACTTGCCACGCTGCCTGCCACCAGATGGAGATGTCACTAGCCACACTGCCTGCCTGCCACCAGATGGAGATGTCACTTGCCACACTGCCTGGCTGCCACCAGATGGAGATGTCACTTGCCACGCTGCCACCAGATGGAGATGTCACTTGCCACGCTGCCACCAGATGGAGATGTCACTTGCCACGCTGCCACCAGATGGAGATGTCACTTGCCACGCTGCCTGGCTGCCACCAGATGTTGATGTCACTTGCCACGCTGCCTGGCTGCCACCAGATGGAGGAGGGTGGAACAGCGGTGCGGGCAATGAGAGATGTCATCTCTCTCCCCCGCCGCTGCACCACTGACATTACTTCTCGATCTTTTCAAAAATGGCGCCGGGCAGCGCAATCACGCTATTGCGCATGCCTGGCCTAGCCGAGCACGTACAAGCTTTCCCGAGCCCGGCCGGCTTCAGAACGGCGCATGCGCAGTAGTGGGCGGCTCGCAGGCCATCTTTTCTAAGGGCACCGGTGCCCTTAATCAACTTTAACAGGCAGCCTGAAAGAGGGGCCGGCCGCGAAGTCACCACAGGAGCAGCGCCGCCCCTGCACCACTGCTGCCCCGAGGCCTGGCCTCGGTGGCCTTGTGGCAAATCCGGCCCTGGGCATCAGGAGACACTAAGTGGGCACTGAAGAAATACTTTGCGAAAGGAATGGATGTCTGTGAACAAGCAAGCTGTAATAATGTTTATTTATACATAAAGCGGTAGTAAACTGCTGGGTGTTTTTTTATTTTTTTTCTAACCTGAAAGGGAATGTCATAATGTGCTAGTATACATAGTACTAGCTCATTATGTTAAACTTACCTGAAAACAAAGCCTTCCAGCACCGCGCTGTCACCACTGCAGGAACATTCATCTTCCTTTCAGGTTCACGAACTCCGGGTGGTGACCTTCCGGGGGGCATGCGCACGGGAGCCACCATTTATGGCACAGGACTCCCGAGCTGTTTCTTTAGAGCTCATGCACCGACTACTTCACCGGCTACATGTACAGTAAATATCTCTTAAACAGTGCACATTTAGGAGATATTTAGAGTTCCTGTAGGTAAGCTTATTCTAGGTTTACCTATAGGTAAAAGTCAGAGATGGGAGTTTACTCTCACTTTAAACAACTTTTACAAGAACTTTGTTGTTGCATATCTTTGCCTGGTCTGAAGTTATTTGAGAACATACTTAAAGGGGTGCATGCAAGGCGTGTCACATAAATGGTTCACACCAGGGGACAAGACAATACAAGAGAAGATAGTACTACAAATGTTGATTTGTGGTCAAGCTAATCAGAAAAGGCTATATTACCGTTGCCAACAGGGGCGTAACTAGAAATAGCAGGGCCCCATAGCAAAATGTTGTATGCCCCCCCCCCACAGCTGCCCTAGTGTCAATGCAGCGTAAGCTGTGCCCCATACAGCGTGACCTGTGCCCCATACAGCGTGACCTGTGCCCCATGCAGCGTGACCTGTGCCCCATACAGCGGTACCTGTGCCCAATACAGCGTGACCTGTGCCCCATACAGCGGTACCTGTGCCCAATGCAGCGTGACCTGTGCCCCATACAGCGTGACCTGTGCCCCATACAGCGTGACCTGTGCAGAGGAAGAGGCAAGCCACCCGGATCAGCAGAGAGCGGGATTGCCCGCTGTAATAGCTTTCATTTGAATTTCCCGTCTTCCTGGGGCTCATCGTCACATAGCCCCACCTCTTGGCCCGACGCCTTTGATGACATCACATGTCCCGCATTGGATCGGCGTTCTGTCTATCAAAGGCGCCGGGCCAAGAGGTGGAGCTATGTGACGTGAGCCCCGGGAACACTGGAAGTTCTAAAGAAAGCTCTTACATTGGGCAATTCAGCTCTCTGCTGATACGGACAGCTCGCCTCTTCCTTTCCTCTCTCTTCCCCTGGCTGGGAGACTGTGCCGAGGGTGCTCTTATCCTCACTGGGCCCCACTCGGCTGTGGGCCCCATAGCGCCCGCATGGGTCGCTATGGTGGTAGTTCCGCCCCTGGTTGCCAATGACTACAGTATTAATGTCTATGTGCATATAGCAGCCAGCCAGTTGGGAAGCTGAGGTGACTTGGCATAGGTGAAGGAAGGCCCCAGTAGCGAAGGAAATTGTGTGCTTAGGGCTCCTTCCGTCGCAATCGGTATACCAGGCATGAGTTCAATTTGCAGGACAAGGCACCGGGCCTGTATGTCACAGTAGAGGCTATGAAAACACAAGTTATACAGAGGCTACAGGGTCAAGCTTCCAAGGATTTAAATTGAATTACAAGCAGAATCAAGAGTTAAATGTAAAGATCAGCATCGCTGGGATGTGGTGATAGGTAATTGGGCTGTGGAGTCTGGTGCACGTCATGCGGCACTGGTTCCGAAATCCTGCACAGAAGGGAGAAAAGTATGAAGAGCATCATTAGCCATAGTGCACAATGTATAGCCTCTAGGGAGATGAGTGCGCACGCTTCCCCATCCTCACCTGGGCACCACATGATTTCTCCTTCACTTGCAACACAATAGTTCACTGTTGTTTTCTAACTGTGCCTAACTACTCATCTTTCTGTATTCCTATGTTTCCACTTTCTTTTGATGCTATTTCTTTTTCCTCCTAGGAGACCCTCTTACTTGTGCACAATGCCCATCCGATACAAATATCTTAAGTCTTCATGCTATCTAATTTTAGGATGACATTATGAAGCCCCATACTATGAAGCCTAATTACAATAAAACTCGCTGAAACTTGGATGTAACCTCCACATTTGCAAATTGTACATTTCTGATAGTTGTCTGCAGATAGCAACCACGTTGAATGTACTTTGCTTTATGGAAATTTTTGGAAAGGTTAATTTTCCTGAGGATGGATTTTGTACTCTAAATACGTTTCTAATCTATAATATGTATACTGTCACGAAAAACATAAAGATAAAGAATGCAAAATAAAAAGACAGTATCAGTGTGTGAAGATAAAATATGATATCAGTGAGGGACATTAAAAGATGACAACACTGCAGTGAAATAAAAGATCATATCAGTGTTGTAAATTACAGCACACATTTTACACATTTTAGTTTTCCTCTACTAACAGCTGCCATTTCAGGTTTTAATGACCATATAGCTACAAATATATAAATGAAATGAATTATGAAAATACATGCAGCTTGAATAGGCTGCAATGTAAGGAGTGGTGAGGCAGGTTTTATGAAATGAAAATGAGCCAACATCCAAAAATATTATACAATGCATACTATGTCAGGCTTTTTAATAGGCTCCAATTTCAGAGGCAGAGACCAGGCAGGTTTTATATATATATATATATATATATATATATATATATATATATATATTATGTATATTCATTTTTAGACAAAAGCAGAACATATTGAGCAGGCTCATGGCATGCAGTGGCAGCCTTTGTACTCGGCCGCAATTTCAGAGACAGAAGCTATTCAGGTTTTATCATGAAATAAAAAAATACACTGTATTATTTTAGAAACAACAGCCATAAATATTGTACTTGACTCCATACACACTTGGTAAACACTTTTATTAGGCCACAGTATTGCAAGGAGACACGCCACACAGGTTTTAATCTAAAAATCAAATTTAAAGTCTACTATTTCACAGAAAAATAAAAGAACTCTTGTACTGACTCCATGCACAATAGGCAAGCAGTACTACACTGCAGTTTGCAAAGGATAGAGATGAGGCAGGTTTTAATCAAGTAATTTAATTTCTAGTATGCTATTTCACAGAGAAAAACAAGAATTTCTGTACCGACTCCATGCACACTATGTAGTTATTACTAGACCGCAGTTTATCAAAGACAGAGGCCAGGCAGGTTTAAATCTAGCAATCCACACATTTGGTTCTGACTCCATGCTCACCTGGTAAACATTTTTAATAGGCTGCAGTTTCACGAGGAAAGACATCAGGCCAGATTTATTTTAGAAATAAAATTTATAGTGAACTTTTTACAGAAAAAAAAAAGAAATGTAAACGCTATGTAGGCTTTACTAAACTACACTTTCAAAGGGAGAGAGAGCAGGGAGGTTTTAACCAAGAAATAAAAAAAAAAAAAACAAGATATATCGCACTCAATGCACACTATGTAAGCTGTACTAAGCAGCATTTTCAAAGAGAGAGAGCAGGGAAGCTTTAATTGGGAAATTAAATTTAAAGTGTACTATTTCACAGAAGCTAATATTGTACTTACTCCATGCTCACTATGTAAGCTGGACTAGACAGCAGTTTCGCAGGGAGAGAGATATGTTTCTCAGAAAAATACATGACATTTTGTACTGACAACATTCGCACTTTGTTAGCAATACTAGACTACAGTTTCACTATGACAGAGACCAGGCAGATTTAAATCTAGAAATCAAATTACAGTGTACTGTTTCTCAAAAAAATAGAATAAATATTGGATTCTCTCTCTCTCTCTCTCTCTCTCTCTCTCTCTCTCTCTCTCTCTCTCTCTCTCTCTCCCTCCCTCTCCTCTCTCCCTCCCTCTCCTCTCTCTCTGTGCAGAAGCCGCTGGTTATTTGGGCCTATTTTCTCCACTCTCAGCATGCACAGCCAGGCACACTTCATTTTCAGCATACTTCCTTTGGCTCAAGAATCAAGCTAGGGGTTGTTGTTTTTTTTTTGGGAGGGGGGGGGGTTTATTGGGAACAGGCACTTGGATAGAGATGGGGCGCATGGGATACCCTGGAACTGTGGAAATCCAATAATTGAGGAATGCTAGGCTTCTAGCTGCTCTGTACTGTAATGCAGGCTGTATTGCACATCTTTGACTGCACAGTATTCTCCTGGTTAATTTGTACAACTCCTGGTTATCTTGCACAACTCTTGACTGCACTGCACTGGCTTGTGAAATCAAAATTACACCACAGTCACATTTATTCTGTATAGCAGCCTCACTACTCACTCAGTCCAAGAATGGATGGACTCCTTTACACCAACTCTCTTCTGGCTCTGCTCTCCTCAGTAAGCTCCCCAGCTAAGCCTAGCTGGGACCTTGATGTCTTCAAAGGCTCCTCAGCTCCCTCTCTGTCTCTCTCTCTCTCTGTCCCAGGTGCCTTCTCCTGAAGGTCTGGACCCAAGAACTCTGCACTTGGGTGTCAGGCCTCAGATTATTTATAGGCACCCGCTCCACCTTCTGGACAATACCTGCCTAGGGATTGCCCCAAATCCCATAAATATTTTCCATGTTGACATGATCTGTTACAATGTGTCAGGTCCCCCTTTTTCCTGGCATGTAGGCAGCTGGATTGAAGCACAATAGCATGCAGCTACCCACAAAGACCCAGCCATTGCACAAAACACTTTGCCAACTGTTTTCAGAGTACTGAGCCTCAGGTGTGGTGGCCCTGTGCGTACTGCCATTCACTTGTGTGTCCAGACCAGGGATTCTTCCTGCCACTTGCCTGTGCAGCTGCTTGCTTGAAACACCAGAACCAGACTTTTTCACTGTGAGAGAGGTGCTGTCTCCATGTTCTGTTCCTTTTAGAACTTTTTCAGAGAGTGTTGTACTGTCAAAAAGTGTGCTTACCGAGAAACCGAGACATTGCTCTTTGGTACTCCTGTTTGCAAAGCTACTTTATCTGATTGATGTGGGTCTTAACTAAATGCATAATCATTGCCTTTTTTGACCCTGTTGTCTTAATCTTAATCTGCAACTATTTAGTAAAGTTTATTTTAAGGCTACTCTCTGATCATTTGGTTGATTTCCCACTGTTACAAGCCCATCACGAAACTCAGTGGAGCTTGCGTTGTAAGGCAGTGAGGATTTGATGTGTCATAGTCATGATCAGCAACTCATCAAGAGTCATGGCTTCCTGCAGGAGCTTCATCCGTTCTTCTCTATTGTCTACTGGAGCCCATCATCTGCTGATTCATGTCTTCCTCTCATTCTTAGAGGTTTCATCCAGCCGTTGTGCTTTGAATTGACAAATATGTCTTTTTCCACAATGCTGTTTGGAATACAATTTTTTGTCCTCTGTTTATTATAGTTTTTGCTGATAGTCTAGCACCCCTAGATCTTTCATGGGTCATCTTATTATAAAGTTTTGTTATCTGGATTTCTGTACTTTTAAAGTACACCTCCATATATTCCCCTTAGTTCATACCAAAGTATTACTTGTTGTTAGATGTGGTGGCTGCATATGGGGTTTTTTCAGGTTAAGTACATTTTAGAAATCATCGCTTTAATCTGCCTGAAATACAATCTTTGTCACTTCCTGTGAGCTGAACTGAAACCCAAATATTAACGTTCTTCTGTACTAATCCCCCCAGGACCCATGTAATGGATATAACACGTTTAAAGTTCAGCCTGGGTGACAACCATGGCGTCATAGTACAGTATATGGAATGAGCGTTGTCACCTGAGAACAGGAAGTGTACTACTAGCAGGATTGCAAGATAAAAATACTGTATTTATTGGCGTATAACACGCACCTTCATTTTAAGAGGGACGTTTCAGGAAAAAAACTTTCATTTTAAATAAAGAACGTTGAAGTAAAATAAGGGTCACAGTCCATTAATTTAGCCTCACCAGTGCCCAGTTGCAGCCTCACCATTGCCCATCAATGCACCCTACTCAGTGCCCATCTGCAGCCTCTAAATTGCCCATCAATGCACCCTGCTCAGTGCCCATTTACAGACCCCTTACTTTTCTAAATCAGCACACTCGCTCAATGTGTCCATTCATAACTGAAGCATAAACTGTGTTTACTATGCTTCAGTTTGTGAATGAACAGGGAGCCGCTCAGCACAGAGCACTTCCCACTCATTCACTTTCCAGTGCAGCTGAGGCTGCAGAGAAAGGCATGTGTGTTTGAGCTTTGGGGTGCACGCCCTAATGCAATAGACTGCACACACCTATGCTAGTGAAAGATTGGAGTCCCTCCAAGCTGCAGCACAGACCTCACTTAACTCCTTCACTCTCCATTACCATGCTGCCAGATACTTGGGTCTCTGTACAAAGGGTTCGGTCCCAGATGCCTTCAGGAACCAACCGTTAGGGAGGGAGCAAGATCACCAACCCTCTCACCACTGGAGGACCCATCACCTTTGCCAGGTACCACGCTTCACATCTGGCTGCTATTCACCTTCCATCAGTTCTTGGTCACCCGTAGAAACTGCTCTGCTGTTCCAACTTCCTGCCGAGTTAAAGATTTTGTAGTGGCCTTGTTTTATACCCCACATGTGCTGTACTGACCCTGTTCTTTTATACGCTGGGAACCATCATGCACCCCTTTGAATGACTTTGCACAAGGCTTGGAACAGTGTGACAACTTTTGACAATGGAGGTGGCTACCCAGGCATACCTTTGCAAGTGTTTGCCCGAAATTGGCAATCTACAATAATTGGTAGTGTCCACCGGAACCCCGGCATCTTGTGGGGTCACATACTGGTTCTTGAATTCTCAAGCTCCACGAACTTGGTGCATTCACTTGCTCTTAAACTCTTTTCACCTCTTTCACCTCCCCCAAAACTGGACCTCCCCCTATGTATGTATTACACGGGGTGGAAAGCCGGCCCAAGACCAAAAGCCTGGGAACTGAAGTACTAGAAGTTAACCTCTTCCCCAGCCTGGGCAAGCCAACTACCTTATTAGTGTAGAAAAAGCCCCATTGTTGGAAACCTGCCACTCACGAGATTCGCAGACCAACCAATCAAGAGGCCAAAAACCTGACACCCAGATGTAGCTGAGGAGAAGATGATAGTAGTCAATGAGGGATTTACATGCTACACCACTGGAATGAGGAGTTATTTCTGGGAGTTGAGTCCTGCTTAAGACCCCTTTCCATCTGGATCCCCATCCATCTGTTTTTATATTGGATTGGATGGGGTGTCGGTGGGTGCCAACAGACACATTGACACCCTGGTCGGTTCACCCGTGTGAAAATGGTGGTAAACCATTTTTCAAAATGTAAAAATCTCAATAAACGTAGCAAAAGCAAGTTCCACTAGACATCATCATTGTTTACCTTAAATATAGTGTGATCCTCAACATAGGGCTTCTATACATATTATCGTCTACCGTCCGCATTGGGATCCCCTGTAAGTATTTTATAATTGTGCCAAATAGATATATTTTATGGATCTTCTCCAGCATGGTATAGAATGTTCCTTCTCTTCTGAGAATCTTTATTGTGTTTTGTTGAGATACAGTACACATGACCTGTCTGACATTTTCTAAGAAATGCAGAAAGTAATGATGTCTCAGTCACAGTAAACACTGGTCTACAGATGTTTCCAGATATAAAAGATAGCAAAAGAAAATGCTATATCACAAGATCCTGCTAGTCACAAAGTATCACATAACATAGAAAAGGGTCCATGTAATCAGATTAGCAACCATGCCAGTGTACTATAGAGACGTTGTAAACTAAAAAAACACATAAACACAGTAAAGTACTGCTCTACACAACCATCTTTGGGATTATGTTTAAATTTTGGGCACTGAAGCTGCTTTATATTTTTACCTCCAATACAATTCAGATTCTATTTATCAGTTCGTAATCCCCCAGATAGTTAGGCCAGTCACTAACTAAACATAGTGGAATAAGAAATAAGATGGGTAGGCTTTAGATGGGACTTGTGCATGGCTCTTAGGTTCATAGGAGGACCTCCCTGACACAATATGATGGAAATCCATGGCTAGGACTGGTGCCCCTGACAGTCCAGGGAACAAACTGAAACCTGGTTTACAGAGGGGAGTGCCATCATCTACGTTTATAGAATCAATGTTGTGATGTCCAGGTATGTTTAAATGAGAAAGAATCTCAATATAACTCAGTGACCAAGTTATATCATAGTGGACATCCTATGTGGATCAACGCAGATTAATTAGCTATCAATTCTTCAGGGAAGCCACATCACTAAGAGGTGCCCAGGTTCTGGTGAACCTTGCAAATGTAATCAGCTTGATGCTAATAATCTTAGTAGTGGGTGCATTTTATAAATCCTGCTTGTAATTATACTGTATATGAAAATTTGGGCAAGATCAACTTAACGCAGACAGTCCTCAGTACCCATAATTAAAATCTTTATTGGTATGTAGCGCTCACTATCAGAGGGGCTTGCTCAGAATATGCCCAGGCCCCCCTTGCCAGTACAGACACAAGACACAAGTTCCATGCACCCTGACAATACTGGCTCAGTCTAGGGATGTCTTTTTAGAATTTATCATGTTCAACGGGGGGGGCAAACTTTTAGCATCACTTCATATAGCTGCAGACACACATGGAAGTCCCATAGCAGGTCTTACTCACAATGTCACAGGAGCTGACTGCCAGCCAGCTTCCACATGCCAATTCTTCAGTGAGGGAGACAAAGATCCTTCTCCAAACAGAACTCCCGGATAGTGCCCTCCAGCAAAAGTCCTTTGCTAAATCTTGTTTAGGTCCTCAGCCCAGCAACCACCAAGGCCTGAACTGTATATCTTCTTCCACACTAGCTGCCTCCCAGGGGCAGCAGCCCCAGGAGAACTGGACCCCTCCTAGCAGAGGAAAGAACACTCTAAGGAGACCTCCAAAACATACTTATTTCCTCCCAAACCCCCACTTGAAGCCTCCTTCCAGGGATTGGCTGAGGCGTGATACATATTCATAACTGGATACTTGACTCTCCCTGCCCTATATTCTGGAAGCTTCTCCCGGAAGCAGGTAGGAGAAATTAAACATTAGGAAGCCTTGACCAGACAAAAACAAGAGATCACTTCTCCACTGAATACAGTGAAGCAAACAAACAAAAATTATTAAAAGAGAAAACTGGGGCAGCCATACTTGCTCAGTTCATATGCAGGCCCTGCTTCCTGTTTTTGAGACACCACACAATGGTTGTGCGTATCACTCTTTATTATTTCATTTGTTCACTGAATTCTATTTTTCTTTTTAATTTTTTCTGTTTCTCTATATTTCTCGGAGGCTTCAGTGGCAAGATCCAAACAGCAAAGTGTTTGGTTGTCTTTCTTTTAAGAATTGTAAAATTTTCTGTATTTTAAAATAAATGAAACATCCATTTAGAAGACTAATGCTGCGTACACACGAGCGGATTTTCCGTCGGAAAAAACTTGGATGGTTTTTCCGACGAAATTCCGCTCAAGCTTGCCTTGCATATACACGGTCACACAAAAGTTCTCTGAACTTTCGACCGTCAAGAACGCAGTGACGTACAACACTACCACGAGCCAAGAAAATGAAGTTCGATGCTTCCGAGCATGCGTCAAATTGTTTCCAAGCATGCGTAGGAATTTGTACAGATGATCACATTTTGCGGATAGGAACTTTTTCCAACCGAAAAATTGAGAATCTGCTCTAAATCTTTTGCTGGTGGGAATTCTGCCAGCAAAAGTCCGATGGAGCATACACACGGTCGCGTTTTCCAACCAAAAGCTCTCATCGGTCTTTTGCTGGCCGAATTTCTGATCGTGTGTACGCGGCATAAGACCATGTGTATGGGATGCAATAGCTGCATAGGTTTGGAACTGTCTCGTGCAGAAAATTCCAGATAGAGAGGCTGCAAGACATACAAGCAGTGGCGGCCCATCCATTGGGGGTGCAGGGGCGTCGCCCCCCCCCCCCCCAATCTCCATGCAGAGCGCAAGACGCATGGATTTCTATGTTTTTCTTTTTAAAGCACGTGATTAGAGCTAGAGGCTCTAATTGGCTTCAAAAAGGGTGGGCTTGGGGCGCAGAGCACTGCGCCCCTAGCCCACCCTCTTTTGTGACATTAGCGAATTAATATTCGCTAATGTCTTCCTGTTTCTCCTCCCGGCCAATCGGGAAGTGGCTCCTGAGACCCGATTGGCCCGGGAGTCTTAGGACGGGTCTCAGGACCCGCCTCCAGGAGTAGAAGCATCGGCCCCAGCAGCAGCCTACCCCAGATTCAGCAGTGCACCACCACCTTGTCCTCCCCCACCACAGTATAAGGTAAGGCCACTGATCACATGGGGGGGGGGGTGACTACAGTGTGGGAGGATCGCTGCTGTGATCGTTTGTTCAAGAGCCGGGGGTGGTTGCTAGTGCGTGGGCCAGGTCTGTTTCACTGCCCCCCCCCCCCAAAGTTTGGACCACCAGCTGCCACTGTATACAAATAACAATACGATCCACTGGCATCTACCAAAAATGTAAAAAAATCAGTTTTAGATTCACAAAGTGAACACACTTTACATGATGACTTCATAAATAACCTACAAATGTTGATGACATAGGTCACCTACGTATACACTCACTATTGATCATCGGAGGAATTGCTAATAAATTGTGTTTCAGCTGTACGTTTGAGGTGCAAACACATCTCCAACAGATTCTTAATACACCTACCTACACCTTAATACACCTTTTTTTTTTTAAGGAACAAAAAAAATTAAAAACAAACGCAAATCATGAAAGATAAAAAAAAAAAGCAAAGATCAGGAAAAGAAAAAAGGTCCAACAAAAAGGTATGAAAGACTTTCTGATTACTAACGTCTGTGCTGTGAACTAGAAGCTGTGCTGCCAGCAGAGGGCACCGCAGTACCACATGCATGACTGCTGGAGGTCGAAGATCAGTGCACTGACAATGAAAAGACTTCTTTGTGTTTATTATTATATGTTTGAAGAGCCAGAATCCTCTGCAGTGCTGTGCAGTTTATTACCATCAAAAATATGCAGTAACTTAACAAAAGAAACTTGGAGGGGGTAAAAGTGAGAAGGGGCTGATGGTAACCAGTCAGACACTTTGTTTAATTTTCCCGAGAATTAAAAATGAAATATGACCTTCTGTCATCACTTTTTTTTCCACATTTTTTTTTTTTTTTTGCTTTTTGTTTTATCAATACAGTCTGTATTTTCTGTAATAAACGTTGTGGCCCTGCCGGTGTTAACCAGTTCCTGTCTAGAGCAGTTTTTTTTAAAATTTTTCGCAAACGTGTCCAGTGTAGGTTATCAAACTACTTGAAAACCCCTCAGAACATTTTATATTTTCTGAATGTAGAGGCCATATAGAATAAATAGATGGTAGTTACAATTTTTTGTATGTTACACAATATTTGTGCAACTGTTTATCAAACGTATATTTAAAAAAATAATAATAATTTGACTGCATACAAAAACAATTTAATCAACATTTTATTTTGTAAAAAAAAAGAAGACGAGGTAGGTAGTGTCAGGTAGATAGATACCAAATATTTCAAGCATCGGAACTGCTTACGCCTGTTAGAAAAAATGTTGAAAAATTACTTTACCTCAAATTTTTAATAGGTGGTGCTTTAAATGCTTTTACAGCTCCTCAGTTTAGAGTTACTTGCAAATGAGAGACCAAGAATTATTGCTCTCACACCGACTTTTGAATTGATATACTGCAATTGCTGCACGCATTGCATAGAAGGGTGAGTGACAGGGGAGCTTTTTACATTTTTATTCATTTATAACGTTTTAAAATGTATTTGTAATATTTAACTTTATTGCTATCATAAAGGAGCTAACAAGCTCCCTTTAAAAATACTCTTTATTGGATACTTAAGGGGTCTATTAGACCCTTAAAGTGGTTGTGTCACAGGGGAGATAGAAGAAAGGATGTTTCTAAGTCTCCTCTTGGCCATCATCTTTAAGTCATTTGTTGTGTTCCTGCCTCCAAGGAAAAGTGGAAGAGCCAGAGAACCACATAGGACGGGGGGGCGAGGGCAATGCCAAACTGCCAGCCAGGGCTTTTTTTGAGCCAGAATGTGGCAGAACTCTGTTCAGCCACCTCCGGCACCAACCCTGAGCTCACCGCATTCTACTGTCGCTTGTAAACACAGAAGCTCAGCTTCTATGTTTCAAAGTGACTGTGCACCTCTCCACAGCTCAGCTCCTACAGAATCTGCTCTGCCCCAGGTGAGGGCTGTGGGTTGCAGAGATAAGAGCTGAGTACGTGGTGCAGAATTAATATGTGGATGGGGGATGCAGAGGTAAGAAGTTGTGTAAGAGTGCTAAAGAGCTTAGCTGTTGGGGAGGGTCGCAAAGATAAGCTGTGGAAGAAGCGTGCCAAAGTGAGCTGTGGACAAGGGCTAACTATGATAGGGGGTGCAGTGATGAGCTGTAAAAGGGGGGGGGGGTGACCGTGAGCTGCAGTGAAGGGGGTGCAGATGTGAGCTGTGGAAGGTGGTAGGGGAGTGTGCTTATGTGAGCTTCGGTCGGGGTGTAGAGGTGGGTTCCGAATGGAAGGTGCTGAGTTAAGTTGTGGATGGGGGCTGCAGAGGTGGCTTGTGGACAGAGGGGCAGAGGTGAGTTGTGAATGGGAGGTGTAGAGATGAGCTTTTGACAGGAGTTTATAGGTAAGCTTTGGATGGGAGTTCAGAGTTGACTTGTGGACAGTGGGGTGCGAAGGTGAACTGTGGATGAGGGTTCAGAGCTCAGTTGTGGACAGGGGGTGCAGAGCTAAGTGTAGCGCTGGTAGATTTGCGAACTACCATCTGATAGGTAAATTTAGTAAATTGCTCGTTAGGGGAAGTTAGATTTGCCCAGTGGCGTTGCTAGGGGGTGGCTTTTGGGGCTATAGCCCTGAATCTGGGACCCATAGCCCCGAGTCTCTGCAGGGGTCCCCAAGGGGAGGGGAGGCTCTCTGGGGACCCTGATGTAAGTGGGGGGCTCTCTGGGGACCCTGATTTTAAGGGAGAGGCTCTCTGGGGCCCCCCGATTTAAGGGGGAGGCTCTCTGGGAATCCTGATGTAAGTGGATGAGGCTCTCCGGGTACCCTGATGCAAGGGGGGCTCTCTGGGGACCCCGATGTAAGGGGGGCTCTCTGGGGACCCTGATGTAAGGGGGGGGCTCTTTGGGGACCCTGATGTAAGTAGGGGGGGGCTCTCTGGGGATGTATACACACACACGTATATTACTGTGTATACATGTGTATGCCCGCCCAATCGTATGACTTTCTTTACTACGCTGCTATGGGCTCTAGCCCCAGATCTTTTGTAGACCTAGCAACACCCCTGGATTTGCCTCTGTTCCAGCTTGGCTGACGTTGTATATGTTTCCATACTGGGCCGGTGGGTGTCGTTGTTACCACTGGTCAGTGTTGGAAAGGCAACGTGTCAAAGCGTATGGATGCTCTTCTGTCCCGGAGACAACTCTGTGGAGGTGGTCCTCCGAGTGGGATTCTGGGAGAGGGTATTTATGGGTCAGACGCCATGTTTTAGGGTCGTTTTACAGCCACGTGCTGGCCCTCCTGGCCGACAGGTATGCATTAGAGTGCTACCTCGTGGTCCTCCGTTCCGGAGGCCCGCGTCGCTGCGGCACATGGGTGGGCCCAGAAGCTTGTCTGGGACCTACCACAGCAGCAGAGGAACGGTCTTGAGCTGTCTATCCAGAGTGAAGAAGCTGGACAACCGAGGAGATCCCAGGGGAGGACCCGTCATGGAAGGATCATGCAACGCGCTGGTCTGGAGAGGGGCCTGGTGACTCGGTTGGAGGACGTATCCTAAAGTAACTTTACAGCATAGTGCTGCCAGGTTTGGCTTAAAGGTTCAAGCACTGTGACTGACGTTCACCGCAAAACCAATACATCCTGTGGCAGAGGATCGTACGGGTTCATCCCAAGCAAGTCTGTGGCAGAGACTTTTGTTCGTGCTACGTACTGGCTGCTAGGCAAGTGAGAGAGGCCTATCCAGGCGAGCAAAGAGTGTGTCCCACAAGGGGAGCGCATTCTACTGTGATATTCAACCCTAAAGGACATTTGTCAAGAATCCTACAGAAAGGTATTTGAGTTTTCCCTGCAGTTTCCCTTCTGCCTCTTTCCTGCTACTTCCTTCGTTAATTGTTCAATAAAGCATTGAAAACGTACTCTAGTGTTGGTGCGTGTATCGTCCGGAGGTAAACTCAACGGAACCCCTAGACCCGGTGCTGGTGAAACAGAGGGAAGGAGAGTGAAGGTAACAAGCCCGCTTAAACCAGCAGCTCCACCGAGAGTTAGTGCTACATAAGCTACGGACTAGAAGTGCTGAAGTAAGCTGTGAACAGGGGGTGCAGAGGAGAATGTTTCTTTTTTGGGGAGATAAAAGTTTTCATTGGGAAAGATTTTACTTGGTGGGGTGGGACAGCCCACAGTATACAAATTTCAGTAGTCGAGAGTATGTAATGCAGCCGTTATAATTTTGTAGTGAGGGAATTTGTGGGGAGAGCTCAGTACTGGGGGGGGGGGTTTGAGGAGAATTTGGGGGAGGTAATTTTTGGTTGTAAACTGGCCTATGAGATGTGCACTCCTGAACGCTCCACTCTGTGTAGAACACACTTCTCCTGAACCTTCCAACACTGTGTGTTACACACTCTTTGTTTTATTTAGCAATGCCCCTTTAAGACCACCCAATTGTTAGTGCAATTTGGCCACATCCACCATGTCATTGCTACTCTCCCTGTGGAAGGTGGTGGTGGTGGTGGTGGTGGGGGGGGGGTAAGTTCTTGCGCCTATTCATTGACAAAAAAAAGCCCAGTAGGAGCTGGACAGGACTTTTTTCTACAAAGTGCCAGGTGAGACCACACAGAAAAGGTCTGTGGTGCTGGGCTTTGATGTTGCATGGACTGAAGATGTGTGCAGAGCAGGGGTGGGTGTTGTGCGTATGAGTCAGGAAAACGTAGCGGTGCATGTATGAAAGGAAGGGAAGAAGGTGTAGTAGACAAATGAGGAGGAATGAATAAGGCAATGTACCTCATGACCCTGAAATGCATCTCCATCTAGTCTTTATCAGGATCTTCTTTTTTTTTTATGGCTCACTAGGCCCTGGGCAAATAAAAACTCATCTGAGTTTTAGCCCCCAATCTTTTTGACATGGCTGTCATTATGTTCAAAAGCCTGTTAAAAAATGTGGTTTGTTGCCTTTTCTCTTGTGGATCTTCTACTATGTTGGAAGTGTAAAGAGGCTGGGTTTTGTGAAGGTGTTGACCCTTTATGGCTTGGTTCACACCTATGCATTTTTTTTGTGTGTTTTCAGTTTTGCAGAAACACACTACAGTCCATTGAACATGGTTTCCTATAGATGTAGTTCACATCTGTGCAATTTATGGGAAGGGCCAGGGATTTTGTTCTGGTTTTTGGTTCCATAGACTTCAATGAATCAAAAATGTGCATTGCAAAATGCACCTGGAATATGCAAACTGCAACCTGCATAGGTGTGAATCAGGCCTTAGTAAAGGCATGACTGATGAAGAGTTGTTGGCAGAGACGTCTCCTGGTATACCATACATGCTCTTCATCAACATTGTCCTCATCTTTAGTTGCTGGTTCCTAGTGACTTTCCATGCTGCAAATACAAAATATGTTTAACTGCTTGCCGACCGTGCCATAGCCGAATGACGGCTACAGCGAGGCTCGATAATTCTGGAAGGGCGTACATTGTCGTCCTCCCAGAATCACGCTCCCGCGCGCCCTCTGGGGCGCGCACCCGGGAATATCCGTGACCGCCTGGTCCGGAGCGATCACTTGTAAACAAACCAGTGTCATATCCGGTTCCTCTCTCCCCTGATCGGTGCAGTGTGAGCGGAGAGGGGAGAGATCAGGTGCAGCAGTGATGTGGGCTGGATCTGTAGTGCCCACAGTGCTGATATGTGACAATTCTTGCCTCATCCATCCATCCATGCTCAGCCATCCCATCTATCCCCATCCATAACCAGAAGCACTCAGCCATCCATCCTCATCAATACTCATCCATCCATGCTCAGCCATCCATCCATACTCAGCAATACTCATGCATCCATCCCTAATCAGCAAAACTCATCCATGCTCAGCCATCCATCCATACTCAGCAATACTCATCCATCCATCCATGCTCAGCCATCCCATCCACCCCCATCCATATTCAGCCATACTCAGCCATACCCAGCCATACTCAGCCATACCCAGTCATACTCAGCCATACCCAGCTATACCCAGCCGTACTCAGCCATACTCAGCCGTACCCGGCCATACTCAGCCATACTCAGCCGTACCCGGCCGTACCCGGCCATACTCATTCATGCTCAGTCATCCCATCCATACTCAGCCATCCCTATCCACGGCTCATCCATGCCACATCAGTTCTCACCCAAGCCACATCCATGCCACTAGAGTGCCTCACCAAAGTGTAATAGGTAGTCAAATTAGATTTGACATTTATGCCCCTAGAACGCCTGATGGTGCTCCCTGCATGTTGGGCCTCTCTGTGTGGCCAGGCTGTGTAAAAGTCTCCCACATGTGGTATCATCGTACTCAGGAGGAGTAGGAGAATCTGTTTTGGGGTGCAAGTTTTGGTATGTACATGCTATGTGTTATAAATATTGTATAAATGGACAACTTTGTGTAAAAAAAAAAAAAAATGCGTTTTCATTTTCTTTACACATTTTCCAAAAACTTGTAGAAAAAAATGACATGTTCAAAAGACTCATTATGCCTCATAGATTATACATTGGGTTGTTTTCTTTCCAAAATGGGGTCATTTTTGGGGCGTTTCCATTGTCCTGGTTCTCCAGGGCCTTCAAAAGTGTAAGAGGTAGTCAAGAAATTATATGTTATTATATGTATATGTATGTATATTATATGTAATTTATGCTCCAAGAACACCTGACGGGGCTCCCTGCATCTTGGGCCTCTCTATGTGGCCACGCTGTGTAAAAGTCTCACACATGTGGTATCGCCATACTCAGGAGTAGTAGAATGTGTTTTGGGGTGTAATTTGTGCTATGCATATGCCATGTGTGAGAAATACACAGTGGCGTGGTGGGTAGCACTCTCGCCTAGCAGTAAGAAGGGTCGCTGGTTCGAATCCCAACCATGGCACTACCTGCCTGGAGTTTGCATGTTCTCCCTGTGCCTGCGTGGGTTTCCTCCGGGTACTCCGGTTTCCTCCCACACTCCAAAGACATGCTGGTAGGTTAATTGGATCCTGTCTAAATTGTCCCTAGTATGTATGAATGTGAGTTAGGGACCTTAGATTGTAAGCTCCTTGAGGGTAGGGACTGATGTGAATGTACAATGTATATGTAAAGCGCTGCGTAAATTGACGGCGCTATATAAGTACCTGAAATAAATAATAAAATAAAATAAATAAATAATCTGCTAATGTAACAATTTTGTGAAAAAGAAAAAAGAAAAAAAAAATCTTGATTTTGCAAAGAATTGTGGGAAAAAATTACACCTTCAAAAAACTCACCATGCCTCTTACTAAATACCTTGGAATGTCTACTTTCCAAAAAGGGGTCATTTGGGGGGTATTTTACTTTACTGGCTTGTTAGGGTCTCAAGAAATGAGATAGGCCGTCAGTAATTCAGGTGTGATCAATTTTCAGAGATTGGCACCATAGCTTGTGGACTCTATAACTTTCACAAAGACCAAATAATATCCACCGATTTGGGTTATTTTTACCAAAGATAGTATAAATTTTGGGCAAAATTTATGGAGAAAAATTACTAATTTGCAAAATTTTATAACAGAAACAAAGAAAAATGCATTTTTTTTACAGAATTTTCATTTTTTTTTCTTTTATAGCGCAAAAAATAAAAAATCCAGGGGTGATTAAATACCACCAAAAGAAAGCTCTATTTGTGTGAAAAAAGGACAAAAATTTCATATAGGTACAGTGTTGCATGACTGAGTAATTGTCAATCAAAATGTGAGAGCACCGAAAACTGAAAATTGGTCTGGTTAGGAAGGGGGTTTAAGTGCCCAGTGGTCAAGTGGCTAAGAACATCAAGATTTTGTGAACCTTTTCTCTTAAAAATATGAATGATGACAGGTGCTGGCTTACTTCCTCGTTTTCAGCACTGGACGTAGAAACTCCAGTTCCTGGCCTGGGCATGAACATACTTTGCAGGCACAACAGCCACTGAACCACGGTACGTCTTGCGCAAATGCCTCCAATGGTGCTCATGTGCATCTTTCAAGCTTTTCGAAGTTGTTTTTTATACTTTGACTGCAAAACATTAAAATAACAATTATCATTTTTGATTTACTTTTAAGGTTATTAGCAACTGGTTAATCCTTGTCATGGAACGTCCCACACTCCGATTGAGTGCTTCCGTCATATACCACTTCCTCCCAGTCTGTATACAGATATCAGGTATTCCAACCTCTCTGAGCACAAAACAAGGCGACACTTGCTTAGATGCTAACATGAACTAACTTCATTTAGAATCAAAATTACAAGACTTTATATGCCGTTGGAACCTCCTCTAACAATACAACTGTAACATAATTAACATGAGCTAATTATCTAATCCTTTATACAGCCTAGGTGACTAGCTCATTGACTATTCAACACATATTACCATTAACATCAACACAGGGTTAATTAGAACAAACAACAATGAGTTCAATACCCTTAGAACCTGTGGTAAGCCAGACTAAACTCATTTACATTAAACACATTATAGCTGACATCAGACAGGTGAGTGGAGTTGATGACATTAGCATCTTCTCACAGTATGAGTCCCAACAGTATGACTCAGTCTCTATTGCTACTATGGCAAATACAGGGTCCCCAGAGTCTGTGTGTCCTGGGGGACAAGGACCCGAAGCCAAAGTAACAACACCTCAAGGGTACCCCAAATGCCAGGGCCCACAATCTGTAGGCAAGAGGCTCACATTCAGTCCCCTCCAAAAGCCTCTATCCCTATTGAGTCTGTCACAATCCTTGTCTAGTCTGAACTTTGATTTTATTGTAGGGAAATCAACAACAAAATACAATACAGCCACATGAAAGGATGTAGTCATGAAAAAAACAAAGGGATGGTCAAAGACAGAGTGTCTTTCCTGGGATTGCTGCTATTTCCCCAACTGTGTGGGAACAATTGATGGGAAACACATAAGGATCATAAAGCCAGTATCAGGTGGCAATTACTTTACTATAAAAATATTATATATATATTTTTAGTGTTAGCTGACGGCTTTTTTTTTTTTATTCAAACGAGTATTTAATGGAGGTGAAAAGAGCATAGAATACCAGCATCAATGCATCCACCTACTTTTGCACATATTCGTTCAAACTAATAAGGAGGATGGGTCTATTCAATATAGCATAGATCTCAGAAATGTGTTGTACACGCAATTGAAAAGCTAACAAGTTGCTATGGACAGATAAAATAGGAGCCGCAGATTCTACATAGGAGTAAGTGCAAATTAGTGTAACAGGATAGAAGATATAAGATTTTTAAGGTGGAACTTTAGATATGCCTCTGAGAACCGCACTTGCACAGTGTTATATTTAAAAGCACACATTTTATTATACATATTTGTACATCACGATTATAATTGAATAAAAACTTTCTTGAGGTCACACCATATATACATGGAACTCTGCGGGTTACATTGGTATAGGAAAAACCTATCGATGTTCCAAACTCTTTAATTAAATGTAGGTCGGTCTTCGCATTACGCCGGGTAAATAGCTTCATCAGGACCGTGTATATCACATGGCACTTGTAATTAAATAAAGCAAATTCTGCCTAAAAATATATATATATAGAACATAAGCGGCAGATGTCATAGGGTGTCTGTCTCAAACTGCGCCTTTCGGCCTGTGGGACATTATTATTATACAGGATTTATATAGTGCCAACAGTTTACGCAGCGCTTTGCAATAAAAAGGGAGAAAATACAGTTACAATTTAATAAAATACAAGAGGATTTAAGAGGGCCCTGCTTAGAAAATCTTACAATCTAATAGGGTGGGGGAGGTGGTACAAAAGGTTGTAACTGTGGGGAATGAGCTGATGGAAGTGGTAAAAGATTAGTTGGAGGTGTGATAAGCTTCCCTGAAGAGATGCGTTTTCAGGGATTGCCTGAAGGCAGCTAGAATAGACGATGACCGGACAGGTTGAGATAGAGAGTTCAAGAGGATGGGAGAGGCTCTGGAGAAATCCTGGAGACGAGCATGGGAGGAGGAGACAAGGGGGCTTGAGAGTAGGAGGTCTTGAGAGGAGCGGAAAGGAGGGTTTGGGTGATATTACATACCTGGGTCCATAAGGCCCCAAATATAGATGAGCATAGGGTGGTTTAAAAATGTATATATTAAATGGACACCACTGTTTATAAGGCCAGAAAGGTGCAATATCTCACAAGTGAGTACTCCCCTTACATTTTGTAAATATTTTATTATATCTTTTCATGTGACAACACTGAAGAAATGACACTTTGCTACAATGTAAAGTAGTGAGTGTACAGCTTGTATAACAGTGTATATTTGCTGTCCCCTCAAAATACCTCAAAACACAGCCATTAATGTCTAAACTGCTGGCAACAAAAGTGAGTACACCCCTAAGTGACAATGTCCAAATTGTGCTCAAAGTGTCAATATTTTGTGTGGCCACCATTATTTTCCAGCACTGCCTTAACCCTCTTGGGCATGAAGTTCAATAGAGCTTCACAGGTTTCTACTGGAGTCCTCTTCCACTTAACCAACACGACATCACGGAGCTGGTGGATGTTAGAGACCTTGCGCTCCTCCACCTTCTGTTTGAGGTTTCCCCACAGATGCTCAATCACCATTACCCTCAGCTTCTTTAGCAAGGCAATGGTCATCTTGGGGGTGTGTTTGCGGTCATTATCATGTTAGAATACTGCCCTGAAACCCAGTCTCCGAAGGGAGAGGATCATGCTCTGCTGTAGTATGTCACGGTAAATGTTGGCATTCATGGTTCCCTCAATGATCTGTAGCTCCCCAGTGCTGGCAGCACTCATGCAGCCCCAGACCATGACACTCCCACCACCATGCTTGACTGTTGTCTTTGTACTCCTCACCTGGTTGCCGCCACACACTCTTGACACCATCTGAACCAAATAAGTTTATCTTGGTCTCATGAGACCACAGGACATGGTTCGTCTGAGCACCGACAGGCAGACCCCCCCACCCCTTTAACCTCTGCAAGTTGTTAAGGAAAAATTGGCAAGTTGTTAAGGACAGATAAAATATGAGCCCTAGCCACAGCTTGTACACAGGAGTAAATGCAAATTTGTGTAACAAAGGCCAAATGATTGGAACATACAGTAACTGGTTGCAATAACTACCTAAACTAGAACCAAAAGTGTCATGTGTCACCTTTAGCATAGAAACGTATAAAATTCAATAGTATCTAAGGACACAGCAGATCAAGGAAGAGTATAAAGCACTGTAGCATGGAGAACATCAAACCTAAACACGTGGAAGGAAGGAATGGCCCTGATAGCTTCATTGTTGAAGGCTCACTAAGTCACAGCATGAAAAGGGTCCATTGGACGGGAACTTGGGGCAGCATGTACGGTGCAAACATCTGGGATGATTTTGCATTCTTCTTTAGGTCTCCCACAAGACATTTACCATGGAAGCTTGAGGCTGTTGGATAATTTTAAAGAAGGACATTACAACTGCTGATCTACGCTTGCTCTTTTGCGCAATAAAATAGTGGTCAATCATAATTGTGCATGTATGTGACTTTTTGTAAATATAATCACTTAATGATTGGATTTCTTATAGCTTCAATAACTGCTTCTCCTGAAAAAAATTGCACAGGTTTCCATAGATCTAGGTAAGTTTGCATAGAGCAAATCTTTGGAATACTGACTTCTAACAACAATAAAAACCTCAGTCAAATTCAGGAAATGGCTCACATGTCTGCAAATACATACAACTGCAATGTAACGGTTCTACGCAGGTTTGCATAATGAAAATAAACTCTTTTCAAGTATGCAATGCAGTATCATTTTAAAAGCATACCTAGGAATAGGTCCTGTAGATTTTTTGAAGTTTATTTTTGCAGTCTCTATGTGGCAGGGTTTGTCTTTCGGATAGACTGCCCCAAAATGTCCTCCTATGACCCCTGTTGCTAGGTATGGCTCTTGTACTGAGAATTCCTAGGGTCATACAAATTGCTATGAGCCTTCACCCTACAAATGAAAGCCTCTACATCGAAAAAAGGACAATTCTGACTCCTCCATCTTGTTGAGAGTGCTTAAGTTGCAGGCAGGATATGTGGCTTTATACAAGGGGAGAGCTTTATTAATGAGTGCCTTCCAGGTTGGAACAGCAGGAGGAGTAGACTTTTTCCAGGAAAGAACTATCAGCTTCCTAGCATAGTAAAACAATAATGTCAAAAGGGTACGTATTGGCTTTTTTACAGGCCAGGGCATCAACATGCCCAATGAGACACACTTCAAAAGCTGGCCTTACACATAGTGTAGTGACCTCCTCTATGCATTTTGAAACCTCCACCCAAAACCCTTGAATACTTGCACAGTCCCAAAAAATGTGTTGGAAATCTGCCTTGGGTGAAGTGCACTACGAACAACTGAGCAACTGGCTGGGAAATATCCTAGCCAATCTGCCTCCCAAGGTACAAGAATGCTACGAACATCAGTAAACAATTGCTTATATATAGTGGACAAGACCTTAGCTAAAGAATCGTGTCTCAGAGTTGAGACTCCAATTCTCCCTAGTAGCACTGCCGAATTGATTAGTATTAGGCATGTCTAAGTTGTAGGTAACAAAACAGATATGTATTAGGCAATTGATACACAAATCTCCTTTAAAGTGGAAATAAAGGGTTATGATCCAGCCATTGGTGTCCTATTGGGGAGATTTCACTTTTGCTTTTCGTCCTTCCTGCCACAACAGGAAGTGAGGGAATCGCTGGTAGTCATCAGGGTGACCAGAACTAGTGACCCCGTTAGCGGAATTCTCCTCTACTATTATTCTAGGGAAAACCAAAAATATGGTATTTTCTTTTACTTTTGGTGATATTGGTAAACCTGACAAATAGAGAGGGTGAATCTCCCTATTGGGGTCACAGATAGCAATAAGAACTGACAGGGATTTCTACTTCCTCTCCACTCCAATCTAAAAAAGGGAAAAAAAATGTTTACTTTAACTTGGAGATTGTGCTTCCAAGAATGTTATAAATACTTTTCAAAAAATAATTAGCACAGCTCTTTCTGTGCATCATGCAATATCTCTATATGTAATATAGTCTACAGCTAGTGTGAATGACTTGCCGGTGCAAAGTGTTTCCGTGTCTCCGTCATACACTCAGAAGAAGTGTGAAATGCAATACGCGGTCGTGTATACTGTCACAATGACATCTCTGTTTTTAGCTTCTACCCCAGTGATAAACAGTCGTATTACCTTTCTCTGAGCTCTAAATATATTTGGACTGTCAGATAAATGTTGAGTCTGCTAGGTTCGCAGTTGAGTCGTTGTCGTCTTCATTTGTTTTTTGCGCATATTTTATGCACATTTGTACACACCTTTTCTGTATTTTTTTTTTTTTATTCGCATTTTCCAGCATAAGTGGTTTTGTTTAGGCCAATTACCAGCAGGAGGAGCGGATGGTTGTTAGGTGCGAAAACTGTGTGTTATGTATATTTTCTGCTGCTCTTATGGAAAAAATGCCCCTTCCTACCCCAAAGAAGCTTCTGTACTTTGGCATGACAAGTGACAGCACATCATTTAGAATCTAACAGGAGCCCCATAGAATACAATGGAATATGGAAGTGCTTCTGGAAATGCACTTTAAATCGCTCAGATATGAATGGGGCTTTGGAGGCAAAAATTGCATTACAGCAGTCAGTATAATTTTAGAAGCTAGAACATTGTGCGTACACACATCAACTATATTGCAATTTCAACCATCTTCAAGCAGATTTTGAAAGCTAAAATGATTGAACAGATCAAAGTAATCTAGCCCCCCCCCCCCCCCCGCGTGCGCGCCGATGTGGGCTGAGGCTACCCTTTAAAGCGACACTTCTCTATAAAGACATGATTAACTCCTTGCAAACCATGGCCCACCTTCTGTAACTCTTAACAATGTACGCTACGGACAATAGTTCCTAATTACTCTTCTCTATCTTTGATTGTGCAGCATTTCTGAGCAAGTACCGTTGAGCTTGTACTTGTACTCCAACAGCCTAGTAACCTATCACCCCACTCCCAGAAACATTGATACGTATATTAAACTTTAATACTAGGAAGCTTAACTCTTGTACAACACCATGCTTATTCTCTCTCAAGGCCTCATTCCATCTTCTGTGACGTAGGAGCTGGGTCCCTAGGATGCCTGTGCCACAATGTCGGTCCTTTACTGGAGTACCAGTCACTAGGGAAGGAAGCTAAGCACACAAGCATCTTCACTACCAGGCCCCTCCATCACCTATGCCAAGTCACACCGCTTCCTGACCAGCTGGCTTCTTATGCAATCAACACTAGTACTGTAAGGGGTTGTAAACTCACATGAAAAAATAAAATAAAAAGACCTGCAAGACAAAGGCATAATGAGCTAGTATGCATAGCATACACAGCACCGCTCACAGCACCGCCCGCGACATTTCTCCCCGAAGTTACTGCCAGGTATCGCGGCTCTGGCGCTGTGATTGGCTGGAGCCGTGATGACGTCACTCCGCGCAGGAGCCGCCGGTAATGGCACGCTCACTGAAGCAAACGGCACGTACGTGCCGTTTGCTTCAGTGCGCATGTGCCGAAGACGTTGGCACATGCCGATACAGGGGTAATCTCCTAAACCGTGCAGGTTTTGGAGATATCCGGGGTAGCTGCAGGTAAGCCTTATTATAGGCTTACCTATAGCAAAAAGTGGATTGTAAGGGTTTACAACCACTTTAAGTCATTGGGAACGGCAGTATAGGCTCATCCAAATAGCTTCACTGCACGTTAGACATCTGTACTGCATCTTCTCATTTTGTCCCCTGTTAGAAAACCTAGTTCTGTGATATACCAGGCATGCATGCGCCCCTTTAAAGAAGGAGTCCACCCAAAAAAAAATATATTAAAAGCCAGCAGCTACAAATACTGCAGCTGCTGACTTTTAATACATGGCCACTTACCTGTCCCAGGGTCCAGCGATGTCGGCAGCCGACGCCGATGAATCGCTTGATTCTCGGCAGCTGCTGCCGCCATCCTAGGTGAGGGAATCAGGAAGTGAAGCGTTGCGGCTTCACTTCCCGGTTCCCTACTGCGCATGCGCGAGTCGCGCTGCGCGTCGTAACTGGTCCCCGCTATCTCCTGGGACCTGTGTGTTTCCCAGGAGACAGCGCGGAGGGACAGGAAGAAGCATAGACTCCCGTGGGAGTCTATGCCGGGAAGTGGGTGCAAATACCTGTCTTAGACAGGTATCTGCACCCCCCCTCCCCCCTGAAAGGTGCCAAATGTGACACCGGAGGGGGGGAGGGTTCCGAAAAGCGGAAGTTCCATTTTTGTGTGGAACTCCGCTTTAAGGTTGTCCTCAAGTAACTTCAGAGCAGGCAAAGTTAAATACCAACAAAAGTTATTTTACTGAAGTTGTTTAACTATAACATGAACAGTTTAACAAAGATGTCTTCAATACACATTCCTGTACGTGATCTTTCTAAGTGGCCCTTGGTGTCCCTGCCCCTTGAGGTAGTAGGTGAGAAAAGTTCTTAAAGTCCATAAACGAGACACACAAGTCTATAGCCTTGGGACCCCGACTGGGTTCCCTCATGGGATAGTTAAGCAGCAAGTATTAGTTACAGCTCAAATGTCTTCCTTGTTCCTTAACTGGGATAACTTGAAACCGTACCTTTGGCTGCCCTACTAACTGTGGCACCCCTGAGAGATGGCTCTGTCCCTTTTTTATGTGTTTATGTGTTTTTCTGTGTTTTATGTGTATGTGGTGGTACTTCCCCATAAAGCCTGGGAAAACCTGGCCAGCAGTGTTAACCCTTAACTTCCAGGGAGTACCACCTCAGCAGGGCAAAAATAAAAAAAAAAGTGCAAAATACCACATTACAGAAGTTTACTAACATGCATAAACATGGAAACGATACAACATTTCAATAACTAAAAAAAAAAGAACATTTTACATCCACCAGCTTACAGGTAGATTGTCCACAATCCACTCCATCATTTACTTGATCAAAACCTAACTGTGTTTAAAAGTGCTTAATAAATACTATAAGCATTGTTAGCACAAAGGCCAAAGGCTGGCATAAGTTACACTTTTTTTTTTTTTTTCATTAGGTGATAAAGCTACATTTCTACACAAATGTGCAAACTTCCAAGTAATATACTTTAGAACCTCGTGCATGGAAAGCAACATGTTACATAATAAAAGTGAGTAAGTAAGAGAGTCACGTGAAAGTAATTAAACCATAATATGTGGGTCAATGAATATGGCATTTGCTGGCTGGATGCGTGCAAATCATTTCTTGCTCTGGAAAAGTCAAACAATGTGATAAATTGCTGTCTCTGTAAAAAGTGAGAAACGTCTCCATCTGCAAACAATTCAGATCTTCTCTGTGTACACATAAAACCTAAAGCGTTACCCTTTGTATAAACTGTTATTGCTGGCACTGCATTATCAAAAGTAACTAAACCTGCAGTTATGCTCAGTGTACATCAGTTAAAGCGGTAGTAAACCAGCCAAAAAAAAAAAAAAAAAAGGGTCCCCTGCAGGTTTATGCCATAATGTGCTAGTATGACCAACATACTAGTACATTATGATATACTTACCTTTCAAATGAAGCCTTGCTGCGACATGTTGTCACTGCTGCCGGGGCTTCCATCTTCACCCGGTCATCCTTCTGGGTTTGCAGGCTCAAGCCATTTGAATGGTCGGGGGCCACAATGTCGTCACTCCCATGCATGTACACGAGAGCCTCGGCTGCGGCACATGACATTTTGTGCACCCTGAATGCAGAGCATCACTGCACATGCACGGGTGGAAGCCATTGACTATTGCCAATGTGAATATCTCCTAAATGGTGCACGTTTAGGAAATATTCATTTAACCACAGGTAAGCCTTATTGTAAGCTTGCCTGTTTACTACTATTTTAATAAATGGTGTATGTGATGTATTAAAAAAGATAGTATTTTTATTTATCATACCCTGTTTCCCCGAAAATAAGACTTAGCGTGATTGTCGGTGATGGCTGCAATATAAACCCTACGCCCCAAATAAGCCCTACCCTGTTTTCCTGAAAATAAGCCCTACCCTGAAAATAAGACCTACAAGGACTTTAACTAGGGCTTATTTGGGGGGTAGGGCTTATATTGCAGCCATCACCGACAATCACGCTAGGTATTCTTTTCGGGGAAACAGGGTAGGTACTTATATAGCATCAATATTTTTTTGTAGAGCTTTAAGTATTGTATATTCACATTAGTCCTTGCTCTCAAGGCGCTTACAATCTAAGGTCCCTAATACACATGCATACATACATAAACACACATACTAGGACCAATTTAGACAGGAGCTAATTAATCTATTATAGGGCGTACACACGGTCGGACTTTGTTCGGACATTCCGACAACAAAATCCTAGGATTTTTTCCAACGGATGTTGGCTCAAACTTGTCTTGCATACACACGGTCACACAAAGTTGTCGGAAAATCCGATCGTTCTAAACGCGGTGACGTAAACCACGTACGTCGGGACTATAAACGCGGCAGTGGCCAATAGCTTTCATCTCTTTATTTATTCTGAGCATGTGTGGCACTTTGTCCGTCGGATTTGTGTACACACGATCGGAATTTCCGACAACGGATTTTGTTGTCGGAAAATTTTATCTCCTGCTCTCCAACTTTGTGTGTCGGAAAATCTGATGGAAAATGTCCGATGGAGCCCACACACGGTCGGAATTTCCGACAACACGCTCCGATCGGACATTTTCCATCGGAAAATCCGACAGTGTGTACGGGGCATTAGTATGTCTTTGGAGTGCAGGAGGAAACTGCAGTCCCTGGAAAGGAAACCCATGAAAGCACAGGGAGAAACTGCAAACTTCATACAGATAGAGTGCCTGTAGGTGGGGTGCAGCAGCAATAAGTTATATAGTCAGGGGCAATGGAAAACTTGTAGTGAAATAGCACAGCAACAGTTCACCACAAACCTGGCAGGAAGGCTGCCCAACCGGGTGCACTCACAGTTTCCAGTAATTTGAAGAGAGCGGGTATCTGCCAAACCGACAGCATCTGTAAACAGATCAGAATGCGGTTTGGCCATCTCGTGCCCAAACGGGAAGATGTCCAAGGAAGTTGGAACCCTGCGCTTTTCCTCCTTGTCAGGAACTTTTCCCTGTTCGTATTTTACCAACTCACAACTGCACGCCTAATCTGGGAGCCAGGGCCTTACATAGGCTCTGCGTGACCCAAGATGGCTGCTAGAGTCACATGGGGCGGTAGCATCCAATAGAATAGCTTGCCCAGTGACTCGGGAAACCATAGTGGAACCCTGTTCCTCTTTACTTCCTCTCCAACCACAGTGCCGCTGCAGAAGAGTGCCACCTGCAGTGGAGAAAGTAGATTGCACCTGCCTACATGCTGGTTGGGATTCAAACTGAGGCTCCCAGTGTTGCAAAGCAGAGGTGCTAACCGCTAAACCACTGTGGTGCCAGAGTTATATATGCTAAAGGAGATCAGCTTAACATAAATACATTGATCAAAGTGTGTTAAAGTTTTCAAAGAACTTGTTTCTATGTAAAGTTTGCAACTATATATTCCCTTTAGATTGTAAGCTTTCACATGTAGAGACTTCTGAACCCTCCTGTATTGAATTGTATTGTAACTGTACTGTCTCCCTTAATTGAATTTGTAAACTGTTAGTGCGATATAAATCCTGTATAGTAAAAATAATAAAATATACAGTGTGTACATGTGGGAAGCCATAGTTGCTTACTCAGGTACTCAGGAGGATATACTTTCTGCTTTGCCAGATACAACAGTTGCTTCACTGCGTTTCCATAATACAAGTCTATTAGATGACTCACTGAAAACAATGCATTCCCTGTATGGTTTATTTTTTATCTCTAGGTCATTAAATTAGTTTATCTTCCTTCCTCTACAGATTAATCCACAAGCCTCCTACATTCAAAGGACAATTGTACCTCTAGAACAGTTGTCCGTACTTACCTTATTTCCCGTTCCAGTCATTTTTACCACGCAGCCCTCCATACTGTCCCACAGCCCTTGTAACAAAGACTTGCATACCCAGCCCCATTTATTCCCTTGAGTGAGCTGTATTTATGGCAGCCTCTGGTTATCCAGTGAATTACAGCTCACTCATAGCAATAAATGGGGCTTCGATGTACATGTACAGTAAGAAGACGAGACCCAGTGGGGTCATTTTCTTTAAAGGTTTGCGCGGTATAAGGTAAACACAGCAAAATGAATTACAGTATCTCATAAAAGTGAGTACACCCCTCACATTTTTGTAAATATTTTATTCTTTCTTTTCATGTGACAACACTGAAGAAATGACACTTTGCTACAATGTAAAGTAGTGAGTGTACAGCTTGTATAACAGTGTAAATTCTCTGTCCCCTCAAAATAACTCAACAAACAGCCATTAATGTCTAAACCGCTGGAAAACAAAAGTGAGTACACCCCTAAGTGAAAATGTCCAAATTGTGCCCAAAGTGTCAATATTTTGTGTGGCCACCATTATTTTCCAGCACTGCCTTAACCCTCTTGGGCATGGAGTTCACCAGAGCTTCACAGGTTGCCACTGGAGTCCTCTTCTACTCCTCCATTATGACATCACAGGGCTGGTGGATGTTAAAGAACTTGCACTCCTCCACCTTCCATTTGAGGATGCCCCATAAATGCTCAATAGGGTTTAGGTCTGGAGACATGCTTGGCCAGTCCATCACCTTTAACCTCAGCTTCTTTGGCAAGGCAGTGGTCGTGTTGGACGTGTGACTGGGGTCATTATCATGTTGGAATACTGTCCTGCGGCCCAGTCTCTGAAGGGAGGGGATCATGCTCTGCTTCAGTATGTCACAGTACATGTTGGCATTCATGGTTCCCTCAATGAACTGTAGCTCCCCAGTGCCGACAGCACACATGCTGCCCCAGACCATGACACTCCCACCACTATGCTTGACTGTAGGCAAGACACACTTGTCTTTGTACTCCTCACCTCGTTGCCGCCACACATGACACCATCGGAACCAAATAAGTTTATCTTGGTCTAATCAGACCACAAGACATGGTTCCAGTAATCCTTGTCCTTAGCCTGCTTGTCTTCAGCAAACTGTTTGTGGACTTACTTGTGCATCATCTTTAGAAGAGGCTTCCTTCTGGGACAACCGCCATGCAGACCAATGGGATGCAGTGTGTGGCGTATGGCCTGAGCACTAACAGGCTGACCCCCCACCCCTTCAACCTCTGCAGCAATGTTGGCAGCACTCATATGTCTATTTCCCAAAGACAACCTCTGGATTTGACGCTGAGCACGTCCACTCAACTTCTTTGGCCAACCATAGCTAGGCCTGTTCTGAGTGGAACCTGTCCTGTTAAACCGCTGTATGGTCTTGGCCATCGTGCTGCAGCTCAGTTTCAGGGTCTTGGCAATCTTCTTATAGCCTAGGCCATCTTTTATGTAGAGCAACAATTCTTTTTTTCAGATCCTCAGAGAGTTCTTTGTCATGAGGTGCCAGGTTGAACTCCCAGTGACCAGTATGAGAGAGTGAGAGCGATAACACCAAATTTAACACACCTGCTCCCCATTCACACCTGAGACCTTGTAACACTAACGAGTCACATGACAATGGGGAGGGAAAATGGATAATTGGGCCAAATTTGTACATTTTCACTTAGGGGTGTACTCACTTTTGTTGCCAGTGGTTTAGACATCAGTGGCTGTTTGTTGAGTTATTTTGAGGGGACAGCAAATTTTCACTGTTATACAAGCTGTACACTCACTACTTTACATTGTAGCAAAGTGTCATTTCTTCAGTGTTGTCACATGAAAAGATATAATAAAATATTTACAAAAATGTGAGGGGTGTACTCACTTTTGTGAGATACTGTATATATTTGTGTCACTGAAAATACATTTTGTTTGACACTTTTAAAAAAAAGTACACACAACCCTTGAGGTTCAGTTACCACAATCCTGGGCAATTCACAAATATTAGGGGAGAGGTTCTATGTCATTATATGCCCACATCCTATAAATTCTGGACAACACACCAATTTCCGCAGCTAAGGACTTTTTATGGCTTATAGAGGATTGTTGGCACAACATTAATACATATGTTAAAATCAGAACATTTTTATTGTACAAATGTTAAAAATATATGACACCATTGTCCACGTTAACCAAAAGTTGACATATTCTACGCAAGGTCTATAGGTTAGCGGTGATACAGCTCTGTTAGGTGCCACATCTCTGAAGGTATAGAACCACAGAAAATCTCCTATTGGTGGGACTTTTTAGGCACCAGAGTCACATCAATTAATACAGGCATTTTTTTATTGTTACATTATTGAATAATAAACACACTATATAGTGTATAACATGGTATGCACAACTATTGTTACACAAACTGTGTGTGAAGGTCAAAGATGCAAAGCGATTACCTCCACTCAACTCGTTTCAGAAAATAATTATCTCCTTCATCAGGAGTGTGAGAGGCATCATTTGTAGTCAAGAAAATGTTGTAGTAGATAAACATTCCATGTTGTTCATTAAAAACACAGTCTTAAAGATTCTGTTCACATGTCCCATTTTTGGAGTATTATCGTTATGCTAGCAATCTGGTATTAACGAGGCTTCAACTGCGTGAAAGAGGGAGACAGGTAACACTGAGACCTAGAAGAACTAATCCTGCACCTCAAAGGGCAATCCTGGACAAGATAGTCAAAGTAAACCGACATGTAGTGTGAGCCTCAAAGATGTTGAGATATAGCTGTGATCCAACCTATAGAACGAAATGGACGTGTTATGTCTCTCAGTGAGATTACTCAGCCAGAGTAGTAGTGATTCTATATTCTACACAAGAGTTGATAACCAAGGACACACTCCACATGCAAGCTCAACGCGTTTCCAATATTCGTATATCTTCTTTAGGAGCACATATGAATGACATCCTTGCGATTGAATCAGAACTTTAAAACCAATGTTTATATTTACTTAGGTGTTGTTGCTGTAAATCAAGGGTCTCCAAACTTTCTAAACAAAGGGCCAGTTTATTGTACTTTGGGGGGCCAGACTGGCCAGTGGGAGTGGAAATGTTCCCTGCATCAGCAAGAGTAAACATCACCACATTTGGTATTAGGGGGAAGAATAGTGCCCATCGTTGGTATCACTGGGAGGAATAGTGCCCCATTGTTGGTGTCAGTGGGGGAAATGGTGCCCCATTGTTGATATCAGTTGACAGAATAGTGTCTCGTATCAGTGGGAGGAATAGTGCCCCAAGGGCCAGATAAAGGCAAGCAAAGGGCCACATCCGGCCCAGGGGCTGCAGTTGGGAGACCACTGCTGTAAATCATCGCTTCTCTAGGGGCAGGAAAAGTGACCCCAGGCCACAGACCGCTCCCAGTCCTAACACAAGGGATGCCACAGAAAATTCAATAATAAAGAAAACCCAAAATCCTGACAATCAACAAATCTCCTTAGGTCAAAAATCTGGGCCAGAAGATGTATCGATCACAAAGGTCTGGCCTCAAGACCCAACAGTGGCAAACAGAAATCCTGGGCAATTCAAGGTGAGCATAGTTGAAAATGTCCAAGCACAGGTTACCTTCAGGAAAAATTGCATGTAAAATAACTAAAAGAGCCGGAGATATATACAAATAAATTTATCTGCGAACTAAACTTTTAGGGCCCATTCACGCTAAAGTGATTTGTTGTAGTGGGTTACTGCACGTTAGGGCATGAATGGACTGCCAAAGTATCGAAATGGATGAAAAACATGCAAAGCATCACAACGCACAGAGAGGGACATATATCAAGCAAATTAGCAACACGATTCCTTGCAAATTAGGCTGTCTCCTGCGACAGGTTTACAGACCTGTGCATATGTATTCCTGGGCAGCCAAGTGCAACATTTTGCAAAGTCAGACTTATTACTGAAGATAAATAGGCATCTATATAGAGTAGAAATCTTCTTAAAGTGGTTAGGCCACTATATCATCTGTATACCATCCCATCTGTTATATAATGCTGTGTCCCAGTGCCTGTGCTGTATAAAGAAAAAGGCCGATTTCTACCTTATCTTATAGCGTCTCCCGGTGCTCACGTGACTCCTCGGCTCTCTCCTCTCCCCGGCTGACAGCTACAGCGGGAGGGGCCGAGAATCCCCCACTGACGCCAGCTGGGAGGAGGGTAGGAGAGAAGCAGAGAGCCGAGGAGTCATGTGAGCACCGGTAGATGCTCTAAGATTAGGTAGAAATCTGCATTTTTTTATACAGCACAGGCACTGGGACACATAGCAATATATAACAGAAGGGATGGTAAACAGATGATATCATTTTTTTTATAGCAGCAGGAGGGGGGGCAGACAGTATCTGGAGCTGACAGGTAGGCAGAGGAGGGGGCAGAGGAGGACAGAGGAGAGCTGGGGCTGATGTAGGACTAGTAAACTGACCACGTTGTCAGGGTTCAGCAGCCATGATAAACCGTTGTCAGTTTACAGGGGGGAGGGCAGAATCAGGCAGGATCAGCCAGGTTTTTTAGGTTATACAAGGGGCCAAATTACACAGCACAAGCACTGTGCTGTATAACATGCTTTAGGGGAATAGGATATATATATATATATATATATATATATATATATATATATATATATATATATATATATATATATTTTTTTTTTTTTTTTTAGGGTAACAAACACTTTAAGACGTGATCAGGGTCAGGTTCCATTCAGTTCCAAGTGCTGCTTTAGAGAAGAATTTGACTGAAGCTGTAACCTTGTAATAAATCTACTGTATGTCACAATGCATTTTTACAGCTTTTGTTTAGAACTGATTTGCCTTGGGACAGGATTTTATAAATAACCCCCGGTATGTGCATTGTAGTGCGCTGTTATGCACCATGCATTGCACATTACTGTACAGTGCATTGGGTTGCCATTCACAATAGCACCACAACACATCTTACATAGAGCAATGCGATGCATTGCCAAAATGCATAACGTGTGTAAAAGTAGTGTAAAAGTAAACCTGGCTTCACCCCACAATACTTTAAATGCTCTATTGATATGAAACCTCACTGAGCAACAGTCCATCAGGATTTTAAAGGTTCTTGCAGTCACTCTGTGGTGCCTGGTTTTTACACAGCATTCAGTTTAAATAGTTATAACAATTCAGCTTAAAGCCAAACTTCACTCTTGTTCTTAAAAATGAAAGGTCAGCAGCTTCAAATACAGTAGCTGCTGACTTTTAACAAACAGGTCGTTTTGTCATGTTTTTGGGCTTGTGTTCGATATGTGAAAAGAGAGATCACACATATAATTAAAATAGTGTAACATTTATTAAAAGTCATGACAGATACAGATAACGATAAAGAAAATACTAATACTTAACTAAAGATGCTATGGATAGAAAAACTCATTTTTATAAGGCTGCAGGGCTGCACAACCCAAGGAAAATTGCCAAATTTGGATGGCTCCCCCAAGTGTTTTTTTTTTTAGCAGCAAAGTATTTCAATGGAAAAAATAGAAGTTTTGTAAAATCTTTTATTATACAAAATGAAGATCTATTATATGATAGAGTTTAAAATAAGAGCTCTGGTTATAGACATATACAGACATGTTCCTTTATGATTAGCAAATATCATGTTTGACAATACATTACAAAATTGCCATCCACATGAAAACTCCAACGCGTTTCGACCTAATCAGTCATAGTCTTCTTCGGGGGATTTTAATTCTAGGAAGATATGTCAAAATAATCATAAAGGTAATACTGTATAATCAACACACAGTTTTACATATATTGCAGTATAATAAGGTTCAAAATTACCGCTCAGAAATTGGAACTGTATCCTCTAACCAGAATTTGTTTAAACAAATTCTAGTTAGAGGATACAGTTCCAATTTTTGAGCGATAATTATGAATCTTATTATACTGCAAATATATGTAAAACTGTTTGTCCTGTGTGCATGAGCCCTAAATGTGGGAGCTGGCTATGAACTCCTGATATCTTTCAGCTGGCTCTCCACTGCCCAAGCGAGAGATTGTACAGCACCGTGAATGGTCCTGCAGCCTCCTGAGATGAGTTACATGTCCCAGGAGGTTGTGGACAGAGGGAGGGCCAAACTGACATCATCCCCCCTGAAGCAAAGACTGAGGAAGCGGGAGTGCGTATGTTTGGCGACTCCCCAAAAAAAGGTAGCGACTCCCCCAAAAAAAAAAAAGTTTGAAAATCAGATGCTAGGCGAAGGCAGAGGATAAGTGGTACTTAAATTTTTGGGTGGAGGTCCACTTTAGAGAAAGTTTACCTTGTGAGAGGATATTTCTTTCTGCAAATGTTTGTCACGAGGCTGAAAACGCATGAATCATGCCTTATCCCTGATTTCTTTAAAATGTCATAAAAAGCAAAATCTTTAGTCAGACATTTTCAGATCACGCACATTGATTCCAAATATGGGTTTTGTTATATCATGTGTGCAGGTTTGAAAGGGAGAAGTGAACTGAAGAGCTTTCATACTTATGTTGTCATTTAATTATAGCAAATGACTAAGCTAATTAATATGAGTAATTGAAAGTATGCTGGAACCCTGGCTTTGGGTAAAGCTGTATGTCATATTGACAGGATGACAATCTAAGTAAACTATTGCGCTCAAGTTTTAGTATTCAAGGAATAGTGATGAAAAGATCCTAAAAATAAACACACACACACACACATATACATATATATATATATATATATATATATATATATATATATATATAGTGGGGACGGAATTCAGACCCCCTTACATTTTTCACTTCTTGTTATATTGCAGCCATTTGCTAAAATCATTTAAGTTCATTTTTTCCCTCATTAATGTACACACAGCACCCCATATTGACAGAAAAACACAGAATTGTTGTCATTTTTGCATATTTATTAAAAAAGAAAAACTGAAATATCACATGGTCCTAAGTATTCAGACCCTTTGCTGTGACACTCATTAATTTAACTCAGGTGCTGTCCATTTCTTCTGATCATCCTTGAGATGGTTCTACACCTTCATTTGAGTCCAGCTGTGTTTGATTATACTGATTGGACTTGCTTAGGAAAGCCACACACCTATCTATATAAGACCTTACAGCTCACAGTGCATGTCAGAGCAAATGAGAATCACGAGGTCAAAGGAACTGCCTGAAGAGCTCTTAGACAGAAATGTGGCAAGGCACAGATCGGGCCAAGGTTACAAAAAAATTTCTGCTGCACCTAAGGTTCCTAAGAGCACGGTGACCTCCATAATACTTAAATGGAAGATGTTTGGAATGACCAGAACCCTTCCTAGAGCTGGCTGTCCGGCCAAACTGAGCTATCGGGGGAGAAGAGCCTTGGTGAGAGAGGTAAAGAAGAACCCAAAGATCACTGTGGCTGAGCTCCAGAGATGCAGTCGGGAGATGGGAGAAAGCTGTAGAAAGTCAACCATCACTGCAGCCCTCCACCAGTCTGGGCTTTATGGCAGAGTGGCCCGACGGAAGCCTCTCCTCAGTGCAAGACACATGAAAGCCTGCATGGAGTTTGCTAAAAACACCTGAAGGACTCCAAGATGGTGAGAAATAAGATTCTCTGGTCTGATGAGACCAAGATAGAACTTTTTGGCCTTAATTCTAAGCGGTATATGTGGAGAAAACCAGGCACTGCTCATCACCTGTCCAATACAGTCCCAACAGTGAAGCATGGTGGTGGCAGCATCATGCTGAGGGGGTGTTCTAGAGCTGCAGGGACAGGACGACTGGTTGCAATCGAGGGAAAGATGAATGCGGCCAAGTACAGGGATATCCTGGACAAAAACCTTCTCCAGAGTGCTCAGGACCTCAGACTGGGCTGAAGGTTTACCTTCCAACAAGACAATGACCCTAAGCACACAGCTAAAATAATGAAGGAGTGGCTTCACAACAATTCTGTGACTGTTCTTGAATGGACCAGCCAGAGCCCTGACTTAAAGCGGGGTTCCACTCAAATTTTTAACTTAATCTTACCCCCTTCAGTTAATTGCATAGATGTTCAAATGCCGCACGAACATTTTTTTTATCGCTGTAATTACCTTTATATTGTACTTTATTGTGGCGCTTCCTGTCTCTCCTCCCATGGGAGTAGGCGTGTTTATTGCCTTTCCCCGGCGCCGCACTGTCTCCTGGGAGCTTAGTGTCAGGCTTCCCAAGATTCAGTGCGGAAACAATGATCATGCTTGTGAACAAGCTGTGAATGAACAGCATTCACCGCATCCAGGAAATCAATACTTGTGGGCTTCACATGCCCACAAGCAAGATGGAAACAGCCAGCATCACATTTTTAAAGTTATTCTTCAGTACGAAAACAGACAGAGGCGGAAATATTACACCCAAACTGAGTATTATTTTGGAATTAGCAAAGTGTCTTAATGACCTAAAAAAAAAAAAAAAAAAGATTGATCGCCGGACTCCCGCTTTAAACCCAATTGAGCATCTCTGGAGAGACCTAAAAATGGCTGTCCACCAACGTTTACCATCCAACCTGACAGAACTGGAGAGGATCTGCAAGGAGGAATGGCAGAGGATCCCCAAATCCAGGTGTGAAAAACTTGTTGCATCTTTCCCAAAAAGACTCATGGCTGTATTAGATCAAAAGGGTGATTCTACTAAATACTGAGCAAAGGGTCTGAATACTTAGGACCATGTGATATTTCAGTTTTTCTTTTTTAATAAATCTGCAAAAATGTCAACAATTCTGTGTTTTTCTGTCAATATGGGGTGCTGTGTGTACACTAATAAGGAAAAAAAATGAACTTAAATGATTTTAGCAAATGGCTGCAATATAACAAAGAGTGGAAAATTTAAGGGGGTCTGAATACTTTCGGTCCCCACCGTATATATATACACACACACACACACACTATATTACCAGAGGTATTGGGACACCTGCCTTTACACGCACATGAACTTTAATGGCATCCCAGTCTTAGTCTGTAGGGTTTAAATATTGAGTTGGCCCACCCTTTGCAGCTATAACAGCTTCAACTCTTCAGGGAAGGCTGTCCACAAGGTTTAGGAGTGTGTCTATGGGAATGTTTGACCATTTTTCCAGAAGCGCATTTGTGAGGTCATGCACTGATGTGGATGAGAAGGCCTGGCTCGCAGTCTCCACTTTAATTCATCCCAAAGCTGTTCTATCGGGTTAAGGTCAGGACTCTGTGCAGGCCAGTCAAGTTCCTCCACCCCAAACATGCTCATCCATGTCTTTATGGACCTTGCTTTATGCACTTGTCTAAATCATTTGGTGGAAGGGGGATTGTGGTGTGGGGTTGTTTTTTAGGGGTTGTGCTTAGCCCTGTAGTTGGAATGAACAAGTTGGCGACATATTGCCATATCTTTTTCCATTCTTTAAGAAAGACCTCTTTTAAAGCCTGGTTGCTGGATGGAGAATGATGCTCAACTTGTCTCTTCAGAATTACCCCTTTACTGATCGATTGGGTTCAGATCAGGAGACATACTTGGCCACTGAATCACTTTCACCCTGTTTTTACTCAGAAATGCAACAGTGGCCTTGGATGTGTGTTTTGTAACATTGTCATGTTGGAAAGGTGCACGATGAGGACCAAGAGCACGAGGTGATGGTAGCATCTTCTCTTTCAATATAGAGCAGTACATCTGTGAATTCATGATATCATCAATGAAATGCAGCTCCCTGACACCAGCAGCACTCATGCAGCCCCACAGAAAAACATTGCCACCACCATGTTTAACTGATGGCACCATGCATTTTTATTAGTACCCCTCATCTTTGCGACGACATACAGTTTTGAAGCCATCAGTTCCAAAAATGTTGATTTTATTCTACAGCTTACCTGTAAAATCCTTTTCTTGGAGTACATCACAGGACACAGAACAGCCATAATAATTACTATGTGGGTTATGCGCCACCTATAGGTGAATGGACACTGGCAGAACAATCAAACAGGAACTCCTCCCCTATATAACCCCTCCTACACAAGAAGTACCTCAGTTTTGTGGCAAAGCAATGAATATCCCAAAAAAGAGAGGAGGGACCTCTGTGTCCTGTGATGTACTCCAAGAAAAATATTTTAGAAGTAAGCTGTAGGAAAACTCCAATTTCCTTTATCGGTCATCACGGGACACAGAGCAGCCATAATAATTACTATGTGGGCTTTTCTAAAGCAATGCCTTTGAGGGGAGGGAGACACATTCACAAAACTGCCACCTGAGAAGGACTTATTCTGCCGCCCATAACATACTGTGGCCAAAGCAGTATCCTCCGTGGCTCTGATATCCATCTGGTAAAATCCTGTGAATAGATGAACCAAAGACCATGTAGTGGCCTTAAAAACGTGAGCCACTGACACCTGATGGCAGATGGCCCAAGATGCCCCCACACACCTGGTAGCGAGCACTTTCACCAAGAAGGGGTGGGGACCTTGCCCTTTCAAGCCATAGGCTCGAATAATTAACTGCCAGATTCCATGAAAATAGTTAACTTGGATGTCTCCTGCCCTCCCTGGGCTCTATTGGCAGCACAAACCAGGATTCCTGACCTGTGCCGACAATCCAAGTAATCCCGACCGCCTGAACTACCACCAGAGTATGCAGCAATCTTACTCCTGCCAACTGAGGGTTGGAAAAGAAGGCAAGACATTGTCCTGATTCACATGGAAACTAGAAACCACTTTAGGCAATAAAGATGGATAAGCAACATCACCTTATCATGATGCGAGACCAAGAACGGCCCCTTGCATGAAAGAGCTGCCAGCTCTGACACTCCACTTGAAGTGATAGCAACCAAAGAAGCCAACTTTCGAGAAAAAGGACTAACAGAGTCTCCCAATTGGTTCAAAAAGTGGTCTCTGCAAGGACAGTCAAGAGCAAATTCAAGTCCCAAGGACACAAGTGTGACCTGACAGGAGGTACTGTCTGCATTACACGCTGTATGAAGTATGAACCAAGGAGTGAGAAACAACAGCCTCTGGAGAAAAATGGATAGGGACGAAATATGACCCTTAATGGCTTCACCCCAGGCATAAAATATTTCCAAGACCTGTAAGGGAAGCTCCCTGAAACCGGCTTCAAGGGGCTCAACCGTGCGGAGATATAGGACCCAAGACCATTAGGTTCCACTGGACTGGAAGTGTCCAAGGAGCGTCCCCCGCAAGAATCGTTATGTCAGCGTACAAAGATTCCTGGGTTAATTTGGCTAACACTATTATCAGAGTTACCACTTCCTGGATTATTCGTAAAAGATGCGGTAGTAGTTGAAACAGAGGGAAAGCATCAATTAGGGAGAACTGGTCCCTAAGGTGTTACCGGTGCATCTACCACTATTGCCAGTCGGACTCTCATCCTGGACACAACCTGTCCCAACTTGTTGTAGAACTTGGAATCTAGTAGATCCAGCTGTAGAGTTTCCAACGTTGGCCAATTGCCAAAAAATGTCTCAGGGTGCATAAACTGTGTGGTCTCGGCACTAGTTGCTGATGACTGGAAAACCCCCCTGCCACTATTCTATACCTGGAATATGTACTGGCGATAGAGACAGTACTTGTTGTGCTGTCTCAGACTGAATGTGGTTCATCCTCCTGAGCAGCACAACCCCTGGTGCCACCCTGGTGGTTGATATATATGCCACTGCAGAGGCATTTCCAGATTGAACCCAAAACTGGTTTGTCCCATAAGCCAGATCAAGGTGTACTGGCACCAGGTTTCAAGATATTGATGGGCAGTATCCTCTCCTGTGAGTCCACTGAACTGTAGCCACCCTCAAACCAACTGGAGAGGCTGGCATCAGTGGTTATTATCTTCCAAACCCCTGAAAGGAAAGATTTCAGCTTCTCCAGATTCTGAACCATCAACCATCAATTTTAGCTCTGCAACACCCCGGGAACAGAGCCTTCCGGCAAACCAATGCCTGGATCTTCAAGTTGCAGAGAGAATGATCCTCTACAAAAGACCTGGAGTAGGACTGTACGTAGAAAACGTGCTTCGACCTAGATACAATTTCCTCCTGCAGAATATATCGAAGGAAAATTTGGAACCGACTGCTTCCTGAGCAAAGGTTATTGAGGTATACTAGGATTGACATCCCCTGCGTCTTTAGCAAATCCAGCTCCTGGCTAAGAGCTTAGCAAACCCGAAGGACAGTCACAAAATAGAAAAAAGCAGACTTTCTACTGCAACTGCAGAAATCTTTGATGAGCATGGAAAAAAAACGGCACATGAAGATATGCGTTATTGATGACTATAGACCCCGAAAACTACCTCTTGCAGAGAGGTCATTACTGAACAGACCGAGTCTATCTGAAACAGAAGAAGGATGCCCAGCAGCTTGAGATCTTAAGATAGACCTCATGTCCCCATTTTGTTTTGGAACCGCTACCACTCGAGTTTTTTTTTTCAATAATCAGCCCACAACTTCTGCACTGAGAGCCAATGCAAGGCAAAAGGCTTTCTGTGGCACACCCAGACAGTCCCAAGAGGTGTACTTAACCTACCAGGCTTTCTGGCCTGAGATGCTCTCAAAAACTAGCAGCCTCAGACTCAGATGCCTTCCTCGCTTAGGAGGGGAAAGCTTACAGCACCTGGTATTCCCTGGCAGTCTCCCATCCAAGTACTAACCAGGCTTGATCCGAGATCAGGCGTGTTTAGGGTGATGCGGCCTTAGTCCATTGCAGTTCTGCTAAACTCTCCTAATGACCTTCTAATGTGTCAAGAATCACTGCAATGCCAAACATCACAGTGGCTCAGATACTCCAGATGCCACTGGTCCAACAGGAGACGTGAACGCTGCCAGATCACTGGACCTGAGGGCGATATGCCTGCCTCACCCGGCCGCCTCTCCCATTTTGGAGTCATTTCACTGGTCAAACAGGTAAATAATGTAGCACCTATGTTAGCCAAAACCTAATATAAATTTTCCCAAGGATGCAGGCCTAAAACAATGTTGGTCTACCACTATACAACCCCGTAGGTATGCAAGTATGCAGGTACCCAGGTAGGTACCTAGGTATGCAAACATGCAGGTATATAAGTATTCTTGCCGTTTATGTATGCAGTTTAATAAAAATAAGCAAATATTTATACAGTTTAATGGAAATAAACATGCGTTTATAGGATATGTGTTTATGCAAACATGTGCTTATAGTTACATAGTAGGTAAGGTTAAAAAAAGTCCTTCCTGTGTGTGTGCTTTTATGTCAGTATTACATTGTATATCCCTGTATGTTGTGGTCATTCAGGTGCCTATCTAATAGTTTTTTAAAATTATCGATGCTTCCCGCTTAAACTACTGCCTGTGGAAGAGAATTCCACATCCTTACCGCTCTTACAGTAAAGAACCCTCTACGCAGTTTAAGGGTAAACTGCTTCTCTTCTAATTTTAGTGAATGGCCGTGTGTCTTTTTAAATTCCCTTTTGCAGGAAAAATGTTATCCATATTGTGGGGTCACTAGTAATTGTACATTTAAATCATATCCCCTCTAAAGCGTCTCTTCTACAGAGAGAATAAGTTCAGTGCTCGTAACCTTTCCTCATAACTAAGGTCCTCCAGTCCCTTTATTAGTTTTGTTGCCCTTCTCTGGACTCTCTCCAGTTCCAGCACATCCTTCCTTAGGACTGGTGCCCAGAACTGGACGGCATACTCCAGGGGCAGCCGGACAAGAGTCTTGCAGAGCGGGAGATTTATTGTTTTATCTCTGGAGTTAATCCCCTATCATCTACAAGGACCCCCAGGTCCTTTTCCATCCTAGATTCCCCCAGAGGTTCTCCCCCTAGTGATTAGATTACATTCATATTTTTGCCACCCAAATGCATAATTTTACATTTTTCTACATTAAACCTCATTTGCCATGTAGTTGCCCACCACAATAGTTTGTTCAAATCTTCTTGCAAGGTTTCCACATCCTGCGGAGAAATAATTGCCCTACTTAGCTTAGTATTGTCTGCAAATACTGAGATTGAGCTGTTTATCCCATCCTCCAGGTCGTTTATGAATAAATTAAATAGGATTGGTCCCAGGACAGAACCTTAGGGGACCCCACTTCACACACCGGACCATTCCGAGCACTCCCCATTTATCACTACCTCCTGAACTCGCAAATGTAGCCAGTTTTCAATCCATGTACTCACCCTATGGTCCATGCCGACAGACCTTAGTCTGTACAGTAAACGTTTAGAGACCTTTCACACTGAGGTGTTTTTCAGACGCTAAAGGGCTAAAAATAGTGCCTGTAAAGCGCCTGAAGAACGCCTCCCCTGCCACCCCAATGTGAAAGCCCGAGTACTTTCACACTGGAGCGCTGTGCTGGCAGGACCTTAAAAAAAGTCCTGCAAGCGGCCTCTTTGGAGCGGTGTATACACCGCTTCTCCACCGCCCCTGCCCATTGAAATGAATATGCACTGCTGTCGAAGCACCTGCATGGTGCATTTAACCCTTTCTTCGGCTGCTAGCGGGGATAAAAGTGCACCGCTAAAACTGCGGTAAAGTGCCGCTAAAACTAGCTAACACTGATCACGGCTCAGTGTGAAAGCGGTCTTATGGGGAACTGTATCAAATGCCTTTGCAAAATCTAGATACACCACATCTACGGGCCTTCCTTTATCTAGATGGCAGCTCACCTCCTCTTAGAATGTTAACAGGTTGGTTTGGCAAGAACGATCCTTCATGATTACTGCTAATGATACCGTTTTCAATACTAAAATCTTGTATATAGTCCCTTATCATCCCCTCCAAGAGCTTGCATACTATTGATGTTAGGCTAACTGGTCTGTAATTCCCAGGGATGTATCTTGGCCCTTTTTTAAATATTGGAGCTACATTGGCTTTTCTCCAATCTGCTGGTACCATTCCAGTCAGTAGACTGTTCGTAAAAATTAGGAACAATGGTCTGGCAATTACTTGACTGAGTTCCTTAAAGTGTAAGTAAACCCTCCTATCGTTTTCAGCCAGGGAAGCTGCCATCTTAGCCTCTGTTTAATCTACAACTGCCATGATGCTGCACATGTGATCAGTTATGACACCAGCCATTGGATGGTTTGACAGTTTGGTTGAGAGCACAACCAATGGGAGTTTTACATTTCCGGCACGTGCCGGAAATGGAACTGTTTTATGGATGGGTTTACTTTCGCTTTAAGGACCCCCGGGTGCAAGCCATCTGGTCCCACTGACTTATTAATTTTAGGTCTATTTCTAATTCTATCCTCTGTTAGCCATGAGGGTTCTTCCTGTGACGTGTCATTGCAGTTTTGGTTACTGAATCCCCCGTTTCCCTCGTGAAGACTGAGGAGAAGAATATATTCAATACCTTTGCCATCTCTCCATTTTTTTTTCTCTCCTCCGCTATGTGCCTTTCGTGTTCTATCTTAGCCGCCCTAAAGTTGGAATGCTGATGATGATCCCTCAGCCTTGTATTTTTTTAAGGCCCTCTCCTTTTTTTTATGCATTTTTACGTTGGAGTTAAGCCACCCATGACTTTTATTAGCTCTATTAAATGTATTTCCCATTGGGATATACTGGCTAATACCCTTATTTAATATGCTCTTAAAGCATACCCATTTTTCCTCTGTGTTCTTTGTACCTAAGATTTTATCCTATTTAGTATCTTCTAGCAACGATCGTAGTTTAGGGAAATTTGCTCTTTTGAAATTTAGTGTCTTTGTATTACCTTTATGTTTCCTATGTGTGTGATTTATACTGAAACGAATTGACCTGTGATCGCTGTTTGATAAATTGCCCTGTATTTTCACATCCGTGATCAGGTCTGTATTGTTGGTAATCAGTAGGTCTAGTAGCGCTTTGTTTGCTTATGTTAGTAAGCAAACATGTGTTTATGCAAAACATGCGTTTATGCAAACATGCAACATGTGTTTATGCAAACATGCATCTTATGCAAACATGTATCTTATGCAACATGCAAACATGTATTTTATGCAAACATGTATTTATGCAAACATGTATAAACATGTATCTTATGCAAAACATGTATCTTACGCAAACATAAACATGTATCTTATGCAAACATGCTAGTCTGGAGACACAGCTCCTTAAAGTGCACAGATACTCGTACAGGGGTGTATCAACAGACAGTTGTACAAGCCCCCTGGATTAAGCAGTAAGTAAACCTTTATGTAGTATATAACTGTTATGAGACATGAGACTCTGGTCTGGAACAACTGATGTTTATTTCAGTACTCACTGTACACTCCAACATGCATCTCAGGACAAGTATATCTTATTATGCTCCCTTACATGTGCTCTAAGGTGGCTACTATGCTATACTATAAAAAAAATAACAAAACGAGAACAGGCACAAAACAGTAACTAATAACAGTCCAATAACAGTCCTCCAAACACAGGAGATTCACAGGACTTCTCCCTCATCCAGATGTGAGACCAAGCTTCTAGGGACAGTTACGGGGATAAAATGGCATTGGATCACTTTCGGTGGCCCTATCAAAAGTCTTGTAACCGGTCTTGCAGCTGGAAACGTTCAGGAGGGCGAGAGTGTCTTTGAGGGCAGGCACCCAGCGATTCAGGATCGGAGGAAACAGGGCTAGCTGGAATGGGCACCAGCGAGGCCAAGAAGGGATCAACTAGCTCAGAGGGTGAACAGACCTCCGGACCAGGGCTGCAGGGCTCTATTGTAGCTGAGTTCAAAAGTTCAGAGTCCCCCCAATCATCAGTCCCAGTGCATCCTGATCTGCTGGGCGCAGACCCTTGAGACACTAGTGGTTCAGCTGGCGTCAAGGATTTGGGCAGCTGAGAATGAGGACGCAGTTAGTCCGCATGCCATCTGCAAATGGAACCATCTTCCAGGCAGACCCTATACATCTTGGGTCCCAAAGTCTCTGCAATGATAGCAGGAAGCCAACGAGTGTTGGAAGCCCCATAATATCGGGCCCATACCTTTTGTTGGGCTGTGAACAGGGGGAGCTCGTCATGTTTGACCATCTTGTCTTGGGACTGCAGTACATGTTCCTGGACTGTTTGAGGGCGGAGCATGTCCAAAACAGTCCATGGCTGCCGACCCAGAAGGAGTTCCGCTGGAGTTTTCCCAGTGGTTGCATGTGGTGTGTTTTTATCCAGGTGACAATCCACACTGCCTTTGTCTCTCTCTCTCTCTGACTGATAGACACTTTGTAAATCCCATCCTCGTCACCACTGTTATATTCTCTGAGTTGTGAGAGACACGAGACTCTGGTCTGGAACAACTGATGTTTATTTCAGTACTCACTGTACACTCCAACATGCATCTCAGGACAAGTATATCTTATTATGCTCCCTTACATGTGCTCTAAGATGGCTACTATGCCACTTGACCCTTGTCACCACTCCTGGGTGGAGCCAGCCTTAAAGTGACAGTACATGTGGAAACCTTCAGGTATAACAATAACCATGAACTGATATGTGTGTGTCACTGGCGCAAAACCTATTCAATCAAATACTAATATCTATAGCTGCTGCATCCAAAAAAATTTCCTCAAGAGAAAAAAAAATTATAAGTGCTGTGTGTGTGGATGCGCTGCTCCCATCTATATAGTCTTTCCAATAATTGTGTACGTAATCTTATTTTATATACAACATCCCATCTATATAGTCTTTCCAATATTTGTGTACGTAATCTTATTTTATATACAACATCCACCTGTAAAAATTCATCACATTGAGCCAAAACCTTATAACAAGTTAAAAGTCCGGTGACATATGATAATAATAGAGTCCCCTAGTATATGCTTGCAACTCTTCCGTTAAATTGCCGTGATTGGCGTGCTCTTGACGTATAGTGATAGAGTCCCCTAATATATGCTTGCAACTCTTCTGTTAAATTGCCGTGATTGGCGTGCTCTTGTGTTAATTCAATATAAAGTGACTTTAGTGCTCCACCACCACCTGTGAGATGGGCCACTCACCAGATGTTTCTTTAAATATGCTGCGTTGCAGCCCGGTTCGCCTAGTGTGTGCTGTGCAGCCTCCGTGTACCGCTTGCGTTCCACCCCCCGTGTCCGTTCGCGTCCTCACCAACCACGCTCGTTTCCGGTCACGTGGGTACAAAAAACTCCCAGCAGCCTCTACGCGTTTCGCATTCCAATGTGCGTCATCAGCGTGGTTGGTGAGGACGCGAACGGACACGGGGGGTGGAACGCAAGCGGTACACGGAGGCTGCACAGCACACACTAGGCGAACCGGGCTGCAGCGCCCACCCGTCCCTAACTGCTGGAAAAGCTCTGTGCCGGCTCGATGGCACTTGGAAATGTGAGTGCATAGTTTTTGTGTTTTACAAAATAAAGGTTTTAAATGTTATTGTGCGATGATCGTTTTCATCCATATTTTATGAGGAATACTGAGGTCCATATATAGCCATTGAAGAAGTTCCCTTTGAGTGGAGTGGTTATCCCTATGAATGAACCAAAGGTGCATATTTAAAGAAACATCTGGTGAGTGGCCCATCTCACAGGTGGTGGTGGAGCACTAAAGTCACTTTATATTGAATTAACACAAGAGCACGCCAATCACGGCAATTTAACAGAAGAGTTGCAAGCATATATTAGGGGACTCTATCACTATACGTCAAGAGCACGCCAATCACGGCAATTTAACGGAAGAGTTGCAAGCATATACTAGGGGACTCTATTATTATCATATGTCACCGGACTTTTAACTTGTTATAAGGTTTTGGCTCAATGTGATGAATTTTTACAGGTGGATGTTGTATATAAAATAAGATTACGTACACAAATATTGGAAAGACTATATAGATGGGATGTTGTATATAAAATAAGATTACGTACACAATTATTGGAAAGACTATATAGATGGGAGCAGCGCATCCACACACACAGCACTTATAACAATAACCATGACTTGACTGGTCACATAGCTCTCCTATAGAAAGTTCACATTTCATTATGTAGCCATGAGCTAAAGCTACATCTCAGAGGCCTTACAGATCCTTCAGCTCACATGGTCCACCAGCAAAAAATGTCCACCCTTCTACTTCCTGTCTTTACAGGGAGTAGGCCATACTGAGCGAACCCGTGCCCTCTGGTGGCTGGAGGAGACAAAAACTCAGGAGAAGTACACAGAGCATGAACAGCACACTTCCCCCAGTGCCCACTGGGAAAACAGACATTCAGCTCTCTTTACTTTTTTTAAAAAAACAGAGAAACTGCAAAATGCAGACCATTCCTGCTGCAGGACTCTGAACATAACAGGAGTCCAATCTTCACCCATCACGGCGGGCGTTGTCATAAAAGACCTTCAGGGACTGGGTCCCCCTTAATCTGGGGTCCACTCCCCTGGACCTGTTTAGCACCCTGCAGGAAAGGGCAAAGGGCTCAATTACGCAGGGTCCAGCACTATAAGGCTGCATTACAGGCAAACCTTGAAGGAATCTTCTCTCCTATCCAACAAGGCTCGGGTAGCATCCATTTTGGCTGACAGCTTTTTCAATTGGATCTGACTGAAGTCCTTGATTCTCAGTAGAACCATTCAAGACCTCCAAGTATGCTCCAAAAGCACATGTATCACATCAGTGACCACCACCTTACAGACACTGGCGAAAAAACGGAGGTACTTCCTGTGTATGAGGGGTTATATAAGGAAGGACTTCCTGTTTGATTGATCTGCCAGTGTCCATTCACCTATAGGTGGTGCATAACCCAGTAATTATAGCTGCTCTGTGTCCCGTGATGTACGATAAATAAACATTTATTTTGGTCTCATCACTCCAGAGTACAGAGTTCCATAGTCTTCTTTTTCCAGCATGGGTCCTGGCAAATTCTAAGTGGGATTTTTTGTGCATGGGCTTTAGGAGTGGCTTCCTTCATGGACGAAAAATAGCACAAGTGGAGAGGTGCCTCTGGGTGCAGTCGTTTTTTAAAAATCAATTTAATAGACAACGTAGGATCAACTCACATATAGTATAAAATTGAAAAGCATGGTATCAGAAAGTCGAGATGACATTCCCACATCCTGTGACAAGATCCGTGCTGTGTGTGATGACCGGGGATCTTCCGAATGATGTAAAAGCCGGCTCCGGAAGAGCGGCCCCAGAACGAGGCTTGGAACACAGTGGATGGCTGGCAGCAGGGGGACGACGTCATCAAAAATGGACGCGTTTCATGAGCGTGCGCACTTGGATGCTATGCAAGTCGCGCTCCTTCCTCAGCAGACAAAGTCTGAATACCATAGAGAGGGATTAAATAAGGAAAAGACACAAGGGCGGAGCTGGATGAAGCAATGAGGGGGAGGTTGGAAGTGATAATGAAATTAGTAGACTAACCAAATTAAGATGTAAACACTATCATACTATAATATGCAAATAAACACTATGGATACTAGCTTGTCCTCCTCTTTCCATTTTTCATATCCAGCATATATAATAACAGTTTTTATTTTTTTACTTTATATATGTCTCTATTGTCTAACAAGTCATATTGGCCTCTGTCCATACTGAATTAGATTTTTAAAAACCTGTGTGTTCGAATAGTCAAACTTTCCAGTCAGCAAACTTTAAACCAAGTCTCCAAACTGTGGCCCTTATGCTTGCTTTTATTTGGCCCTTGGGGCACTATTCCTCTGAGAGACACCAACAATGAGGCACCATTCCTTCCAACAGTGTGACATAATTCCCCTACTGACACCAATGATGGGGCACGATTCCTTCCACTAATAACAATGAGGGGTGTCACTGTTTCTCCCATTGATACCAACTATGGGGCATTATTCCTCCCACTGATACCAATGATCGGTCACTTTTCCTCCTACGATACATGTAGGTGATCCAGCCTATTACAGGTTAGGGGCACGCAGCATGTCGCTCACGCGACCGATGTGACACTGTGGATCCAGGTACCCAGCTGCTTTCGGCGGTCAGGGGATCATGTGTGTCACTAGAAGAGAAAAAACTGCTTTTTGACCAAACTTGTTCAAATTCTTTCCAAGTCTTAAGAGCAACATAAACAGCGATTAATCTCAGATCAAACCCTAGAGGAAGTCTGGGCATTTAATCCACCTGGATCTGCCTCTGGAACAAGCTCTTGGAACTTTGAAGGCTGGAAATGAGATAATAAATCCACAGTTCCATTTGTAACACCACATACTGTACACGTTTTGCTTTGAACCAAATCTTACATTTCATGCAATGTGAAACTAAAAACTAAGGAGCTTAATAACTAGCTCTGAATTAGACAACAAACAAAACAGTTGATGGCAAAACACATCCTTATTATCTGTATGCAAATGACCTAATGATTCTGGAAAAAATTACCGTATATACTTGAGTATAAGTCGAGTTTTTCAGCACATTTTTTGTGCTGAAAGTGCCCCCCTCGACTTATACTCGAGTCAAGCACTTTTCTGCAGCAAAAAGTTTCATTTTCCGAACCGACTTTGGGGCCCCGTATCTCGGGGCCACTTGGTGCTAGGAACCCCAAATTTAGTGTGCAAACCCAGTAGTACCATAACATATGCAAAGCTGGGGTTCCTAGCACTAAGTGGCCCCGAGATATGGGGCCCCAAAACCGGTTCGGAAAATGTCATTCTCTGCTGCAGAAAAGTGCTTGACATTTTCTGAACCGATTTTAGGGGCCCCGTATCTCAGGGCCACTTGGTGCTAGAAACCCCAGCTTTGGAGATTTTATGGTGCTAGTTTCACTGGGTTTGCACACCAAATTTGGGGTTCCTAGCACTTAGTGGCCCCGAGATACGGGGCCCCAAAGTCGGTCAACTGTGTCCATCTGCAGCAATGTCATTTCGGGACCCTTTGGGTTCAGAGACCCCAAATTTTGGCTGCAGCTAGGGGGCATCTAGGAACACTTAACTACCAAGTTTGAAGTTCGGGGGACCTATGGCTGCAAATGGGCACAGTGAGGCATGCAAATGGGCACAGTAAGGCTGCAAATGAGCATTGTTGACCCTCTTTTCCACTTATAGTAGCTGTGCATTTCTCACCCTAGGCTTATACTCGGGTCAATACGTTTTTCCCATTTTTTTTGTGGTCAATTAGGGCCTCGACTTATACTCGGAACGACTTATACTCGGAATGACTTATACTCGAGTATATGCGGCAAATGACCACTGAAATGACAACAGGAAACGACTGTAATATAAGTAAATTATGCAAAATTCTGGGAACTCTCCAAGAACAGTACATGTGATGGAAATATGTATGTAAGGATTTTTTTGAGACCTCTACTAGCCAGCTCAAACCTGTAATAAAATATTCTAGCAACAGGAATGACTCTAGCTGTGAAGGCAAAGAGACCCAGTGGGAATTGAACATCCTTGAGAAGGCCTTTATGCTTTGACAAAAACAAAGAGAGCGTGGCTTTTACCCTATCCAACTTAGCTAAATGCAATCTAATTTCCATGGCAATTGAATCTGTGGTGATGGCGATGCCCAGGATTTTAATGGTAGTAGATGGAAATACCATTTTCCCATGAGCAAGTGGAGTACTACATATACTGAAAAAAATAGGATAAAGCTTCTAAGCAAATGGATGAACCTGCAGGACCTACAAACAGAAAGTCATCCAATTAATAAGGAAACCCAAAGAAATGGAAACTTCAGCTAAAACCCACTGTAAAAAGGAAAGAAAAATACATACTTATGATAGAAAAATGAAATAAATTTAAACTTTGAAGGTGGACAAGTAAAAGATGAAATGCTGATTTTATGTTGGCCTTTGCTAACAAGGTGGATATGTCAAAACAACTTAAAGTGTATTTGCAGACAAAGTGGGACACCACGGGTTGCAGGAAAGAAAATTCCCTCATCAACACAGGCAGTGCTGACAGGGGAATCCCTCCTGCCAAGTCACTGTATTCTTCCATGAAATAATAATATATAAGCGACTATTGTCGTCATACAGCTTACAACACCATATAGTGTGAATATACACACATTTCATAAAATATAAATATTGATACAAAAATGATCCATAAAGTGCTCAACTGCATAAAAGTCCGTGATACTCTGACCACCCAGGATCAGTGTTCAGTGTCCTTAATACAGAGATAATAAACGTGACTTGATAGGTGACTGTGAATATAGCGATCTGCAGCAGCTACTCAGGTGCTCCCCATCCCAAGGTAATGGCCGCTCACCTCGCAATTATGTTTGATCAATACACGCTTTTGAATCATCAAAACGGATTCCAGGTCAGGTTGCAAGGTCCAAACACTGCTCAAAGATGTAGCCTCCTCATATATAGAAATAAAAAAGAAACTTCCATAGTCTGATACCGTTTTAAACGATTTTATTTACTGCAAACAAAGTCCTATTATAGGGTACTCACATGGGTCTGCTGCGTTAGAGCACCACTCCGTAGCATGCCTTAATAGCCCCAAGCCCTGCCCAATGGGGAGGGGACTGGACGGCACAGGAGGCAGCTGGTCTGACTTATAGAGTAGGAGTACACAATCTCATCCACGGCTATTACTGATCGTGGATTGTCAGCTGGAAAGCTCTCCATCTCGGTTTTGGCGCCGAGGTAATTGTCCACCATGTGATATAGACGCTGTCGAAGGGATGTGGAAGCTGACAGCCCCTGGCGGCGAGGACTAAAAAAATTCCGAAATGCCTCAATTAGGCGGACGCCTTCTCCAACGCTCCTCTCTTGACCAACAGAAGACTCAAAACTATGTTTTCCACATCTCTGTAACCTACTGGAGTCAGGAAAAACGTTCAATAAAATCCTCTTTAACGTGTCCTCAAAAGATTTTATCTTCTGCACTCTCTGTGGGGACGGGATGAGTTCTGAGACCTTCCCCTTTTTAATCGTGGTCAAGGAGGGTTGCCAACTAGTAATCATCCTTCTCCTTTATGCCACGTATTTTTGGGTCCTTTCGCAGGCTTTGAAGCATGAGGTTGCCCATGCGCCTCAAATTTGCAGAGGCTTGAGAAGCAGAGGCGGACACCTTCTCCAACGCTCCTCTTTTGACCAACAAAAGACTCAAAACTACGTTTTCCACTACACTGTAACCCAGTGTTTCTCAACTCCAGTCCTCAAGGCGCACCAACAGGTCATGTTTTCAGGATTTCCCTAAGATGAAACGGCTGTGGTAATTACTAAGGCAGTGAAACTGATCAAATCACCTGTGCAAAATAATGGGAAGCCTGAAAACATTACCTGTTGGGGCACCTTGAGGACTGGAGTTGAGAAACACTGCTGTAACCTACTGGAGTAAGGAAAAAGGTTCAATAAAATCCTCTTTAACGTGTCCTCAAGAGATTTTATCTTCTGCACTCTCTGTGGGAACGGGATGAGTTCTGAGACCTTCCCCTTATAACGGTGGTTGCCAACCAGTGATCATCCTTCTCCTTTATGCCACGTATTCTTGGGTCCTTTCTCCGGCTTTGAAGCATGAGTTTGCCCATGCGCCTCAAATTTGCCGGGGCTTGAGAAGCAGACTCCTCGGGGTCACTCAGGATGACAACATCTGGAAATTCCTCCTCCCAGCCACATACTACTCCCAAGGGTCCTGGGTTTGGAAAGCCATCACTTACAGATTGATGTAAGTCTTCCTCTTCTTCGAAGCCTATGGAAAAAAAAAGGAAACAAAAAGAAGAAAGGTAAAGAAATAAAGAAGAGGAAAAAGACATCATGCATACTGACACCTAAAATAGAGACAATGAGGTATAACGAGGAGCTCATTGTTATCTGTTTTGTTATTTGTCTTTATTTGTCTGTGTGTCCATTGTTAATGTACCCGCCTTTATTCTATAGTGTGGCACCATACAAACTATAACCAGCGTAGATGTAACCTCATTTCCTAGTTATTTGTGCCATGTTTTTATTCTTAAACATTGGATAAACTTTTGTATATTTTTATCAGACTCCAGTATTGCCCTTTGCTGCCTCAGTAGCCGCTTTACCTCCCAGGGTTTCCTCATCTGAGGTTTCCCCTACGTCTTTTTCTGTCTAGGAGGTCAAGGATCAAGATACACAGGGAATCTGATGATAATCCAGCAATCTACAGGTCTCAGCAGCAAGTTTAAATAGGCCAGGAGGCACCAGCATCTGTCTTGTCGTGCGCGCGCCTTTGCGTCTGCTCGCGCCCGTTCACGTCGTCATGCATCTGCGTGCGCCAATGCACATGGGCAGAGGCGGCTCTAGGCTTTGTGAGGCCTTAGGCAAAACTTAAACATGAGGCCCCACGGACTGGGACGCTCCGTGGAGGCTGCTATTCCTCAGGCTGCGGGCAGTATCTGATTTGTCCGTCAGCTCCTAAGCCACAGAGTCCCAGTGGGGGTAGGCGGAGCCGCCGGCGTCAACTTCAGTGATTGAGAACAGGCAAATTAGGCGGCCGTGAGGCCCCTGTGAGTGCGAGGCCTTAGGCGACCGCCTAATTTGCCTAATTAGAGAGCCGCCTCTGCACACGGGAGTCCGCCTGATGCAGCCATGATGTGTGCTGCTAAGATTGCCAGTTCTTCGGCCATTTCCCTGACACAGGGTGTATTTAAAACCCTGGTCTACCATCCACCATTTATAAACGGCGCTGGTAGAGAAGTTGTTAAACAGCAATCCTCCCCTAAGAATAAATGTGCATTTAACATATCTTAGGAATTTTAAAATATTGTTTAATCTTTTTGTGATAGACTCTCTGTAAGTATTAACGAGTTAATAGTAACAAAAAAGGGTAAATGATTGGAGTGTTCTCCTAAATTTCAATCACAGCCTTGTTTGCGTACCTACAAGGGGGACAAGCAGCAATTCTGTACTGGACACTGACAAGATGCATTCACAGATCTGTTTTCACAGCAAGGTGTACAAAACCATTTTCCTTCCAAAACTGCAACCTGCATAAAGGAGGCAAACAGACATCTCTAAAATCTTCACATAAACTGGAATTTTTTTAACCAGAATCAATACTTACACAACTTTGATAGATTGACTGCACCGAGCCACGTAACTGGAATATTCCAAATGGAGATAATATAGACAAACTGTATCCAACCTTACTTATATTTACAAAAGCATTATGCTTCAAAGAGAGGAACCCCAGCCTAATAGCTCAAGCAAGATTGAAATACATATCTGCAAAAAGTCTGACATATCTATAGCTCTTTTCAGCTACTTTTATGATTCACAAATCTCTGCCACACTGTGTAGCCAGAATGGATGATATCACTATCTTTTTGGGCAGCTGACATGCTTCCTGTGTCATCTCCAGTAGGGATTAGGTTTGAACGGACCCCTGTTTGGTTTGCACCAGAACTTTTGAACACCGTGAAAGTTCGGACCCGAATAACGAACCCCATTAAAGTCAATGGGACCCGAACGTAAAAAATCAAAAGTGCCCATTTTGAAGGCTTATATGCAAGTAATTGAGCATACAATGGTTATAGGGGTCCGGGTCCTGCCCTGGGGGAACATGTATCAATAAAAAAAAAAGTTGTGAAAAACGTCATTTTTAAATGAGCAGTGATTTTTTCATTTTTAAAATGAAAGCATTAAAAAATAGTGCCTGGGGGGTCCCCTTAGTCTACCTGTAAAGTGGCAGATCTGTACCATGTCTAGAATCTGCTGCAGCAATAATTGCATTTATTAAGCTAAAAAAATGACATTTTCCCTGCAAGCTGCCCTTTATTTTGTTCAGCAACGGCTGGGGAGTCAGTGTGTATGATGAGGCCACAATGTAGGGCACCGGGAACAAGATGAGAGATTTTTTGGATACATTCTGGTGTCACCTTGATTTTGGATAGAAGTAACGGGTGCGTAAAAATTGGTCTTTGGGTGTCGGTGGCGCCTTCCCACCGTAAACCTTATAGAGGTAATCTTGATGAAAGCAAGAATTGGCCTTGCTGTAAACAATTGCAATGATAAGCCTTCACTTCACATTTCTTTGTATGTAGGCAAACTTCCAAATTCTGCAAATAAATTTTTTCCTTATTGTAATTCTACTTTAAGACCTGTTAGGCTCTGCTAGAGGTTTCATGGTTTGGCAAATTTTATGATGGCGCTTAACCGCTTCCCGACCAACCGCCGCAGTTATACTGCGGCAGGTTGGCTCCCCTGCGCGAGCCGTCGTAGCTATATGTCGCAGGGTCGGGATAACAGGCGCGTGCCTGCTACACAGCGGGGGTGTCGATGCTCATGGCCGACGGTCGCGATGACCACCGGCCACGAGCGATCGTGAGCAGGAGACACAGAACAGGGACGAGTGTGTGTAAACACACACTTCCCTGTTCTGTTCTGACAGATCGTGTGTTCCTATTAGCTAGGAACCACGATCCGTCACTTCCCCTAGTCAGTCCCCTCCCCCTTCAGTTAGAATCACCTCCCAGGGAACACAGTTAACCCCTAGATCGCCCCCTAGTGTTAATCCCTTCACTGCCAGTGACATTTTTACAGTAATCGATGCATTTTTATAGCACTGATCGCTGTATAAATGCCAATGGTCCCAATGCCAATGGTTAATATTATTTATCAAACTTACTTTATATTGATTGTATACGTCGGTCTTGTTTTTTAGACATTTTTATTCTATTTTTGTATATCAATAAAGTTGGCACTGTTGTTGCCTTTTATGGTTAATACTTTCTCTATTTTGTCTCTGCCTATAAAGTCCAAAGGGGCGTCCCCTATATGCACTCTGTTGCAGACAATTTTCTCTAAATGGTCCCAAAAATGTGTCAAAATTGTCCGTTGTGTCCGCCATAATGTCGCAGTCACAATAAAAATCGCAGATCGCCGCCATTACTAGTAAAAAAAATAAAATAATAAAAATTCTATAAATCTATCCCCTATTTTGTAGACGCTATAACTTTTGTGCAAACCAATCAATATACGCTTATTGCAATTTTACCAAAAATATGTAGAAGAATACAAACTGAGAAAAAATTTGCTTTTTAAAAAAAAAAAATTGGCATTCTTTTTTTGTTTATAGTAAAAAGTGTACTAAAGCGCTGATATGAACTAGTAAATAAAAAAAATAAGTGACAAATACTAGAAGATGACCAAATAATATAGCTGCAATTATTGTGTATGTGAACTTTTCGCAGAAGAGAGTTTAACAAGACTCGTGGCCACTCATTACAATTAGAAGAAAAGAGGTTTAATCTTAAACTATGTAGAGGGTTCTTTACTGTAAGAGCGGCAAGGATGTGGAATTCCCTTCCACAGGCGGTGGTCTCAGCGGGGAGCATTGATAGCTTCAAGAAACTATTAGATAATCACCTGAATGACCGCAACATACAGGGATATACAATGTGATACTGACATATAATCTCACACATAGGTTGGACTTGATGGTCTTTTTTCAACATCACCTACTATGTAACTGATATCACACAAAAATTGAATTGAATATATACACTTTTTTTTGTTTATAGCGCAAGAAATAAAAACCGCAGAGGCGATCAAATACCACCAAAAGAAAGCTCTATTTGTGGGGAAAAAAGGATGTCAATTCTGTTTGGGTGCAGCGTCGCACGACCGCGCAATTGTCAGTTAAAGCGACGCAGTGCCGAATCGCAAAAAGTGCTCTGGTCAGGAAGGGGGCAAATTCTTCCGGGGCTGAAGTGGTTAAAGCATCCGGAGATTTATTAAAGGCGTTTTAAGGATTATGACAGGCTAATTACTGACCCACCTGTTCTAACTTTGGGCTGTGTTGATGGAATTTTTGATACTTTGAATTTTTTTTTTCTGAAGCCAACATATGAATTTTGAAAAAACAAAAAAAACAAAATGAGTGTGGCACTGTGCTCAGTACAAATCCTCATTCTCAGACCTCATTACTGTCCCAGGAGTAATCTCTCAGTAATGCAACTTCAACGTACAATAAAACTTTTTGCAATGCATGTATTACCACATTGCAATATCGTGTTAACAGACCCTGTATGTTTTCATTTTATTATCTGCATTGACTTTAGAGCACTAGTTCTTGAATCTAAAACTGTATTAAAAACCTGAAAGCAAATGTCTAGTGTTTGGCACCGGGATTACCTCTTTCAGTTTACTTAGAATCTAATCCAGTCAATATGACATACAGCTTTACCCAAAGCCAAGGTTCTGGCATACTCTCACTTACTCATATTAATTAGCTTAGTCATTTTCTATAATTAAATGACAACATAAGTATGAATGCTTCTCAGTTCGCTTCTCATTTTGAAACCTGCACACATGATTTAACAGGAACCATATTTGGATGCAAAGTGCGTGATCTGAAAATCTGTGACTAAAGATGGTACTTTACCATGACATTTTTTTAATTCAAGTCTAGGTGCTAAAGAATAATTGTTCTACAACGTTTTTCGAAACAATGAATTCACAAGCTTAGATGAATCAAAATCATGAATTGTTACATTTGCAGACAGAAACGTCTGTTCATAGGGCAAAATTGGGCACCAAAGAGATAAAACGATAATTCTCCCGCTCTACAAGACTCTGGTCCGGCCGCACCTGGAGTATGCGGTCCAGTTCTGGGCACCAGTCCTCAGGAAGGATGTACTGAAAATGGAGCAAGTACAAAGAAGGGCAACAAAGCTAATAAAGGGTCTGGAGGATCTTAGTTATGAGGAAAGGTTGCGAGCACTGAACTTATTCTCTTTGGAGAAGAGACGCTTGGGAGGAGATATGAGTTCAATTTACAAATACCGTACTAGTGACCCCACAATAGGGATAAAAAGGGAGTTTAACAAGACACGTAGCCACTCATTACAATTAGAAGAAAAGAGGTTTAACCTTAAACTACGTAGAGGGTTCTTTACTGTAAGAGCGGCAAGGATGTGGAATTTCCTTCCACAGGCGGTGGTCTCAGCGAGGAGCATTGATAGCTTCAAGAAACTATTAGATAATCACCTGAACGACCACAACATACAGGGATATACAATGTAATACTGACACATAATCACACACATAGGTTGGACTTGATGGACTTGTGTCCTCACCTACTATGTAACTACAAAAACCATTAAAATCTATGCATTAACCACTTAAGCCCATTTTGCTGGCCAAAGACCAGAGCACTTTTTGCGACTCGGCACTGCGCCGGCTTTAACTGACAATTGCGTGGTCGTGCGACGTGGCTCCCAAACAAAATTGACGTCCTTTTTTTCCCACAAATAGAGCTTTCTTTTGGTGGTATTTGATCACCTCTGCGGTTTTTATTTTTTGCGCTATAAACAAAAATAGAGCTAAAATTTTGAAAAAAAAAATATTTTTTACTTTTTGCTATAATAAATATCCAAAAAAATGTTTTTAAAAATCAAATTTCTTCATCAGTTTAGGCCAATATATATTCTTCTACGTATATTTGGTTAAAAAAAAAAAAAAATCACAATAAGTGTATATTGATTAGTCCACAAACTATGGAAAAAATGATTTATGGCATTTTTATTTTATTTATTCTATAATAAATATCCCCAAAAAATATATAAAACAACATTTTTTTCCCCTCAGTTTAGGCCGATACGTATTCTTCTACATATTTTTGGTAAAAAAAAAAAAAAATCACAATAAGCGTTTATTGATTGATTTGCGCAAAAGTTATAACATCTACAAAATAGGGGATAGTTTTATGGCATTTTTATTAATAATTTTTTTTTGCTAGTAATGGCGGCGATCTGCGATTTTTATCGGGACTGCGACATTATGGCAGACACATCGGACAATTTTGACACATTTTTGGGACCATTGTCATTTTTACAGCGATCAGTGCTATAAAATTGCACTGATTACTGTAAAAATGACACTGGCAGTGAAGGGGTTAACCACTAGGGGGCGATCAAGGGGTTAAGTGTGTCCTAGGGAGTGATTCTAACTGTGGGGGGGAGGGGCTGTGTGTGACACATCATTGATCATAGCTCCCGTTCACAGGGAGAAGAGATCAATGACAGTGTCACTAGGTAGAACGGGGAGATGCTTGTTTACATTAGCATCTCCCCGTCCTTCCTCTCCGTGAGACGATCGCGGGTATCCCTGCGGACATAGAGTCCGCGGGACCCAGGAAGCTCGTGACGGGCACGTGATGGCACGGCGGCAAATTCAAAGGGACGTACAGGTACGCCCATTTGCCTGTCCGTGCCATTCTGCCGACGTACATCGGTGCGCGCCGGTCGTTATGTGGTTAATAGGGCATTATGAGATCGGGGGGGTGAAGCCCACTCAGACTTGTGTGCTTTGGTAATGCACGCTTATGCCCCGTACACACGATCGGACATTGATCGGACATTCCGACAACAAAATCCATGGATTTGTTCCAACGGATGTTGGCTCAAACACGGTCACACAAAGTTGATGGAAATTTCCGAACGTCAAGAACGCGGTGACGTACAACACGTATGACGAACCGCGAAAAATGAAGTTCGATAGCCAGTGCGGCTCTTCTGCTTGATTCCGAGCATGCACTTTGTACGTCGGAATTGTGTACGCGCGATCAGAATTTGCGCGAACGGATTTTGTTGTCTGAAAATTTGAGAACCAGATCTCACATTTTGTGCGATGGAAATTCCGATGGACACCGTCCAATGGAACCTACACACAGTCGGAATTTCAGACAACAAGCTCCGATCGCACATTTTACGACGGAAGGTCCGACCGTGTGTATGTGGCATAAAACTTGCGCATTAACGTGAATTGCCACAATGATGGCATGTACATGCACCTGTTCTATGTGCCTTCTGTTGCATTGTCATTAATTGTGAGGTCTACCAGCAATGCCCAATAATGTTCCAAATAATGTTCCATGCTACAAACACCTCCAGGAATATCAACCCTGTTGCACAGCTGTGTCATCAGCAAAAAAGACACACACTATATTGTCAAAAGTTTTGGGACACCTGCCTTTACACACACGTGAACTTTAATGGCCCCCCATTCCGTAGGGTTCAATATTGAGTTGGCCCACCCTTTGCAGCTATAAACAGCTTCAACTCTTTTGGGAAGGCTGACCAAAAGGTTTAGGAGTGTGTCTATGGGAATGTTTGACCATTCTTCCAGAAGTGCATTTGTGGGGTCAGACACTGATGTTGAACGAGAAGGCTCGCAGTTTCTGCTCTAATTCATCCCAGATGTTCTATCAGGTTGAGGTCAGGACTATGTGCAGGCCAGTCAAGTTCATCCACATCTTTATGGACCTTGCTTTGTGCACTGGCCCAAGCCATTTGGTGTAGGGGGGATTATGGTGTGGGGTTGTTTTTCAGGGGTTGGGCTTGGCCCCTTAGTTCCAGTGAAGGGAAATCTTAAGGCGTCCACATATCAAGACATTTTGGACAATTTCATGCTGCCAACTTTGTGGGAACATTTTGGGGATGGCTCCTTCCTGTTCCAACATGACTGCGCACCAGTGCACAAAGCAAGGTCCATAAAGACATGGATTAGCGAGTTTGGGGTGGAGTCCTGACCTCAACCTGATAGAACACCTTTGGGATGAATTAGAGCAGAAACTGCAAGCCAGGCCTTCTTGTCCAACATCAGTGCATTGCCAATGAGGAGGCAGAGACACGGGAGAGCTTCTGCTCTCGTGCACATTGCTGGATCGGGCTCAGGTGAGTTTAAGGGAGACTGAGGTGGGAGTTGCATAATGAAGGTTTTTTACCTTCATGCATAGAATGCATGAAAGTGATAAACCTTCAGCCTTAAAGAGGAAGTAAACCCTGATGGGTTTTACTTCCTCTTTATTCCCCTGCAAAGTAAAAGCATAATGGGCTAGTATGCATCGCATACTAGCCCAGTATGTTGCACTTACCTGGAAACGAAGCCCGCGATGTCCGCGATGTCCCCGCTGATCTTCACCCCTCTTCCTTCCGGGGCCGTGGACTCCGGTTCTGGCTATTATAGGCTTACCTGTAGGTAAAAGTGGTGTGTAAGGGTTCACAGCCACTTTATGAACCACTTTAATATTTAGCAGAATTAAGTTTGGCTTTCCACAACAGTTCCAGTTTCTCATGTGGAAAAATAATTGCCAACCCCTGTACTTGCTCACACTTACCTTATTCATCCTTCAGCTACGTCACTTACAAACAGAAGAGATACAACAGGACCCTTGTGGTAGACCACTAGTGACTGGTCTCTGTTCTGAGTGAATCCCATTTACAACCACACTCTGGTATCTATCCTTTACCCAACTTCGTATCCACTGAAGAGTTAAGTCCTAGCTTATACAACTTTTTTTTTTTAGATCATTATGTGGAACCATATCAAACCAATCTGTCCACAGCACATAGTAAAAATAAATCCAATTAGATTGAATTTGCTGCTCTGAGTTGGACTTTAGGCATACATTATTTGGTGGGTTGTGATACGCCCAAAACTAAAGGTTGTTATTAAGAAATGGAACCAAGCAAAAATATCCCCCCCCCCCAAAAAAAAAAAGACCTCTGACATTTTCTGTAAATTCTTCAGGCAGCATGTTTGTTAGAACTTGAAGGAATAAGCATGTAGGACTTTAACAAAATCAGCTTCGTGCTGTGAGAGGCCTGAGTGCCTTCTCTGCATACCAATCTGATGTGGCAGCTTCCTGTCACTTGTAGTTTGGGCTGGGAATGCAATGATATGCCACGGCAGTTCACCTCTGTGAGACAGAACACTGCGCCCCGCAAACCAGAGACCTGCAGCTCTAACAGACTCAGACTGAGCCTTACCAGAGCTCTTCTTAGGTGGGGTGGTCATATGAAGGCTCCTGACAGGGGCAGAGCACTTTGACCCACCTAACCAAAGCCAGATGGAAACCCCCTCCTTGTGGCCAGCCCTCAGCCAGACCTGTTTAAATCAGGAGGTGTTGAAGAGCCTTTCATACCAGGAAAGTGCTGCCAATCCCCTCCTTACCCTGTTGGAACTGCATTTGGGTTCCTTCCCACAAAGAAGGTCCTTCAGGATACTATCTTACCGTGTAGGGTATTCCATAACCAGCAAAGCCTGCCATAATGCCAGTATAGAAGAACATCTCCTCTCCCAGACCATAATAAGAACCAGTGGCGGCTGATGGTATATTTCGGGAGGGGGGGCGGCAAACAATGCACCCACAGGCATACACCCACCAGCACCAGCTCATGACCCGCTTCCTGATTAGCAGGGAGGAGATTCTGTGTGAAAATAGCGAATATTCACTCACTATTGTCACACACTGTCCTTTTATTTTTGTATCAATTTTATTCCTATTACAAGGAATGTAAACATCCCTTTTAATCGAAGTAGGGATGACAGGTCTTCTTTATGGAAAGATCTGGGGTTAAAAAGACCCCAAATCTCTTCTTTACCTTTAAAAGCAAAAAATAAAAACTACTTACTTTCAGCCTTCGATGACGCTCCGGTCCTCCAAGGCCAGAGTCGATCAAAGAGTATTAACTCTTTGATCGCCTATGGGAGCAGCCAGGCACACCGTTGGATTGTTTTTCGGGCAAACTGGTGGAAACAGTAGGCCCAAGAAACATCATTGAATGGCGGGAGGGAGGGGGGGTGGGAACGCTTAGGAAATCGTTCCAGTGGCTCATGAGCCACTCGGACCGGTTTCATGAGAAAGCAGGCCGTCGGCTGCAAAAAATGGTAACCGTGAAAACCGTAATATATATATATATATATATATATATATATATATATATATATATATATATATATATATATATATATACACATATTGTGGTCGGCAAGTGGTTAACACTTGGGAGGGGGTTCTTCAATCCTATTCCAAGAAGGTGGCTGTGCAGACACTGTGGTGGTGAACTGTGGAATGAGCCCAATATAATGGTGCCAAGGTAAAATGGCACTTTGCTTTTTCCCATGCAAATGCACCCAACCAGGGCCCTCTTTAATATTGGACGCTGGGCAAACATTTTCTTGGGCCCCCCCAGAATCCACTTATCAACCATTTTTAGGCAGAGCGGACTCAAGGGGTAGCTGTTTTGGGCCCCACAACAATGACTGCGCCCAGGGCAGCTACCCCTTTTCCCCAGTGTAAAAAATGTCCCTGCACCCGGCACTCCCACATTAACTCCTAGGGCAGAGAGAACAGTGAGCATACACCAGGTTTCCACTGAATGGTTCAAGGACACCCTATGGTCCCCATCAGTAGATTACAGACAGGTCAGCATGAACAAAGCCTCATCCACACAGCCTTTACCCTCCCGGTAGGCATTCTCCCTTGGGAGTCTTTAGGGACAGGATAACTACCACAGGTGTACACCATGGCCCTGGACCTGTAAAGCGCTTTGTGGTTAACTCCTAACTAGATCACCGAATGCACAGATTAGTGCTCAGGGCACATTGCAGTTCGCTGGGGTCTGGGTTTTGGCCTCCAAGGCTATGCCAAGGATAAGCAAATCCAGATGCTGCAACATCAGAAACATGTATGGATTTGCCTGTCTCACAGAGGACATTACCAATCTTCTAGGATGCTATCGAAAAACATGATGGCATAGTTGCCAACATTGTAAAAAAAATTATATTCATCTGATTATATCATTTATAGTTTCAATAGACAATGTATACATAGTCATCTACATACAATAGTCCCATAGATGACAATATATATATATTTTTTCTCATCAGATTTCTATTTGTTTTTTATTCCCAGAGTCCTTTTGCATTTGCTACATTTATTAATTTACCTATTGCTGGAGTTCCTCTATTCAGATTGTGTTGCTGTACACAATCTCCACTAGATGGCTCCAATCATGAGCACATATAAGGCTCCTATGAGCCTTCGTCCTCTATGCTTGAGGAAGGCGCGTGCCTGTAATACACAGTGCGCATGCGCCGAAACGTCGTTGCGCTGCTAGTGACGTCACCGCGCCAGAGGCCTGCATTCCACAGCTCATCCAAGCCAAGCCTTACATATCCTGCTGGACGGGACTGTCTTTCCTTCCTCTCTCCCATGGACAGATCTGATTTACACAGGCTACTCACGCTGGGACATCACTACTTGAGGAAAATCTGTGCTCTACTTGCCTTTTATCTGTGTAAGTGGGCATATTCGTTTTGTATATTAAAGTCTTTTAACTGATCCTGATCCTGAGACGCTTCTCTTTTTGTTTATCTCCTCCTGAGATGACCCAGGCTGCTGGAGAGAGAGGGGGGCAGATACTGACTCAGGTGCAACAGATCCTGAGACAGGGGTAGTACTGGGGCCACTATGTGAAGCCACTTCCTTACCCCCCATCCATACTGTTGCCATTACTGCGGCATCCACCCTCTGGCTGGTACTGGCACAGGCACTCTCCTTCATCTGTTGGAATAATCTCTCCTCGTTCTCACACATTTCTCTTAACACACCGGTGCTCTCCTTCAGAGTGGCCACCAACTTCTCCTGCTTTTTTAATGCCTCCTCCAGAGACTTCAGCTTGGATACTTCCCTCTTACTGTTTCCAGACTTACTTTGCAGAGATTTCTTTTTCCTGAGATCTTCTGTCATGACAGAAAGTTTCTGTTCCTCTTTAGCAATGCGGCAAAGTCTGTTCTCCACTTTATCCAGGAGGACTGGTAAGGACTCCTCTTGCATAGGGACAGGCCCAGGATCGATTGCAGCTTGAGCACATGGAGTAGGCCTCAGTGCCTCTGGAGAGCCTCCACCTTCGTCTTCACTAATATGGTCCATGCTTGCCTGGGAAAAGCCTGCATGAGAGGCCCCAGGCTTGCTGCTTCTCTCAGCTGAGATCACAATTGAGTGAGCCAAACAACACCCTGCAAAACAGCACCACCTGGTGGAGAAGCTCATCTGGTGCAGAGACTGATGTGACTGGCTCAGTGTTCTCTGCACAGCACTATGGAATATGTCAGAGCTATGTAATTGTATAATAATAATAATGATAGTGTGACTGTTGTGGGGACATTGAAGTGTAAGCTCTTCTGGCACAGAGACTGATGTGACTGGTTCAGTGTTCCTTGTCTCCGCCCCCCTGACAACCTTCCCCTAACTCCCCCCCTACCTCAATTCACCCCTGCCTGGCTCCTCCCTCCCACCTTGTGATGTTTTGCTCATCTCATATTTGCAGTGGAAGGAAGCCAGGCAACTCCCTAAGAGAAAACTCTGGAAAATTACAGAACAATCTGCACAAAACCTCCTGAAGCTACATTCAACTTTCTGATCATTTTTCTTAAAGCGGGTGTCCTCCTGCTAGGTGCAGGAAAAGGATCTTGGTGGTGGTGGGGGGGTGGGGGGCTTGTTCTGGTGATAGGTGTGTGTTGGCTTCATTATAAGACACTTCTGGGGTCTCTGGGGATAAGAAGGGAAGCGATGATGCTGCGACAATTATCAAGGGATCGCGTGTCAGCGACTCCTGGAAACAATCGTTCGCTAATGACAGGATGTGACACCCTGATGACACCACTGCCAATGGAGGCGACATTTGTATGGCTTTTTTACATGGTATGTGAATGTCCCACCATTCACATACCATTCACATGGTATGTGAATGGTGGGACAGACTGGCAATAATAGTGTAAGGCAGAGGTGCAATGCTCTGTAGGCTCACCAAAAACATATAAGTGTGCAATGCACCTTGTAGTATCAGCCACTAAGAAAGATGCAATGCTCTGCAAAGCTCACTATTATATAGTCACATGCAAGGGTGCAATGCTCTACAAGTTCACTGTGATATAGCCCACATGCAAGGGTGCAATGCTCTGCAAAGCTCACTGTGCTATAGTCACAAGCAAGGGTGCAATGCTCTGCAAAGCTCACTATTATATAGTCAAATGGAAGGGTGCAATGCTCTACAAGCTCACTGTGATATAGTCACAAGCAAGGGTGCAATGCTCTACAAGTTCACTGTGATATAGCCCACATGCAAGGGTGCAATGCTCTGCAAAGCTCACTGTGCTATAGTCACAAGCAAGGGTGCAATGCTCTGCGAAGCTCACTGTGTTATAGTCACAAGCAAGGGTGCAATGCTCTGCAAAGCTCACTGCGATATAGTCACATGCAAGGGTGCAATGCTCTGCAAAGCTTGCTGTGATATAGTCACATGCAAGGTTGGAATGCTCTGCAAAGGTCATTAATATATAGTCACATACAAAGGTGCAAAGCTCACTGTGATATAGCCAACATACAAGGGTGCAATGCTCTGCAAAGGTCATTAATATATAGTCACAGGCAAAGGTGCAATGCTATGCAAGCTCACTGTGATATAGCCCACATGCAATGGTGCAATGCTCTGCAAACCTTCTCACGGAGAGCACTCCTCACATCAGCGTCCCCAGGCAGCGGTGATCTCCTTAATTACAACAGTAGCAGCTACAATTCCTTTCACGTGTGTTCAGTGGAGAGGGGCGGGGCCGTGCAACCAATATGCTTCAGTGTACAAGAGAATTGTCCACTGTACACTGAAGAGAGCAGCCGATTGGCTGCCCCTCCCCTCTCCACTGAACACAAGGGAAGATGTGGCGGCCATCTTTTTTGTAGCCCGCCAGCCGTTTTTTGCCTAAAACATTCCCGATTTTCCCGGAACAAAAGCAGAATCCCGGGAAATTAATCTGGACGAGCTCCGATCGGGACAAAGGTCCCAAAATCGGGATTGTCCCGGGAAAATCGGGACTGTTGGCAAGTATGTGATGGCATGGTGGAAGTGGTGTTATACTGGGCTGTCTTTACAGCTCTTGTTTGCCAGTATCCAATTCCCTGAAGGCAGTAGCATAACCCTATGTACCTGAATGTTCTTCCTATGCTCCGTAATGTACTGTTAGGACTCATATTAGGACTCATTTGCACAGGCAAACTGACACGAACGTAGTGACGTACTACGTGGTTTTTCAGCTCTTTAGCACCACCCTTTGGGCTCCTTCTGCTAATTTCGTGTTAGTAGAAGTTTGGTGAGTGTTGATTCTCGCTTTTAATTTCACGCTTTTCATTTAGTGCTTTTTAGTTCACGCTTTTCATTTCGTACTTTTCAGTTTTGTTTCTGAATGGCGGTTCATCAACCAGCCATGTTGCGGAATCAGAGGAGATAACGTGTTATTTGTTATTGGCCTTGGAGTTATTGCTTTGACCCAAGTCCAGTCCAGGAACAGGTGGAGGAGGATTTCTTGGACCAAAAATTGGTTGCTTTATTAATCGTGACCAATTATGTGATATACCTTTGCTGCGGGAGCTCCAGGAGAATAATCCAGATGATTTTCGGAATTATCTCCGGATGACGGATCCCTGCTTTCACCAACTCTTGGCATTGTTGATCCCCTATATTAAGAAGCAGGACACATGCATGAGGCTTTTATTTTATTTTTTGGTTGAATAATGATTTGATTTGGTATATTTTCTATATTTTTGGATGCATAGAATGCACTTTTTGGTTAAGTTCTATTGGCAGATAGCATGCCTAATTTTATTTGTTTTCTTTTTTTTAATGCACAATAAAAAAAATAGTGTAGAATAATACTTGGCTGTGTGTTTTACTTCAAATGACAGTTTGGGAGTCGGCAGTTACATTTAAAAAAATACAATGTAAAATTGACAAGGGACACCAACATAGTTGTATCTTTGATCTTAAAAACTACGTTCTGCACGAAGAGGAGATATTTGTTCTCAGGCACTTTGATGTTTTTTGCACAAGAAGACAAGACTGTATTGCTGTTTTGCACAGTTTTTGCACAGTTTTTGCACAAAGAGACTATATTACCTGTTTTGCACAGTTCATTGAACTTGGACATATTTTTATTTTCAGAAGAATCATTTTATTGTTCAGCACTTGTTTAACATTATTTTGCACTTTGCACTTTGGAATCAGTCACTTTATAGTATATTGTGGAGAGTGTTTACATTATTTATTTATTTTCGCTTATTTATCAAATCATTTGCATTTGTATTACCACCTTTAGCAGCACATTTTTCCTTGATAGAATACCTTGACTACTTGGTTTTCTGTGTTTGAACAGCGCAGCACCGACCCCCACCTGTTTAACATTTCTGTATATGGGTATGGATTGACCCTTATTCGATAATTGCAGCCGTTTTATACTTATTGTTAATACTCACATGGTACCCTGTTTCCCCGAAAATAAGACCTAGCGTGATTGTCGGTGATGGCTGCAATATAAGCGCAACCCCCCAAATAAGCCCTACCCTGAAAATAAAACCTACAAGGACTTTGACTAGGGCTTATTTGGGGGGTGGGGCTTATATTGCAGCCATCACCGACAATCACGCTAGGTCTTATTTTCGGGGAAACATGGTAGCGCGGGAATATATATATATATATATATATATATATATATATATATATATATATATATATACATACATATGTATATATCTTATTATAGCTTGAATATGCTTTGGTATATACCTGAAAAAAAAAAAAATTGTGCCTGTGTCCAAATATATATGGACCTAACTGTATACTACACCAGGGGTGGATGAATGGCTCACAAGATTGTGTGCAGCACCTTACAAATGTATTGCAGGTACAGTAGTTGCTATATTTGTGCTTCCACTGTGGGTGGAACGGCTCGATTAGCGTTGACCTTTTAGGCGATGGGAACTGAGCCCATGTAATGTTTACTCTCTGGTTTGCATTTTCTCTTTCCCTCACCAGACACAGGGAGAGGTTGCACAAGTTTTCAGACTGCATTGTTTTGCAATGTAAAATGGATCTTTTTTGTATCAGCTCAACATTTGCTTTTCAAAGGATAGTCGCGTTCCCATCATACAATTGTGTTTGTAGAAGGAATTTTTTTAAAGAACCTTAATTATACAATTTTTTAAAAAAAAAAGTGTACTCCCTTTCTCTGTATCAGAGGGAGAGGGGTCCCCAATGAAACCATATGTTAAGTTTATATAGAATTTATCAGCTGAATATAAAGACCTAGGGCTAGGCTGCAATTTTCAACTGAAAAAGTAAAACGCAATCCTACATTGGAGGTAGTAGTATTGAATACATAGGAAATGTTTTAGCCCATGCATTAGTCATTTTTTCATTCAACCAGTGGCTTGAATGAAAAAAATGACCCAATTCCCCCATCCACACACCCAAGGTGGATGGGGGAATTCTCCTCGCTAAGTTGTATTCTGCAGCAGGGAACTTCCTCGCTGTCAGACATTGGTGTGCGCAGCCTGTTGCATTAGGGTGTGCACACCAGAGCACAATCACACATTCATGTATATCAGCAGAGCAATGGGCTGTGTCAGTAGAGCAAAGATTGGTGTTGGGGCAGTGGACAATGTCAGTCGTTTTTTAAATTTTTTTATTATTTACAATTTTATTTTTTTACAATTTTATTTTTTTCATTTTTTCAATATTAATTTTTTTTATTTTTTATTATTATTATTTTAGGAGCACTGTTATGGAGCTTTTGTGAAATATCAAGGGTCTAAACAGACCCCCGATGTCTCATATTTGATACAGAAAGAAACTGAGGACAGAGATTCCCCAGTCCATTTCTCTGTAGCCTGTAGCATAGTTTACTATGCTTCAGTTTAGAATGAAGACAGGAGCGATCAGTACAGATCACTTGCTGCGTTCATTTAGAAATGGAAGAGGAGGGAAGCTGGCAGTACTGCAGGGGGAGAGAGGAAGCAGGGGGAGTCAGCACCACAAAGGATGATTAGGGTGTGCCCAGGCACACCCAGCACACCCTGTGCGCACACGCCTATGCTGTCAGAATACACTGATCAGTGCTGCTGGTTACAGCCGATGGCACTGATCGATTGGAAGAAATCAAACAGGGTGGCTGTACAGAAGTCATTCAGTAGATTAACTTCTGTACAGATACCAGCGGTGCACTTACAGTGGATTTAAAATGTCTACACACACACACACCTGTGAAAATGTCAGGTTTCTGTGCTGTAAAGAAATGAGATAAAGATAAATCATTTTAGAACTTTTTCACCTTTAATGTGACCTATAAACTGTACAACTCAATTGAGCAAAAAATGAAATCTTTTAGGGGGGGGGTGAAGTAAAAATTAAAAAAAATGGTTGCATAAGTGTGCACACCCTCTTATAAAAGGGGATGTAGCGGTGTTCAGAATTAAGGAATCACATTCAAACTCATGTTAAATAGGAGTCAGTACACACCTGCCATCATTTAAAGTGCCTCTGATTAACCCCAAATAAAGTTCACCTGTTCTAGTAGGTCTTTCCTGACATTTTCTTAGTCGCATCCTACAGCAAAAGCCATGGTCCGCAGAGAGCTTCCAAAGCATCAGAAGGATCTCATTGTTAAAAGGTATCAGTCAGGAGAAGGGTACAAAAGAATTTCCAAGGCATTAGATATACCATGGAACACAGTGAAGACAGTCATCGTCAAGTGGAGAAAATATGGCACAACAGTGACATTACCAAGAACTGGACGTCCCTCCAAAATTGATGAAAAGACAAGAAGAAAACTGGTCAGGGAGGCTGCCAAGAGGCCTACAGCAACATTGAAGGAGCTGCAGGAATATCTGGCAAGTACTGGCTGTGTGGTACATGTGACAACAATCTCCCGTATTCTTCATATGTCTGCGCTATGGGGTAGAGTGGCAAGACGGAAGCTTTGTTTTATGAAGAAAAACATCCAAGCCCAGCAAAATTTTGCAAAAACACATTTGAAGTCTCGAAAAAAGCATGTGGGAAAAAGTGCTGTGGTGGCCTGATGAAACCAAGGTTGAACTTTTTGGACATAATTCCAAAATATATGTTTGGCGCAAAAACAACACTGCACATCACCAAAAGAACACCATACCCCCTGGGAAGCATGGTGGTGGCAGCATCATGCTTTGGAGCTGTTTTTCTTCAGCTGGGACAGGGGCCTTAGTCAAGGTAGAGGGAATTATGAACAGTTCCAAATAGCAGTCAATATTGGCACAAAACCTTCAAGCTTCTGCTTCTGCTGGATACATCCAAATCAAGAAAGGAATGGCTTCACCAGAAGAAGATTAAAGTTTTGGAATGGCCCAGACCCGAATCCAATTGAAAATCTGTGGGGTGCTATTCCACTCTCATGAGGGGATAGTGGGGAGCATGCATGAGTTCTTCACGTTCCAGGATCCAAATATCTCGAGTCTACAATGGGATGCCTTCAAGGCGTACTTGCGGGGTCTCCTGTTAACTGAAATGAACAAAGTTAAACGTGCTTCCTCTGCCCTTAGGGCTGAGGTGGAATCTCGGGTTCAGGCTATGGAGCAATTGTACATTACAGATCCCTCTGATTCGACTAGGGAGGCTTGGTAGGCTGCCCAATCTGCCTATGAGCATTTGCTCTCCTCCTTGGCCGAAAAGAAGAAATTCTTCTCTAGAAAACCGTTCTTTGAGGAGGGTGAGAAAACTGGCTGCCTTTTGGCAAGGATCACAACCTCTCACCAAAGATCCCCAGCTATAGGAGCCATCTAGTCCCGGGCGGAGACCCCTAGTGCGCTTACCTGAGCTGATCATGCAGGAACTCACAAGTTTCTATGAATCTCTCTACAACCTGGTACTTCCTATGCCCAGGAAGACCTTGACCTCTACTTACAGAATGTCTCTTTCCCCAAACTGCCCGAGAGCCAGAGGAAGGAGTTGGAGGCCCCACTTACCATAGAATTGCAGGTAGCGGTTAGTTCTTTCCCCAACTGCAAAGCGGCAGGGGAGGATGGTATCCCCATAGAAGTATATAAACAATATTCTGACGAGTTGCTACCACATTTGCTGAAAGTTTTCAATGAGACCCGGGAGAGGGGTGTTCTCCCACCTTCAATGTCAAAAGCAAATATTATTTTATTGCTCAAACCAAGTAAGGACCTGATTGATCCAGGGGCATACCGCCCAATTTCGTTGCTGCAGAGCGACGTCAAGATCTTGGCAAAGGTGTTGGCGATTCGCCTAAATAGCATAATAGCATCTATTGTGCATGATGACCAGGCTGGCTTTATGCCCAATAAATCCACGGCCATTAACCTGCAATGGCTGTTTTTAAATATTCAGTCCCAGGCGGATTACATGGGTAGCAGAGCGTTATTATCATTAGACGCTACAAAGGTGTTTGATAGTATAGATTGGAACTATTTATTGACAATATTGAAGAAGTTCGGATTTGGCCCTGCTTATATATCATGGGTGCGCCTTCTCTATAGTCAACTGCAGGCTGCTATCCGGGCCTTCGGTACCTTGCCTCATGGGCATTAGGGAGGGGAACTAGGCAAGGATGCCCGCTGTCCCTCCTCCTTTTTGCACTGGCTATTGAACCACTGGCAATTAAGATAAGGGCTAATCAGCGTATTACAGGATTCTGTTATGGCAATATGCAGGAAAAGGTAATGCTATACGCTGATGATACCCTGCTTATGCTGGGAGATACTGATCCTTCCTTGCGGGAGGCCATGTTGACCATAACCAGATTTTCCGGTTTACAAATAAATTGGTCAAAATCTGCTCTACTCCTATTGGACGGGGACGACACACAATCTGTGACTTCCGCATGTCCTGTACCTATTGCCACCTCCTTTAGGGAAAAGGTAAAAACGTGGAACACCCTCCTATTATTGGTGGCGAGCCGAGATGATACTCATGCCGCAACCTTACTTTCTTCACAACTCCCCCATGGTTATCCCCTTAAAGATCTTCAGAATAGTAAACACCATTTTCCGCTGCCTCATTTGGAGAGATAGACCCTCTAGGATCAAACTAGAGCACCTACAAAGGCCCAAAGACGATGGGGGCTTGGCTTTACCAAACCCTTGGTTGTATTACCTGGCAGCACAGCTGCAACATCTCATTGGCACATTTGTATCTGTGGGAGAGGCAGAGACTGGGTCTCAAAGTTCTTTGCAGACACTGATGCTCCATACTGTACGTAGAGGACAAATCCCCATGGCCTTGGAGGCTCTAGCCTTTGCTAAGCCACATAAAAAAGTACCCGACCTATAGTCTAGTTCAAAAGGTGTGGAATAAATCCAAATATCTCCAGAAGGTGGATGGCTATACTGCTTATAGTCCTTTTTGGCTGAACAACACTTACACTGAATTGGCCAAGCTGCTAGGTGGAAAGCATATGGGGTTACCCATCTTAAGCAAATTTTCCATAATGGGGTGCTATGCACCTTCACCGACCTGAAGGAGACATACAACCTACCGTCCTCAATGCATTTCCATTACTTACAACTCAGCCACGCAGTTGCGGCACAAAGCCGGTCTTCAGAGTGACATCTATGCCCGACCCCAGTGTTTAGCTTTATTAGGGATGCTGTTATATCTAAAGGTTTTATTTCCCAATGTTATGCTATGATGTTACAATCCATTTTGAAGCAACACCCCCTGAAAGTGAGGGAGAAATGGGAGGCAGACGTTGGGCAGCTAGATGGGGAGCAATGGGAAGAGATATTTCAGGCGGTAGGTACTTGCTCACTGAATGTATCACAAAAACTTTCCCAGTTATACATACTGTTGCGAATTTACTATACTCCCCACAAACTCCACCTGATGAACCTACAATCGGAATCCACATGCACAAGATGTAAACGTGACCATGGGGACCTCATACACCTACTATGGTGCTGTCCCAAACTACACGCATATTGGGGCGGAGTAGTGACTACGTTAAACTCAGTATTTAAAGTTTCGCTTCCACAGGACCCGAGAGCATGTCTCCTGAGTGCAATGGAAGGATAGGAGTGGGAGGTGCACACTAGAGAGGCTATTCACAGAGTCTTATTCCAGGCCAGGAAACTAATCATGATACATTGGAAATCTGAACATCCCCCGACCATAAAGGAATGGATTACTAACATTGGTGCAGTGCTAAGAATGGAGAAACTTATATATCAGCACAGGGGAAGTATACCCAAATTTGAGAAATTTTGGACACCATGGCTAGATGTACTGGGACTTGCCCCGGTGGATCTGGTAGTGGACAGATTATTGGGAATCAATGTTGGTTGAGTACTAGGTTATGAGGAATAATGGAACCTGCCAAAGAGGATTTAATGTTGTATATTGCTGTTGTTGTGATGCGTGGTACTAAACTGTATTGCAGTGATGATAATGTTTGTATACCAATTCTGCAAAATAAATACATTTTTGTTGGATTAAAAAAAAAAAAAAAAAAGTCTGTGGGGTGATCTGATGAGGGGCTGTGCACAGGAGATGCCCTCACAATCTGGAAGATTTGGAGTATTTTTGCAAAGAAGAGGGGGCAAATATGGCAAAGTCAAGATTTGCCATGCTCAAACCAAAAAAACCGAGTGCTGTAATAAAATCAAAAGGTGCTTTAACAAAGTATTAGTTTAAGGGTGTGCACACTTATGCAACCAGATTATTTTATTTTTACTTCCCTCCACCTAAGGTGGAGGTTGTACAGTTTTTAGGTCACATTAAAGGTGGAAAAAGTTCTGAAATGATTTATCTTTGTCTCATTTTTTTACATCACAGAAACCTGAGATTTTAACAGGGGTGTGTAGACTTTTTATAGCCACTGTAGCTCTGCAAAAGATCAAAGAGTGCAGTCTCTACCTGCCAGACAGGTAAATATTCTTCTTTTACAAGTTGCTGCTAGTTTAACCACTTCAATACAGGGCACTTATACCTCTTCCTGCCCAGACCAATTTTCAGTGCTGTCGCAGTTTGAATGACAATTGCGCGGTCATCCATCACTGTACCCAAACTACATTTTTATCATCTTGTTCCCACAAATAGAGCTTTTTTTTGGTGGTAATTGATCACCTCTGCATTTTTTATTTTTTGCTAAACAAATAAATAGAAAAACTGAAAATTTTGAAAAAAATAAAAGTTTTGCTTTTGTTTCTGTTATAAAATTTTGTAAATAAGTACATTTTCTCTTTCACTGATGGGCACTGATAAGGCGGCACAGATGAGGTGGCACCAATGAATGGGCACTGACGATGGGCACTGGTAGGTGGCACTCATGGGTGGCACTGGTGGGCACTGATAGGCTGCAAAGATGGGTTCTTATGGGTGGCACTGATGGGCACTGATAGGCATCCCTGGTGGCACTGGCAGGCATTGTGAGTGGGCACCGATTGGCAGCTGCCTGGGCACAAATTAGTATTTCCCTGGGGGTCTAGGGGGGGCATACCTGGTGGTCCAGTGTGGATGGCCATCCTGGTGGTCTTGGGCGGCATGATGGTGGTCCTGGGTGGGATCCGAGGGGAGGGCTGTGCTGATAAAAAAATCAGCACAGACCCCCCCTGTCAGGAGAGCAGCCAAACGGCTCTCTACTCGCGTCTGTCAGACGCGAGTGAGGAAAAGCCGATCACCGAGTCTTCCTATTTACATCGTGATCAGCCGTGATTGGACACGGCTGATCACGTGGTAAAGAGTCTCCGTCAGAGACTCTTTACGTAGAACGGAGTTTCGGTGTGTCAGACTGACACACCGCAACAACCATCGCCGCGATGCACGCCTCCGGGGTCCGCAGAAGCTTAATATCCTGAGGACGTCATAGGACGTCTAGTCAGGATGTTGAAACCACTTTGCAGCCGTTATTCTGCTATATGGCGGGCGGCAAGTGGTTAAAGCAGAACTACACTGCATCTGAGAACCACAAATGCAAAACGCTATTTAAAGCGTTTGTTAACCTTAACCCCAAAAAATTAAAGAAAATATGGATCCTGCTCCTTTAAAGCATGTTATATGACACAGTGCTTGTTCTGTGTCATTTGGCCCCCCTGTAACACCTAAAAAACCTGGCTGATCCTGACAGTTTCTCCCCACCCCTCTGTAAACTGACCACAGTGTATCATGATTGCTGAGACCAGACACCGTGGTCAGTTTACGTTCCTCTGTCATCAGCAGCCTGCTATCTGCTCTACTCTCTACTCCTGTGTCCTCCCTGCCCCCTCCCCGTGCTCTCATAACAATAACCTGTATACACCATCAGCACTGCCTCCTATTGCAGTGTCCCCCTCTGTGAATGTTTTATAAATATAAATGCTGTAAATACCTTACTTTACGAGCCGAGATTGCAAACACATGACCAGCCCACTCTCTCCTCCTCCCTGCCAGACTGACATCAGCAGAGGAGTTTCAGCCCCGCCCACTGCATCTCTCAGAAGAGGAAAGGAGAAAGCTGGCTTGTCATGTGATTGCCATCTCAGCAGTGAAATTAGGTATTAACATCATTTATTTTTAAAAATCACACACAGAGGGGGACACTGCAATAGTAGGCAGTGCTGATGATGTATACAGGTTAGAGTGGCTTAATAACCACTTTAATTCAGTTGTAATATTCAAAGCAAACTCTCCCATCCACCCATGTCTCAATGCTTTATTTTGCTGGGAAATAGCTTTGAAAAACACCCCCTAGCTTTTCTAGCTGTGGCCATCTTGAGTAAGGGCAAATAATGCATGTAGCTTTTTCTTTCTGGAATCCATCTGCCCTTAGCTCAGGTATGCAAGTAGGAGGTTTTGCTTAGCTGAGAAAACCCCTCCTGAAGACTCCTGGATTTAGGCCAGAAAACCAGGAAGCAACTGAAGAAATGTAAACAAGTAAATATCATATACTTTCCTGTTTCCAAAGGCTAACAGCACAAGAATTAAAAATAGTCAATGTTGATTGAGAGAGTGAAATAATTAATATGAGGGCAACTTTGAAATGTGCAGTCCAATTATATCACAAAAGAGGGAGCCATCTAAGTGCAGCCGTCTTAAACTTTATATTCCTATTATGGATGTGATGTTGCAGCTCGGATGTCACTTATTAGAGCATTTGGTGGCTTTTGTGCTATAACTAGTTTCTTGTATAGTCCAATTATACCAGAAGCTGTGCAAACAGTGCTTGAGATCATCCTTTTAATATAGCTTAAAGGGTTAGCTCATCTTTTCAGAAAAAAGGAAAGGTGGACTACTCTACACACTCCCTCCCCTTCCCTGGTTCAAGATGTCAGGATGTACTTACCTCCATGAGCGATGAGCTGTTAGATAGCCACAGAGCCAGTGGCAGCGAATTTGAAATCCCCGCTCTCTTCCCCTTCTTTCTTCTGTAGCACTTCCAATATGGATCAGAACGATTCTGATTGGTCCGCTCTGGGATGTGACCACTTTGACCAATTGGAATTATACTGATCCGTCCCGGAAGCCCCACAGAAAGAAGGGGAAGAAAAGCAGGGATTTTTCAATTCCCGGACCGCTACCAAAATTTAAAGGACCAGCACACTAACGTCTCATAGACTTGAATAGGCTGTACTTGTATTGCAGAAGCAACACCAACACCATGGGGGTATTAGTATGTAGGCCTAAGGAGCCTGCCACTAGATTTTTACCAGCCAGGCTTCAAACAGAAACTGCAGCCATCAGAGGGGGGGGGTAAGGGACAGATTAGACCCCTTTCACACTGAGGAGTTTTCAAGCACTTTTGCAATGAAAAAAAAAAAGTGCCTGAAAAGCTCATGAAAACTGCTCTCCATTAAAATCAATGGATGCTTTCACACTGGGGCGGTGCACTGGCGGGGAGGTGAAAAAAAACAAAAAACCTCCTGCAAGCAGCATCTTTGGAGCATGTTTGGAGAGCTAAAAATAAAAAAAAAGCCCCGCAAAAGCGCCCCTCTCCATTGAAATGAATGAGAAGTGCCTGAAAAGCTCTTCAAAAGCACCTCAAAATGGTTCTTGCTGCAGTTTTGTTGAGTCACGTGACCTTCAAAAAAAAAAAAGCGCACCGCTAACTACTCAAAAGCGCCTGCCCTTTTATTTTATACGCAGTTACAAAACATTTGCTTTAATTTATTTTAGTCTTCGCACAGCAGTGCGTTTGTGAGGTCCTGCAGCTCAGTAACCTGCGGCATGGTCAGTTGCAAGGTGGGAAAATGCAGCATTGTATATCAACGACATTGTAGTGTGAACAGGGCACATAGGGTACAAATGTCTTTGCATTGATCTATGCAGATCCAGGCATATGGTTTGAACAAGCCTAGGGAGATCAGTATGTGATATGTTTGTGCATACTGTGACATCACTATGACATTACATTATTTATTGGTTACCGTATATACTGAAGTATAAGCCGAGTTTTCCAGCACATTTTTTAGGCTGAAAACCCCCCCTCGGCTTATACTCGAGTGAGTATAAGCCGAGGTGTATCTTTGATTACTAAAACAGTGGGTGTCTCCCGCTGTGTCATGCAGTCTGCTCAGTGGCCGTCCATTGTAGCAAAGCCCCGCCTCCTCCTCCTCCGTGATGGACGGAACACTGATAAAATGCTGGGAAACTATCAGTGTTCTGTCTACCACGGACGAGGAGGAGGCGGGGCTTTGTTACAATGGACGGCCGCCGAACAGACTGCATGTCACAGCGGGAGACACCCACTGTTTTAGTAGTCAAAGGTACAGCTGCAGATGGGCACAATGGGGCTGCAAATGGGCACAGTGAGGCTGCAGATGGGCACTGATACAGGTGGGCACAGTGAGGCTGCAGATGGGCATTTCCCACCCTAGGCTTATACTCGAGTCAATACGTTTTCCCATTTTTTTGTGGTAAAATTAGGTGGGGCTTATATTCGGGTCGGCCTATACTTGAGTATATACGGTAGTTTTGCCAAATATAACTTTGCTAAAAGCTCTTCAAGGTCCTTGTAGTGTTAATTGCTTTACATATACAGAAAGGTTCACTGCTTCTCTACAGATATTATGCTTCAGCATTTCTGATAATAGGTGTTGCCTGCCAGCAGCTCACAATCTGCTTCACAAATATACCATATGGATAAATGAAAAGAAGCTGCACCCCATAATAAAAGCCATAACGCCCATTTTATTCTTTGGTGCACAGACAATGCCACCTGAGCCTCCCTCCTCTATAATATTAATTCACTACTCAGGAAAACACAGTAGAGTCTACAATAAAGCAATATTAAACCCTAAAAGAGAAATGTAATACATTGCAGCATACCAATCCTTAAAACGTAGTGTCGGCATTTGTTTCTTTTTTTGGCTGGGTTCACAGTTGTGCAATCACAGACATCGCATGTAATTCACACCGCATTTCTTTGCAGATCACATGTGATGTCTGTGCGATGCAAATTCAGGTATACAGCCGCATTCGAGGATGATTTTATTTTTTTGTGGTCCGCACTGGAAATCGGATCACATGGGTGTTCCTGCACCATTACACAGTTCGCACTGTAAACCAACCTGGGGGTGTTATTAACTTTACATTGACACCTGTAGCAGTCTGCCGATGTCAGTGTGAACCGCCGGCGACTCTGGTGCAATGCGGGAACCCGCACAGGAATCACGCTGGTTCCTGCATTGCACAAGTGTGAACCGAGCCTTTAGGCCTGGTTCAGGGTCACACCTATGCATTTTTTTTTTTAAACGCATTTTCAGAAATACACTATAGTCCATTTAACATTGTTTCCTATGGGTCACGTTCACATCTGTGTATTTTCTGGAAAGGACCAGGGACTTTTTCCTGTTTTTTGGTTCCATAGACTTCAATAGATCAAAATTGTGTATTGAAAAACGCAAAACGCACCTGGAATGTGCAAACTGCATAGGTGTGAACCAGGCTGAAGGCTTTTTTTTTTTCACCTGGTGATCCGGCCAGTAACATTTCCTGTTGGAGGAGCAACAGAAACACTCTTGGACAACAGCATTGTCAATCTGGGGAGAGAGTAGTGATAAGCCTCATACACATAAAAATAATCAGATGAATGATTGTCCGTTTTTTTGTTTTGCATGCTAGTCTCATTACTAAAACTAGGGTGGCACCAATACTAACATTGATGTCGATACCAAGCATTTGCACGAGTACTTGTGCAAATGCTCTGACGCCTAATCTGATACCTGGGCAGCCTCACAGATGATCGGTGCGGCGGGGTTGGTTACAATCACCGATCTCCCTGTGTGGCTTTCAATAAAGCAGCTGACAGCCGCTTCTCCTCCTCCTCTCCCTCCTTCGGCTTTCAGCTGCTTTATTAAAAGCCACACAGGGAGATCAGTGATTGTAATTGCCGCACCGATCACCCTGACTGTCCTCCTCCGGTCCCTCGCTGTGTCCCCTCCGGGTCCCCCTCTATGTTTCCCAGGTCCCCCCGATCTGTCAGACTGGAGAGCGGAGGAAGGAGGCGGTAAATCTGTCATTTACCGGCTCCTTCCTTTTCTGAATGAACAGAGTCAGTGACCACTGACTGCCCATTCATAACTGAGCATCGTAAACTGTGTTTACGATGCTTCAGTTTACGAATGGAGAGGAGCCACTGTCTCCTGTCCATTCATCTTCAATGCAGCTGAGAAAGGAACTGGGGAATCTATGTCCTCAGTCCCTTTCTTGGTCTCAAAGGGGAGAGGTCAGGGGTCTGTTTAGACCCCCGTTATCGCACCAAAGCCCCCCAATTAGGGCTGATAAAAAAAAAAAAGAAAGAATTGTAATATTTAAAAGTTAAAGTGGAGTTCCACCCAAAAGTGGAACTTCCACTCATCAGATTCCTCACCCCCCTCCGGTGTCACAGTTGGCACCTTTCAGGGGGGAGGGGGGTGCAGATACCTGTATATTACAGGTATCTGTACCCACTTCCGGCATAGATAGCCGCAGAATCTGCGGTTATTTATGCCACTTCCTGTTCCCCTCCCCCCCCGCTGTCTGCTGGGAAACACACGGGTCCCAGAGACAGTAGAGACCACCCGTATTGCGCTGCGCGACTCCGGCATGCGCAGTAGGGAACCGGGAAGTGAAGCCGCAAGCCTTCACTTCCTGATTCCCTTACTGAAGATGGAGGCGGCAGCACCCGAGGACCGAGAGACGGTTCAGCCTCAGTTGCCGACATCGCGGGCGCCCTGGACAGGTAAGTGTCCGTGTTTTAAAAGTCAGCAGCTGCAGTATTTGTAGCTGCTGACTTTAAAAAAAAAAATTTCGGCGGAGCTCCGCTTTAAATTGTAAAGAATAAAAAACACCTCCCCAAAAAAGAAAGCATTAAAAAAAAAAAATACTATTTATAATATATATATATATATATATAAACTGACATGGCACAGACGAGGCGTGGACTATCTATCAGTGCTGCAGATTAGTGCCACTGTCACATGACATTTAAAGAAGTATCAGTATCGGTGAGTACTTAAAAAAAAGTATTGGTAGTATCGGTGCAATAGGTTACAAAGTTACAAAAACTCTTGTAAGACAGAATACAACTTTGAAAGTGATCGAATTTATTTTTCCACTTCCAAGCATTTTTTGTACAAATACTATACAAATTACACAAAAATCGTTTAGTCTGGTATCGTAGGAGAAATATTTTTGTGTTTGTCACTTCGGATAATTTCACATGAACTGTCGTGTTTGGCTCTCGAAAGCTGTGTGCTAACAAACAGATTATCGGACGACGGCTCCGAAAGCGGTATTTTTTTATCCGATTTTCTGTTCATTGTACCAGGCATTACACATACTAGCAGATTTAGATGGACTTGACTAATGAATTAAAGCTGAACTACAACTAAGCCCTCATGCACACAGGCTGTTAAAAAAACGTTATGAAAACGCCAGTATCTTTGCAGTGACTTTTTTTAACTTTTTTCAGCGTTTTTGCAATAGCGTTTTTTAGCGTTTGAGCGTTTTTGAGCGTTTTTCCGCGTTAGCTTTTTTGAGCGTTTTTTTTTTTTCAATTTTTTTCAATGGATCAAAAACGCTAAAAAACGTTGGTGAATGACGTTTTTGAGCGTTTTTCAGCGTTAGAGCGTTTTTACAGCTGAAAAACGTCTTTCAGAACCCACTGGTCCTGGGTTTTTTTTACAGCTTAAAAACGCCTATGCCACTTGCAGCTCAAAAACGCCTAGGTGGGCATGAAGTCATAGACTAACATAGACAGGCCTTTTTAAGCTGCAAAAAACGTCCGTGTGCATGAGGGCTCACACTTGTGAAGTAGTTGCAACAAAAGTTCTTTTTTTTTTACTTTTGGTATAAACTTTTTACATAAATGAATAAAATCTGACCATTGTAAACACTCTGTCAGTGGTAAATGGTTTGAGTTTGTCACAATCCTCTGACTGCTATTTTTGCTGGACAGCTTGTTCTGTTAAAAGAAGTTGAAACATATCAGACTTACTGGCCAGATCACCAGGTGAAAATAAAAAGGGAAAATTAAATAAATAATGCAGTCACTACATCTAACAATCAGTAAGCTGGAACGTGCTACATTTTTGTTTTGGGGGGTTTAATACTGCTTTAATGTGGTTGTAAACTTTAGTCTTAAAATCTGAGCAAAGCACATATCTGCAGTGTTTACTTATCTCTCTCAAAAGCTCTAAGGCCTCATGCATGCTAGATGTTTTTTTTTTTTTTTTTTTTTACAGCTGCGGTTTTTGGCTTTAGGCATTTTTTTCTGCAGCCAGTAAACTCCCCAGCATGTTATCCTATGTGTCCATGCACACATAGGCTGTTATCAGCATTTTTTGGCAGGAGCATTTTCTGGTTGCAACCCCCCCCCCAGAACTAGTGGGTTTTAAGAGTTTCTCAGCTGTAAAAACACTAACTCCGATAAAAGGTTAAGCTATTCAGCGTTTATCGGCATGTTTGAGCCATTAGTATTTGTGGGAGTATAGTTGTGCTAAAAAACGCTACAGTTAAAAAACACTACTGCAAAAACGCAGAAAAACTCATTCTTTAGCGATCGCTACTGGCGTTTTTTTTATAACAACCTGTGTGCATGAGGCCCAAGTGTTGTTTCTCTCTGGTGCTTCGTTCCTTTTATCAGCCTGAGTCACTTCTGAGAAGTTTTCCTGACACAAGATAAATTTGTGTTGGGAGAGAGGAAAGGGGGGGGGGGGGGGGGAGAGCTCAGCACACAGCTTGTCTATTCACAACATAGTTCTTCTGCCTATGTGGAGGGGGGTGTGTTCCTTTCCTCAAATCAGCTCTCACACACTAACTGTAGCTCTCCGCCCCCTCCTATGTGCTCCTGACAGATGGAGGAGGATTTCAACACTTTTCTGCCCTTTTGAAGAGGTGAAGAGAAGAGATATGCAGACGATACCACACTAATGGCAGAAAGTGAACAACTACTAAAGAGTCTCTTAATGATGGTGAAAGAGGAGAGCGCAAAAGCTGGCCTGAAATCGAACATTAAGAAAACTCGGATCATGGTAACTGGTCCCATCACTTCTTGGCAAATAAAAGAAGAGATGGAAACAGTGACAGATTTTATCTTCCTAGGCTTCAAGATCACAGCAGATGGTGACTGTAGCCATTAAATTAAGAGACGCTTGCTTCTTGGGAGAAAAGCAATAGCAAACCTAGACAACACTATAAAAATCAGAGACATCACCCTACCCGACAAAGTGCCGTATAGTCAAAGCTTTGGTATTCCCAGTAGTAACCTATGGCTGTGAAAGTTGGACCATAAGGATGGCTGAACAACTAAGAATTGATGCCTTTGAATTATGGTGTTGGAAAAGACTCTTGAAAGTCCCTTGGACGGCAAGAAGATCAAACCAGTCAATCCTGAAGGAAATCAACCATGAATATTCACTGGAAGGACAGATCCTGAAGCTGAAACTTGAATACTTTGGCCACCTAATGGGAAGAGAGGACTCATTGGAAAAGACCCTGATGCTGGGAAACATGGAAGGAAAAGGAGAAGAGGACAACAGAAAACAAGATGGATCGATAGCATCATCGAAACAATGAACATGAAGTTAAGCAGCTCCGGGAGGCAGTGGAGAACAGAAAAGGTGGCGCACTATGTTCCATGATGTCAGAGTCGGACATGACTAAACAACAAGAGAAGAGAAGACATCAGATAAACAAGTAAAACCTATGTAGGAGGATTTGTTTCATCTCTGTGTATCACATGAGGCTGTTCACTTCACTGGGTATATGTGAGGGTTTACATCCACTTTAAACTCACTTTTGAGGGAGATCTATTAAAAAGTGCATTACAGCTTCTTTTGGAGCATGGCTTTCTTTTTTACATGTGGTATAGTGGTGCTTTACATGCTTGACCAGAATATAAGACAACGTTGGAAGGCTGGCATGCCATAGTCACCGATCACATGGTGCCACTATTTGTAAAGACCACCTTACTTCTCCAGGGATGGTATTGTAACTTTTTTTTTTTTTTACCTTAAGAAGAGATTTCTTCCTGCACCATTATCACCACGACTGAAGGGAGGGAAATACATTCAGTAGTGAAACATTGGATTTTTTTTTTTTTTTTGAATAGCTAAATGAAAAGCCAGGATCTCTGAAAGACTTCTACGTCCACCTTTAGAAGCATGCTACACCCATTTTTAGGGTGTAACACGTAACATGCCCCTAGCAACCCACCTCCCCGCTTTGTGACAGCGAACAAGGGATCTTCTTCCTGTACCTGCAGTCACAATTTCAAAACAGTGGAGCCATGTGGGGCTCCTTCCACAAAACTGCCTCATTTATTCATGGTTTCCAGCCAAAAAGGAGGTACGGGCAGACAGCTGAGTGTTTGCAGGATCTAGGTATTGCACCCACTATCTGCAGACTAATGAACTATGAGAGCGCTCACCAACGCCCTTGCAGTTCATTGAATCCTACAAGCCAGCCGCTGCGGTGGAAGATTGGAGTTGTAGTTCATTTACAGCCGCACTGGATTTAAATTGTGGCAGTGGGTGTAGGGAGAAGATTCCCCCCCCCCCCCCCCCACTGTCACAGCAGGGGATCGGAAGGGCCTGCAGCATTACAGGCCCCCTCATTGTCCTCAGACCGTCAAAAGCTGAAATGTTTTAAGTAATTGGATGCTTTGGGATGGGACCCACTTTATTAACCTATGCAACAAGTTTTGTTCAGTTAATTTAAATATATGTGTATGTATATGTGTTTTTTTTTTTCTTTGTTTTCCTTACAATTTTCTGTATTCAACTAATTAACGCAATTTATGGCCTATTCATGCCCACACTTTGAACCCAATAGGGGTAGGCTGGTACAGACTATCAATTACTGTATTTGTATAAGAATATTCTTAAGAACTATTGCAAAGAAGTTAGTCACAATTATTATTGTGACAATGTCAATCTGTATTGTTAAGAAAATCCTTTCAATAAAAATCTATTGTTTAAAAAAAAAAAAGCTGAAATGTTAAAAGGACAACAAGACCCTTTGCAAATCATGTGGAGCGACACTCGCTCGTAAAAATACAAACAAGCTTGAAGCGTCATTTGCGGACATTCCGGACAACTCATCCCGAAATTCATACAAGGTAAGCACAGTACACTTAACTCCACTTTTGGACTAAAACGATTTTCGTCAACTAAAATGTACTGGAGATTTTAGTCAAATAAAACTAACACTATTTCAGTAGACTAAAAACGGGATTCAAACTAAAATGTCATTTTAGTCCTAAGACCAAGACTAAAACTAAATCGAAATTTGATGCCAAAATTAACGCTGATGGACAGGTGTCTTTTACACACGTATAGAGTTGTCGTTAGGAGCGCCTTCTTAAATTGACAGGACTAATCTGTGTACCACATGAACACATACTGGAGCCAGAATTATTGTTGGTTGGTAGGGGATCAAATGCTAATTTTAGTCACTGGACTGCAACTTAATTTATAACATTTGTATCATGTGCTTTTACTGGCTTTTTTTTTTTGATATTCTGTCTCCATCATATAAAATACATCTATGATTAAAAAAGATAGATTCTTCATTTCTTTGCAAGTGGGCAAACTTACAAAATCTGCAGGGGATCAAATTATTATTTTCCCCCCACTGTATACCACGTCAACAATTTGATTTGCATCTTTAACTTGTGTTGTGCATGTATTTTAACCACCTCCTGACCGGGCGTTGTAGCTAAATCGCCAGGTGAACTTGGCCTTAGCCTTTCTACCTTAATAGCAAAAAAAATAAAAGTAGTAGTTTTAAATACCCCCAAAAATAAAAGGAATACAAGGAGTCACTCGGGAACACAATTGCACAACCGAGTATCAAACTACTACAATTCCTGGCTTAGGGTTTTAATGATTACAGAGCCGCATTAACATGAAACAAATTAATTGTTGCCTAGAGTTCAGCTTTAAAATCAGTGATTGATTAACCTGCAGTTAATGTTTGGCGACAGCGATGTTCACTGCTTTATAAATAGATCACTAAGCTCCACCAATTTTTTTTTTTTGCTCCATTCAAAACATTACAGGGAGTTGGAGTTGCATTTTATGTACTTCTGAGAATTCCCACATCTGCTACTGCAGTCAAATTGCAGCATATTCTTTAAATGCTTTAATGCAAGTTACATAGGCACACATTTAAAGGCAACTTTTTGACAATACATTAAAGTTCCAACACTCCAGCCAAGGGTTGGAGACCAACTGGTTTATTGTGGTCCAAGTCCTAATTTGAGGGATTTCTCAGGTCCCAAGCAGTCACTGGGACAAGAAGTGAAGCCTCAAGAAGCCAAGTCCCAGATTAACAAAAAAAAAGTGTGAAAGACCTTCAAACCATTACCCACATTGATAATTTCACCCCATTTTATAAAAAATAATAAATGCACATTTTTTTTTTTTTTTTTGCAGGTAAAAAAATTGGGCATTTATTATTTCATTCTAGGAAGCCTGCAAAGCATTGCACCTGTGATCAGCAGGTAATAGGTGCAATGCAGGGCTCCTGCAGACTCTCAAGACAGCTGGCTGCCCGTACCTAGTACGGGCAGGCAGTTACTTGAGAGCAGGAAGAATCGATGAACTATGAAAGTACTCACCAGCGCCCTTGCAGTTCATTGAGAAATACAAGCCACCAGTTGCAATGGCTGAAAGTAGTTGTAGCTCATTCATTCACAGCAGGTGGGTGGAGAGGATCCCCCACCTGCCGTCACAGAGTGGGGGAGATAGGCAGTATTGGCAGCACAAGCTAAAACATGTTACATGTTCCACCCAAATTATGGGTGTAACATGTTCCACAAGGTATACTTATAATTTAAAATATGTACAGTGAGGAAAAAAAGTATTTAGTCAGCCACCAATTGTGCAAGTTCTCCCACTTAAAATGATGAGAGAGGCCTGTAATTGTCATCATAGGTATACCTAAACTATGAGAGACAAAATGTGGAAACAAATCCAGACAATCACATTGTTTGATTTTTGAAAGACTTTATTTGCAAATTATGGTGGAAAATAAGTATTTGGTCACCTACAAACAAGCAAGATTTGTCTCTCACAGACCTGTATCTTCTTTTTTAAGAGGCTTCTCTGTCCTCAACTCATTACCTGTATTAATGGCACCTGTTTGAACTTATCAGTATAAAAAGACACCTGTCCACAACCTCAAACAGTCACACTCCAAACTCAACTAAGGTGAAGACCAAAGAGCTGTCGAAGGACACCAGAAACAAAATGAAAATGGAAGACATACAAGACCACTGATAATCTCCCTCGATCTGGGGCTCCACGCAAGATCTCACCCCGTGGGGTCAAAATGATCACAAGAACAGTGAGCAAAAATCCCAGAACCACACAGGGGGGACCTAGTGAATGACCTGCAGAGAGCTGGGACCAACGTAACAAAGGCTACCATCAGTAACACACTACGCCACCAGGGACTCAGATCCTGCAGTGCCAGACGTGTCCCCCTGCTTAAGCCAGTACATGTCCGGGCCCGTCTGTGGTTTGCTAGAGAGCATTTGGATGATCCAGAAGAGGATTGGGAGAATGTCATATGGTCAGATGAAACCAAAGTAGAACTGTTTGGTAGAAACACAACTCGTCGTGTTTGGAGGAGAGAGAATGCTGAGTTGCAACCAAATAACACCATACCTACTGTGAAGCATGGGGGTGGCAACATCATGCTTTGGGGCTGTTTCTCTGCAAAGGGAACAGGACGACTGATCCGTGTACATGAAAGAATGAATGGGGCCATGTATCGTGAGATTTTGAGTGCAAACCTCCTCCCATCAGCAAGGGCATTGAAGATGAAACGTGGCTGGGTCTTTCAGCATGACAATGATCCCAAACACACCACCCGGGCAATGAAGGAGTGGCTTCGTAAGAAGCATTTCAAGGTCCTGGAGTGGCCTAGCCAGTCTCCAGATCTCAACCCCATAGGAAACCTTTGGAGGGAGTTGAAAGTCCGTGTTGTCCAGCGACAGCCGCAAAACATCACTGCTCTAGAGGAGATCTGCATGGAGGAATGGGCCGACATACCAGCAACAGTGTGTGACAACCTTGTGAAGACTTACACTAAACGTTTGACCTCTGTCATTGCCAACAAAAGGATATATAACAAAGTATTGAGATGAACTTTTGATATTGACCAAATACTTATTTTCCACCATAATTTGCAAATAAATTCTTTCAAAACTCAAACAATGTGATTGTCTGGATTTGTTTCCACATTTGGTCTCTCATAGTTGAGGTATACCTATGATGACAATTACAGGCCTCTCTCATCTTTTTAAGTGGGAGAACTTGCACAATTGGTGGCTGACTAAATACTTTTTTGCCCCACTCTATAGTTTTCTTCTTGAACTATGGCAAACTCTGCCAGATAGTGGACTTTTCTTGTCATTTGGGTTTGGACTGTGCAGGTCAAGAATTTAATGGCCTCAAAAAGAGGAAGGCGCTTGAACGAATGGATATACTGGCTACATTATTACAGTACCATTCTTAAAATAGGATTACCACCTACTGTAGTGATTCAGAGCCGGCTGTGGCAAATGCCAGGATATGCCATTATATGTGTACTGTACAAAGGGTTAGAGAGTTGCATGATTCTGGGAAAAACGAGAATCATGATTTATTTTTTTTTTGCTTAGAATAAAGATCACGATTCTCTCACGATTCTTTAGGGCTTGAGCAGTAGATGTCTTTAGAATCAGGATAGAATGCACATAGAGGCTCTATATTAAAAGCAGAACTAAACCCCACTATCCATTACAGCCAAGGAAGGTGCCATCTTATTCGCAGTTTGATCCATAGTTGCCATGGGGCTACACAAGTGATCAGCTATGACACCAGCCATTTGATGGCTTGATGGTATGGTTGAGAGCTACTCAAGGCATGCCAGGAATGGAACGGTTTTGGTAAACCTTTAAAATGGAGGGTTTAGTTCCACTTTAAAAAGGCAAAGTTCACCCTTTCTAGAAAATAGCCAATGCAGTATAGAGGTCACAGTAGTTAAAGATCTGTGCAGCTTCGTAAAATGTTCATAATTTTTTTTTTCCTGTAGGCAGCTCTTCTCAGAATCCTGACTTAAACATCTCCCAATTAGCTAACCCAACGTCCTGACTTGTTGCTAGGATGTGAAAACCCTCACTCCCAACATTACAGGCATAAAAACTAACACTTTTCACATCCTAAGAACAATTTTAGATGTGGGAGTTGCTAACTAGAAGTTTTATTATCCAGGCTTATGGGCAGACCCAAATGGCCTACAGAAAAAAAAAAATAAAAAATGAATGAACATTTTACAAAGCTGCATTTTAATATCTACAGGGGCCCCTTGACTACCTAGGTTATGTTCTGAAAAAGGCAAACTTAGCCTTTAACCACTTCAATACCAGGCACTTAGACACCTTCCCGCCCAGGCCAATTTTCAGCTTTCAGCGTTGTCGCAATTTGAATGACAATTGCGCGGTCATGCTACACTGTACTCAAACAAATTTATAATTTTGTTCCCACAAATAGAGCTTTCTTTTGGTGGTATTTGATCGCCTCTGCGGTTTTTATTTTTTGCGCAACAAATAAAAAAAGACAGAAAAAAACACGTATTTCTTTGTTTCTGTTAAAATTTTTTGTAAATAAGTACGTTTTCTCCTTCAATGATGGGCACTGATATGGCTGTACTGACACGGCGGCACTGATGGGCACCGATGAGGTGGCACTGGTATGCGGCACCGATGGGCACTCGTAGGTGGCATTGATTGGTACATATGGGTGGCACTGATGGGCGGGCACTGACAGGTGGCACCGATGGGCAATGACAAGTGGCACTGATAAAATATATTGGGGGCATTGCTGGGCAGATCTGGAACATAATGGTGCCAATCAGTGCCCATTTGTGGGCACTGATTGGCACAGATTGGGCACATGTGGATGGCCATGGGGTACATACCTGGCCATCGACATGTTGCCCGATTCCCTGATGGTCCTAGTGGCGTCCCTGGTGGTCCAGTGTGGTGATCTGAGGGGGGGCTGCGCTGATAAACAATCAGCACAGACCCCCCGTCAGGAGAACCGCCGATCGGCTCTCCTCTACTCGCGTCTGTCAGACGCGAGTGAGGAAAAGCCGATCAAGGGCTCTTCCCACTGACAGCGTGATCAGCCGTGATTGGACACGGCTGATCACTTGGTAAAGAGCCTCCGCCAGAGGCTCTTTACCAAGATCGGTGGAGCAGTGTGTCAGGCTGACACACCGATCGCCACGATGTGCGCCCCCCCCACGGGCGCACGGCGGCATGTTATCCTACTGGACGTCCAGTCAGGATAACGGAACCACTTCCCGGACGTCAATCCGCTATAGGGCGGGCGGGAAGTGGTTAAGGATAGCTAAAAAGCATCTCCTAATGGCACAAAGAATGGCTGGGTGGGTGAGGACTACAAGTGCACTCACTGTAGATCTGTGGGGGGGGGGGGGGGGGGGAGAGCTGAAATGGGGAGGGGGGGAGAGGAGTGAGCTGAAATGAGGGGGGGAGAGAGTTGAAATGAGGGGAGCGCTGAAATGATGGGGGAATCGCTGAAATGAGGGGGGGAGAGCGCTGAAATGAGGGGGGGAGAGCGCTGAAATGAGGGGGGGGAGAGCGCTGAAATGAGGGGGGGGGAGAGCGCTGAAATGAGGGGGGGGAGAGCGCTGAAATGAGGGGGGGAGAGCGCTGAAATGAGGGGGGGAGAGCGCTGAAATGAGGGGGGGAGAGCGCTGAAATGAGGGGGGGGGGGGAGAGCGCTGAAATGAGGGGGGGGGGAGAGCGCTGAAATGAGGGGGGGGGGAGAGCGCTGAAATGAGGGGGGGGGAGAGCGCTGAAATGAGGGGGGGGGGAAGCGCTGAAATGAGGGGGGGGGAGAGCGCTGAAATGAGGGGGGGGGAAGCGCTGAAATGAGGGGGGGGGGGAGAGCGCTGAAATGAGGGGGGGGGGGGAGAGCGCTGAAATGAGGGGGGGGGGGGGAAGAGCGCTGAAATGAGGGGGGGGGGAAGAGCGCTGAAATGAGGGGGGGAAGAGCGCTGAAATGAGGGGGGGGGAGATGAAATGAGGGGGGGGGGGAGATGAAATGAGGGGGGGGGAGATGAAATGAGGGGGGGAGAGATGAAATGAGGGGGGGAGATGAAATGAGGGGGGGAGAGATGAAATGAGGGGGGGAGAGATGAAATGAGGGGGGGAGAGATGAAATGAGGGGGGGGGAGAGATGAAATAAGGGGGGGGGAGAGATGAAATAAGGGGGGGGGAGATGAAATAAGGGGGGGGGGGGGGAGAGCTGAAATGAGGGGGGAAGCGCCGAAGGGATGGGGGGGGCAGAGCTGAAATATGAAGGGGGGGGAGAGCTGAAATATGAAGGGGGGGGAGAGCTGAAATATGAAGGGGGGGGGGGGGGGAGCTGAAATATGAAGGGGGGGGAGAGCTGAAATATGGGGAGGGGGGGGAGAGCTGAAATGGGGGGGGGGGGGAGAGCTGAAACATGGGGGGGGGGAGCTGAAATATGGGGGGGGGGGGGGAGAGCTGAAATATGGGGGGGGGGGGGGGGAGAGCTGAAATATATGGGGGGGGGAGAGCTGAAATATATGGGGGGGGGAAAGAGATGAAATATGGGGGGGAGCTGAAATATGGGGGGGGAGCGAGTTGAAATGAGAGGGAGAGAGCTGAAATAAAGGGGGGGGGGGGAGCTGAAATGAGGGGAAGCTCTGCCGATTTCTTTCATCCAATTGTGTGCAAATGCTGTTTTTTATTTTCCTTGCACGTCCCCCTCAGATTTACAGTGACTGCACTTCCAAGCAGGGCTGCTGATGGGGGTGGGGGGCACCAGTCCTCCTGTAGGGGGCCTGGGCACACAGGGGGGCCTGAATAGCAGGGGCAATCGATGTGGTTGGGCGGAGGGACAATTAAAGAAAGATACCCTGTGCGGCTCTCTGCAGTAGCTGAAAGCCGGTTTCTCTCCCTCCTGCCAGCTTTCAGCTGCTGCAGGGAGAGAGATAGGGCATCGTTTCTGTAATTGCACCGGTCCCCCTCCTTGTTCTGTCTACTTCTAAAACACACATCCCCCCGTGTGCCCCCTGTCACTGTGTCACAACCCTACCCCCCTCCCGTGGCACTGCCGGCTTCCCTGTCCTGTAAAAAGAAAAAAAAAAAATTAAATATTTATAAGTTAAAATGGAAGCTTTTTTTTCAAAAATTAAAATTTAAATAAACAATTTTAAAAAAAAGGGCCAATTCACACAGGTTCTCTGTTGACGGTTTGTGTTTGCTAAAAAGGATTTTAGTGTATTTTTTGTGAAAATATTGTTTTGACATATTAGGGGGACCCTACCAGGAAGGCTGTACGGGGGCCCCGTGATTTCTTACAGCTGCCCTGCTTCCAAGTGCACAGTGGATTTGCCTTTAGTAAATAAACCCCACAGGGTTTGCGGACACCAGATCACATGGTACTGCAGTACCACGTGATTTGGTGCGCCACACTTTTTTGTAGCGCATGCACCACTTTTGCGCAGTCCGGTGCGATCTGTAGCCCATTCAAATTAACAAATCGCACTGTGGACAGCATTCCTGTGCAATTCTAGTATGAACCGGCCCTTAGTCGATTGCAATTCAAAATCCTCATTTGACTGCTATGTACCTTTCATTCATTTTTAGAAAGCAGACCAGTTGAAATAAAAAAAAGGCACTGGAATACAGTAAATAAAAAAAAACAAAAAAACTTTAAAAATAAAATAGGTTTTTACTAGTTTGGGAGAAAATCAACCAATACAGAGCCTGAAAAAAGTTCATGTAATCTAGTAAATACATGAAGTTCACATTAGGATTTAAAAACAAACCAAAAAAAAAAAATAAAATAAAAAAATCCCTAAAACCATTGTTAAATAAATACTAGTTGAAACTACAGTTTCCTTTGGTAGCGATTTCAGAAAAAGAACATTTTGTGCAGAAAAGATCCAGATTGGGTAACTGATATTTTGAAACTGTTGAATTTTACCTTTGAAGACACTTATTTTGAGTTTTCTAGGATGTTTTTAGCTTTGATTAAATACTCCTGTTTGGTTATGTTGTTTCATAGCTTTTAGTCTATTACCTGTAAACTAAGCAGCAGCAAGATTTTTTATTTTTTTTTGTAGTTAAAAAAAAAAAAAAAAAATTAATAAATTAAAAAAGTTTGCGTTTGTTTGTTTTGCGGTTCTTAAGTCCCTATTATTAAAATGCAGAGCAGATTTATTTGTGGGTCAATGTCCTTGAGAATTTTGCATGTCAGCTCTGTAGCAGGCTCCTCGTTGAGGTCCAGGTGACCGCCGTCCTTCACACATGACCAGAGAACTCATCTCGCTGTCAAAAGTGCGGCCGCTGCAAGAATCTCCATTGGGAATTTGTTAGGATGGTTATAGGCTGTAGTGAAACTCTAGTAGAACAGCTGTGTTCCGATCTTCTGATCTAAAGAAGAGAAGAGAAAAAAAAAAAAAAAAAAAAATGATGTGAATTATGTATGGCCACACATTTATTTACTATTGACAAATGAAGCAGCAAAACCAAGATCAGATATTTTACCACAATAAAGGGCTCTTCTACACGGGCTCCATAGTTTTTAGGCATTCGAGATTTATTTTTTTATTTTTAAACGGATTCCGATTTCTGTCCATTGTTTTTAATGGGCCTGTACACAAAAGGTGCATAAATAACCGTAAACTAGCACCAATTTTACAGCAAAAAAAAAAAAAAATCTCACGCAAATCTCACTTTCTCCTTTGGATAGTAGAATTTATTACTCTAAAGTAGTTGTAAACCCTTACAGACCATGTTTACCTACAGGTAAGCCTAGATTAAGGTCTACCTGTAGGAGCAAGGAGATATCTCCTAAACCTACACGGTTTAGGAGATATTTGCAAAAGACAGGCACCGAAGTCTACGGCGCATGCGCCATAGACAACGGCGCACAGGCGCACTGAGCGTGCCTTTTCTAACGCCGATCGTGCTGTTAGTGGCGGCTCCCGCGTGCATGCACAGGAGTGACGTCATCGCGGGTTCGGCCAATCACAGCGCCGGAGCTGCGATACCCGGAAGGAAGATGGACGCTTCGTGGAAGAGGGGACAACGGTGACATTGCAGGCTCCTGTGTCAGGTAACTATGTGATGGATAGTAGCCCATTATGCTTTTCCTTTGCAGGAAAACAAAAAGGAAGTAAAACCATCAGGGTTTACTTCCTCTTTAATATTTGGCACTAGAGGAATTTTTATGTACATATACACAAGAAAATTTCACACACTTTATAGACCATATGTGTTTTTTGTTTTTGTTTTTTTTTGCGCAGGACCTGCCAGGAAGATCCGGCATTCATACAGAAATCGCATGTGGAAAAACCCCTAATGCCCCGTACACACGGTCAGATTTTCCGATGGAGAATGTCCGATCGGAGCGTGTTGTCGGAAATTCTGACCGTGTGTGGGCTCCTTCGGACATTTTCCATCAGATTTTCCGACACACAAAGTTGGAGAGCAGGAGATAAAATTTTCCGACAACAAAATTCGTTGTCGGAAATTCCGATCGTGTGTACACAAATCCGACGGACAAAGTGCCACGCATGCTCAGAATAAATAAAGAGATGAAAGCTATTGGCCACTGCCCCGTTTATAGTCCCGACGTACGTGTTTTACGTCACCGCGTTTAAAACGATCGGATTTTCCGACAACTTTGTGCGACCGTGTGTATGCAAGACAAGTTTGAGCAAACATCCGTCTGAAAAAATCCTAGGATTTTGTTGTCGGAATGTCCGAACAAAGTCTGACCGTGTGTACGCCCTATTAGACTGGGTTTAGACTGCCATACGGAACGGCTCACAACCGGGAGTCCGGTGCCGTCCCTGCTAACAATTTCGGATCCGATTTTGAATTTAGCCAAAAATTTGGACCTCAAATGGACCAAAAAACGCACACGACCTATGTACAATTCGCACCGGAGCCGCTCCGGAAATGTGTAAGCTGGCTCCATAGAGAGCCAGTCACAATCTCCTGATGCAAATTGGATGCGGCGGTGGGGGGGGGGGGGGGGGGGGCGCTGGGGGCATCGCATCCAATTCGCAATAGTGTGAACCCAGCCTAAAAGTCCTGGTGCACACCTATGCTGGGTGCAGTTTGCGTTTTTAAATACACGTTTTTGATCCATTGAAGTCTATGGAACCAAAAAACAGAAAAAAGTCCCTGGCCCCTTTCTATAAAATGCCCAGATGTGAACTACATCCATAGGAAACCATGTTAAATGGACTGTAGTGTGTCTCTGCAAAACTGAAAACACACAAAAAAATGCATTTTGTATTCCCCCCCCCCTCCGAGGTACAGCGTATAGCACTCACCTATTTTCGGGGGGGGGTGGGGGGGGGTGGAGTGCGCGTTATACGCTGATAAATACGGTAAATCATATCTATATCAGGAATAGTAGAATCAAGGTATTTTAGAGCGCAGGCTACACAGGGAAAGTGATGGTGGATATATTTAAAACGACAACTTCTATAAAAGTGAAACTATTCAATGAGCTGCATAGAAAAACTAAGATGCAAAATTCTGTTAAAATTCAATTCTTTCAATTTTTTTTCTATGAAATCCAATATCGGAAGCACAAATATAAAATATATACAGGTATACAAGTATAGACAATACTCATGACCCGTTTAGTAGTTGTGCAGGCTCTTGTGTGAAGAGTTGTGCCCAGTGGGACAATGTTTGGTGCCATGGAGGACAGTAATACCCTTATCTTCATCTGGCCAAGGAATGTCCAGATAGACATAACAAACAGTCCTTGAAAGGTAACAAGAAATATCTGTTCATTTCCCAAGAAGACAAATTCAGTTCCAAGGTCTATATGATATATTTTGTGAGCTCTGTTATCTCCCAAATGCTTCACATGGAATCGTAGGTGAACCAATTAAAAAAAGAAAAAAAAAAAAGAAAAAAAAAAAAAAAAAAAAAGATGAATGAGCAAAAATTACACACAAAACATGCTCATTTAAAGAGGAGTTCCACCCGAGGTCCAGTCAAAAAAAATAAATAAAAAAAAATTAAAAGTCAGCAGCTACAAATACTGCAGCTGCTGACTTTTAATTGGACACTCACCTGTCCCAGGGTCCAGCAATGCGGGGGATCGAAGCCTCGCTCGTCTCCCCCCCCCCCCGTTCAGCGGCGCCAGCATTGCAACTGTGGGCACCGGGCTGTGGCTTCACAGCCTGGCACCCACTGCGCATGCGCGCATTGGCCGCTCAGTCACCTGGGACCTGTAATGGGTCCCAGATGATTGACAGGAGGGAGCAGAGCTGAGCCCTTCCTGTGCCGAGGGGGAAGTGATGTCACCAGCCCAGGCACTGGAAAAGGCAGACTACGAGGGACCCCCTAGCAACAGGCATTTAGAGGTAAGTAAAAAAAAAAAAAAAAAAAAATATACCCAAATTTTTTTGGGGTTTTTTTTTTTTAGGATCTTTCATGTACTTTTTTTTGGGTGGAACCCCACTTTAAGACGAAAAGTTTTGCCTAGGAACAGATAGTGCAAATTATTAGACAGAAAACCCTGTTCTGTGCACCCCTTTGATTTAGTTCCTCTTTCATACTAGGGCCTTGCGTTCCCTGATATCTGCCATTAACCTGTACAAAGTAAACCTGTCCATACACCAACAGTATTTTGTTAGAAAATCTTTATTTTTGGAATGTTCCTTTAATTTTCCCAATTGTTAATGGGGTGAAATCTGCAATTGTTTGACCATAGTGCCTAAAAATAAATTCAAGGGAGCAATGATGAAAACTGTTTTCTAGAACAAATATAATTCTAACTGTGAATGTGGTTTTTGTTATAGAAAATTCATACATATTGTAGTACATATGTTCTAGGCACAATACCTCTAGATCAGTGGTCTCCAAACTGCAGCCCGAGGGACGGATGTGGACCTTTCCTGGACTTTATCCGGCTCTTGGGGCACTATTCCTCTCAATGATATGAGGCACTATTCTTCCTATTGACACCAATGATGGAGCACTATTCCTTCCACTAATACCAATGATGGAGCACTAGTCCTCCCACTGACACCAATGATGGGACACTAATCCTTCCACCAATACCAATGATGGGACACTATTCCTCCCACTAATACCAATGATGGGACACTATTCCTTCCACTAATACCAATGATGGAGCACTAGTCCTCCCACTGACACCAATGATGGGACACTAATCCTTCCACCAATACCAATGATGGGACACTATTCCTTCCACTAATACCAAAGATGGGGCACTATTCCTTCCACTAATACCAAAGATGGGACACTATTCCTTCCACTAATACCAAAGATGGGACACTATTCCTTCCACTAATACCAAAGATGGGACACTATTCCTTCCACTAATACCAAAGATGGAGCACTATTCCTCCCACTAATACCAATGATGGGGCACTATTCCTCCCACTAATACCAATGATGGAGCACTAGTCCTCCCACTGATACCAATGATGGAGCACTAGTCCTCCCACTGACACCAATAATGGGACACTATTCCTTCCACTGATACCAAAGATAGAGACAATATTCCTTCCACTAATACCAATAATGGAGCACTAGCCCTCCCACTGACACCAATGATGGGACACTAATCCTTCCACCAACACCAATGATGGGACACTATTCCTCCCACTAACATCAATGATGGGACACTATTCCTTCCACCAATACCAATGATGGGACACTATTCCTCCCATGACACCAATGATGGGGCACTATTCCTCCCACTAATACCAATAATGGGGCACTATTCTCCCACTGACACCAATGATGGGGCACTATTCCTCCCACGAATACCAAAGATGGGGCACTATTCCTCCGATGACACCAAAGATGGGACACTATTCCTCCCACTAATACCAATGATGGGACACTATTCCTTCCACTAATACCAAAGATGGGACACTATTCCTTCCACTAATACCAAAGATGGGACACTATTCCTTCCACTAATACCAATGATGGGGCACTATTCCTCCCACTAATACCAATGATGGGGCACTAGTTCTCCCACCGACACCAATGATGGGACACTAATCCTTCCACCAATACCAATGATGGGACACTATTCCTCCCATGACACCAATGATGGGACACTATTCCTCCCATGACACCAATGATGGGACACTATTCCTCCCATGACACCAATGATGGGACACTATTCCTCCCATGACACCAATGATGGGACACTATTCCTCCCACTAATACCAATGATGGGGCACTATTCCTCCCACTAATACCAATGATGGGACACTATTCCTTCCACTAATACCAAAGATGGGACACTATTCCTTCCACTAATACCAAAGATGGGACACTATTCCTTCCACTAATACCGATGATGGGGCACTATTCCTCCCACTAATACCAATGATGGGGCACTAGTTCTCCCACCGACACCAATGATGGGACACTAATCCTTCCACCAATACCAATGATGGGACACTATTCCTCCCATGACACCAATGATGGGACACTATTCCTCCCATGACACCAATGATGGGACACTATTCCTCCCATGACACCAATGATGGGACACTATTCCTCCCATGACACCAATAATGGGGCACTATTCCTCCCATGACACCAATGATGGGGCACTATTCCTCCCACGAATACCAATGATGGGGCACTATTCCTCCCACTAATACCAATGACGGAGCACTATTCCTCCCATGAAACCAATGATGGGGCACTATTCCTCCCACTAATACCAAATGATGGGGCACTATTCTCCCACTGACACCAAAGATGGAGCACTATTCCTCCCACTGACACCAAAGATGGAGCACTATTCCTTCCACTAATACCAATGATGGGGCACTATTCCTTCCACTAATACCAAAGATGGGGCACTATTCCTCCCACTAATACCAATGATGGGACACTATTCCTCCCATGACACCAATGATGGGGCACTATTCCTCCCACTAATACCAATGATGGGGCACTATTCTCCCACTGACACCAATGATGGGGCACTATTCTCCCACTGACACCAATGATGGAGCACTATTCTCCCACTGACACCAATGATGGGACACTATTCCTCCCATGACACCAATGATGGGACACTATTCCTCCCACTAATACCAATGATGGGGCACTATTCTCCCACTGACACCAATGATGGGGCACTATTCCTTCCACTAGAACCAATGATGGGGCACTATTCCTTCCACTAATTCCAATGATGGAGCACTATTTCTTCCACTGACACTAATGATGGGACACCATTCCTTCCACTAATACCAATGATGGGACACTATTCCTTCCACTAATACCAAAGATGGGACACTATTCCTTCCACTAATACCAAAGATGGGACACTATTCCTTCCACTAATACCAATGATGGGGCACTAGTTCTCCCACCGACACCAATGATGGGACACTAATCCTTCCACCAATACCAATGATGGGACACTATTCCTCCCATGACACCAATGATGGGGCACTATTCCTCCCACTAATACCAATGATGGGGCACTATTCTCCCACTGACACCAATGATGGGGCACTATTCTCCCACTGACACCAATGATGGGGCACTATTCTCCCACTGACACCAATGATGGGGCACTATTCTCCCACTGACACCAATGATGGGGCACTATTTCTCTCACGGATACCATTTATGGGGGACTATTGTTCCTCCTACTGACCACAAGTACTATAATTTTTTATTACCTTCATTGACTACCAATAGAGAGAGGCCCCTTTCTACTCTCATTGGCCAGTCTGGCCCTCCTAAAGTTTAAAGGACAGTAAACTGGCCCTTGGTTTAAAAGAAAGTTTGGAGACCCTCGGGCTAGATCATCAAAACCTGTATACACAGTGACTATGTTGGTGTAGACAACCAACTAGTAAACCAAATATTAAAATTGGACTTTTACCCTCCCCATCCACTTCCTGCCCCCTGCCTTTCACACAACTGATTGCTTACATTTATTTATTTTTGGATAATAGCATTCTTGGGAACCCCTTACAGCACTTATGGGTGTCTCGCCTAAACGAGAATTATTTAATACAGTTGCCTGCAGCCTCCTGGGATGTGTGATGTGGGTATCCCAGGAGGTCATAGGGTACTTTACGGCATATGCATTGTGCTATCAGGGGGGGGGGCAACCGTCTCTTCATGGCTTTCACAGCCTGTCCGGTAATGACATGCATGCGCATGGACCTGCTGCAAGAACCCGGAAGAGATATTCAGCCCCTCTAAAGACATCAGAAGAAGATGGTGGGGCCGGGTGGGCTGCAGTGGAGAGGCAGACCCCTAAAGAACACTGTGGGTGGTACAAGTATGGTTTATGAGCAAAACTCAGCTATAGAGGTGGAATTTCTCTTTAAGTTATGAATGAATGCATTAAATCTTTTTTTTTTTTTTTTAAAGTGAAATATGAATGTGTTAATGATTTTATTCAAGTCTTCGGATAACACCTGCTTTGTCGGGAATTATAAAGCTGTATCTGGCTGCAAGCTTTTGCAATGTACACTGTTTAGGCGTCACCACCCTACCATGACACATCACACAGACATGCAGCTTTCTCACATGACAATGTTTAGCCAGAAAAAAAAAAAAAGGACTAATATGTGAGAAGCATAATAGGCATGAAGTGGTGGCAGTCATCTGCTAAAAAAACAAAACAAAAACAAAAAACTAAAAAAAAAAAACAACACATTTACTAGGAATGAGTACACAAAACTACATTCAGGGCTCTGCAAATCAGGCCAGTACTGTATATACACAAGTGAAACTGCTGTGTTTGCTCCTAACAAACAAGATTTGCCCAATCGTTACTCCCACATTTTTTTCTAACATTAAAACAAACAAAAAAAAAAAACAAACAAACAAAAAAGGAGTCTGTGCCAACTATCCTTGTTTGGTTAAGTGGAAGAAAAGCCCAAACCCAACTATTCTTAAAATTGTTCCCTCCCCCACCTCCTACCTATATAAAAAAGAAAAAAAAGAAATTTGCTTCAGTCTGGTGATGTGATCCCGAAGCTCTGCCTCCCCTGCAGCAGTGAGCTGCTGCAGGGGAGAAGAGGGAACACCAATGACGGTTTGGCCATGGGAAACTATGGGTGGCATCACTGGTCTGGGTATTCCCAACCATTGTCAAAGTGCGGAGCTGCAGGATCACATGACTGGACCGGAGCAAATTAAAAATAGGCAAGTACACACATCCTTATACAGGTTAGACAGGGTAGGTAGGAGGGAGGGAACATTGTTAAGAATAGTTACAATTTCTTTAACTCCACTTCAAGACCAGCGTTACAAAATCTGCCAGTGGTGCTTGGGACGATAAGTTTCTGATCAGTATACGGTGAATTCATAGCTGGTCTTGGTAAGCAGATTCAGAAAACGTCTTGCTAAAGTGAGAACTACTTCCATTAATCTAGTACAGGGGTCTGCAAACTTTCTAAACAAAGGGCCAGTTTACAGTCCTTCAAACTTTACGGGGGACACACTGTGGCAGTAGATAATGTACTGGCGTCCCTGGGAGTAAATAATGCCCCGTGATTGATATTAGGGGGAGTAATGATGCCCCATCATTGGTGTCAGTGGGAGGAAAATTCCCCTATCATTGGTGTCAGTGGGAGGAATAGTGTGCCACCAGTGTTGTCCGTGTCAGGAATCGTGCCCCACGGTTGGTGTCAGTGGCAAGAACTATGCCCCACCGTTGTTGACAATGGGGGGGGGGGATTTGAACAATGCCCCAAGGGCAGGATATAAGCAAGCAAAGGGCCACAGTATGGAGACCACTAATCTAGGACAAAAGATGCAAAGAGCTTGAAACAATGTATAAAAAGGACATGGAGCACACAAGAATGAGGCACATGGTACCCGACATCATGCCCAGTTCTATGTCTATCATACAATCCTGAAATTTCTGTAGCGTAAATTGATTACATTCTCTATTTACCACCCTAGACTTTAATTGATACGAAGATTAATCATTTAACTACATATAATGTAGGACTGTTGTTTTAAATCTACACCTGCAAAATCAACCTCTTAAAGTGGCTGTAAAGTCAGGCTTTTTTTTTAATGTTATGTTAAATGCATTCTATGTGCAGCAGCAGCCCCCCCCCCCCCCCCGAATACTTACCTGAGCCCCATCTCTGTCCAGTGATGTCCACAAGTGTCTCGGCCATCTGGGACTCTCCCTCCTGATTGGCTGAGACACAGCAGTGGCGCCACTGGCCCCTGCTACTAACAAAGTCAGTTAGCCAATCAGGAGAGAGAGGAGGCAGGGCCGAACCGCAGCTCCGTGTCTGAATGAACACACGGCTCAGCTTGGGTGCCCCCATAGCAAGCTCCTTGCTGTGGGGGCACTCGACAGGAGGGAAGGGCCAGGACTACAGAAGAGGCACCCGAGAAGGAGTATCTGGGCTGCTCTGTGCAAAACCACTGCAACAGAGCAGGTTAGTATAACATGTTTATTTTAATAGAGAAAAAAAAAAAAAAAAAAGAAGAAGACTATACAATCACTTTAATCTCTAAAAATCTTTTTTGATTACGATGATCAATCTCCCTCGGTCTGGGGCTCCATGCAGGATCTCACCTTGTGGAGTTTCAATGATCATGAGAACGATGAGGAATCAGCCCAGAACTACACAGGAGAATCTTGTCAATGATCTCAAGGCAGGCGGGACCATAGTCACCAAGAAAACAATTGGTAACACACTACGCCGTGAAGGACTGAAATCCTGCAGTGCACGCAAGGTCCCCCTGCTCAAGAAAGGCCCATCTGAATGATTCAGAGGAGAACTGGGTGAAAGTTGTGTGGTCAGATAAGACCAAAATCAAGCGCTTTGGCATCAACTCAACCCGCCATGTTTGGTGGAGGAATGCTACCTATGACCCCAAGTACACCACCCCCACCGTCACACATGAAGGTGAAAACATTCTTAGGGGGCGTTTTTCTGCTAAGGGGACAAGACAACGTCACTGCATCAAAAAGGGATGATGGACAGGGCCATGGACCGTCAACTCTTGGGCGAGAAACCTCCTTCCCTCAGCCAGGGCATTAAAAATGGATCGTGGATGGGTATTCCAGCATGACAATGACCCAAAACACACGACCAAGGCAACAAAGGGTGGGTCAAGAAGAAGCACATTAAGTTCCTGGAGTGGCCTAGCCAGTCTCCAAACCTTAATCCCATAGAAAATTTGTGGAGGGAGCTGAAGGTTCAAGTTACCAAACATCAGCCTCAAAACCTTAATGACTTGGAGAGGAGTGGGACAAAAACCCTCCTGAGATATGTGCAAACCTGGTGGCCAACTACAAGAAACGCCTGACCTCTGATTGCCAACAAGGGTTTTGCCACCAAGTACTAAGTCATGTTTTGCGAAGGGGTCAAATACTTTCACTCAAAATGCAAATCAATTTATAAGTTTTTTTGAAATGCGTTTTTCTGGATATTTTTGTAGTTATCCTCTCACAGTTATAATAAAATCTATCATTAAAATGATAGACTGATCACTTCTTTGTCGGTGGGCAAACGTATAAAATCAGCAGGGGGATCAAAAACTTTCCCCCCCTCACTGTATACTTAATACGTGAAATCTGATAATCCAATGCAGACAATTCAGTACTGTCCACTATAAGAAATTCTGAATAACCTACAAAAGCAGCAAAAACTAGACTGACCAAAAGAAATTGTGAATATCCCTTTAAAATGATTCGGCAGATTAGCTGGGAGAAGGAAAAAAAAAATCCATTTATCATTCCTAAGCAACAGCACAAATGATTGATGACAGAGCTATGAAACCACTTGGGACCAGCAAGGACGCAATCAATATTAAGAAGAAACATAATTAGACATCCTAATCAGTAGCGCAGAGACACTCCCCATTTCTAAAGCAAATGACTGTTTCGCTCTAATGTGCCTTCGACTTAACCATGTATTGAACCGAATTTCTAGTACAAAGCCGCCCGAATAAAAAAAGCCTATTTACTTAGTTAATGAACAAACTAGGTCAAGTGTGAAGTCGATAGTACACATTTATAGAATCACAAAATACAGAAGTGCGGTTTGTGCGCCTATCATTGACAATTGGAAAGAATTTTTATTGGTTTCCTAAAGCCGTGTGAATTTCGACCGGTCCCCAATGAGCCAGTTGAAACGCGCTATGTGGCTGGCTCTACTGGGCCCCCTCCCATCCAACATCCTTCACCTGAAATACAGAAGAAGCAGCCAGGCAGGAAATTGTCAGTTTAAGAGCGGCTTCATCCAATCAGATGCAGCCACTATCGGGGTCTTCTTTTAGTCTTCATAAGCCTGCAAGCTTATGAAGCCCATGCGATTTTCTTTCCTGCAACCACTGACTGTTGATGGGGTGAATCCTCCCCACTGAGCTATAGCGCTCTCCCAGCAGGGGGCGCAGAGAGCTGTTCCTGCTGGGGTACCGCAATTATCGCTAGAGCCTACTGCCGCTGACAAAAGTCGCAATCTGGAAATCCGACATGCTGGTTGTACCCAAAGTCGATTGATGGTTCGGCTTGGGTACATTCAGCCTGACCCTACGTGGATTGAATTTTCGGCCAGTCCCTGCTGAACCAGCCAAGATTCAAGCCATCTATGGTTTAGCTTTAGCCTGGTACCAGCTGTTAAATATCTGAACAGTGGTTGCATCCGATTAGATTCAGTTGCTGTTTGGCCAATATATTTCTTTTCAGCCCCTTCCATTTTTCAATCCATGGAATTTATTGCAGGAGGGTGGAGACAGGGCTACCCAAGCAGCAAATTTTAGCTGGTTAATCAGACATTCACCCAAAATTCGTATAGTGTATATAGTCAAGTCAGGCTGAAAAAAAAAAAAGGGGGAGGACACAAGTCCAACAAATAGAAAAAAGATAAACTGAAAACTTCCATAAACAGAACTATTCCCACAATTGATCGGAGGAAGGAAAAAAAATCCCTAAATAAGCATGATCCAATTTGCTCTAAAAACAGGTAAAAAAAAAAAAAAAAAAATCTATTCCTAATCCTCTAAGGCAGTGTTCTCCAAACTTTGCTTAACTTTACCTGGCCCTTGAGGAATTATTCCTGCCATTGACACCAACTATGGGGCATAATTCCTTCCACCAACACCAACAATGGGGCACTATTCCTCCCACTAGCACCAACAATGGGGCACTATTCCTCCCACTGGCACCAACTATTTCTCCCCCTAATATTGGGCATGGTTTACTCCCATTGGGCACAGTCCGGTTCCCCCTAAAGTCTGAAGGATGTTAAACTGGCCCTTTCTTTAGAACATTTGGAGACCCCTGATCTAAGGCCCCTTTCACACGATCGGACCGTTCAGGTCTGCCTGTCAGTTTTGACGGCGGACCTGAATGGGCACTCCATGTTAGCCTATGGAGCGACGGAGGTCAGCGGAGACATGTCCGCTGACATCCGACCCGGTCCGATCCGCAAAAAGCAGACGGATGGCCCTACGTCCAGATCCGTCGCTGGCGGATCGGGTGAGATCTGATGAAAACATGGTGTCCGTTTTCATCCGATCCCTCCATAGGCAGCAGCGGCGCCTGACAGGCCCCTCCCCGCTCAGTGAGCAGAGAGGGACCTGTCATCCGCCGGCTCAGCGGAGATCAACGGAGAGATCTCCCGCTGAGCCGGCAGACTGAGGCGTGCTCCGTGGTCTGCATGAAGAAAAAAAAAAAAAAAAATGTATTGTGTTTACCTCTGCAATTCCCCCTGGCATGCTGTCAATCAACTTCTGGGCCACATCCTGACTGATGGCAGCCCATTCTTGTATAATCAATGCTGGGAGTTTGTCAGAATTTGTGGAGTTTTTTTTTCCCACCCGATTCTTGACCACAAGTTCTAAATAGGATGAAGGTCTAGGGAGTTTCCTGGACATGGACCCAAACCGTTGATGTTTTGTTCCCCAAGCCACTTAGTTATCACTTTCACCTTATGACAAGGTGCTCCATCATGCTGGAAAAGGCATCGTTCCTCACCAAACTGTTCTTGGATGGTTGAAAGAAGTTGCTCGGAGGGTTTTTGTACCATTCTTTATTCATGACTGTGTTTAGACAAAAAGTTGGGAGCATAAAATTGTCCAAAAGATCTTGGTATGCTGATGCCTTAAGGGTTCCCTTCGCTGGAACCAAGGGGCCAAGCCTAACCCCTGAAAGACAACCCCCACATTCTAATCTCCCCTCCACCAAATGATTTGGACCAGTGCCCAAAGCAATGTCCATAAAAGACATGGACGAGCAAGTTTGGGGTGGAGGAACATGACCAACCTATACAGAGTCCTGACCTCAACCCGATAGAACACTTTTGTGATAAATTAGAGTGGAGACTGTGAGCCAGGCCTTCTCGTCCATTATCAGTGCCTGACATCACAAATGCCCTTCTGGAAGAATGGTCAAACACTCCCATAGACACACTCCTAAACCTTGTGGACAGCCTTCCCAGAATAGTTGAAGCGGTTATAGCTGCAAAGGGTGGGCCAATTCAATATTAAACCCTACGGACTAATGCCCCGTACACATGAGCGGAATTTCCATCGGAAAAATCTTGGATGGTTTTTCCGGACTTAATACCGCTCAAGCTTGGCTTGCATACACACGGGTACACAAAAGTTCTCTGAACTTTCGACCGTCAAGAACGCGGTGACGTACAACACTACGACAAGCCGAGAAAATGAAGTTCAATGCTTCCGAGCACGCGTGGTTTTTTGCGGGTCGGAATTGCATACAAACAGAATTTAAGTTGGGATCAGTGGGAGGAACGGCGACCCATCGCTGGGGCCAGTGGGAGGAACGGCGACCCATCGCTGGGGCCAGTGGGAGGAACGGCGACCCATCGCTGGGGCCAGTGGGAGGAACGGCGACCCATCGCTGGGGCCAGTGGGAGGAACGGTGACCCATCGCTGGGGCCAGTGGGAGGAACGGTGACCCATCGCTGGGGCCAGTGGGAGGGACGGTGACCCATCGCTGGGGCCAGTGGGAGGGACGGTGACCCATCGCTGGGGCCAGTGGGAGGGACGGTGACCCATCGCTGGGGCCAGTGGGAGGGACGGTGACCCATCGCTGGGGCCAGTGGGAGGGACGGTGACCCATCGCTGGGGCCAGTGGGAGGGACGGTGACCCATCGTTTGGGTCAGTGGAAAGATTAGTACCCAATTCTTGGGGTCAGTGGAAAAATTAGAACCCAATTCTTGGGGTCAGTGGAAAAATTAGAACCCAATTCTTGGGGTCAGTGGAAAGATTAGTACCCAATTCTTGGGGTCAGTGGAAAGATTAGTACCCAATTCTTGGGGTCAGTGGAAAGATTAGTACCCAATTCTTGGGGTCAGTGGAAAGATTAGTACCCAATTCTTGGGGTCAGTGGAAAGATTAGTACCCAATTCTTGGGGTCAGTGGAAAGATTAGTACCCATTCCTGGGGTCAGTGGAAAGATTAGTACCCAATTCTCGGGGTCAGTGGAAAGATTAGTACCCAATCTCGGGGTCAGTGGAAAGATTAGTACCCAATTCTTGGGGTCCAGTGACCGGAATCATGCCCCATTGGTGTAGAAGGAATAGTTTCTTGTATCAGTGGGAGGAATAGTGTCCCAAGGGCCTGATAAAAGCAAACAAAGGGTCGCATCCAGCCCCTGGGCCGCAGTTTGGAGACCACTGCTCTATATCTTTAGATCACCAGGTGCAGAATATTTGCTGCCTTGGGAAAGAATGCATAGTCTCAGGATACCATTTCTAAAAAAAGGGTCAGGCAGAAAAGCTTTGTCATGATCCCAAGTAATAAACCTTAATAGCTCAGCAAGATGATATGGCTGAAAAAGACAGTAGAAAGCAATGTACTTTCCCTGCAGGAAATTGCATGCAAAGCTATAAAGTAAAGTGATACTTGCCAATCTGCTCTGCACTACAGGCACTCTACTGAGCTCTATCCATATCTAATAGAACCGCATAGACTAACCCTTCACAAATTTGCTAATGCGCAAACCTTTTCTGTATATACAAACTTCACCACGACATCTCTAACTGCAAGGATTTAAATTGTTGTTTTTTTGTGTAGCTTTTCTTCTTTCAACTATGTAGAGCTGATCGTCATCAATAAAAAGAAAAAAAAGTAAAAAATAAATAAGGCAATAAAATAAATAAGGAAAAATCAGGCATAAAGCAGTAGATGGAGTCAGACAATGAACAGTAAATTAGCTGCGTTTCAGCAAAAGCAGGTAAAATGTATCAATGTTTGCAAGTTACCGTTGCGGGTTGCTACATCGCACCAGAATCGCACACTGGTTCACACCGACATCTGCGAACCGCTGGGGGTGTCAATGTAAAGTTAACGACACCCCCAGATCTGATCGCAGTGCGAACTGTCAAATGGGGCAGGAATCGGATCGCAGGGGTGTGAACACCCACGCGATCCGATTCAAGTGTGGATCAAAAAAAAAAAAAAAAAAAAAAGGGACCTGCACCATTTTGGTGCGAATTTGATGCAATTTCAGCCATACAGTTTTGTATGGCTGAATTTGCATTGTACAGACTTCACATGTGATCTGCACAGCAATGTGGTGTTAATCAGATGCGATGTCTGAACACACAGCCTCAGTCGTGCACAGTTGTCCTGTACTGAAATTGCTTACTATGATGTCACTGCACAATACAAGTTTCTCACAGTGTGCATTAGAAGCTGCAGCAAGTCTGAAAGAGCTTATCTCATTTCCTGGCTGAAAGACATCCAGCATCATCTAGCTCGTTGGTGCTCAGCCCGCGGCCCTCCAGCTGTTGCGGTACTACAAGTCCCATGAGGCATCGCAAGCTGCTGACAGTTACAAGCATGACTCTCAAAGGCAGAGGCATAACGGGACCTATTCTGCAACAGCTGGAGGACCAAAGGTTGAGCACCCATGATTCTAGCTCTTTCCTTCCAGCCTGACTGATCCTGGCCCACCCCTTACATTCACTGGATTTCAGTTCTTTCAATCATGGAGGATCGAAGTCTAAATGGTGGGGAATAGCGGGTGGTCTGGTAGGATCCTGCAGCTCAGGTTTTTTTTTTTTTTTACCTTAATGGATAGAATCCATTAAGGTAAAAAAAATCTCCACACTCACAGAAGTAGTTTGTAGGGTAAATTTGCATTGCCTATATGAATACTCATATGTCAATATCTATGTGGCAATAAAGATAGCGTCAAAACGGAATTCGGAATTTAACCATCTTCTGAAAAGTTCAATGTAATGGCAGGTGAATAACGAGTAACCTAAAAGGTAGCAAGTGAGGACTAGTAGTAGTTGAAGGATACTAATATTTTTTTTTTCGTTATGTTTAACGGTTTGAGAGAGAGGGAGAGAGGGAGAGAGGGAGAGAGGGAGAGAGGGAGAGAGGGAGAGAGGGAGAGAGGGAGAGAGGGAGAGAGGGAGAGAGGGAGAGAGGGAGAGAGGGAGAGAGGGAGAGAGGGAGAGAGGGAGAGAGAGAGAGAGAGAGAGAGAGAGAGAGAGAGAGAGAGAGAGAGAGAGAGAGAGAGAGAGAGAGAGATATATTATGCTCTACAAGGTCAAAATTGGTAATTCTAAGTAAGGTGATCGACCTCCAATAATAGATCCATGTACAAGATATGTAATACACTTCATATCTGTGCTACGATATCTATGACTCTAAAAGGTGAAATTAAAAATAATACTTTGAATATCACTATTACTAATGTATCCATGATAGGATGTCATACATGGAACATTATCTGTAAAGTACCAACTTGTTACCTAAAATATTTGTACAATTTGCATTTACGTAAATTTATAACCTTGTATTTGTTCAAAACTAATAAAAATCTTAATGTAAGGTAAAAAACCTTGGAGTATGTTTTTTTTTTTTTTTCCCCCCCGATTTATACTTAGCTAGGTGGATGCTGCATCTGTCCCCCGTTACCTCTACGCCGATAACCGAGCAATCAAACACCGCCGACCGCTCAGTTCTGACAGCTCCCCAAACAGAGAGCTGCTGACTGTCAATCAGCAGCTCTCCGCTCTGTTTTCTCCTCCCTCATTGGAGGGAGTAGCCGTGGAGGGAGCGGCCGTCTCAACGGCTCACTGAGAGGCTAAGCGGGGTGTCAGTCCAGGTACCTGGTGGATCCAGACTTCCATTGTCGCGATGACGTGGTGCTTGGACTGATAACGGTGGCGTCCGCAGAAAGTGGACTTCAGCCTGTTCTCTGCTGGAAATGGGTTACAGGAATATAAAACGAATTGCACTCCTGTGACCCATAGGGGAAGTACAGGTAAACAAGCTTTGGCTATACTTCTTTAAGTAGAACCACTTTAAGAAAGGTCATGGGGGGTGTGGAAGAAAGCAGGATATGTCCTGATGCAGTAGAAACGCCCTATGTTCCAAAATCAGGTAAAGTTAATGTGGTTGTAAAGGCACAAGGTGTTTTTTTTTTTTTTTTTTTTTTTTTATCTTCATGCATTTTATTCTTACCTGAGCCCCCTCTCAATCCAGCGATGTCCAGGAGAGCCTTGCCTCTCTGGGGTATCTCACTCCTGATTGGCATTTCAATCACAGCCAGTGAGCCAATCAGGAGTGCGAAACCGCGGAGAGGCAAGGCTCTCCTGGTCATCGCTGGATCGAGAGGGGGCTCAGGTATGGAGGGGGACGGGGGCCGAGCAGCGGCGGCTCAGGTGCCCCCATAGCAAGCGGCTTGCTGTAGGGGCACCCGGCAGGAGGGAGGGGCCAGGAGCACCGGCGAGGGACCCGAGAAGAGGAAGATCTGGGTAATGCAATCCTGGTATTTAATGCCTCTAAGACCCTCCTACTTTTATTGAAATTGAAACTCACCACACCCACTATTTGATGTGATTTGAAGGTGTGTGTGGGTGGAGGGGTTTTGGGGGGTCGTGGTTGAGTTCCAACACCTATTGTTTGAGAAAAAAAAGCCCCAAGTACAATAGAAATCGGATATCCGGATACTTTGACTCATCATATGCCAACTCCAAAGGAATCATTGTTTACAAAGCATACAGATTAAAAGAGCAGAGAACACCTTCAAATACAAGTAAAACAAACTAACAAACACTGTACGCCTTTGGCAAGTATTATTATAGTCTTTGGGCTTCGTGGTATTGAGTCTACAGACATCCTTCCAAGCTTTATCAAAAAGGGAAGAAACATTAAAATGTTCCTTCATAGCAACCAGGATTGCAAGGCCAAATTTACATTTCTGTAAAAGATAATTTCCTGAAAAATTATATTGTATTAGATTTTAAAGCTCACAATAAGTTTTTTTTTTTTTTTTTAACCAGCTGCAAAACATTTTAATAGCTGAGCTGCAGGCAAACAAAACGGAGCACGTTTTTCCTAGGTATGCAGTTAAAAAATATTGGTGGAAGTGGGGGAGCAGTATACTAGTGCTTTTGAATGTTGATCATCTATCTGCAATGGCGGAAAAGGCAGCTACAGGCCCTGGAGCTACTCTGCCTTTGGGCGCACGAGCGCAGTCCTCCCTATCCATGAATAAAATTACAGCGGTGGGGTTTTTTTTTTTTTTTTTTTTTTTTAATGATACACCCGATTAAAAGCAGAGGCTCCAATAGGCTTCAAAATAGGGTGGGCTCCAGACACAGAGCATTGCGTCTGGAGCCCACCCAGTTGTGTTGCAACAGCGAATGAATATTCGCTGTTGCAAAACTGATCCTCCTCCTGGCCAATCAGGAAGGGGTCTGAGCCATCAACTGATTGGCTGAAAGGACAGAGGATCCTATTGGATGCCTAGGAGGAGGGGAGGAGACGAACAGCGGAGCTGCTGGGCGATGCCTAATCCCCGCCACTGCTTGGTGCCCTGATCCCCACCGTTCCTCGGATGCCCCGATCTCAGTTGCTCCTCAGATGCCTGCTGATGCCCGATCCCCGCCGCCGAGATGGGGTAAGGGCCGGTGGACCAACTGGCAGACAGCAGGGGTCGGGGGTTTGAGTTTCTTGCCACCCCCCCCCAAACAAAAGACCACCAGCCGCCACTTGCTTTGGGCCTGTTTGACAGCGACTTCAGCTTATATAGGAGCAATGTGAACAGCAAGTTGAAGCTTTTAACGTACCATTCAGCTCCAGTTTGTAAATGAACAGAGTTTGTCATGGGAGTTGTGATGGAAGCATTTCTTGTCGCCATTGCGACCTGGCGCTTAGGATTTGTTGAGCACTGGTGAAGCCATGCCTTTATAATTTCTCCACAATACTTCTAGATACAGAGATGGATGAGGTCTTGTTTTACCAATTGCCGACCAGGCCTTTTTTGGCACTTTTTGTTTACAAGTTTAAATTTGTGGGTTTTTTTGCTAGAAAATCACTTAGAATTTGGCCTTGCAACCCTGGTTGCTGTGAAGCAACAATTGGATGTTTCTTCCCTTTTAAAATAAGCTTGGAATGATGTAGAATCAATACCACAAAGCCCAAAAACTACAATAATACTTGCCAAAGGCGTACAGTGTTTGTTGGTTTGTTTTACTTGTATTTGAAGGTGTTCTCTGCTCTCTTTTAATCTACTTGCTTTGTAAATAATGATTCCTTAGGAGTTGGCATATGATGAGTCAAAGTATCCGGATATCCTATTTATTGTACTCATCAGTGGCACAAATTACTGGATGTGTCATGATTTCCCTGTTTTCATTGAAAAATTATTTGTCATAGTTCTTGTAAACCTCCACCAATTCTTCACCATCTAGGTGCTTATGTGTTTAGGACACGGCTAGATATATTCATTCTATAGATATTTCCTCTGTACAGTGGGCAAAGTTGTGTCCGCATCTCAGATACTTCATGCCAGATTTTAGGTGCCTTCATGCTAGTTATGAAGGGATCAGCAGGAGCTATCGGTATTTAGGAACACCCACATTAGAAACCATTCCAAAGCCCATGCAAACCTCAAGCTAGGTGTGATCCTGGATTCTCAACTCTCCTTTTGGCCTTCCATCCAATCGCTGTCCAAATGTTGCCGCCTCAACCTACGCAACCTTTACAAAATAGCTTAACCAGTGACACCACAAAGCTACGGATTCACTTCCTGGTTATCGCTCTGCTTGACTATTGAAACCCCGTCCTTGTTGGCCTACCTTTACATAGGTTATCTCCCCTTCAGTCCATCCTGAATGCTGCTGCCAGACTCCTTAACCTTTATAAGTTGTTTGGTGTCTGCTACCCCCCTCTGCCAATCCCTCCAATGGCTTCCTCTTACCCATTGAATAAAATTCAAAATACAAACCACAACCTACAAAGCAATCCACAACTCTGCCCCCAGCTACATCACCAACCTCTTCTCAAAAAGCCAACCAAACCGTTCTTCCTCCCAAGACCTCCTGCGCTCTGTGGCATTCCCTTCCACAGGCGGTGGTTTCAGTGGGGGGGCATCGATCGTTTAGAAAAACTATAAGATAAGCACCTGAACGACCGCAACATACAGGGATATACAATGTAATACTGACATATACACACACACACATAGGTTGGACGTGTATCTTTTTTTCAACCTCACCTACTGTGTAACTATATATGCAACTATGAATAAAAGTGATAACATTTTTTTTTAAAGGGATAGTTTAAAAATAAAAAATAATATCAATAGGAAAAAAGACATTTAAAGCACCCCCATCCCTATATGCTCATGCGCAGAAGCGAACGTATACGCAAGTCGCTCACTCATATAGAAACGGTGTGTGCTCGTAACCTTTCTTCATAACTAATATCCTCCAGACCCTTTATTAGCTTTGTTGCCCTTCTTTGTACTCGCTCCATTTCCAGTACATCCTTCCTGAGGACTGGTGCCCAGAACTGGACAGCATACTCCAGGTGCGGCCGGACCAGAGTCTTGTAGAGTGGGAGAATTATCGTTTTATCTCTGGAATTAATCCCCTTTTTAATGCCAATATTCTGTTTGCTTTGTTAGCAACAGCTTGGCATTGCATGCCATTGCTGAGCCTATCATCTACTAGACCCCCAGGTCCTTTTCCATCCTAGATAACCCCAGAGGTTCACCGCCTAGTGAATAGATTGCATTCATGTTTTTGCCACCCAAATGCATTATTTTACATTTTTCTAAATGAAACCTCATTTGCCATGTAGTTGCCCACCCCATTAATTTGTTCAGATCTTCTCGTAAGGTTTCCACATCCTGCGGAGAAGTTATTGCCCTGCTTAGCGTCATCCTCAAATACAGAGATTGAACTGTTTATCCCATCCTCCAGGTCGTTTATGAACAAATTAAATAGGATTGGTCCCAGCACAGAACCCTGGGGGACCCCACTACCCACCCCCAACCATTCCGAGTACTCCCCATTTATCACCACCCTCTGAACTCGCCCTTGTAGCCAGTTTTCAATCCATGTACTCACCCTATGGTCCATGCCAACGGACCTTACTTTGTACAGTAAACGTTTATGGGAAACTGTGTCAAATGCTTTCGCAAAATCCAGATACACCACGTCTACAGGCCTTCCTTTATCTAGATGGCAACTCACCTCCTCATAGAAGGTTAATAGATTGGTTTGGCAAGAACAATTCTTCATGAATCCATGCTGATTACTGCTAATGATACCGTTATCATTATGAAAATCTTTTATATAGTCCCTTATCCCCTCCAAAAGCTTGCATATTATTGATGCTAGGCTAACTGGTCTATATCCCAGGAATGTATTTTGGCCCTTTTTTAAATATTGCTGCTACATTGGCTTTTCTCTAATCAGCTGGTGCCATTCCAGTCAGTAGACTGTCAGTATCAATTAGGAACAATGGCCTGGCAATTACTTGACTGAGTTCCTCAAGTACCCTCAGGTGCAAGCTATCTGGTCCCGATGACTTATTAATGTTAAGTTTCCTAAGTCTATTTCTAATTCTGTCCTTGGTTAGCCATGAGGGTGCTTCCTGTGATGTGTCACGAGGACAAACACTGCAGTTTTGGTTACTGAACCCCCCCAATTCCCTTGTGAAGACTGAGAAGAATAAAATTCAATACCTTCACCATCTCCCCTTTGTAACTAGATGTCCTTCCTCATTGTTTATGGGGCCAATATGGTCTGTCCTTTTTTACTGTTTATATACTTAAAGAATTTCTGGGGATTTTTTGCTCTCCTCTGCTATGCGTTTTTCGTGTTCCATCTTAGCCACCCTAATTGCACCCTTAAATATCTTGTTGCATTCTTTGTAAACTCTGAATGCTGATGATCCCTCAGCCTTGTATTTTTTGAAGGCCTTCTCCTTTGCTTTTATATGCAGTTTTACATTGGAGTTAACCCAGCCAGGACTTTTGTTCACTCTTTTAAAATTATTTCCCAATGGGATGCATTGGCTAATGCCCTTATTTAATATGCTCTTAAAGCAAAACCATCTCTCCTCCGTGGTCTTTGTTTCAAAGATTTTATCCCAATTTATATCTTCTAGCAAGGTTCGTAGTTTAGGGAAGTTTGCCCTTTTGAAATTCAATGTCTTTCCCCTTGTCTTTCCCATTTGTGTGATTTATACTGAAGTCAATTGACCTGTGATCGCCGTTTCCTAAATGGTCCCGTATTTCCACATTCGTGATCAGGTCTGTATTGTTGGTAATCAGTAGATCTAGTAACACTTTATTTCTAGTTAGTGCGTCTACCATCTGACCCATGAAATTGTCCTGCAAGACATTTAGGAACTAGCGAGCCTTGAACGAATGCATGGTTCCCTCCAGTCAGGCTATGAGGATAACACTTCCCATCCTTGCTGCTAATCCAAATTGTCATAGGAGGTCTGCCTCCCCCTCCTCCCTCAGGTTAGCCGGCCTATAGCATACTCCCAGTATTATTTTCCCCTTAGTTTCATCCCTTTGGATCTCTACCCATAAGGATTCCACCTCCTCCCCATCTCCCTTAGTGATGTCATCTCACACATTCACGTGTACATTATGCTGGATATATAGGCATACCCTCTCTATCCCTGCAATAAAGGGGAATACCCTTGAATTGTGACCAGCCAAAGATGGGGACAACTTTGTCACGTGCTGTCAAAACAGCTAAATTTTCCTGTGCCGGACTGTATTTGGTTGTCGGTGTTGTGTCCAAACAGCAATCCCTCAAAATCTCCAATTACCGATGGCTTAAAGAAAAGTGATGTGGTTGGAGTTTCTGATGAGTTGGCTAATTTGACAGAACACCGGTCCTCCAAGACCAGCGATCAGAGACGATCCACGTGACCCACCAGCCACGTAACCCACCAGATCGTTTCTCGAGCGCGCCGGTAAAACCAGTAAGCCTTAGAAACACCGGCAAGTGGCAGGAGGCAATGCTGTGCACCATAGCCTGGAGAAGTCAGGGGATGATGCATTGGGATTAGGATACTTCCAAGGAAAAGAAAAGCGGAGTATCAATAGATCTTGGTCACTGGAGTAAATTTCAAAAAAGTGTGGATATGGAAAGGTGTAGCCTCCACTGCCGAACATACCATGTGTACGTGATATTATGAATGTTCAGCTATATGTACACATGACATACTCATCACCTGTAATTCTGGCTCTTTTTGTTCCCGTCACCCTCTATGCCTCCAAGGACACCTTTGCAGTATTATGAGTGACAAGAACAGTCAGAAGAAAGGCTTCTGCATCAAGTTATCTCTACTGATTCAGCTGTCTCTCATTAGTAGCTGTAGATACCAAACAGCTGCTGACGACACACAGAAATCCCGACACAAGTGTGATTACAGCCTTACAACCGTTCCTCGAAACTGTCAATTTCTAAAAACCACCATTTTTTACTCTAACTGCCAAGTCCAGCGGACTCAATACTACAGAGCGTGTTCCTTTTGATGGAACCTACATACGCTCTTTAACCACTTTCACCCCCTTCCTGCTGCATTTTTCCTGCGCTGGAACGCTGTAAAACGCATCAAAAATGCACTGGAACGCACCGGAACACTCCAAAAAACGCACTGGAACACACATGTGCTTATTTAGGGCCAGTTCACACCATAGAAAAGCAGCCTGGTTGCGTTCCAGATGTTTTTCTGCATGCGCTCTTTTGACGCGTTTTTGATGAAGTCCAGAGCATTTTTCCCAACTTTTTTTTTCTTAACCACTTCAATACGAGGCACTTGTACACCTTCCTGCCCAAGCCAATTTTCAGCGCTGTCCCACTTTGAATGACAATTGCGCGGTCATACTACACTGTATCCAAACAAATTTTTTATCATTTTGTTCCCACAAATAGAGCTTTCTTTGGTGGTATTTGATCACCTCTGCGTTTTTTATTTTTTGCACAACTAAAAAATGACCGAAAATTAAAAAAAAAAAAAAAAAGTTTTGTTTCAGTTAAATTTTTTGTAAATAAGTACGTTTTCTTCTTCAAAGACGAGCACTGATATGGCTGCATTGATGGGCACCGATGAGGTGGCACTGATGGGCACTCATAGGCGGCACTGATGGGTGGGCACTGATGGGCATCACTAGTTTTTATTGTGCCATAGAGGTGCCAGTCAGTGCCCATTTGTGGGCACTGATTGGCATATGTTGGGCATTGATTTTCACACGTGGATGGCCATGGGGGGGATGTACCTGGCCATCCACATGTTAGGAGCTTCCCTGGTGGCCCTAGCAGCTTCCCTGGAGGTCTATTGTGGACATCCGAGGGGGGGGGGCTGTGCTGATAAACAATCAGCGCAGACCCCCGTCAGCTCTCCTCTACTCGCCTCTGTCAGATGCGAGTGAAGAAAAGCCGATCACCGCCTCTTCCTGTTTACATCATGATCAGCCGTGATTGGACACGGCTGATCACATGGTAAAGAGCCTCCACCGGAACCTGAACCACCGCCCAGCCGTCATTCTGCTATAGGCCAGGCAGGAAGTGGTTAAATAAGGACATGTGTGTGTTCCAGTGCGTTTTTGATGCATTTTACAGTGTTCCAGTCCAGGAAAAATGTAGCATGTTCTACTTTTTAAGGTTGGGGGAAAAAAAAAAAAAAAGGAGGGGAAAAAATGCACTTGGCTGCACCAAAAACGCACTGGAACACACATGTAGAAAAGTATCCAGACTGCGTTTCTACGGTGTGAACTGACCCCGAAAAACAAACAAGTATTTCTTAGTTTGCAATACATAATTTTGTTGAGGAGTAATCTTTCTCCTTTGCTGGTGAGGCGGCACTGGTTGGCACAGGCTGGACTGCATGGATAATCAATGCACTATCAGCACAGACCCCCCATCAGGAGAGCCGCTTATTGGCTCTCTTCTGCTCACGTGCTGTCAGTTCAAGTAGAGGACTGCCAATAACCAGCACTTCCCATTTTCACCATGTTTAGCTGTGATTGGACACAACTGATCACATGGTAAAGAGCCTACATCATAGGCCAGTGATGGCGAACCTTGGCACCCCAGATGTTTTGGAATTACATTTCCCATGATGCTCATACACTCTGCAGTGTAGTTGAGCATCATGGGAAATGTAGTTCCAAAACATCAGGGGGGCCAAGTTTCGCCATCACGGTTTTTACCGTGATTGGGATGCGGTGTGTCCGCGCGACACACCACACCACCGATCGCTGTGTTGGGCATCCTGCTCTAAAGGACTCCACATGATGTCCAGTAAGAACAATGAAACCCCCCCCACTCCTGGCTGTCATTTTGCTATAGGCCTGGCAGGAAAGTGTTAGCCACCTCAATAGCGGGCACGTTCATCCCCTTCCTGTCCAGGTCAATTTCCAGCTTTCAGCCCCCTTTGAATGACTATTGAGCAGTCATGCAACACTGTATCCATATGAAATACAATCTACAAATACACCAACACTATACATTTCCTTTCCTGGGCTTTAGGCGTATCGCAGTGAATTTTTATGGTAAGGCTACTTTTCACACTGGCGCTGTGCTGCGTAAGTGGTAAAGCGCCGCTCATTTTAGTGGCGATTTACCGTCGTTTTAGCGGCTGCTAGCGGGGTCCCTTTAGCCCCCACTAGTGAACAAAAAGTGTTAAATCCGCCGGTGTTTCGGCGCTTCGGAAGCGCTGCCCATGCATTCCAATGGGCAGGGGCGGTTTAGGAGCGATGTATACAGCGCTCCCAAACCGTCACCAAAGATGCTGCTTGACTTTTTGTAATGTCCCCTAAGAGCACTCGGGCTTTCCCACTGGGGTGGCATGGGAGGCAGTTTTTGGGCGCTATAATGCCTGAAAAACACCTTCAGTGTGAAAGTAGCCTTAATAAGGACACCATAACTCATGTTTTTTTTGTTTTGTTTTTGGCATTGCACAATAGTGATTATTACAGTGGCTGTAATCTTCATTGCCTAGCACATGTTAATTTTAGGATGTATATAGTTTATAGCGCCTACTTTATATTTTATGTTGCATGCTGTGCTGTTCCTTCAGAGTCCTGTGCTGTAAACAGCGGCTCCCGCGCCCATGCATGGAAGTGACGTCATCACATGCCTGATGAAGGGGTCCTGCGTGGCTCCGAAACATTGCTTCCCTTTATTTTATACTATGTGATAACAATTTTGGACCCAATTTTGTTGATCCTGGTGTGCTGGTGACACTTCCTTCTAAGGACGTCATCAGGCCACGGCCAATCAGACGGGCAGAGGATGCAAGACCGGGGGGGGGGGGAGATGGTAGCCCTGTCAGCGTGTCACTGGAAGGCTTCGTTCTAAGGTAAGTTTTGAACCATGTGCTAGTATGCGATGAATACTAGCACATCCCAACTACGACACTACCTGCCTGGAGTTTGCATGTTCTCCCTGTGCCTGCGTGGGTTTCCTCCGGGTACTCTGGTTTCCTCCCACACTCCAGAGACATGCTGGTAGGTTAATTGGCTTCTGTCTAAATTGGCCCCTAGTATATGAATGTGAGTTAGGGACATTAGATCAGGGCTCGACAAATCCCAGGCGCCAGGTCGCCATGGTGACTAGAAATTGTGTCCTGGTGCGTGGGCTGTGGGGTCTTGGCTGGGAAGGTGGAGATGGCCCAGGCCTCGTAGGCCTTCCAGACACAGAGTACTGCCCGGCCCTGTCATCTGCAGGGAACGCCTTTAGCGGCGGCAGCGGGGATGGAGCAGCGCGGCAGCTACTGACATGGCTGGAGGAGCAAGCGTCCATCAGGGTGCAGTCCAGCTGGGGATCCCTGGCGGCTCGTAATCCCCCGCTGCTGTCGCTCTCACCCAGGGTATTACTGGAGCAGGCCCGGCTTGAGGGAGGTGGTGACCGGGCTCAGGGAAATGGGGGCTCCGGAGTCGGTGGTTTCCCGGCACAAGAGCGTCCTGCACCTCTTGGTGGAAGAGGAGCCGAGCCGGGGAGAAGAGGAGCCGAGCCGGGGAGAAGAGGAGCCGAGCCGGGGAGAAGAGGAGCCGAGCCGGGGAGAAGAGGAGCCGAGCCGGGGAGAAGAGGAGCCGAGCCGGGGAGAAGAGGAGCCGAGCCGGCGAGAAGAGGAGCCGAGCCGGGGAGAAGAGGAGCCGAGCCGGCGAGAAGAGGAGCCGAGCCGGCGAGAAGAGGAGCCGAGCCGGCGAGAAGAGGAGCCGAGCCGGCGAGAAGAGGAGCCGAGCCGGCGAGAAGAGGAGCCGAGCCGGCGAGAAGAGGTGCCGAGCCGGCGAGAAGAGGTGCCGAGCCGGCGAGAAGAGGTGCCGAGCCGGCGAGAAGAGGTGCCGAGCCGGCGAGAAGAGGTGCCGAGCCGGCGAGAAGAGGTGCCGAGCCGGCGAGAAGAGGTGCCGAGCCGGGAGCAGTTCAATGAAATGCTGGAGAGCCAGGCCAGCGGCTGGGAGGAGTGCGAGGAGGTAATCCCCTGCCTGCCGACATCTCGTGCACACTCTGCACACAGCAAAAGTTTATTTTTTTGTTTTTTTTCTATATATTTTTTTCTTTTTGTTTTTTTTTAATTTTATTTTTTTAATTGCTTTATCATATTCTATATTTTCCCATAGTAGGCTTGCTGAGCCTAGTAGTCCTTAAAACTTTTTATTGCACATTTCATTTGTTCATTTTCCTTGTGCAGCATTGAAGTGGATACTGGCAATGTAATATGAGCCCTGTGTATGAGCGCATGGCGCGCAGCCCTCTGCACACATTGTCCAATACTTGAGAAAAAAGGTGACACCCCCCCTGAAATGCGTCACCGCCCGCCCCCTATGTGCAGCCTTCTTAACAAGGACAATATATGACGCAGACGTTGAATCTGACAGTTCCCCCGAGCGGGCCCATTGCAGAGTAATACCAAAAAAAAAAAAACAAAAAAAAAACAAAAACTGGCTCCTAACTTTTAGCTGGCTCCTAGATTCAAACAAAATTTAATTCAAACCCTGCATTAGATTGTAAGCTCCTTGAGGGTAGGGACCAATGTGAATGTACAATGTATATGTAAAGTGCTGCGTAAATTGACGCTGCTATATAAAGTACCTTAAAGTGGATGTAAACCCAATGTCATCCTTTCTAAACTACTGCCATAGGGGTTATCTATAAGGATATACATGCTTCCTGCATGTATCTTTACCTGTCAAATGTCTCCCCTCTGTCTGGTATGAGACCCGAAAAACTGCAGATTCTGTGGGCGGGTCTGTTGTCTGGAGCTCGGTGGGTGGAGTCGTGATGTCAGTAGACGCCCCGCCCACCTCTACACTCCCCTTGTCAATATGCATTTTCTCCTGTGTATTCCTTACACTGAACTTCTGCTATGATCTCTAACATCCAGTGAAAAGACAGGAAAGTCACCACATGACTTCAGCATGCCCAATCATGCTGAGGTGTGGAACAGCCAATCCTTGCAGAGCTGCTGAAGAAAGGAGTGGGGGAGGGAACTAAAAAATAATGCATGTCTTAGGCTAGTGCACGAGATATGTAAATCACCTGTCACTCACAGCAAGGGGGAGGAGCTGACAAAGTTTTTCTCTGTTTGTCAAGTTTTATCTCGCTGAACAATAAAAGAGGATTGATCAGAGATGGATTAACTCTTTGTGGCAAGACTGGGCTCAAATGATAGAAAATCTTATACTCTACAGTATGATATAAAAAAAAAAAAAAAAAAAAAAGTCGGGTTTACATCCACTTTAAATAATAATAATTATAACTTTACCTTGTAAGTTTAAAAAAAAAAAAAAAAAAAATCATGGCGGTTTACCATCGCTTTAAGAAGGCACAAATATTAATTTTTTTAATGCCGCATTTGCAGGGCACATAATCGCACAGTCCTGAAAAGACCTATATATAAATAAAGGAAGTACCGTATTTTAATAACAGCCTGCAGGCGCTCCACAATGCACACAAAGCACATTGCAGGGAACGAAGCCCTATACGAGCCAAGTGAAAAGTAAATAAAAAGAGTGTAGTCGTTTTTTCCCCATATAAAAACGTTGGATACGTCAGTTCACGATAATGTACAAAATATATCGGCGGGGTGCAGATTACCTCTATAGTAACAGGTGCCATTATTGTCACCTCTCTACTGGGGCTTACAGTTTCACAGGCAATATCCCTCCCGCGTATGCCGGATTTAGCTGTGTATGTGACCTATTCATTTGGCCTCCCTTGTTGCCATAGGCATGTCAAAAACTTTGTGGCTGATATTGATTCCAATTAATTCCTTAACATGATGAAATTGAAGAGGGCAACAGGTGAAAAATACACCGGCTTGCAATTATTTTAACTACCGTATTTAAAAGGCAGAAACTTGCAGCCAAGCTTGGAAAAAACCAGGACAACTTCGAGACTTATTTCTATGGTTATCTCTATAGGAAGGGATGTACTCCTATTTTGAAAACTAGCTTTTAGTTAACCCCTTCGGCCCCGGAAGGTTTTACCCCCTTAATGGCCAGGCCATTTTTTGCGATACGGTACTGCGTTATTTTAACTGACAATTGCGATGTCATGCTATGCTGTACACAAAACAAAATTGACGTCTTTTTTCCCCCACAAATAGAGCTTTCTTTTGGTGGTATTTGATCACCTCTGCGGTTTTTTATTTTTTGCGCTATGAACAAATAAAGGCCGACAATTTTGAAAAAAAAAAAAATATATATATATATATATATGCGCCTAATAAAGTCAGATGACCCCTAACCTCTTCAAGTCTTTTACTGGAAATATGAACTACCATTGAATGTTTGGAAACTCCCAGAAATTTGTATGGGTTGAATAGAAATGGATACTTTTTTTAAGAAAGCGGAAGTAAACTCAATCAACATTAACTATTTTCAATCCATATGCTAATAGCCTTATTAAAAATAGATAGGAAAGTATATTTTTTCTTATTTTAAAAACTTTTCTTGTACATTTCTTTAGTTACTTCCTGATTTCTGGCCTAGGTCAAAATGACATCAATCCCAGGAGTCAGGGACATTTTGTTTCTTCAGTCATCTGGAGGAGGGGGGAGGAGGAGCTGTCCTAGCTAAGCACCTCCCTACAGATTTTCTGAGCTAAGGGCAGATGGATTCCAGGAAGCAAATGCTACAGGAATCATCTGCCCTTACTCAAGATGGCCGCAGCTAGAAATGCTAGAGGGGTGTTTTTCAAAGTGATTTCTCAACAAAATAAAGCATGGAAATATGGATGGATTTTCTTCTTGAGTATTAAAAATGTAAATTGCTTTTTCAGTTTGTTGGTTCTCAGATACAGCTAAGTTTCACTTTGTAATGCAACTAAAAAACTTGGAAAGTAAAAAAAAAACACTGCGATCAGATATCTATGGTACAAGAGACTTTCGGGGGAATTCAAGAAATCTCAAAAACGCCACCATTTCTTATGCTCCGACTCTTTAAAATGGCCTGCACCAAAGTCTAAAACCTCTGCCGCTCGTTTCAGTAACTTGCACGTGTGGCCGATTCATCTAGTTCTTAATAGCACCAATTTACAAAGTGGCGCTATCAATGCACCAAATTCAAAATGGTGACAGCAAATAGGGGGAGAAGATCCCCCGCTTGCTGTCATTAGATGCAGCTGATGAGGGAGATGCTGCAGGAGTGGGAATATGTTCCATGTTCCACCCTAATGTAATGTGTTCCCGAAGGTGAACTTCTCCTTTAAGGCAAAAGTATAAGTTCTCCTACATCAGGGGTGCCCAAACTTTTTGAACAGTGAGGGCCACTTAAGTGACTCAGTAACTGGTCGCGGGCCACAATGAGCGGAGTGGGTGGATGGCAAGTCTGTGTTCACACTGCATATGCAGAGAGACACGGACACAGCCCACTCTACTCTATAGAGCCAACTATATTTTTAGCGAATCGGATTGGAGGTAGGTGGGTGTAAATGGACACAAGGCCACATACATCTGCTGCTCCTTAGAGGTGAATAGAGAGTACGATTGGGTTGAACCGATCGTGTGAAAGGGGCTGTTTTCACACTGATGCGCTGCGGTTTACCTGCACAGCGGGTGCAGCGCAGTGTACCTGTGGCTTTCCTGTGGGTTAGCTGCACTTTGCCATAGACTTCTATTATTTCTTTCTGAAACCGCACCAAACCCGCAGGTAATAAGAGAAGTCTATGGCTCAGTGCAGGTAATCTGCAGGTGAGCTGCACTGCACCTGCCTATCAGTTTGAAAGCAGCCCAGTAACCACTGCAGAACAGATATACACTGTGATTTTAGCAATAAGGAAGACAAAGAACAGCGCCCTCTAAATGCAGCAAGTTAATTCATTGAGTAGTTGAAAATAAGCACAGAGACACTCACAAACGAGCGACATTTTCCAGCATGGGTATATGTGTGTTCATCTGTGCTGTTCTGGGGTGATGCATGGCATCACTGGCTGATGATGGTGATCAGTTGTCCGGCCACAATCTGGCTGCACTGTTGGCTCACAGTGCTTCCGGATAGCTGGAGCGCCAGCCTAGAGCACGATAGCTGGAGTGCCAGCCCAAAGCGGGCCACTGGTTGGACACCCCTGTCCTACATAGGACAGGCAGAGTGCCCGTCTCTGAAGGCTGTGTGCCCTGTCCTACATAGACAGGCAGAGTGCCCGTCTCTGAAGGCTGTGTGCCCTGTCCTACATAGACAGGCAGAGTGCCCGTCTCTGTATGCGGTGTGCCCTGTCCTACATAGACAGGCAGAGTGCCCGTCTCTGAAGGCTGTGTGCCCTGTCCTACATAGACAGGCAGAGTGCCCGTCTCTGTATGCGGTGTGCCCTGTCCTACATAGACAGGCAGAGTGCCCGTCTCTGAAGGCTGTGTGCCCTGTCCTACATAGACAGGCAGAGTGCCCGTCTCTGTAGGCTGTGTGCCCTGTCCTACATAGACAGGCAGAGTGCCCGTCTCTGTAGGCTGTGTGCCCTGTCCTACATAGACAGGCAGAGTGCCCGTCTCTGAAGGCTGTGTGCCCTGTCCTACATAGACAGGCAGAGTGCCCGTCTCTGTATGCGGTGTGCCCTGTCCTACATAGACAGGCAGAGTGCCCGTCTCTGAAGGCTGTGTGCCCTGTCCTACATAGACAGGCAGAGTGCCCGTCTCTGTATGCGGTGTGCCCTGTCCTACATAGACAGGCAGAGTGCCCGTCTCTGTATGCTGAGTGCCCCGTCCTACATAGACAGGCAGAGTGCCCGTCTCTGTATGCTGAGTGCCCCGTCCTACATAGACAGGCAGAGTGCCCGTCTCTGTATGCTGCGTGCCCCGTCCTACATAGACAGGCAGAGTGCCCGTCTCTGTATGCGGTGTGCCCTGTCCTACATAGACAGGCAGAGTGCCCGTCTCTGAAGGCTGTGTGCCCTGTCCTACATAGACAGGCAGAGTGCCCGTCTCTGAAGGCTGTGTGCCCTGTCCTACATAGACAGGCAGAGTGCCCGTCTCTGAAGGCTGTGTGCCCTGTCCTACATAGACAGGCAGAGTGCCCGTCTCTGAAGGCTGTGTGCCCTGTCCTACATAGACAGGCAGAGTGCCCGTCTCTGAAGGCTGTGTGGCTGCATGTTTGTCCATACTTTGGATAGGTGGGTTGTACAAGGGAAAGGGTGGAGGGTTGGGAATCGATAGATGTTTATGTACAGTTTGTATGGTCCTCGTGACCTGTTGAGCCTGGGTATGCACAATAGGCCCTGTGTTTGTATGTTTTATTTATTTTACACATCTAATAAAAAAGAATTAAAAAAAAAATTAAAAAAAAAAGTCCACACTTCTTTTTTAAGTTGGCCATAATCTAGTAAAATTTTTTTTGAAAATCATCATTTCTGGAACATTTATCTTATGGTTGGTGTTGTCAAAACAAATTCAAACGATTTTTGATGGAAAATTTCTCAAACAAAAAAAAATTATATTTGTCAAAGTGGTTCAGGAAAAAATTCATGCAGATTACAATGTTGTTCTTAAGCACAAGGTCTGCACATTTTAAGGAATTCCAATAAATTAGTTGATTCAAAATGACGACGAGAACAAATGTTCTGACAAATGATTTTTTTTTTTAGAATTTCTTTACAAAATGTTCAAACAAAACTATTACTGTATGAGCAGCTCAAGGCCTCATGCACACTGAACGTTATAACAATTTAAAAACAACAGTAGCTTTGCAGTGAGTTTTTCAATGTTTTTAGCCTTTTTTCAAGCATTTTTTTTTTTTTTTAAATCAATGAGATCAAAAATGTTAAAAAAACGCTGGCGAGCCGCATTTGAGCGCTTATCAGCGATTTTTGAAGTTAAAACGATCTAACAGCTGAAAAACTTCTCAGAATGCACTAGTTTTTTTTTATTTAAATTTTTTTTTTTTTTTTTACAGCTTAAGAACGCCCCAACCAAAAACAGTAGATAACAGCCTATGTGTACATGGACACATAGGATAACATAATGGGGAGTTTATGGACTGTAGAAAAAAAAAAAACGCCCGACGCCAAAAACAGCAGCTGTAAAAACGTCCAAAAACATCCAGTATGCATGAGGCCACAAGAGTTAATTTTTTTTCCCTAGGAGATAAAACAGAAAACACATTGATTAGGCAAATGTCACTTTGATATGCCTTCTACTCAGCTGGGGTTCCAGTCGAGCTCTTTAATCACGGACACATTTACATTACATACATTCTGTGGCTAATTAAACACCATGAGACAATTACCTAGCCGTAATGAAAGCAACGGGACGCCAGTTCCCATCTTGGGTGCTCTTTACATGCAGGCTAGACTTTGGGTCATTGTAAAAAAAATATTGCAGAGGAGAAAAAAAAAAAAAATAAATAAATATTTTAGTCCAGTCCTACTTACTTTATAACTTTAGATATTACAAATACTTTTTTCTCCTTTTAGCCCTTGTTCACACTGCTGCAACTTTGAATCGGACGTCACTGCGCGATTTCATCGGGGCTTACAAACAACTTCTTTAACAGAAGTCAATGCAAGTGGAGTCGAAGTTGCACCAAAAGTAGTGCAGGAACCTTTTTTTTAAAGTCAGAGCGACTCGAGTTGCACCGATAAGAACGGTTCCATTGCTGGTAATGGGGCGCGACTTGTCAGGCAACTTTGGACTCTTAAAGTGGAGTTCCACCCACTTTTACAACTCTTCAGCATCCCTCACTAAACTGTGCACTGTAAACGAATTGGATATTTTTTTATTTTTTTTCTCAGCACCTACTATATATCTGCTGTATTCATTTTTCACTTCCTCCTCCCTGGCCGTGGCCCATCGCATCATTTCCTGTTTGCAATGCCTTCTGGGAAGGGGCGGCAACTTCCTCTGACACTGCCTTTGCTATGGAAACCTGACCTGAAACCTATTACACCGCTTGTGCTGCACTGAGCATGTGCGAGATCTGCAAGGATGAGATCCAGGAAGAAATACAGTCTGGCTTCAGATGCCCACACTTAAGATGGCCACGGCCTGCTGTAAGTTTATAAAATAACAAACTACTGCTATAAACTAACAAAACAGACCTTAGTTTACAGACTAACTTTACTAGAATACATTAAGCTTGTGTATTATAGGGGTATTTTTATTCAAAAAGTATAATTTCGGGCGGCACACCACTTTAAGTCGCATGACAAGTTGCGGTAGTGTGAACCGGGGCTAAAGCTGTTAAAACTGTTAAGCGTCAGAGCCAAATCTGGAGGATTTCCAGAGTGCTTAATTTCATTATGGAACTTGATGAACCTATAAAAAAAAAAAAAAAAAAAAAAAAAACACTAAAAATTGCATTATATCTCAAAACAGACCCTATATAAAATTAGTAGGCCTACTACAAATCTTTAAGCAAGCCATACTGGACTTGTGTTGGTTTTTATTATTCAGCAAGCAGACTGAAAGAAAATAAAATAAAAAACACTGACCCGATTCCCCCATCTATACACTCCCTTTAGATTGTAAGCTCTACGAGCAGGGTCCTCCAGTCCCTTCTGTATTGTAATTGTAATGTCCCCCTTCTGCATTGTAAAGCACTGCGCAAACTGTTGGCACTATATAAATCCTGAAGAATATCATATTAAATAATAATAATAATAATAAAATAATAATAATAATAATAATAATAATGTGGATGGGGGAATCCTCCCCACTGTGTATTTGCATTTTGAAAGCGGGGAGACTCCTTTCTGTCAAAATACACAGATCAGCACTGCAGTCTATAGCGTGCAGCACTGATCAAGCAATCGAACACTAACGATTGGTACATCTACTTCTGCCTTTGTTCACAATGATGCGATTTGGCATGCGATCTGAAATGTCAATTTGCATGCCAAATCGGCGGCCATTGCACCATCCGAATCAGTGCGACGCCGCACCGCTTCCCAAAAGTAGTTTCTGCAGTACTTTTGGCGATTTGGGAGTGCGATTTCCACTGACATCTGTGCAGAAACCCCTACAGATGTCTCCGAAATCGACCCCCCGAAGTCAGGACTGACATGCTTGAATTAAATTGTGCGAGTTCAGCTGAACTTGCACGATTTCATTCCTGCACTCAGTGTGAACCTGGGCTTAGTTCAACAAACGTGGCCACACATGAATCAGAATTCGGCTGGTCCCTGCTGAACCGGCTGAATTTTGATCCATGTATGGCCAGCTTTAGCAAAGCTACTGTACTTTAAAAAGGATATGTAAAGGTCGATTATTATTGAAAAAAAAAACAAACAAAAAAAAAACGTTGTACTTACCACCTCTATGCAGTTGGTTTTGCACAGAGCGGCCCCGATCCTCCTCTTCTGGGGTCCCTCAGCGGTGCTCCTGGCTCCTCCTCTTCTCGAGTGCCCCGTTGGAGAGCTGCTCTCCCTCAGGGGCACCTGTGCAGGCGCCCTCCCGTGTCCTGCTGCTGTGTCTATTGACACAGACAGCAGCACTTGGCCCCCCGGCTCCTGTGTCACTGGATTTGATTGACAGCAGTGGGAGCCAATGGCTGCTGCTATCAATCTATCCCAATCGGGACCAGAGACACCGGCTGGAGCTGGCGTGCTCGTCCCCGGCACTGGAAAGACCGGGTTCAGGCAAGTAAAAGGGGGGGGGGGGGGGTAGCTGCATCACAGGAGGTTTTTCACCTTCATGCATAGAATGTATGAAGGTGAAAGACCTCGAGGGTGTACAACCCCTTTAAGGGCCTCGATCTCACCATATGCATTGGACTGTACTGGGTAGGCTTGTCCAACAGTCCCAGCACACAGACGAGGCAATTTTCCTTTTGTCATTAGTTCAGCTTACACTGAACCATCGTATCCATTTAAAACCCAACTACATATTTACTGTGACATCACATCATTTTCATACATCATCCGCCCGCCTCTCTGCCTTAGCTAATCAGAAGAAGCCTTCTATTCATTCATAGAACACAAAGCTCCCAGTGATTGGCTGAGCAGCACCCGGTCCGACTTAATTCAGTTCCGGGAGCGAGACGGGAAGTCGGCATCCCGCTGTCAGAACACAGCTCTGTACATTGTATGTAGTTGATGGTACAGTTTATACAGCACACCCAGCAGGCACATCTGTTAGAGAAGGAAATAGTTCCTTGGCCCAAACTAACTATTTAACCACTTCAGCCCCGGAAGGATTTACCCCCTTATGACCAGGCCATTTTTTGTGATACGGCACTGCGTCGCTTTAACTGACAATTGCACAGTCGTGCGACGCTACACCCAAATAAAATACATGTCCTATTTTACCCCACAAATAGAGCTTTCTTTTGGTGGTATTTGATCACCTCTGCAGTTTTTATTTTTTACGCTATAAAAAAAAAAAAAAAAAAAAAAAAAACCACACGCACACAAACACACCACATTTTTCTACTTTCTGCTATAAAAACAAACAAAAAAAACAAAAAACAAACAAAAAACAAACAAACAAACAAGGAAAAAAAAAACAAATGTATTCATCAATTTAGGCCAATTTGTATTCTGCTACATATTTTTGGTGAAAAAAATCCTAATAAGTGTATATTGATTGGTTTGCGCAAAAATTATCACGTCTACAAAATAGGGGATAGATTTAAGGCATTTTTATTTTTTTTTTTTTTTTTTACTAGTAATGGCAGCGATCAGTGATTTAGTGGGACTGCGACATTGCGGCGGACAGATCGGACACCCAACGGATATTTTTGACACTTTTTTGGGAACCAGCGACATTATTACAATAATCACTGCTAAAAATATGCACTGACATTGTACTAATGACACTGGCAGGGAAGGGGTTAACATCAGGGGCGATCAAGGGGTTAAACGTGTTCCCTCACTGTGTGTTCTAACTGTACGGGGGATGGGCTCACTGGGACAACACACAGATCCATCGTCCTGCATGTGACCTCCCCTGTCAGCATGGAGTTTTTCCTTATTTACACAGGCAGATCCCCGTTCTGTCACTGCGGGGGAACGATCGCGGGAGGCCAGCAGACATCGAATCCGCCGGACCTGCTCATTGGCTCCCCTGCTGCCCAATGGGAGCCGACGTGCCCACAGGTCACCGTGTACGAGCCCGACGTACACCTACGGCGATTTGCGCAGCTGAGCCAACCTGCCACCGTATAATGGCGGCTGGTCGGCAAGCGGTTAAAGTCACAGAAAACATGGAGTTAGGCTTAAATGCCAGATTTAGGCTCATTTTTAATTTTTTTTTAAAAAAAGCTTACCTTTAGTCCTCATGCACACGGACGTTTTTACAGCTGCTTTTTTGAGCTTTTTTTGCAGCTTAAAAAGGCCTGTCTATGTTAGTCTTTGGCTTCATGCCCACCTAGGCGTTTTTGAGCTGCAAGTGGCATAGGCGTTTTTAAGCTGTAAAAAAAAAAAACCCAGGACCAGTGGGTTCTGAAAGACGTTTTTCAGCTGTAAAAACGCTCTAACGCTGAAAAACGCTCAAAAACGTCATTCACCAACGTTTTTTAGCGTTTTTGATCCATTGGAAAAAAAAAAAAAAAAAAAAAAAACACTAAAAAACGCTAACGCGGAAAAACGCTCAAAAACGCTATTGCAAAAACGCTGAAAAAAGTTTTAAAAAATCACTGCAAAGATACTGGCGTTTTCATAACGTTTTTTTAACAGCCTGTGTGCATGAGGGCTTATCAGATATTTATATAGGACATGCGGTACTTTGCAAAAAAATAAAAAATAAAATGCACAAAATATTTGCAGAACAAAAAAAAAAAAAAAGAAAAAGTGGTTTATTTTTTTTTACATTTTTTTTTACACCGCAGCCTCTACAGCAGGGGTGCTCAATCGGTGGCCTGTGACCTCCTGCTCCGGGATGGCGGGTTGGTAAGCCCAGATCACTGGTTGCCAATGTGCCATCCCAGAGCGTCAGAGTGGATGGAGATGGCGGCGGAGGAGGAAGCAAAACAGCTGCGGAGGGAGCAGGAGCCGCATAAGCGGATGCTTCCTCTATAGCACCGCCTCCTGTCCCTAGCGAAGCGCATTTGGTATCACTACGCCTGGGACAGGAACCTTTCCAGCAGCCAGTGATGTCAGCAGAAAGTGAAAGATAAAAAGGTCAGTTTAATATCAGTTTAGCAATGGCCATAATATTATAGTTTGCAACGGCCATATATGAGCAATGGGCATCGTTCTGCAATGGTTATTAGGCTGCTTGCACACGGATTTGCAGGTATAGCGCACCTGCCGGTTAGCTGCACTGAGCCATAGACTTCTATTACATCCTGTGGATTTGGTGCTCTTCCTGAAAGCGCACCAAAACTTCTGAACGCAGGATTTTTGGTTATGCTTTCAGGAAGCGCATCACAACTGCAGGACGTAATAGAAGTCTAAGGTTCAGGGCAGCCAAGCCAGAAGTGCACTGCACTAGCGGTGTGGGTAACCCGCAGTGCATCAGTGTGAAAGCAGCCCTATAGGGGCTCAGGACAGCCAAGCCTTGGAGGGGGGGGGGGGGGGGCATAGTTTATTGTGGCCCGCGACCAGTTAATAAATCACTTATGTGCTCTGCAAAGGGTTGAGCGCCCCTGCTGTAAAGCATTGTACCTGCAATCAGTAGATTGTGGGTGCAATGTCAGGCTCCTGCAGACTCTCAGTACAGCTGTCTGCCCGTACCGCTCATTTCTACTGGATTGTGCTTGGGACTCCTACAGAAAGGTATCCTCAGATGATCTGCTCCTTGCTATATTATAAGCACTGCCATACTCACTGCAACGTAGCAGACGCAAGGTGAATACGACTGCAGTCATTTCCATCCTCCCCCAAAATGCAGGACTATTCTGACATCTCTATGGGTGGTAACATATGGGTCCAGACCTTGTATGTTAAAGTGGTGTTTTGCCCCGCCCTTTCAAAAATGAAAAGTCAGCAGCTACACATACTGCAGCTGCTGACTTATTATTATTTTAATATTCACAGCTGGGTACTTACTGTACATGCCCGTAGCGCGCTGCGTTCTCTCACTGGCACATCTGCAGGGGAAGGGAGGAGGGAGCAGGACTTGTGACGTACATCACCGCGGCGAGGTCCGACAAAGTGAGGACAGAGTACCTGTCAAAAACAGGTACCCGCTCCCCCCCACCAAAAAGTTGCCAAATGTGACACCGGGGGGGGGGGGGGGGGGGAACCATCAGATAAGCAGAAGTTTCACTTTTGGGTGGAGCTCCGCCTTAACCACCATATCACTTATCTATACCAAAGCCCAGATTGATTGGTGAATGTAATCATGTGATCAATAGCAATGTTTCAGCTTTGTGCACACGGGCTTAGAGAGCAGTGTACACCACAAGCTTTTAGAAAAGTGTCTGCAATGCTTTCAGCAAGTCTGAGCAGAATTGTTAAAGCATTTGAAGGAACCATCAGCTCCAGTAAATGGCTCTGCAGCACACATTATATTGGGAGTGCCGTCACTTTAAATGAGCTGCTAGCTAATAAGTAGAGTGGAGGCTTACTGACGGCTCGGGAGGAGTCAGAACACCTATTATGGGCTGTGTTTAGGATCCCCAAATTGAAGCTGAACTTTGCTGTAACCCTTTTACTGCCACGGACAGAAGAGTTACATTGGAGAAGAATTGCATGCAGCAGACCGACTCAGTAAAGCCCCATACACACCATTAGATTTTCTGCAGATTTCTGTCTTCAGAAACCATGTAGTGCAAGGGCCTGTCTGATTGCATACAAATTGAAACTCTTAAAGGGGTTGTAAATCTTCGTGTTTTTGTTCACCTTCATGTATCCTATGCATAAAGGGAAAAAAAACACCTGGCAGTCACCGGCCCCCCAGTTTTACTTACCTGAGCCCCTTTATCATCTTTGGCATGGGACGCACCGTCCTTCTCTCCAGAGTCCTGGCTTTGATTGGATCGATTGATAGCAGTGCAGCCATTGGCTCCCGCTGCTGTCAATCAAATCCAATGACCCGGGGGGGGGGGCGGGTAAAGCTGAAGTCATACCTTCAGCTTCTACAGACACCAAATGAATGACTCAGGAGCACGCCCGCAAGGTAACCCCCTCAGGAGAGCGCTTCTCCTAGGCAGTGATGGTGAACCTTGGCACCCCAGATGTTTTTAAACTACATTTCCCATGATGCTCATTGCACTCTGCAGTGTAGTTGAGCATCATGGGAAATGTAGTTCCAAAACATCTGGGGTGCCAAGGTTCACCATCACTGTCCTAGGGGGTCATCTAATGTGGGGAGGAGCCACGAGAGCTGCCGGGGGACCCCAGAAGAGGATGTTTGGGGCCAAAACAAGCTGCACAGTGGAGGCGAGTATGACATGTTTGTTATGTAAAAAACAAAACAAAAAAAAAAACAAAACACAAAAAAAAAAAAAAAAAAAAAACTAAGCTTCAGTATCACTTTAACCACTTGCCTACCAGGCCAATTCTGACATTTCTCTCCTACGTGTAAAAATCATAATTTTTTTGCTAGAAAATTACATTAGAACCCCCAAACATTATATATGTTTTTTAGCAAAGACCCTAGAGAATACAATAGCGGTCATTGCAACTTTTTATCTAGCACGGTATTTGCGCAGCAATTTTTCAAATGCGTTTTTTTTGGAAAAAAAAAAAAAAAAAAAAAAAAAAAAAACACAAAACAGTAAGGTTAGCCCAATGTTTTTGTATAATGTGAAAGATGAAGTTACGCCGAGTAAATAGATACCTAACATGTCACGCTTCAAAATTGCACACGCTCGTGGAATGGCGCCAAACTTTGCTACTTAAAAATCCCCTTAGGCGACGCTTTAACATTTTCTTACTGGTTGCATGTTTTGAGTTACGGAGGAGGTCTAGGACCAAAATTATTGCTCTCGCTCTACCGTTCGCAGGGATACCTCACATGTGTGGTTTGAACACCGTTTTCATATGTGGGCGGGACTTACGTATGCGTTCGTTTCTGCGTGCGAGCTCACAAGGACAGGGGCGCTTTAAAAAATAAAATTTTAATTGTTAAATTTTACTTTATTTTAGCTTGACACTTTTTTCCCCCCAAAAATTTTTTGATCACTTACTTCTATTACAGGGAATGTAAACATCCCTTATAATAGGAATAAGCATCACAGGTCCTCTTTACAGTGAGATATGGGGTCAGTAAGACCTCACATCTCACCTCTAGGCTGGGAAGCCTGAAAAAAAAAAAAAAAAAATCAGCACTTTCCGGCCAAAGTGGCACTGTTTTTTTTAATAGAGGCCTGGCGTGACGTCATAACATTGTGCCCGGCCTCCGAACGATCAGAGACTCCGGCGACCATCTGGTCCACCGGAAATCTCTATGCTCAACATCCAGGGCTGGCGGATCCTGTGACCGACTCACCGATCGTAGCGGTGAGTCGGTGGAAGCAACGGAGGGCGGCGGGAGGGGGACGGGGACGTTCCCTCTCGCCTCCCATAAGAACAATCAAGCGGCGGAACAGCCACTATGATCATTCTTATGGTGCACAGATTCGCCGGCTCTAAAAGACGATATCTGAATGATGCCTGTAGCTACAGGCATCACTCAGATATCCCCGCTCAAAGCCGAGGACGTCATTTGGCGTACGGCGGGAAGCGGTTAAGGCCCGTACACACAGTCAGAAGATAAATTTCGTCCGATGAACGATCTGCCGATTTTTTGATAGTTAGTATGATGCTTTCGACAGCCGTTTACGAGTTTTCGGCAGACAAAAACTGGATGTGCAGGCTTGAAAATTTGTGTGTGATGTGACCACAACGTCCGATTTTCTTTTCATTAGTACGGTTTTCTGACCAAAAAAAAAATCTGAAGAGCAAGACTAGGCATGCTCAGAAATGAAAGACTTCATACAAAACAATTCAACACATTACGTCACTTCTGACATTGAATTCTGTCGTCAGAAAATTTTCTGATGGTGAGAACCCTCTTCACTTTCGATTCGAGACTAGCATCAAACAAAAAAACGGATGAAAATTTGTCCAATAATCTGACCGTGTGTACGGGGCTTTAAAGTTTGACCTCATATTATATGGTTTTGGTAAATATGAAGAAAAATCTGCAGAAAATCTAATAGTGTGTAAGGGGCTTTACCCTCAAGCAAATCTCAAGGTTGCTTCAGCATCTGCAGAAAATCTAATAGTGTGTATGGGGCTTTACCCTCATGCGAATCTCAAGGTTGCTTCAGCATCTGCAGAAAATCTCATAGTGTGTATGGGGCTTTACCCTCATGCGAATCTCAAGGTTGCTTCAGCATCTGCAGAAAATCTCATAGTGTGTATGGGGCTTTACCCTCATGCGAATCTCAAGGTTGCTTCAGCAGTCCAAAACAACTACACCCAAGAAGTACCCAACACCTTCCCCTTTTGTGAATGGAGGTGATCAGCAGCTAGCAAGCCGTTGATCACATTCACAAAGCATGCAAGGTCAGCTTCTGCTTCTCTAAATACCTAATCTCTGCCGATGTAATCTGACAGGCAAATGGCTGCGGATCAGATCCACAAAGCTGCGTCTTCCCCTATAACCCCTTCCTGCGCTCATCCCTCTCCGGACCTTCCTCACTTTACAGCCGTGGTTCTCCAGTCCCCGGAACCCACTAACAGGCCAGGTTTTAAGTATTACCTTGGGGGAGATGCAGACTAGAATACGGCAATCACTGAGCAGCAAATGATATCACCTGTCATGTATTTCAGTTATCTTGCAAACCTGGCCTGTTAGGCCTCATGTACACTGCAACTGGTAAAAGGACGTTTAGCCCAGGTTCACATTGGTACGATCTGGCATGCGATTTGTCAAAAATCAAAATTTAACTAAAAGAATAAAAAATGGATGAGAGGACCTCTTTAACCACTTCAATACCAGGCACGTAGACACCTCCCTGCCCAGGCCAATTTTCAGCTTTTAGCGCTGTTGCAATTTGAATGACAATTGCGTGGTAATGCAACACTGCATCCAAACAAATTTTTTATCATTTTGTTCCCACAAATAGAGCTTTCTTTTGGTGGTATTTGATCATCTCTGTGGTTTTTATTTTTTGAGCAACAAATAAAAAAATAAATTTTTGGAGAAAAAAACAAGGTTTTTCTTTGTTTCTGTTAAAAATTTTTGTAAATAAGTACGTTTTCTTCAATGATGGCCACTGATATGGCTGTACTGACGGGCACCGATAAGGCGGCACTGACGGGCACCGATAAGGCGGCACTGACGGGCACCGATAAGGCGGCACTGACGGGCACCGATAAGGCGGCACCAATGAGGTGGCACTCATAGGCGGCACTAATGGGCACTCATAGGCGGGCGGCACTGATGGGTGGCATGGATGAGCACAGATGGGCACTGACGGGTGGCACCGATGACACCGATATATAATGGTGCCAGTCAGTGCCTATTTGTGGGCACTGATTAGCACAGAACTGGCATAATTTGCACGTGGATGGCCATAGGGTACATACCTGGCCATCCACATGTTGCCCCCTTCCCTGGTGGTCCTGGCGGCTTCCCCGGTGGTCTAGTGTGGGCATCCGAGGGGGGGCTATGTGCAAACGAGAAGATCTGGACAGCCGCACTCCAGGAAGTAATAATCCAAGTTTCTTTATTTTAAAATCAGGAACACATCAGATACAGGACATCATAGACAGAGTGTACAGATCATAGGCCAACGCCAAGTGCTTACTCATAGCTTACTCATAGATAAACAATCAGCGCAGACCACCCCCCCCGTCAGAAGAGCCGCTGATCGGCTCTCCTCCACTCGCGTCTATCAGACGCGAGTGAGGAAAAGCCGACCAATGGCTTTTCCTATTGACATTGTGATCAGCCGTGATTGGACACAGCTGATCACGTGGTAAAGAGCTTCTGCCGGAGGCTCTTTACTAAGATTGGTGGAGCTCCACCAATCGCCGTGAAGCACTCAGTCAGGAGAACTGAACCACCGCCCGGCCGTCAAACTGCTATAGGCCGGGTGGGAAGTGGTTAATGTGTGATCTGGGGTCAAAAAGACCTCACATTTACACTTACGTCTTTCAATAAAAATAAATAAAGTAAAAATGTCCCCTTTAAGACCATTGGACGGAAGCGACGCTTGACGTTGCTTCTTTCATCCAATGTTATAGAGCCGAGTGGGGGAGGGGGGGCCCATCATTCCCTTACTCGGCTCCAGGCCTCTCAGGGGAAAGGAACGGATAGTCTCCGCCGCTACCGGCAGCTCTGATAAGCGGCGGAGACGACTTGAGCGCGGCGGAAAGGGGGGGTGCACCTCTCCCGCCGCCGATTAAAGTGATCTCACTGAAAGATTTTTCATATAATCCAAAAGTCAATATTATACAAAAGGAGTGCAGCGCAAATATCAGGGCTCAATAAAACATTTCAAATGTAAGAAAAAAAGAGTCCATAGAAATCGAAAGTGAAGCTAAAAAGCAGAAGGTGGACTAACAGTCCCAGTAAGCAAAGAGTCCCCGTGATGTCTGCTCCTACATGCACTGTTGTAATGAAGCTCTTGTGAGTAGCCATCTCATTTAATAACGCTTTTTAAAAGGAATCATCAGTGTGCACTTAGATTTTGCTTTTCTCTTACTATTATAGCCCTGGGACACCAATCGGGGGATCCGGATCTTTATTGGAGGTTATACCCATATGGGACATGTGTTGTTGACCATCTGTTAGCTCAGGTGGTCCACACCTAGGAGGTGAGCGAAGCAAGTGTGCTGGAGGTGGAGGGAAAGTCACCCTTACATTGAAATCTATCACAGGGACTCCGCTTACTGGGACTGTTAGTCCACTTTCTGCTTTTTAGCTTCACTTTCGATTTATATGGACTTTTTCTTATTACATTTGAAATGTTTTATTGAGCCCCGATATTTGCTCTACACTCCTTTGTATAATAAAAAGAATTAACGCCCAAACTCTTGACACCTGTAAACGCTCATAAAAGCTGGTAAATAAAGCTTTAGACACTTTTACAAGCATCAGGCTTTTTTTTTTTCTGGCAAAACGCTGCTGCCAGGAGGAAAGGAGGTTCAATGTAGAAAAATGTAAAATAATGCATTTGGGTGGCAAAAATATGAATGCAATCTATACACTGTGGGGGGAGAACCTCTGGGGGAATCTAGGATGGAAAAGGACCTGGGAGTCCTAGTAGATGATAGGCTCAGCAATGACATGCAATGCCAAGCTGCTGCTAACAAAGCAAACAGAATATTGGCATTAAAAAGGGGATCAACTCCAGAGATAAAGCGATAATTCTCCCGCTCTACAAGACTCTGGTCCGGCCGCACCTGGAGTATGCGGTCCAGTTCTGGGCACCCGTCCTCAGGAGGGATGTACTGGAAATGGAGCGAGTACAAAGAAGGGCAACAAAGCTAATAAAGGGTCTGGAGGATCTTAGTTATGAGGAAAGGTTGAGAGCACTGAACTTATTCTCTCTGGAGAAGAGACACTTGAGAGGGGATATGATTTCAATTTATAAATACCGGACTGGTGACCCCACAATAGGGATAAAACTTTTTCGCAGAAGAGAGTTTAATAAGACTTGTGGCCACTCATTAAAATAAGAAAAGCGGTTTAACCTTAAACTACGTAGAGGGTTCTTTACTGTAAGAGCGGCAAGGATGTGGAATTCCCCTCCACAGGCGGTGGTCTCAGCGGGGAGCATCGATAGCTTCAAGAAACTATTAGATATTCACCTGAATGACCACAACATACAGGGATATACAAGGTAATACTGACATATAATCACACACATAGGTTTGACTTGATGGACTTGTGTCTTTTTTCAACCTCACCTACTATGTAAAGGCTTCTAGGAGTGTTTGCAAAAGGTCCTGTGTGCATGAAGCCTCAAAACTGCATACGCCTGTGGAACGACATCAAACTACATTACATTAATGTGTGGTTCAATCACAGTTTATATATGCGATCGAGACCTATGTGCGCATTATTTTAAATTTACTGCTACCTTTTTTTTTGGATCAACTTTATAGTTATCACAAGGAGTGTACAACATCTCTTGTGATAGCAGATCTTAGACCCCAGGATCTCTTCTCTGCCCTCAAAAGCATCTGATCAAACCAAGATTGGCTTGATCAGATGCTTGTATGTATGGCCGCTAATGGCTTGTAAACAAAAAAAACTAGAATGTGCACCAAATGAAAATGGTGCCGAAACCAAAAATGCAGGATGCACTTGGCCGAAAACCGAAAAAAAAAAAAAAAAAAAAAAGTTTAAAATGTTTTATATATAAAATTGTATTATATTCGTAATATCAATTTAAATGAATTTATTATCAGCTATTATTGTCACCTTTAGCACAAGAAAATCTTAAGAAAAATGCATCCCTTTAAAAATTCTATGCATGTCTGCACACCGGTCCGTTGGGCTTCCATTGTGGTGTTAAAAATCCAGCTTGGTGAATTTTGTTTAGAACAAAAAAAAACACAACACCACAAAAAAAAAAAATAAATAAAAAAAAAAAATAAAAAAGGCACCTCCTAGTTCAAATGTATTGAAAACGCAGCAAGAACACATCAATAACACACCTGTGTCACATTTTTGATGTGTTTGAGTCACATGACCTATGAAAAAAAAAAAAAAAAAAAAAAAAAAAAACACACACCATAAGCACAGTAAATCATGGTTAAAAATCGGCCCAAAATTGCCGTAAATGCACTGCGAGTTTGCAGTAAAAAAAACAAAAAAAAAAAAATCATGATGTGTTTTTGGTACCATTGTCGGCACCTTTTTCTCTCATCAGCCGAATGAGGATAACACCATTTTTGGCCGTAATGTTTCAGCGGCTGAAATTTCGGTACATCCTTAAAAAATAAAAAAAATACAATAAAAAACACCCGTAAGTGACAAGGGGGAAAAAAAAAAAAAAAAAAAAAAAAATAAGGGAGAAGAGGAAAAAAATAAATAAATAAAAAAAATAAAAAAAGGGGGGAGAAAAGGGAAAAAAAGGGAGAAGGGAGAAGGGAAAAGAAAAAAAAAAAAAAACACAAAACAGCCTGCTTATACATGGATCGAGATTCGGACGGTACTTGCTGAACCGGCTGAATTTCAATCCATGTATGCCCAGCTTTACACTTTTGAAACAACTGACACTGAACCTCTATTATAACAAAACTGACAAGAATTACTTTGTTTACTAATTTGAGATCTCAAGGAGTCGATATCACATAATCGAGACGCTTAACTGAACTGCAGGACAACAGAATCAAAAAGACAGGCCAGTCATGCAAAGCCCAATATTTTTAGTCCTCGTATCTCCATTAAAATCTGATGGTCCCAGCTCCGTGTACACATTGCATCTCTATACCGAAAAAGAATAAATGTTGCCACCCACAGATCTGCTGAGGTGTGTCTCAGTCTTAGATTTCCAAAGACTTGCCTTTGTTTCTTCCAATTCAGGATACGCAAGTGGACAGATTTCACCACACATATTGTTTTTTATAATAATGAAAAATGGCCTACCTGCCTAAAACACAACTAAATTCCAGCAGAGAACTATGTGATTTATGAGAGGAGATAAGTACTTGTTACAGGTCATATAAAAAAAACTTTGGTTACACCAATTTATTTTATAACTATGAGATGAAAAATTTTCTCCTTGTCTATAACGGTTATTAGGACGTCGGTCGATGCCTTATGGAATCCGAAAATTTCCTATGCAATTCATTGGTTGATATTGCACCCCCTCTGTTAGTGCCCCTTGCTCTTTATACAAAAAAAGATGTTGTATCCCTTATATCCTTTAAAATCTTGAATATAAACTTATTGAAGGGAAAAAAAAAAAAAGGGATTGGTTTCCCTTGAATGGGCTTGGGCTGCCAAAACATGGCAACTTACAACACTTACAGTGGATATAAAAAGTCTACACACCCCTGTTGAAATGTCAGATTTCTGTGATGTAAAAAATATGAGACAAAGATAAATAATTTCAGAACCTTAAAAAATAAATAAAAAAACAAAAAAAAAAAAAACGAAAATAATGTGGTTGCATAAGTGTGCACACCCTCTTATAACTTAGGACAGGGATCCTCAAACTACGGCCCTCCAGCTGTTGCAGAACTACACATCCCATGAGGCACTGCAAAACTCTGACATTCACAGACATGACTAGGCATGATGGGAATTGTAGTTCCTGAACAACTGGAGGGCCGTAGTTTGAAGACCCCTGACTTAGGATGTAGTCGTGTTCATAATTAAGTAATCACATTCAAACTCATGTTAAATAGGAGTCAGTACACACCTGCCATCATTTAAAGTGCCTCTGATTAACCCCAAATAAAGTTTAGCTGTACTAGAAGGTCTTTCCTGACATTTTCCTAGTTGCATCCTACAGCAAAAGTCATGGTCCACAGAGAGCTTCCAAAGCATCAGAGGGATCTCATTGTTAAAAGTTATCAGTCAGGAGAAATGTACAAAAGAATTTCCAAGGCATTAGATATACCATGGAACAGTGAAGACAGTCATCATCAAGAGAAGAAAATATGGCACAACAGTGACATTACCAAGAACTGGACGTCCCTCCAAAATTGATGAAGACAAGAAGAAAACTGGTCAGGGAAGCTGCCAAGAGGCCTACAGCAACATTAAAAGGAGCTGCAGGAATAAGTACTGGCTGTGTGGTACTTGTGACAACAATCTCCCGTATTCTTCATAAGTCTGAGCTATGGGGTGAGATGGAAGCCTTTTCTTAGAAAAACATCCAAGCCCGGCTAAATTTTTCAAAAACACATCTGAAGTCTCCCAAAAGCATGTGTTATGGTCTGATGAAACCAAGGTTGAACTTCTTGGCCATAACTCCAAAAGATATGTTTGGCTCAAAAACAACACTGCACATCACCAAAAGAACACCATACCCACCGTGAAGCATGGTGGTGGCAGCATCATGCTTTGGGGCCGTTTTTCTTCAGCTGGAAGTCAAGGTAGAGGAAATTATGAACCATTCCAAATACCAGTCAATAGACACAAGACCTTTAGGCTTCTGTTAGAAAGCTGAATATGAAGAAGAACTTTATCTTTCAGCACGACAACGACCCAAAGCATACATCCAAATCAACAAAGGAATGGCTTCACCAGAAGAAGATTAAAGTTTAGGAATGGCCCAGCCAGAACCCAGACCTGAATCCGATTGAAAATCTGTGGGGTGATCTAAAGAGGGCTGTGCACAGGAGATGCCCTCACAATCTTACAGATTTGGAGTTTTTTTGCAAAGAAGAGCGGGCAAATATTGCCAAGCCAAGATGTGCCATGCTGATAGACTCATCCCCAAAAGACTGAGTGCTTTAATAAAATCAAAAGGTGCTTCAACAAAACTATTAGTGTAAGGGTGTGCACACTTATGCAATCATATCATTTTCATTTTTTAAAATTTTTCCTTCCCTCCACCTAAAAGATTTCAGTTTGTTGTACGGTTTATAGGTCACAATAAAAAAGGTGGAAAAAGCTCGGAAATTATTTATCTTTGTCTCATTTTTTTTTTACATCTCAGAAACCTGACATTTTAACAGGGGTGTGTAGACTTTTTATATCCACTGTATGTTCAGACCTTTAAAAGATTTGGCTGTATACCTGTTCGGAATCTTGATGGTTAAAATGGAGTTCCACCCACTTTTACAACTCTTCAGCATCCCTCACTAAACTGTGCACTGTAAACGAATTGGATATTTTTTTTTTCTCAGCACTTACTGTATATCTGCTGTATTCATTTTTCACTTCCTCCTCCCTGGCCGCGGCCCATCGCATCATTTCCTGTTTGCAATGCCTTCTGGGAAGGGGTGGCAACTTCCTCTGACACTGCCGTTGCTATGGAAACCTGACCTGAAACCTATTACACTGCTTGTGCTGCGCTGAGCATGTGCGAGATCTGCAAGGATGAGATCCAGGAAGAAATACAGTCTGGCTTCAGATGCCCACACTTAAGATGGCCACGGCCTGCTGTAAGTTTACAAAATAAACTACTGCTATAAACTAACAAAACAGACCTTAGTTTACAGACTAACTTTACTAGAATACATTAAAGTGGAGTTCCACCCACTTTTACAACTCTTCAGCATCCCTCACTAAACTGTGCACTGTAAACAAATTGGATATTTTTTTTTTTTTCCTCAGCACCTACTGTATATCTGCTGTATTCATTTTTCACTTCCTCCTCCCTGGCCACGGCCTATCGCATCATTTCCTGTTTGCAATGCCTTCTGGGAAGGGGCGGCAACTTCCTCTGACACTGCCGTTGCTATGGAAACCTGACCTGAAACCTATTACATTGTTTGTGCTGCACTGAGCATGTGCGAGATCTGCAAGGATGAGATCCAGGAAGAAATACAGTCTGGCTTCAGATGCCCACACTTAAGATGGCCACGGCCTGCTGTAAGTTTATAAAACAACAAACTACTGCTATAAACGAACAAAACAGAACTTAGTTTACAGACTAACTTTACTAGAATACATTAAGCTTGTGTATTATAGGGGTATTTTTATTTAAAAAGTATAATTTCGGCCGGAACACCACTTTAAGATCTAAAAAAAAAAAAAAAAAAAAAAAAAAACGTATTGTATGGTGATGGTGGCTGTACATAGGCAAGGAAAGTTTGGTGCAATCACACTCCCTCCTCCAATCTGATCAACACCAAAATGGGTATCAAATATACAGGTCAGTCAATTTGGGCCCGTTACTTGCATAAAAAAAAAGGCCTACATAGTGAAATTGTTCTAAAGCTAAACTAAATAGAAGCAGATATACGACGACAATGTATACTGACATTCCTCATATGATAATCTATCCAACCCAGCCATTTTCTACCCAGCTGTTGCTTAGCAATGATAAGCACGAGACATTCAAATGACACCAAACCTGGTATGTGGAAAAGTACCTTCACACAAAAGCATGAAACAGTAAGCACATAAAGTTTAAACCTATAATGGTAATAGCAGAAAATTTCCTGTAAAAGGTTTTTTTTTCTTCCTGTAAACTTACCTTCTAATGAATTTACGTTTCACATTGCATTAACAGTTCCCTAATTTCTGGAGTCAGATGATTAGTAGCCCTGGCAGCTTCGGCAATAGCTTTACGGTACACTCCTTTTTTCTTCCTATTGAACCTCAGTTTAAAAAATTCTGAAAAGGAAGAAAGTTTTGAAACGGATAAACTGGAGGTCGTTGGAGAACCAAACCATGAAACCGTTGCCTCTTGCCATGTAGGGTCACCGTTTTCCTTTTGAGTAACATTAATACTCAGTATACGGGCAGGCCACCAAGGAAAGCCATGGACCTTCCCCCATACGATATCTCCCACCGACATAGTCTTTCCATCTACAGTGATGCAGTTTGACACACTTTTGGAGTGAAGTCTCACCATCAGTGGTGGGACAGTTTTCTGTTCATCTTTAGAAGAAGAAACATCATCACCGGGCATAAGGTCACAAAAATCCATCCTATTTAATTCCAGACAAGTCGACTTTGATTCCTCTAGGCTGTCGTTACTGCACAACGACGCACTAGACGAATCTGCTTTCCTTTTCCGGTAATTCATAAGTAAATTCAGGTTGTGTCCCTCGTTGCTGTGTGGAAATCCTTTGAAGTCATCATCTTCCCCAGAGCTTCCCAAAGACACATCGTGATAACTTCTTTCTGCAGCACTGCCCATGTAGTAAGCCGAGGAATCCGTTTCAGACTCTTGGCTGCTCTGCAGCACATTCACTTCATCAATGATCTCAGATTTATAGACTGAAACGCTTTGTCCATCACTAATCCTTTGTGGCTTTAGTCTGATTTTGGGTGGTGGAATATCTACATTGGAATGCAATGGCTTAGGTAACTTTAATTTCGGAATAGAAGCCACCTGACTGTCTGTTAATCTGTCCGCTAAACGTTTGGGAGCTTGACACCGTTCGGTGTCCCTGGGCATCTCTTGGTCCCTACTTCCATTTTCCTGGGTTTGCTTTGGACAAAACGGCTCAACAGAGCCATGTATGCGTGATGGAATCTTAACCACTTCCCCTTTGCCCTGTGGTGTACTATACGAGATCTTTATGACAGGACTCCTAGGTATCAAGTCTTTGGGGGGACTCCTGTGTAGCAAGTCTCTAGAAACACTATGTTCCTCTCTCTTCTCCTTTGTTGTCGTTCTCTCTTCAGGATCGGACTCCGCTTTATGGCGTTCCTTATCCTCACTTTGTAATCTTTTGCCACTTCTAGCGTTATGTTTATCCTTGGGAGACTCCTCCGCATTTAAGGTGTTTTTACACTTCTCACAAAGGACTTGTCTTGGCCGCAGCCTTATTGTGCTCATTATTAGCCTCCCGGGATCTCGGTTCCTTGACATTCGCCTCTTTGTCCTTTTAATACTGCGTGGGGGCGGTTGAGGCACCCACTGATTGTACGAGTGTCTTATCCACAGAGGTGGGGGAAAAGGGGCACCTTCGAAGTATGGAGGATAAGAAGGAGCCGTACCTGGGGGTGGAAGGAGTGGAGGAGCTTGATCAGTGTTGCTTTTTACAGGGAGTCCAGTGTCTTGAACAGGGGTTTCGGACAATGGATGGGAGAAGTTGGCATCTGTCGGAATACTGTTACAGGAACCGTTGGGAGAGTCTTCATTTTTGGGAGCAGAAGGTGGTGGCATGCAGAACAACCCAGACCTAGTGAAGTACAAACAGAATGTCAAAAAAGGCCTGCTCATAAGGACAGATGGAGACAGCTTTGTTTTACCCAAACACACATGCAGTCATGAGATCGGAGTGAACTCATTACCCCCAAAGATCAGTGCAACAAGTACAGTAAATACTAATAGGATCCTATTGTGCCAAATCACCAAAAATACAATATTCCTGAAAAAGTCCTGTGTGAAACAAACAATACATAAAATGTGAATAATCATTTGATTATTAAATAAATAAAAATGTATCTGAAACTCAAATCCTCAAAAACACAGTCCGCAATCTTCTTTGCGGACGGTGTTATTTTTGAGGATTTGAGCTTCAGATGGATTGTTTATATACTAATCCAGGGGTCTCCAAACAGCGGCCCGTGGGCCCAATGTAGCACTTTGCTTGCCTTTATCCAGCCCTTAGGGCACCATTTCGCCCACCAATGACGGGACACAATTCCTCCCACCGACACCAATGACGGGGCACAATTCCTCCCACCGACACCAATGACGGGGCACAATTCCTCCCACCGACACCAATGACGGGGCACAATTCCTCCCACAGACACCAATGACGGGGCACAATTCCTCCCACAGACACCAATGACGGGGCACAATTCCTCCCACAGACACCAATGACGGGGCACAATTCCTCCCACAGACACCAATGACGGGGCACAATTCCTCCCACAGACACCAATGACGGGGCACAATTCCTCCCACAGACACCAATGACGGGGCACAATTCCTCCCACCGACACCAATGACGGGGCACAATTCCTCCCACAGACACCAATGACGGGGCACAATTCCTCCCACAGACACCAATGACGGGGCACAATTCCTCCCACAGACACCAATGACGGGGCACAATTCCTCCCACAGACACCAATGACGGGGCACAATTCCTCCCACAGACACCAATGACGGGGCACAATTCCTCCCACAGACACCAATGACGGGGCACAATTCCTCCCACAGACACCAATGACGGGGCACAATTCCTCCCACAGACACCAATTACGGGGCACAATTCCTCCCACAGACACCAATGACGGGGCACAATTCCTCCCACAGACACCAATGACGGGGCACAATTCCTCCCACTGACAGCAAAGATGGGGCACAATTCATCCCACTGACACCAATACCAAATTTTTTTACTCCCAATGACCATCAAGCCTATTGCATTGTTTACTCCTACCGATGCCAGGACATTTCGGCCACAGTCTGACCCCCCTAAAGTCTGAAAAACAGTAACACTGGCCCTTTGTTTTGAACGTTTGGAAAACCCTGTACTAATCTAATGATTATTCACATTTTTATGTATTGTTATTTGTTGCACACACACAGGCGTTTTTCAGGAATATTGTTTTTTGGCAATAATATATATATATATATATATATATATATATATATATATATATATATATATATATATATATATATATATATATATATATATATATATATATATATATCACCCCCTTTAAAATAATTACAATTTGTTGCTTTACAGCCTGAAATAAAGACAGACAGGTTTTTTTTTTTTTTTTATCCAGCTGTATTTACTCTCTTGTGCAACTTAATAACGACATTAACACGGAACTTCTTGATCTAAAGCAAGGGTCTCCAAACCTTCTAAACAAAGGGCCAGTGTATTGTCCTGCAGACTTTTTTTTGGGGGGTTGGCCAGCAGGAGTACGAATTTTTTTTGCCATAAGTGGGAGATACCATAGCCACATTTGATATTAGGGGGTGGAATAGAGCCCCGTTGGCATCAGTGGGAGAAATGGTGCCCCATAGTTGATATCAGTTGGCAAGATAGTGTCTCATCACTGGGAGTAATATGACCCAAGAGCCGTATAAAGGCAAGCAAAGGGCCGCATCTGGCCCCTGGGCCACATTTTAGAGACCACCGATCTAAAGTATTCAAAAGAAAAAAGGTATTTTGCCTCTGCCCATTTAGAAAATTAAATACACTGGATGAAACAGAGAATGGTTACTTCGAAACAATACAAATCAGCCCTGTCACTACACTTCCCAAAAAACACAGGTCTAAAGCCAGCCATGGATGGTTCAAATCTCAGCCAGTTCAGCAGCCACCAGCAGAGAATCTAACCATCTATGGGCAGGCTGATTATACACAAGTTGATCGATCAATCAACATGGGTACAATCAGCCAGTTTCATCAATTATTGCCAGCCACTAGCAATACTAAAAGGCCGGGGCGAATACAATAGCTCTGCAGGAGGGACTTCCCCGTCAACACTGCCAAAAAAGGTAGTCACCAAAGGCATGATCTTGGGTTGGGAGAGATATGACTGAGCAGGACAATCGCTGTCTCCAAGGGATAAGCCAACATTGGGAAAGTTTGTAACCTGTGTGCTGCCCCTCCCCCCCATACTCCTATAAAACCTAACACAGGAACACTTCTGTGACCCAGCCCTGTTCAGGCATGAAGCAGGGCCAAAAAGCCTAACGAGATGATAAAATTTAGCCTTCAACTGTTTGCTCACACCTAAGAACATTTTGGTCAGGGTAAGGTTTTCAAATGCAAAATCCAACCCTCATCATTCCAGATAAGAGATGCCTTAGGCTGACCATACAACGATCATTTATCAGATCATTTGATACCATCAATGCTTATACGAATTTCCTATAAAAGTCCTGAAATATTTTGTCAGATTATCTTTACAAGGTTGCAAATTTCACACATTTTTGGAATAGAGAAGGGAATCACATTCACGGTTAAGCCGGCCATAGACGGTTCAAATCCTGCTGAACCGGACGAGATTCGAACCATGTACGGGAAGGCCGATTGTACCCAAGTTGATCTTCCGCTGGGGGAACACAATAGCTCCGCGGGAGGGATTTCCCCACCAACACCGACTGTTGATAGAGGAATCGACCACCATCTGTGGCTGGCTTTAGACTTTTGTTCAAATCAGATAAAAATGTTCCATCCTCCTCCTATTTTCCTTGCCAAAACAATTGATTTGATAACACTAAAAACAATCAAACCAAGGTTGCAAAAAGGACCACTATCAAACAAAATTCTACTAACGTATGGCCCTTCACCCCGGCCATGTCTGGTCCAATCAGCAGAGGATCCATGAACAGATCCGCTGCTAAATCGGAGCAAAAAACGGAGACGTGTTACTTTTCTGACTTCCATATCCATTCAGTATGTTCCTGTGGGACCTTTCTGGATCCAAATTAGATCTACGGGCAGCTGGGTGTAAATAGACGTGCGTCCCTTCACATCGGACGACCTCAGAGCCATCAGGTTTGGGTCCAAAAAACTAAAAATGGATGCAGGCGCTTACTTTTTTTTTTTCTTTCTCTAGGAGGTATTTGTCCATATATTACATCCATATGCCCAAAGACATATAAAGAGAGCTTACAGATTCATCTGATGGGACTGCCCATGTGCAAGGGGCCTATGGCTAGCTTTATCCTAACAGTTAAATAAACAATCGTATTTGTGATTTAAAGTAAACTCCCATTACCAATTTGTGTATAAATTACAGTATGAAGAAGAGGAAGGAGTTTCTTCGCCATCAAAAGCAGTTGACAGTAAACACCGACTGCAATCATAAAAAAAAAGGCAGTGACTCGGAGACTCGACTCTTTGTTTTACTTTACATTTAAATAACCACAAAGGTACCGTGGCAGCTCAAATGTTCCTCGGTACAGTGACTTTTCTTTTTGTCTATTTACCAGCACTGAAGGAAAAAAAAATCGAGCAAACACAAGAGAAAGGCAGCAGCAGATCACTTAAAAAGCAGCATGCACGCCCCCTCCCCCACTTCACAGTAGAAGGCTTATATTCATTAAAGCTGATTAGAAGCAAGGCCCCGGCCAGCTGCCCTTTCATGTTCCTTTCTGGCCTGAACACCTCTGTTTTATCAGGATGCCAGCCTACAGTTTCATGCCAGGAAGCAACTCTAATCTTTATCTATTAGGACCCATGCATGTACTGTCCAATCCAAGTCAATGGCTGTACGCAGCCGCGTTGGGCTAAAACACTGATGGCTCCCCAAAGGTGCCACTTTCGAGCACGGCCTTGTATAGCCATTTACTTGTATTGGCCAGAGGGGACACACTGGATGCCTTCGCTGCCATTGTATTATTGGTGGGTTTCCAGTGCGTTCCTGCACCTTTAAAAAAAGGAGGGGTGGGCTCCCTCCAGGAATACTTGTCCATACTCTATCCATTATTATATATGCGCCCCCAACTCATGAGACTCATAATTTAGAGATTTAGGACTGCAGTACACTAGGGTGCCATGACGTAGCAGCTGCAGCTAATGCATAGATTTGCAAATGTGTGCAAACTAAACCTCTTGGTTTTAATGTGAACTGTTAGACAGGGTCAATTTGTTTTTTTGCAGGGTGGCAAGTGAGCTGGGAATTTTTGTTTGTCGGTTTTAGACATGTGTCGCCCTTCCATATGCTCCTTGCTACAAAGGCCAGTTAAAGGTTGGGGTGGTTGCCATTTGTTGTAGCTTCCCAAAAAGTGCCTCTCTCAATCATGGCCTTGTACAGCCATTCACTTGGCGGCTGTACGTGGCCAGAAAGTGCCAGCACACAGGAGCCACTATAAGCATTTCTGTGCATGAGGCCTTAGAAAACGAAAGGTAAGCAATCCCAGAGAACCCAACCATCTACTTCTAAGCTGGAGACCAGGAATGACCTCAAGCATGTTCAGATACTCAGATTGACAGAGCTGGTAATTATGATGTCATCCACTTGCCTCTCCCCATTCAGGTTGGTAAAAAGTTGGGACAATAGAGGACTTGTTAGAGAAACTTGTCCGATGGTCTTTAGTAGGGATGATCTCAAGCATGTTCGGACTCTAGTCTGAACTCATCTAAAAGCTATCCCACCAGGAAGCGGTCACTGCACCAAGCCAATCATAGGTGGCTGAAGTATTTCCCACCTAGCAGCCTTACGTAAACGCGTGGCTGTGGGGCGGCGAATGCTTCAACTGCAAGTGATCTGCTTTATGAAGAGACAGCCTCCTGGTGGGATAGCTCAAGTAGGTCTGGACGACTATCCCAACATGACTGAGATCATCCCTACAAAAGACCATTGAGCAAGTGTCTCCAATCAATCTTAAGAGGAGAGGCGGGCAGATGACAATACCATTACCACCTCGGCCAGAGAAAATCTAGTATGGATCGATTGATTAAATATTACAGGGTTTCTCCTGAATGGAGGAGAAACATTCAGACTGACTAGTTATGGCAGTAGACCGGAAGCCACCCAACACAAGGCCTCATACTGTATGTATCTAATGCTACTACAAATATATTTAGGGGAGGTTTGCTTTTACAAAAAAAAAAAAAAAATTCTAATACACATTTTTTGGATTCCACTATTAGATGAATTAAAATTAACATTCTGAAAACGAAAAATTTCAAAATGAAGTTCTACTGGTGTCTGACCAGCTTTAGGAAAAAAAATCCAAGAAATATGCAATTTCTCTCTAACCACTTTATAAAGCAGCCATGTAACTGCAATAGAGCGAGCCTGACCCACTAATCAGAGGTATAACTAAAAGCCACAAGCCCTGAAATCGAACAAGAGCCTTGTGTGTTTGTTCTGCACATGAGTTTTAAAAAAATCCTTAAAAAGGCAAAATTAGAGTCTTTTATGTTTTTAAAGTTGAGAAAATGCTGAAGGCAAGAACCGTTATGTATGCTAATGCCATATTTTTCTAATTTCTTTCTATGCAGAATTTGTATATATATTTTTTTCTATAGCTGCTTCCCATTTAGCAGGGGTCCACAATCACTATCTTTGAACGACAGTCACCTGCATACCAGCTTTGGAGTAGTAATGAGATTTCATTGATTCCAAACCTGGATGTCAGCGGTTATTGCTGGGCCACTGAGCTGCAAGTAGGAGATTCGTCACCCCGCAGTTGACATAAACAAGTCAGCATTAGGTCTACTTCATGTACCCAATGTGGACACATGACCGCATTAAGTCTACGTCATACACCCATGTGGGCACAGGGGAACATTGGGTCCACTTCATTAATCCAATGTGGCTGCATCTTCATTTTAGATCAACATCATTGACCTAAAATGACCATACTGCCATATTATGTCAAGGATGTCATGAGCATCACCACCCTGCAGCTGCACATATACAAAGGGGTGGGGATGCTCATGACCTCATTGACCTAATATGGCCATACGGCCATGTTAGGTCAATGATGTTGGCCTAATATGGAGACGTGGCCACGTCAGGTCAATGAGGTAGACCTAATGTGGCCATGTCCCCATACTGGGTCAATGGTGTAGACCAAATGTGGCCATGTGCCCATATCAGGTCAATTTCCAACTGGCAGCTCACTGGCCCAGCAATGACAACTAACTTCTGAGTTCAGACCGAACACAAGCTCATCCCTACTTAGGAGGCTTAGGTCTATGGCAGCAGAAGCCAGCAGTCAGAGGGAACATTGGTCAATTAGGTTAGAAAAACCTGTTCTCATCACTACAGCTCTTAAAATAATCTGCCAACACTTAATTTCCCTGCTTTGGCATAAACATGCAAGGCCGGCAGAGCCAACTGTGTAGATTTGTACTCTGTGGAGCGAAGCAGATTTACAGTCTTCAGCGTGGTGGAACCAGACTGCCTGCCCGTCTTGCTGCCCTCCAATGCTTATGGGAAGCCCTATTGTTCACCACACTGAGTGCAAGTCTATCAGTCACATCTGACTGCAGACAATGCAATCTCTATGGGGCAGAATTTGTACCTCAGTAGTTGTTGACTGAGGTTGGATGACTGCTGTACTCTACAGATAAAGCAACCTCCCTCAACCAGGGTTCCATTGATCCCTAGGATTCCTCCAGAGGTTGCTAGGGGTTCCTCAAGCAATGGGCAAGTTCTGCCTCTCAGATAATTAACCATCGAAACCAAAGATCTTATTAGCTATCTGTAAGTGGGGGATTCTTCACACTGACCACAGATGTAAGGAGCATTCTTCCAACTGACCATCACGCTATCTGACCATCAGTGATCTAGTCATTATTAGCAGGGGGTCCTAGAGACTGGAATGTTGTTTCAAGGGTTACTCCGAGTTAAAAAGGTTTGGAAAGGTTGCTCTTACAAAAAGATAACTTACAAACCCATTTATGTAATGCAATGAGAATTGTCTCTACGAGGATTAAAAAATGTTAAATTTAAATAAGTCTAAATTTACCCTTAAGCGTAATTAAGCAATTTTGGAGCTTTTGTATATGCATTTTAACAGACTTGAACATTTTTGTTTGACAATGGAAAGCTAGCAGGAGGGGAGACAAAATAAAATAAAATTGCATTTTTTCCAGGCGCTCCCATAAAAGTTTATTGGGTTAAATACGCCAGACTATATCTCATATATTTTATGAAGCTTTGAGTGAAAAGTGACGCTCGGATGTGAAGGACACCATTGAATACAATAGGAATCTTGATGTTGAGCGTTAAAACACTTCAGGAAAAGCACTTCAAATCGCTCAGGGATGAATGGGGATATTGGGGTTAGGTGTGCCCCCACTCACACTTGAGCGTAATGCCTAGTACACACACATGAGAAAATTAAACAAACAAAATAGGACTTTCGAATCGATCATCTGACTTAAGTGTATTCAGGCGATCTTGCAGAATTTGTTTTTTTTTTTTTTTTGTACATGCTTTTTTTTGGGACTTTTTCAGACGTAACTTTTTTGTTTTAGCCTATGGAAAGCTAGTTACTAGAGGGGGGTGGCAGGAAATTGCATTAAAAGAAAAAGTGTATTCAGGAACTCCCACTGAAGTCTATAAGTGCCAAAAAAAAAAAAAAAAAAAAAAAATCACATGGCTCTGCCCTAAAGAAACTCATTAACTTTTTAAAGCTTTCAGCTTCAAGCAACACAATGCTCAACTGTGAAAGACCACCACTGAATATAATGAAAATCTTGATGTTGAGCATTAAACAGCTTCAGGAAATGCACTTCAAATTGCTCAGGTGTGAACGGGGACTTGGGATCAAAATGATGAAATAACTCAAAATCTGAGAGTTTGGGGAAAACGCTAGAGGCGCTATTGTCAACCAGCATTATGTGGAACCCTGGGAATCCTCAAGAATATGCTAGGGGTCCCTTGAGCTATGGTAGATTTACCTCCTATTTGATGGTACCTGCATAGTTCTGGAGTCAATGCCACTTGTAGAGACAAGGGTATTATGCCAATGATCTTTTTAGCTGTCTATAAGAAGGTCCGTTCAACCCAAGGTTCTCCACCAGTGTAAGGAGGTCCGTTCAACCCAAGGTTCTCCACCAGTGTAAGGAGGTCCGTTCAACCCAAGGTTCTCCACCAGTGTAAGGAGGTCCGTTCTACCCAAGGTTCTCCACCAGTGTAAGGAGGTCCGTTCTACCCAAGGTTCTCCACCAGTGTAAGGAGGTCCGTTCTACCCAAGGTTCTCCACCAGTGTAAGGAGGTCCGTTCTACCCAAGGTTCTCCACCAGTGTAAGGAGGTCCGTTCTACCCAAGGTTCTCCACCAGTGTAAGGAGGTCCGTTCTACCCAAGGTTCTCCACCAGTGTAAGGAGGTCCGTTCTACCCAAGGTTCTCCACCAGTGTAAGGAGGTCCGTTCTACCCAAGGTTCTCCACCAGTGTAAGGAGGTCCGTTCTACCCAAGGTTCTCCACCAGTGTAAGGAGGTCCGTTCTACCCAAGGTTCTCCACCAGTGTAAGGAGAACCGTTCTACCCAAGGTTCTCCACCAGTGTAAGGAGAACCGTTCTACCCACCGCCCCACCAGTGTAAGGAGAACCGTTCTACCCACCGCCCCACCAGTGTAAGGAGAACCGTTCTACCCACCGCCCCACCAGTGTAAGGAGAACCGTTCTACCCACCGCCCCACCAGTGTAAGGAGAACCGTTCTACCCACCGCCCCACCAGTGTAAGGAGAACCGTTCTACCCACCGCCCCACCAGTGTAAGGAGAACCGTTCTACCCACCGCCCCACCAGTGTAAGGAGAACCGTTCTACCCACCGCCCCACCATGACCACCAACGAATTGGTTTTAGCAGGGGTTCTTCATGACCTGAAAATGATTTTAAGCGTTTCTCTGCTGCACTGGAAATTTTCTTTGAGTCAAAAAAGGTTCCTACAGATCATACAGGAGGTGACAGGGACGGAAGCCAAGAGAAAAGCTGTTGATATCTGTACAGACTTATGCAAGTAGAACATATTTCTTGGGCCACCCAACCCCAGTGAGCTCAGCAGAACCTTCATCCTCTGCAACCCCCATCAGTTCCACCGCAATGATGGAACTTCAGGACTCATTGACAGGACTTCTTCAGGACACAGGGGCGCCCTCAGGTGTTCCATCACGTATTTTATAATAAGCGTAAGGCATTAAGGCATACATTTCTAGAAGGTGGAAAGACAGCCTTAGACCAGCCATGACCGTTAACATAGATGTAAAAATCCATCTTTAAAGCTATAACCAACGTTCCCTTTTTCATATCTGAAACCTTATGGAATCACTCGTTCTGTAGACAGATACAGGGAGATGTTGTTTTGCTGCTGACCCGAGTCTCGATTCTGCCGCTGCAATTTTGACAAATCATCAGTGGCAAAATCACAAACAGCTGGGTTGCCCAACTAATCGAATGCACCAACAGTCTAAGGCCAAGCCTGTGAGTAAAGCGCCCCATCCCCACTTGCCTACTGGTTACTTTACCCCCTTTCCTGCCCAGGCCACTGGGGTTATTTTTTGCTATATACTTTTTGACGAGGCTGCACTGACGGGGCGCCCAATGACGAGGCCCAATGATGGGGCTGCACTGACGGGTCTGCATCGACGGGGCCCAACGGCCAGCCTGCACCGACGGGGCCCAACGGCCAGCCTGCACCCAAGGGGCCCCGTGACGGGGCTGCACCCAAGGGGCCCCGTGACGGGGCTGCACCCAAGGGGCCCCGTGACGGGGCTGCACCCAAGGGGCCCCGTGACGAGGCTGCACCCAAGGGGCCCCGTGACGAGGCTGCACCCAAGGGGCCCCGTGACGAGGCTGCACCCAAGGGGCCCCGTGACGAGGCTGCACCGAAGGAGCCCAATGACGAGGCTGCACCGAAGGAGCCCAATGACGAGGCTGCACCGAAGGGGCCCAATGACGAGGCTGCACCGATGGGTGGCCCCACTTGCGCTGGGCTGCCCAGACCCGACTTAGAGCAGCTGTCAAAACCGGGGGAACCAGAGTGCTCGGGGCCATTGCCGAGCCTGTTTAGTGCTACCAGTCCTGCTCTGAGGTGAGGCTGAGAGTCTCCCCGGACAGCTTGGCCTGGACACACACTCAGTGATCCTATAGGAGGAGCTTCAGGAGCCCGGAGTGGGAGGCTTGACTCCACACCGCCATGGTGTCACCAAGAGCCGTACAGGGGACACTTCCTGCCAGGGGCTCCGCTCCATCCCCGTCAACTCTGATCCTCCCCTGACCCGCCCCTCCTACATCCTTACAGCCCCAAAATCTCCCCTAGTCCCGCCCCTCTCCTCCTTTAACCCGCCCTAACAGCGCCACCCCCACCCCCCCCCGGCACAGCGACACCCGCTGCCCACCCGGCAAAGACAGGACTGGCGTCTGTTCCGGGAATCCCTCCAAATGCCGCCCCCGGCTACCCCACTGAGGCCGACAAAAGCCCAGGCGCCAGGACACAATATTTCAAGTCACCACGGCACCTGAGATTTGTCCTCATATTATGAAGCTGTAATGGATATAAAATAGATAGTACAGCCCCGAGGTGTGGGCAGCATAAAGCCAGCCATACACTATACAATCTCCTGCAACTTTACCAAATATATATAAGAGGATAAAACTAGCCAATAAATCGTTCTCCAAATCCGGCAGGCCCTTACACTGCATAGCTGGCAGTAGATCTAAAGAAGATTGTACAGTGTATGGTCAAGTCTTAGGTCTGAATTCACATTTCAGTGTTTTGGGGGAAAAAAAACCAACACTGGCCGTACAATCTGATTGTACAAATCTCTTTTAGATCCATTTAGTGGAAGGACAAACCTAAACATGCGTACCATCAGTATCAGAACAGGCAGAGCCCCCCTCCCCCCCAGGATGGTGGATGTTAAGGAGATTGTCCAATCAGATTGCACGGTCAGCCCATACACTGTACAGAGGATTACGATTGTATCTAATGTTTTAGGACTTACTAAAATCAAACGTTTTATTGTATTTGCAGCAAACCAGGCAGGTCCTGACAATACACAAGTGTGGATCTAAGATAGATTGTACAGTGTATGGTCAGGCCTAACGGTGGCCCTACGTGTGTCGACTTTATTACCCAATCGATGTGCAATTCGGTCAAAACCGGATTTCCATACGACTCATTCCGTCTTTGGATCCGGTCATTTATCCAAGTGTGTAATAAAGACGATTGTATAGAAGCCAGCATCTGATCCCCGCCGATAGCAATAAATCAATCAATAATCGATCGATCGATACGACTCACACAGAGGGAAGCGGACGATCCGACCATTTATTATCCGTCGCCTCCGTTTCCACCGTGAAAACTCACAATCAGATTGATGGAGATACGATTACATTGATGGACAATCATCTCAGCGCTGACAATCGATGCAAAACTAAAAAAAATCGATAATAATTTTGCACCCTGGATGACCGCAAAACTAAAAATCGATAATAATTTTGCACCCTGGATGACCGATTTAAATTTGATTAAAATCAGATGAAAACGGAGTGTAAATGGATGGGAAGAAAGTTCCTAGTTATTGGAATGTTTGCAAATGTGATTGTTTTGTACTAAAATCTCACATCAGTTGGAGTAAAAATAAAAAATCTAAAGCCGTGTGTGTTCCATGATGGAGATTGTACGATGAGGTTGTACAGTGTATGGAGGGGAGGGGGGGGGTACTTACTTTTTCCGGCAGTCCAGGAGGATCCCGCTGTACGACTTCTCCCCGCAGCTCAGAGTCACCAGCAGCGTGTCGTTCACCATCTGCTCCACCACCACCGGCACCAGCGAGCCGACCCGCAGCTCCTGACCGGCCTCGGCCTCCATGCTCCTCGCTCCGGCTTCCGGATACCAGCTCCGGCCTGTACAGTGCGCAGCGCCCCCCTCCTCCTCCTCCACCGCTCTTCCGTCTGACCTCCCGGGATCCGGGTGACGACACAACACGGCAACCACGCCCCCCACACCCCCCTCTCTACACCGCTCTACCGCCGCCCCTCTCGCTTTTGTGACGTCACGGGAGGACAGCTGGCTTTGTGACGTTACAGCTGGGAATCCTGAGATCTCCAAAACATGGATACAAGTCCTGAGATCTCCAATCCATGGATACAAGTCATGAGCTCTCCAATCCATGGATACAAACCCTGAGATCTCCAATCCATGCATACAAGTCCTGAGATCTCAAATCCATGGATACAAATCCTGAGATCTCCAATCCATGGATACAAGTCCTGAGATCTCCAATCCATGGATACAAATCCTGAGATCTCCAATCCATGGATACCAGTCCTGAGATCTCCAATCCATGGATACAAGTCCTGAGATCTCCAATCCATGGATACAAACCCTGAGATCTCCAATCCATGGATACAAGTCCCGAGATCTCCAATCCATGGATACAAACCCTGAGATCTCAAATCCATGGATACAAGTCCTGAGATCTACAATCCATGGATACAAGTCCTGAGATCTCCAAAACATGGATACAAGTCCTGAGATCTCCAATCCATGGATACAAGTCCTGAGATCTCCAATCCATGGATACAAACCCTAAGATCCCCCAATCCATGGAAATGAATCCCGAGATCTGCAATCCATGGATACAAATCCAGAGATCTCCAATCCATGGATACAAATCCAGAGATCTCCAATCCATGGATACAAGTCCTGAGATCTCCAATCCATGGATACAAACCCTGAGATCTCCAATCCATGGATACAAGTCCTGAGATCTCCAATCCATGGATACAAGTCCTGAGATCTCCAATCCATGGATACAAGTCCTGAGATCTCCAATCCATGGATACAAGTCCTGAGATCTCCAATCCATGGATACAAGTCCTGAGATCTCAAATCCATGGATACAAGTCCTGAGATCTCCAATCCATGGATACAAACCCTGAGATCTCCAATCCATGCATACAAGTACTGAGATCTCCAATCCATGGATACAAACCCTGAGATCTCCAATCCATGCATACAAGTCCTGAGAACTCCAAAACATGAATACAAGTCCTGAGATCTCCAATCCATGGATACAAATCTTGAGATCTCCAATCCATGCATACAAGTCCTGAGATCTCCAATCCATGGATACAAACCCCGAGATCTCCAATCCATGGATACAAGTCCTGAGATCTCCAATCCATGGATACAAGTCCTGAGATCTCCAATCCATGGATACAAGTCCTGAGATCTCTAATCCATAGATACAAGTCCTGAGATCTCCAATCCATGGATACAAGTCCTGAGATCTCCAATCCATGGATACAAGTCCTGAGATCTCCAATCCATGGATACAAGTCCTGAGATCTCAAATCCATGGAAAAAAATCCTGAGATCTCCAATCCATGGATACAAGTCCTGAGATCTCCAATCCATGGAAAAAAATCCTGAGATCTCCAATACATGGAAAAAAATCCTGAGATCTCCAATCCATAGATACAAGTCCTGAGATCTCCAATCCATGGAAAAAAATCCTGAGATCTCCAATACATGGAAAAAAATCCTGAGATCTCCAATCCATAGATACAAGTCCTGAGATCTCCAATCCATGGAAAAAAATCCTGAGATCTACAATACATGGAAAAAAATCCTGAGATCTCCAATCCATGGATACAAGTCCTGAGATCTCCAATCCATGGATACAAGTCCTGAGATCTCCAATCCATGGAAACAAATCCCGAGATCTCCAATCCATGGAAATGAATCCCGAGATCTCCAATCCATGGATACATTTTATACACGGATACATCATAGCTCCCAACTGTCCCTGATTTTGAGGGACTGTCCCTGATTTGGAACAATATCTCTCTGTCCCTCATAGCTCCTCATTTGTCCCTCATTTTGATCTGATCTATATAGTTGTATATAAAATGCACTATTTATCTTTCAAAAAGTGTTTCCCAGAGCTAAACCTTTCATCCAATTTCTAAATTGCTACATTTGTAAATTCCACAAGCCAATATAATGGGAATAGTAGTGGTAAAACTAATCAACATCTTTTGTACAATTCATCTTTTAAGGGGGTGTGTCAGGGGGCTTGTCCTATGCCTACATACTTTTGCTAATAGGTGTCCCTCATTCCCATCTCAGAAAGTTGGGTGGTATGGATACATGGATACATCTCATACATGGATACATCTCATACATGGATACATCTCATACATGGACACATCTCATACATGGATACATCTCATACATGGATACATCTCATACATGGATACATCTCATACATGGACACATCTCATATATGGAAACATCTCATACATGGACACATCTCATAAATGGATACATCTAATACACGGATACATCTCATACACGGATACATGGATACATCTCACACATGGACACATCTCATACATGGATACATCCAGGGCTTTTTTTCAGCTGGAACTTGGTGGAACTCAGTTCCACCAACTTTGGCTCAGGTCTTCTGCTCCCTGCTCACCACTATCACTTGTAAACACATGTTCGGCTTCTGTGTTTACAAGTGACAGCTCGTCTCCCAACGATCTGTTACCCCGAGCGGCTCCCACTGAGTGCAGGATTAGGACAAGGGAGATGCAGGTGCCCAGGGTGCAGTGCAGATGCCTACACCCCTACTGGATGATCTCCCTGCAAGTGAGAGAGCCGGAGCCACCTACAGTATGTGAGAGTTACTAGAGCCAGTTGGGTGCTTCAGCCTAATACAGCAACAGAAGTACGACACATGGAAGATGGTGGCGCTTTTAATGAGGGGAAAATATGGGCGTTGGAGGAGGGTTGCATGTAGAGGTCAGAGCTGAGAGAGGGATTGAAGTGAGATATGGAGGAAGGTTGAACTTCCAACTCTGCACTTGGTACCTAAAGGGGCACTAAATACCAGGAGTGCATTAAGATCCTCCCACTGTTAGTAAAATTTGACCACACCCACTATTTGGCGCTGTTTGGAGGGTGTGTGGGGGTTTGGGAAGTCGTGGTCTGAGTTCCTGCACCTATTTTCCGATAAAAAAAGCCCTGGATACATCTCATACATGGATACATCTCATACATGGACACATCTCATACATGGAAACATCTCATACATGGATACATCTCATAAATGGATAATACATCTCATACATGGAGAGATCTCATACATGGATAATACATCTTATACATGGATACATCTCATACATGGACACATCTCATACATGGATACATCTCATCCAAGGATACATCTCATACATGGAAACATCTCATACATGGATACATCTCATCCATGGACACATCTCATCCATGCACACATCTCATACATGAATACATCTCATGCATGGACACATCTCATACATGGATACATCTCATATATGGAAACATCTCATACAAGGATACATCTCATACATGAATCCATCTCGTACATGGATACATCTCATACACGAATCCATCTCATACATGGATACATCTCATACATGGATCCATCTCATACATTCTCATACATGGACACATCTCATCCACGGACACATCTCATACATGGAAACATCTCATACATGGATACATCTCATACATGGATAATACATCTCATACATGGATACATCTCATACATGGATAATATATCTCATACATGGATACATCTCATACATGGATACATCTCATACATGGATAATACATCTCATACATGGATACATCTCATACATGGATACATCTCATACATGGAAACATCTCATACATGGATACATCTCATACATGGATAATACATCTCATACATGGATACATCTCATACATGGATACATACATCTCATACATGGATACATCTCATACATGGAAACATCTCATATATGGAAACATCTCATACATGGATACATCTCATACATGGATACATCTCATACATGAATCCATCTCATACATGAATCCATCTCATACATGGATCCATCTCATACATGGACACATCTTATACAAGGATACATCTCATACATGGACACATGTCATACATGGATACATACATCTCATACATGGATACATCTCATACATGGACACATCTCATACATGGATACATCTCATCCATGGACACATCTCATCCATGAATACATCTCATCCATGGACACATCTCATCCATGGACACATCTCATCCATGGACACATCTCATACATGGATACATCTCATACATGAATCCATCTCATACATGGATACATTTCATACATTGATACATCTCATACATGGACACATGTTATACAAGGATACATCTCATACATGGACACATGTCATACATGGATACATACATCTCATACATGGATACATCTCATCCATGGACACATCTCATCCATGAATACATCTCATCCATGGACACATCTCATCCATGGACACATCTCATACATGGATACATCTCATACATGAATCCATCTCATACATGGATACATCTCATACATTGATACATCTCATACATGGACACATGTTATACAAGGATACATCTCATACATGGACACATGTCATACATGGATACATACATCTCATACATGGATACATCTCATACATGGACACATCTCATACATGGATACATCTCATCCATGAATACATCTCATCCATGGACACATCTCATACATGGATACATCTCATACATGGATCCATCTCATACATGGACACATCTCATACATTGATACATCTCATAGATGGACACATGTCATACATGGATACATGCATCTCATCCATGGACACATCTCATCCATGGACACATCTCATACATGGATACATCTCATCTATGGACACATCTCATACATGGAAACATCTCATACATGGATCCCCCGACATCCCCACTCCGGATACAATGGAGAGACACCTGGAAGAATGATACATTGTATCCGATTACTGATATCCATCCATATACATTATACACATTATATCCATCTGTATCCATTCTATACATTGTATCCAATCTCTGATATACATGCTATACATGGTATCCATCCGTATACATTCTATACATTCTATACATTGTATCCAATCACTGATATATATTCTATACATTCTATACATTGTATCTGACCACTGATATACATTCTATACATTGTATCCAATCACTGATATACATTCTATACATTGTATCCATCCATATACATTCTATACATTGTATCCCATCACTGATATACATGCTATACATTATACACATTGTATCCATCCATATACATTCTATACATTGTATCCGACCACTGATATACATTCTATACATTCTATACATTGTATCCATCCATATACACTATATACATTGTATCCATCCATATACATTCTATACAGTGTTTCCAATCTCTGATATACTCTATATATATTCTATACATTGTATCCAGTTAGTTACATTCTATACAATTGTATCCGGTCATATACATTCTACATCTTCCACATTGTATTCAATCTCTGATATACATTCTATAAATTGTATCTGGTCACTTATATACATTGTATCCAATCACTTCTATACTGCACATTGTATCATATCTCTGATATAAACTATATATATTCTATACATTGTATCCAGTTATATACATTCTATACAATTGTATCCGGTCATATACATTGTATACATTATATCCGGTCGTATACAATGTAACTGGTCATATACATTATATACATTGTATCCAGTCACTGATATAAATTATATATATTCTATATATTGTATCCGGTCATATACATTCTATACATTGTAACTGGTCATTTACATTACATATATTGTATCCAATCTCTTATATACATTAAATATATTCTATACATTGTATCCAGTCATATACATTCTATACATTGTATCCGGTCACTGTTATATTGTAATAGGAGGCATCTGTCAGAATCTTGTATTTCTGGAAGACTGAGCTCTGTGTTGGGGGAACCTCTCCATTGCTGAGTGCCCAGTGCCCACTATGACCAGATCATGCCCTCCAGACATATCAGTAGGTATCAGGACACATTGTATATTTTACAAATATTCACAGCTGGTAAAGAAACAATGTTTATAAATGAATGGATGAAATGTAAATGTAGCTTTTTATGTAATAATAATACTAATAATAATAAATAATAATAATCAGCCTGACAGAGTTCAGTACAACAGAGAAAGAACTTTGCTGATATAAAACAAAGAAATACACTGGAGGTATTAATCCCACAAAAATCAATTCAGTCAACACCTTTCTCATCAGAGTTCTGTTCATGTAAGACAAATTTATGACTGCATATACTCTTACCAATACCCCTGACTAAGGTGCTTGAACCAGAAACGTGTCGGGTACCGGAGACACTACTTTGTACCGGAGAGTGATAACTAATTTCTTATGCCATGCAAACTATGTAATCTGTCATGTTTTTTGTCTTTTCTTTTTGTCTTTTAAATGATAATTTCATGTTTGAATGATCGAACGATTTTATGTATACACAGTAAATATATTCTTTAATCTATTCGTGTGTGGTTGTTGCCTACAAAGTCCCAACGAATGGGGATTCTTTTTTCTTGCTAATTGTCATTTAACGTGTGACAGCGCTGAAAGCTGAAAATTGGCCTGGGCAGGAAGGGGGTGACAGTGCCCGGTGGGCAAGTGGCAAGTGGTTAAAGAGGTGGAGATCTACCAGAATAACATGGGATAAGTCAAAGATCACCAGGCAGAGTATCGCACAGTGTCGCCTCCTCACACCTGATTTAAATCTCTAATTGCCGCACTACTGTGTCACAGTCGCATGCATTGCACGGCGATCGTGGGTTTAAATCAGGCGGTGAGGAGGCAACATATCGCCCCTCATCACCTGTTAAGCACACTTGGATTGATCCTCAGGGGAGCAACAGTACCTGCTGCACTTGTGAATGAGCCCTTAGTTGCATTCGGCAGCAAAACCCTTAGTGCTCGTTCACACGTAAAGGTGTGGGGGGGTAAAACCCTGTGGTTGAGCAATGGTTTTACCTCGGCCAATCCATACCCCCTCTAGCTGCTGGTGTTCACATCCCACAGCAGGAATTAAAGAGGAGGTCCACCCCCCCCCCCCCCAAGAAAAATGTAAAGTCAGCAGCTACAAATACTGCAGCTGTTGACTTTTACTATATGGACACTTACCTGTCCAGGGAGCCCACGATGTCGTCACCGCAGCCAATCTTCGGATCGGCTGTTCGGGTGCAGCTGCTGCCATTCCTGGTATGGGAACCCGGCGAGACCTTTCGGCTTCACAGCCAGTTCCCTACTGCGCGTGCGCGAAGCGTGCTGTGCTTTCCAATTGGTCTGGCAGCGGAGGAAAGAGGAGGAGGCTGGACTTCTGAGAGACCGGGCTGCAGCACCCTCTCCCGGAAGTGGGGAGCGGTACCTGTCAAAAACAGGTGCCCGGCCCCCCCTCTCCCCTGAAAGGTGCCAAATGTGGCACCAAACAGGGGGAAGAGATGGATAAGCGGAAGTTCCACTTTTGCGTGGAACTCCGCTTTAAGGCACCAGTTGATTTGGGTGGGTGCTATTGCCTGCCAAATTGCCAATCGCGACCCATTCAAGTAAATGGGGCCACTCTGCAAGTGCCCCGCAACTGCAAGGTTCTGCCTGGTCCAAGGGGTTAAAGCAGGTGGTGAGAAAGCAGCACAACCCTGCCTGCTTTAACCCCTCGTTTGCTGTACTGCACAAGGTTGCAGGGCACTTCCAGAGCGGCTTCATTCATTTGAATGGGTCATGTTTGGCAGATGCTACACCCACCAACCATAACAGGGCGTGAAACTCTTGCTGGGGCATTTGTGTACACCCCCTGCAACATTCATCTGGAGGGTTCACTAATTACAACTATAAATACCCGGGTATATGTGCACAATTCCCCGAGGACTCTTGTTGGGCCCTTTGCTGATAATTCCTGTTTGTACATTGGATGTATGTACTATTATTAATCTTTTCCTATACAAATCTTTTATTATTTCCATATTGGTGTGCATCTATATACTTATGGTTCTGCTCCCAATTACTTTGATTATATTACTGAATAATTTCCCAAGCATTGCAGAGCGGGGAGACGCCAACCAGTGAGGTTTTCCGGGAGACGCCAACCAGTGAGGTTTTCCGGGAGACGCCAACCAGTGAGGTTTTCCGGGAGACGCCAACCAGTGAGGTTTTCCGGGAGACACCAACCAGTGAGGTTTTCCGGGAGACACCAACCAGTGAGGTTTTCCGGGAGACGCCAACCAGTGAGGTTTTCCGGTACCTATGTGGGGGATCTGATATTTATAAGACCTGGGAACTGTGCAGCTACATACAGACCTGGAGCCTTATTTAAGACTTTGGATAGCGCTCCCAGCCCAAATAAAACTACAGACTTTGTTCTGGCAATCTGCCATCCCTGACTCCCTGTGATCATCACCGTATATGGTTGGCACCCATCTACACCCCCGCTGGCATTGCTTCATCCATTTTGTTATATGGTGGAATTATTTACATGTAAAGACAAAATCATGACTACATACACTCTTATTTAATACCCCTGACGAAGGTGCTTAAACCAGAAACGCGTCGGCTACCGGGATCATTATATACCAGAGAGTAACAATCTTTTTTTCATATATACAGTGGAACCTCGGATTAGAAGCATAATCCGTTCCAGGAGAATGCTCGTAATCCAAAGCACTTGCATATCAAAGCGAGTTTCCCCATAGAAGTCAATGGAAACGAAAATAATTTGTTCCGCATTGACTTCAATGGCATGCAATACCACATGCGACCAGAGGTGGGGGGGCGCCGGAGAACCTTGGAAACGGAGAGAAAGGCCAGAGGACACCTCGGCTGACCTCGGCAAACCTTGGAATAACTCTGTTCCCGAGGTTTGCCGAGGTCAGCTGAGCTGTCCTCGGGCCTTTCCATACATTTCCGAACTGCTTGTCTCCGGCGCCCCCCCCACCTCAGGCCAAATGCGGTACTGCACACGCTTTGGCCTGAATCATGCTCGTTTTGCAAAACAAAACTCGAAAACTGAGTTGCGATTTTTAAAAATACAGTGCTCGTATTGCGAAACGCTCGTTAACCACGTTCCACTGTACCATGTAACTCATTGTTTTTTGTTTTTGTTTTGTTTATGATGTTTTGTATACTTTTTGAAGTATTTTTCACGTCCTCTTAATACCGGTTATCTTATGATCGAATGTTTTCATGTACAATCAATAAAATATACTTCTTTGACAATACATATGTGTTTGTTACCTACAAAGTCCCAATGAAGGGGGATTTCTTTTTCTTAATTGAATAATTTCCCAAGAAGGGAACCCCCTCATAAATATGAAAGCTGTTAACACAAAGTATTAACAACATGCAAAGGGCTAAAGGAAGGCAGAATAATGTTTAGGTACAATACGGCATTATGCGCATGGCACTCAAAAGTATGAAGAACAAATGTACCACTGACTCAATTAAAAGACTGCACTTTTTGAGGGGCTGCTTGAGAGTAGTGGTACCCCGCAGTACTGTGATATCATTTTAATGACAGATCTGTTGCATTAAGTATAATATCCAAATGTGTTTGCATCTTCTTTTTTCTGTTTTCTAATTTTTGTGAAATAAAGGGTATTTTTGTAGATACAGTGTATATATATATATATATATATATATATATATATATATATATATATATATATATATAATTGTGGGTGTGAGTACATTTCCCCGGGTTTCAGTCTTTTAAGGGGGATGTTCATCCAGGACTAAGAGGAGTGCATTGCATTAAGCTAATGAGAAGAACACTAAACTACATTAGGAACTAACTGCCCCCCCCCCTCCAGACTCACGGTCTAACTCCTTTGCAATGGGTGTCCCAATTTAAAGTGTTACTAAACCCACAACAATAAAATCAGTCTGTTTATGCAGCATAGCATGCTTGTTATACTCACTGTGGAACTTAAGGGGTTAATCTTCTGCCTTGTGTAAAAAGGCTGTTTGATCCTGTCTTCTCTGATCCTCTCCTCCTTCCACTGTCCTCAATATATTTCCTGATAATACAGAGCCAGGGGGCACTCTGCACATGCTCAGTTTAGTGTGTATTGCTAGAGAGTTTTTTTTTTTCTAGTGCATGTGATCAGCACAGGGCCAATCAGCACTGTCCACACAGAGGGTCAGGGGTCCTGCATCCTGATAGGACAGTCACTACAAAATGAAAACTCCTCCTACAAGCTTTAACCAGACACTGATAGAAGTCACAAGACTGCTATATACTGCTGATGATAAAAGGTATATAGCAGTTTATAATTACTAAAATAATTACATTTCCATGTTCTGTGTACTGTGGGAAACCAGATATAGTGAATGCAGGGTCCTGGGTTTAGGAACACTTTCTACGGGTTGTAAACCCTCAAGGTTTTTCACCCTAATACATTCTATGCATTAAGGTGAAAAACCTCCTGTGATGCAACAGCCCCTCAGAGACCCCCTTTTACTTACCTGAACCCGGTCTTACCAGCGACGGGGACGAGAACACCAGCTCCAGCTATCTATCCTGATTGGATAGATTGATAGCAGCGCAGCCATTGGTTCTCGCTGCTGTCAATCAAATCCAATGACGCGGGTGCTGGGGGCAGGGCAGAGTCCTGCTGTCTGTGTCAATGGACGCAGCAGCAGGACACGGGAGCGCGCCCGCATGAGTGCCCCGATTGAGAACGGCAATCCAATGAGGCACTCGAGAAGAGGAGGTGCCAGGAGCGTCACTGAGGGACCTCCAGAAGAGGAGGATCGGGGCCACTCTATGCAAAACCAACTGCACAGAGAAGGTAAGTATGACATGTTTGTTTAAAAAAAAAAAAAACCTTTACATATCCTTTAAGTATCTAGGAATTGTCATACAAAATGATCTCTCCTGCTATCTGGCAGATAACCTCTGCCCTGTTTTACAGCAGATTATACTTAAATGTCAGGTTTGGAAGACACTTCCTCTGACTCCAGTAGGCCGTGACCTTTCTCCCGAAGTTTCTGTAATGCCGCGTACACACAACCGGACTTTACGTCATACTTGGTGCGGCGGACCGGAGTCCGTCGGACAATTCGATCGTGTGTGGGCTCCAGCGGAATTTTTTTTCCCAAAAGTTCGACGGACCTAGAAATGAAACATGTTTCAAATCTTTTCGAAGGACTCGAGTCCGCTCGTCTGTATGCTAGTCTGACGGACAAAAACCGAAGCTAGGGCAGCTATTGGCTACCAGCTATGAACTTCCTTGTTTTAGTCCGGTGTACGTCATCATGTACGAATCCGTCTGACTTTGGTTGATCGTGTGTAGGCAAGTCCGTTCATTCGGAAAGTCCATCGAAAAGTCCGCCCGTGTGTACGCGGCATATGTCTTCAGAAATACCCCAGTTCCTATCCTTGTTTCGTTCTTTACAAAATTGGATAAGATTATTACATCCTTTATTTGGACAGGATCGGATCCTCGGATAGCAAAATCCGTACTGCAGGAGGATTGACATTGCTTTGCTTCCAGAAATGCTAATCGCTGATCACGGTACACTGGTTGGTGGTTTGCACAAACACAATCAAATCCATCAGTTAACCTGCAGGCTGCTGTCCTTGGGTCCTATTCAGCCCCGACTAACCTGGTATATAGAGGGATGAGGGCCACATCACATATGACAACTCCAAAGCGTACAACGGTTCGGGTTCTGGAACAGAAGACAGTGGCTCTAGGTGCAGTTAATTCCATTTCTCCACAAACCCCATTGTAGGGCAAACCTGTGTTGCCACACCTAAAATCTATTTACCTTGCAAAAAGATCTGAACAAATTAATGGGGTGGGCAACTACAGGGCAAATGAGGTTCAATGTAGAAAAATGTAAAATAATGCATTTGGGTGGCAAAAATATGAATGCAATCTACACACTGGGGGGAGAACCTCTGGGGGAATCTAGGATGGAAAAGGACCTGGGGGGTCCTAGTAGATGATAGGCTCAGCAATGCCAAGCTGCTGCTAACAAAGCAAACAGAATATTGGCATTAAAAAAGGGATCAACTCCAGAGATAAAACGATAATTCTCCCGCTCTACAAGACTCTGGTCCGGCCGCACCTGGAGTATGCTGTCCAGTTCTGGGCACCAGTCCTCAGGAAGGATGTACTGGAAATGGAGCGAGTACAAAGAAGGGCAACTAAGTTAATAAAAGGGACTGGAGGATATTAGTTATGAGGAAAGGTTACGAGCACTGAACTTATTCTCCCTGGAGAAGAGACGCTTGAGAAGAGATATGATTTCAATATACAAATACCGTACTGGTGACCCCACAATAGGGATACAACTTTTTCGCAGAAGTTTAACAAGACTCATGGCCAAAATTAGAAGAAAAGAGGTTTAACCTTAAACTACGTAGAGCGTTCTTTACTGTAAGAGCGGCAAGGATGTGGAATTCCCTTCCACAGGCGGTGGTCTCAGCGGGGAGCATTGATAATTTCAAGAAACTATTAGATAATCACCTGAATGACCACAACATACAGGGATATACAATGTAATACTGACATATAATCACACACATAGGTTGGACTTGATGGACTTGTGTCTTTTTTCAACCTCACCTACTATGTAACTATGTAACTATTCTCGACCCTGGCATGTGGGCTAGATATGGTATAAGGAAACTACAACAGATCATGCCAGCCGGTCGGCTCCTTCCCTTCCCTACTCATAAGAAAAAATTCCAGCTTCCTTTATGGATGCTTTTGTAGCTGAAGTGCAGTGCAGGCATATTTCCCAGTGGCAGTCACTGTAAACATCTAATAGAGTAGAGAGATTCCTTACCACTCGAAATGCAGATAAAATCTTTTCTTCAATTTACCGTTGCATTACTGATAGTGATACGGATTGAGACTCTAACCCAGTGATGGCCAACCTTGGCACCCCAGATGTTTTGGAACTACATTTCCCATGATGCTCAACTAGTTCCAAAACATGTGGGGTGCCAAGGTTCACCATCACTGCTCTAACCTATTCCACTGCTGGCAGGCAGACATTCCCACCCCCGTGGAGGTGGGCTGGGATGAAGGGGTTCAGCAGTTTACACCCACAGTTTATTTGGAGACAGATAAATTCATACAGCCTATATTTCTTCATAGGGCCTACTAAACCCCCAGCGCTTCTCTTGGATATACCCTACACATTCTGAGACGTGTCCCAAATGTCAACAAGCGGTGGGGATGTATTTTCCTGTAATCAGGGAATGTCCTCTTATTCAGGACTTCTGGAAGACAGTGGTACTGGAGACTAAAGCCCCATACACACTATTAGATTTTCTACAGATTTTTTGTCTTCAGATTTGCCAAAACCATATAATATGAGGTCAAACCTTAAGCCCCCGTTCACACCTATGCGAATTAGATGCGGCTTACACCACATCCAATTCGCAGGACAATTTAAAATACATTCATATGAATGTATCTGGTTCACATATGTGCGTTGCATTCGCACTGCGCATTGCACAAAAAACGTGTGCGTTTTCTGGGCATTGGAGTGCGAATTACAAGCCCATTATCTTCTATGGGAACGCATCTGATTCGCAGATGCATTGCGTTCTGAACATGGATTTTCTCCTTCTCCTCACTACACCTCCCCCTCCCCCTCTCCTTGCTCACCGATCCGCAGATAAAAACGCAGAGGAACCTCTGAACAACTGATTTTTATCTTCCCAGTGAAACCTGAGCTTCAATTCGCACCGCACATGTGTGCACCCAGGCTAAGAGTTTCAATTTGTATGCAATCAGGCAGGCCCTTGCACTACATGGTTTTGGTAAATCTGAAGACAAAAATCTGCAGAAAATCTAATAGTGTGTATGGGGCTTTACACACTTAGTGATCTCTCTATAGGGCTGGATCCAAAAACACTTTTATTGGGAATTTGTGACTCAGTGGCTCAATCTACCCATAAAAAGCTTTTTGTGTTTCTGTTTGATTTTCAATGCTAGAAAAACCATTCTTAAGAATTGGAAGCAATCTGACCCTCCTACAATCACCCGGTTGGTGGTTTTTTTTTGGGGGGGGGTGGCAGCAAACAACCCCCCCCCCCAAACGGCTGGCAGCACCCCCCCCCCCCCACTGTTTTCAGTTTGATCTGGTGCTTAGCCCATCTAGGCGGGTAGTGGGTGGCGGGCAGCATGCATCGGCTCTGGGTCCTCTCCTCCATCGGTGGCTTCCAGCGTGCGGCTCCTCCCCTCGTCCTAGGCATCCAATAGGATCACCCGTCCTTTCAGCCAATTGGGTGACGGGTCTCGAAACCCGCTTCCTGATTGGCCAGGAGGGGAATCGGTGTTACTATGGCGAACATTCATTCGCTGTTGTAACACACCCGGGTGGGCTACATTCGCATTCTCTGTGCCCCGAGTCCACCCTATTTTGAAGCCTATTAGAGCCTCTGGCTCTAATAAGGTGCTTCAAAAAAACACCCTGCTGCATTAGAATCCATGCAGGGGGGCCGGATGCATGGACAGGGGGAGGCGGTGATGGATGGGGGGGGCGGCGCCCATGCACCCTTAATGGACAGGCCGTTTACTAATCGACTCAGTATTGCCCCTTTATAAGCTCCCCTACATGTGACAGCCCCCAACCCTGTGACGTAACAACACACGCCGGAGACACCGGCCTGTGACGTCGCAGGGTCAGAGCTCCCACACAGGACACGCGCGAGGCAGGTCTGTATACAGACGTTCTGGAATCGGTCACCCGGGATCTCTTTGCCTCATCTCATCTCTCATCGACATCTCACCTTATCTCATCACTTTTTATATATTTTTTTCATGTCAATCCCACACTCACTTACTTTATCACTGACCCATAATCATGGTTTAGAAAGTTGCCAGCATATCCATGCCTTTACCTTATTTATTCAGATTCCGGTCGTCATTATTTGTGGCTCCCCCGAGTCGCCGCGGGAGACCATCCTTTAGTGGTGGCGCTCTGCTCCTAGTGGCTGTGCGGACATGGGTAAGCAGCCTCACTCCTTTCCCCCCTTTTATCCCCTTCATTATTTCTCCAATCATTATGCTGCATTACAAGCTATTACTTTGTTACTTTTTTGCCCTTCCGATTATTATATTATCTGTTTGATTCCATCATAGATATCCTCCCGATGAAGCGGCCATTGTCGGCGAAACTGGTCGAGGAAAAAGACATCTGTGATCTATTGTCCTACTGTGATTCTCCCCTTCGGGGGTCAATCTTTTCACTGGTGACATAACTGTACCGCTACCATGTTTTTATTTGTAAATGATGATTTGTTTGTTGGCATCAATAAATCCTTTGTTATATTTTTAGATCTCTGTTATATTATTTCAAATGTATTGTTTTTACTGTACCGTGATAGTCCAATTGCCCCCCCTTTCCCGTGGCAACCTAGCTGGGGACTAGGTTACCAATCTTTCTACTCAATTATCTCTGGATGACGGTACAAGTCCCTATCAGTTCCTTTTCTGATTACCCACCTTAGAGGCCTACCTACTTTCAATATTTCTTAATTGGCTTGGTTGTCCTGTTGAATTAGAATGTACACTGTCTAGCTTATCCTCAACTCTCTACTGTATGTCTATTAGACCTGATAGTTGTTTGGCTATGTTACTTTTATATTTTCATTATGAAGTTATTGGTGCCCAACTCTGACCTTATGTTTTACGGACCACTTAATGGATTTCCCTGTATCCCCAGATGTTTTACTCTTTTTGTCTACAATTTCTCAGTGTATTATGTGCTTCACTGTTATGTGACTTGTAAATGTTACTTTTTAATGGATGAATAAAACGTTTCTGGTAAAAAAAAAAAAAATACATTAGGAACAAGATGTTGCGGCTGTCATTTTTGTGAATTATTTTCTTTTTCATAATAGCTGACCATTGAACCCTTGCAGTCCAGGAAGCATCAGTTTGGCTTTAACTGCTTGACGACCAGCCGCCGTCATTATACTGCGGCGGGTTGGCACGGCTGCGCAAAGCGCCATAGGTGTACGTCGGCCACGTCAAGAGTGGTAGGGGGCGCACGCGCGCCACAGCGCGACGCCGGAGCCCATGCGCGTGGCCTGTGGCCGCGATGTCCACCGGCCACCTGCGATCGCTCCACAGAGAGCCAGAATGGGGATCTGTCAATGTAAACAAGCAGATCCCCGTTCTGAAAGGAGTAAAGAGAGATCTGCTGTCCCTAGTGATCAGGAACAGCGATCTCTCTCCTCCTCCAGTCAGTACCCCCACAGTTAGAAACACCTCCTTAGGGAACACTTAACCACTTGATCGCCCCCTACTGTTAACCTCTTCCCTGCCAGTGACATTTATACAGCAATCAGTGGCTATTTTTAGCACTGATCGCTGTATGAATGTCGCTGGTCCAAAAAAGTGTCAAAAGTGTCCGATCTGTCTGCCGCAATGTCTCAGTCCTGCTAAAAATCGCAGATCGCCACCATTACTAGTAATGAAAAATTAATAATAATAAAAATGCCATAAATCTATCCCCTATTTTGTAGATGCTATAACTTTTGCGCAAACCAATCAATATATGCTTATTACGATTTTCTTACCAAAAATATGTACAAGAAAACATATTGGCCTAAACTGATGAAGAAATTTGTTTTTTTAGGATATTTATTATAGGAAAAAGTAAAAAATATTGTTTTTTTTTTCAAAATTGTCGCTCTTTTTTTGTTTATAGGGCAAAAAATAAAAACCGCAGAGGTGATCAAATACCACCAAAAGAAAGCTCTATTTGTGGGGAAAAAAGGACATAAATTTTGTTGGGGCTACAGCATCGCATGTCCGTCCAATTGTCAGTTAAAAACCACCAAAAAAGCTCTTGTGCGAAAAAAATGATAAAAATGTAATTTGGGTACAGTGTTACATGACCGCGCAATTCTCATTCAAAGTATGACAACGCTGAAAGCTGAAAATTGGCCTTGGAAAGGAGGGGGGTGAAAATGCCCAGTATTGAAGTGGTTAAAAAAAATTGGGGGATATTTATTATAGCAAAAAGTTAAAAAAAAAATTTTTTTTCAAGATTGTCGCTCTTTTTCTGTTTTTAGCGCAAAAAATAAAAACCGCAGAGGTGATCAAATACCACCAAAAGAAAGCTCTACTTGTGGGGAAAAAAGGACGCAAATTTTGTTTGGGTACGGCGTCGCACGACCGCGCAATTGTCAGTTAAAGCGACGCAGTGCCAAAATGTAAAAAGTGCTCTGGTCAGGAAGGGGGTAAAATCTTCCGGGGCTGAAGTGGTCAAAGCGACGCAGTGCCGTATCGCAAAAAAATGGCCTGGTCATTAAGGCTCGATTCACACCTATGCATGTTGCTTTTGAGCGTTTTTGGAGGTTTTTTTTTTTATGCTTGCCACGTTTTTGAGCAGCGTTTTTGTAGCGTTTTTACAGCGTTTTTGGAGGTTTTTTTTTGTATGCTTGCCACGTTTTTGAGCAGCGTTTTTGTAGCGTTTTTACAGCGTTTTTGCCGCGTTTTGCGTTTTTTTTTTTTTACAGTTTTTTTACAAAAAAATAAAAAATAAAAAACCGGAAAAAACGCATCAAAAACGCTGTAAAAACGCTGCGAAAACGGTGCACTTGCGTTTTTGATGCTTGTCCATTGAATTCTATTACATGCAAAACGCTGCATTTTGCATGAAAAAAAATCCCTGTCCCTTTCCAAAAATGCAGAGATGCAAAAAGGCATTGATGTGAACATGTTCCATAGGAACCCATGTTAAAAAATTCCCATGCATTTCTGCTAAATGCAAAATGCATCAAAAAACGCGCTAGTGTGAATGGAGCCTAAGGGGGTAAATCCTTTCGTCCTTAAGTGGTTAATTGGGAAAAATGTTTAAAGCCAGAATTAATTACCCTTTACGTTTCATTGTTTGTGTAAATGGTCAAAGCATATTTTTTGCTTAAAAAAAAAAAAAAAAAAATCCAGTTTAAAGCAGCATTGTGTTAAGAGTACTATGTCCAGAATCCTTTATGTTCAAACAGAGCATGTCTGTAGCCCGATGACTGATTTATCCTGCCACTGATATAACTCTAAGTGATAAATCCTGCAGAGCAGCTGGACATAAGTTTTACTACCATGAAATAATGGCCGTGACAGTTCCCAGTGTGTGCTAAGAAATATAGGCTCCTCTGCTGTTTGATTCTATAGGTGGAAGGCAGCAATCTCTCTTCCCAGTCTGGTTTAGAAGGACCATAAATATCAGCATCTGTTTACGGGCATTATAATATAATAAGAGGTCGGGTGTATCTATGAACATGGTGTAAGGGCACAGGCAGGTTTCAATTTCAAGCCTCATCATTAAAGGGCAACTCCACTTTCGTGGGAAAAAAAATAGCAAATAAAAAAAAAAATAACAAAGCGTGTAAAATTGCGACACAAGTCATATTGTAATTGAATGTTATTAAAAAAATTACCTTTCCTTTTCAATCTTCAGCTCTGTAATTTTCTGTAAAAATGCAATGCAATATGGCTACCTGGAGGGGTTCTGTACACAGAATATGCACAGATTGCCCCCCAGAAACATCATTTCCTGCTTGTGTGATTGGCTCACTGATTTTCCTCAGAAGTCTGCACTAAAATACAGGTCAGATTTCAGGCATCCCCTGCAACAAAAATGTCATTTCCTAATAATAAATCACGTCTAAAGGGATGCAGGCCCGGCAGCTTTCCTCATTAGAGCCCTGCAGGTGCAGCAGCTGATTGATAATTATGCAACCACTCCCATTAGATTCACTTACCACATGGACACAGACAAACGCACGGAGTTGTCTTCAGAATAACAAAAGGTAGGAATCTGCAGCAAGGTTTGTTAAAATCCTTGTACATAGATCACCCAGAGGGGAATGTTTTTTTTCTCAACAAAAGTGGAGTTATGCCGCGTACACACGATCGGACTAGCTATGAGTAAGCGCTTGGTATAAGCGCGAAACGCGTTAGCTGATTGCTTGTACTTTCTGCCACAGTGTTTTGTATACTGTATGCTCAAGAATTTATTACAATAAATAATTTTTGAACCACATCCTCCTGGAGTGCGGCTGTCCGAATTTTCTCATTCACCTTCAACACGATCGGACTTCTCGTCGGAAAAAGATATATGACGGCTTTTCCGAACAGGATTCCGCTCAAGTTTGCCTTGCATACGCACGGTCACGCAAAAAAAAATCTCTGAACTTACGACCGTCAAGAACGCGGTGACGTACAACACTACGACGAGCCGAGAAAATGAAGTTCAATGCTTCCGAGCATGCGTCGAATTGTTTCCGAGCATGCGTAGGAATTTTGCGCTTCGGGATTGCCACAGACGATCGCATTTTCGGATAGGACCGAAAAATTGAGAACCTGCTCTCAATCTTTTGCTGGCTGGAATTCGGCCAGCAAAAGTCCGATGGAGCGTACGCACGGTCGCATTTTCCTGACGAAAAACTCTCATCGGTCTTTTGCGGGCCGAAATTATGATCGTGTGTACGCGGCATAAGACTTTCAAGTAGTTGTAAACCCTGTACTACCGCTTTTACCTACAGGTGAGCCTATAATAAGACTTACCTGTAGGTACAGTGAATAACTCCTGAACTTGCACTGTTTAGGAGATATTCACTGTATCTGCATGTGCCGACCTCATCGGCACATGCGCACTGACAAAACGGCTCGCTTGTGACGTTTCTTCAGGAGCTGCGCCATGACCAGCGGCTCCCGCGGCATGAGTGGGAGTGACGTCATCGCGGCTTCGGCCAATCACAGTGCTGGAGCTCGCAAATCCGGAAATAACTCCGGGAGACGTGTCGCCGGTCACATGGGTGTATGGGGACCGCTGCAACAACTTCGATCTAAGGTGAGTATATTAGCTCATTATGCCTTTGTCTCGCAGGTTGTTTTTTTTATTTTTTTTTATTTATTTTTTTTTCCGAGAGTTTAAAACCACTTTAAAGAAGGAGTCCGGGTGTAGATATTTTTACATAAAAGATACAAAGAACACTCAGGCACTGCCCCTGATTATGTCAGACAGTACCTAGACCGACCAATCCAGAGCTGCTACATACGCCCTAATGTGTTCCCACATCAAATAGAGATATAAAACGAAATAAGTGTTGCGCTGCTTCTATTTACCATGCAAACTACAAAGTGATCGTATAAAAACCACCTCACTAAAAATCATAACTAGTCCCTCTAACAAACCCATGGTACATCACTGAAGTGAGCATACATCATAAATATCATAACATATACCATATATAAATATATATCATATAAATAAATATGACTAAAGTATGTGTACGTGAATAAGTCTTTATTAACAATCCACCAATGCAAGATTGACAAAAAGCAAAATAATAACAGCATTTATAAAAATAGACTAATCCTTATGAGGAAGCAAATATCACTGATATAAATAACATGAATAATAAATAGACAGTAAAAAGTGCTAAAAAAAAAAGTCCCATTCAAAAAACAAAGTCCCATTGGTTTCCTAACAATTAATTCAACATAAGGGTTCATTTACTAAAGTTAGAGAGGGCAAAATCTGGTGCAGCTCCGCATAGAAACCAAACCAGCTTCCAGGTTATATTGCCAAAGCGTAAAGGGGTTGTAAACCCTCACGGTTTTTCACCCTAATACATTCTATGCATTAAGGTGAAAAACCTCCTGTGATGCAGCTGCCCCCCAGAGCCCCTTTTTACTTACCTGAACCCGGTCTTTCCAGCGACGGAGACGAGCACACCAGCTCCAGCCGGTGTCCTGATTGGATAGATTTATAGCAGCGCAGCCATTGGCTTTCGATGCTTTCAATCAAATCCAATGACGCGGTAGCCAGGGGGCGGGGCCAAGTCCTGCTGTCTGAGTCAATAGACACAGCAGCAGGACACAAGTGCGCGCCCGCATGGGTGTCCCGAGGGAGAGCGGCTCCCCAACGGGGCACTCGAGAAGAGGAGGAGCCAGGAGTGCTGCTGAGGGACCCCAGAAGAGGAGGATCTGCACAGAGGAGGTAAGTTTGTTTTTGTTTTTTTGTTTTATAAAAAACAAATCTATAGATATTCTTTAATTGAACAAGCTGAAGTTTTAAGCTGATTGGCTACCATGCACCAGATTCTGAGTGCTCCAATTTTAGTAAATCTCTCCCACAGTATCTTGCCCGTGTACAATAACACTAAAACAGGACAATGCTCCACCACCATACATACAGTAATACACACTCACCTCCCAAATAGACCCATTTGAAATATAGGTCCTACAGTATGTGCTTGAAACTCATCAGTATGATCTCTCTTCCATGGAAGTATACTCCTGGTCCCATAAAATATGCGTGCTGGTCCCTTTATATATGTCCACAGTGTCCTCAGAAGAGGAAAGAGAAATTCGCCAATAGTGTATTCTTTATATTAAAATGTTAAATAAATCCAAGAGAAACACTCACAATGGGTAAATGAGTCACAGTCTTCTCAATAGGTATGTAAAACAAGCGGTTCACCACTAACTTCCGAATTCAATCTCGGACCGGAAGTGACGTCACCCAGCTCCGCCTGACGTGTTGCGTCACTTCTTGCGTCACTTCTTCAGGGAAAGGACTTCTTTTCCTCTCACATCTGGTTGAGGTGTCCAGTTACTAAGCGAGGGGAAATCTACCTAACAGGGATACAGCAATACAAACCAGACAGAAGACCTCTGCCTCTCCATTTAAAATGTAAAAGTGTTTTTGTGACTTATGATGATTCTTAAAGCTGACTTTTTTTTTTTTTAAACCAAATAGAACTTTATTGAAAGAACAATGAATGAGAAGCAGTACAGCACACAAGATCTTGTACACATTAGGCATAAATCTTCAACCTTTGGCATGTAGCACTAAATCACATAAACTCAGTACATCCGCATACGACTCTGATCAAACAATAAAACAAACAAACAGTATACTTCTGTGAAGAATGGAGATCTCGGGCAAAATATTCATTCCAATAACTATCATATCCCTTTTACAATAGTGGACGGTCCATAATTAGATCAACCGGAGCTAGACCAGGAACGCCCAGCCAGGGCGCCCAAATTTTGTTGAATTTTTTTTCACATTAGCCCTGTGCTGATAAATGTACTTTTCCAGCCTGATAGTATCGCCCGCTTGATTCAACCACTCCTTCACTAAAGCTGACCTTTACTCCTTTTTTTTCTTGAAGAATATCGCTCCTTCCTTCCTTCACTCCTTTCATAAATTCTTTATAAAAACTTTTTTATATGGAGTGAAGCCCATGTTTTTACATGAATGACACCCCCAGCTGCTCAAAGCCACCTGGGACAGTCATGTCATGCATCTCAGGAGGCTTCGGGGCAATTTAGAATCTTGCATCATTGACACCAAATGGTGTTTCCCTGTAGTTACGTTTGGTGTACTATCCACCACTTGAGCGTGGTTGAGGTCTTTATATCCCAACCTTTTCCAGTATGCATGTTGTGAATACTCTGGCCTTCTGTTATTCTTTGATCCCTAAATCTCAGCATTGCCCAGATTGCATTGTCTTTTCTCCTTCTGATCCTTTGCTTTTCCCATCCCAGGTCCTGCCTTAGTTCTCCTTGTACCTGCACTCTGTATATGGTTGAGTTATTAACCTTGTAGATATCTTGTATCTAGCCTTTCCGAGTTTGATAGTTCATTATTGTTTGCCTTTATTTCTGCTATCTGTGTGGTGTTATTTGTTAGCTTGTTTACTTTGCAGTGTAATCACTTATTATACGTCCACTGTTGCATAATAAACTCCCTTACGTACTGGAATTCCTGTGCCGGTAGTTTCAAATTAGGCCACACATTTGCTGAACAAAATTCCTACCTAGAAATTCATAGCAGTAAAACTCAATGAACACATCAGAAATACATCATGTGACATCTAAGGTGAATTAGGCTGGCCTAGGCCGACCACAGCGTGGATGGACAAATCTCCCACAGGTGAACGGGAAGACCACAATAAACAATGTTTAGGACCCCACTGCCGCCACACATTTACAGCGCTGATTTTAAAGATTTACATGTGAGTGTATCTCTCATTTTTAATAAATTTGATACCTGTTTTATGGATTTACACTATGTGGCCTTTCCTTTTTCCTCTCCACCTATTACTATTGCCATCTGCTTCCTAACATCATCCTGAGGGACACACCAGCCCACGGTTCATTCCAGGACCTCCATCTTTACAACCCCTCTGGATCACCTATAGCCACCCACCACCCAAGCCTGTTTTGACCCAACTGGGCGTATGTCTCTTTGGGTCCATTAGATCCGGTAAGCCTCCTTATTGTCGGTGGTGGTGTGCTTCTTTTGTCTTCACTTCAGAAGTCACGCACTTATTGATTTGTTCCTCACATGAAGTCACGTAATTTCTATGGCAAAGGAACATTGAAAAAACATTGCCTGCTCTGATGAGTCTCGATTTCAGCTGCGACATGCAGATGGTAGGGTCAGAATTTGGTGTAAGCAACATGAAAGCATGGATTCATCATGCTTTGTAGCAACGGTTATTGCCATCTGCTTCCTAACATCATCCTGAGGGACACACCAGTCCACGGTTCATTCCAGGACCTCCATCTTTACAACCCCTCTGGATCACCTATAGCCACCCACCACCCAAGCCTGTTTTGACCCAACTGGGCGTATGTCTCTTTGGGTCCATTAGATCCAGTAAGCCTCCTTATTGTCGGTGGTGGTGTGCTTCTTTTGTCTTTACTTCAGATGTCACGCACTTATTGATTTGTTCCTCACATGAAGTCACGTCATTTCTATGGACTATCAGTTATTATGAGTCTTATAAACATGGAGGACTTTCTTCTAAGTTTCACCTAGATGTTTTCACCATCTCTTGGACTATATTGTTTCTATGTTGGACATTTAAGATTGTTTTAGCGCTACACTTATTTTGTTAGGATGCATTTTTAGCTCACACAATGGATTTACATATGGTGTGCAGACACTGCTTTGTCTTCATATAAAGACTAGGTTGCCTCCTAGATGATTCACCTCTGGATCTTACGATATTGTCCTTGCAGATTTGCATATGAAGATATACACTCACCAGGCACTTTATTAGGTACACCTGTTTAACTGCTTGGTAACACAAAAATGCTAATCAGCCAATCACACGGCAGCAACTCAATCCGTTTAGGCATGTAGACATGGTGAAGACACCTTGCTGAAGTTCATCATCAGAAGCATCAGAATGGAGAAGAAAGGGGGTTTAAGTGACTTTGAACGTGGCATGGTTGTTGGTGGTAGACGGGCTGGTCTGAGTATTTCAAAAACTACTGATCTACTGGAATTTTTACACGCACAACCATCTCTCGGGTTTACAAAGAATGATCCCAAAAATAGAAACTATCCAGTGAGCGGCAGTTGTGTGGACAAAAATGCCTCGTTGATGTCAGAGGTCAGAGGAGAATGGGGCAGACTGGTTCAAAATGATAGAAAGGCAACAGTAACTCAAATAACCGCTCATTACAACCAAGGTATGCAGAATACCATCTCTGAATGCACAACACATTGAACCTTGAAGCAGATGGGCTACAGCAGCAGAAGACCACACCAGGTGCCACTCCTGTTAGCTAAGAACAAGAAACTAAGGCTACAATTCGCACAGGCTCACCAAAATTGGGCAAAGGAACATTGGAAAAACGTTGCCTGCTCTGATGAGTCTCGATTTCAGCTGCGACATGCAGATGGTAGGGTCAGAATTTGGTGTAAGTAACATGAAAGCTTGGATCCACCATGCCTTGTATCAACGTTTTAGGCTGGTGGTGGTGTAATGTGGGGGATATTTTCTTGGCAAATTTTGGGACCCTTAGTACCAATTGAGCATTGTTTAAATTCCACGGCCTACCTGAGTATTGTTGCTGACCATGTCCATCTCTTTATGACTACAGTGTACCCATCTTCTGATGGCTCCTTCCAGCAGGATAATAATCCACCATGTCACAAATCTCCAATCATCTCACCACTGGACAATGAGGTCCCTGTACTCCAATGGCCTCCACACTCACCAGATCTCATCCAATAGAGCACCTTTGGGATGTGGTGGAACTGAAGCAACTGCTTGATGCTATCATGTCAATATGGACCAAAATCTCTGAGGAATGTTTCCAACACCTTTGTTAAATTTATGCCATGAACAATTGAGGCAGTTCTGAAGGCAAAAGGGGGTCCAACCCCTCCGGGTACTCCGGTTTCCTTCCACACTCCAAAGACATGCTGGTAGGTTAATTGGCTTCTGTCTAAAAAAAATTAAAAAAATTGGCCCTAGTATATGAATGTGAGTTGGGGACCTTAGATTGTGGGCTCCTTGAGGGTAGGGACCGATGTGAGTATGTGATGTATGTGTGGAGCATTGCGTAATTATGGGTACCTTAAATATAATAATAGATGAGCATCTTAATGAGACACAATGTACAGGAATAGGGACAATTGTAGACACGCACCCACACTCACTCAGGTTGAACTGGATGGACTGGTGTCTTTATTCAACCTTACTAACTATGTAACTATGTAACTATGTAACTATAGTAATGACAGAAACAGGTCGTTGCTTTCAATTCATGTTTGCTGGTTTCAGCCAAGTCTTATGTGGCCTTTCCAAAACCTTGGCTGGTTCATGGAGGTGTAGGCATAGTTCAGTGTGCCTATAAATGAGCACTCAAGAAGTATAAGAACATTTTAGACTGTGTGTTTCAATTAGAACTAATCATAAACTAAACACTGAGCTTAGATACTAGGCTTCACTTAATGGAAATATAATGACTGCTGCTTCAATGTCTTTTTCTTGCCATCCTTCACGGTAAGGCCATTATGCGTTCCTCTCTGTTTTATTAAGCTAAATGGAGATTCTATTAATAGTACATAGCAGCATTTTGGCTGAAAATGTTGTTACTTTCCATAAACAAGAGATAAAATAATAAGCCGCATGAAGGCTTCCACTGAAATGCTATTTTGAACTTGGTTGTGAATATCACACACATTAGGTCCTGACACTATATAGAAAAAAAGGCACTGACAATGTCAAGATGTGATTTTTACTTTACTATTACCTACATTTTAATTTTTATTATGTTTGTCAGAGGAATAACTAAAAACCATAGGATCCTGGTACAAATTCTTAAAATAGGTCTTCTCATATGTCAAACAATAGCCTTCAACAGTACAGTTCTGCCATTTGATATAATATTATTATTTTTTATTATTATACAGTATTTATATAGCGCCAACAGTTTACGTAGCGCTTTACAACTTGAGGGTAAACAGTACAAATACAATACAATTTGATACAGTAGGAATCAGAGGGCCCTGCTCCTTAGAGCTTACAATCTAAGAGGCTTTTTATTTGCAATAAGCCTACGATTTGCCCAGTAAGCAGAAAACAGAACAGAAAATGGTATTTAAATGACAGCACAATACTACATTTGTCATGGACAGAGGTCAGGTTCGGAGGCCAGTAGTTATGGCAGTAGAGAGGCTGCCACAAACTGGTAGGGTAACTAAACAAGCAGGTCACCATGGCAGATGACTCAGTTGAGGTGCGTGGTCTAGTACTAACTGGTCTTCACCAGAGCTCATGATGGTGGAGATGGGTTTTGCTGTGCGTTAGTGCCAGGTCGCAGTCCTGAGGATCACCCCAACAGGAGGTGATGAGCAAGCCGAGGTCTAGTAGTAGATATAGAAGGCAGGGATAAAGCAGAAGCGTAGTCAGCAAACAAGCCAAGGGTTGGTAACAAGTGGTTTCAGAGAGGGAGCAAGTGAAAACACGATTGAGGAACAAGCCAAAGGTCGGTAACAAGTGGTAGTGGAGATTAGGACAGCTGCAGGTATGCAAAAAAAACAAGATATGGGCTGTAGAGAGCACAATAATCTGGCAAACAGGGAGTGCAGAGACATGGCATAAATCAGGAAGTTTATGGGAGAAGCAAAGAGTTCAATGTTCACCAGAAACAAGAGACAAGGCAAGAAAGTCCAAAGGATCAGATAGGGAGTTGTCCAGCATCTCAAGTGACTCGGCAAGAAGAGCCACTGCTGGACAAAGCAGAGGTTGTGGGTTCAGATCCCCGTCCTGAGAACTTTACTGCATAAGTCAAATGGCACGTACACACGAACGGATTTTCCGTCAGAAAAGTCTTGGATGGTTTTTCCGATGGAATTCCGCTCAAGCTTGCCTTGCATACACACGGTCACTCAAAGGTTTGCTGAACTTTCGACCGTCAAGAACGCGGTGACGTACAACACTACCACGAGCCAAGAAAATGAAGTTCAATGCTTCCGAGCATGTGTCGAATTGTTTCCGAGCATGCGTAGGAATTTTGCGCTTCGGGATTGCTACAGAAGATCGGAAATTTCCGATCGGAACTTTTTCCGACCGAAAAAATTGAGAACCTGCTCTCAATCTTTTGCTGGCTGGAATTCGGCCAGCAAAAGTCCGATGGAACATACACACGGATGCATTTTCTGACCAAAAGCTCTCATCGGTCTTTTGCTGGCCGAATTTCCGAACGTGTGTACACGGCAGAACATGTTCTCAGACTTATGCAAGTTTTGAGGTTTTCCTCATAGAAATACTAATTATTTTACGCACTGATTGATATAGGTTCTCTAACTGAACTTCCCTGTGGTCTTGAGAGCACATCTACAAAACATGCACTGTTTGTGGGGCCTGTGGACTGGTTCGAGAACCTTTGCTTGACTCTATACAGAATGACATCTGAGTATACCAATGCTAAAGAATGTAAGCAGCATTTGTGTGAGGGCCCAATAGTCTTATACAGAGGCAGCCTCTGGCTCTAATCAGGTGCTTAAAAAAAAAACCCTGGCCGCTGTAAATCATGCGCCCTGAAAGGGGCCGGACACATGAATAGGGGGTCATGCATCTATCCAATGCATATACAGGGTGGCCTGGAGAGAGGGGGCTGCACCCAGGCGCCCCTAATGGACGGGCTGCCCCTGATCTTATAGGTCCTAGAGCAGTAGTACTGTCTGTACCCCCTAAAGTTAAAAAATTACCTCGTAGCTCTTACTTGCTTTTTCCATTCTGTTGGTTTAAAGCAGGGATATGCAATTAGCAGACCTCCAGCTGTTGCAAAACTACAAGTCCCATCATGCCTCTGCCTCTGGGTGCCATGCCTGTGGCTGTCAGAGTCTTGCTATGCCTCATGGGACTTGTAGTTCTGCAACAGCTGGAGGTCCGCTAATTGCATATCCCTGGTTTAAAGCAAACAAACCGTGGGTTACTTTAAACTAATGAAAAAAAAAAAAATCGATATGAGTACCTTCAAGGAAAACCCTACGTCAAAATGATTAGTACAGCCTTTCTCAACCTTTTCAGCACTAAGAAACTCTTGAAATAATTTTGTGGCCTCAGGGATCCCCTGCTAATGATTATTTCAACTAAAGCTCACAGAACATTAGCATTATGGTCAGTGGGAGGAATGCTCCTTACATTTGCAGTAAGTGGGAAGAATTCCCCATGCAGAAAGCTAAAGAGATTTATGCCAGTAATTACTTATCTGAGAGGTGGTTGTTCATTGGTCAAGGAACCCCTAGCGACCCCTGGAGGAACCCTGGTTGAGAAAGGCTGGATTAGTAGACCACGTGGATCCAAAGATATGGCCAGTTATATACAAATCTTAACACTTTCTGCTAAAGTAAAATTTGACCTTGAATCCATACGTTCTATGTTTTTCTAGTGGTGTATCTACAGCAGTGGTTCTCAACTCCTGTCCTCAGGACCCACTAACAGGCCAGATTTTATGTATTACCTTGGGGGAGATGCAGACTAGAAGACGGCAATCACTGAGCAGCAAATGATATCACCTGTGATGTATTTCAGTTATCTTGCAAACCTGGCCTGTTAGTGGGCCCTGAGGACAGGAGTTAAAAACCACTGATCTATAGTGTTATATATAAGGGTTAACAATAGGTAATGGAGTGAAGAAGGAGTTTTAACAATAAATGGAGCAATGTGTAGTATCGTCCTCACATCTCCTGAGAAGGGGAAACCCAGGTTGGGATATTTGGAAACTTTTAAACACTTGTATTATGGTTACTCTAAGTGCAAAAAAAATATTCTAGTCTAGTTGTAGCTCTGGTCTACACTATTGTTTGCTTCTACTACATTGCAGTGCTATTAGTATGTGTGCTGTGAACACTCTGTATTTTGTTGTATTTTTTGAGATTTTACCTCTTTTCCGTGCTCTGAAATTCTTGATGATCACAGTTCACAATATTTAGATAATATAGTTGTCCTCACTGACCAACAGTAAAACTTGGCAGGTAGGTGAGGGCAGTGCCAGGCTCGACCTTTCCTGGAAAAGCCAACATTTGCATACATTTAGCGATCAATATTTCTAGATCTACTAGTTGCATATATATTCATAGTTTTAACTGAAGGTAACCTTTTCTTATGTTTTTGCATTACATCATATGTTCAATCTGTATCTCCCAGGTTTGTGACATGCCTACTTAAAGTGGAAGTAAACTTCCATCGATTATTTGTACCCATGGGCAAGCCTATAACAAGGCTTACCTATAGGTACTGTAAATATCTCCTAAATGTCCGCCGTTTAGGAGATATTTACTGTATATGCAGCCAATGACATCATCGGCACATGCGCTCTGAAGGAACGGCCATTTATGCCCTGTGCCATGACCGGCAGCTCCTGTGTGCATGCGCAGGAGTGACGTCACACAGCTCTGGCCAGTCACACAGCTGGAGTCCACCGACCCGGAAAGAAGACGGGTGAAGATGAATGTGGCCTCCAGCATTGACAAGGAGGCTTCATTTGCAGGTAAGTTTGACATAATCTGCACATTATGCCTTTATTTTGCAGGTCAGAAAAAAAAAAAATATTGGTTTCCTTCTCTTTTAACCACTTGCCGACCGCCGCACGCCGATATACGTCGGCACAATGGCAGCGGTGGGCAGATGGGCGTACCTGTAGTCCCCTTTAATTGGCGAGGCTAGTGAGCGTGCGCTGCATACAGCGTGACCACGCCCATGGGTCCCGCAGACTCGATGTCCACCGGTGTCTCCGCGATTGTGTCATGGAGCCGCAGAACGGGGAAGTGCTTATGTAAACAAGGCATTTCCCTGTTCTGCCTAGTGACATGACAGAGATCTACTGCTCCCTGTCTTCGGGAGCAGTGATCGCTGTCATGTCAGTGGTAGCCCATCCCCCCCACAGTTAGAATCACTCCTTAGGACACACTTAACCCCTTGATCGCCCCCTAGTGTTTAACCCCTTCCCTGCCAGTGTCATTTACACAGTAATCAGTGCATTTTTATAGCACTGTGTCAGGTCACCTTGAGGCTAGGTGACAGATGCACACCGTTGGGATCAGGAGTGCACCGCAAGGCAGTGGACCCTACGGCTGACTGCTGCGGATGGGAGTCCGGGTATAAGGAAGGCAGGGTTGCTGGAACACCAACACGGATCCCACCGGGGTTAGAGCGTAGGATTCCCTGGGGCGCGGAGTCTAAGAGCCAGCAGGTTTTCACCAGAGCCTCTGATGGTGAGGATGGACTGGGCTGCAACTGGCTCCAGGTCGCGACCCCCAGCTCACACCCACAGTAGGCAACAGAAGGATAAGGATAGTAAAGGAATAAGCCAAGGTCAGGGCCACAAGCAGACAAGGACAACAGAGTACACGCCAAGGTTCAGGGTCACAGGCAAACAGGGATAGTCGGGGACACGCCAAAAGGTCAGGGTCACGAGCAGACAGGAATAGTATAGAACACGTCAAGGTCGGTAACAGAAATAAATGTAGAGCACACGGCAGGGAGGGACAGGAAGCCAAACACACAAAGGTTGATCAGCAGGGCTGACCTGCAGTGCAGAGGTTAATATAGAGTTCTCTGATAGGAGCTGGGGTGGAGCCATGCTAGAGGAGAGTTAATAAAAGCAGTCAGGTGAGAGACAGCTGGTCTTAGGAGATGAACACATGGAAACAGGTGAGCTGAAAAACAACCTTTATTGCATAACCATGACACAATGATCACTGTATAAATGACAATGGTCCCAAAGTAGTGTCAAAAGTGTCCGATGTGTCCGCCATAATGTTGCAGTCACGATAAAAATCGCATTACTAATAAAAAAAAATTAATAATAAATATGCCATAAAACTATCCCCTATTTTGAAGACGCTATAATTTTTGCGCAAACCAATCAATATACGCTTATTGCAATTTTTTTTTTTTACCAAAAATATGTAGAAGAATACATATCGGCCTAAACTGAGGAAAAAATTTGTTTTTTTTATATATTTTTTGGGGATATTTATTATAGCAAAAATTAAAAAATGCTTTATTTTCAAAACTGTCCCTATTTTTTTGTTTATAGCGCAAAACATAAAAAACGCAGAGGTGATCAAATACCACCAAAAGAAAGCTCTATTTGTGGGAAAAAAAGAACGTCATTTTTGTTTTGGTGTAACGTCGCATGGCTGCGCAATTGTCAGTTACAGCGACGCAGTGCCGAATCGCAAAAAGTGCTCTGGTCAGGAAGGGGGTAAAATCTTCTGGGGCTGAAGCGGTTAAAGTGGAGTTCCACCCACTTTTACAACTCTTCAGCATCCCTCACTAAACTGTGCACTGTAAACGAATTGGATATTTTTAAATTTTTTTTCTCAGCACCTACTGTATATCTGCTGTATTCATTTTTCACTTCCTCCTCCCTGGCCGCGGCCCATCACATCATTTCCTGTTTGCAATGCCTTCTGGGAAGGGGCGGCAACTTCCTCTGACACTGCCGTTGCTATGGAAACCTGACCTGAAACCTATTACACTGCTTGTGCTGCACTGAGCATGTGCGAGATCTGCAAGGATGAGATCCAGGAAGAAATACAGTCTGGCTTCAGATGCCCACACTTAAGATGGCCACGGCCTGCTGTAAGTTTATAAAATAACAAACTACTGCTATAAACTAACAAAACAGACCTTAGTTTACAGACTAACTTTACTAGAATACATTAAGCTTGTGTATTATAGGGGTATTTTTATTTAAAAAGTATAATTTCGGCCGGAACACCACTTTAAGCTCCATAGAAATATTTTCCATGTTTACAAAGCTGTGACATAATCTCCCAGATACATATGGGTCTCGCAGTTACAAAAGTCAGGTCTTTGTGTGGAGAATTCCAGTTTGTATTATGCTGTTTTAAAGTGTCACTAAACCCACATCATAAAAAACTATCAATAAGTGGTTGTTCATATTCACTCAGTCACTATGAGATTCATTTTCTGTATTCTGCAAAAAACCTGGTTGATCCTGCTGTTCTCTGTCTCCACCTTCTATCCATGTCCCCAATGCAGCTAGAGATTTTGCAGAGCAGTGTTGGCAGCTCTGCACATGCTCAGTTTTCAGTAAATTTCTAAGCTGAGCATTTCCTCCCTATCACTTCTGAGCAGCCCATGTGACTATAGAGTCACACATGTGGGCGTATACACAGTGGTAAATGACAGCACACTCCCTCCCTTCTCCTCCATGCTCACTAACAAGCTTAACACAAGGATGTTACATCTTGATTGATGGAGGCTTCTCCTCCCTGGTATTCTAAGGCACAGGCCTCAGGGGCGTGACACAGACTGTGACTGGCAGAAATCCGCCCACACCATGTTATTGCCAAAAAATAATAAAGATTTAATTTTAAATATATATTTGTATGTTGGACGAAACGCATCTGCCACTGACTGTACTCACTGTGAAGGCTTTACAATAAATGTTTTTTATGGTACAGATCTACCAGCTACTTGTTTTTACTGATGACTCCATTGTCTTTCGGTGTATGGGAGGACACCTCAGCTTGGACACCCTGACCGCAACTTCCAATGTAAAATTTAATTTCCACTGTTCTGAGCCATACAACCACTTTTTGTTTGAAATATATTTGTATGACAGTTTAAAACAGTTTATTGATTTTTTTTAACTCTGTATCCCAAAGGCCGGAGGGCGCGATGACCACCAGGCACCCGCGATCACTCGTGACAGAGCAAGAACCGTGATCTGTTTGTAAACACACAGATCCCAGTTCTGTCAGGGGAGAGGAGAGAGATCATTGTTCCTACCAAGTAGGAACAACAATCTCTCTCCTCCTCTAGTCAGCCACATTCCCCCCACAGTTAGAACACACATAGCAAACCCATTTAACTTCTTGATCGCCCCCTAGTGTTAACCCCTTCCCTGCCAGCGACATTTATGCAATAATCAGTGGCTATTTATAGCACTGATCGCTGTATAAATGTCACTGGTCCCAAAAAAGTGTCAAAAGTGTTCCGATCTGTCTGCCGCAATGTCTCAGTCCCGATAAAAATCGCAGATAGCCGCCATTACTAGTAAAAAAAAAAAAATAATAATAAAAATGCCATAGATCTAATCCCTATTTTGTAGACGCTATATCTTTTGCGCAAACCAATCAATATACGGTTATTGCGATTTTTTTTTTTTTTTTTTTACCAAAAATATGTAGAAGAATATATATCGGCCTAAACTGATAAGGACATTTATTTTTTTTTTTTTTTGGGACATTTATTATAGCAAAAAGTACATTATATTGTGTTTTTCTCCAAAATTGTCGCTCTTTTTTTTTTGTTTATAGTGCAAAAAAATAAAAACCGCAGAGGTGATCAAATACCACCAAAAGAAAGCTCTATTTGTGGGGAAAAAAAAAAGGACATACATATTGTTTGCGTACAGCGTCCCACGGCCGCGCAATTGTCAGTTAAAGCGACGCAGAGCCGAATTGCAAAAAAATGGCCTGGTCATTAAGGGGGGGAAATCTTCCAAGGCTAAAGTGGTAAATCCTGCAACATAAAAAGCTCTAAAACTATAAATGCCATGATCATTGAAGAACACCTTTGTGTATAATTTATCAAACCTGACAACAATTATGTTTTGTCAATTACAAGCTTTTCTCAGGAGGTAAGAGGAGGCGCGGAGCAGCCTTAATCCATGACCGGTTGGGTCAAGTTACCCAACCACTGTCATTAGCTGCAATTTGGGAACAAAAATCCATATAGTTCAACCACAAAGCAAAAAAGAAATCTCATTTACATTCCCTTTTGTGAGAACAAATGTTACCAGCAATTACTGGCCCAAAAGTCTTCTAACAATGATATAAAATGCAATGATATAAAAAGTCAACAGCCCAATACTAGACAAAACAGGCGAGAGTTATTAATAAAACATAATATTATCATTCTTTGGAGGGCGTGGAAACTTCCTTTTGGACGAAACATGTAGGAAGGGTGACATCCCCATGAATCATATCAGTGTCTGGGATGGGTTTAACGTATTGTACACTTAGGTATATATACATACATTCCATATGGGAAGCTATATATGAACATACTGTATATTACCTGCAAGTCCTTTTAATCACGCAGTTTAACGCACGTATTGTACACTTAGGTATATATACATACATTCCTTAGGGGAAGCTATATATGAACATACTGTATATTACCTGCAAGTCCTTTTAATCATAGAGTTTTGTTTTTCTGTATCTCTCACATGGATACAGCAGTAGAATACCAATAACAAAATTTGGGGGTCTGAGTAGCAATAAACGCAAACATTTATTATATCGCCGCTTACCATTAATCACCTAAAGACTGAGCCTCTTTTTGAGATTTGTTGTTTACAAGTTAAAAAAACTGTTTTCTTTTTTTTTTTTTTATTCTTATTCCTTATAAGACATATATTTTTTAACGGAAAATGTCATCTTGACTATTTGTTTATTTATTCAATTTCTCTGTCATGATCACATTGATATATTTCTATAATATGTATCATTCTTAGAGTAATAAGATAAGTTTATATCTTTTATTATGATACTATTTATCTTATCTTGATTGTATGTTTTGTGCTCATACTTCACATTTATATGTTTATTTCATCTCTTTATTTACTATTTATTTATTTACTTTTATTCTCTGTTATTTATAAAAAAATTCAATAAACATATTCAACAAGAAAAAAAAAAAAAAAACTGTTTTCTTTGCTAGAAAATTACTTAGAACCTGCAAACATTATACATTTTTTTTTCTAACACCCTAGAGAATAAAATGGCTGTCGTTGCAATACTTTCTGTCACACCGTATTTGCGCAGCGGTCTTACAAGCGCACTTTTTTGGGAAAAAAATACACTTTTTTGAATTAAATAAGACAACAGTAAAGTTAGCCCAATTTTTTTTTTCTATTGTGCAAAAATTTTTTACGCCGAGTAAATTGATAGCCAACATGTCACGCTTCAAAATCGCGCCCGCTCGTGGAATGGCAACAAACTTTTACCCTTAAAAATCTCCATAGGCGACGTTTTAAAAAAATTCTACAGGTTGCATGTTTTAGTTACAGAGGAGTTCTTGGGCTACAATTATTTCTCTCGCTCTGCAGATCGCGGCGATACCTCACATGTGTGGTTTGAACACCATTTTCGTATGCGGGTGCTACTCGCGTATGCGTTCACTTGCATGCGTTAATTGCCATATATCACTCGCATAAGTCCTGCACACGATATTGTCAAAAGTATTGGGACTGCCTTTACACACACATGAACTTTAATGGCATCCCAGTCCGTAGGGTTCAATATTGAGTTGGCCCGCCCTTTGCAGCTATAACAGCTTCACCTCTTCTGGGAAGGCTGTCCACAAGGTTTAGGAGTGTGTCTATGGGAATGTTTGTTCATTCTTCCAGAAGCGCATTTGTGAGGTCAGGCACTGATGTTGGACGAGAAGTCCTGGCTCGTAGTCTCCGCTCTAATTCTTCCCAAAGGCATTCTTTTCTGGTTGAGGTCAGGACTCTGTGCAGGCCAGTCAAGTTCCTCCACCCCAAACTCGTTCATCCATGTCTTTATGGACCTTGCCTGGGATTGGACTTATGGCCTTATGGACTGGGATGCCATTAAACTTGATGTGCGTTTAAAGGCAGGCGTCCCAATACTTTTGACAATATAGTGTATATCAGGCCACTGTGTTTTTTATTTATTTATCCTCTAAGTACCTTATTCCTGCATCACATGATTTAATCACATGATTTATCCTTTGGTATCTGCAGGGAAAGATCTTTGGGAGGGGCTTCTATTACTCTGCTGATGTATGCTCTCTACAGCATGAGTCTGTGTCTGGTCAGCCCTGATTGGTGCTCCGCCCCTCACATGACTAAAGAAAAAAACGTTTCAGAAGAGCAATTCAAAATAGATATAAAAAAAAATAATAATATTTCACAGATCCCTATAATACTTAATTGAACATTAGATGTGTATTTCTTGTGCATTAATAAAGTGTAAGCAGAGTAAGAGATGACTGGCATAGCTTTCATTTTGTTAAGACAACATCAGCATTCAAGGCTCTTTTTTTACTTTACAGGTGTTAGCAATTACATTTGATATATTCAATACTAACATTTTCTGTGTGTCCCTTAGTCAATGTAATCAATTGGTATACTATATCCTGCCACCTAGTGTTTAGCAATAGAAGGACATAGAGGAGGGAGGGAGGGGGGTGTCATTTACCACTGTGTATATGCCCACATGTGTGACTCTTTAGTCATGTGGGCTGCACAGATAAGAAAAGGGAGGAAATGAAGACCTTAGAAGAGAGCTGCAATAGGAGCATGCTCAGTAGAGGACACCAGCTGGTCTATCCAATCTCAGCCTGCAATGGGGACACAGAGAGGACAGCTGAAGGTAGGATCAACCAGGTATATTTCACTCTACACAAAACTAAATTCTTTGTGAGTTTGAACACTTTGTTATATTGCATGTAATGAGAATTTTTCATCTGGTCTGGTTTTAATGACACTTTAAATCTGCCAGTGCATCAAACACCCCCCCCCCCCCCTCCCAGACTGACAATGCTGCTGTCCAAAAGTGCCACTGTGGTCCTTCATCCAGAGTGGGGGGCACTCTAATACAGGAGGTGTCCATACCTCCCAACATTGTGAGATGGGAATGAGGGACACCTACTAAAAAAAAACGTATGTAGGCATAGGACACGCCCCCTGCCACACCCCCTTAAAGGAGAATTAACCAAAAAGAAGGTTAATTAAATCCACAAGGGGCTTTTTTTAAGTCTACATCTCAAAAATTAAACTACCTATACACAGCAGAAAGTGCTTGGATGTGCAGTATGAATGGTTTAATAGCTTTATTCACAGACCACCACATAAATAGGCACCTTCGGAAAATGTACATTTTTGTGTCTGAAGATAGGATAGAGAAGCACAGTTAGGCAGGCCATACACCAGTAGAATTTTGTTGGCATGGGAATTCAAAAAAAATTGTTCATCAGAGCATTTGATCTTGACATTGAGTCAAATCATTTTATTCAAAAGGCCTTAAAGCGGAACTTCAGTCATTTTTTAATCGTTCCCACTATTAAATCTTCTGCCCTTGTTGTTTTAACTTTGGATAGTAAAACATTTTTTTTTTTTCTGCCAGTAAATACCTTATACAGCCCACTTCCTGTTTATTGTATGGTAAAAAGCCTAGGCTTATGACATCATGCACAGCTCTCAAGAGGGCCAATGAGAGCTGCAGAGCTGGAGGTGTGCTTCTATGTGTCGGTGTAAATCCAGGAAGTGAACAGGCAGCAGCTTCAGCTGCCCACAGTTAAAATGGCTGCAGCCAGACTCAGTGGAGGGAGATTTCTGCAGCATATTTGGCAAGTACAGAATCGCAGTATATATAAAATAATATGGTTGGAGGGAAGCTTCAGAATGACAAAGATGTTTTTATTACAAATGATATGAGCAGACTGCAGTTCCTGTTTAAAATTTCACCCAGACTTGCTAGTTGACTAGAATTCCAGACCTATTAAACAAGTTTGTTTTGTGTCTTTTTTCTGAACTAAAATATAATTCGAAGGTAGAATTTCGTTCAACCAAGAAAAAAAATTCCATCCTTCTCCTTTCAATTTTCTCATCAGTATGGTGAAAAACAATCTCTATTTGACCCCTGTGACGGGAGTCACTTTGGGCGGGGGGTCCATGGAACCCAGAATCCCTTGGAGAGGTTGGGAAACCCTTGCTTCAGCTCCCCATGCACCTCCTATGTCTTATGCCCCGTACACACGATCGGACTTTCCGCCAACAAAACCGTGGATTTTTGTTCGAAGGTTGGTGGCTCAAACTTGTCTTGCATACACACGGTCACACAAATGTGGGCCAACAATTACGAACGTGGGAACGCGGGGACGTACAACACGTACGACGAGCCGAGAAAAGGGAAGTTCAATAGCCAGTGCGGCTCCTTCTGCTTGATTCCGAGCATGCGTGAATTTTTGTGCAACGGACTTGTGTACACACGATCGGACTTTCCGACAACAAAGTTTTGTTGGCGGAAAATTTGAGAACCAGCTATCAAACATTTGGTGGTGGAAAGTCCGACAGCAAATGTTCGATGGAGCGTACACACGGTCGGACTTTCCGACAACAAGCTCACATCCAACATTTCCCGTTGGAAAATCCGACCGTGTGTACGCGGCATAAGTCTCCCTGTGTCTATTAGGAGCACAGGGTGACCGAGAACCCCAGTCTGATCTGTACTAATGATCTGTACAACCACACTGGAATGTTGTGTGTGTGTGTGGATAGAGATAGAGATAGAGATAGAGATAGAGATAGAGATAGAGATAGAGAGACAGAGATAGAGATAGAGATAGAGAGACAGAGATAGAGATAGAGATAGAGATAGAGATAGAGATAGAGATAGAGAGACAGAGATAGAGAGACAGAGATAGAGATAGAGAGACAGAGATAGAGATAGAGAGACAGAGACAGAGATAGAGATAGAGAGATAGAGACAGAGACAGAGACAGAGACAGAGACAGAGACAGAGATAGAGATAGAGATAGAGAGATAGAGAGATAGAGAGACAGAGAGACAGAGAGACAGAGAGACAGAGAGACAGAGAGACAGAGAGACAGAGAGACAGAGAGACAGAGAGATAGAGAGATAGAGATAGAGATAGAGAGACAGAGATAGAGATAGAGAGACAGAGATAGAGATAGAGAGACAGAGATAGAGATAGAGAGACAGAGATAGAGATAGAGAGACAGAGACAGAGATAGAGATAGAGAGATAGAGACAGAGACAGAGACAGAGACAGAGACAGAGACAGAGACAGAGACAGAGACAGAGACAGAGACAGAGACAGAGACAGAGACAGAGACAGAGACAGAGACAGAGACAGAGACAGAGAGATAGAGAGATAGAGAGACAGAGAGACAGAGAGACAGAGAGACAGAGAGACAGAGAGACAGAGAGACAGAGAGATAGAGAGATAGAGATAGAGATAGAGAGACAGAGATAGAGATAGAGAGACAGAGATAGAGATAGAGAGACAGAGATAGAGATAGAGATAGAGAGACAGAGATAGAGATAGAGATAGAGAGACAGAGATAGAGATAGAGATAGAGATAGAGATAGAGATAGAGATAGAGAGAGATAGAGAGACAGAGAGATAGAGATAGAGAGACAGAGATAGAGATAGAGAGACAGAGATAGAGAGACAGAGATAGAGATAGAGAGACAGAGATAGAGATAGAGAGACAGAGATAGAGATAGAGAGACAGAGATAGAGATAGAGAGACAGAGATAGAGATAGAGAGACAGAGATAGAGATAGAGATAGAGAGACAGAGAGATAGAGATATAGAGATAGAGATAAAGAGATAGAGATAGAGATATAGAGAGATAGAGATATAGATAGATATAGATCTGTTGGGTCCTTTGGGGTGTGGCTGTATTCCATTGTTCTATTGTGTCTGTGTGCCTTAAAGTATTATGGGATGTGTATGTCTCTTTGCTGTGAGGAGGAAGGGTGGAATTCCTCCAACAGCTCTCCCTGCTGATTAGACAGTCTACTGATGAGAAGTTTGTATATCTCTGTGTGCCTTTGTTTAACCCCTTCCCGACCGGCGCACCTTGATGTACGTTGGCAAATGGACTTACAGGTACGTCCATTTGAATTCCCCGCCGTGCCATTGCGTGCACGCCGCCAGCGGCGGACGCGCCGGCCAGGAGCTCCGTGAGTCGGGTCGCAGGTTCCGCGGACTCGATCGCCGCAGGGATACCCGCGATCGCCTCACGGAGAGGACGAATGGGGAGATGCTGATGTAAACAGCATCTCCCCGTTCTGCCTAGTGACAAGTGTCACTGATCACAGCTCCCTGTCATCGGTAGAGGTGATCAGAGTAATGACACTGCTAGCCCATCCCCCCTACAGTTAGAATCACTCCCCTAGGACACACTTAACCCCTCCCCGCCCCCTAGTGGTTAACCCCTTCACTGCCAGTGTCATTTACACAGTAATCAGTGCATTTTTAATGGCACTGATCGCTGTATAAATGACAATGGTCCAAAAAATGTGTCAAAAATGTCCGACATGTCCGCCATAACGTCGCAGTCACAATAAAAATCGCTGATTGCCGCCATTACTAGTAAAAAAAATAATTAATAAAAATGCCATAAAACTATCCCCTATTTTGTAAACGCTATAACTTTTGCACAAACCCATCAATAAACGCTTATTGCGATTTTTTTTTTTTTTTTTTACCAAAAATATGTAGAAGAATATGATCGTCCTAAACTGAGGGAAAAAAATGTTTTTTTATCTATTTTTTGGGGATATTTATTATGGCAAAATGTAAAAAATTGTCGCTCTTATTTTGTTTATAGCGCAAAAAATAAACATCGCAGAGGCAATCAAATACCACCAAAAGAAAGCTCTATTTGTGGGGAAAAAAGGACGTCAATTTTGTTTGGGAGACACGTCGCACGACCGCGCAATTGTCAGTTAAAGCGACGCAGTGCCGAATCGCAAAAAACGCTCTGGTCAGGAAGGGGGTAAAATCTTCCGGGGCTGAAGCGGTTAATAAACAGTTCATGTTCCAGCTTGCTTGCAGCCAAACGAGTCCTGCCTTGTTCCTGGTTGTAATATGCGGCTAATGTCTAACATCTATATTCAGACTGAAGAGGTATATGACGGAAGCACTCAAGCGGAACGTGGGAAGTTATTCCGTGACAACCCCCACTAACCATTAGAAAATTGGATGTTCTGAAAATGAACATTTTTAACGAAATCCTACTATTGTATGGCCAACATTAGACATCTCTGGGGCTGGCTTATCATAGGGGCAACAAAAGAAACATACCAACTGATATTTCCTGTAATATTGGATCGCAAGAAGAGTTTTGCTTGTTCTGCTGAGAAGAAGAACAAAAATTATTCTCTTGTTTACCTAGAGGCACACAGGCAATTTTTGCCAAAGCAGCCATTGCACACAATCGCACACAATCGCCCTGAAATGATTGCAGTTGCATATAGTAGTGATTCCTTAGGGACCTATCACACAAAGCTTGTCCGGATTCCGCATGCTCAGCGGGGGATGGCTGATCCCGGCTGAGCAGGTGGATGACAGGTCCGTCTCCTCTCACTGTGTAGAGACGGACCTGTCAGAGCCCCTCTCTCCTCTATGGGGAGATCGGATGAAAACGGACCGCTTTTTATCCGATCCCATCTGATCTGATCCTCCAGACGAATGGAAAACAGGGTTTCCATCCGTCTGGATTTCACGGACAGGATCGGATATTGGCGGATGTCAGCGGACATCAGCGGATCCATAGAGGTGCATGGAGCGTCTGATCAGGTCCGCCTGAAAAACGAATAGGTGGACCTGATTGGAGCGCCTGTGTGAAAGGGGCCTTACACGAATTTAGAGCATTTTGCTACTTTTAGCAACACATTGGGGCTGATTTACTAAAGGCAAATAGATTGTGCACTTTGCAATGTTCAGTTGCTTCAGAGCTTAGTACTTTGTTTCCCCGAAAATAAGACCTAGCGTTATTTTCCAGGAGGGCTGCAATATAAGCCCTACCCCGAAAATAAGCCCTAGTTTAAAATGCTTGTGATATCCTATAATCCCCTGTATTACAGTAGTATATAATGTACGATGTGTGTGTTTCTGTAATATAATTGCGGGGAAAAGAGCTCCGGCGGGTCACAGAAGAGCAGAGTGATGCTATAACGAAGGTATTTGGCACAATTATATTACAGAAACACACACACTGTACATTATATACTACTGTAATGGAGTGGATTTTACAAGCATTTTAACTCGGTTCACACTGGGGATTCCTGTCAGGCAGGGAGAGAGAGGGTGAGAGAAGACAGAACATTACATGGTAAGACCTACCCCGAAAATAAGCCCTACTGTATTTTTTGTTGCCAAAGCTTCACTTTGCAAAAAGTACCCTATCATGCAAGGAAAATTTTAAAAAAATAATTTTTGCTTGCACATGATTGGCTGATGGAAGTCAGCAGAGCTTCTGCTCATCTACTAAGCTCTGGAGCAACTGCACTTGCAGAATGCACAATCTATTTGCCTTTAGTAAATCAACCCCATTGCTTTTACATTCTACACTCAATTGTTTCTTATGTGTATCTATTTCTAGTGGCTTATACTAGTTCTGCAGTGGTTTTAATTTTTACCTTGGTATTCACCTTGTTAAGCTAGTACGCTTTCTAAGCCTATCTTCTGAATCATTCTGAAATTAAAGCCTGTGAAAATGTAGGCCTGTGCGTTCCCATGTTTTAAAGTGGTTGTAAACCCTCATGGTTTTTCACCTTAATGCATTCTGTGCATTGAGGTGAAAAACCTTCTTTGGTGCTGCAGCCCGCCTGAGCCCCCGTTTTTACTTCCTTCTCCGGCCGGGAACGAGCACACCAGCTCTACTTGGTGTCTCGTGTCCTGATTGGATAGATTGATAGCAGTGCAGCCATTGGCTCCCGCTGCTGTCAATCAAATCCAATGAGGCAGCTCCGGGGGGGCGGGGCCAAGTCCTGCATTCTGTGTGAATGGACACAGATGCAGGACTCGGGGAGCACGCCCACATGGGTGTCCACCAAGGAGAGCGCTTCTCCAACATGGACTCTCGATGCGTGGAGGTGCCACCAGCACCGCTGAGGGACCCCAGAAGAGGAGGATCGGGGCAACTCTGTGCAAAACGAACTGCACAGTTGAGGTAAGTATAATATGTTTTTTTTTTTTTTTTTTTAAAGCGAGGGTTTACAAACACTTTAAGCTCCGACTTCTATTGTTCTTAGCAAGGACCATTTCATAGCAAAGTATCATATGACAAAAGGATGCAGATCTGTCCACAACCACTGTGCAAAGCTTGCTGATTCTAGCTGCGGTGGGTAGTCTTAAATGAATGGTAAATTGCATACACGTTCTTAAAGTGATTGTAAAGTCTTGTTTATTATTTTTATAGGAAAAAAAAAAACATGTTATACTTACCTCCTCTGTTGCAGTGGATTTGCACAGAGCAGCCCCGATCCTCCTCTTCTCAGGTCCCTCTTCTGTGATCCTGGCCCCTAGACTTGTGCACAACAGAAAATTTTGTTTAGTTTCGGTTCGTTGTCATTTGTAAAATACATAATTTCGTTCTGTTATATTCGTTATGTTACTTTAATACGTTTTCGGATCATTCGTTATTATTCGTAGATTGTTGATATTAGTTATACTGAATCTCGAATCATGTCGAATGCATTCGTTATATGCACTATAATTTCATTTGTATTCGTTGAAATTCGATATTTGTGTATATATATATATATATATATATATATATATATATATATATATATATATAATATGTGTATATATATATATATATATATATATATAATGTGTATATATATATATATATATATATATATATATATATATATATTAATGATAATGATTCGTAGTTTGGAAAGTCGTTTGTTTATTGAATCTATTAACACACACAATGACTATATCTCTTCTCCTCTGCTCAAATATAATACAACACCCTTCTCGCTCAGTTCTCAGGAATGCACTTTGTCAATAATCCAACCTCCAGCCCCAAGATTAACCAGCTGATTGGACTGTAAGATTTACTTTGAGTTGACCTTTTGTTTCTGATTAGATCGTTAGCGAATTACCGAATCCATGCCGAATTCATTCGTTATATCCCCTATAAATTCTTTCGTATTCGTTATTTTTTTATTTGGACATTCGGATGCATCGGAATGTCCGGAAGATGCAAAATTCGTCTGAATTCCGTTTCGCTTACGAAACGCGTTGCACAAGCCTACTGGCCCCTCCCTCCTGTTCAGTGCCCCCACAGCAAGCAGCTTGCTATGGGGGACACCCGAGCTGAGTCACAGCTCCCTGCGTCCATTCAGACACGGACCCCCGACACAGCCCCGCCCCCTCTTTCCCCTGATTGGCTAGCTGATTTTGATTGACAGCACCTGGAGCCAATGGCGCCGCTGCTCTGTCTCTGCCAATCAGGAAGGAGAATCTCAGATGTCTTAGACACTCGTTCACAAACACTGGACAGAGAGGGATCTCAGGTAAATATTAGGGGGCTGAGGGGGGCTGCTGCACACACAAGGCTTTTTACCTTAATTTTTATCTTAAAACCCCTTTAAATTAGAACAGCTGTAGTCCTTTCTAAATTAGAAGCTCTCTGAATGTTTTTACGTGTTTCTTGGAGATGATCTTTAGTTTATGCACTTTGCCAGTATCTCAGGAGCCAGGGGTATACTGTATGAATTCTCCTTATTAATTAGAGTGCATATTTATTTTTGTTACAGGATGTGTGAGTTTTTTAGGTAGGGTTGTATTGAATTTTTTTACATTTCTTATTGTTCCACATACTCACTGTACCATATTGCTGGGGACCTTAATGTAAGAGTGGGACTCTGATGGGGACCCTGATGTAAGTAGGGACTCTAATAGGGACTATATAAGAGAGGGATTCTGATGAAGTAAAGGGAGGAAATCTGATAGGGATTTTTTTCGGCCTGCAAATATTTTTAAAATATACAATATGGACCTTGTACTGAAAAGTTTGGAGACACCTGGTCAAGTCCAACTAAATCTTCTTTTGCATCTAATACTACCTTCTCTCCAGTTTGACAATGCTGCTATCCAAGGCGTGTCTGTGTTGCTTCTCCATCCAGACTGGACACACCTAAGACAGGAAATGTGTTACTTGCCAGATCACCAGGTGAAAATAAAGAAAAAAAAAAGTCTTAAAAAAAAGAAAACCAGTGCAGCAACCACATTTACGGACTGGTAAGCTGCAATATATTACTTTTTTTATTTTGGCAGGCTGGCTCTATTACGAGAACTGCCGTCATTGCACATCGCTTCGTGTAACAGACAATGCTGACAGGCGCGATGTCCGCCGGCCACCCGCGATCGCTTCACAGAGAGGCAGAACGGGGATCTTCCAGTGTGGATCCCCATTCTGATAGGGGAGCTGAGAGTGATCGTCTGTTCCTAGTGATTAGGAACTTCGATCTCTCTCTCCTCCTCCAGTCAGACCAGCCCCCAAAAAGTTAGAAACGCCTCGCAGGGAACACTCTTAACCCTTTGATTGCCCCTGGTGTTAAAGGAGTTGTAAAGGCAGAAGTTTTTTTTATCTTAATGCATTCTATGCATTAAGATAAATAAACCTTCTGTGTGTAGCAGCCCCCCCCCCTCCAATCACCTACCTGAACCCCTTCTCTCTCCAGCGATGTCCGCGATCCAGTACACACCTCCTTAATGGCTGAGACAAAGCAGCTGTCAATCAAAGTCAGTCAGCCAATCAGGGGAGAGAGGGGGCGGGGCAAGGTCGGGGCTCCGTGTCTGAATGGATACACGGAGCTCTGACTCGGCTTGGGTGCCCCCTGTAGCAAGCTGCCGGCTGAGGGGCACTCGATAGGAGGGAGGGGATAGGAGCAGCAAAGAGGGACCCGAGAAGAGGAGAATCCAGGGTGCTGTGTGCAAAACCAACTGCACAGAGGAGGTAAGTATAACATTTTGTTATATCAAAAAAAAAAAAAAGGGGGGCCTTTACAATCACTTTAACCCTTTCCCTGCCAGTGACATTTATACCATAATTAGTGAATTTTTAAAGCACTGATCGCTGTATAAATGTCACTGGTCCCAAAAAGTGTCAAAAGTGTCCAATTTGTCCGCCTCAATGTCAGTCGCAGATCGCCGCCATTACTAGTAAAAAAATAAAAATAATAAAAAGGCCATAAATCTATCGCCTATAACTATTTGCGCAAACCAATCAATATACGCTTATTGAGGTTTTTTGTTTTTGCCAAAAATATGTAGAAGAATACATATTAGCCTAAACTGAGGAAGAAATTTGTTTATATATTTTTTGGGGATATTTATTACAGCAAAAGGTAAAAAAAAAATATTTTTTTTTTCAAAATTGTCAGCTTTTTTGTTTATAGCACAAAAAATACAAACCACAGAGGTGATCAAATACCACCAAAAGAAAGCTCTATTTGTGGGGAAAAAAAGGACTTAAATTTTGTTTGGGTACATCATCACACGACCACGTAAGTGTCAGTTAAAGCGGCGCAGTGCTGTATCACAAAAAATGGCCTTGTCATTATGGGGGTAAATCCTTCCAGTCTTTAAGTGGTTGAAAGATATTCAGACACAATGTTAAATGGTCATGTTGTTGTTCTGGAAAAATCATGTAAGTGACCTTTGCAGATATCTGCTCCAGTCTAAAGAGATTACATATCAATACAGCCATTTACCCAAGAAAAACCTGTACAGCCACTCCCACTTGAATGATAAGAAGGTGAGTGAATCACTGCTGGTTTGTTGAATAACCTTTAAAGAATGTGTAGGAGCTTTAAAAGGACTAGGAAGCAAAATCTTTCAGTTGGCAAACAGGGTGGTTTGTTTTCAGTAAACTTCCCAATCACTAAAAATTCTTGAATTGCACATACATACCCATAGCTCCCAACTGTCCCTGATTTCGAGGGACTGTCCCTGATTTGGAGCAATGTCCCTCTGTCCCTCATTCCTCCTCATTTGTCCCACATTTTGGTCTGATCTATATAATTGTATATAAAATGCACTTTTTATATATCAAAATTTGTTTTCCAGCGCTAAACCTTTCATCTGATTTCTAAATTGCTGCATTTGTAAATTCCAAAAGCCAATATAAAGGAATAGTAGTGGTAACAAAAAAACACTTGTGGGTTTAACAAATCTTCTTTTTTTTGTACAATTCTCCTTTAAGGGGGTGTGGCAAGGGGTGTGTCCTATGCCTGCATACTTTTGCTGATAGGCGTCCCTCATTCCCATCTCAAAAAGTTGGGAGGTATGCATATGCATGTTTATAGGAGTTAGTATGTACAGCACTACAGAGCCACACTGACCTCAGCTCAAATATAGTAACATGTTTTGTTTTTTTTTGGTGGAAAACACAAATTTAACTTTTAGCAATCTCTAGTGGTTTTGTTCCAAAGGAAAGCAAGACACAAACCCATACAGCCATATTTGCTACCCAAAAATAAAATCCTTCCTGAGCCCACAACACAGCTTGCTAGATCTAAAATGCCAAATGAGTCTTATTAAGAATTCAGATCACCTGAACTTTAGGAAATTTCAGAAAACTATCTTCTTTAGCAGAGCACTCCAAAGTTCAAAAAGACCCTGTCACCGAACCATTATTTCATCAAAATTCCTCCCATTAAGGTTATATATGCATTTATGCATTTTATTTTCCTGTAATAATCTCTTTTTTGTGTAGCGATACAAAAGCATGTTACTGAGTGCCGCCATTTTGGACGTCAGCACCTCCAGCAAACTCACAGCTGTCGCTCAAGAGACACTCTATAGAGTTCTGGTTTGCTCCTCCTCTGGCAGCTACGTAAATGGGTTATGTAGGAAGGTTAGGGGAGGAGCAGAGGAGCTGGGCCAGCAGGAGAGTAATTAGACACTCCCAGAAGAGAAGAAGGCTATGACAGTGTTTCTCAACTCCAGTCCTCAAGTGCCCCAACAGGTCATGTTTTCAGGATTTCCCTCAGATGAGATGGCCGTGGTAATTACTAAGGCAGGGAAACTGATCAAATCACCTGTGCAAAATAATGGAAAGCCTGAAAACATGTCCTGTTGGGGCGCCTTGAGGACTGGAGTTGAGAAACACTGGTCTATGACATGTAAAGAGGGAGAGGGCTGTGCTAGGGAATTTACTGTCCTGGAGTAGTCAAATTTTCTGTAGCAAGTTCAACGGCACATCACTAGTGACTATTTTGTATTTTTATGGAAAGAAAAAAATTCAAGTAAGTCTTTAAAGTGTTTGATTTTTCTGTCTTACCGCCTGTAATTTTTTTTTTAAGTTGCTGACAGGGTCTTTTTTACCATTTCCTATATATCTTACAGACCTTTAGATAAACTGTTTAAAGGACAGATCTTTAATATTATGGCTGTAGCGGCTTTAAATATATTATTACATTTGAAATAGATCAATTTAAAGGTTTCGTTCATTAAGCTATAATGATCATTACTTCCTATAATGACTTTTATTTACAAAAAATATATTAATAGACACCCTTGACAGAGTTCTATTCATTCTACAGTATATCCAAAACATTAAAAATGGTTTTACATACAGTTTGATTTTCCCTGACTTCATAGTTAAGCTCTACTGCAATTCCATCCAATTATACTGTCTCATTGATCAGTAAAGCCTAGTACACACTGGGTTGAATGAAAAGAAACCTCACAGCTCAGGTCGGAGCCGCTGTACTAATAATCGGAAAAGCGATCTCCCCTGCAGTTCTGTTGTGTTCTGACAGGGGGCGCCGCCAGGACACTCTGGTCAGCGCTATTAGCTATTGGCTTAGAGTGCTGAACGGGAGGCAGTTTTCAGCAATGACCCTTTGACCGAAGGCGGCTGAACTTCTGTCAGACCGGCTGCCATACATATGTCGACCTGTTTCTCTTGAACCGGCCTATGTCGCCCGACATTTAGCCCGACATACTAGGCTTTAGGGTGCTCTCACTGTACAGGGGTACGGTCATAGGTAAACGTCATTTAACAGGAGCCATGTGCTGGGCTGCATGTACAAGTGACTAAGTGTTGGTGGAGCATGTCCACTCTTTTATCTATGTAGCAAGGTCCCGGACCTCCAAAGGCCTAATGGTGACCTCCAGAGTTAGAGAGAGCTGACATCCGTCTTTGTAGAGTGGGTTACAAGGCATGGGGGGTGTTATGAATGACGGAGTGATGGGCGTCAGACACTTTTTGAATGCAAAAGAGATTTATTGTCTCTAACACAACTGTGGGAGAGAGGGTTAGGGACAGACCACTCTTAAGTAGATGCAATGTTAATTGGCAGACTCCGAGACTTCTATAGGTAGACAGCTATACAGGGGAAGGCCTCCAATCGGATATCACTTCTGTATAGGTAGGACCGCTGTCTCCTATGGCAACAAATCTTGTAACAAGCACTAACGGTAGTTGTATCTAACTATTGGTAACACAAATCTCACTCTACAGTCTCTCAATGTAGATCTTCACTCACCGAGCTCCCAGTCTCTCACTAGACTCTCAGACCCAATCGCCATTGGATCCCCTGAGCTCCTCCACTTCCATAACTTGGTATCTTCTTCAAGCGTCACCCCTGCTTCCCTGCTGGGTCCCTGGCTTAGCAATCACAGATACTCCACAAGCGTCACCCCTGCTGACCCGCTAGGTCCCTGGTTTGGCACTTGCTGAAGTTTTTCACTTTTTCACCGTCCCTGGCTGGTGAGAAGACTGCTCTAGTACTGGCTCCAGCTCACTCACAGTGGTCTCCGGTAACAAGGTGGATGGTCTTTTAGTGGCGACAGCTTCCCCTCTACCTCCAACCACAACTGGTTCCCCATCCAGCTGAACCGTTACTCTCTGTGGAACTCCAATCCTGCAGTTCCAACCCTGCGCTGTTACTCCTGCTCCTGGATAGGCCTCAGACAGCCTAGCAGCCAGATGTCCCAAAGATATGCCTCAAGCTTTCGGCCTAGCAGCCCGGGGGAGCAAAACACACGTCCACCTGGACAGCCGTTCAGGTGGCGCAGAACCCCGATCACCTGACTCCACCCAAATAAATAGGCTCTCCCAGCAGGCCAAGGGGCTAAAGAAACCCCAGCCAATTGGCTGAGACACCCCATCCATTCACAACCTGACCTTGCTAAGCCCTTGTCTATCTCATGTCACCAGCATAACGCCACCTAGCGACAGAAGAGAAAAGGTGCAGCAAGTCCAGAACTAGAGAGGAATCAGTGGATCTACTAACAATTAACCAGGGCAACTACCGCCTGGCAAACTAAATTTACTAGCAACCCTGCCTAAACACCAGGGTGCTAAATCTATTTTTACCCGGACATAGAATGGTTCCCTAGACCTACCAGGGCCATTTAGACATAGAGCCCTTTTCAGGGTATCCCTTGGACCTTGCCAATACATGAGCAGATCCTAGAAGGCTCCCAGCCAAGCCTTAAGCCTAGTACATACGATGAGGAAATCAGACCGTTTTCAGAACGATTGTCCAATAATCTGATACTGATTACTTTAAATGCACATACATAGCTGATTATACAGCTTTCGAGAGACGATCACGACAGTTCATGCAAAATTATCCAAAGGGACAAGCATGAAAACTTTTCTTGTACAATAACAGAATGAACAACTTTCGTTGACTCAGTACAGTATTCGTCCATAAAAATTCAGTGACCAAGATCACGCATGCTTGGAAACAAAAGAATACATTACAATACAACACAACACATCATCATGGGAAGTTCTTTATGAGAATTTTCGATATGAGACTAGCATGCAAAAAAAAAACACGAATGATCATTCATCCAATATTTTCATTGCGTGTACAAGGCTTTACCAGCACCCACCAAGTAGTCTATACAATACCTGCTTCAGGCCTTACAGCAATGTATTCTAATATCAGCCTCACCCAGCACCATCTGCTTTCGAGGACAACCCCATCTTGAGGTTAGGAGAAGAAAGAGTTCAAACTACAGTAGCTCCAAAAGGTTTGGATACATACCACTACTACTCTGGGGGGCCTGTAGCCACTTACTTAAAGTGATATTAAAGTCTCGCTTTTTAAACAAACAAACATTTTATACTTACCGCCTATGTGCAGTGGATTTGCACAGAGCAGCCCCGATCCTCTTCTTCTCTTGTCCCCCTTCGGTGCACCTGGACCCTCCCCCCTGTTGAGTGCCCCCACAGCAAGCAGCTTGCTATGGGGGCACCTGAGCCGAGCTGCCGCTCTGTGTGTCCATTCAGACACGGAGCCATGATCCGGGCCTGCCCCCTTTCTCTCCTCATTGGCTGACTGAAGCTTATTGACAATAGCGGGAGCCATTGGCGCCGTACTGCTGTCTCAGCCAATGAGGAGGGCAGTCCCAGGCAGCCAGAACACTCCTAAAACATCACTGGATCTAGATGGGGCTCAGGTAAGTATTAGGGGGCTGAGGCACACAGAAGGCTTTTTATCTTAATGCATAGATGCCCCTAATACTTACCTGAGCCCTATCTAGATTTAGTGATGTTGTAGGGGTGTTCCTGCTGCCCGGGACTGCCCTCCTCATTGGCTGAGACAGCAGTGCTGCGCCAATGGCTCCCGCTACTGTCAATAAGCTTCAGTCAGCCAATGAGGAGAGAAAGGGGGCAGGCCCGGATCATGGCTCCATGTCTGAATGGACACACAGAGCTGGAGTTTTCTCGGATGCCCCCATAGCAAGCTGCTTGCTGTGGGGGCACTCAACAGGGGGGAGGGGCCAGGAGCACCGAAGAGGGACCCGAGAAGAGGAGGATTGTTGGGGCTTCTCTGTGCAAATCCACTGCACAGAGCAGGTAAGTATAACATGTTTGTTAATGCATTAAGATAAAAAATACTTCTGCCTTTACGATCACTTTAAGATACTACCTCCTCATTTCAATGGGTTCCTAAGCCTTCTCTGATGGCTAACTATGGGGAGACCTAGTGTCCCAATTGGAGAACTGAATCTGGCACTCCTGTACCCCAACCATACAGCTACAAATTAAAACTAAAAAAAAGGGGTGTAGGGTTTTCTAGTACTTGTTCTTAAGGTCTCCCACATCAGTATCTTTTGCTTGGATCAGAAGACACTCCAGTGTCCATGAGGCAGCTCAGGACAGCCCCTATCATAAGTCTCAGGGTACAAAATGACTGTGAAAATCAGTAAAACATCTCTAAACACTATTGCTTACCCCAACACCAGTATTATGGGATCCACACACAGTTCCCTCTACCACTGTGACTGGTGCACTTCAGTTTAGGAGAGTAACTGGCCGAGGAGACATCATGAAATGCACAATTCATCGGCTCGCTAACCTTTATTACCAAGCTTTAAATTGTTAAAATGTTTATTTCCAAGAGTTTAAAATGACGTTCGCGTGAAAACATGGAGATGCAGTGAAATCTTTTGTTGCCCAGCTAGTAAGTAAAAACTGTAAGTTTTCCAGCCAGTCCGGGAATCAAGGGAATTTTAAGCTACTGAGTCTAAATTAAGTCTAAATTTCCCTGCATTTTACTGCCTGAAACATCCTCCACCTAAAGATTTATGAGGGTGTTCAGACATGAATTCAGCCTCTTCAGGCACCAGGATTAGTCATTGATACCATAAACACTAATAATTACCTAGTTCATGTGAATAGAGAAGAGAGGGGGTGAACGGTGGTCCTGACAGACATGCCCATGCTGATTATTTTAGGAAGGAATAATAGTAATCAGAACTGGTTTTCTTATCTGCCCGGTCAGTTGTCCCCCCTGACAGGGGTCACCAAGCACAAGTCCAGAGGCCCTTTGGCCAACCATACGGGGTTCGAATCTCGGCCAGTTCAGCAGGAACTGAGATTCAAACTGTTAATGGGCAGGCTGAATATACCAAGTTAATCGATTGATCAGCTTGGGTACAACCGGCCTGCCACATTCTCTTGCGATCATCGTTAGCAGCTGGGAGAAGACAATGGTCTGCCAAGAGGGATTCCCGCATCAACATTGTCTGCGTTGATGCTGGAATCAAGCAAATTTCTTTCCTGCAACCCATTGTTGCAGGAAAGAAATTCACTCCGTGTATGGATGGCCTAATACATGAAATTGCTTGATGCTGCATATACACATAAAGATAATACTGTTCAATAAAACTAACATTTTGATGACAGAATCATGTCTCGGAGAACCTGAATGCACCAAATGGGCCATGAGATCAATAAAAATTTTTAGCAAAATGGGTATCCATAACTATAACTTATTGTGATCTTTGCTATTCAAGGACAACAAAGTACAGGTACTTTTTTTTTTGTTTTTGAGTAATAGTTTTGTGCAATGTCACAGGGACTTTTCCCCTATATATAAAGTACAGGTACTTTCTTGTTTTTGAGTAATAAGTTTTTTGTGCAGTAGTGCAAGGACTTTTCACATATAGATAAAGTACAGGCAAGAGCAAGCTTGTAGGCAACATCTAAGATTCCCAGGTTCTCACACATGTGTAATGCCCTGTACACACGGTCGGACATTAATCGGACATTCCGACAACAAAATCCATGGATTTTTTCCATGTTGGCTCAAACTTGTTTTGCATACACACGGTCGCACAAAGTTGTCGGAAAATCCGATCGTTCTGAACGCAGTGACGTAAAACACGTACGTCAGGACTATAAACGGGGCAGTAGCCAATAGCTTTCGTCTCTTAATTTATTCTGAGCATGTGTGGCACTTTGTACGTTGGAATTGTCCACACACGGTCGGAATTTACGCGAACGGATTTTGTTGTCGGAAAATTTTATATCCTGCTCTCCAACTTTGTGTGTCGGAAATTCCGATGGAAAAAGTCCGATGGAGCCCACACACGGTCGGAATTCCCGACAACAAGCTCCGATCGCACATATTCCGTCGGAAAGTCCGACCGTGTGTACAGGGCATAAGAATGGTGGTCTGTTCAAACACAGCCAAGTGTTTCACATGATTTTGGGGGTGCGCTAGAGTAAAAATATATCTGATGGTACGTGTGAAGGCAGCCCTAGAACACCACAGGGCCAAATACTAATCGTAGAAAGGTAAATATAAGAATAAACCCCAAGCTGGATAATAATGGGGTCTATGCAACACAGATGGGCTATACCTGGGAACCAACAGGACATATACTGTGCACACTGTAATATTTCTCTGGCTCATTATTGAAAAAGAATGTTATCTGAACCAAAATTACATATTTTCAAAAGGTGTGTACGAGGGCCAGAATCACGGGGAGGGATTACAGAGTTATATACCCTGTTTAACAATCAGGGTAACAAACCTTCCTACCAAACGGCATGGGAATCGGACCTAGGGGAGATAGTTGAGGAGGAGGTGTGGACGATATGGTCGACCATGGTGCACAAAGGCATACTCAACACCTCATTGGTGGAGGCAAATTACAAAGTGCTATCACGCTGGTACCTTGTTCTTACAGGGCTAGTAAAATTTTACCCTGGTACTTCACCCCTATGCTTTCGGGGATGCGGACAGGAAGGAGATATGTATCATGTCTGGTGGTCTTGCCCGAAGGTCCGACATTTCTGGATCAGGATGTTCAACCTGATCTACTCAGTGATGGCAGAAAATATACCTAGAGGAGCCAAAACTGGGTTGTTTAGTGATCTGCCAGAGGATATCCCCAGACATCTAGAATTCTCATATTCACTCTTTTAGCGGCTAAGATAACGATTGCATGTGCATGGAAATCACTGTTACCCTGGTGAAACATAAGATATCCTGGCTTATGATCAATGAAAAACTGACTAGAATTCGACGACAAGGTTTGAAAAAGCGTGGATTGCTTATCTCCAGGCTCCCAGAAGGCTGGGCTAATTTGTGAGGGTAGGCCCAGGGTGAGACGACCAACCCTACTCTGCTCTTTTCTGATTCTTTTTCTTTCTTTTTTATTTTTATTTTACTATCGGTTCTGTTATACCCAGGGCTTTTTTTCAGCGGGAACGCGGGGGAACGCAGTTCCGACACCTTCACCACTGAATGTATGTAACGGCAAGGAGTGCTGGGTTGTGCTACAGTGTCTATTGATGCTGGCTGCTTATGAATCTATTGTTGCTGGAGGGGATCTATTTCTGCAGAAGGGTTGATTGCTGCTGGGGAGGTCTATTGTTGCTGGTGGGGGATCTATTGTTGCTGGGGTGGGTCTTATGTTGCTGGGGGGTCAGTTGTCGCTGGGAGGGATTTACTGTTGAGGGAGCAGTCTATTATAGCTGACTGCTAGAGGGTCTATTGTTGCTGGGTGGTATTTTGTAGTATGTGGTCCATTGTTGCAGCGGGGGGGATCTATTGTTGCTGGTGGGTCTATTGTTGTTGGCTGTGGGGGTCTATTTTACTGCTTTTCTTGTTATCAATAACAAATTCCATGCAAATTACTTAGTACCATAAATGTTACTTGGTTCTGTATTCTCTAAAAGGGGCAGTGTTGGGAGGTGGGTAGGGGCAAAGGTGTGCAAAGCCTAGCACATTAGGGTGTGTACCCCAAAGGTCAAACACACACTACCAATCACTTACGATGTTCATTCAGGAAGGAAAGGGGCTGGTAAATGGCATATTTACTGGACCCTTCCCTTACTCATCCTAAAACATCCCACAGCAACAGCCGGTGGGAGAGTAGAGAAGAGAAGCCGGAAGCTCTGCAGGGGGAAAGGAGGGGGGAGCCAGGGCAGTAGGGAAAATCTGTGCTGTATAGGGTGATTAGGGTGTGCCTGGGCACACCTGGCACACCCTGTGCGCATGCCTATGGGTAGGGGGTGGAACCAAGGACTGGTGCTCAGAGGTAGGTAGGGGCAAAAACAATGGGTAACTCCCAAAAGAGGGAGTTCCTGCACCTATTCTCTGAGGAAAAAAAGCCCTGGTTATACCATATGGAAAATTTTTGGAAGGATCCTGCCAGGGGACGGTAAAGTCTCCCCAAATACGCTATATTTTTTATTATTATGTTTTGTTGGTGTTTAATGGGTCAGGGTCACTGATCGTATTGGATGACGCATAAACTTCTGTATGATGATTTAAAATTGTAATAAAAACAATTCAAACAAACAACAACAAAAATTACATATTTTGGCTTCATCTATATATGTGATAATACAGAACTGTAACTGATGCAAATGGGTGAAGAATTTATCATATTTACTCAATATGAAAAGTTGGCAAATATTAAAACACACACAGGAAATTTTTTGGAAAGACTTGATGTCATAGCACATTCTAGGGAACTTCAATAACAGGATATGCTTAAGAGTGTGAACATGATTTCATTAATAATAGATGTATCTGAATGTGTCATCACACGCATGTTATGTTACCAGAACCTTTTTTTATTTTATTTTTTACACTGTAGGTTACACTTTGTACAGTCAAAATTATATTCATTTGTAAAAATACATACTGTAACTAGAATCTGCATCAGCTATCAGCGTGAGGAGAAAACGAAACCGATCACCGAGGTTTTGTTTACATCATGTGATCAGCTGTCATTGGCTGACAGCTGATCACATGGTAAGGGGCTGAGACCGGCCCCTTACTCGGATCTGTGATCATCCGAGTCTCTGCGACTCAGTGATCACAGCGCGCACACCGCGCGCCCTGCAGGGTGTGCGCGGTGCACGTGCACAGGGGAGGACGTCCCATGACGGCCTCCCGGAAATTGAGGTCCGCGCTGTAGCCGTCATTCGGCTATGGCCCGGACCTCAAGTGGTTAATTTGTGTTTTTAATAAATTGCGGTTTTACACTATGGGAGCCCCCCTTCTGTCATTCTTTCTCCCCATCCATGGAGGACCATCCTAAGCATTAACTGACTGGAAATTCACCATCTAGGGGTCATACATCCCCACAAAGCGACCACTCTAGCGATAAGTGGTCAACGTGTAAGGGTGAGTGTACAGCCATGTGGGGCACCTCTGTCTGATCACTGAATATTGGAGCACCTATGATTGATCTACGCACGAGCACTTTATTTCACAACAAAGTGGGACTGTTAACTGAAATGTTTGTTTTACACATTGATGAATAGTATGTTTGGAATTCATACTAGCTAAGCGCAGTGTTTTTTCTCTTTCAGGTGGATGTACAGTGTTTTAATGTTTAGGAAAAACGAAAGGCAGAGGATCTAAGGCAACTGTGGACTCTCATGGTACGGTGAGGACTTACATACACATTTGTATAAAAATATATACATTTATTGAAACAAAGACATGTTTAAATTGGTCCTAAAAAGAGGGAGTATACATATATATACATATAAATTAATTCTCTGCAGAAGAACTGGGCAATTGGACGTGCATCCATCCAGGGAAGGAATCGGAACGTCGTCCTAGATCAGTTCAGACTCAACATGTTTCGCGGTATGACCGCTTCTTCAGGATTTATGTGTTTCCAGAGACATTATATGCAGTTATCTCTATAAAGGACAGACATATAAATAATCAAGCTTATAAACAAACCAATCAAAAATACATGCAATAATGATTGTAAGGATTTTGAACATATATGGACACTCCTCAAATCTGCCACGTTCAACAATCCAAACAATACTAAGAATAATATGTCATATAGTTAATACTAACTATAACTTACAAAGCCATCCACAACCTGGCCCCTAGCTACATCTCTAACCTAGTCACAAAATACCAACCTAATCGTTCTCTTCGCTCCTCCCAAGACCTCCTGCTCTCAAACTCCCTTGTCACCTCATCCCATGCTCGCCTTCAGGACTTCTCCAGAGCCTCCCCCATCCTCTGGAATGCTCTACCCCAATCCGTCCGATTTTCTCCTACTTTATCCACTTTCAGACGATCCCTGAAAACTCATCTATTCAGAGAAGCCTATCTGGCCCCCACCTAACAACTGTACATTTATCTTCTCAATCAGCACATCACCCACAGTTATTATCTCTTGTATCTCTTGACCTTCCCTCTTAGATTGTAAGCTCTAAGGAGCAGGGCCCTCTGATTCCTACTGTATCAAATTGTATTGTATTTGCACTGTCTACCCTCAAGTTGTAAAGCGCTACGTAAACTGTTGGCGCTATATAAATACTGTATAATAATAATAATAATAATAATATACATGGTTCCAACCCATAACTGCATCCCCATAAAGAATGGACATTAGAAGCTTACAACGGCTGGACCGACCAAATCAGGGGACATCTATAGGCCCCTAAGGGCAAATTCCTGGGCAAAAGTGGGAGCCTGGACAAAGTACAAGAAATAAACAAACAAACTGTCAAAAATAGAAAAAAAAAAAAATAATATATATATATATATATATATATATATATATATATATATATATATATATATATATATATATATATAGAGGTGGCACAGCAAGAACTTGCTGATAAAATATGTCTCTGATTTAATAGAGACTACGCCAAATAGGCTGTATTTAAAATTAAAAAAAAAATATATATATATAGTATCTCATCATTAATACGCACCTGAATTAGATGCCCATAAAATATATGGCATATATGGCAGTGGGGTTAGGGAAGGCAGACCTCTCAGAGATGGAACAGAGAGCCTCACACAAAGAGAAAAAGCTGTAGAAAAAAAAATATATATCTCTAAACATATGTGTAACACCCCAAAAATATTCCTACAACTATGCATTAGCCTATAACGACACTGCCTAAACAGTGTCCAAGGGTTCATTCAAGAAACAGGGCTGATATAAAACTGCTTACCCTGATGGAATAGGTGCAATGCATGGAATGTTTTATCCCTGCAGGAAAGGAAACCGTCAAAAAGCCAGCCCATACAGATGGTTTAAGGTGTTTTAATGTTTGTTAAACTGTTGAATTGTTTCCAAGTTAATTTATGGGGGGGGGGGTTAGGTTAGTGTTGTGTCATTTGAGTGCATTATACTCTTTGGCTGTGTTGCCCTGCTGAAGTGGTACTGACTGAGAAGTAAGGGTTAACACTGTTGGTAGATTTTCCTGGGCTATTTGGGAAAGTACTGCCCTCTGCTGGGGCAACCACATAAAAAGAGAGGGAACCATCTCTCGGGCGCACCACTATCAGTAAGTCAGTCGAGGTTTGGCTCCAAGTTATCCTGTCCTAGAAACAGGTACGCTGCTGAGGATGTGATGCATTACTTGCCACTTAACCACCTCTTGTGGGAACCCAGTCGGGGTTCCAGGGGTGTGGACTCATGCTTTCAATTTAAGGACGCTCACACCTATTCAGGGTACGAATGCCTCACAGGGCAGGGGCACCTAATGAGAATGAAGGGGCACATAGAAGAACTTGTACAGGAATATGTTTTGGAAACATCAACGTAGAACTGTTCGTATAATACACTTAAATAACTTTAGTAAAGAACTTTGTTTATATATATTTTTGCCTGATCTGAAGTCACTTCAGGATAATGTCCGTGGCACTGGCTCAGAAATGCTGCACACAGCCAAGAGAGAAGTGTTATGAAGTATAAAGAAGAACTGTATAAGAAAATTACTGTTGCGCAAACCACACAAAACAAATGGTAAATAAAAAGATTAATTAAATAGATGAGTAGCTGCCAACAAGAAACCGTGTTCACACACTAAACAGAATTAAAAACGAAAGAAATGTGGCGCTTACTAAAGCCTCAAAATAGGCAAACCTAAATGAGTAACAATGACTAAGTAAATAAATAAATTGTCTTTAAAAATATTAAATGGATCTGTGCAAAGACAGTGCAAAAAATGGCAACTGATGAATAATAAAGTGCAAAAATGATGGGCAAGCTGGTAAAAAATTAGCAACTGATGAATAATAAAGTGCAAAAATTATGGGCAAGCTGGTATAAAATGAATAACAGTAATTGCAGTGAATGTATATTGATATCCAAATAAAGTGCAAAATTACAAAAAACATGCGCAAAGTGAAATCCTATGCGAATAAAGTCTTAAATAAATATGTGACACCGCAGTCTTTATGAGTGTAATCAATCCAAAAAATTGTGCTAGATCCCAATAGACAGGACAGTCCATCCAATATAAAGTGCATCCAAAATATAAAGTGCATGTGCCACACTCTAGAAAAGGTACTCCATCCGATGTGAGTGATGCAGTTTCCCCCAGCCTCTAACCTCATAAAGAAGTAAATCAAGCTTGAATAATGCACACTGGCTGATCAATTTCCTGGTAGGATCGATTCCCCAGATGGTCAGGAACAGTCAGGCTCTCAAACCATGCTACTGTTGCCAATTTGAGAGCCTGACATACAACAGTTTTCTTCCAGGCAAGAAACCCAAGGTTGCTAAACCTCCAGAGGAACCTGCTGTACGCTTCATTACAGGGTTCCACGGACAATACAAAAAAATGGAACACATCCTTGGTAAACATTGGAACATTTTAAAGCAGGATCCTCACCTGAACACTACTCTATGTGATAGGCCTAAGGTCACCTACAGGAGGGCTCCCACATTGAAAAATAAAATAGCGCCCAGTAAGCTAAAATGCAAAAAGAAAAAAGGTCCTTTATGTCTTATCCCTCTTAAAGGGATGTATAGGTGCAATAAGTCTTTATGTAAGACTTGCCAGTTTGTCAACCATGGGCAAAAGAGTTTTACCCATAAAGATAAAACTTATCATCTCAACAACTTTTATAATTGCTCTAGCGATTATGTAGTCTACTGCCTGACATGTCCTTGTAAGATGTTAAATGTAGGTCGCACCATTCGCCCACTTAGACAGCGGTTCGACAAGCACCGCCGATTTGTGGAAGTGGGTTGCGGCAAACATAGCGTGCCACGTCATTTCTTGGAGTACCATGCCCAGTCTACAGCGGGCCTCCGGGTGTGGGTTATTGAATCCATACCCGGGGGCTTGTCTGAGGCAGAACGTTTTTCAAAACTATGTGAACGTGAAACGTTCTGGATTTTCACTTTGGACACCCTTGCACCCAATGGCCTCAACGAGGAGCTTGATGTAAAAACTATTCTATGTTCTCATGTTGCTTGTCCTCTTACGAGTAGACAGCCATATCGCTTATCCATTCAGATTATTTCTTCCTTCTTCAGTGTTTTTCTTTTGGGTTTCTTCTGATATATAGCTCCATGAGATCTGTTTTTTATCTTATCTGGGCTATTCGTTCTAACAATCATTTTTTACTATAATATAATATTTTTTATAATAATCTGCATATATTAGTAATTTTCCAACCTTCTAGTAGTGGCGTGTTGGTGCGTGCATGTGCATCTATATGTATGCATGTGGGTGCTTTTGCATGCGTGTGCCTGCATGTTTATGAACATATTTATATATCTCAGTTATTATTAATACATACCTCCCTTAAAAATACTAATTCTATTCCTATTTCTTCTTAGAATTTATTATTGTTTTTTGTATAGTTCTCCCATATATATATATATATATCTATATCTATCTATCTATATATCTATATAGATAGATATATAGATATATATATATATATATATATATATATATATATATATATATATATATATATATATATATAATTCAGTTATGGGATTCTCATAGTCCTGATATGGTTTTAAATGTTTTTACAAAATACCTTGATGTATTATGTGAATCTTAAGTGACTTCTAATCATTCCTGTGTATGTGTATATACATGTGTATTTTTATATCTTTTTTATTTTCATTTTGATTTATTTTTGTTTTATTTATAATTGCTGCTTAGTGTCCATTTAATCTGGTTGGCGTGTGTGTGTGTGTGCCTGCTGATGCGGAAGTGCACTCTAGCTTAGTTGCGCACCTGTCATTTGGGCACACAGCCATGCCAACCATGATTCACTCGTTACACATTATGGTTATTATAATTATTATTGTTATTATTTTTTCTCAGATCGTATTAACCATGTAATATTATGTACTTGATTATTTATTTATTTATTTTTTTATATGCAGTACAATCATTTAATCACTTAGTTCCTTGTACCACTTATGCAGTATAGAATGTACTATGCATTCAGCTGTGTCCTGTTAGTAGACGGAGTACTTAAGTGCCGTCTTTCCCTTTCCCTGTCCCTACACTTGAGAAAGGAGCGCGCATGCACCTCACTGACTTCGCGCTGAAACGCGTTGTGTTTCCTTTACTTGCTGACGTCACACGCTGTCTCCACTAGTGGAGCCGTCACTTTCCTCTGCAAGACACAGCCGGGTTCCCCCCCCCGGCTCCTTGCGGCTACTGCTACATGGAATTGTGAACTCCTGGAAACATGCCTTTGACCACGGCCACATCTCCCTGCCTATGATTAATCAGTGTGGAGCTCCTTTGCTTTTTTACATGTAAGTGTTCACTACTTTCTTTTATTATTGAATAAAATACTTTAACTGAGAGGCACTCTTCTATCTTTGTTTTGCCGTACTTATACTGGTTCTCCTGCACGAACTGACGTACCTGTACGTCGGTTCGTGCAAGTAAAATTGCGGGAGCATGCCCGTGGTTCCGGCGGGCTTGATGTCTATTGGCCACCCACGATCTCAGTATACAGAGGCAGAACAGGGATCTGCCATTGTAAACGAGTAAGGGGAATCCCTGTTCTGACAGGGGACTTCTCCGAGATCTGCTGTTACCAGTGATCGGGAACAGTGATCTCTGTCATGTCCCAGGCAGCCCATCCCCCCTACAGTTGGAACACAACCAGGGAACACATTTAACCCCTTGATCGCCCCCTAGTGTTAACCCCTTCCCTGCCAGTGTCATTTATACATGGATCAGTGCATTTTTATAGCACTGATCAATGTAATAATGTCACTGGTCCCCAAAAAGTGTAATTTGGGGTCAGATTTGTCCGCCGCAATGTCGCAGTCCTGTTAAAAATCGCAGATCACCGTCATTACCAGTAAAAACAATAAAATGAAAAAAAAGTCCCTGAATCTATCCCATAGTTTGTAGACGTGATACGTTTTTTGCAAACCGATCAATATATATATATATATATATATATATATATATATATATACGCCTATTGCGATTATTTTTACCAAAAATATGTAATACAATACATATTGGCCTAAACTGATGAATACATTTGTTATATATATATATATATATATATATATATATATATATATATATATATATATATATATATATATATATATAGTATGTATTATATGTATAATTACATATTATTATTATTCAGGATTTATATAGCGCCAACAGTTTACGCAGCGCTTTACAATATAAAAGGGAGACAATACAGTTATAATACAATACAATACAATAGGATTAAGAGGGCCCTGCTCAGAAGAGCTTACAATCTAATAAATAATATGTAATATGTAGAATGTATTTATATGTACAGTAAAACCTTGGTTTCAGAGCGTTTTGCAAGGCAAGCAAAATTTTTAAATACATTTTGACTTGATATACAAGCGATGTCTTGATATACTCAGTTGTGACATGATGCTACTTGTATAAAAGAGAAGAGAGGCGCCTCTAAGTGCAGCAATATGGTAACATTGATTGAAGGTACAACATTTAGCAACATATTGCTACACTTAGAGGCGCCTCTCTTCTCTTTTATACTCTGGAGCTCCTGCTGGATTTTGCTTCTAATCCCCTTGTGGAGGCTTCTATTTGTGGATGGACATTTTATGGTTACACAACCTATCATCACATTGCTATAATCTTTTTATATGGATTATAAACTGAAGGACCTATGAATAAATGGTTGTGGAACAAATCATCTGAGTTTCCATTATTTCTTATGGGGAAATTTGCTTTGATATACAAGTGCTTTGGATTACAAGCATGTTTCTGGAACAAATTATACTCGCAATCCAAGGTTTTACTGTATAAATATTATTTTTTTCAAAATTGTTTATAGCGCAAAAAATAATCTATTTGTGGGGAAAAAAGGATATCAATTTTGTTTGGGTACAACGTCACACAACCGTGCAATTGTCACGTTAAAGCGATGCAGTGCTGAAACGCACAAAATGGACTGGTCATTAAGGGGCAAATTCTTCCGGGGCTGAAGTGGTTAACAGACCATGAGAGAAGTTTGTTGTTAGCGATTACCTTCCCGTCGAGCGTACACAGATGTGTGTACTCGGCTTTCGGGGGTTATACCGGGATGATGCAAACAGCTGCAGGCATCATCCCGGTACTGTTTTTTTAGCCAGCGATCGGATTTCCAGGTATAACAACCGATGCGGCTAAAAGCCGCTCGGCTGTTATTCCGGAGGAGCGGGAGGGGACGTCCCCCCCTCCCGCCGCCTCCCGCCGCTCTTACCGGGCCTCCCGATCCACCGGGAGGACCGATCACCAATCCACCGCCGCCTCCAGCTAGTGACAGTCTGGAACGAAGCCGTAAGCGGCTTCGTTCCAGCCTCCTGATAGTAAACACGGAAGCGACATCATGACGTCACTTCCAGTTTACTCGGCTGCCAATGGCGCTGGTTTTAAAAAAATATACAGTATTCAGAATCACCGAAAATGACGATCTGAATACTTTGAAGTGCAAAGGAGGGATCAAGGGTCTTTTAGACCCCCGATCCCTCCATAAAGAGTACCTGTCACCACCTATTACTGTCACAAGGGATGTTTACATTGCTTGTGACAGCAATAAAAGTGATCAATTTTTATTTTCTTTTTAAACACAATTTCTAAATATAAAAATAAAAAAAATAAATAAGAAAAAAACATTTTTTAAAGCGCCCCCGTCCCCGGGAGCTCGCGCAGCAAAGAAAACGCATACGGAAGTCACGCCCGCATATGTAAACAGTGTTCAAATCACGCATGTGAGGTATCGCCGCGATTGTCAGAGAGCAATAATTCTAGCACTAGACCTCCTCTGTAACTCTAACCTGGTAACCGTAAAAAAAATTTAAAGCGTCGCCAATGGAGATTTTTAGGTACCGTAGTTTGTCGCCATTCCACGGGTGCATGCAATTATAAAGCGTGACATGTTTGGTATCTATTTACTCAGCGTAACATCATCTTTCACATTATAGAAAAAAAAATGGGCTAACTTTACTGTTTGTTTTTTTTTAAATTCATGAAAGTGTCTCTTTTCCCAAAAAGTTGCGTTTAAAACACCGCTGCACAAATACCGTGTGATATAAAATATTGCAACAATCATCATTTTATTCTCTAGATTCACTGCTAAAAAATATATATATAATGTATGGGGGCTCTAAGTAATTTTCTAGCAAAAAATACGGATTTTAACTTGTAAACACCAAATGTCAAAAATAGGCTTAGTCATGAAAGGGTTAACAGACACCAGAGCTTGCTCACACCACAACACATTCGCTGACACTCCCTTCATAACAAACGAAATAATGAGATACAGTAAGTCACCCGTAGAACATGTCACATGGTTGTAATATGGCCTGAATATTATAACCGTGACCCACACAAAAAAGCGTTACAGCAAATTTGTTATTGATCAGATTCTTTGAAAGTAATATAGGACATTTTTAAGAAAGAAAATGTTCTACATTGTTTTAAGTAAAAGAATATAACATTTGCCATTTACAATAAATTGCAGATAGCATCAATTAGATTCAATAATCTGCAAATGGGTTTCATTGATCAAAAAAAACTTTTTTGGCTGCTGTTCACTTGCCACAAGATTGATATTTCAATTCTTGTAGCTTCTTTCCTTACGTGGCAGTTACATTTGCTGACTTGAACCTGCCAAAAGATGTAATTATTATCCCTTAGCTAAGGCCATTACAATTACAAAGGGCGGTGTCAACGTTCTTGCCTTTTAGAGCAATGCACGGTTGTGAACCACTGTTGTGTTTCCATTGTGGTGAGTTGCCTTGCCCATTCAAAATTATGGGGCCGCAACGTAATGCATGTCAACATGCAAAATACTTCCTATTAACGCATATGAGGTTACACACTGAAAAAGACTGAGTGAGCCATAAATTCGTCAGAAATCACTCATGATTTTTGTTGGCAATTCCAGATTATTGGTCTGGTGTGTAGCAAAAATTGGTAAGGAAGATGGTCATAAATGATGTAGAAATCTTCTGCCAGGTTAACTCTAGCTCATTGCTAGAAATGTGCAATTTGTTTAGTTCCAAATATGCGTACATTTGAATATTCGAAAATTTGTAAATTCGAAAATTAGTAATTTCTTAAATTCACAATTCGAAAATCCGAAAACCCGGGAATTCAAAAATTATAGGTATTGGAATCACCTTTCAAATTTGTCTGTAACGAATATGAATTTATCCGAAGTTATGGATTATCCAAAATAACAAATGCCGTATCTAAACGAATGGAACGTAACAAAATAATAATACAAAATAACAATAAAAATAATAATAATAAAACTTTTTTATTATTATTATTATTATTTATTATTATTGTTCTGTGTATACAAAGGAGCATGGGGGAGCTTATGTCCATAATGGGGGTGGTAGTGACACAGCCCCAAATGATCCACAATGGCTCAAAAGTGATATGGTCCAGAAATATTTAGACAGACTAAAGGTGGATAAAGCACCTGGACCAGATGGCATCCACCCACGGATCCTAAAAGAACCAAGCTCTGTCATTTCAAAGCCATTGTATCTAATTTTCAGGGACTCATTAATGACTGGAATGGTACCACTGGATTGGCGTAGGGCGAACCTGGTGCCCATATTTAAAAAGGGAACAAAGTCTTTACTAAGTAACTATAGACCTGTTAGTTTAACTTCTATAGTTGGGAAGATACTGGAGAGTTTAATAAAAGACCACATAGATGAGTTCTTGCTGGAAAAAAATATTTTAAGCAACAGACAGCATGGATTCGTGAAAGACAGAAGTTGTCAAACAAACCTGATTTCTTGTTATGAGGAGGTAAGTAAAACCTTGGACAGAGGGGTGGCTGTGGACGTGGTTTACTTGGACTTTGCAAAAGCCTTTGACACAGTTACCCACACATGGCTCATATGTAAGGTAAAGACTACAGGCTTGGGAATATCAGTTTGTAATTGGATAGAAAACTGGCTAAAAGACAGAATTCAGAGAGTAGTGGTTAATGACTCTTACTCTGAATGGTCTAAGGTTATCAGTGGTGTACCCCAAGGTTCAGTGCTAGTACCCTTACTTTTTAATATCTTTATAAATGATATAGGGTCTGGGATCGAAAGTAACATTTAATTCTTTGCAGATGACACCAAGTTATGCAATGGAGTAACGTCCTTACAGGATGTCTCCAATTTACAAGCCGACCTCAATGCACTGTCTAATTGGGCAGCTAAGTGGCAGATGAGGTGTAATGTTGATAAATGCAAAGGTATGCACTTGGGGGCTAAGAATATGCATCATACATACTATACAACTGGGGGAATCAATGGTGGAGAAGGATCTGGGGGTTTTGGTAGATCATAAGCTCAATAATAACATGCAATGCTAAACTGTGGTTTCCAAAGTGAACAAAGTCCTTCCTTGTATTAGAAGAGGTATGGACTCCAGAGAGAGAGATATCATTTTGCCCCTGTACAAATCATAAGACCTCATCTGGAATATGCAGTTCAGTTTTGGGCACCAGTTCACAAAGGGGATATCAGTAAACTGGAGAAAGTGCAGACAATGGCAACCAAACTAATAAGAGACATGGAGGAGCTCAGCTATGAGGAAAGATTAGAGGAACTGAATCTATTCCCTCTTGAGAAGAGGAGATTAAGGGGGGGATATGATTACCATGTACAAATATATAAGGGGTCCATATAGTGAACTTGGTGTTGAGTTATTCACTTTACAGTCAACACAGAGGACAAGGGGGCGCTCTTTACGCCTAGAGGAAATGAGATTTCATCTCCAAATACGGAAAGGTTTCTTCACAGTAATGCCGCGTCGTAATAAACTCGGATGGTTTTCCCGACGGAACTCTGACAGAATTCTATTCAAGAGGTCTTGCCTACACACGGTCAACCCAAAGTCCGACCAAAGTCTGACCGTTCAGAATGCAGTGATGTACAGAACGTACGAAGGGACTAGTAAAAGGAAGTTCTTCTTTTCCAATGATTTTTATTGAAAATAGCATGTACAAAATACACAACATATATTCTTTGAGTACAAAAATAGAAGAAGAATAAGGAGGGGGGGAACATATCTCGGCCAACATGGCCTACAAGGATCCTATAAACAGACTATGTCATCTCTATTTTCTCTCTGGAAGAGGTAAAAAGGAAGTTCAATAGCCAGCAGCCAATAGCTTCCGTCTCATACTTGCTTCAAAGCATGCTTCTTTTTTGTTCTTTCGGACCAGCATACAGACGAGCGGTTTTCCCGATAGGAATTGGGTCCGTCGAAAAGTCCGATGAGGCCTACACACGATCAGTATATATGATGAAAAGCTTCCGCCTGACTTTTTCTGTCAGACATTCCGCTTGTGTGTACGCGGCATTAGAGCTGTGAAAATGTGGAATAGACTTCCTCCAGAGGTGGTTCTGGCCAGCTCAGCAGATTGCTTTAAAAAAGACCTTGATTCTTCCCTAAATGTACATAATATAACTGGGTACTGACATTTATAGGTAAAGTTGATCCAGGGAAAATCCGATTGCCTCTCGGGGGATCAGGAAGGAAATTTTTCCCCTGCTGTAGCAAATTGGATCATGCTTTGCTGCGGTTTTTCGCCTTCCTCTGGATCAACTGTGGGTATAGGATTAATTACCGTATTTATCTGCGTATAACACACACTTTTTTCCACTTAAAATCAGGGGAAAATCATGATTGCGTGTTATACGCTGATCCCGCACGATCTCCGCTGATCGCTAGCGGAGCGATCGCGCCGAGATACACATAGCCGAGTGTACTCGGCTCTTCTCGGCTCCGCTCACAGTCACGCCCAGTCCCGACATTGGACCTGTGTTATGTCCATCATAGGGCGGGACTGGGCGTGACTGTGAGCTGAGCCGAGAAGAGCCGAGTACACTCGGTTATGTGTATCTCGGCTCCACCCAGTCCCTGCGATCTCGGCGGCGCTCGCTCTGCTCCGCCGAGTCCCTCCGCGGCGCCATATTTAAATCTGTGCAAGGTTGCACTGGGGCAAGGCTGCAAGGCTGCACTGGGGCAAGGCTGCACTGACAAGGCTGCACTGGGGCAAGGCTGCAATGGACACTGGGGAAGGCTGCACTGACATGGCTGCAAGGCTTCACTGGGGCAAGGCTGCACTGACAAGGCTGCACTGAGAAGGCTTCAATGACACTGACAAGGCTGCAGATGGACACTGATAAGGCTGCATTGATGGGCATTTAAATGTAAGTTTTCTTAAGCTTCCCTCCTAAAAGTTTTTTTTCCTTAAAATTCCCTCCTAAATTTGGGGTGCATGTTATACGCCAGTGCGTGTTATACGCCAATAAATACGGTATATGGGACAGTTTGATATTATTTTTTATTTATTTATTTATTTTTGTGGTAGATAGACTTGTGTCTTTTTTCAACCTGACTAACTATGTAATTATTAATGATTCGATCCATTCCATTTGTTTAGATGCGGCATTCGTTATTTCGAATAATTCGTAACGTCGGATAAATTCGTATTCGTTACATTCACTAGCAGCCAAATTTTAAAGGAAATTCCTATACTTAAAATTTATATTATTAGTTACTTAGTTATTATTTTGAATTTTCTGATTTTCGTTTCTTTTAGGTTTTCTTTCTTATTTGCAAATTTACAAATTTACGAATTTTCGAATTTATGAATTGCGATCATAACGATTGACCCGAAAAGTGAAAAAAACAAAAACAAAAGACGAATGAAGCGAAAACAAACACATTTTTTGGCAGTGCACATGTATACTCATTGCAAATAGTAGCTGCTGTCGTTTTAACCTTGAAACTGTATATTACCTTGCAATAAGTATTAGCTATCGCTTTCAAACTATTTTTTTTTAAAGGGAGGAACAATGTCAAATGGGTTTTTGTTGTAGCTGACTTGTCACACCTTTCTGCACGAGACATTGTTCTTATATTCTATCCGCATTGCTGCTGAGTGACTCGTTTAACAGGTGACTTATAAACACAGACAGACCGGATTTCATGAATAATGGTTATGATATCATACTTTCTAACTTACGGGTCTCATAGGTTACATTTTTCACTTCTCAGAAGTGAACAGTGAGCTTTAAAGAGCAAAAGGGACCAAATGAAATACTCTTTCTAATTTGTACTTTTTTTCATATGAGCAGCATTATCAATATTATCAATATCCCTTTCATGGCTAAGCCTATTTCAGACATTTGTTCCTTACAAGATAAAATCCCTATTTTTTGCTAGGAAATTACTTAGAATCCCCAAACATTATATATATATATATATATATATATATATATATATATATATATATATACATATATTTTTTAACAGAGACCCTAGAGAATAAAATGGCAATCTTGCAATATTTTATGTCACACGGTAAGCAGTCTTTCAAACACAATTTTTTTGGGGAAAAATACACTTTCATCAATTAAAAAAAACTAAACAGTAAAGTTAGTGCAATTTTTTTATTCTATTTTTTGTATAATGTGAAAGGGATGTTATGCCGAGTGAATTGATATCAAACATGTCATGCTTTGAAAATGCGCACACTTGTGGAATGGTGACAAACTACGATACCTAAAAATCTCCATAGGCGTCGCTTAAAATTTTTTCTTTTTACAGTTACAAGGTTGGAATTACAGAGGAGGTCTTTTGCCAGAATTATTGCTCTCACTCTGACGATCGCGGCAATACCTCACATGTGTGATTTGAACACCATTTACATATGCGGGGGCGTGACTTACGCGAGCATGCGGGGACAGGGGCGATTTAACATTTACATTTTTTTTCCTATTTATTTTATTTATTTTAATTTTTTTACGTTGTCCCTTTAAAAAAAAAATTCAGATTACTTTTATTGCTGTCACAAGGAATGCAAACATCCCTTGTGACAGTAATAGGTGGTGACAGGTACTCTTTATAAAGGGATCGGGGGTCTAAGAGACCCCAAATCCCTCCTTTGGACTTAAAAGTATTCAGATCGCCAAAAACGGCGATTCTGAATATTGTCATTTTTTTTTAAAAACGGCGCCATTGGCAGCCGAGTAAGCCGGAAGTGACAATGTGATGTCGCTTCCGTGTTTTTACATAGGAGACTCGATCTAAGCCGTTTCCGGCTTCATTCCAGTCTCAGCCTAGCTGGCGGAAGTGCCGGATCGTGGATCGGGTCTCCCGGTGGGAAATTATTATTTTTCGGGTTCCTCCGTGTTGAAATTGCTTTAGAAAGTGAAGCCAATTGATTCTTCTTCAATGACTCCATAATGGATACTTACAGACATTGGGCTTAAACAAGACAGCTGCACATAAATAAATAAGCTGATGAAGGGAATGTTTCTTCCACCCATTTGACAATATACCCAGAAGGGGCAGAGCCCGGTGTGCCATCACCATCCTCTTGCTCTGGAAGATTACAGTGTTGTTTCCATCCTGTGCCCGCTGTTGGATTACTTTATGACATTTTGTGATGCTTGCTATTTGGGACTTGGCCACCTCCTTGTATTATGCTTTGTGAGTACATGTTTTTATCTTTATTAAAAAAAATTTACATTATTATACTACACTATGGTGGTGTTTGTGCCACACAAATTAGCAAGCCCAAGCTAAATATACACTCACCGGCCACTTTATTGGGTAAACCTTGCTAGTACAAGGATTGGACCCCCTTTTGCCTTCAGAACTGCCTTCATTCTTCGTGGTATAGATTCGGCAAGGTGTTGGAAACATTCCTGAGATTTTGGACCACATTGACATGATATACCCTGTTTCCCCCGAAAATAAGACCTAGCGTGATTGTCGGTGATGGCTGCAAAATAAGCCCTACCCCCTATATAAGCCCTAGTTAAAGTCCTTGTAGGTCTTATTTTCAGGGTAGGGCTTATTTTTAGGGGAAACAGGGTAGGGCTTTTTTGGGGGGTAGGGCTTATATTGCAGCCATCACTGACAATCACGCTAGGTTTTATTTTCGGGGAAACAGGGTAATCACCCGTTCTACCACATCCCAAGGTGCTCTATTGGATGAGATGTGGTGAGTGTGGAGGCCATTGGAGTACAGTGACCTCATTGTCCAGTGGTGAGATGATTGGAGCTTTGTGACATGGAGCATTATCCTGCTGGAAGGAGCCATCAGAAGATGGGGACACTGTAGTCATAAAGGGATGGACATGGTCAGCAACAATACTCAGGTGGGCCGTGGTGTTTAAATGATGCTCAATTGGTACTAAGGGGCCCAAAGTGTGCCAAGAAAATATCTCCCCACACCATTACACCACCATCTGCCTGATACAAGGCAGGATGGATCCATGTTTTCATGTTGTTTACGTCAAATTCTGACCCGACCATCTGAATGTCGCAGCTGAAATTGAGACTCATCAGACCAGGCAACGTTTTTCCAATCTTCAGTTGTTCAATTTTGGTGAGCCTGTGCGAATTATAGCCTGTTTCCTGTTCTTAGCTGACAGGAGTGGCACCCAGTGTGGTTGTCTGCTGCTGTAGCCCATCTGCTTCAAGGTTTGATCTGTTGTGCATTCAGAGATGGTATTCTGCATACCTTGGATGTAACAAGTGGTTATTTGAGTTACTGTTGTTTTTCTATCATCTCAAACCAGTCTGCCCATTCTCCTCTGGCATCAAAAGGGCGTTTTCGTCAACATAATTGCCACTCACTGGCAATTTTCTCTTTTTTTCGGACCATTCTCTGTAAACCCAAGAGATGGTGGCGGCACAGTGGTGTAGTGGGTAGCATTCTCGCCCAGCAGTAAAATGGGTCGCTGGTTCAAATCCCAACCACTACACTACCTGCCTGGAGTTTGCATGTTCTCCCTGTGCCTTTGCATGTACCCTCCCTGTGGGTTTCCTCCCAAACTCCAAAGTCGTGCTGGTAGGTTAATTGGCTTCTGTCCAAAATCGGCCCCAGTATAAGAATCTGAGTTGGGGACCATGGATTGTGGGCTCCTTCAGGGTAGGGAGCAATTTATGTGTGGAGTGCTGCGTAAATTGACGGTGCTATATGGGTACATTAAATAAATAATGATATAATAGATGAGCATCTTAATGAGACACAATGTACGGGGATAGGGACAATTGTAGACACTCACTCAGGTTGAACTGGATGGACTGGTGTCTTTATTCAACCTTACTAACTATGTAACTATGGTTGTGCGTGAAAATCCCAGTAGATCAGCAGTTTTTGAAATACTCAGACCAGCCCGTCTGGCACCAACAACCATGCCACGTCCAAAGTCACCTAAATCCCCTTTCTGCCCAATTATGATGCACGGTTTTAACTTCAGCAAGTTGTATTCACCACGTCTAGATGCCTAAACATTGAGTTGCTGCCATGCGATTGGCTGATTAGCATCTTGTGTTACCAAGCACAGGTGTACATAATAAAGTGGCCGGTGAGCGTATATTGTCTAAATACAATGCAATAAAGTCCAATCTCTGCTGCTTGTATCCGCCCCCTCCTGTAGTTTTCTGCAGGAAGTCTAAGATAGGGGGATCTGCTGGGTCTTACCCACAGCTCTGATCTCTGTAATGACTGTGCAGTACACTGTAGAGATCACCGCTACTTTTAGATAATCGCTGGGTTTGCAGAGGAATTTGGTGCACACAAAAGTGCATATATATCCTATGTGACTTTTAGACTTAAGTCATAATTTCTTGCTCAAAAGGATCCAGAGTCCTCAGTTCCCATATTCATGTTGACCCAACGAAAGGAAAAAGCTTGCCATAGGTAAAACCAGACTAATATTTATTGTAAAAAACACTATTGCCCCGTACACACGGTTGGACTTTGTTCGGACATTCCGACAACAAAATCCTAGGATTTTTTCCGACGGATGTTGGCTCAAACTTGTTTTGCCTACACACGGTCGCACAAAGTTGTCGGAATTTCCGATCGACAACAACGCGGTCACGTACACCACGTACGACGAGACTAGAAAAGGCCGGTTCAGAACCAAGAGCGGCACCCTTTGGGCTCCTTTTTCTAATCTCGTGTTAGTAAAAGTTTGGTGAGAGACGATTCGCGCTTTTCCAGACTCGTGGCTTTCAGATCGTTTTCTGCCGTTCAGTTTGTGCTTGTGGGTTTGTATCTGCTCTTCAGTGCGTGCAGTCAGTTCGTATCGGAGTTTTCTGTGTGATCTTGCCCGCTCATTGCTGTTTTTCAGGTCGCTCTTCACAGGCCTTGCTGTTCTTCAGTGCGTTCTGTTACTTCGTTCTGAGCAGCCGATCGTTTTCTAGCCATGTTTCGTATGCGTACTCCTCGTAGAGTTCGTGCTGTGCGGGGGCTTGGTGTTGGGGTCCTGACCTTGACACAAGTCCAGGCAGAGTGCCAGAGGCTTTTTTTGTGGTGTCCCCAAATTTTTTGTAACCCTCCCTCCCCCCAACTGCTAAGTCAGCTGATCCCAATTCTCTATCCTCAATCATCTATCTGCTGACTTTGCCAAACCCATACACACTATACCCATCTCTTTTGTGCTCAGATTTATGAATGAATTCCCCAAAGCATGTAGTGCAAGGGCATGCCTGTATACTTTACAATGGTACTGTTTAAAGTTTTTGTATCCTATTATTATCTTGATAGGTAATAGCAGAATGTTCAAATGTGCTCATATGTGTACAGTCTGTATTTATATCTTTGTATTCAGACACTTCTTACCTGTCCAGTGGTCTGCCAATAGTGTAACTAAGGAGGGGCTGTTCCAAGTAATACCCTGTATTTAGGCATTCATCTCTCAATGAAGTGAAGAGGGTTACCTGTCCAAGAGTCCCCCCCCCCCCTATAATGTTAGAAATGACCCATGAGAGGGGGGGAGGGGGAATATGATAGGTGTACCTTATACTTTGTTGTTGTTAAATTCCCCTTAATAAATGCTATCTGGAGGTTGCCCCATAATGTTTGTGTATAATCTGCTTGCCATGTTTCTGTGAAAAAATAGTAATGTTTATTGTTTTTTCCTCAACAGTTTCCTTCAACGCCACAGGAATGGCAGACTGTGGCCTCCCACTTTGCCCAGCGGTGGGACTTTCCTAACTGCGGAGGGGCAATTGATGGGAAACACGTCCACATCGTCCCACCACCCAACTCGGGGTCGTACTATTATAATTACAAGGGGTTTAATAGTATAGTGATGTTGGCGGTGGTGTCGGCTAATTACGAGTTCTTGTATGTGGACGTGGGGAAGAATGGCCGGATGTCCGATGGTGGAGTGATTGCCCAGACGGAGTTCTACAGGCGTCTCCAGAATGGCAGCTTGGACTTGCCACCTCCAGAGGACAATGTTGAAGGTCTCCCATTTGTGTTCGTTGCTGATGAAGCATTTGCGCTGGGGGACCACCTGATGTGGTCATTCCCGATGAGGACCCTCACCCCGGAACAGAGGGTTTTTAATTACCGGCTGGCCAGAGCCCGAAGAGTGGTAGAGAACACATTTGGCCAGCCGGTTCCGATTATTTCTGACACCCATCCATATGGCGGAGTATAAACTGAACCATATAATACTTGCCTGCTGTGTTCTCCATAATTTTTTAAGAAAACATTCAGCCAACTATGCTGGCTCAGTTGGGCCTGAGGCCGGAATCCCAAATCCATCAACACTGACGGCGCTTGAAAGTGGCCGTCCTGGCTTGCCCTCCCTGAATGCCCGTGATGTCCGGTTACGCTACCTGGAGTTCTTTGCGGGTAGGGGGGCTATCAATATGCCAGACAATCTGTGACACCTTTTTCAAATAAAAAACAACCAAAAGAAATTCTTGGTGGACATTTACTGCTTGTGTTTGTTTTAGCTGACCCTGACAGAAATGTGTTGAGTGCAGAAAATGTCGTGATTGCGTAACCTTAAAAAAAATAGTGTTGGCTGGTACTTCCTAAATGCCAAAACACATTTCACTACAAGTGCACTTGCAACTGCACTGAACCTGCACTTGTAGTGCAAAGTGTAATTGCCCTTAGGAAATAACCCCCATTTTTGCATAAAACAGCAATTACATCACCCCAAAAGTGTTGTAGTGTTGAGACAATAATCCACACATTCTTGAGTAACCAACTTTTTTATACCTGCACAATCACATGTGCATTTCCCAAAGGTTTTTAAAACAAACCAACATGATTGTTGTATAACAATGTTTGCAGTAGCATTATCAAAAATCGAAATGTCCATTTCAGATAAAACAGGCCTGTGTAAAACCAACAAGAAAGCCAAAAAACTTGAACTTACAAAGTTCACATATGGTAAAACCTGAAGGCTATATCAGACATGAGTATTTAGGAACTGTGTTTGATATAGCGTTCAGATGGGGGGGAAATCACCCCTGGAAAAGCCAAATTTGGAAGATGCACACCAATTTACCAATGTCAACAGGCTCTGAGGAAGAAGGTTAAACCTTCGAAACGCGTAAGCCAGCGGCGGTCCGTGTGCCTCCCTCCTGGGATCTGGACAGCTGCCTACCACTGGAACTATTGCCTTTGTGCGTTTGATATGCTCTTTTACCTGCGACTTTTGTGAGTAGCTTTTTACCTTGTTTTTAATTCATTAAAATTTGCCAAGGATAATGCGCTAGGCTGGTGCGCTCTCTTGTTTCTTTCTTTGTTTTGTGCTATCTGCCATGAGGGGGGATCAAGGGACGTGTTTTGGGGGAGCAAGCCCTTCCCCAATGCGACTTTATAATTGAGGAAGGGGTTGCACCCCCAAAACGCGTCCATTGATCTCCCGTGATGGCAGATAGCACATGTTGGCACACTGTGTGCATCCTTCAAATTTGGCTTTTCTAAACATTGTAAAAATTTTTGTAAGATAAAACAGGTGATTTTGTGGGGGTTTAAATTCGCCCCAAAACATCAATGATGTTATTATTTTTTTTAATAACATCACTGATTTGTTGCTAGATGTTTTGCAATTGAAGATTACACCCCATGATCTCCCCGATCAGTATCTGGGCACTTTCAGATGTAAAGCGTTCTGGATCACGATCACCTAAAAAGAGATAAAGAACAAAAAAAAAGGTCTCAAAAATCTGCCACCATCCATCTCTTACCTAAGCCTGTGGTCGCAGACACTCACCTGTTGTGGTGCCAATCTTCACCACATCTTCTTCTTCCTCCTGCTCTTCTTCTTGTGTTGGTGGTATTTCACCTTCTTCCATAGGTGGGGGGTCTCTGGTCTCCTGGGATGAGGAGTGTCCTCCGAGTCTTTTCTCCCCTATGTAAAACAAAAATGGTAGAATTAGCACACAGATATTTGATGGCAGAACTAGAAATAGGAAACATTGCTTGGAAGTGGGGTACAATTGTCTATTTTGGCAGAGTTCCAAGATGTATATTTTTTATTGCCCTTTATCAAGCTGCAATACTTTACCTGTTTAGTACAAGCTTCACAGATGTATCCCCCCCCTATAGTATACACTGGAGCACCTGTGTGCCCCCCCTAATAAAAATGGTGTTCTTGTGTCCCACACTAGTGCTCCAGTGTCCAGATGTGAAAACAGCTGCTCAGTGTCCTCTCTTTACACACAATCTAGTTGGCATTTCATTCTAGTAACAAACCCATCTACACAAACAAATATTTGGCATCCAAGTACGCCCCCAAAAATGTGTGAAAATGCTATGGTGTTCTAGAGCCCGAAAGAAAAATGTTTGATACGAACGAATAATGGGCCCATGAACATTAAAGTTAACCTTTTTAAACGTTACAATTACTAAAAGCATATGGAGCAGAACGAACGGAATAAAGACAGAAAGAATACGAACACAGCACAACTACTTACTTTTTTGCAGCACTCACCGGATCTTTCGGTACTGCTCTGGCTCTCTCAACTTCAGGTCCGACCACCGCTTCCTGAGCTGATCTTTAGATCTTCGTACCCCGAAATTCCTCTCAAGACTCCTGACCACTTTCGCCATGATCTTGGTCTTTCTGATGTTGGGGTGGGGGTAAGGCCCATATTTTCCGTCATAGTCGGACTTCTTCATGATGTCGACCATCTCCAACATCTCCCCAAATGACATATTTGTGGCCTTAAAACGTCTCCTTCTGGATCGGGACTTGCCTGGATCCGGGCTTTCCTCCTCCTCCTCCTCGTTGATATAATTATCACGCACCTGCTGTAACTCCGCCATCATGCTCTTCTGCCACTGCGCCAAACGAAAAGGGGCGGGGAATACACTAGAAAGAACGTCAGGGGCGGGCGGAGTTACACACATGCGCAGTGTGTATAAAGCGTAACACGCGTGCGTATTACGTACGATCTGTGAGCGGAGGAAGGAGCATTGGACGCGCCGATCGTAAAAACGAAGGTAAGAGACAAACTTGTGCCTATACTGCTTCTAGATTGAGGCCTATATTGTAACAAGATTAGGAGAGTTTTGTCTGACATTAGGCTTTGTCTTGTGTTGTGTCTTGCAGTGAACATGGATATCTTAATGAAAGATACTGACTTCATGTCAGTATTCATAGATATGCTAAGGGAGCTACCCTGTCTGTGGGAGATTACCCACCCCCATTTCAAGAACCAAGCAAAGAGGAAGGCAGCACTGGAGCAATTGTGTGAAATTGTGAAGCAGGTGTTCCCCACGGCAGACATCACTTATGTAAAGATTTTCATTGGTGGCCTGAGGAGTACATATCTGAGGGAGCGCAAGAAAGTCCTGGATTCGCAGAGATCCGGAGCAGCAGATGACATCTATGTCCCCAGGATGTTGTACTACGACAGGCTGCACTTTCTGGCAGGCCAGACTGAACCCAGGCCATCCCTCTCAAGTCTTCCTTCCATGCTTCCTTCCCCCCCCCGGCTGAGGCTTCTGACGCCCAACCTGGGCCTTCCAGGCCATATGTTGAGGAGCCCAGATTGAGCCAGGTATAGCATTCCTTTAAATATTTCTGCTTGTCCAATCAATGATGTTAACTAGATGTTAGTTGGGAGTACTAATTTAGGATTGTGATTGATGATGCAAATACTAAAACCATGTCCCTTTTTCATACACAGGGAAGTCTCAGCCAGGAGCTGGCCGGGCCGAGCCGGCTGGCTGATATCAAGGTCCCTCCACCCCCCCTGAAAACAGAAAGTGGCAGTAGGACGAGTACCCTAGAGGAGGCGGCTATCAGATTCTTTTGGAGGGCTACAGAGGTCCTGGGAGCACCCCACACCATGCAGGAGAATATTGCTGCATTCATAGCATATAAAATGCAGAGGATGGAGGAGGGCCAAAAAGCCATGTGTGAGGCCCTCATATCAGAGGCTCTGGCGAAAGGTATGAGGGGCCAAATTACACCTCACACACAGCTTTGGGATGGTCCTCCTCCTCCTCCTGCAGGTCCTCCTCCTCCTCCTCCCTCTCCTCCAGGTCCTCCCAGTCCTCCTCCTCCTCCTCCTCCAGGTCCTACTCCTCCTCCTGCCACATCTCCAACTGCACAGCCACAGCCCGGAAGGAAGCGTGAAAGGAAGACTAGACAGTGATTGCCCTGGATCCAGTCTGGTCGGCCAAAGGATGCAGCCTCTTGTGGTACCACAGCCTGGGGACACAGATGTCACCTGCTGCTATCTGAGTCTCTGCGAATCCTGGACCAGACTGCCCTCCCTTAGATATGGACTCCTCAGGCCACCAATTTTGATGTTGAAGAATTGTTGTCTGCCGTGGGGGTCCCAGGCTTCGCTAATTTCTCCTGTTGATCCAGTGTTGCCTTCCTCTTTGTTTGGTTCTGATCCCTTAATAAAGGATTTTTGTTTTGAATTATACTCTCCTATGTGTTTTACTTCAAAAATGACAGTTGGTTTGTGAGGATTCAGGTACATTTCAAATATACAATGTGAAATGAACAAGGGACACCAACAACAAACAATCTCCTGGAGATTAAATAATAAAAGATATCAATAGTGTTGGGGTAACTTGACACACAAAACACACACAAAAATATTCTGGAGTAAAAATAAAAATAACATTGAACAAAGATCAGCCTTGGAAAAAATCCAAACATTAAAGAAAAAAAAAGGCTTAAAATCCAAAAAAAATAAAAAATAAAAAATATAAAACTGTCAGATGTGACAACTAATAACAATATATTGAGGGAATCCCACTAAAAAATCACAAATAAAAGTTTGTGAGAAGTGTGTGTGAATATGAGCATCAAAACTACTTCATTCTTGTCACATTATAAAGAAGAAGAGAGTGCGCTGTATTAAACCATTTTGAACATTGCAGCGTGACGAAAGTGCTGTATCCATTGCGAACGCTAAGTTTACCAGAACGAGCTGTCCCGTGTCGGAATTTCTTCTGAGCATGCGTGGCACTTTGTGCGTCGGAACAGGCCACACACGGTCAGAATTGACGCGATCGGATTTTGTTGTCGGAAAATTTTTCTCCTGCTGTCCAACTTTGTGTGTCGGAAAATCCGATGGAAAAGGTCTGATGGCGCCCACACACGGTCGGAATTTCCAACAACACGCTCCGATCGGACATTGTCCATCGGAAAATCCGACCGTGTGTACGGGGCATATCACTTACATGAAAGTAAGATGTAACAAGCATAGATAGTAAGCTGGCCGGCTACAATATAAACGTCCGTTCTTCTGAAATGTTGAACAGAGCGGTGACATCAGAACGTCGCTCCTCCCGGCGTGTTTCGTCACAAGTCTGACCTCGTCCTTGGGCATGTCGTGGGTATTAGCCACAAGCGATTCAGCTTGTGATAGCTGGTAAGCGTGCATTTCATGTGGTGGAGGCTACACTTTACATGTTGGTGTGAACTTGTCATCTGCACGAGGAGGACTCCAAACACTTGGTGCTCACCTTTGTCTATCGGCATCAACATCAGAATTTTTTGCTCATGTTATTGATTTCTTGGGACTCAATAACCCATGGTGTTGACTCACATATTGTCACTTATTTATTCATGTTATAAGTTGTCACGCATTAGAATTGTTCACAGAGCGCAGCTCTCATATTTGATATTTGATTGTTACTTTTTGTGTTTATCCCACTCAGAGCTGCTGCAGATTTTAGGGTTTATAGGATACAGCGCAGTTAGTATTTCTACACAAGCATTGTAAATATACTGGAGCATGGAGGTAAGTATGTATTTTTTTATTCAAAGCACATACTTCTCCTTTAATCCAAAGCTGACTCTGAATATAATAAATAACAATATGTCTATTTACCTCTTTATTGAAAAAAACATTTTTATGTACAGCTGTGTATCATTTACATAAAAAAATCCAACATGGAGATTAAAAGATTAATTTTTCTGTAATTATAAATTAACAAAAAACCTGTGCAACTCAATAAAATAAACCAAGAATGCCTTCAACCCTTTACTCTAAGTTAAAAAATACTTTTTTAATTTGTCATTGTCAGACATTTTGAGGATTTTTCTTTTGGTGAGTCGTTTGTTGAGGGAGGAAATTTCCATTGTTAGGGTGGCAAAACATTTTTCAAGAGGCGTATCTTGTTCTCTTTTTTGCTTGAAGCAAGGTAGCTTGTAAATATACAAAATAATCAGTAATAAATATATAATTTTTCCAGCTTTTCCCCTAAGGAATTATAGAAAAGTATAAGACATGTTAAAGGCAGAAACATTATCCTTAGCAATTATAACACAGATGCATCAATTAATCCCACAGGCCTGAATAAATGTGTAAAATTATTTATTTTTTTTATACATTTTATTTTGACAACTCAAAAATAAAAGTTTTGCACTTTTTAACAAAAGTATGAAAAGTAATTTCATACGTTTTTTTCATATCTACAACTTCTGACCAGCATGCGAGAGGCAAAAAGATCACCACCTAGGCCCCTGGCAATTTGTATCATGAACTCAATAAAAGGATATCAGGTTTTACATACGCAGAGCTAAATGAATCCCGCTCCCTCTCTTGTCCAGATCTGCAAAAAAACACCCAAGAAGTACACGACTGGTGCTGGGCTTTCTTGTTTGGAAGTCCAACATAGTCTCCAAGTGCTGTATTATGGAATCAAAATGTAATGTTTGTGGGGAAATAGAAACTTAAAAACGAAAGAACTAAATGCATTTTAGTTTCTCTTTAACGCTGTTTAAAGAGGAAGTAAAACCCATCAGGGTTTACTTCCTCTTTAAGGCAAAGATCATGAATCCCGGGAAAACAATCCCTTATATACCCTCACAATGAGAAGTGATTTTGCCTTGACGCACCACTTCACCCACCTAACCCCACTGTTACCGGGCATTAACACACATATAAATACAGTGACTACAATAGCACCTGCCAACAAGCAGGACATTGTATTACATCAAATCCATCTATTATATAGCTAAAATGGAAAATTGTATCAAATACTTACCGTAATTTTCCATTCCTGATGCCAATCCATGGCAGAATACATGTGATATAGCTTCACCCCTATATCCACCCACAGGACCTGTTTAAATCTATAAAAGGAAAGCTAGAGCAACCTCCCTCATTCTCCCTAAAAATAACAAGATCAAACATGGAAGGTTTGTATGCTGTCATGGATTGGCATCAGGAAAAGAAAATTACGCTAAGTATTGGATACAATTTTCTGTTTTCCTGACTCCAGCATGACAGCGTACATGTCATAAATAACGAGCTTAGCAGGGAGGGCTAAAATGTATAATCAAGCTTTACTACAATGGACATGGAAGCCTGGAACATCATTCAAGTAAATTGATATGGGAGCCCCTGGATCTTACCTGTAGCGCCTGAAGCAGGTGCACTGCTCCAACCAGCCTGCTGCTTTGCAGATGCCTCAATAGGCCTTTTGCATGCGCTGCTAGACCCAGCTGAATGAGTCTCTATCACTTCTGGAGGCTCTTGCCTCCCCATGCTGTAAGTTTTCTGGATGACCTTGACTCTCCAAGATGTTTTGCTGTAGGTTCCTCCTCTGAACTTACCTGATGGAAACGCAAACAGCCTTGCAGAGGATTCTAACTAGGAATTTGCTTGAAGGTAGGCATTTTAGATACTTGGAACATCCAGTGTAGGTTAGGTAAGGTCTCTGAAGGAAAGGATGGAACCACCACTTTTGTTTGTAAGATGAAAACAGAAGCCACCTTGGGAACAAAGGTGCTTGAGAGGCATAGGCCCCAACTTGTCTGGAAGGAATAAGATGTAGGACTCTGTGGCCCCAAGTGCTTACAGATATGACAATCCGGGGGTTATTTACGAAAGGCAGATCCACTTTGCACTGCAAGTACACTTGAAAGTGCACTGAAAGTGCACTTGGAAGTGCAGTCGCTCTAAATCTAAGGGGTAGATCTGAAATGAGTGGAAGCTCTGCTGATTTTATCATCCAATCATGGGCAAGCTAAAATGCTGTTTTTTATTTTCCTTGCATGTCCCCCTCGGATCTACAGCGACATTACTTCTAAGTGCACTTTCAAGTGCACTTGCAGTGCAAAGTGGATTTTCCTTTAGTAAATAACCCCCTCTGCCCCTTGAAGTTATTGCCTGAAGTTATCGAGGAACACTTCCTCTTAAGTGATGTTCCACTGAGGACTGCTATCTGATGATGCAGAGTTCTGGCAGGATAGTCCAGGACCAGAATAAAAACCCATTGGGGAACGTTATTCCTCCTCAGGGCAAGTCTCAGGAGCGACCTCCTGGAGTGTTCCCCTGGCAGCTCACACAGCCATTCTCCCTGGTGAAATTTTAAATGATTGACATTTGAGCCCTTACGGAACTAGGTGAGCCCCAAATCCAGGTACATGTGAAGAAATGATAGCAATTGGGCAACCTCTGGGTTTCAAGGATCAAAATTCTACTCAGCTGTGAAGACTGTGAACCTGTTCTAGACTTTGGAGTAAATAGCATTTGTTGATGTCCTTTCTGGAACCTTGTCAGGATTGAACCACTTACAAAGGACAGCCCAAGTCCTCATATCTTTCCCTCTCAATTTCCAGTACATCCTGGGATAGGTGTTGTGGAAATACTGGTAGCTGAAGTGTTTGGTCCTGACTAGGTTCCATGGCTACAATAAACCCAAGGCCTGCAGGCCAAATGCCATGCTTGCTGTCACAGTGAGACCCTCGGACAACAGTCTCCCCTGGAACTTTATGACCAAATCAAAAGTAGAGGAAAGGCATCTGCTAGGTGACTATTCTTTGGGTGAGTGAGAGCGTCCACATCCTCCACCACTGATTGAGGGCAGGAAGAGAGGCACTTTGTGAATGAATGGTGATGCAAACAGACGCAGCTAAGGGTGGCCCCATACTTGAGTGATATGGGCAAGATTATCCGATTAAAGACCCATTCATTAGGAACCAAGTACTGGCATAAGTGGTGACAATGGTCCAGGATAATGTACCTACTGGACAGGATCAAGTGAGGGTCCCCTGACGTACCCATCACCAGAGACTTCTATGCCTCTGAGGAGAAGCACTTTGAATTGGCTCAAGTGCTGCCTTCTGCGTTGCAAAAAGGAAATTCTTTGGAACGTCCAAAGAATACAATGTGTCCGGGGTAGCATAGGGATGCAAGACATAATCGTTTCTGTCAGACCCCTGCATTGGAAAGCTGACAGCTGCTCGGTCCATTCAAAGAAGGAGTAGAAAAGTATTTGCTTGAGCATTGAACTGGGCCTCCGTATTGTTAACTGGTCAGGTCTGCTCCAACTGTTTTGACAACTCCTATCCAGCCAAAACTTATTAGGCTTGCCAGAAGAATCCCCTTTTGAACACGTAGGTCATCTGGACTCTGAGCCAGCAGTAGAATACCATCCAAGTAATGATAACTTTGAACCCCCCCCATTTCCTCAGAGGGGCTACCTAGAGATAAAGACTTCCATAAAGATCATGGGTGAGGTAGAGAGCTCTGAAAGGAAGACACACGAAATGAAAATGTCCATCTCCCACCAAGACTCAGTTTCTTTAAAAATAACACCGGTCTTCTTCTCTCTGAGGGAGGACTTTCCCCATTCCCCATTGTAGTCGTATATTATTGATGTCATCAGAGAGGACATCCACCTCCTGAGTGGAATGTGCTATTCTGGTGAGGATGAAAAAATGTTCCGGGTGGTCATGTCTGAAGCACCATAAGTAACAGGTGCCAAAAAATGGGCTTTATCATCTGTGCACACAATCGGCCAGCCTGGCCCCCACCACACTAGCCTGGGGGGTGGGTTCCACGTCAACAAAACTCCTGTAGGGGATGAAGGGATTGAAAGAGATCATAACTGTGCATCCTTGAGAAAGGTGCCCTTGTACACCATTCCATTCGCTCTTGAAGTTTTCCAACCTGGCAAAAGGATCTGGTCCTGGAATGTAGAGTGGACCAAACTAGCAGAGAGAACTCACTGGAGCCTCAAACTCCTAAGAGAAGGAAGGCCGGACTAACGACCAATTGTTCTTGGAAGAGTACTTAGCGTTGGGATGTACATGTGACTTTTAATCGCGACCAATAAAGGACGTTCGACATTCCAAGGATGTGTACCAAACTTAAACACTGTTATACGGCAATCAAGAGATGACTGTGAGCACCATCCATCTGCACAGCAAGCTGAGGGTTGAGCAGCGGCGAGTCTCTTGGAATAGTCACAACTTCTGGTCAGAGGGGAAAAACTTTTAATCATACAGGCACTTGCAACCCCCCTGCCTGAGGATGGGTTTGTTGACCAAGGACTGGGCTTCAAAGTCCTTTTCACTGTCACTGAATGCGGCACTGCCTTAAGGGAACATTGATAACAACAAATGCTACTTTATCCATAAAATCTGCCGAGCACTTACAGTATCTCACAAAAGTGGGTACACTCCTTGCATTTTTGTAAATATTTTATTATATCTTTTCATGTGACAACACTGAAGAAATGACACTTTGCTACAATGTAAAGTAGTGAGTGTACAGCTTGTATAACAGTGTAAATTTGATGTCCCATCAAAATAACTCAACACACAGCCATTGACGTCTAAACCGCTGGCAACAAAAGTTTGTACAGCCCTGAAAATGGCTGAAGTGTGAAGTGAAAATGTCCAAATTTGGTCCAAAGTGTCAATATTTTGTATGGCTACCATTATTTTCCAGCACTGCCTTAACCCTCTTGGGCATGGAGTTCACCAGAGCTTTACAGGTTGTCACTGGAGTCCTCTTCCACTACTCCATGACGACATCATGGAGCTGGTGGATGTTAGAGATTTTGCGCTCCTCCACCTTTCATTTAAGGATGCCCCACAGATGCTCAATAGGGTTTAGGTCTGTAGACATGCTTGGTCAGTCCATCACCTTTACCCTCAGCTTCTTTAGCAAGACAGTGGTTGTCTTCGGGGTGTGTTTGGGGTTGTTATCATGTTGGAATACTGCCCTGCGGCCCAGTCTCCAAAGGGAGGGGATCATGCTCTGCTTCAGTATGTCACAGTACATGTTGGCATTCATGGTTCCCTTAATGAACTGAACTCCCCAGACCTTGACACTACCACCATAATGCTTGACTGTAGGTAAGACACACTTGTCTTTGTACTACTCGCCTGGTTGTTGCCACATACGCTTGACACCATCTGAACCAAATAAGTTTATCTTGGTCTCATCAGACCACAGGACATGGTTCCATTAATAAATGTCCTTAGTCTGCTTGTCTTCAGCAAACTGTTTATGAGCTTTCTTGTGCATCATCTTTAGAAGAGGCCTCCTTCTGGGATGACAGTCATGCAGTCCAATTTGATGCAGTGTGTGGCGTATGGTCTGAGCACTGACAGGCTGACCCCCCACCCCTTCAACCTCTGCAGTAATGCTGGCAGCACTCATACATCTATTTCCCAAAGTCAAATTCTGGATATGACGCTGAGCACGTGCACTCAACTTCTTTGGTCGACCATGGCAAAGCCTGTTCTGAGTGGAACCTGTCCTGTTAAACTGCTGTATGGTGGTGACCACCATACAGCAGATCAGTTTCAGGGTCTTGGCAATCTTCTTATAGCCTAGGCCATCTTCATGTAGAGCAACAATTCTTATTTTCAGATCCTCAGAGAGTTCTTTGCCAAGAGGTGCCATGTTGAACTTCTAGTGACCAGTATGAGAGAGTGAGAGCGATAACACCAAATTTAATACACCTGCTCCCCATTCACACCTGAGACCTTGTAACACTAAAGAGTCACATGACACTGGGGAGGGAAAATGGCTAATTGGGCCCAATTTGGACATTTTCACTTAGGGGTGTACTCACTTTTGTTACCAACGGTTAAGACATAAAGGTGTGTTGAGTTATTTTGAGGGGACAGCAAATTTACACTGTTATACAAGCTGTACACTCACTACTTTACATTGTAGCAAAGTGTAATTTCTTCAGTGTTGTTACATGAAAAGATATAATAAAATATTTACAAAAATGTGAGGGGTGTACTCACTTTTGTGAGGTACTGTAAGCTCCCCAAGAGCACTAATAATCTACTCTTACAGCAATTCCTGGGTGATGGTGACCTTGAGATTTTGGGTTCCAACTGTATTATGTCTGCCACGATGACCTGCATTCACTGGCTTACAAGTGCCCTCTGCCTCTTGACATGAATCTCTCAGGTATCCATCAATTCATTGATCGAGGATACAGCCAACAGAAACTTAATCTCCCCTGGGAAGCGTAACACTCTTGACAATTTGCATAATGGTAGCGTCCATATCTTTGCAGTAAGGTGCAGTGCTGTAAAATGTGTGTTACTGCAATGCATGTTAAGTGCATTAGCATGGTGCAGTGCCATCCTTTTGACCAGAGAATCGGCATTTCCCTCCGGGGAAAGGTATAATTTGCCGCTGCTTACTTATATAAAACTTCATATCACTCCCCCTAAATCAACCTCTTCACCTTTCCCTTCTTCGGGGCGTATGGTAGGCTGTGTCTTGAAAACGTGTAGTATGTTTTGACTTCGAAGGCAGTCATCTGGGTCATTCCATTCCAGGCCTTCTTAACCGTCCTAATGAATGACTGGACCCAAGAGATACTCAAAACCTGCTAAGCCTCTTCAAAGAGGACAACTGACCCTCTTCTACCTCCGGTGTAGCCAGGTGTAAGGCAGGGGTGTATGGCTTGGATAAAGGTGCCCTCAGAGCTGGGAACAAAGATGGCTGCGGTGGGCTTGAGGCCTCCTTGGTTAGGAGGGCTAATTGTGATGTCCTTAACTCATCTGCAGGGCTGTGTCCTTGACATTGCACCCAGAATCCACTGGCATAGGAGGCTGGAGAACTCAGTTAGAGACTGTCAGTGCCCCTGTTCCTCATTCCAGCACCCGGTTGTTGGCTGTTGCTTTTCCCCGTCTGTGTTCACCTGCAAGACGATTGATCTGATCAGTCACCTGATATAAGCAAACCGAACACTCTATCCCTTGCTTGTGCTAGAAACAGACTTACCTGCATTGTTCTGATCAAGCCTCCCATTTGTCTGCCCTGCTTGTTGTTGTATTTCTTTGTGTATGACCCGGATTGGATATCAGACTATTCCCTGAACTCAGCCTGCCTTATTACCTAGACTGTCATTGGATCGGCTATCGGATTATTCCCTGAACTCAGCCTGCCTTATTACTTGGACCATCTTAGAACCACGCTATCTGTCTTCTAAACTGCAAGTACCTGTTTGCTTTGCTCAGTTCGCACCTGCCTTGGCGTGGTGGCCAGACACTATAGCATTGTGTATAAGTCCTGGGGTCAACCAAGTACTGGTAGGCCTGCTTGTCTTAAGGAAAAGGGGGCTGCTATAGGTGAAGCACACAGTAGCTAGCTATAGTGTCTGACCACCTGCGCTGGGGTAGACGTGACATTATCACAAGCCTTTAACAAAAAATTTCTGTGAAGATGGACTCTGCACAGGCTCGCTTATTTGCTGAGGAAATTTGCAAACTGACACACCAATTCCAGGAACTGTCTGTGCATGTAAACGCACCTCCAGTAGTAACGCAGGAGCCAGAGCCCAAAGTTAACCCGCTTGACTGTTTTTCTGGTGACCCCCATGTGTTTTCTAACTATAAAAATAGTTGCATGCTATACTTTAAGCTCAAGCCACACTCCTCTGGTTCAGAAACACAGCGGGTCAGCCTGATTATTACATGGTTGCAGGGGGATGCCCAGTCTTGGGTGTTTAGTCTCACCACAGAAGACCCATTCAGAGGGTCAGTTGAAGCCTTTTTCCAAGCCTTGGGTTTATTGTATGATGATCCTGACTATGCCCATTCAGCGGAAGCTAACCTTGGGTCACTACGTCAGGATAAACACACCGCTGAACAATACTGTTCTGATTTTCGCTGCTGGGCACCTGACTCAGGGTGGAATGACCCCGCTCTAAGAAGCCAGTTCAGGTTAGGCTTACCAGACTCCATCAAAGACTCCTTGGTTCACTAGTATGAACCAAAGTCATTGAATGAATGCAAGTAGCCATCTGTATTGGCAGGCGTTATCGGGAAAGGCGTACAGAGAGGTTTGTTTCTTTGCCTCCCATTACGCTGCCCACCTTTTTTTCATTTCCTGGGCCCTCTCAGCCCCTCCAGCAGGATGACCCCATGCAAATTGGCGCTACCCATTTATCCTCTGAGGAAAAGGCTAGAAGGAGATCTCAGGGTCTTTGCTTATATTATGGCAACCACGGCCACTTTGTCGCTAGCTGTCCTAATAAGCCGAGAAACCCCAAGAGTCTAGTGCGGGTGGGGTCTGCCTCTATGGACCATACTGTGTCTGTTTCCCTCAGACGGCTTATTTGTTCCTGCGCAACTTAGTTCTGCCAAGTTTTCTCACCACCTCTCCGCTTTCATTGATTCTGGTGCTGCTAGCAATTTCATTGATAGGGACCTAGCACACAGTCTACAGATTCCGGTGACTAAGGTGCACAGACCATTCTCAGTCTTAGCTGTTAAGTCTCCCTTGTCCATGGGCCTGGTGACCTTGTGCACTGTACCTATTACCCTGACCATTGGGGAATTTCATAGGGAGACAATTAGCTTCTACCTGATCTCTTCTCCTGCTTATCCTCTTATCTTAGGGTATCCCTGGCTTAAATTTCACAACCCGCACATAGACTGAGCTGCAGAGGAGATTAGTTCCTGGTCCCAAACCTGCATCCACAATTGCATTAAGATCGCTGACCAGTTGCCCATGTATAACTCTTGTGTGGCCAGTACCAGTCACGTGCCTTTATTACAGTTCTATTCAGATCCTGGTCATGACAAATGTGACTACAGTTTACATAACCATGTGCCTTTATTTGACTCTGTTATTACAAAAGATGTTGACAAGTCTATTGAATTCTCTACAGGCCACCTCTCCAGCCGATGGCCACAACCTGAACCCTCTCCTCCTAGAAACCGAGTTTATCCATTGTCTCGTAGCCTTGAGCCCTGTTTGGAAACTTCCTCTAAATCCTCAGAAGTCAAGCCCCCTGGATTACCCCTACCTTTGCCTGTCGCTAAACTCCGTTGGACACACAACCAGGCTTACTTGTCCACAAGTTCCACTGTCGCTACACCTGGTGATGCGATTCAGACAGTTGCCAAACCTAGTGATGCGATTCAGATAGTCGCTACACCTGGTGATGTAATTCAGACAGTTGCTGTGCCTGGCAATGCGATTAAAATAATCGCTACACCTGGTGATGCAATTCAGACAGTCGCTACACCTGGTGATGCGATTCAGACAGTTGCTATGCCTGGCGATGCGGCCCAGTCGGCCACTGCATCAATTATGCCAGTCCAGCCCATGCCCATTGAACTGTCTGCTTTTTCTTATTGTGGACTCTCTGGTGATGGGATTTGGACAGTCGCTATGCCTGGCGATGCGATTCAGACAGTCTTTACGCCTGGCGATGCGGCGCAGTCAGCCACTGCATCAGTTACGCCAGTTCAGCCAATGCCCATGGAACTTCCTGTTTTTCTCACTCAGGACCTTCTGGTGGTGCGATTCGGACAGTCGCTGCGCTTGGCAATGCGGCTCGGTCAGCCACTACATTGATCGTGGCGGTCCGGCCCTTGCCTATTGTGCCTCCTGCTTTTCCTTATTCAGGGCTTTCTGTAACCTGTCCTCACCCTACTTCTCTAACCGGTCTAAGAGGTTCAATCCACCCTTTGGATAACCTCCCTCATTCGGCCAGGGGGGCTTTCAATCCTTTTTTCAGGGCTCTCTGTATTGCTCTCGTGTTTCAGGGGGGGGGGGGGGTAATGTCATGATCATTTAGTGCCCCTGTTCCTCATTCCAGCACCTGGGTGTTGGCTGTTGCTTTTCCCCGGTCTGTGTTCACCTGCAAGATGATCGATCTGATCAGTCACCTGATATAAGCAAACCGAACACTCGATCCCTTGCTTGTGATAGAGACAGACTTACCCTGCTTGCTGTTAGATTTCCTTGTGTATGACCTGGATCAGATATCGGACTATTCCCTGAACTCAGCCTGCCTTATTACCTAGACTGTCATTGGATCTGATATAAGATTATTCCCTGAACTCAGCCTGCCTTATTACCTGGACCGTCTTAGAACCATGTTATCTGTCTGCTAAACTGCAAGTACATGTTTGCTTTGCTCAGTTTGCACCTGCCTTGGCGTGGTGGCCAGACACTATAGCATTGTATATAAGTCCTGGGGGCAACTAAGTACTGGTAGGCCTGTTTGTCTTAAGGGAAAGGGGCTGCTAGAGGTGAAGCACACAGTAGCTAGCTATAGTGTCTGACCACCTGCGCTCGGGTAGATGTGACATTCATGACAGAGATCCACTAACTACTTGCCATGACTTGCTGGCTCACAGCATCCTTTGTCCTTAGAGAGGTCTCGGCAGCAATATCCACAGACATGTTAGTCTGGTAATAGGTCTGCACTGCAGGCACAGCACTTCTTACCCTTTGCTCGCTGTAATGCCACGTACACACGGTCGGACTTTACGGCAGACTTTGCCCGGCGGACTTTTCGACGGACTTTACGACGGACTTTCTGAATGAACGGACTTGCCTACACACAATCCACTATAGTCCGTCGAATTCGTACGTGATGACGTACGACCGGACTAAAACAAGGAAGTTCATAGCCAGTAGCCAATAGCTGCCCTAGCGTGGCTTTTTGTCCGTCGAACTAGCATACAGACGAGCGGACTTTTCGACCGGACTTGAGTTCGACGGATAGATTTAAAACATGTTTCAAATCTAAGTCCGTCCAACTTTTGAGAAAACAAAGTCCGCTGGAGCCCACACACGATCTAATTGTCCGACGAAATCCAGTCCACCAGGCAAAGTCTGCCGTAAAGTCCGACCGTGTGTATGCGGCATTAGTGTTAGGAGAGGAGAAATGCTGACACTTACTGGTAACTTTATGCACCTCCTGGGCTAGATCTGTGGGGCTGGATGAGCCACTGTCCACACTGGACTTGTCATGACATGGCAACACTCTTTTAGTTAGACCTTAAGCAAGAGTGAGAGCAGGCTAGGTTGCATCAGAAGACAAAGTCAATGCTCATGAAAAGGCACTCTTTTTCCTCTTCTTACTTACCAGACTGATGGTCTCCACCTGAGCACATGGTCTTGGCTATGTGGCAGAAAGTTCCTATTGGAGCAAGAATGTCAGCACTGCGCAGAAAGAAAAAGGGGCAACCAGATCATAGACGTGTGCCAAAATTGCTTTCCTCCTCCCACCCACTCACCTGCAGCATAAGCACAGGAAAGCAGAAGATGGTTCCAGTGCAAAACCCACCTCACGCATGCTAGAGCCTGGATATGCCATAACAAAAATGGCTGCCACACAGGGGCCTCTGCACAGTGCATGGGTGGATGCTATAGTGGAAACAGCCACAAAACCTGGACCTAATTTTGAATGCACGCTGGTCACAGGAAAAGCCACAGATGAAAGGAAAGTTTGGAAGAAAATAAAGGCAGCACTAACTCCAGCACCAGGATTCAGCTCAGGTGTGAACGGAAAACATATGTAGCAAGCACCAGCTCAGGTGTGCAGAGAAACACATGCATCATGGACTCCAGCAACCAACACCAGCTCAGGTGTGCAGAGAAACATATACAGCATGGACTCCAGCAACCAAACACCAGCGCATGTGTAACACATGAGGTCCTGATGTCTCTAGTTAGAGAACTCCTCAGCCTCAAAAGACCACCAGAAGAGGCTTCCCACTTTGTTGGTGCATTTAGCAACCTAAAATGTGGGACTACGCTGTCATGGTTATGCAGTAATCTTTCTCTGTCAGCTTACCTCTCCTCCATGTGTTCACCTTTAGAGGCCAGTCACCCTCACCTGACTGCTTATATATTCTTCCCTCAGCATAGCTCCACCTCAGCCTCTAATTAGGAACACTATATTAACCTGTGCATTGCAAGCCAACCTCGCTGATCAACCATTGTGTGTTTAGCTTTCGTGTGCTTCTTGCTGTGTCTCCTACATCTGATTCCAGTTACCGATCTTGGCCTGTTCTTGACTATCCCTGTCTGCTTGTGACCCTGACCTTTGACGTGTTCTATGTTTATCCTTGTCTGCTAGTCGCCCCAACCTTGGCTTATCCCTTTACTATCCTTGTTGTTACAGCTCCCAGTGGGATCTTTGTTGATGTTCCAGTAGACCTGCTTCTTGAACCTCCCAGAGTTCAATCCGCAGTAGTCAGTCCTAGGGTCCACTATCTTAGCGGGGCACTTCTAGACCTGACATGCGCCTGGGAGAGGCTGAACCCAGACAGACACTGATACTGTCAGCAGGTAGGGACTTATCTCAACATCACGGTCTTGTAGGTGTAGATCTTGAGGACAAAAAGGAGAATGGGGGAGGTTGCTCTAGCATTTCTTTTTATAGCTTTAAACAGGCCCTGGGGTTGGATATTGGGGTGGAGCTATATCGCATACAATGCTGTGAAAAAGTATTTTTCCCCTTTCTAATTTTTTAAATTTTTTTGCATATTTGTAACACTTAAATGACTCAGATCATCAAACAAATTTTATTTTTTCACAAAGATAACAGAGTTAATACAAAATGCAGTTTTTAAATGATGGTTTCATTTATTAAGGCAAAAAGGCTGTCCAAACCTGCCTGGCTTTATGTGAAAAAGTAAATGCCCCCTAAACCTAATAACTGGTTGTGCCATCCTTGGTGGCAACAACTGCAATCAATGGTTGGGATAGCTGGCAATGAGTCTTTCACATTGCTGTGGAGCAATTTTGGCCCACTCTTCTTTGCAGAATTGTTTTAATTCAGCCACATCGGAGGGTTTTCCAGCATGAACAGTCTGTGTAAGGTCATGATACAGCATCTCAATTGGATTTAAAGTGGTGTTCCACCCCCCCAAAAAAAAAAATACATGAATGTGCCTAAAAAAAATAAATAAAAAAAAACATTTGGAATTTTTTTTTTTTACTCACCTCTAAATGCCTGTTTCTAGGGGATCCCTCGTAGTCTGCCTCTTTCAGTGCCTGGGCTGGTGACATCACTTCCCCTTGGCACAGGAAGGGCTCAGCTCTACTCCCTCCCTCTTGTCAATCATCTGGGACCCATTACAGGTCCCAGATGACTGAGCAGCCAATCATGGTGCGCGGCGCCGCTTGCGCATGCGCAGTGGGTGCCCAGGTGTGAAGCCACAGCCCAGCGCCCACAGTTGCAATCCCGGCGCCGCTGAACGGACAGGGAGACGAGCGGGGCTTCGATCCCCCGCATCGCTGGACCCTGGGACAGGTAAGTGTCCAATTAAAAGTCAGCAGCTGCAGTATTTGTAGCTGCTGACTTTTAATTTTTTTTTTTTTTGTAAATGGGAACTCCTCTTTAAGTCCGGGCTTTGACTAGGCCACTCCAAAACCTAAATTTGGCTTTGTCTAAACCATTTGGAGGTGGACTTGTGTTTGTGTTATCATTGTCCTGCTGCATAACCCAAGTGCATTTGAGGTCACAAACTGATGGCCGGACATTCTCCTTTTGGATTTTCTGGTAGAGCTCAGAATTCATGGTTCCATCAATTATGGTAAGCTGTCCAGGTCCTGAATCTGCAAAGCAGCCCCAGACCATCACGCTACCACCACCATGTCTGACTGTTGGTATGATGTTCTTGTTATGAAATGCTGTATTAGTTTTATGCCAGATGTAACGGGACACACACCATCCAAAAATACATTTTATTTGTCTCATCAGTCCACAGAATATTTGCCTAAAAGTCTTGGGGATAATCAAGATGTTTTTTAAATATGAGATGAGCCTTTGTGTTCTTTTTGGTCAGCAGTGGCTTTGGCCTTGGAACTCTCTCATGGATGCAGATTTTGCCCAGTCTCTTTCTTATTGTTGACTCATGAACACTGATCTTACCTGAGACAAGTGAGGCCTGCAGTTCTTTAGATGTTGTTCTGGCTTCTTTTATGACTTCCTGGATGAGTGGTCGTCATGCTCTTGGAGTCAATTTTGTAGGCCGGCCACTACTGGGAAGGTTCACCACTGTTCCAAGTTATCTCCATTTGTGGGTAATGGCTCTCCCCGTGGTTCACTGGAGTTCCAAAGCCTTAGAAATGGCTTTGAAATCTTTCCTAGACCGATACATGTTCATTATTTTTGTTTCTAATCTGTTCTTGATTTTCTTTTTAGATTGTGGCTTTTTGTGATCTGTTAGAAGCTGTCTGACAAAGTGAAGCATGCTATTTATGTGATTTCTTGATTCAACAGGTCTGGCAGTAATCAGGCCTGGGTGCGGCAAGTGAAATTTAACTCAGCTTTCCAAAAAATTGTGATTAATCACAGTTCATTCATGATTCACGCATGGGAGGGGGCAATTACTTTTTCACATAGGGCCAGGCAGGTTTGAACAGCTTTTTTCCCTTAATAAATGAAATAATAATTTAAAAACTGCATCTTGGATTTACTCGGGTTATCTTTGTGTAATATTAAAAGTTATTTGATGGTCTGAGAAATATGCAAAAAAATAAAAAATCAGGAAGGAGACAAATACTTTTTCACAGCACTATATGCTGCCAGTCAGTCAGGAAAACCCTGTATACTTTCCGAAATTCCATAGCCTCCAAAATGCGTTTGCTGGATAGAAGTATCAGGGTTGTGGGCCTCTCACTATTTCCCTTATTTGTGAATGGTGACAGTTTATGTACATTTCGGTTTCTTGATGTTTCCTGTGTCCAAACAGGGATTTTATGTAATTGACCAGCGTACTGTTAAAATTTCCAAAAGCTTTCTATGTTAAAGGTTTTCTTTCTTGTCCCCCTCCTCTCAGTTCCTAACAAGCGTTATAGTAAGTTCTGTCTATAGTAATGTATCATCTAACAGATTAGCTTGTTTTATGTCAGACCCTAAATCTGATCAAACAATGATTGTACAGTCTACCTTAGATCTTCCAGTGTCTGTATAGCACAAGGACCTACCTTATAGATTGCCGATTGGATTGATAGTTTACACAGGTTTATCGGTTTTCTTAAGTCTAACACACGAGCGGACTTTCCGGCAGACTTTGACAGGATTTCGTCGGACAATTCGATCGTGTGTGGGCTCCAGCGGACTTTGTTTTCTCAAAAGTTGGACGGACTTAGATTTGAAACATGTTTTAAATCAATCCGTCAAAATCGAGTCCGGTCGAAAAGTCCGCTCGTCTGTATGCTAGTCCGACGGACAAAAAGCCACGCTAGGGAAGCTATTGGCTACTGGCTATAAACTTCCTTGTTTTAGTCCGGTCGTACGTCATCACGTACAAATTCGACGGACTTTGGTGGATTGTATGTAGGCAAGTCCGTTCATTCAGAAAGTCCGTCGTAAAGTACGTCAAAGTCCACCGGGCAAAGTCTGCTGTAAAGTCCACTCGTGTGTACACAGCATAAGAAAGATTGTATGGAGTCTGTACAAACAGAATGTAACATGTATGGGTAGGTTGACAGAACATAATCTTCAGCAATATGGAAAGTTATTTTAGAAATAATACATTGGTCTAGAACAGGTGCCCTTCCTTGGTTTCAAAATGATCCCAAATAGTTCCAAAAGCATCAAATATGTATAATGAGAAAATTGGCCTCTCAATTATGGATTTTTCCCACAAACTGTTCCTTTTGGCATTTATCCCTTGAAAATCAGGTCAACGTCTTTTAGCAGAGACAAGAGAATCTTTGTGTTATAAAACTTTCTAATTTCTTATGCATAGAGTGTCCAGAGACCTCCGACTGGAACAACGCTTGAGAGAGCATATCCAGGCCATACAGGGGCGTTGCTAGGGGGGTGGCTTTTGGGGCTTTAGCCCCGAATCTGAGGCCAATAGCCCCGAGTCTCTGCAGGGGTCCCCCAGGGGAGGGGAGGCTCTCTGGGGACCCTTATGTAAGTGGGGGGGGGCTCTCTGGGGACCCTGATTTTAGGGCCCAGGCTCTCTAGGGACCCAGATTTAAGGGGGAGGCTCTCTGGGGACCCTAATATAAGGGGGCCTTTCTGGGAACCCTGATGTAAGTGGGGGGCCCTCTGGGTACCCTGATGTAAGGAGGAGGCTCTCTGGGGACCCTGATGTAAGGTGATGTAAGGGGGGGGCTCTCTGGGGACCCTGATGTAAGGTGATGTAAGGGGGGGGGCTCTCTGGGGACCCTGATGTAAGCGGGGGGCTCTTTGGGGATATATATACACCCACACGTATATTACTGTATATACATGTGTATGCCCGCCCAAGCGTATGACTTTCTTTACTACGCTGCTATGGGCTCTAGCCCCAGATCTTTTGTAGACCTAGCAACGCCCCTGCAGGCCATGCAGGAGAGGAAGAGAAACCCCAAGAATTCTGTACAGGAAGAGATGGAGGCAACCAGGAAGGAATTAAAAATAGTAAGGGTACCACTCTGTACCGTGTTATTTTTTTATATCATTTTAGAGTAATTTTTTATGTCATGTAAATCATGTAACCTGTCTTGTGTTTTTTGTCTTTTCTGTTTTTCTTTTCTGATTTTGTAACATGTATATTTTCCGATGTGTCTTTTTAAACAAACGATCATTTTATGATCGAACGATTTTATGTATACACAATAAATATATTTTCTAATCTATCTATGTGGCGTTGTTGCCTACAAAGTCCCAACAAAGGGGTTCTTTCTTTTCTAGAAATGGTAAGTTACTTTTCATTTCACTAGAACGGGCAAGGTGACACAACTGGAATAAAGGAAACGAAACAGCTAATATATTGCTTATTGGATAAATGGGCAACCCCTCTCATATTCCTAATTTTAGTTGGAGATGGGCTGTGTTTGATACTCTCTGTAAACTGTGCTCCAATGCTCATGGGTTGGCAATGGTCATGTTGATCGGAGAAGAGAGCATAGCGACACAGAGGTAACCTAATCAGTCGGCTGCTTCTCTTCTCACTGTCCTGTCACAGGCTGAGGGGGGGGCCTGTAATTGTTACTTAACCGCTTGCCAACCGCGGCACGAACATATACGTCGACACAATGGCACGGACAGGCAAATAGGCGTACAGGTACGTCCCTTTAAATTTGCCGCCGTGCCATCGCGTGCGCGCCGCTGGCAGCTCCATGAGTGTGATCGCAGGTCCCGCGGACTCTGTCCGCGGGGGATACCCGCGATCGTCTCATGGAAAAGAAGCGCGGGGAAATGCTAATGTAAACAAGCATCTTCCCATTCTGCCTAGTGACAGGACACTGATCACAGCTCCCTGTAATCAGGAGCAGTGATCAGTGTCGTGTCACACACAGCCCCTCCCCCTCACAGTTAGAATCACTCCCCAGGACACACTTAACTCCCTACAGCGCCACCTAGTGTTAACCCCTTCACTGCCAGTCACATTTACACAGTAATCAATGCATTTTTAATCGCAATGCTGATCACCGCCATTACTAGTAAAAAAAAATAATTTATAAAAATGCCATAAAACTATCCCCTATTTTGTAGACACTATAACTTTTGCGCAAACCACTCAATAAACGCTTATTACGAATTTTTTTTTTTTTTTTTACCAAAAATATGTAGAAGAATACATATCGACCTAAACTGAGGGAAAAAAACGTTTTTTTTATATTTTTTGGGGGGATATTTATTATAGCAAAAAGTAAAAAATAATGCTTTTTTTTTTTTTTTTTTTTTTTTGTTTATAGCGCAAAAAATAAAAACTGCAGAGGAGATCAAATACCACCAAAAGAAAGCTCTATTTGTGGGAAAAAAAGGACGTCAGTTTTGTTTGGGAGCCAAGACCGCGCAATTGTCAGTTAAAGCGACGCAGTGCCGAATCGCAAAAAGTGCCCTGGTCTTTGGCCAGCCAAATGGTCTGGGGCTGAAGTGGTTAAAGTGATATGGAAGTCTTGTTTTTTTTTTTTTTGTTTTTGTTTAAAAATAACAAACATGTTATACTTACCTCCTATGTGCAGTTGGTTTTTGCACAGAGCAGCCCGGATCCCCCTTTTTTCTCGGGTCCCTTTTCGGTGCTCTTGGCCCCTCCCTCCTGTTGAGTGCCCCCACAGCAAGCAGCTTGCTATGGGGGCACTTGAGTCTCTTTTCTTCAGTGAGTTCTCAACAGATTGTGGTCAGCTATGGCAGGGATCTGTTCATCCAGTAACGACAGCAGCTCAGTCTCTTTCCCACACACACCTGCTTGCTTGAAGCCTGTCCTCTCCTTTCCCCTCACCAGCCTGCTTACACTCTTCCCCTTGCTCTGTTGCATCAGATAATCACTGTCCTCCAGTCGATCCAGACCCATTCAAGATGGCTGCCGTCTGCACTGGAGACACCTTATAGAAAAGCATTGCAAAGCGGTCTGCTTAACCACTTAAGGACCAGGCCTATTTTTTTTTTTTTTGGCAGAAAATTACTTAGAACCCCCAAACAATATATATATTTTTTCCCTAAAACCCTAGAGAATAAAATGGCGGTCGTTGCAATACTTTCTGTCACACCGTATTTGCGCAGCGGTCTTCCAAGTGCAGTTTTTTGGGAAAAAATTCACTTTTTTTTACTTAACAAAATAAGACAACAGTAAAGTTAGCCCAATTTTTTTTTTTTTAATATTGTGAAAGATGATGTAAAGTAAATTGATACGCAACATCAAAATTGCGCCCACTGGTGGAATGGGGACAAACTTTTACCCTTAAAAATCTCCATAGGCGATGTTGAAAAATGTCTACAGGTTACATATTTAGAGCTACAGAGGAGGTCTAGGGCTAGAATTATTGCTCTCGCTCTAACAATTGCAGCGATACCTCACATGTGTGGTTTGAACACCGATTTAATATGCGGGCACGACTTATGTATGCGTTCGCTTCTGCGCACAAGCACGACAGGGCGCTTTTAAATGTTTTATTCATTTTTTTCTTATTTATTTTACTTTTTATTTTTCATGTTTACACTGTCCTTTTAAAAAAAAAAAAAGTTTGTGTCACTTTTAATTACAAGGAATGTAAACATCCCTTGTAATAGAAAAAAAGCATGACAGGACCTCTTAAATATGAGATCTATGAAATGTGAGAAAAATGAAATGTAATTTTTGAGCATTTAAGAGCATTGGGCGGAAGTGATGTTTGATGTCGCTTCCGCCTTCCAATGCTATGGAGCCGAGCGGGGGGCCATCTTTTCCTCACTCGGCATCCAGACAGTGAGGGGAGAGGACCTGATCATCTTCGTCACTACCGATGGCGCAGGTAAGTGGCGGAGATGACTGGAGCAGGGAGGGAAGGGGGGGCCCCTCTCCTGCCCCCAATAAAAGTGATCTAACAGCGAATGCACCGCTGAGACCACTTTTATCAGAAAGAGGACTGCCGGCCGTTTTTAAAAATACCGGGTATTTAACGTCAAAGTTGCGACGTATAACGACGGCGGGCGGTCCTTAAGTGGTTAACTAAAGATGGCTGCTACACTTCTGCAATAATGAATATTCAATTTAACCCTGTCCACACTGCAGAAGGATAATATAGCAACAACAAAGAATAAAGTTTTACAGCAGTTATCAGCTACAATCTAGGTTACGAAGCCAAACTGGGATAGCAGATACTTTATTTTTGTACATGTTCCTATTCACTTGGGACTTAAAACTAAGTTGGTGTTTACCATATGTTGTAATTACCATGTCTGTACTGTGCTGGCAGATCTCATTATCCAATGTAAGCTAGATATGAACAGTTTGTCCTAACAAAGGGTGAAAGTTCTCAGAGCTGGTTTTCTGCATTGTGTAGTAAATCGAGAGAGGTGGAAAGATAGCTAATGCCTGCTGTGAAAATATTAACCACTCTGAAATACAACTTTGTATATGGTAACTATTGTGTATATTTTTTTTTTTATAATTATACTTTCTACAACAACCATTATGATTGTTACTTATGATGATACTATACTGCCAAATGAACAGTTCAGTACCCTTTGCATATGCAACATGCTCTGAAAATAATACCCTGTTTCCCCGAAAATAAGACCTAGCGTGATTGTCGGTGATGGCTGCAATATAAGCCCTACCCCCCAAATAAGCCCTACCCTGTTTCCCCGAAAATGAGCCCTACCCTGAAAATAAGACCTACAAGGACTTTAACTTGGGCTTATATAGCAGCCATCACCGACAATCACGCTAGGTCTTATTTTGGGGGAAACAGGGTAGCATGCTTCCAAGGGATTCTAGTGTAATTAGTGTAAACACATTTCCCCCTTTATTGTTCAGAGAGGGTCATACATCACACTTGTGTAGCACCCTCTAGGGTGCTAGAAGTGTACATATTTGTTAGAGTAGGTAAATTTGGCTTGGTTCGCAGCCAAGCCTGGGTTGAATCTGGGTCAGCGATGATTGACTCAAGGAGGTTGGATGACTCATCAAGCAGCACCTCTGGTAAATCCCCTTGCTCTCCGGAATCTTGAAGAAGCTTCCAGAAGTGGAGGACGGAGGTTAAGAGGAACTTATTGTAGTATTGATGAGGGCCCCAGCCAACCCCCAGCAGATGGCCTGGCACGGGACGGGCACCTCTAAAATACTCTTGGGTCATGCCAGCAGGGGCAGTCAGGTTGAAGATGTAGAGGGAGTGGTGAGGAGGTTGTCGGTGGCCCTTGTGGGTGCCCCCTAGTCTGCGGGGGGTGACCTCGGGCCTGGGGCTCGGGTGCTGGAGGGACCCTCTACAAAACACTGAGAATATCCTTCCCGTAGGCACGGGAGCAAGTGTGAGGACAGCAGGAGCAGGTCAGCACATCCATGAGTTCTCCAGGAGAAGTCAGCCGGGTGGGCTGGTGAGTGTACAGTCTGGGAGGACTGTGAGAAGTAGCCAGGAGGGCTAGTGAGACAGGCAGGCTGGCATTGCCTGAAGAGGTGGTGCTGGGATCAGTAGCCATGGGAATGTATGGACACTGGACTTTGCTACACTACCAAAGGTGCTTGCCTGTAAAGGACTTTTGTTTTGACCTGGCTGAGTGCTTTACCAGAGTCACTAAAAGTGTTCAAGCTGAGTCTGAAGTTCTGCAAGCAAGTGTGCTGTAGGCAATGAGGAGTGTATATAGCTGTATATAGGAACAGTTGTCCCTGAAGAGTTTCTTGAAGTCAAGTGAGGGATCCCATTTCTTCTGCGGCTCCTATATGGGGTGCGCTACACTTGCACTAAGGATACTCTTTTTAATGTACGAAATTAAATATAATAATGCATAACATCATCCTGAGCAGGTCACACCTTCTGTAAGACTATATTTCCAAAACCTTCAGGCTTACAGCCTCACCCACAAACCTATACTTGCCACAACCATATTGTTTCTTTTGTGAACTAGTATAATATCCCTTTCATGACTAACCCTTTTTCTGACATTTGGTGTTTACAAGTTAAAATCTGTATTTTTTGCTAGAAAATTACTTAGAACCCCCAAACATTGTATATATCTTTTTTAGCAGAGAATCTGGAGAATAAAATGGTGATTGTTGCAATATTTTGTGTCACACGGTATTTGTGCAGCGGTCTTTTAAACACAACTTTTGGGGGAAAAAGACACTTTCATGAATTTTAAAAAAACCGAAACAGTAAAGTTAGCCCAATTTTTTTGTATGATGGGAAAGATGATGTTACGCCGAGTAAATAGATACCAAACATGTCACGCTTTAAAATTGCGCACACTCGTGGAATGGCGACAAACTACGGTACCTAAAAATCTCCATAAGCGACATTTAAAAAAAAAAATAAAAGGTTACCAGGTTAGAGTTACAAAGGAGGTCTAGTGCTAGAATTATTGCTCTCGCTCTGACAACCGCGACAATACCTCACATGTGTGATTTGAACACCGTTTACATATGTGGGTGCGACTTCCGCATGCGTTTTCTTTGCTGCGTGAGCTCGCGGGGACGGGGGCGCTTTAAATTTTTTATTTTTTTTTTTTAAATTTCATTTATTTTTATTTTTTTACATTGTGTTTTAAAAAAAAAAAAAAGTTTCTGATCACTTTTATTGCCGTCACAAGGAATGTAAACATCCCTTGTGACAGTAATAGGTGGTGACAGGTACTCTTTATGGAGGGATCGGGGGTCTAAAAGACCCCAAATCCCTCCTTTGCACTTCAGAGTATTCAAATCGCCGAAAACGATGATTCTGAATACTGTATATTTTTTAAAAACCGGCGCCATTGGCAGCCGAGTAAACAGGAAGTGACATCACTTCCGTGTTTACAGAGAGAGGACTGGAACGAAGCCGTTTCCGGCTTCGTGCCAGTCTCTCGCTAGCTGCCGGAAGTGGCGGATCGAGGATCAGGACTCTCGTTGGGACGGGAAGCACGATAAGAGCGGCGGGAGGGGGGATGTCCCCTCCCGCTCCTCTGGGATAACAAGCGAGCGGCTTTTAGCTGCATCGGTTGTTATCCCTGGATAGCCGATCGCCCACTCTAAAAAACAGTACTGGGATGATGCCTGCAGCTGTGGGCATCATCCCGGTATAACCCCCGAAAGCCGAGGCTGCGTATCTGCGTACGCTCGGCGGCAAGGGGATAATGTTCATTTTACTGACAATCTAGTATCTAATAATTCATCTGAGAGGGAAGAAAACCATGCCATTATGGGTCCTAATGTATTAAAGGCCAAATTGTTCAAAGATGTATGAAGTGAATCAGCCAGTCGTTCTCTGTCATCTCAGCGCTAACCGTAGCTGCCCAACAGCTCCCCCCCTTTTTTTCTTTGGATTTACTTGATAGAATATTAACCACTTACGGACCGCCGCGCGCCGATATACATCCTAACTTTGAAGAGGAATATCGTTGTTATGGCAGCAGCTAGCTGCGGATTCGCCGCGAGATCACATTTATCGGCAGCGGGAGAGGGCCCCCCCCCCCCGCCACTCTCCGGTGCCCTCTGCTGCTTACTGGAGCCGTTGGCAGCGGCGGAGGTAAACGGATCCTTTCACATGCTGGGTATGGAGACAAGTGAGGGGAAGATGGCCCCCACCTGTCTCCATACCATTGCAGGGCGGAAGTGACGTCAAAACATCACTTCCGCGCATAGCTTTTAAAGGGCCATTTTTTTTTATTTATTATTTTTTTTTGTTGCATCTTAGTGTAAATATGAGATCTGAGTTCTTTTTGACCCCAGATCTCTTATTTAAGAGGACCTGTCATGCTTTTTTTCTATTACATTGTTTACATTCCTTGTAATTGGAATAAAAGTGACACAATTTTTTTTTAAAGAACAGTATAAAAATAAAAAGTGAAATAAGTTTGAGAAAATGTTTTTTTTTTTTTTAAACGCGCCCCGTCCCGCCAAGCTCGCGCACAGAAGCGAACGCATGCATGAGTAGCGCCCGCATAAGAAAACGGTGTTCAAACCACACATGTAAGGTATCCCCGCCATTGGTAGAGTGAGAGCAATAATTCTAGCCCTAGACCTCCTCTGTAACTCAAAACATGCAACCTGTAGAATTTTTTAAACATCGCCTATGGAGATTTTTAAGGGTAAAAGTTTGTCACCGTTCCACGAGCGGGCGCAATTTGAAAGCGTAACATGTTGGGTATCAATTTACTTGGCGTAACATTATCTTTTACAATATAAAAAAAAAAGTTGGGCTAACTTTTTACTGTCTTATTTTTTAATTCAAAAAAGTGTATTTTTTCCCCAAAAACTGCGCTTGTAAGACCGCTGCGCAAATATGGTGTGACAGACAATATTGCAACAACCGCCATTTTATTCTCTATGGTGTTAGAAAAAAAAATGTATAATGTTTGGGGGTTCTAAGTAAATGTATAGCAAAAAAAACAAACTGTTTTTAAGTTGTAAATAACAAAACTCAAAAAAAGGCTCGGTCATTAAGTGGTTAACTTCTGGTTTGGCCGAGTCCTTCTCATTCTCAGGCAACCTCTGTTTCTGTCATGACAAGTTTCCTTTAATACATTTTCAGAGTGAAGCTCTTATAATGTAGTGCCACATAACTAAATATTTAATTTACCAACAAATGCGCTTCTGAAATACTAAAATGACTACATTGTGGGTTTCGTAGATTACAACTAGAGCAATTAGAGCATTAATTCACTGAGTGTCTTATCACATGACTGTACTGTAATATTCATGCTAACTGTGAATTTACAGTAGTTTCTTTGTATGACTTTCTTTTTATTGGTACACAACAGATGCAAATGAGACTATAGCTTGTCCTAACTAGATGTAATTCTTTTCATCAGTAGTAGAGTATTCTACCATGTTGAAACTTATAAATAAGTGCAGCGTTTAAAAAACAAAGTATTAAATACATTTAAATGTGAACAAATATATAGTAAAAAAATGAAATCACCAACAACTGAAAAAGTTCACACACTGTGAAAAATCACAAAGAAAAATGTGTAGAACAGTCCACCACAACAAATGTATAAAATAGTAGACATGGGCGCCGTCAAAAAATTTGTTTCGTATTAAAATTAATTCGTAATTCGCGTCCGAAATTCAATTCGGATTCGTACGAAATACGAATTTTCGTTAGGTTCGTAAACTTTTTGTAACAATAACGAAAGTTCGTTATAAATTTATCATTATGAGGGGCTCCCACCATCCCTGTGCTGTGCTGACTTCCTGGGGTTTTTAACTTTTAGGTTCGTTAACTTTTCGTAACAATAACAAAAGTTCGTTATGATAAATTTATCCGAAGTTCGTAAACGAAATTTTGCATTTCATACAAAATTCGTATGCATAAAAATTCGTATTTCGGATCCTCACGAATGTACAAATTTCCGGAAATTCGCACAAATTTCCGATTCGTACGAAACGAATCGCACATGTCTAGAAAATAGATCTCCCAGGTTCACACGTGGTAAATCTTCTGAAAAAAGTGGTTTCTCCTTTAACAAAAGAAGTGATAGGAAAACCCGAGCACCACTTGTGTATATAAGTCCACCTTACCAGATGGTGAGACCACCTATGACGGACCTGTAATGTTCAAAGCACACCCTTAAAAGAGAAGTGTGTGGTTTTTTTTTGTTTTGGTTTTTTTTTTATATTCATAATTACCTAGGTGGATGCAGCATCAGACCGATGCTACATCTGTCCCCCTCTCTGCACTGAGAAGCGGTCCGACCAAACACCGCCGATGGCTCGGTTCTCTCCCCTCCCCCAGTGGAGAGATGCTGTCTGTCAGTCAGTATCTCTCTTGCTCTGATCCTCCACGCTCATTGGAGCGCTGAGCTGTGGAGGGGCGGGGAGCGGCCATCTCATTGGCTCGCTGAGACTGCCATCAGTCAAGGCAGCTGGTGGATCCAGACTTCGCAAGTCGGGATGACGCCTTGCCTTGACTGATGTTGGTGACGTCAGCGGAGAGTGGACTTCAGAAAACGGGTCACAGGAGTGCAAAACTAATTGCACTCCTGTGACCCAGAGGAGAAGCCCAGCCTAAAAAGCTCAGGCTGGACTTCTCCTTTAATATGATCAATGCTTGGGAATCATTAGATCTCTAGAGGACCTTCCTTATATCACTCAATAGGCATATGCCAAAAAAATCTAAGCTAAGTAGAAAAACTCTCATAGTGTAATAGGTAGGTATCCTTGTTTTTTTAAAAAGATTAAAAATACTCACAGGGTAACAAGATAAAACAAGCATAATCTGGTATTCCATCAAACAAACCTTCCAGCTTTCTCCTGCACCCCAGCCCACTACCGGGTCCAAGCTTGCGTGATCGCGTCACCTACGCTAGCCCATGTTTTGGCACACTGGCTACTCCCCTGATGATGTCCGCTGTGACGAAATGTGGTGGGCCGGGATCAGTGTAGGTGACACCATCAGTGCAAGCAATGAAAAACTTGTATTGAAATAGCACAGCAACAGATCACACTAAACCCTGTGGGAAGGTTGCCCAACTGGGTGCACTCACGTTTTCCACTAACGTGAACAGAGCGGGTATCGGATGAATTGACAGCATCTGTAATGAGATCATAGTGTGGCATTGCCGTCTTGTGCCCAAGCAGGATGATGTTCATGTAAATTGCGAACCTACACCTTCCCTCTTCGTCAGGAACCTTTCTCTTACAGCTAGTATTGTCCCTAACAGGTAGGGTATCTGTCCCTACTCTACCAACTTGCAAATGCGCACCAAACCTCGGAGCCAGATCCTTTATTAGGCTCTACCTGACCCAAGATGGCTGCTAGATTCACATGGGGTGGCTGCATTCAATAGGATAGCTTCCTCAGTGACCTAGGAAACCATAGAGGAACCCTGTTCCTCTTGACTTCCTCTCAAACAGCAGTTCTGCTGTGGAAGAGGGCCACCTTCAATGGAGAAAGTAGACTGCACTTGCCTACAAGCCTTTCCATCTTCTTGACTGAGCCAGTCCAAGGTTCGCTAACCTGGGTTTCCTCTTCTTGGATGATAGAAAAAGTTTGCATATTTGTCACAAACAGCCAGAGGACTAGAAGGGGTGATTTGTACAGGCAGCCAAAAGACTTGAAGTGACTTGGAGTCATGGGGCACATAGACCCAAGGAGGGGGAGAAGTGGAGTGTGTATTCAGCTATAATTGCACTCTCTCTGACTAGAGCACTCAATTGTTTTCAGTTCAACTCACCTGTATAGATCTAATGGTGCTAAAAATTTAATGGCTTTAGTACTACCTATATTAATAATGATTAGCTAATAAAATGCAAGCTTTTGGAATGCCTTAAATTCCTTGGCTTTTTACAATGCTTTGTATGTAAGGTTATTATAAAAGGTCTTACATACATTGCAGTTAGGACACAATTGTGCAGCTAAACTGATAACAAGCATGCCCCAACTTCACTTTTAAATTTGTTTTCTAACTTTTAAAGAATGGAATGACCTGGGACCCATATACAGTGGATGTAAAAAGTCTACACACCTCTGTTAAAATGTCAGGTTTCTGTGATGTAAAATAATGAGACAAAGATAAATCATTTGAGAACTTTTTTCACCTTTAATGTGACCTATGAACTGTACAACTCAGTTGAACAACAAACTGGAATCTTTTAGGGGGCGGGGCTTAAAAAATACAAAACTAAAATAATATGGTTCCATAAGTGTGCGCACCCTTAAACTAATACTTTGTTGAAGCACCTTTTGATTTTATTACAGCACTCAGTCTTTTTGGGTATGAGTGCAAAAGCACTTCAAATCTGTCAGATTGTGAGGGCATCTCCTGTGCACCGCCCTCTTCAGATCACCCCATAGATTTTCAATTGGATTCAGGTCTGGGCTCTGGCTGGGCCATTCCAAAACTTTAATCTTCTTCTGGTGAAGCCATTCCTTTCTTGATTTGGACGTATGCTTTGGGTCGTTGTCATGCTGAAAGATGAAGTTCTTCTTCATGTTCAGCTTTCTAGCAGAAGCCTGAAGGTTTTGTGTCAATATTGACTGGTATTTGGAACTGTTCATAATTCCCTCTATCTTGACTAAGATCCCTGTTCCAGCTGAAGAAAAACAGCCCCAAAGCATGATGCTGCTACCACCATGCTTCACGGTGGGTATGGTGTTCTTTTGGTGATGTGCAGTGTTTTTGCGCCAAACATATCTTTTTGAATTATGGCCAAAAAAGTTAAACCTTGGTTTTATCAGACCAGAACACATTTTCCCACTTGCTTTTGAGAGACTTCAGGTGTGTTTTTGCAAAATTTAGCTGGGCTTGGATGAAAAGGCTTCTTTCTTGCCACTCTACCCCATAGCGCAGACATATGAAGAATACGGGAGATTGTTGTCACATGTACCACACAGCCAGTACGTGCCAGATATTCCTGCAGCTCCTTTAATGTTGCTGTAGGCCTCTTGGCAGCCTCCCTGACCAGCTTTCTTCTCGTATTTTCATCAATTTTGGAGGGACCTCCAGTTCTTGATAATGTCACTGTTGTGCCATTTTTTTTTTCTAGACTTGATGATGACTGCCTTCACTGTGTTCCATGGTATATCTAATGCCTTGGAAATTCTTTTGTACCTCTTTCCGGACTGATACCTTTTAACAATGAGATCCCTCTGATGCTTTGGAAGCTCTCTGTGGACCATGGCTTTTGCTGTAGGATGCGACTAAGAAAATGTCAGGAAAGACCTACTAGAACAGCTGAATTTTATTTGTGGTTAATCAGATAAGGAAGAGGGGCGAACATGGATGTGGCCTGCAGCATGGACAGCACGGGCTTCATTTGCAGGGGAAAAGGAAGGAAGTAAACCCTGATGGGTTTTACTTCCTCATTTTCCTTTGCAAAGTAAAAGCATAATGGGCTAGTATGCATCGCATAGTATGCATATATGATAAGCTCCCGTCAGACTTCTTCTGTTGGACATTCCGCTCGTGTGTACACGGCATTATGCCTCATGTACACTGTTGCTGATAAACGGATGTTTAGGAGCAGTTGGGCGTTTTTTTTCAGCTGCCCCTGAACGCTCCTCTATGTTATCTTATCATACACCACAGGGTCGTTTATAGTCATTTAGAGGCAGTTGAGTTTAGTGGCAGTTTTTTCAAGAAAAAAATTGCGTTTAGGAAAGAAGTTTTCTATCATTTCAAACGCAAATGCTTGTAAAAGTGTGCAAACGCATCTAAACGCAGTCATTTTGCATTTAGCCGTGTTTCATTTATAGGCATTTTCAATGGAGATTCATTTCTGACTATTTACAATATAAAAACCGCTTCTAAATGCAAACGCGGCACAACAGACGTTTTTAACCGTCGGTTACTAGCTGTCAAGTTCCAGCGTTCTTGAAGCCTAAAAGAGGAAATAAAAAGGAAGGGTTGTAACTGAGAGGTAGAGGAAGATTAGATATCTGATTCTGTAAAAATGTAATCATACATTTGTCCTCTTAATGTTTTTTGTTTAACTGAGTACAACCTATTTTTTCAGCCATTTGAGGCTGGGCAAGGCTGACTGTCTTATTATGCATTGGCATTACTCCACACGTAGTCTATAGTACCCCCTCCCATTAGAGTATAAATTATTTTACTCCTTATAAAAAATAAAAACAAATATACTGCGCTGTCTCCTTTAAATTTGTTCGGTAGCAGCTGGCACAGCACGGGATCAATTGCAAAAGTGAAATATGTGTAGAATAAGCGCAGTGCTAATGAGTGATCTCAGCATAAACTGAGGCTAATATGTCTTATTAGACGAAACGCGTCGAGATGGGCTCTGCTGATGCCACTGCGTCATATTTTTTATCAAGCACTTTTTATCTTCAAAAATGTGAGTGTTCCTTTTATCTATTAAATACTCTTTTTTTAAACGGAATTACACTATGTGCCCCTTCTTCTTTTCTATCATTAATCTTTATTTTTATTGTTTTTCAAAAATCAAAAAATCATAAAATATCACATAATATCTCATAGTACAAAAAGCAAAACAAAATTATTATTACTTTACCTTCCCTCTCCCTCCCTCTCAACCTACTCCCACCCTCCCTCCCTCACACCACCCAATCACTAATTAAGCATGCACTTCTGTTAGTTGTATGGCCAAGGGAGAAGGGAGAAGCCATCTCCCTGGGCAGGAGAGGTGTGTAAGAAAAAAGCATTCAAGGCCTCGTAAGGCAGAGAAGCAAAAATAAGGGAGTGGCAAGGAACGAGAAAGAATCCCTCTCCATCCCCTTATAGGGGGCACCCCATCTCGTCCAGCCAGGGCTTCCACATTTTTACAAATTTACTGTGATTACCCTGCCTAATACATGTCACCCTTTCGCTCCAAACCATTGAATTAATGGTCTCAACCCAGTTCTCCACTGTCTGGGGAGTCTGTTGCTGCCATTTCTGTGCTATTAATTTTCTCGCCTGAAACAGGCATCTCAACACTACTTCAATGGCACCTGTCGGGACTCTACCTTCCTCCAAACTTCCTAAAAGGCAAGTCTTGACCTCCGGTTCTAGTGTGATTCTAAAAGTTTTATTTATCCTAGCTACTATCTCCGCCCAGTATCTAATTAGCTTAGGACACGTCCACACCATATGGATCAGATCTCCTGACGCCTTGCATCTGGGGCACTCACCATTTTGTCTCTTTCCATATTTAAACATTTTTTGGGGGGTATAGTAGACTTCTTTTCTTATAACTACACTATTGGGAGCAACCACTCTTCTGGCTTCCCCCTAAAAAAAAAACCCCTATTGTGGGCTACCCACCTGGAGAGTCACCGAGAGGGACCATTGGAGCATATCCCCAAACCGGAGGTCGTGTTTGCCGTGGCTGTTTTTTCCCAGTGTGTTACACCACAAGTTTGATTGACTCATTAGGCGTATGCCTGTTTGGGTTCACTCGTTTTGGTAAGCCTTCTACTTATTGGTGGTGGATCATCAGTCAGCAATTTTTCTTCACTTCAAGTCACATGATGTGTAGTTTATTCTTCAATGGATTTTGATTCACTTTTGGACATTTTATTTCACTGTCATATTGCCTACTTGCTTTGTTGGCTGCACTAGACTGTTTCACTCGGTGTTATGTTATGTACCCACTACATTTGAGTACAAAGTGTCCTTTTAAGTTTTATTTTTTCACACTAGTTCGCTACAATCAATGTGTTTGTAACTACATGTGTTGATTTTGTTTTTCCACTGTTTGATCTGCATATCACAGTGTCAACTTGGCACATTTTTCAGTTTATGCTGAGATCACTTATTAGCCCTGCACTTATTTTACACATATTTCACTCCTTAAACTTTTAAAACTATTGATGTAAATGATATTCAAAGTTCTTATATAAAAACTTGTTTGTGAAATATGTATACAGGCCCTTTACCCAATTAAAGACATTTGCATCTAATTATAAAGTAATACTGCGAACCCAGCACATTGTGGCAATATAAATGCTGCTATTACTAGTTAGTCGCTAGCAACAGCAAGAAACTTTCCATTTGCTATTTGTGACTTTGATAATGAGCCAGGTCGAGCGTGTGTTTGGGTGTACCACAGGGCATCGAATGACACAGTTTACATTCTATCACAGTGAATATGGCCACTGTTTATAAGACAAATCTTGCTTTCTCTATTTCCTTCAATAATTTCACTGACATGATCCTTGGCATCATCTCCGGCATTTCAAATCCAAAAGGCTTTTGCTTATCCCGGGTTTGGGAAGGCTCCAGATCTGTGGCATACGGAGGAACAGCAACGGGCACCTAGGCATGTAAAATGACACGGTGACTAGTAAAAAGAGCAACTGTGTGTGTCGAGGGAGCATCTTAAATTCATCACACTATAACAAGGCCGACCGGGGTTATGCTCTGTGCATATCGGATCCAAAAACGAAATCCTGCCATAAATCACAAGTAATATTTTTGTAAATTTTTCTTGACACCTTCAAAGTGTACAGGCAAATGGCTTCAATCAATATATATTTCATTTTATATCATATTCCATAGCGGTTTACACTAGGGCAGCGCTTTTCTTACCTGTTATCATGCCGTAAGCTGGCCATACACTACAGTGCACCCCCCTTGGCTTTTTACCTATGTTGTTACATTACAGCCTTTGGTTCAATGTTTTTTTAATCTGAATTATATGTGATGGATCAGAACACAATAGTCTAAGTTGGTGAAGTAAAATTAGAAAAATATATACATAAAACTATTTGCACATTGGCATGTGCGTATGTATACACCCCCTTTTGTTATGAAGCCCATAAAAAGCTCTGGTGCAACCAATTACCTTCAGAAGCCACATAATTAGTGAAATGATGTCCACCTGTGTGCAATCTAAGTGTCACATGACCTGTCATTACACATACACACCTTTTTGAAAGGCCCCAGAGGCTGCAACACTTAAGCAAGAGGCACCACTAACCAAACGCTGCCATGAAGACCAAGGAACTCTCCAAACAAGTAAGGGATAATGTTGTTGATCAGTACAAGTCAGGGTTAGGTTATAAAAAAATATCCAAATCTTTGATGATCCCTAGGAGCACCATCAAATCTATCATAACCAAATGGAAAGAACAATGCACAACAGGAAACCTTGCCGCATCACCAAAACTCACTGACCAGGCAAGGAGGGCATTAATCAGAGAGGCAGCACAGAGACCTAAGGTAACCCTGGAGGAGCTGCAGAGTTCCACAGCAGAGACTGGAGTATCTGTACATAGGACGACAATAAGCCGTACGCTCCATAGAGTTGGGCTTTATGGAGTGGCCAGGAGAAAGACATTACTTTCAGCAAAAAACAAAATGGCACATTTTGAGTTTGCGAAAAGGCATATGGGAGACTCCCAAAATGTATGGAGGAAGGTGCTCTGGTCTGATGAGACTAGAATTGAACTTTTTGGCCATCAATGAAAACGCTATGTCTGGCGCAAACCCAACACATCACATCACCCAAAGAACACAATCCCCACAGTGAAACATGGTGGTGGCATCATCATGCTGTGGGGATGTTTTTCAGCAGTCAGGACTGGGAAACTGGTCAGAGTTGAGGGAAAGATGGATGGGAAACCTGTACCACTCTGTGTGTGATTTGAGGCTAGGATGGAGGTTCACATTCCAGCAGGACAATAACCCCAAACACACTGCTAAAGCAACACTTGAGTGGTTTAAGGGGAAACATGTAAATGTGTTGAAATGGCCTAGTCAAAGCCCAGACCTCAATCTAATAGAAAATCTGTGGTCAGACTTAAAGATTGCTGTTCACAAGTGCAAACCATCCAACGTGAAGGAGCTGGAGCAGTTTTGCAAGGAGGAATGGGCAAAAATCCCAGTGGTAAGATGTGGTAAGCTCATAGAGACTTATCCAAAGCGACTTGGAGCTGTGATAGCCGCAAAAGGTGGCTCTAAAAAAGTATTGACTTCCGGGGGGTGAATAGTTATGCACATTGACTTTTTCTGTTATATTGTCCTATTTGTTGTTTGCTACACAATAAAAAAAGCAAACATCTTCCAAGTTGTGGGCATGTTCTGTAAATTAAATGATGCAAATCTTCAAACAATCCATGTTAATTCCAGGTTGTGAGGCAACAAAACACGAAAAATGCCAAGGGGGGTGAATACTTTTACAAGGCACTGTATTTCACCAGGTTCCTATTGAATTGACTGAAATTTGCTCAGTGGGTGGCCCTGATGGCTGCTTCCCACCTGACATCCTTTGATTGAAAAATAAATGAAGCCTGGCCGATAATTGTTGACCAAACTGCGGCTTCTTCCTATCAGATGGGTATTTTGACAGCTAATGGGGACAGCTTTCAAAATACAATAGCCACAGAGGGAGATTTATTCATCAGTGCTGTGTAAAGTGGATGGTGGAATCGGTTGTTTTTCTTTTCGTTCAGCCTGTAGGCTCCATGGCAAATATCTATATGTGTATGCCACATAGCAAGCAATTGTACTGCATGTTTGAAAATGACTTGCTAAGCTATTGCTAGATTTGCCAGGCTTCACACGTTTGTTGCACAATTGCAGCAAGTCCACGTTGCATGATTTCAGATCAACTTTCTTTGCAAACCTTCTGCAAGTCTGCTGCAAGTTCTGGTTCAGTTATGTTGTGCAATAGTCATCCCACCACAGGGGGTCACTGTGGCTGAATTTTCATGCTGTAGACTTGCAGAGCTCTTGCTGTAGAATCACCACTGCAACTTTGCTCTTGCTAGAGACTTGCCATGCAAATGTGTCAACTAGAACTTATGCTTCAAGTGCTCTGCAAGTGTACAACTTACCAGTGAAAATGTGCAGCAAGTTAACAGACTTAGAATTCAACACTGCAACAAATTTGTGGCAAGTTATCCTTGCTCTCTGGGATCATCAACTTTGAACAGTGCATGTCTTATGGATAAACATGCAAGCAGTTAAAGTGTATCTATACCTAAGAGCAAATGTTTATTAGTGTTTATTGAATAAACCTTTCCAGTTCCCGTAGATATGGTGACTGCACTTGTTTTCTTAAGTTTTTTTTTTTTCACTTTATTTTTAACTGGTAAACCTATTAGTAACTCACTTCCTGTCCTGGAGTAACAATGCTCACTCACTGTACTGTATCTATGGAGGAGCAGCATGGACACCCTAGTACAAGCGCTAGAAGTGTTGGAACTACAGAACACCTCACCTATCCATAACGTTGAAGGTAGGTGTTGTAAAGTCCTAATACACTTCCTGATCACTTTCATTGAGATAATATTGCAGAGTGGGCCCAGGACAACACTGAATTTCTGAATGGATTAAGACCTATCTAGTAGATATAGTAAAACATTTTTAATTGTATCTTTAACAGATCAAAACAAAAAGTTAATTATGGTTTACATATGAATTAAAGTGAAACATTGTAACATTAAGATCTAAAATGTTTTCCCTCAGACATTGCCTGGCAAAGTTCATGTCATTCTGATGCTTTGACTTCAATGCTTTCTCAGTCACTGACCTAGAACAATCATAGTGATCAGTGGCAGCTGGTGCTCCATTTTTTTGCAGGGGGGCAAACAAACCCCCCTCATCCAGGTCGCGGCTTCCTCAGCTTCTCCTCCCGGCTAATCCTTTCTTAAGACCCACCTCCTGTCTTGATTGGACGGGTGGAGAAGCCAGAAGACAATAGCGAATATTGATTCGCTAATGTCACAAGTAGGTGGGTTCGGGGCGTAGTGCTCTGCGCCCCGAGCCCAACATTTTTTAAGCCAGTTAAAGCCTGAGGCTCTAATCATGTGCTTAAAAAAAACAAAAACTCATAGGAACGTATGAGTCTGGCGCCCCGCATGGAGATTAGGAGGGCGGCACCCCTGCGCTCCTTATGAACTGGCCGCTGCTGATAGGGATAAGTTGTTCCAACATATTCTGTAATCCTCATATATAGCATTCTTGTTTTGGGTCTGAAACTGAAAAGTACTCAAGTCAGACAAAGCAACAAGGCAAGAAGGAGAGGCTGCACATCAAGATGTTCCAATTGCCTTTATTGAATCACCGTAATGACACCAGGGACACCAGCATACAGTCACATAGACGCGTTTCACACATACATCTTGTGCTTAATCATGTGTGAAACGCGTCTATGTGACTGTATGCTGGTGTCCCTGGTGTCATTACAGTGATTCAATAAAGGCAATTGGAACCTTTGGATGTGCAGCCTTTTCTTCTTATCTTCGAGTATTCTCAGGGAGCCGGGCCAAGGCTGGCACTTCTGGTCAGGTTCTATTCAGGATCACTACTTACACCTGGAGCAGCGGGTTCTTTTTCCTCTGACAAAGCAACAATGCATCCAGCATTTTCAGAATGTCAGCCCCATATACTGTAGACTTGTGCACAACGGAAAATTTAGATTTATTTTGTTTCGTTGTCATTCATAAAATACATCATTTCATTGTCATATTCGTTATGTTACGTTAATTAATTTTTGGATAATTCGTTATTTCTGTAGAGTGTCGATATCCATTATACTGAATCTCGAATCATGTCGAATTCATTAGTTATATCCGCTATAATTTCTTTCGTATTAGTTGAAATTCATTATTTTTTTATTCCGACTTTCGGATGCATCCGAATGTCCGAAAGATGCAAAATTCGGCCGAATTTCGATTCGTTATGAAACTGATTGCACATGTCTAATATACTGTATCTCTCATGTATATAAAAAAAAAAGGAAATTGGATGGTAGGATTTTTGAGGCATAATTCACATAATTCAACACTACAAAAAAAAAAAAGAAAACACAAAACAAGTATAAATTGTAGCATTTATATACATTTCAATAGTTGCTCATGCTCTGGCTGCAACTACCTGAAGCACATGGAGGGGGGGGGTGGATGTTACATCATGCTGGAAGGATACATTCATGATAGATTCAGGCTGCCCATAGACACCCTTTTAATCAGCCAGAGGACTGATATATAAAAAAAATGGATTCTCCCATCCACACATGCGAGGTGAATGGAGGACTCATCCCAGCTGTGCCATTGTATTCTGACAGTGGGATGCCTCTGCTGTCAGAATACACGGCTCAGCAGCTGCAGCCAAAAATTTTCCAACTGTCCCTTTCAACAAAAGTTGATCATTAGGTCGACTTTTGTTGAGCAGGAATGGCAATAGATGGATTGAATTTCGTCTCACTGCTGGCCATACTGGCCGAATTTCAATCCGTCTATGGGGAGCTTCACTGAAGAACTACAGCTCCCATACTTTTGTCTCACGAAAAAAACCAAGGAGTGCCCCAGGGATTTTATGGGCAAGGGTTGAAACCAGATATAGTATTAGAGACGTGTATAAAAAAGTAGTACAAATTTATTAGTTAACAAGACGTATAATTTACATTAGAGAAAATCAAGAAACCAGTGGTTATAATACAGTAATCTACAGCAAAATTCTGAGTCATGGCATGGGTCTCATGGTAGGAGACTAATCAATATACATGAATTCAGAACTCCCAACATGTTTCGTAATGTTTTTAGGTTAAATTCCTTCTTCAGGGGCCGATTAGAGCCGAGCTGTATTATCTAGTAGTATAATGGCAGAGAAAAAAAGGTCAGCCAAAATTAATATTATGTACACAAAAAATGATATATCGGCATATAGTTGGGAGGGAAGCATGGGGGAATCAAATTAGGACAGGCATTTATTTTTGGAAAAATTGGTAGTACTTACAAAATAACCAACTGTAATATGACAGAATATACATTGAGGTCCTGCTAGATCAAGGCTTGCGTCTCAAGGTGGCCCCATAGCGTGGAACAATTAGGAAACAGAGTCTCCAAAATAGGTTTGAACACACATATATGGTGACTCTTGACCAAAAAAATGGGTTATAGTTAAATCTTGGTGGTATTTCCAAAAGTTGGAGAAATAAAGCAAGTCTGCTGGGAAAAAGGGGTGGGGGTGCTGTCAGATAGGTGTTGACCCTAATGCCGCGTACACACGAGCAGACTTTTCGACCAGACTATCCGACGGACTTTAAACGGACTTTCCCAAGGAACAGACTTGCCTACACCCGATCACACCAAATCCGACGGATTCGTACATGATAACGTACGACCGGACTAAAATAAGGAAATTGGTAGCCAGTAGCCAGTAGCTGCCCTAGCATCGGTTTTCGTCCGTCAGACTAGCGTACAGACGAGGGGACTTTTCAATAGTAACTTGGTCCGGCGGAGTTCCGACGTAAAGATTTGAAACATGCTCCAAATATAAAGTCTGTCAGATTTTCGACCGAAAAAGTCAGCTGCAGGTCCGATGAAGCCCACACACGGTCGAATTGTCCGCTGGACTCGGTCTGTCGGACCAGTCCGGTCGAAAAGTCCGCCCGTGTGTATGCGGCATTACAAAGCTTTTCAACTGGTGAACTCATTTTGTCACTTTTCTTTTCTAAGAATATTGTTGTTTTTCAAAAAAAGATATGATCAGTAAGATGTCTACCTTACGGGGCTGTCATGTAATAATACCCCAGTTATTATTGCTTTTCAATACATTAAAAAACTCTTTTAAATGGAGAAGTAGGACAACTATGATCCTTTCATGACAAAGCTGCCTCCCATTTAAAGTTGATGCATGAGCAGAATTTAAGATCTAGATAAACACTGAGTCACTGATCAGTGCTCGCATTTTAAGATAAACAGCTTTTCTCTCACACGGCTTGTGCTGAATAAGCATCTGGAATAACAGGTTCTTGAACTGATATTTTTTTTTATATTGAATAAAACATTTGTAAACATTTTATTCAAAAAACGTTTGAATGTGTACGAGTGATCATTTTTGTGTTAAACCTTTATTCTGCAAATATCCCAGATAGCAAGCAATTGTTCTGCAAGTTTGAAAATGACTTGCTAAGCAATTGCTAGACTTTCCAGGCTTCACAAGTTTGTTGCACAATTGCAGAAAGTCGGCATTGCATGACTCCAGATCAACTTTCTTTGCAAACATTCTGCAAGTCTGCTGCAAGTTCTGGTTCAGTTATGTTGTACAATATAGTCATCCCACCACAGGGGGTCACTGTGGCTAAATGTTCATGCTGTAGCCTGGCAGAGCTCAGATTGTAGAAGTGTTTCTAGTGCTCTGCAAGTGTACAACTTGCCAGTGAAAATGTGCAGCACGTTAACAGACTTACAATTCAACACTGCTGCAAATTTGTGGCAAGCTATCCTTGCTATCTGGGAAAAAGCTCAACATTCCCTGCAAACAGTGTCAGTGAAGAACCCTGTACACCTGCAGAGAACTTGAAGCACAAGTTCTGGTTGACACTTCTCCAATTTGTAGCAAATGTGCGTGGCAAATCTCTAGCAAGAGAAAAGTTGCAGTGGTGAGTCTACAGCACGAGCTCTGCGACTCTACAGCACTAACATTCAGCCACAGTGACCCCCTGTGGTAGGATGACTATATTGCACAACATAACTGAACCAGAACTCGCAGAATGTTTGCAAAGAAAGTTGATCTGGAATCATCCAATGTGGACTTGCTGCAATTGTGCAACAAACTTGTGAAGCCTGACAAGTCTATCAATAGCTTAGCAAGTCATTTTCAAACTTGCAGCACAATTGCTTGCTATCTGGGTTGATAGGAAGGTCCAGCACTGCTTACTCATGTATTAAATAAAAACCAACAGGGAAGGAGGGAGTGTGTCTCTCTTCTGGTTCATTCCACTGTGTGTGACCAATTTGCTTTGCAGGTCTGTTCATAGCATTGGCTATTCAGAGTATTCAAAGCGCAGCAGTAAGTCAGTTTGGTGATGAGCTGCAGAGTAGGCTTGGGCAGGCGCCTGCAGGCTGCTAGAACAAGCTTTGGTTTCCACTGGCAGAACAATGAGCTAAATACCAAAGGTACATACAAATCAAAGACACACCCTAGTAGGCTTTAATATGCTGCCATAAAATGTCAACATGCTTTTGGGGTAATAGGAAAAAAAAATATTGTCTTTGGGTGGGGGGGGGAGGAAGAGTAGATAAACAGGACATTACAACTTTCAAAACTCACCGTACTTGCTTTATCTGGAGAAGCAACTTAAAGAGGAGCTTCAGTCATATTTGTGTTAACTATAAAAACTGTAGCTGCTGACTTTTAATGAACAGACACTAATCTGTCCCAGGATCCAATAATGTGCTCACCCAAGGCAATCTTTCCCTTGGTCATCTGTCCCCGGCATCTCTACTGTGGGCACCCAGCTGTGACAGCTTGCAGCTTCACAGCTGGGAACCCACTGTGCATGCGCAACTGGCACTGCACTATGTCCCAAAAGACTCTTCCGTTGCCCATGGCCGTAGGGGCTCTTCACCATGAGATAATCCAATTCCAAAGTTATTTCCTCACCTAAGTTTCCGCTGGTTATTGGTTATCCTTGGTTACAGAGGCCCAACCCCTGTTTTGATTGGCTCCATGCTGAGGTTCTCTCCTGGTCGCCACAACGCATTATGACACGCTTCCAGAAGGTAGCCAAGGTCCTGTGCACTTCTTCTCTCTCCTCCCTGCCTGCGGAGTACCGCGATTTTAGCGATGTCTTTGACAAAGGTCGAGCCGGTAGTTTGCCTCCACACCGATCATATGATTGTGCAATTGACCTTCAACCTGGTGCCATACCCCCTCGAGGACGGGTTTACCCTTTGTCAGTCTTGGAGGATAAGGCCATGGAGGAGTATGTTGCAGACGCACTTTCTCGAGGTTTCTCATCCGCAAGTCCTAGTCTCCTTCTGGTTCTGATTTCTTCTTTGTGAAGAATAGTGGTGAACTGAGACCTTGTATTGATTATAGGGGTCTCAATCGTTTCACGATTAAGAATGCCTATCCGATTCCGTTGATTACGGAGTTATTTGACCGCCTTAAGGGAGCAACGTTTTTCACAAAGCTTGATTTGAGAGGGGCATACAATCTCGTGAGGATTAAGGAGGGCTACGAGTAGAAAAGTGGGTTTAATACCAGAACTGGCCATTATGAGTACCTCCTAATGCTTTTTGGCCTTTGTAACGCCCCGGCAGTTTTCCAGAAATGTTTTAACAATGTCCTCCGAGATTTGTTGCAGTTAAGTGTGGTGGTTTATCTTGACGATATCCTCATATTTTCCAGGTCCCTGGAGAGCCACCACACAGATGTCTGTAGTGTGCTTCAGAAACTAAGAGAGAACAATCTCTATTGTAAATTGGAGAAGTGCGCCCAACCTCTTAATTAGAGACACTGTGAATGCCTGGAGAGAAATACGGAAACTCCTGGGCCTACCCTTCTCCATCTCAAATCACCTTCCCATACTTGGCAACCCAATGTTCCCCCATTCTATGGATCACAAGGCCTTTACACAATGGTCATCCTCAGGCATAACAACCATCTCTAAAGTCATTGATCCTGCCCAAGGTACTCTTAAACCCTTTTTGGAACTAACTAAACAGTACTCCCTCACGCCATCGCAGGTGTTCCACTATCATCAGCTAACCAGCTACTTCAGATCCTGCTTCAGCACACGCCAAAACCCTTGTCAACGTTCTTTCATTGATGCCCTGATACATCGGGACCAATACTCCATATCAGTTATATACTCCAATCTCATCACTCATCAGGCTACAAAATACCACATTATACCCTTCAAACCCTGGATCTCTATTCTGGATGATCAAGATGCACCAGAGAAGATTCTTGCAGGATATCAAAAGATCCGTTCTCTAGTAACATGCGAAACATGGCGAGAAACCCAATTTAAAATCGCCCATCGGGCGTATCTTCCATTTAACCACAGCAAAAATGACCATCTCCGCATGCCCTTGGTGCTCTACTCCAAGACCATCTCTGTTCCACAGATTATGGACCTATCAAGCAGTCTCCACCTTTTGGGACCAGGTGTTGAACTATATTGATAGATCCCAGCATTTACGTTTGCCTAATGACCCACTATTATGCCTCTTCAGTTGCTACACCCCGCAAGCTTCCTTACCAATGCCTACCTGTACCTCTCTTCTTCAATTGGTCCATGTCTGCCTTCTGGCAGCCCACAGGGCAATAATGCAAGCTTGGATCAACCCTTCCCCGCCTCAAATTGCTTCGGTTAAACAAGCACTTGTAACACTATTTCACATTGAAAAATTGGACACCATTACCCAACATTCTACATCTCTGAAGCGCTTCCTTGCAAGATGGCATCGCTTCATGGAACACTCCTTCTCTTCAGAAGAAATCTCTTCCCATATGACTCCCTTCTGTTACACGGACTGGTACCTGCGGGCAGATCTTGCTTAATACACTGGGCAAACTTAGGATCCAGGTCACCTCTAATGCCTTAACTCCACAATCCCCCCCCCCCCCCCGGGCATTCCACCTAATCTATCGGTTTAGGTTGTACAGTATTTGATGTGAAATATCTGATATTTCTTCATAATGGTAGTCATCTTTCTACCCATTTTCTGAGTGAATGCTCACACGCTTCCACTCCTTTGGCAGATCCTCCAGTTAGTTTCTCTTGTTAGACCAGATACTGTATAATTAGTTTGCTCGTTAATGTTTATAGGCTCCAAACCATGCATTTTTGTCCCGCTCAGTGTGTCATATATTACTTTTATTACCTTTTCTGGCAGGCTACTCCTGCATCAACAAATCCTGTACTCTTTTATAAAAACTGAATAAACATATTTTTAAAAAAAAATTGGAGAAGTGTGAATTCCATCATGAACAGGTTAAATTCCTTGGTTATGTCATTTCCAAAGCTGGTTTTTCGATGGACCCAGAGAAACTTTTAGCAGTTCTACAGTGGCCCCGACCCATGGGTTTACGTGCTCTGCAGCGCTTTCCTGGCTTTGCCAACTATTATCGGAAGTTTATTCATAACTTCTCGTCTCTGGTCAAGCCCCTGACTGATATGACCAGAAAGGACAGTACCCACAGTGTTGGCCTCCGGAGCCCATTAAGGCCTTTGAGAGTCTCAAGGCTGCCTTTGTTTCTGCTCCTGTGTTGGCACAACCTGATCCTACGTTACCTTTTATACTTGCGGTTGATGCTTCTGAGACTTGAGTTGGCTCCCTTCTGTCTTAACATCCTACCTCTGAGAGCATTATGCATCTTTGTGGCTACTTTTCCAAGAAATTGTCACCTGCAGAGAGCAATTACGAGATTGGTGACAGAGAGCTGTTGGCGATCATTTTAGCCCTGAAAGAATGGAGACATCTCAAAGGCAGCACTGTGCCGGTTTTCATTCTTACTGACCATAAGAATCTCACATTCTTGTCTGAGGCTAAACGCCTCTCTCCCAGAAGGGTGCGATGGGCTCTTTTCTTGTCTAGTTTCAATTACATTGTCTCATTCTTACCCGGTACTAAGAATGTAAGGGCTGACGCTTTGTCGCGACAATTTTCCTCCACTTCCAAGATGGCATCGGTTCCGGTTCCTGTGATTCCTCCTGATCGTATTCTGGCTACGGTTCACACCAGTTTCACTTCTCCTTTGGGTGACAAAATTCTTGCTGCTCAGGTTTATGCTCCTCCTGAGAAACCTTGCAACTGCTGCTTTGTTCTAGAGCAGTGGTTCTCAACCTTTCTAGTGCCGTGACCCCTTGATAAAATTTCCCAAGTTGTGGGGACCCCTGACAGTAAAATTATTTTCGTTGGTCCTTCATTGCTGTAATTTTGCGACTGTTATGAATCAAAATATAAATATCTGATATGCAGGATGTATTTTCATTCTTACAAATTTAACATTTTAAAGCGTAGTGATTAACCACAAAAACAATCTGTAATATATAGTGCGCAATATTTATAATTAACATATAAGTTACAAATGAATAAAATGTTTACGACCTGTGTTTATTTATTTTTTATTCATTGTGTATTGAACTGTATTCACTGTATTGTATAATCATGTGAAAACAAAGCGTAACAACGGTAACAGTCTTAATTAGACAGTCTTAATAAAACAACAGTAAACGAAATTGCTACAAAATTGTTGCGAAACCATGCATCAAAAAACTAAAGCGTCAGTGCGAACGCTGAGGTTGCTTCTTTCTCACCAGATCAGAAATTCTCGGGGAGGTCTTTGCAAGAGCACAACGAAGATCATCTTCTGCAACAAGTCTACTTCTGTATTTAGACTTGATAACCAACAAGCTTGAAAAGCCTGTTTCACAAAGATATGTAGTTGGAAATGGAAGAAGAAGGCGCAACACAATCTCAGACAGAGCAGGATATGACTGCAAACACTTGATCCAGAATTTATTAAGGGACATGGAAGAGAAATCATTTTTTGCTGCATCGCTGGTAATGAGATCAATGAACTCCTCTTGTGCATTCTCAGGAACATCTTCAACTTTGACTGTGAATGGACTTCTAGCAAGTGCAAACGGGGTGTCAGGAAAATTTGGAAAGTACGATGAAATTTCGTCCGCAAGCATTTGCAAGTGTTCTTTGACAGAACTTATTGTTTTAATCCTTTTGTCAAGTTCAATGTCATTTTCCTCAAAGAAAGCAGATAAGTTGGGCAACATGTAAATTCTATTTTCATCCAATTTTTGTTGCCAAAGGTGAAGTTTCATTTGGAATGATCGGATCTTTTCAGACAAATCGAGGCATGTTGCATTTGGTCCTTGAAGAGATACATTTAACTCGTTCAAGATTGCAAAGATGTCAACCAAGTAAGCTATTTTCTGCAGTTCATTTTCATCACTAAAAAGTGCTTCAAACTGCGGTTTTGCTTTCTGATTAAAAAATGTTTTTAGTTCATTACGAAGATCAAAAACACGTTTTAAAACTTTTCCTCTTGACAACCATCTCACTTCAGTGTGAAATAACAGAACATTAGCAGAAGCTTCCAATTCATTACAAAGTTTTGAAAAGAGTCGACTGTTTAAAGCACTCGCTTTTACAAAATTGACAGCACTTATGACGCTTTTCATTACTTCTTGTAACTCTTGTGGCAATGTCTTGGTTGCTAACATTTGTCGATGAATCATACAGTGAGTTCCAATGGCTTTTGGCGATTCATTCAATACCAAACGTTGAAATCCAGACCGACATCCTAGCATAGCTGGAGCACCATCTGTGCAAACACCACAAACCTTTTCCCAAGAGATTTTGTGTTTTTCCAGAAATGAACCAATTGTGTCAAATACATCACGTGCAGTAGTTGTTGTTTCAAGAGGTTTGCAAAATAGAAATTCATCTTTAAAGTCGCCATCATGAATATACCTCACGTAAACCAGTAAATGAGAACAGTTTGCAACATCTGTAGATTCATCAAGCTGGATGCTAAATATTCCAAGTGGAGCAGATTTCATTTCCTGGATTACCTGATCAATAATATCAGCAGACATGTCATCTATTCTCCTGCTGACAGTGTCGTTAGATAAGGAAATTGCACTTAATTTCGTAACAAATTCGGCTCCAATCATAACTCGAACAATGTCTTTGACTGCTGGCAACAGCAAATCCTCGGCAATGGTGTGAGGTTTCTTAGCTCTGGCGATTCTGAGAGCCACTAAATATGAAGCTTCAACGGCTGCTAGGTTTTGCTTGTGGTACTTGCCACCAGTATCAAGTCTGCTTTTCTTGACGCCATCAGCTTTGTTTTTAAAATACTGGATATCCTTACCAGCAAAGCTCGGATGCTTGGTATCAAAATGACGTTTCAGTTTGTTGGGCTTCATAGATTCGGCTGATAGAACTTTATTACAAATAATGCATTGCGGTTTCTCAATTCCTGCTGCAATTATTGAAGTAAAACCATACTTGAAAAAATCGTCACTGTAGCTTCTCTTCTTAAGGTTCTTCTCTCTATGATCCATTATCATGGGCTCACTGATAAAAATATTATAAGAATAGCTTCAATAACACAGACTATTAACACTTAAGACTCCCCCCATCCCAAGATCTCATCCATGTCTTTTGCCTTACACATCTACAGACAGAATTACAAAAGATAAATTCCCTTTCAAAAATCCATGTGCTCAGCCACATAGCTCGGTAAAAAAAATTACATCATAGCGGACCACACCAAGTTCTCAGACAGTGTGAGTCTGATCAACAAGCTGTTTATATGCAAATCATAAAATATTACTTACCTAAGACTACCCTGCCTACAGGGTGACACCGCCGCTGTGTGATTTCACTGCAGAACATGGATCGTTGTCACTCTCCTCCAGGAACAGGAAAAATAATAGCTGCACTGGCAGGGCAACAGGTGATAAAACTGCTACAGGGGATTCAGAGACCCAAACATTGCAGTGTGATGTTAGTGACAGAGCACATCATAGATGGCAGTGTTATCTTCCCTAGAGTTCCACCTGAAGGCATCGGGAGCAAGCTTGAGGACAGCAGGAGACACTGCCTGGGAGTCTCCATGGAGGAAGCAGACATGTGGTCTGGGGAGTTCAGTCAGAGGACTGAAGAGCATGCCTGATGGGACTGGGAGCAGTCTGGGATGGATGGAAGGTCAGTCAGGAGGACTGTGGAGTGGGCAGGAGAAAGGGGCAGCTGCAGCCAGGAGGGCTGGCAGTGCCTGAAGAGGTGGTACTGGGCTGCCAGGCAGACAGCAGGCTGAAGGGCACAGTGGCGGCGTTTGATGGCACAGTGGCGGCATTTGATGGCACAGTGGTGACAATTGATGAGCACAGTGGCTGCATTTGATGGCACAGTGGCGGTGTTTGCTGGCACAGTGGCGGCGTTTGCTGGCACAGTGGCGACAATTGATGGGCACAGTGGCGACGTTTGCTGGCACAGTGGCGACAATTGATGGGCACAGTGGCTGCACAGTGGCGACGTTTGCTGGCACAGTGGCGACAATTGATGGGCACAGTGGCTGCGTTTGATGGCACAGTGGCGACATTTGATGGGGACAGTGGCGACGTTTGCTGGCACAGTGGCGACAATTGATGGGCACAGTGGCTGTGTTTGGCACAGTGGCAACAATTAAAGTGCACAGTGGCTGCGTTTGATGGCATAGTGGCGGCGTTTAGTGGCACAGTGGCGACAATTGATGAGCACAGTTGGGGCGTTTTAATGGGGTTTTTTTTTCAGATTTTTTCCGTTTGTTTGCGCCCCCACCACTTATTTATATATAAACGTCCCGGTTGGTTCCTTAAAAGTGGTTATTCCGTGCCAGTGCTAGATACACAAAGTGTATAGCACCCAAACATGTATCTAGCACTGGCACGGAATAAACACTTTTGAGGAACCAACTGGGACATTTATATATATATATATATACGTTTATATATATATATATATATATATATATATATATATATATATATATATATATATGTATGTGTTAAGTAACATAATGAAAAAAATATTATCTTGACAGCTTCTCCTGTGTGACTTACCAGATGTCACAGTGACACAGGTGTTCTTTTTCAGGTGTTTCGTTGCCTCCCTCTTGGTACACTCATCCACAGCAAGCGGACTTCGGTGGGTGTAACAAGATGTCCGCTTGCCGACTTCTAAGTCTAAGCATTACTGTGGATGAGAGTACCAAGATGGCGGCGACGGAACGTCACTTCCGTGCAGTCTCTCCTCTGCAGGAAGTGACATCTCGCTGGCCGAGACGGACGGACTCCGGCTGTAACTTCGGGTCCGTCTCGGCCAGCATCTCAGGCAGCATCTCGGCCAGCATCCGCGACCCCCTGGAGAATCGGCAATCGACCCCCCAGGGGGTCGCGACCCCCAGGTTGAGAACCGCTGTTCTAGAGAGTCTCCGTACTGCCGTGCTCCAGACCTACCATTCTCCCAAGGCTGCTGGCCACCCTGGGAAGAATCAACTCTTTTGGGCCATTTCCCAACAATTCTGGTGGCCTAGTCTACATGCTGATGTAACTGCCTTCATAGCTGTTCTGTGTGTACTCAGAGTAGGACTCCAGAACACCTTCCAGTGGGCCTCCTACAACCCATACCCAATGGAGATAGGCCCTGGACCCACCTGTCTATGGATTTCATTAGGCAGTTTCCCAACTCCCAGGGCAACACAGTTATCCTTATGGTGGTTGACCGGTTCTCGAAAATGTCTCATTGTATTCCACTTAAGAAGTTGCCCACTTCTAAGGAACTGGCTTCCATTTTTGCTTGGGAGATCTTTCGCTTACATGGGCTACCCAATGTGATTGTCTCGGACAGGGGTAGTCAGTTTGTGTCCCAGTTCTGGCGAGCCTTTTGTGCACAGTTAAGAATTCAGCTTGCTTTCTTCTCTGCGTATCACCTGCAGTCTAATGGGGCCGCAGAACGAGCCAATCAGTCATTGGAGCAATTTTTAAGTTGCTATATTTCTGACCATCATAACACTGGTCAGACCTCTTGTCGTGGACGGAGTTTGCTCACAATAGTGCCTTGAATTCTCCTTCTTGATTGTTCCTGTTTATGGCGAACTATGGTTTCCAACCTTCCATGTTGCCTGACTCATTTGTTCCACAGAGTATTCCTGCGTTAGAGGAGCATCTCCGTGGTCTTCATTCCACTTGGGCACAAGTCCAGGAGGCTTTGCGACATGCTAATGATAGGTACAGACTCCATGCTAACCGCAAACGGCTGCCTACGTCTTCCTACCAGGTTGGGGACAGGGTCTGGCTGTCATCTCGCAACCTCCGACTTTGTGTTCCCTCTCTGAAGTTCGCACCTCGGTTTATTGGGCCTTTCCATATCCTTCGCAGGATTAACCCAGTGGCTTACGCATTAGACCTTTCTTCTAATATGCGTATCTCAAATGTATTTCATGTCTCCTTATTAAAACCTTTGGTCTTCAACCGCTTTATCACCTTGGTGCCTTGTCCTCACCCTGTACAGGTTGAGAACCATGAGGGGTATGAAGTACAGTCCATTGTTGACTTCCATAGGTTCCATGGGAGCATACAGTACCTGGTGCATTGGAAAGGGTACGGTCCGGAGGAACGCTCTTGGGTCTCATCCTCGGACGTACATGCCCCTGTCCTCCTCCGGGATTTCCATAGACATTTTGCCTCGTGTAAACAGCACTCCAATGACATGCCACCTGTAAAAACATGAGATCAGTCCAGTGCAACATAGGTATCCAATTAGAACATTAAACTCTGCCATGGCTGGTCCTAAGCTTGCGTGAGAAAGGAGAAGATACAAAAAATAAAAGTATGGGACTTTGAGTGAGGCAGGTTGTAACTTAATGTAGAAGTATATCCATTTATTGAGAAGGGTAAAAAGGATGCATAACAATGTATATGAAGGGTAAATGCTCAAAGCATGTAAAACAACATGAGTATCAAGTAAACTAAGCTTGAAAATAGTACATAAATATGACCATAGTATAAAACATAGGTGCCATAACAAGGGAACAAATATGTAAAATACATGAATGTAATAAAATAAAACCATGTTGTACAGAAATAAGGTGCCAGTAAGACCAATTGTAAAAAATGGGGACTGCAGCCTATGAAGCTCGACGCATTTCGTCGATAAGCCAACTCATCAGGAACAGATGATAGAGTGTCTGTAAAAAATATAAAAATGATCTAAATAAGAACCCATGTTATTGGAAAGTTATATACAAAAAAATATATAGATGGTCTAATCCGCAAACTTACATCCCATTAAAAGTTCAACCTAAACGATACTGGTGTGCAAGAGTTGCCATACAAGTCTCCCCGGGAGCTCAGGTGTTTGAATCCGCCGGAACATCAGGCCCACACATCAGCACTCCCAGCATTTTAGGAGTGTACATATTGTAGTGGGTATTGTGCACTGTGTTGGGCACTTAGCCAGCAACACAACCCCACAAAACCTTTTACTAGTACAAAAATATTTATTGCCCAATGCACCAAATTGAATGGAAGGAAATATATCTAAGTAGAAATACAAATATCATGCTTACCAAATAAAGGATTAAATACACAGTGAAGATACTAATCTAATGCATAGTGAAAAAATAAAAAAATATATAAAAAATATATAATATTAAGAATTGTGCAAAGTCATGCCAAAAATATATATATAAAAAATTGATAAATGAGAGTTCTGAAAAATAAGTGAATATTCTTGAGATAAGTGAAAGAAGGGATCCAGTGGGATAATTTGATTCAAGGAGTTCCACCACCAAGGAAAAGACAGATCCTCCTGTGATGAACACTCTATGTGAAAACTCTTACCGGATAGTGTGGACCTCCTATCTCCAGTGAGGTCACATACACAAGCAAATATAACCCTATGCGGGGTAAGGTAATCAACTACGTCTCTGGAACGAGCTGAGGGTCAGGAAAATTCAACACACGTCTGGAAGTCTCAATCAGCCAGAAATCACAGGGCATGTGTATAAAAAGAAGGGGCTCCAATAGTGTGATAAAGTCTAAAAAACGCTTTATTGATAAAAGCCCAAACAGGATGGATTCTCGCAAACACATTAAATCGTTAGTATTGTACAACTAAGTTTGCCAGCAAACACAATTTCCAAAAACGCCCACACTTCCGGGGTCACGTGGGGCGTTAGGACTTCAGCGCGTAGCTCCGCCCGACATGTTTCGTCATACGTGATGTCTTTTATTTTTTTATTGTTTTTCTAAAAATGTTTTATTGTAAATAATTGTTGTACAGAGAGTAGGCATATTATCACCTAAGAACAACCAAAATACAAAGTTAAAAAATACAAAGGTAGAGATTACATACAATCGAATGTCCCAGTTCAGAGGGCAGATAAACATCTATATAATAAGAATAATAAGACAATAAAAAAAACATTAAATCTAAGTCTCCTTCCCGTTTAAGAAGTAGAGGTGAAGGCGGCTAATGCAATGGTCTATGGGAAGGGACTAGTGAGTTTAGTACTGATTAAGAAGCCAGCCATCTTCTAGGAGAAGGGAAAGAAAAATGGAGGGTGTGAAGGGGGGTGGCGGTTTGGAGGGGGGATGTCCTGCGTCACACTTCTGGAAGGGAGAGAAAGTGTATATGAGGATATGGGGAAGGAGGAAAGTCCTGGAGGGCATATTCATTGTGGAAAGAACTATGATCAATGATCTATATGGCCACCCCATTGGCAGATGATCCCAACAGTTGAGGTCTGGTGGTGCTGAAGGAGAAAGTGAGAGGAGAGGAATGCAAGAAGAAGAAAAAAATAAATAAGTAAAAAAAAAAGGGGGGGGCGTTAAACGGGGTAGGGTAGGGACAGGGTCCACCTTGATCCCTGCTGAGACCCGGAATGCAACTGGATAGGCAGCTAGAATCAAAGAGTAGAAGAAGGTGGGGGGTGGGTACCATATGTGCCCCCCCCCCCCCCAAGCCTCCGTGTTGGAATTTTTATTTTTTAATGGAGGCCCTCCTTAAAGTGAGCATGTGTTAAAACAGGTTGGAAGACGGCCATAAGGCTCGATTCACACTAATCCGTTTTTTGATGCATTTTGCATTTTGCAGAAATGCGGGGACGTTTTTTAAAATGGGTTCCTATGGAACATGTTCACATCAATGCATTTTTGTGCCTCCACATTTTTGGACTTTTTTCCCACAAAATGCAGCATTTTGCATGTAATAGAATTCAATGGACCCGCAACCAAAACGTAAGTACTGCATTTTTACAGCGATTTTGCCGCGATTTGCGTTTTGCGTTTTTTTAATGTATTTTTTTTACACTGTTTATAGCTGGTTGCTAAGTAGGGGGCGGGAAGCTGGCCACCGTGTCCTTAACAACTGATGAGTCATGGGGGCAAGATGCTTTGGGATGGGGGGCGCAGAGCTCCCCCTGCCCCAAAGCACTTATCCCCCCATGTCAAGGGCATGCGGCCTGGTATAGTTCAGGAGGGGGGGGGCGCTCGCTCGTCCCCTCCCTTTCCTGACTTGCCGGGCTGCATGCTCGGATAAGGGTCTGGTATGGATTTTGGGGGGACCCCCACGCCATTTTTTTTTATTCTGGTGTATGGGGGTCCCCTCTGAATCCATACTAGACCCAATGGCCTGGTATGGACCTGGGGGGGACCCCATGCTGTTTATTTTATTTTTTTTTGCCGGCAATTCTTTTTTTTTTTGTTTACATTCAGCGGGAAGCCCGCTGACAACTGATGACTCATCGGTTGTTAAGGACGCAGCGGCCGGCTTCCCGGCCCCTCCTTAGCAACCAGCCATATACAGTGTAAAAAAAATACATTAAAAAAACGCAAATCGCTGCAAAATCACTGTAGTAATGCAGTACTTACGTTTCGGTTGCGGGTCCATTGAATTCTATTACGTGCAAAATGCTGCATTTTGTGGGAAAAAAGTCCCCGACCCTTTCCAAAAATGTGGAGGCACAAAAATGCATTGATGTGAACATGTGTCCAAAAATGCGGCAAGCACCGCAAAAAGCACTGCAGAAACGCTCAAAAGGAACATGCATAGATGTGAAACGAGCCTTAAGCCAGGTCAGTTTATTTCCTAACCACCTAGGGATCCCCTGATGTCTGGAAGGTAATTACGGTATACAAAGGTTCTTGGCCAATAGACCCACCTCCTTTCACCCCCTGGGCCATCCTTGCCATTAGGAAATTATAAAGTGGGTTGTGGGTTAATTATTAACCAGTATGTGTGTTCAATGAATGCCTGACACCGAACTAGGGTTGGGGGGGGGGGGTCATATTCACTCTATAGATAAAATCACACACCTAGAGAGGGCTGATTTATGGACCTGGGGCACCTTCTTATTTAACATCAGGCTGCCCGCTATGGAAAACCCCTTCAGTTTTCTTTTTTTTTTTTAACCAACATAAGTAGAAAATGATTTGGGGGTTTTAAGGTTGCACTAATACACTTTAATTTAGAATAAAAATCGTGCCATCCCTGCTTTGCAAAATGCGATTTCCTTACTGGGGCCTGACTCATCGTGCTGCAATAAGGCCTTGTCCTTGTAAATATACGCATGATAAATGATATAAATCTTGTGAGTCATGGCCTTCAGCAATGTTCCAAGACACAGAGTGATGATAAATGTAGATTTACAACATTTACATCCGCCCTTCAAGGCCATTTAAAATTGTATTTTTAGCGTAGCATGTGTGTATTTGCTTCAGTAAAGAGCAGTGTGTATTTGTGCTAATGCCATAAAAACAAAATAGTTTCATGTTTGAATATTTACTTTACAGTGCCTTAAAATATATTTGTGCACTACCTGTTTATGTTATTTATTTAGTTTTCAGCTTTTTGAGATTACAATTGATCAGATCTTCTGTTCTTACAGTGTATGACTTCTTTCACATGGGTGTCAGACTTTAGAACCCTCTAAAAAGCCACCTGTGGTGAATTGCTTTTCAGACCACTGTTTACGGTTTCACTTTCACTTACAGGTGTGTTCCTTATCTCCTCTCTGTGACTGGATAGTGAAAGAAGCAGCACCCTGGTGAGCTCTTCTCTCTGCTCTCTCCCCCTATTGGCATTCTCCTTCGACCACAGCACACTTGATGCTTCCTGTGCTGCTCCTCCTTCCTTCTCTCAAGGATTCCAAGAGGCTGTTACTGAATCAAATTACACTGCCTACATTTAAAAAAAAAAATGCATTAAGGCCTGGTTCACACCTATGCATTTTTTAGTGCGTTTTCAGTTTTGCAGAAAGTCACATTCACATCTATGCATTTTTCTGGTTTTTGGTTCCCTAGACTTCAATGGATCAAAAACATATATTAAAAATTGCAAAATGCACCTGGAATATGCAAACTGCAACCTGCATAGGTGTGAACCAGGCCTTAGGCCCTATTCACAAGTACCAATTACATGTGGGAGACCAAGTGGGGGTTTCCAGTGATAGCTGCAGGCAAGCAGTCCCAATGGAAGGCTGACAGCTTCCGCAGCTAATCGTGGCCACTCATTGAGCTATGATCATTTCTGAATGCAAGCCTACAATGTTTATGGTTGTTCCAGGCAATAAACATGGACTCCAGTGTCCTTTACGGGTGTGGGGTGGTCTTTCATTTCTGAATTGAGTTTATAGCACCCTCTAGATGTAAATAGGTTTTCTGTTAACGTAGGCAAAAGTTAGTTTTTAGCTCAGAGCTAAGCCTGAGCTGTGTAATCTGGGTCAGGGTTCAGTGACTCAGGGGCTGGATGACTCTCTGGCACTTCCCCCTGGTCTGGAAATTTGTAGAAACTTCTAGAGCTGGAGAGTGGGAGTAAGGAGGGGCTGCCATTAATTTTTAGGAGGACCTCAGCCAATCCCCAGCAAAAGGGCTGGCGGGGGGCAGGCCACCTCATAAATAGACATGAGTCATGCCAGCAGGGGCAGTCAGGTGGAAGATGGAGATGGAGTGCTAAGGAGGCTATCGATGGCCCTTGAGGGTGCGCATTAGTATGGTGGGGGAGGGGGGGGTAATCTCGGACCGGGGCTTAGGTGCTGGAAGAATCCAACCAAAAAACACGGAGGAAGCCCTCCCTGGAGTCATGGAAGGAAGGAGAGAGGACAGTAGGAGCAGGTCAGCACATCTAGGAGATCTTCTGAGAGTCAGCCAAGTGGGCTGGTGAATGTCAGTCTGGAGGACTATGAGGAGAAGTTAGCCTGGAGGGCTAGTGAAAGAGGCAGCTGCAGCCAGGCAGTTTGTCAGTGCCTGAAGAGGTGGGATCAGTAGCCACAGGACTGATGCAAGCTGGACACTGACATTCTGCTTCACAACTAAGGGGCCCAGGGTTCCTGCCTTTTTAATGGGTCATTGCTTTATCTGACTTAGTGACTGTCAGATATTCAGTGTTCCAGCTGGGTTCTATAAGCAAGTGAGTGCTGGAGGAAGAATTGGAGTGTATATAGGGACTGTATATAGGAAGAGTTGTCGCTGAAGTTTATTGTTGAAGTCAAATGGGCATCCCATAACCTCCCATCTCTATCCAAGTTATTAACCCTCAATAAAACAAAACAAAAAACTAAGTCACGGACTGTTCTCTGACTTGCCTCTGAAAAGTTTAGTTTTGTCTTTGAGTTTACTTTTGGCTCCTTAGGGGGTGCGCTACAAGTTCATGAACATGGATGGCTCAGTTTGACTTTTAGCATATGGAGTTTATGCGGTGACAGGGAAGAGCGGCTTGGAGTGGAAAGGGATCTGTTAACCACTTAAACACCAGGCTTATTCTGACACTTTTTGTTTACAAGTAAAAATCTGTATTTTTTTTTTGCTAGAAAATTACTTAAAACCCCCAAACATTATATATATTTTTTTTTTAGCTGAGGCCCTAGAGAAGAAAATGGCGTTACAATATTTTTGAAAAAAAATACGCTTTAATGAATTGAAATAAAAAACCCACGCTATATAGCCCAATTTTTTTTGTAAAATATAAAAGATGTTATGCAGTGTTAAGATACCTAACATGTCACGCTTTAAAATTGTGCATGCTTGTGGAATGGAGCCAAACTACGGTACTTAGAAATCTCCAAAGGCAACATTTTAACCACTTAGCGCAAATAGCCGTCATTGTAAGTCAGTACTTTGATGCTAAATACCGTTGTTATGGCAACAGATAGTTATGTGCCATAATTTTGATTTTCAACAACGGCGAGCAGCTGGATTTCAGATAAAAGTGGTCTCTGCGGCGGATTCGCCACAAGATCACTTTTATCGGGGGTGGGAGAGGGCCCCCCCCTCCCACCGCGTTCCAGTCATCTCCACCACTTACTGGAGCCGTCGGCAGCGGCGGAGACGATCGGATCCTCTTTCCTGACAGGCATGGAGCCGAGTGAGGGAAAGATGGCCCCCACTCGGCTCCACACCATTGGATGGTGGAAGCAACGTCAAATGTCACTTCCGCTCAATGGTCTAAAGGGGGAAAAAAAATTCTGCAAAAAAAAATGCCATTTATTTTTTTGCATTTTAGTGTAAATATGAGATCTGAAGTCTTTTTGACCCCAGATCTCACATTTAAGATGTCCTGTCATGCTTATTTTCTATTACAAGGGATGTAATAAAATATGTTGTAATACAATATGATGTAATAAAAATAACAGTGACCCAAATTTTTTTTTTTCAAAGGGACAGTGTAAAAAAAATAAAATAAAAAGTAAAATACGGTAAATAAGAAAACATAGATAAAAAATTTAAAGCGCCCCGTCCCGCTAAGCTTGCGCGCAGAAGCTAACGCATACACAAGTCGCGCCCGCATATGAAAACTGTGTTCAAACTACACATGTGATGTATTGCCACGATTGTTAGAGCAAGAGCCATAATTTTAGCACTAGACCTCCTCTGTAACTCTAAACATGTAACCTGTAGACATTTTTAAACGTCGCCTAGTCGCCTATGGAGAGTTTTTAAGGTCAAAGTATGTCGCCATTCCATGAGAGGGCGCAATTTTGAAGCATGACATGTTGGATATCAATTTACTTGACCTAACATTATCTTTCGCAATATTAAAAAAAAAATTGGGCTAACTTAACTGTTGTGATATTTTTTAAGTCAAAAATTTTTATTTTTTTCCCCAAAAATTGTGCTTGTATGACCTCGTCGCAAATACGCTGTGACATAAAGTTTTGCAACAACTGGTATTTTGGTCTCTAGGGCGTCTGAAAAAAAATGATTGGGGGTGCTAAGTAATTTTTTAGCAAAAAAAAATGATTTTAACTTGTAAACAACAAGTGTCAAAAAGAGGCTCGGTCCTTAAGTGGTTAAAAATGTTTACAGGTTACCAGTTTAGAGTTACAGTCTAGTCTAGTGCTAGAAATATTGCTCTCGCTATAACGTTTGTGATGATACCTCACATGTGTGGTGTGAACATCATTTACATATGTGGGTGTGACCTACATGTGCGTTCACCACTACACACAAGCACGGGAGGACAGGGGAGCTTTAAAAATGTATTTTTTTTTTTTTATTATTTATGTAGCACCCTCTACCTTAGGTAGGTGCTAAGTGTAATGCCCCGTACACACGGTCGGATTTTCCGATGGAAAATGTCCGATCGGAGCGTGTTGTCGGAAATTCCGACCGTGTGTGGGCTCCATCGGACATTTTCCATCGGATTTTCCGACACACAAAGTTGGAGAGCAGGAGATAAAATTTTCCGACAACAAAATCCGTTGTCGGAAATTCCGATCGTGTGTACACAAATCCGACGGACAAAGTGCCACGCATGCTCAGAATAAATAAAGAGATGAAAGCTATTGGCCACTGCCCCGTTTATAGTCCCGACGTACGTGTTTTACGTCACCGCGTTTAGAACGATCGGATTTTCCGACAACTTTGTGCGACCGTGTGTAGACAAAACAAGTTTGAGCCAACATCCGTCGGAAAAAATCCTAGGATTTTGTTGTCGGAATGTCCGAACAAAGTCCGACCGTGTGTACGCCCTATAAAGGTTTTTGTGCAAGCTGCCAGTGCAGGTAAATTTAGGCAGGCCTGTGCTGCGAGCTAGGCCTGTGTGTTTTGATCTGGGGGCAGGGGAGTGGTTTAGTGTAGCAGTAGGTGACTGACATGTACTTCAGCTCTTGGGCGCCTCCTATGTTTCCAGGGAGAATGTTCTGGAAAAGGGGCAGGGCTGAGAGCTGGAGCGACATGGGGTACATGTGAGGAGCTCTGACCAATCCCCAACTAGGATTGGCAGGGGGCAGACCTCCTATATATACTCATGGTCAGCCGACTGGGGAAGGAGTTGTCGGCTTGGTGAACTGGATGATGAAGTGTTAGACTGTCGTGCCTGAGGGAACCCCTTTCTGGGGGTGTGTACCTAGGGTTGCCACCTCATCCCTTTAAACCCGAACACATATTAATTACACAGGTTCTGAGGCTGATTAAGGTGATAATTAAACTCACTTGTTGCCTTATCTGCGTTAAATTAGCCTTCAGAACCTGTGTAATTCATATGTGTTCGGGTTTAAAGGGATGAGGTGGCAGCTCTAGGTGTACCTCAGATGGGGAGCTCGGGAGCCTCTCATTACACAGTCATGTAGAGGTGTCCTGGAACAGGACCTGGAGGAGACAGTTGGTCCGCACGTCTGGAGTAAGTCATTTAGGAAGGATCCAGGGCAGATGTCAGTGAGTGGAGAGCACAGTAGAGAGATCTGGAAGAGACATGCCAGGGGAGCTGGATGTAGAGCCAGAGGGAGAGACTGTGGGAGTTTTGTGTCAAATCTATGCAGCCATGAGGGCGGGCAGGATTTGCAAGTCGGGCTTGCTGGGATCAGTAGTCCATCACCATATATTCTTCTAAAGTAAATTGGTTGCTGCCACAAAGGGGTACTGCAGGCCACGACCTACAAAAGGTCATCAAATAAAGACACTGGGACTCATTAAGAGTGAGGCCTAGTCATGTTCTGATGGCATGACAGGATTACTAAGACTTGGACAGTGAAGTAGTGTGCTGGAGGAAGAAGTGTTCTGAGGTAACAGTCTCCCAAGTTTAGGGTCAGCCATCTTGTTCTACTGAGAAGTGTGACACAGTTATTTTATTCTACAAAGTACCAATTTATCCAATGGGCATCTCATGTCCCTTTTCTCCAACCAAGTTCAATCCCCTAATAAAAACAACAAAAACAAGCAAAAGACTGTTCATTGACTGAAAAGTATGTCAAATGGAGGTCTGGGAGCAGGGTGAGCCAACTATAAATGAGGGTGGTGGCAAGTTTTTTGTGACCACGTTGGTGTGTGTATTGGTCCAGCAACGCACCAGCACCTTTGCAGCTACATTGTGCTACCTGCTGGGTGTTTGGTGGTGCTCCTGTACCTTTAAGAAGGGGTGGGCTCCCCTTCAGTCCACCTGCCCTCATTTATCCATCAGAATATATGTGACTCCACTGTGGGGACACTCATATTTTAGTATTAGGACCACAGATATCAGGGTGCCGTGACGAGGCTCTGTGGTTTACGCAAGCGTTTGCGAATGCATACGGACTAAACCCCTGTTTTTAACGCGTGCTGTTAATTGGTTGTCTGTGAGCTGATGGTAAGTAGGCTTGGATTTTTTCCTGGGCATTCCCCAGGCTTTGTTGGTATCTGAAATGTGTGGATGCTGTAACACGTAGCAACCCATCGCTACATTTATTTTTACACTTTTTTATTTTTACACTGTCCCTTTATTATTATTTTATTGCTGTCACTGTAAGAACTGTAAACATCTCTTCTAGTAAGCCCTCTTTATGGAGAGATCTGGAGGTCAATAAGACCCCACATCTCTCCTCTACAATGGAAAGCATCAGATATATTAAAAAAAACCCATTGATCTAATGCTTTCCCAGATAAAAAAAATGGCCTTGTTTACAAGGACGGAAGTGATGTCATGATGTCTCCCTGGGCCTCCTAAGCCATAGAGATGAGCGGACGTCATCTTTCCTCTGCTCATCTCTATGGCCAGCCGCTGCCACAGCTGGATTGGTTTTCTGGGTTTCACAATGAGCAAGGTAAACCCAAGAACCACCAGTGGCTAATCAGCTGCTTGGATCACTTTTAGACCCCTTTCACACTGGAGGCGTTTTTCAGGCGCTACAGCGCTATAAATAGCGCCTGAAAAAAGCCTCCGCTGCAAACCCAGTGTGAAAGCCCGAGTGCTTTCACACTGGGGCGCTGCGATGGCAGGAAGTCACAAAAAGTCCTGCCAGCAGCAGCTTTGCAGTGGTGTAGGAGCGGTGAATACACCGCTCCTCCACTGCTCCTGCCCATTGAGATCAATGGGGCAGCGCTGCCATACCGCCGGCAAAACGCCACTGCAGCGGCGTTTTGCGGGTGGATTTAACCACTTTTCAGCTGCTAGCGGAGGGGTTAAAACCGTCCCCGCTAGCAGCCGAATAGCTGACGCCCGGGGTGGCTTAGTGTGAACGGGATATTAGCATAAAGAGCAGCGGCTGCTGAAAATTTTAACCCCAGGCTTATGGCATCTAGCTGCAGCCATAACCCCGGTATTCCACTTCAAAACAATGACATATTTTCCCAGTTAGGCGGTCGGCTTTGTCTTTCACTCACCTTGAACATTAGAAATATTTTTGTTTTGCTAATTTCTATAAAACTGTACAATCGTGGGGGGTAGCTGGAAGAAAGAGTTTCAAGCTAAATCTTACCACCACCTCTGATTAGTCAATGCATATGGACTCGGATGGAATATCTGGGATTGAACTGCTCTTATTTCTGAAGCAAGTAGAGCAAAAGTCTGGGTTGCTGTCTGTTGTTTGCTTTGAACCAGTGAGGCAGGACATATGTGGGGTACAGGGTGGTGAATTACAGTGAGGAAAATAATTATTTGATCCCCTGCAGATTTTGTAAGTTTGCATACTTACCGTATATACTCGAGTATAAGTCGAATTTTTCAGCACATTTTTTTGTGCTGAAAGTGCCCCCCTCGACTTATACTCGAGTCAAGCACTTTTCTGCAGCAAAAAATTTCATTTTCCGAACCGACTTTGGGGCCCCGTATCTCAGGGTCACTTGGTGCTATAAACCCCAAATTTGGTATGCGAACCCAGTGGACCTGGTACCACAACATTTTCAAAGCTGAAGTTCCTAGCACTAAGTGGCCCCGAGATATGGGGCCCCAAAATCGGTTCGGAAAATGTCATTCTCTGCTGCAGAAAAGTGCTTGACATTTTCTGAACCAACTTTGGGGCCCCATATCTCAGGGCCACTTGGTGCTAGGAACCCTAAATTTGGTCTGCAAACCCAGTGGAACTGGTACCATAACATATCCAAAGCTAGGGTTCCTAGCACCAAGTGGCCCTGAGATACGGGGCCCCAAAACTGGTTCAGAAAATGTCATTCTCTGCTGCAGAAAAGTGCTTGACATTTTCTGAACTGATTTTTGGGGCCCTGTATCTCAGGGCCACTTAGTGCTAGAAACCCCAGCTTTGGAAATCTTATGGTGCTAGTTCCACTGGGTTTGCACACCAAATTTGGGGTTCTTAGCACTAAGTGGCCCCGAGATACGGGGCCCCAAATTCGGTCAACTGTGTCTATCTGCAGCAATGTCATTTCGGGACCCTTTGGGTTCAGAGACCCCAAATTTTGGCTGCAGCTAGGGGGCATCTAGGAACCCTTAACTACCGAGTTTGAAGTTCAGGGGACCTATGGCTGCAAATGGGCACAGTGAGGCTGCAAATGGGCATTGTTGACCCTTTTTTCCACTTAAAGTAGCTGTGCATTTCTCACCCTCGTCTTATACTCGGGTCAATAAGTTTTTCCCATTTTTTTTGTGGTAAATTAGGGCCTCGACTTATACTCGGAACGACTTATACTCGAGTATATACGGGTACAAAGAAATGAAGGGTCTATAATTTTTATCATAGGTGTATTTTATATGATAGAGACAGAATATCAACCAAAAATCCTGAAAAAACACATGATACAAATTTTATAAATTAAGTTGCAGTTCAGTGAGTAAAATACAGTATCTCACAAAAGTGAGTACACCCCTCAATTTTTTGTAAATATTTTATTCTATCTTTTCATGTGACAACACTGAAGAAATGAAACTTTGCTACAATGTATAGTAATGAGTGTACAGCTTGTATAACAGTGTAAATTTGCTGTCCCCTCAAAATAACTCGACACACAGCCATTAATGTCTAAACCGCTGGCAACAAAAGTGAGTACACCCCTAAGTGAAAATGTCCAAATTGGGCCCAATTAGCCATTTTCCCTCCCAGTGTCATGTAACTGGTTGGTGTTACAAGGTTGCAGGTGTGTTAAATGTGGCGTTATCGCTCTCACTCTCTCATACTGGTCACTAAAAGTTTAACATGGCACCTCATGGTAAAGAACTCTCTGAGGATCTGAAAAAAAGATTTTGTTGCTCTACATCAAGGGTCTCAAACTGGTGGCCCTCTAGCTATTGCGAAACTACAAGCCCCATGAGGCATTGCAAGGTGGACAGTTACAAGCATGACTCCTACAGGCAGAGGCATGATGGGACTTGTAGTTTTGAAACAGCTGGAGGGCCGCCAGTTTGAGACCCTTGCGTCTACATAAAGATGGCCTAGGCTAAAATAAGATTGCCAAGACCCTGAAACTGAGCTGCAGCATGGTGGCCAAGACCATACAGCGGTTTAACAGGACAGGTTCCACCCAGAACAGGCCGTGCCATGGTCAACCAAAGAAGTTGAGTGCACGTGCTCAGCATCATATCCAGAGGTTGTCTTTAGGAAATAGACGTACGAGTGCTGCCAGCTTTGCTGCAGGGGTTGAAGGGGTGGGGGGTCAGCCTGTCAGTGCTCGGACCATACGCTTCACACTGCATCAAATTGGTCTGCATGGCTGTCATCCCAGAAGGAAGCCTCTTCTAAAGATGATGCACAAAAAAGCCCACAAACAGTTTGCTGAAGACAAGCAGACTAAGTACATGGATTACAGGAACCATGTCCTGTGGTCTGATGAGAGCAAGATAAATTTATTTGGTTCAGATGGTGTCAAGCGTGTGTGGCGGCAACCAGGTGAGCAGTACAAAGACTAGTGTGTCTTGCCTACAGTCAAGCATGGTGGTGGGAGTGTCATGGTCTGGGGCTGCATGAGGGCTGCCGGCATTGGGGAGCTACAGTTCATTGAGGGAACCATGAATGCCAACATGTACTGTGACATACTGAAGTAGAACATGATCCCCTCCCTTTGGAGACTGGGTCGCAGGGCAGTATTCCAACATGATAACGACCTCAAACACACCTCCAAGATGACCACTGCCTTGCTAAAGAAGCTGAGGGTAAAGGTGATGGACTGGCCAAGCATGTCTCCAGACCTAAACCCTATTGATCATCTGTGGGGCATCCTCAAACAGAAGGTGGAGGAGCGCAAGGTCTCTAACATACACCAGCTCCGTGAAGTTGTCATGGAGGAGTGGAAGAGGACTCCAGTGGAAACCCGTGAAGCTCTGGTGAACTCAATGCCCAAGAGGGTTAAGGCAGTGCTGGAAAATAATGGTGGCCACACAAAATATTGACACTTTGGGCCCAATTTGGACATTTTCACTTAGGGGTGTACTCACTTTTTTTGCCAGCGGTTTAGACATTAATGGCTGTGTGTTGAGTTATTTTGAGGGGACAGCAAATTTACACTGTTATACAAGCTGTACACTCACTACTTTACATTGTAGCAAAGTGTCATTTCTTCAGTGTTGTCACATGAAAAGATACAATAAAATATTTACAAAAATGTGAAGGTTGTACTCACTTTTGTGAGATACTGTATATATGATACATTTTTCACAGGGACAACGTGGGCCATACTGAGATTTCCCAGTGATTTAGACTGAAGTGAACAGAGAAAGGAATTGAGTTCGCAAAAGAAAAGAGTTGACTCCTGACCTAAAAAAATTCACAAAGTGGGCCATGTAAGTTGTGGATTCTGATTTTTAAAGAAGAGAGCTGACTCCTGTCATGAGTAGTTCACAAAATGGGCCATGTAAGTTAAGATTCTGCTTCTTTTTTTTTTTTTTAAAAAGAACTGACTCCTGACCACAAAGGTTCAGACAATGGGTCATGCCTAAATAGAGCAATCAGTCAGGTCTCTAATTTTCAAAGGAGAAAACTGACAACTTTCCATGTGTAAAATAGGTTTAAAGCGGAGTTCCAGTCATAAAACAAACTTTACATTATTCAGCTGCATTAAATACAAATAACAACCTTTGGAATTTTTTTTTTTTTTTTACTTACCTTTTCAGGTCTGTTGCTAGGGATCCCTCGTAATCTGCCTCTTCCTCTCCAAGGCGCCTGATGTAATTTCCCTTGGCGCCCTTGCTCGCTAGTGCTCCTGGGAGATGTCTGTCATCATTTCCCAGGAGTCACTGGGCAGCGCCAAGGGCTTCGTTGCCATCACAACGGGGGTGGGCACTTCCGACGATGACGCCCGTTATGATGGCAACGTCAGAAGTGTACGGCGCTGCGCCGTACATACGGCGCATGCGCAAGAACGAACGGTGCATGCTGGTCGCTCAGCTGAACCAGAGCCCGGAAGATAGTGCTTGTGGGCTTCACATGCCCACAAGCACTATGGAGACTGCCAGGAAAGAGGAATATAAGATATATTAAGATAAGATATATTATTAAGCACACAGTTATGAGTGCTATAAATAAGCCTTAGAAACAAAAGATATGCATCCTAAAAAAAAAAAAAAAAAATGACAGTGGGACCTCTGCTTTAATTAAATTTAATTTAACATCAAGTCAGGACACTATTGCACAAAGAAGTGACACCTTTCCAGAAGAGTTTACAAATTACGGTAAGTCATACCAAGATACAACAGGAATTCTGGATACTGCAAGGTTAGATGACATCTTTATGTGGCTGATCTTCCCCAGAATAACATTATCCACAGAGTACATTTAAAATACATACAAAATATTTTTGAATTCTTATTTAGAGATATTGTACTGGCCATAGGCGTGCGCAGCCTATTGCATTAGGGTGTGCACCTCAAACCAAAGCTCAAACACACATGCGTTTATTTATATATATATATATATATATAAACACACATATACACACACACACACACACACACACACACACACACACACACACACATACTCTTATAAATAAATGTTAACAAACATTTTAAAATGTATTAAAACATTTTTAATTAAAAAAACATTTATCAATGTAAACAAACACAATTTTTTTAACTTATTAATTAAATAATCTTATAACATAAAGCTTTAAATAATTCTCTGCCATGTGTTAATATCCTGAATTGTATTTACTGCATTAAATACATTTGTTAGATCCCCCAGCAACAATAGAATTCCCTCAGCAACAATAGATACCCCAAGAACAAGACATCTCCCCAGCAACTATAGATTCACCAGCAACAATAGATCCCTCCCAGCAACAATAGATCCCTCCCATTAACAATAGATCTCCCCAACAACAATAGATCTCCCCAACAACAATAGATCTCCCCAGCAACAATAGATCTCCCAGCATCCAGTTACAATATACTTTCCAGCAACATAAGCCCCCTCCCGCAACAGTAGTATTCTCCCATCAACAATTGACCCCCCAGAAACAATAGATCCCACCAGCAGTAATAGACTTCCCCAGCATCAATAGATCACCCAGTGACAATAGAGACCCCAGCAGCCAATATCAATAGACACTCCAGCAAATCCCACCACCCCTTGGCATATACATTCAGTGCTGAGGTGCCGGAACTGTGCTCTCCCACATTCCTGCTGAAAAAAAGCCCTGGAAATATGTATTTGGACATCAAATTGGCATCCAAAATGGTTCGCACACTACAGATTACTATTATGGCTTCCTGCTCTACATGTTTTAGAGAAGAAGACGTCGCACAGAAGGTGTTATAGACTTAAATTCTTCAATAATTTCATTATAATTAGCTGACCATGCCAATTCTTGCTCAGTGTACAACATCAAGAGTGAATCAAGACGTTCTTGGCACATTGTACTTCTCAGTTTGTTTTTAACATGTGCAAGTTTTGAAAAAGCTCTTTCGCATGAGCAGCTTGTTACAGGTAAGACTGTAAAACATTGAACACAGTTGTAAAAAGCGTGGAATGTGGATGAACGATCTGATTCCTTAAGCCAATCAAGCCACTCTTTGATGGTGTTTGTGGTGCAACCTTTAGGAACAGGCCCATCATAATCTCGTAGCAATGTGATTTCTGCTTCCAATTCATCCACTGACACCTTAAATTTATTGGCAAGGATTTCCATATCAGCTTTAACAATCTCTAAGTTCAGCAGTTTTCCTACTGCAGTAACAATATCACAAGACTCCTGTGCAAATCGCTGATCAATACCTGTTATCAATGAGTCCAGCAGTGGGTAAAATGAAGTTATCCTCTCCTGTTCCTCCATTGTATCATAGTGATGCTGAGAATGTGCTGCCTCATCAAGAAGAACAGATGTTTTTCTTTTCCTAACTGGAGGAATAGATGTGTTATTTTCTGCACACATTTCCGCACAGTCTTTGAAAATAGACTGAAAATATTCTGGGTCATTTCTCATGGAGACCAAGGAGTTGCGCAAACTTTTCACCACTGCCATTGCAGTAAGCAAGCTGAGATTTGATGCTTGCAAAGTCTTGCTAACTTTTACCAATATTTGGAGAATAGGGTGCATCATGTGAAGAGCAAAGATACATTTGAAAGAACCTAATTCACAAATAAGGCCTCTGGCTCTTATTTTAGCATCAGCTAAGCGACTTGTTTGGACAATCTCGTCTAAAGCCTTTAGAATAATGGAGTAGTTTTGTTTTACTGCGGCCACGGCTTCTGCTCTGCATGCCCATCTTGTAGTAGATAGTGACTTTAAAGATTTCAGCTGAGTTCCTACTTCTTTTGAAATCTTCTCCATTACAGCATGCCGAACAGGACTTGCCTCCATGAAGGCATACAAAGTCTGAATAATGCCAAAAAAGTCAAACACAGTTCTGTTTTGCTTACTTGAAGTGCAAGCATCTACTAGGACAAGGTTCAAACAATGGGCATAGCAGTGTACATAGATTATTTCACTATTTTTTTCTTTACACTTCATCTGAACGCCTGCAGTGCATCCAGACATGGTAGCTGCTCCATCAAAGCATACAGAGATCACTGATGACCAGTCGGTTTTAAGAATTCCAAGAACTTTGGTTATCTGGTCAAAAATTGACTGAGCGTCAACTGTTAAGAGCCTCTGAATCGACACAAAATGTTCAACTGGACTACGAAGTTCACTAATAAAATACCGTACTATGACAGACATCTGTTCATGGTGTCCACAGTCAGCAGTATCATCTGCAATTATTGAAATTGTTTTTCCATTTATTGATGACACAATTTTTTGTTGGACAACATTATGTAAGGATGTAATTAAATCATTTTGGATGCGATTACTCAGATACGTAGCATTTCGAGGAGATTCTTGCAAATGTCTTTCTATGACAGGATCATATTTTTTTAGTAGATGGACCATATCTAGAAACAAACCTTTTTCATGGCTGTCAGTTTTTTCATTGTGACCTCTGAATGGTCTGCCACCTATTGCCAAACACCGAACAATGTCAATCAGTCTCTCCATAACAATTCGGTTTTGGCACCTTTCTTCTTCTTTTTTGGATAGGTAAGCCTGCTTACTTTTATCCAATAAAATATCAATAGGTTGTCCTTCATTAAAGCTTGACCATGCAGAAGTGCTTAGCATGTGGGATTTTGAAAGTTGGTGAGTTTTAAAACATTCATTAGCCCTGTGCCAGTTTCTGAATCCCTTTTCAGTGAATGCTGGATCCGCATGACCTTTCTGCGTTGCATCACTACAAGAGAAGAAACGGCAATAGAAACAAAATGCTGCATCCTTTGCTGGACTGTATTCAATCCACCTATATTTTTCATACCAGTCACTCTGAAAATTTCTTTGTTTAATCCCTATTTTGGTTCTCGGAAACATCCTCAATTTTGGCTGAAAAGGGCCTCTAGCGAGTCGACTCTGGCGTTCCAATCTATTTGTGGGAATACTACAGACCGGATCATCAGCTGCTATGTTTGATGGCTTTGTTGAACATGAAGTGCTTGGCTGTGTACTAACAGAAGTAATATCTTCCTCTTGGTCATGACTTATTGCTTGTAACGCACTGGAACTACTCATGGAGTCATCAATTGGTATATCTGATGCCTGGGAGTGTACACCGGACTGATCAGTAATATAAATAGTATCTTCTGGGTTGTTACTTGACTCATTACATGGATTCAAACTGTTGTCATCCTGCACAGTTTTAGCCATTGACGAGTCTGAGATATTCGATTTTTTGGGTTTCTTGAACACAAACCGATCCATATTTTGGAATTCTGTATGATACAATTTTTTTTTTTGCTAGAAAGCAGTGTACTTCAAACTTGACATACGCAATTAACTTAGTACATCAAGAGTATATAACCTATAAAGAAAAAGCTATCATAAGTACACACTCTGAATGCAAAAATATAACAGAGTAACCAGCAGGACAGGCTAGGGGAGAAACATGTACGAAAGACCTGTGACTTGCAGCCACTGACACATTCCTAGTTGTTTACACTGCACAGCTGTAAGCACCTATGTGCATGAGCCCTGAATGCCCATACACACTATCTGACTTTTTGACAACAAACATGCAAAATAGCTGTTTTGAGGCAACATCCGACCGTGTGTACGCTACATCGGACAAACTTTTTCGGTTTTCATCGAACAAATGTTGGCTGTGCAAACAGATAAACTTGGTGGCAACAAAATTCCGACGTTGGCAAGTTCGATCGTGTGTACACAAAATCATCGGACTTTAGTACAAAGTAAAAAAATGCATGCTCAGAACCAATGCAAAAGATCAGACAACAATACAGAAGTTGACCAAAGGGCGGCGCCGGAGAATTGAACGTCCTCTTTCTCTTTTGAAGTGTCGTCAGTACGTTGAAACATCACTACGTTCGTGTTTGTTGCCTAAAAAGTCCTGCCGTGTGTATGCTTAACAAGTTCACGGCCAACGCCCTTTGTACAGAAATCCACGGAAAAGTTTGTATAAACTCTGATCGTGTGTACGAGGCTTTACAGTGCTTTAATTTAGCAGCAGCACTAATAATCCCACTGGCCCCAGCAAAAATAGCCCCCCAGCAATAAAAGATCCACTACAGCAACAAAAGCTTCCTTCAGCAGCAACAATAGATCCACATTATCTACTGCAACATAAACAATAAATCATTAGGACCCCGTTTACATTTGAGTGTTTTGTAGCTTGTAGTTCGAAGCTCAAAAACACTCAAGTAAAAAAGAGATGTAAAAAATAAATAAATAATTTATTTAAAGGATAAATTCACCTTTCGGAAATTGTTACATGTTCCACCAATTTTTAGTGCTGCAGCAGCAGCTGCCCGCTGTCCACCTCCCTGTGGCAGCAGTATAGGTAGAAGTTCCCCAGACTAGCTGCCACTGTTTGAAAACCAGCATAGCTGTGTGGCGATCTGCCCCCACGGCCGCATCATTCAGACACACCGCTCTGCGTGTCTGAGTGAATTATAAGCCCATCCTTGGCTTTGCATCTTTAGCAGCTGTTGGCTTTTAGTTCTCAATGAACAACCACGGAGCTGTGGAGTGCTGCGGTAGATCATTGAGGGTTCCTGTCAGGGAGTATTGGCTTACCCGTATGGGTAAGCCGATACACCGACAGTGTACATGAGACCTGCATGGCATCAGTGATCTGCTGATCGTTGGTGCAATGCTTTCCAGGCATCTGCAACAAAAAATAATAAATGCACATTTTTTTTATTGATGGGCACACTGGCAGCAATGGATGGGTACTGTAGCTGTGTTTGATGGCACAGTGGCGGAAATTTATGGGTACAGTAGCTGCATTTGATGGGCACAGTGGCTGCAATTGATGGGCACAGTAGCTGCGTTTGATGAGCACAGTGGCTGCAATTGATGTTTTTTTTTCAGCTTGTTTGCGCCCCCCCCCCCCCAAAAAAAAAATTTTGAGAACCAGCAGTCACTGCTCCAATGTGGGCTGATGTACAGGCACGTTAACCCACATTGGCACATACCAAAGACATGTAGTAGAATACATTTTGGCCTAAATTTTTGAAGAAAATTGATTTTATTGGATAGGTTTTATAACAGTAGTAGTAACAGTTTTTTGTTGTTTACCAAAAAATAAAAAACCTAGTGGGGATCAAATACGACCAAAAGAAAGCTCTATTTGCATGAAAAAAATTATATAAAATTAATTTGGGTAAAGTATTGCATGGCTGCGCAATTGTCAGTAGTGCAGTTAGGCCCCTTTCACACGAGGCGGACTCCGCTGCCATGGAGTCCGCCTCGGTCAGCCAGCTCAGCGGGAGATCTCTCCGTTGATCTCCGCTGAGCCGGCAGATGACAGGTCCCTCTCTGCTCACTGAGCGGGGAGGGGCTTGTCAGGCGCCGCTGCTGCCTATGGAGAGATCGGACGAAAACGGACAGCATGTCTGTTTTCATCAGATCTCACCTGATCCGATCCGCCAGCGACGGATCCAAACGTAGAGGCATTCCTCTGCTTTTAGCAGATTGGACCGGGTCGGATGTCAGCGGACATGTCGCTCCATAGGCTAGCATGGGGCGCCCGTTCAGGTCCGCCGTCAAAACTGACAGGCGGACCTGAACGGTCCGACCGTGTGAAAGAGGCCTTAAATAGCAAAAAATGGCCTGGTCCTGAATAGGGGAAAATCTTCCAAAGGTCGTGGTTAAGTTGATTTTTAAATGTCATTTTTTTTTAAATTGTTATTTTTTAAAATAACATTATCGAAGCGTTATTTTAACACGTGAGAACAATTTCAAAAAAATGACATGTAAAAATCGACTTATTGTATGTATGGGCAAATATATATATCTTTTTTTTTAATGTGTGCGTTACATAATACAATTCAAATCAATATAAACACTGCCTGGCTTGTCAGCAAAAAAGTAAGTGTATATGTATATATATATATATATATATATATATATATATATATATATATATATATATATATATATTTATATATGCTTACTTTTTTGCTGACAAGCCAGGCAGGGTTCATATTGATTTGAATTGTATATGTGATGTACATAAACAAATTATATATATATATATATATATATATATATATATAATTTTTTTATGTACATCACATATACAATTCAAATCAATATGAACCCTGCCTGGCTTGTCAGCAAAAAAGTAAATATATATATATATATATATAATATATATATATATATATAATATATATATATATATATATATATATAAATTCACACATACTTTTTTGCTGGCAGAGACATGGAGGGTTCAAATCCAGTTGCCTTTTTGTTTTTATTTGGTCCGATCCATTGTGTGACTGCCCTTCCCTGCTCAGTGCTGTCTCACTGGCACTGCTTACCTGAGCTCGCTGAGCCAGCCACCTGCCGCTATCTGAGTCCAGCCTGAGGCTCCGCTGAGTCCGCTGGTTCTTCAGAGGGAAGGGAGAGAGAGGAGGCCGGAGGGGGGCGGAGTGCAGATGCATATCACTCCGCCGCTGCCGCTGCCTGCGCTGCCGGAACTATACAGGACCCATCGGGAAATGCGGCCGGATCACTCCGCCGCGCTGTCGTCCCGGGGGCTCCCTAGACCCTGCAGTGCAGGCTGGGCTACAAAAATTGTGCGTTTTCTTGCAGGACCAGGCAGTGGTGACATGAGCGGCCAGTAGTAGTCACAACTACTGACACCTGGCAGTCACTCAAAACCATTGAGAGCACAATGATTAGGGTGTGCCTGGGCACACCCGGCACACCCCGTGGGCACGCCTATGGTACTGGCCTAGTCTAAAGGAGGATTACCATTTTACTGTTTCCTTCATTACAGTTATCATGGAGTAGAACTGCATGAAGAATGCCGGGTCAGTAATTCTTATGGCAGCTGCATTTGCTTTCATTAGTTAGTTATAAACCTACATCAAAGTGTTACTCATGGGTGACGGGTACATTAATTATCGACAGTCATCTATGTCAAGCAAAGTGGCCCTGTCCTGTAGGAACTCTGACTTTAGCCGGATGATTGTGCTCATCTCTAGTTGCGATCTATTTGCAACATGTTTCACAAGTAGCACAATCTTAAAGCGGTTGTATACTCAAATTTCATACTTTAAATCCCATCATGGCTCCCAACATCCCCAAGCTATTGCAATTATCAATTTTTTGCCTACCTGCTTCCTTCCTGTGTTATTGCAATTTTTCCGTCGAATGACGTCACAAGCGCATGCGCCGTAACATCGCTAAAATCCGGCAACTCGAGACCCGGCCGGACAGATGCCTGTGTATGTCGAGGGCTGCGTCATTTCCTGTTGTAGACGTCAGCCCCGACCTCCGGCGATGGTTCCTGATCATTTTCGTCCCCAAGAGGATCTTGGTTACAATGTGACTCCTACGTCACAGGGTTCATGGAGACAGACGGCGAGACTTTACTGCGCATGCGCGGGATTAACAGGGCGAATAGGTACTGTGGGCGGAAGCATTTATCACAGCAGACGCGGAAGACCCACAGTACAGATGGCGCCGGCGAAGACACAAAATAAACGGCGATAGCGCAACAATTTTATACAGTAAGAGAAACATTTTGTAAAACAAATGAGTGATCAATCGTTTATCAGTGATGATGTCTTTTGGAGTATTTGTAAATTTAAATTATTTTTTGAGGGTTTACTACCGCTTTAAAATATAGTAATTCTCTTTCAAACTTTTTGCCATGTGTTACTAGAGCAATTATCCTTAGGTACTGGAACACCTCCACTACTCCACCTATTAATGATTGGGTGGAAGAGCTTTGTCACATGACAATGGAACAGTTAGTTGCCTGATGCCATGATATATATGATATCATTATGAAAAGATGAATGTATTAGATGGTATTCATGGGCTCCCCAGTATCCAAGACCCTGGCCATGAGCATTCCAAACGTCTTTTGATCCAATGTGAGTTTTGTCTAGATCATGGGACTGGGGACTTCCTCCACCTTCCTTTCCTTCCACCACCCATCTTCCTTAAATCTTAAACTGATTAGATTTTAGTTATGAATGGAATCTACCGAATGCAAGTCACATACAGAAATGAGCTCATTTGAGAAATATTTTTCCATCCTGCTCTTTTAAATCATTACAGGGGGTCCCCGGGTTACAAACAAGATCGGGTCTGTAGGTTTTTTCATAAGTTGAATCTGTTTGTAAGTCAGAACAGGTACATTTTTTAAGTGTAGCTCCAGCCATAAAAAACTATTTTTAAGCTTTATGGATAGCATAGGGAAGGGTTATCACCCCTGTAAGGTTTGTTTTGCTGTCGGTGCCCCTGTTCAGAAGATTTCACCTCACTTTCTGTGCCAATGACAACTGGATTTTGAAAATTTGGGGTTGTTGTGGAAACAAGAATTGGTGATAAAGCATCAGCTTTTTTCCCATAATAACTCTAAAGCCTCGTATACGCAATCAGATTTTCCTACGGGAAATGTGTGATGACAGGCTGTTGGTGGAAAATCCGACCGTGTGTACGCTCCATCGGACAATTGTTGTTGGATTTTCCGCGGACAAATGTTGGATGGCAGGCTTTAAAATTTTCAGCGCGTGTGTACACAAGTCCGTCTGACAAAAGTACAAACACGCATGCTCGGAAGCAAGGTCGGTCTTGTAAACTAGCGTTCGTAATGGAGAATTGACATTCGTGACGAGGCAAATTATGGAATCTCGAAATGCAGCGCACAATTCTCTTCTTCTTTAATGGGATAATAATGAAGCTGCTTTGTTGGTGATACTGATGGAGTTATTGCAAACGAATTTTCAAAGGCTTTTTTTTTCTAGTGATATCAAGAAAATTATTATTATGCTTGTTTTTTTTTTTTTTGGTGCAAGTTACCACAACACCATTATCCTGTAGTTTTTAAGATCAAAGATACAACTATGTTGGTGTCCCTTGTTAATTTTACATTGTAGTTTTTAAAATGTAACTGCCGACTCCCAAACTGTCATTTGAAGTAAAACACATAGCCAAGTATTATTCTACACAATCTTTTTTATTGTGCATTAAAAAAAGAAAACAAATAAAATTAGACATGCTATCTGCCAATAGAACTTAACCAAAAAGTGCATTCTATGCATCCAAATATATAGAAAATATACCAAATCAAATCATTATTATTCAACCAAAAAATAAAATAAAAGCATGAATGTTCCTAGAAAAAAAAAACATTTGGAAATTTTTTTTTTACTCACCTCTAAACTCCCTCGTAGTCTGCCTCCTTCAGTGCCTGGGCTGGTGACATCACTTCCCTTCGGCGCAGGAAGGGCTCAGCTCTGCCCCCTCCCTCTTGTCAATCATCTGGGACACATTACAGGTACCAGATGACTGAGCGGCCAATCACGGCGCGCGGCGCCGCTTGCGCATGCGCAGTGGGTGCCCGGCTGCGAAGCCACAGCCGGACGCCCCCACAGTTGCAATGCAGGTGCCGCCGAACGGAGGGGGAGACGAGCGGAGCTTCTATCCCCCGCATCGCTGGACCGTGGGACAGGTAAGTGTCCGATTATTAAAAGTCAGCAGCTGCAGTATTTGTAGCTGCTGACTTTTAATTTTTTTTTTTTTAAATGGGAACTCCTCTTTAATATAGGGGGTCAACAATGCCAAGAGTTGGTGAAAGCAGGGGTCCGTCATCCAGAGATAATTCTGAAAATCATCCGGATTATTCTCCTGGAGCTCCCGCAGCAAAGGCATATGACATAATTGGTCACGATTAATAAAGCAACCAATTTTTGGTCCAAGAAATCCTCCTCCTCCTGTTCCTGGACTGGACTTGGGTCAAAGCAATAACTCCAAGGCCAATAATAAATAACACGTTCTCTCCTCCAATTCCGCAACATGTCTGGTTGACGAACGGCCTGAAAAGCGCAAAATGAAAATTGCAAAATGAAAAGCGTGAAACAACACTCACCAAACTTCTACTATTAGCAGAAGGAGCCCAAGGGGTGGCGCTAAAGAGCTGAAAAACCACGTAATATGTCACTACGTATGTGTTTGTTGGCCGACAATTCCTTGCCGTTTGTATGCAAGACAGGTTCGAGGCTTTACAGGAGTGAATTTCCCTTCCTAGGGGTAGATTTCCTCTCACTTCCTGCTGCCTCCCTCTGTTTGTAAGTAGGAGTCGTTTGTAAGTCGGATGTTTGTAACCGCCTGCACTAGGGTTGAAAATGGTGACCGATTTGATCCAACTAACATTTAGAAAAGCAAACATTCCAAAAACAACATTTTTGAACAAAATTCTACTAATGTAATGAGGGTTGATAGCAATACATTTTCAAGTACTTTTCATTTTTATATATATTTTTGAATCGTTTAATTTTTTTTTTCATTTTCCCTGCTTTAGCTTTACATGAGTTTACATTTCCTAAACCAAGGATATAGTATGTATATCCTTAGGGGTTGATTTACTAAAACTGGAGAGTGCAACATTTGGTGCAGTTCTGCACAGAAACCAAACAGATTCCATTTTTTTTTTTTTTGTCAAAGTTTAACTGAGCAAGCTGAAGTTGGAAGCTGATTGGCTGCCATGCACAGCTGCCTAAGATTTTTCACAATAAATCAACTCTAGAGTATTTTCCTAAATGTATCAATAACTGTAACATTTGTTAGAATTTATGGCAAGGCCCTAAGGCTCCATTCACACTAGCGCGTTTTTTGATGCATTTTGCATTTTGCAGAAATGCACGGGAATTTTTTAACATGGGTTCCTATGGAACATGTTCACATCAATGCCTTTTTGTACCTCTGCGTTTTTGGAAAGGGTCAGGGACTTTTTTTCAGCTCAGGCTCGATTCACACCTATGCATGTTGCTTTTGAGCGTTTTTGGAGGTTTTTTTTTTCATGCTTGCCACATTTTTGAGCAGCATTTTTGTGCCGTTTTTGCCGCGTTTTGCGTTTTTTTTTTTTTTTTTTTACAGTTTTTTTTTACAGTCTTAAAAAAAAAACAAAAAAAAAACAAACAAAAAAAAAAAACGGCAAAAACGCATAAAAAACGCTGCAAAAACGGTGCACTTGCGTTTTTGATGCTTGTCCATTGAATTCTATTACATGCAAAACGCTGCATTTTGCATGAAAAAAAGTCCCTGACCCTTTCCAAAAATGCAGAGAAACAAAAAGGCATTGATGTGAACATGTTCCATAGGAACTCATGTTAAAAAATTCCCGTGCATTTCTGCAAAATGCAAAATGCATCAAAAAACGCGCTAGTGTGAATAGAGCCTGATACTTGAGTATATACGGTATCTTTTGCATGTAATAGAATTCAATGGACCAGCATCAAAAATGCAAGTGCAGCGCTTTTGCAGCGTTTTTACAGTGTTTTTGATGTGTTTTGCGTTTTTGGTTTTTGACTGTATACAAAAAACGCTGTAAAAACGCTGCAAAAAAAATGCTGCTCAAAAACGTGGCAAGCATCACAAAAAACACTGCAGAAACGCTCAAAAGCAACATGCATAGATGTGAATCGAGCCTTACTGCCCAAGAATTTTCTGAATTCCGAATATCTGTTGATTTGTTAGGACTCTGTCAAGTTGGAGGAGGCACTTTTTGCAGGCTGCATTTTTTTTTTTTTACAAATAGGGGTTGATTCGTTTCCCCAATTGTTCTCACATGTACAATATGTAGACAGCCTGGTAATTGTATTGCTGTTGGAATGCCATTAGTATGTGAGTCATTGCTTCCAGCGCTTTGGATGGTGACATGTCCGTTTTCCAATTTTAGGAAAAAAAAAAAAACAAGGAGAATGGCATTGTACTGAATTCATGGCCTTTGCATGCTTAAGCATGATAATCAAATTGCCTGGAAGATTTTCACTTAATACTTAAAGCGGAACTGTAGACAATCGAAATTTAAGGTTGAAATGCGTTTGTATGAACTGTCTAACCTGTGATTGTTAGACCGGATAGCCAGGTCCCTGACCTTGCTTTGCTCCCTTGTAGTTAAATCAATTTAGGTTGGTTGAGAACCATTTCAGCTTGTGATTAGAACATGATGGATCAGCAACTCACTATTTTACTGCGATCGAACTTAAGTGACGTATAGTTGGGTTGTACTGCATTGCACATCGGTGGAGCAGCTCTTCCTCTCCCAGTTTAGATCTTGCTGTTTTATGGGATTACAAGGGGCTATTATGTACTTTTTTTCAAAATAGATGTAATGATTTTAATAGTAACATAACTTGGTTAAATAGGGGTCCATTATTTTTATTTCTTATATTGGACTTTCCAAAAACAACACATCTTACATGTGTTTTAAAGCAAACATTCCAGTGTTTCAGTCTGATATCTTCAATAATCTTCATCACATCTCAATATGCTGAACAAACTCTACATAAGATCTAATAAAGTTTCTTGCAAACAATATAAACATTATGCCAATAAACCATGTTTTGTGACACGGCTCTTCTTTGCATCTCAGGCTGCATTCACACCTGAGCGTAACGTCTTTGAGCGTTTTGTCACGCGTTTGTATGCAGCGTTTTTTGGGCTTCTGCTTTTTTTATTAACCAATAGAGTAAACTATATACTCGAGTATAAGTCAACCCGAATATAAGCCAAGGCACCTAATTTTACTACAAAAAACTGGGAAAACGTATTGACTCGAGTATAAGCCTAGGGTGGGAAATGCACAGCTACTGTAAGTGGAAAAGAGGGTCAACAATGCCCATTTGCAGCCTCACTGTGCCCATTTGCAGCCATAGGTCTGCCGAACTTCAAACTCGGTAGTTAAGGGTTCCTAGATGCCCCCTAGCTGCAGCCAAAATTTGGGGTCTCTGGACCCAAAGGGTCCCGAAATGACATTGCTGCAGATGGACACAGTTGACCGAATTTGGGGCCCCGTATCTCGGGGCCACTTGGTGCTAGGAACCCCAAATTTGGTGTGCAAACCCAGTGCACTACAACGTATATAAAGTTGGGGTTCCTAGCACCAAGTGGACCCAAGATACGGAGCCTCAAATTTGGTTCAGAAAATGTCAAGCACTTTTCTGCAGCAGATTATGACATTTTCCGAATCGAATTTGGGGCCCCATATCTCGGGGCCACTTGATGCTAGGAACCCCAGCTTTGGGTATGTTGTAGTGCTAGATCCACTAGGTTTGCACACCAGATTTGGGGTTCCTAGCACCAAGTGGCCCCAAGATACGGGGTCCCAAATTTGGTTCAGAAAATGTCATTCTTTGCACCAGAAAAATGCTTGACTCCGAGTATAAGCCAAGGGGGGGACTTTCAGCACAAAAAAATGTGCTGAAAAACTTGGCTTATACTCGAGTATATACGGTATCTGTTGCATCATTTGTTGCTAGATATTTCAGCTTTCTTAGCTTTTTCATTAGCTTTTATTTCTTCTTTTATTATTATTAATTTATTATATAGTGTTTTTTCCTTAGGGTAAGGGGTTCGAGTTCAGTTTAGGTTAGGATTAGGAGTTGGGGTTAGGGTTATATATTATTATTTTATTTCTTTTTATTTTATTTTATTTATTATTGAATGAATAATAATAAATTAATAAATTGATGTAAAATAAATACACAAATAAATAAAAATCATAAATAAGAAATATATAAATTCAATAAATTGTTACTAAGTAACAATAAATAAAGGATTAACCCTTAACTTTAACCCAGGGGTAGGCAACCTTGGCCATCCCACTGTGGTGAAACTACAAACCCCATCATGCCTCTGCCTCTAGGAGTCATGCCTGTGATTGTCAGAGTCTTGTAATGACTCATGGGACTTGTAGTTTCAAAACAGCTGGAGGGCTGAGGTTGCCTACCCCTGCTTTAACCCTTACCCCTTAAAAAAATAAAATAATTAATCCCTATCTATGACGCTAAATGGAACCCTTGGCTCACTTTCCGTATTCAAGAATGAATGAGTTATTGTTTTAGTGTTTTTGTTTTATTTTTGTTGTATTTGACTTTCTGCTATATGACCTTATATGACAAGATCATATAGTATTATGATTTTCTTTTATAACCACAAATACTTATCTATTTGGATGATCACTGTCTACCTAAGTAACTCAAATGATTTTTCTATATATAGTTTTATATCTCTTGTCATTTTGTACTGTTTACTTTTCTCTCTCAATGAAAAATTAAGTAATAAAAAAAAATAAAAATAAAAATAAAATAATTCTAAATAACTAAACACCCTAACACAAAATAAATTATTATTACTAATATATTTTTTGTTCGAGTTGGGGTGTTTATTGTTATTTATTATTATTATTATTATTATTATTATTATTATTCATAATAATAATGTATTTATTATTTTTTAAGGCTAGAGGTTAAATATTATTCATTAATGTATTATCACATAGTAATCATTTATTTTACTTATTTATGATGAATTTTAGTTGTTTGTGTATCTAGTTTACATTTATTTATTCCTATATTATTACTATTTTTTTTTTAAAATGTTTAATTTGAGCAGAAAATCGTGCAAAAACGCAGGACAAAACGCGCCAATACGCACAAAAACGCGCAAATGGTGCGTTCCCATTCATTTCTACGGGGATAAAAACGTGCCAAAAATGCCCAAATCTGCCTGATATGAGCGACAAAAAAAGCTCCAGAACTTGTTTGAGCTTCAGGCGTTTGGCTTCAGGCGACATGGAGTGGAGATGTGAACCATCTCCATAGAAAATAATTGATTTTTTCTCCTCCAGCATTTTTGGGCTTTAACCACTTGCCGCCCGCCATATAGCCGAATGACGGCGGCAAAGTGGTTTCAATATCCTGACTGGGGGTCATATGACGCCCTCAGGATATTAAGCCGATGGGGGCGTGCATCGCCAGTCTGACACCCTGCAACACCAATCTAGGTCAAGAGTCTCTGATGGAGACTCTTTACCACGTGATCAGCCGTGTCCAATCAGGGCTGATCACGATGTAAACAGGAAGAGCCGGTGATCTGCTTTTCCTCACTCGTGTCTGACAGACGCGAGTAGAGGAGAGCCGATTGGCTGCTCTCCTGACAGGGGGGGTCTGTGTTTATCAGCACAGCCCCCCCCTCGGATCCCACCCAGGACCACCAGGGAAGCCTCCCAGGACCACCAGGGAAGCCGCCCAGGACCACCAGGGAAGCCATCCACACTGGACCACCAGGTATGCCCTTTAGACCTCCAGGGAAATACTAATCTGTGCCAGGGATGCCTATCAGTGCCTCATATCAGTGCCATATATCAGTGCCGCGTATCAGTGCCACATATCAGTGCCCATCAGTGCCACCCATAAGAACCCATCTTTGCAGCCTTTCAGTGCCCATCAGTGTCACCTATCAGTGCCCATCAGTGCCCACCAGTGCCCCCCAGTGCCACCCATGAGTGCCCATCAGTGCCGCCTATCAATGCCCATCAGTGCTGCATATCAGTGCCACCCATCAGTGCCACCTACTAGTGCCCATCAGTGCCGCATATCAGTGCCCATCGTTAGTGCCCGTGAGGGCCCGCAAATTGGTGCCACCTCATCAGTGCTGCCTTATCAGTGCCCATTAGTGAAAGAGAAAACTTACTTATTTACAAAAATTTTTAACAAAAACAAAAGCAAAACTTTTATTTTTTTCAAAATTTTCGGTATTTTTTTATTTGTTTAGCAAAAAATAAAAACCGCAGAGGTGATCAAATACCCCCAAATGAAAGCTCTATTTGTGGGAACAAAATGATAAAAATTTTGTTTGGGTACAGTGTAGTATGACCGCGCAATTGTCATTCAAACTGCGACAGCGCTGAAAGCTGAAAATTGGCCTGGGCAGGAAGGTGTATAAGTGCCCGGTATTGAAGTGGTTAAGCAGATAATCACCTAGGTGTGAATGGGGCTTCCAAGCTGCTGTGAGTTCTTCCATAGGTTGTATTTTGTTGGCCACAGAGATCCGTGTCCAGCATTTCTTTATTTTCGGGGGAATACAAACTCTTGCTGCATTTATTCAGTTAATACAAAGTGACTGTTTATATCAACTCTTTAGGAATCAAAGGTGTACTACAGATGCTTCAGGGCGATTTCCTAAAGAATCTGTAAGTGTAGTCACTACTCTTTGGATGTCTTCATAAAATGATTGTAACAGCAGGCATTCCCTAAAAACTTGCAATATGGTTGACACCTCCAACAAGGAATGAAGAGAAACATTTTATCCAAGAGGAAAGGTACCCTATACTAGAGGTCATCCAACCTGTGGGCCGCGGCCCAACCCCGGGCCGTGGCGCCTCTGCTGCCGGGTCACGGAGGAGACATGTAATGTCAGTAGCGCGGCGGTGGGGGAGAGAGATGACATCATCTATCATTGCCCGCACCGCTGTTCCGCCCTTATTTACAGTGCCACGAAGGCTGCTCTACACAGAGGTGCAGCCGCGACCCAGAAGAGAGAGAATGTCATCTCTCACCGCCCGCTCTCACTCTCATCTCTCACTCTCATCTCTCACTCGCATGCGCCTGTGTTTCACTTGCAGCTAGTTTACCTGCGCTGAGGAGAGGCTGACAGCGTTGTACCTGGCTGCAAGTACTCTGCAATGCTGGGGGGGAAGAGCTTGGTTTTACACGTAAATGAATTAATGACAAACTGCTATTTTTTGGGTGGCAGCCAGGTAACCGTGGCAATCCCCATAATGCTAGCAGGCAGCGTGGCAAGTGACATCCCCATCTGGTAGCAGGCAGGGTGGCAAGTGACATCCCCATCTGGTGGCAGGCAGGGTGGCAAGTGACATCCCCATCTGGTAGCAGGCAGGGTGGCAAGTGACATCCCCATCTGGTAGCAGGCAGGGTGGCAAGTGACATCCCCATCTGGTAGCAGGCAGGGTGGCAAGTGACATCCCCATCTGGTGGCAGGCAGCGTGGAAAGTGACATCCCCATCTGGTGGCAGGCATAGTGGCAAGTGACAAGCGATGGTGGCAAGTGACATGCTCAAGGCTCCCACTGATTCTGCATTATGGTGAGTTGAAGTATTTCATTTTATATTGCAATGTAATGATAGAAACAATGCGTTTCATTCATCCTGACACCATAACAACCATGGTGCCGGGATGATTCAAGCACTAACACCAGCCATTGTCCTGACAAATTGCCAGCGAAAAATCGCTTACCCCCTAAACCAAATGATTTGGACCAGTGCACAAAGCAAAGTCCATAAAGACATGGATGAGCGAGTTTGGGTTGGAGGAACTTGACTGGCTTGCACAGAGTCCTGACCTCAATCCGATAGAACACCTTTGGGATGAATTAGAGCGGAGACTGTGAGCCAGGCCTTCTCATCCAACATCAGCGCCTGACCTCACAAATGTGCTTCTGGAAGAATGGTCAAACATTCCCATAGACACACTCCTAAACCTTGTGGACAGCCTTCCCAGGAGAGTTGAAGCTGTTATAGCTGCAAGGGGTGGGCCAACTCAATATTGAACCCTACGGAGTAAGACTGGGATGCCATTAAAGTTCATGTGCGTTTAAAGGCAGGCGTCCCAATACTTTTGGTAATATAGTGTACCTCACCTTTGATGTTTTCCTGGTAAAGCCTATTTGTATGTGCAGCACAGTCATAGGTGCGTGCACAGGGTGTGCCCGGTGTGCCTGGGCACACCCTAATCACCCTGTGTGGCGCATATTCCTCCTTTTTAGAACCCTGATGTTTCACCAAATAAAAAAAATGTTCTCCTTTCTTCTCCAAAAAAAACTGGGAAATATTACAAAAAAAAATACAATTGTAAAAACACCGTCAGTATATATACACATGTATACACACATATGTGTTTGAGCTTTGGGCTCCACACCCTAATGCAATAGGCTGCCCACACCTATGAGCTCAGTGATGATGTTAGCATTACTTTTATAAGATACTGGGGTTGATTTACTAAAACTGCAGAGTGCAAAATCTGATGCAGCTGTACATGGTAGCCAATCAGCTTCTGCTTTGACAAAAAAAAGAAAACCTGGAATCTGATTGGTTTCTATGCAGAGCTGCACCAGATTTTGCACTCTCCAGTTTTAGTAAATTGACCCCAATGTCTAGCTTTGAAAATGCATACAAAGAAGTAAGAAAACAAATGCAGCCCCTACATCTAAGAACTGGTAAGCTGGAATAAATCACATTTTTATTTTAGTGGATATGTTGGCAGACAAAATCTATAACTTTATTGCAGTGGCGGCCCGTGCATTAAGGGCGCACGGGGGCCGCCCCCTCTCTCCTGCCACCCCTCTATCACCAATAGATAGATTCATGCAATGCATGAATCTATCCAAGGCCGCCGCTGCCACCGCCTATTCAGGCGCCTGGCCCCTTTTCGGGCGCAGGGCGCCTGATCTACAGCGGCAGGGTTTTTTTTTTTAAGCACCTGATTACAGCCGTAGACTCTAATAGGCTTCAAAAAAGGTGACCTGCCATGCTGGGCGCTCGCAGGTCACTCAGCTGTGTTAGAAAAGCGAATGAATATTCGCTTTCCTAACACTAAACCGCCTCTCCGCGTGCTCAGGTGCTCGGGTCTGGTACCTGTCACCTGATTGACTGAAAAGATAAGGCGCCGCTTTTGGACGCCTATCAGGAGGAGAGGACGGGAGATGAGGATGGCAGGAGAGGCATGGAGAACCCCACTTGTGGGGGTCACACTGGGGGCATTAAAGGGCACACTGGCAGCTTTTAATGGGCACACTGGCAGCAATTGATGGGCACACTGGCAGCATATGATGGGCACACTGGCAGCATTTGATGGGCACAGTGGCAGCATTTGGCACAGTGGCTGCATTTGATGGGCACAGTGGCAGCATTTGATGGCACAGTGGCAGCGTTTAATGGGTACAGTGGCAGCGTTTGGCACAGTGGCAGCATTTGAGGGCACAGTGGCAGCATTTGATGGCACAGTGGCAGCATTTGATGGCACAGTGGCAGCGTTTGATGGCACAGTGCAGCGTTTGATGGGCACAGTGGCAGCATTTGATGGCACAGTGGCTGCAATTGATGGCACACTGACAGCATTTGATGGGCACACTGGCAGCATTTGATGGGCACACTGGCAGCATATGATGGGCACACTGGAAGCATTTGATGGGCACACTGGCAGCGTTTAATGGCACAGTGGCAGCGTTCAATGGCACAGTAGCTGCGTTTGATGGGCACAGTGGCATCGTTTGATGAGCACAGTGGCAGCATTTGATGTACACAGTGGCAGCGTTTGGCACAGTGGCAGCGTTTGATGGGCACAGTGGCAGCATTTGATGGCACAGTGGCAGCTTTTGATGGGCACAGTGGCAGCGTTTGATGGGCACAGTGGCAGCATTTGATGGCACAGTGGCAGTGTTTGATGGGCACAGTGGCAGCATTTGATAGGCACAGTGGCAGCGTTTGGCACAGTGGCAGCGTTTGATGGGCACAGTGGCAGCGTTTGATGGGCACAGTGGCAGCATTTGATGGCACAGTGGCAGCTTTTGATGGGCACAGTGGCAGCGTTTGATGGCACAGTGCAGCGTTTGATGGGCACAGTGGCAGCATTTGATGGCACAGTGGCTGCAATTGATGGCACACTGACAGAATTTGATGGGCACACTGGCAGCATTTGATGGGCACACTGGCAGCATATGATGGGCACACTGGAAGCATTTGATGGGTACACTGGCAGCGTTTGATGGCACAGTGGTAGCGTTCAATGGCACAGTAGCTGCGTTTGATGGGCACAGTGGCAGCAATTGATGGCACAGTGGCAGCATTTAATGGGCACACTGGCAGCATATGATGGGCACACTGGAAGCATTTGATGGGCACACTGGCAGCGTTTGATGGCACAGTGGCAGCGTTTAATGGCACAGTGGCTGTGTTTGATGGGCACAGTGGCAGTGTTTGGCACAGTGGCAGCATTTGAGGGCACAGTGGCTGCATTTGATGGGCACACTGGCAGCATATGATGGGCACACTGGAAGCATTTGATGGGCACACTGGCAGCGTTTAATGGCACAGTGGCAGCGTTTAATGGCACAGTGGCAGCATTTGATGGGCACAGTGGCATCGTTTGATGAGCACAGTGGCAGCATTTGATGTACACAGTGGCAGCGTTTGGCACAGTGGCAGCGTTTGATGGGCACAGTGGCAGCATTTGATGGCACAGTGGCAGCTTTTGATGGGCACAGTGGCAGCGTTTGATGGGCACAGTGGCAGCATTTGATGGCACAGTGGCAGCATTTGATGGCACAGTGGCAGCGTTTGATGGGCACAGTGGCAGCATTTGATGGGCACAGTGGCAGCGTTTGATGGGCACAGTGGCAGCGTTTGATGGGCACAGTGGCAGCGTTTGATGGGCACAGTGGCAGCATTTGATGGCACAGTGGCAGCTTTTGATGGGCACAGTGCCAGCGTTTGATGGGCACAGTGTCAGCGTTTGATGGGCACAGTGGCAGCGTTTGATGGCACAGTGGCAGCATTTGATGGCACAGTGGCAGCTTTTGATGGGCACAGTGCCAGCGTTTGATGGGCACAGTGCCAGCTTTTGATGGGCACAGTGGCAGCGTTTGATGGGCACAGTGGCAGCGTTTGATGGGCACAGTGGCAGCGTTTGATGGCACAGTGTCAGCGTTTAATGGGCACAGTGGCAGCGCTTGATGATTTTTTTTTCAAAACTTTTTTGCACCCCCCCCCCCCCCCTCAAAAAAAAGAGCACCAGCCGCCACTGCTTTATTGGCTGGTATAAGCAACAATTTCCAGAAATTTGAAAGAAACGCTCTTATTAGTACATCACGCCGATTTACTCCAAAGGACTGGAAGGATAACATTTCCTGCAATACCTGTAACATGAGCGGCTTTCTCTGCTGAAATGATGCGGCCTCAGTATTAATTCACATAAGAGTTATTTCTGAATCCAGTGTCATACTTCTTGAAAGGGCTCAGCTATCCGTTCCCAGACTAATCCTTTTCTTTCTGCTGTATTCTCCTGCTGATTATATTTCATGCTTCATAGAAAGAATGGAATCTGGGAGGAAGCTCTTCAGAAATTGTCTTTTATAGAACGGATGGTACTTATGTGGCACATACTGTTTGTGGAAGAGATGTGATTCAATCAAGCACCTGCAGAATGCGATTTTTGGTATATAAAAAAAAAAAAAAAAACGCTGTATATTTTCTCATGCATTTCCATGCGTCATTATGATTTTCTGAAAAGAAAAAAAAATTTGAATGAAGAAAAGTTGAACAGAAGATCTCAGTGTCAGTCCAACCTGATTTTCAGCCTTGGTTACTTAGATGCTGGAAGAGAAGGTCACCTATCAGTTTATACGGAAATTCTCTACCCCCCCCCCCCACACACACACACACACACACACACAATGCTCAGCTTTGCCCAGTTGGTGAAGTTGTTAGGAGCAATCCTACCTTTGCCTTTAGCTTTTTATTTTTACATGATTGAGAATGCAACCAGGGAGTAGGATTTTAAGTTTGAGAAATCAGCCGGAGAAGAACCTAACCACTTAAGGACCCGTAAGGATTTACCCCCTTAATTTTTTGCTATACAGCACTGCGTCACTTTAACCGACAATTGTGTAGTCGTGCGACGCTGTAATAAAATTAATGTCCTTTTTTTTCCTCACAAATAGAGCTTTCTTTTGGTGGTATTTGATCACCTCTGTGTTTTGTTTTTTTTGCGCTATAAACAAAAAAAGAGCGACAATTTAAAAAAAAAAAAAAAAAGGAAACAATATTTTTTACTTTTTGCTATAATAAATATCCCCCCCCAAAAAATAATAATTTCTTCCTCAGTTTTAACCAATATGTATTTTTCTACATATTTTTGGTAAAAAAAAAATCACAATAAGCTCATATTGATTGGTTTGCACAAAAGTTATAGCGTCTACAAAATATGGGGATAGATTTATGACATTTTTATTATTTATTTATTTTTTACTAGTAATGGCGGTGATCAGCGATTTTTCAGCGGGACTGCGACATTGCTGTGGAGAGATCGGACACTTTTTTGGGAACAGTGACATTTTTACAGCGATCAGAGCTAAAAAAATTGCCGCTGATTACTGTATAAATGTCACTGGCGGGGAAGGAGTTAACACTAGGGGGCGATCAACAGTTTAAGTGTTCCCTAGGGAGGTGCTTTCTAACTGTGGTGGGAGGGGACTGACTGGAGGAGGAGAGAGATCGCTGTTCCCAGGCCCGGACTGGGACAAAAAATAGGCCTGGGCATTTTAGACTGAGCAGCCAAATTTCCAAGGAACGGGGGGGGGGGGGGATGTAGGTAGACATTCGCGGGGGTGGCTGGTGTCGGTCCTCCACACTGTAACGTGCAGGGACACTGTGATATAAAGGGGACTGCACTGTAAAGGGGCACTGTAATGATTACAGGATTACAGTGCCCCTTTACAGTGCAGTCCCCTTTATATTACAGTGTCCCAGTCCTATTGTGGCCATACAATGCTAGTACTGTCTGTCTCTTATTGTGCCCACACTGCCCAGTGACACTGACCTGTCCTGGAGAGCATGGCGCTCTCTTTCTTGTGGTGCGGTACAGCGTGGCTCTCTCTCTCTGGTGGTGTGGTACAGCGTGGCTCTCTCTGGTGGTGCGGGTACAGCATAGCGCTCTGGTGGTGCAGGTACAGCGTGGCTCTCATGGCTCTCTGGTGGTGCGGTGCAGCATGGCTCTCTCTGGTGGTGCGGGTACAGCGTAGCGGTCTGGTGGTGCGGGTACAGCGTAGCGCTCTGGTGGTGCAGGTACAGCGTGTCTCTCATGGCTCTCTCCGGTGGTGCGGGTACAGCATAGCGCTCTGGTGGTGCAGGTACAGCATGGCCCTCATGGCTCTCTGGTGGTGTGGGTACAGCGAGGCTCTCTCTGGTGGTGCGGGTACAGCATAGCGCTCTGGTGGTGCAGGTACAGCGTGGCTCTCATGGCTCTCTGATGGTGCGGGCACAGTGTGGCTCTCTCTGGTGGTGTGGGTACAGCATAGCGCTCTGGTGGTGCAGGTACAGCATGGCTCTCATGGCTCTCTCTGGTGGTGCAGGTTCAGCGTAGCGCTCTGGTGGTGCAGGTACAGCGTGGCTCTCATGGCTCTCTCTGGTGGTGCGGTACAGCATGGCTCTCTCTGGTGGTGCGGGTACAGCATAGCGCTCTGGTGGTGCAGGTACAGCGTGGCCCTCATGGCTCTCCGGTGGTGTGGGTACAGTGTGGCGCTCCCTCCCTCTCTGGTCGGTGAGGGTACAGCGTGGTGCTCTCTCCCTCTCTGGTCGGTGTGGGTACAGCGTGTCTCTATCTGGTGGTTACTAGGGCTATTAGTTCCCCCAGCACAGTTCTCTTTTTTTTTCCATGTCTCCTGCAGTACCTGCTTGTTTCCGGGTTTTCTCTTTTCCCCCCAGCAGAGTGCATGCTGGGGACTGTAGCCATCTCCCTGCTGAGATCAATTGGGCCTCCTATCTCTGGGACTACATTTTCCATGATGCCTCACTAGTTTTTTCTGATTGGCCCTCTGCTGTGGCCAATTGGGAGGGAAGAAGAGCAAGCAGGAAGCTTTCTTCTCTCCCGTGCTGCAGACAAGTCCAACATGAGAGAGGGGGAGGGGAGGACATCCTGACAGCGGCCTGCAGCTCTCCCCCCCCCCTTCCTTACCCCACTGTGCGGACGGACACCTATGGCTGGAGGAGGAGGAGCAGTCCATAGGGGCACAGAGCGGAACTGTCAACGCGGCCACTAGTTCTGCCAGAGAAGGCACAGGCATGGCGGCATAGCGGTAGGCGAGCGTTGGCCGTGGCCTGTATTAACCCTGTTTAGACCGCGGTCGCCGCTTACCTCTCGCTGTGCGGCCTAATCATCGACAGGCCACGGAATGGGCGGCCCCGACTCACCGGGCAAATGCCCGGTCTGCCCTATGGCCAGTCAAGGCCTGGTTGTTCCTGATCACTAGGAACAGCAGATCTTTTTCTACTCCCCTGTCAGAACGGGGATCTGTGGAGCTCTCTGTGGAGCAGTGTGCCCCCTATCGCTCCTAAAGCGGCCAACGTGCACCTACAGCGATACCCGCAGCCCTGCCAACCTGCCGCAGTATGACGTTGGTTTTCAAGCAGTACGACGCCGGACACAGTGCACTTATGGGAAGCACCACGTCTATGCAATCACGAGATTGCAGACGTGGCGCTTCATTTGCGGGCGTCTAGCCCACCTTGCGGCGCTTTCTGGAGCGCCGAGTAGCTTCCGCCCATCGCCTGTAGTATCTATTACTACGACCGGGCGGTTTGATTCACATCTCAGTTTGATATCACTTCCTGTTTTCTTTCTCCCATTGCGCCCGGGAGAGAGGAAACAGGAAGTATGCCACTCCATCGCAGCTGTAGAAGGAGACACTGCTGGAGAGGACAACACACAGCAAGGTAAGTACCGCTGTGCTGCATTTGGGGGACACAGGCAAGGCTGCATTTGGGGGACACAGGCAAGGCTGCATTTGGGGGACACAGGCAAGGCTGCATTTGGGGGACACAGGCATTTGGGGGACACAGGCATTTGGTGGCCACAGGCAAGGCTGCATTTGGGTGCCACAGGCAAGGCTGCATTTGGGGGCCACAGGCAAGGCTGCATTTGGGGGCCACAGGCAAGGCTGCATTTGGGGGACACAGGCAAGGCTGCATTTGAGGGACACAGGCAAGGCTGCATTTGGGGGAGATAGGCAAGGCTGCATTTGGGGGACACAGGCAAGGCTGCATTTGGGGGACACAGGCAAGGCTGCATTTGGGGAACACAGGCATTTGTGGTACACAGGCAAGGCTATATTTGGTGGATACAGGCATTTGGGGGACACAGGCAAGGCTGCATTTGGGGGACGGGACACAGGTAAGGCTGCATGTGGGGGACACAGGCATTTGGGGGACACAGGCAAGGCTGCATTTGGGGGACACAGGCAAGGCTGCATTTGGGGGACACAGGCTGCATTTGGTGGGACACAGGCTGCATTTTATGGGACACAGGCTGCATGTAAGGACGGACTCCGCTGGGGAAACCTGATGGCATCTGGTGGCAGGCAACGTGACTAGTGACACGCTCAGGGCTTCCACTGATTCTGCATTATGGTGAGTTGAATTATTTCATTTTATATTACAATGTAATAATAGAAATAATGCGCTTCAATCTTCTTGACACCATAACAACCATGGTGCCGGGATGATTGAAGTGCTAACATCAGGTGTTTGGAATATCTTTATCTGCCGATTTTTAAACTTTCTAGAATACACATATTTCTATTGTTGTGTAGGTTCTGGGCCTGAAACTACGCCCATTTTCACCAAGTGGGAGGGGTCAAAAAGGAAGAGCAGGGTCTGGCACCCCCCATCCTAAAACTTCACCAGCCGCCACTGAAATCCACCCTACCAACAGTATACTCCCACCAGCAACCTCACCTCTACCATTAGCCAGCATCAATAGACCCTCCAGCAGCCAGTAACACTAGACTCCTTCCTCAACAGTAGATCCCTCCCAGCAAAAATGAACACTCCCAGTAACATAAGGCCCTTCCAACAACAATAGACCTTCTCATCAATAATAAAGCCCCCCTAGCGACAATAGATCCCCCAGCACACCCCAGCACCCCTTAATATTATATACATTCAGTGCTGGAGGTGCTTTCCCCACGTTCTTGCTGAAAAAAGTCCTTATAGACCTCATGATACACGCAGTATTAGCACACCTCCCAACATTTTGAGATGGGAATGAGGGACACCTACTAGCAAACGTATGTAGGCATAGGACACACCCTCTGCCACACCCCCTTAAAGGAGAATTAACCAAAAAAAGGTTAATTAAATCTACAAGAGTTTTTACTATTCCTTTATTTTGGCTTTAAAAATTTACAAATGCGGCAATTTAGAATTTGGATGAAAGGTTTAGCACTGGGTAACACATTTTGCATTTTATATACAACTATGAGGATCAGACCAAAATGAGGGACAAATGAGGATGAATGAGGGACAGAGGGACATTGCTCGAAATCAGGGACAGTCCCTCGAAATCAGGGACAGATGGGAGTTATGTATTAGTGAATTTCTAGGTCACTCTATTCAGAGCTGTCTTATTTTCAGTATTACCAATAGGCTGTAAGTTAAATTAGCCCGCATCTACAATATGTGTTTTAAGATCCAGAACTGCATTTTTATGTACCACCTGTGAAAGTTTAATATACTAATAAAATATTATGAACAAATATCCAAATCAATAAAAACATTATTTAATTAATACAGTATATCCGGTACACATGGCAGAAAACCAAAAAAAGAGAGCCAAGTATTATCAGCAGAGTTATGGGTCAGAATATGAGCCGGTCACCATTTTCCTGCCAAAGAAAACTGTTTGCAAACAGGATGTGGTGAACTGGATTGCAATGAATTCTAACGCCCTGAATACATTATGGATTCTGCTGGCAGTGTAAGCTCCCATAAATGTTTGTTCTCATTGACTTTCAAACTCAGAATTCTGTAAAAAAAAAAAAAAACTATTTCTATTTTCAAACACAGAAATCTGTAATAAAAAAAGGCAAATTTTTCAAACTTAAAATTCTGTAAAAAAAAAATAAAATGCACAGCCGGGCACCCATAGCGCATGCGCGAGCCGCGCCGCGCTCTGCTCGCCGTTACTGGCCCCGCAATCATCTGGGACCGGTCACGTGTCCCAGATGATTGACAAGAGGGAGGGTGGAGAGGCGATCTACCTTCCAGTGCCGAGGGAAGTGACATCAAGAGCTCAGGCGCCGAAGGAGGCAGACTACGAGGAACCCCCTAGCAACTGGCATTTAGAGGTGAGTAAAAAACAAAAAATTCTCCAAATGTTTTTTTTTTTATTTTTTTTTAAACACATTACTATTTTTTTTTATTTGGGTTGGAACTTCACTTTAAGGACCAAGCCTCTTTTTGAGAATTTGTTGTTTACAATTTAAAAACAGTTTTTTTTTGCCAGAAAATTACTTAGAATGCCCAAACGTTATACTTTTTTTTTTCTAACACCCTAGAGCAGTGATGGTGAACCTTGGCACCCCAGATGTTTTGGAACTACATTTCCCATGATGCTCAACTACACTGCAGAGTACATGAGCACCATGGGAAATGTAGTTCCAAAACATCTGGGGTGCCAAGGTTCGCCATCACTACCCTAGAGAATAAAATGGCGGTCATTGCAATACTTCCTGTCACACTGTATTTGCGCAGTGGTCTTTTTTGGAAATAATACACTTTTTTGAATTAAAAATAGGACAACAGTTAAGTTAGCCCAATTTTTTTTTATATTGTGAAAGATAATGTTACGCCGAGTAAATTGATACCCCTTATGTCACAATTCAAAATTGCACCCGCTCGTGGAATGGCGACAAACTTTTACCCTTAAAAATCTCCATAGGTGACATTTAAAAAATTGTACCGGTTGCATGTTTTGCAGAGGAGGTCTAGAGCTAGAATTATTGCTCTCACTCTACCGATTGTGGCGATACCTCACATGTGTGGTTTGAACACCGTTTTCATATGCGGGTGCCACTCACGTAAGCGGTTGCTTCTGCACGCGAGCTCGGCGGGACAGGGCGCATTTAAAAATTTTTTTTTTTTTTTCCTATTTATTATTATTTTTACACTGTTCTTTTAAAAAAAATGTTTCACTTTTACTCCTATTAAAAGGAATGTAAACAACCCTTGTAATAGAAAAAAAGCAAGACAGGACCTCAGATCTCATATTAACACTAAAATGCAAAAAAAAAAAAAAATTTGCAATTAAAAAAAATTTTTTTTTTAAAATGGCCCTTTAAGAGCTATGGGCGGAAGTGACGTTTTGACGTCACTTCGGCCCTGCAATGTTAAGGAGACGGGTGGGGGACCATCTTCCCCTCACTCGTCTCCATACCAAGCAAGGAGCAACATCCGATCGCCTCCGCCGCTGCCGACGACTCCGGTACGCAGCGGGAGAGGTGTGAAAAGTGATCTTGCGGTGAATCCGCCGCAGAGACCACTCTTATCGGAAAGCTAACCGCTGGCCAAAGAAGAGGATACCGGGGTTATGGCAGCTAGCTGCCGCCATAACAATGAATACTCCTCTTCAAACTTAGGGCGTATATTGGCGTGCGGCGGTCTGTAAGCGGTTAATCACCACTGGGGTTTTTTTTTTTTTTTGATAAACACACAAAAAAAAAAAAAAATGTTGTGAAAAAAAAATGTTTTTCTTAATTTCTATAAAATATTGCAAATAGATAATCTTTCTTCATAAATTTATTTTAAACTGTATTCTGCTACATTTCTTTGGTGAAAATATCCCAAATTAGTGTACAGTATATGCGAGGCATTATGCTGCATTCCTTATTTGTAGATAAAATTCCACCGTTCTGTAAAGGTTTAGTACAGATTGAATGCACAGATAGGTACCTACATTATTCAGATTGATTGACCTGAACACGTGATCCTGCTATCATGTACATTACACAAAGAAGATGACAAACAAATTGAAGGATAAAATGTAAGAGCTGCATAGCTAGAAAGCCAAGTCTTTCATCACATAGTAATGATTATAATATCTGCTGGCAGATATAAAAAAAAAAAAAAAACCATGGAAGAGATCCGGGGTTGAGTTGTCAGCACCCGCTGTCACTAATGCCTCAATTACAATGCGAGGATTATTTGTCCATTCCAATCAGAATGGAAAGAAAATCATGAATGCTTTCTTCAGGCTTTTCCTGCAGTAAATCAGTCTGTTTTCTTGGGCTGTCATATACTAACAATCATATTTCATTTTGCAAGTAATGAGAATTTTGATTCAGCTGTTATTCAAGTGTCAAACGGTATAAAAAGGACCTGAGGAGGGGTGGTCTAAAGGGAACGGTTGATTTATAGTCATTTTTCCATCTGTAGACAGCACTTTCTCATGGATATTTTTTTAAGAAAGTGCCGTGCCTGGCATGAAACATGTCAGAATAGAATTATGGCTTCTTACTGAAAAATATATCTGATGCAAAATGTAAAACTGTGTCCCAGGTATGCATATGTTTTAGACATGTGCACTGCCGAAAAATGTGTTCGTTTTCGTTTCATTAGTTGAAAAATTCGTAAATTTAGAAAATCCGAAAATAAGAAAGAAAATCCGAAAATTGGAAAGAATAACTAACTAATATTAAGTAACTATTAAATTATAGGTCAAATAAATAAATAATAATAATTATTATTAGTAGCATTGTTTTATATGCTAAATGCACTGGTTATTTTTGCACATTATGTTTATTTATTTTATGCGATACAATATATAAATGTGACAGACACTTATGTACGTATTTGTATATGCACTATTCCTTTGTGTTCCGGGATAGGGGCACGTTCAGCACTCTTTAGCGCAGCATTATTTTTATTTATTTGATATTTACACATAGTACAAGGCGTGATTTATGCATGCGGCTGTGTAGTGCTTATTTTAGCACCAGGTTCATTGTGGCTCGTAGGATTTTTTCTTGTGTTTTATTAAATTATAGGTATTGGAATTCCCTTTCAAATTTGGATGTTTGTGAATGTACAGGTTGCATGTTTAGAGTTACAGAGGAGGTCTAGAATTATTGCTCTCGCTCTACCGATTGCGACGATACCTCACATGTGTGGTTTGAACACCAATTTCATATGCGGGCGCTACTCACGTATGCGCTCGCTTCTGCACGCGAGCTCAGCGGGACGGGGCACATTTAAAACATTTTTTTTTGTAAATTTAGAAAATCCGAAAATAAGAAATAAGATCTGAAAATTCGAAAGAATAACTAACTAATATTAAGTAACTATTAAATTATAGGTATTGGAATTTCCTTTCAAATTTGGCTGTTAGTGAATGTAACAAATATGAATTTATCCGAAGTTACAAATTATCGGGTCATTCGTTATGATTGCAATTCATACATTTGAAAAATGCATATATTTTGAAAATCCGAAAATAAGAAATAAAATCCAAAAATTCGATAGAATAGCTAACTAACTAACTAATACTAAGTAACTATTAAAGTATAGGTATTGGAATTCCCTTTCAAATTTGGCTGTTAGTGAACGTAACAAATACGAATTTATCCGAAGTTACAAATTATCCAAAATAACGAATGCCGCAGCTAAACAAATGTAACGGAACAAATTAATAATAAATAATAATAAGTTTTTATTATTATTATTATTATTGTTATTTTTTATTAATAATTCATTACGTTCCATTCATTTAGATGCGGCATTCGTTATTTTGGATAACTCGTAACTTTGGATAAATTCGTATTCGTTGCGTTGACTAACAGTCAAATTTGAAAGGAAATCCCAATACCTATAATTTAATAGTTAGTGTCATGAGAAGGTTTACCTGTTGGTGGCACTATCGGTCTCTTGGATCGCAGTACCAGTGTCCACCAGCGGGTGTCTTCCAACACCTAGGACCTGTAGTAAGAGGACTCGCCTGCTGGTGGCACTGTTGTATCCTTGGGCCGTAGTACCGGTGTCCACCAGCAGGTGTACTCCAGCAATGTGGAGCAGACAGCCCCCTCTGCGCTCAGGTGTAACATGAGGTCAATTACTGCAGCCTTATAAATACCCGGCAAGCCCTCACATGCTTGCCTTGGTATCTCTCTCCCTGTGCCCTGATCTTGCTGCCTGTATCTTGACCTTGAGCCTGTATCTGTCCTGACCTGATCCGATCCCTATCCTGAGCCCATCCTGCTCTTGTCCCTCTGGTTTCCTGGTTTCCCTGGATCCCTGCCCTGCATCCATCCATCCATCCATCCTCTCCCTGTCCTGTTGGTTCCCCGTCCTTTCCCATCTGACTGACCTCCTTGTGTATGACCTCGGCCTGGCTTTTGGTACGATTACGGTATTTCCCATCCATTTGTATATACCATATGTTTGTGGGTCTGTGGTTGTTTGCACTGTATATATTTCACCTATTTGTCACCCATTTTATAATAAACACCCTTATTTTTTCACTTACATGTGTTTCTGGTTTCCTCTGTGCAGTCCACACAGTCTGGTCTACTAAATTACTTGACAGTTAGTAATAGTTAAGTTATTATTAGTTCAGATTTTCAAATTTTCGGGTTTTCGACTTTTCAAATTTCTGAATTTCCGTATTTCCAAAATTCCAAATTACAAATTTACAAATCTTCAAATTTACGAATTTACGAATATTCTGAAGAATTCGTTAAACGGGTTTTCATTAATTTGGATATTTCCGAATTAACAAATTTGTCGAAATTCATTAAAAAACTAATTCGGAACTAAACCAATTGCACTTGTCTAATCATTTTGCATAGTTTCATTGCCCCAGCATGGACCAACATAAGTATCCATGTGCCATATCTACAAACAAATGGTAACTGCCCCAACCCATAACTGGCCTTTACAGCACATGGAAGGATGACGTATGTCAAACAAAAACAAAGAAGAATTCCCAGCTCAACTTACCAACCAGCCTGCCATATACTGAATTGTCTTGTCTGTCAGTTCACGTTAAAACAAGGGGTTTAGTTTGTACACATATTCACCCCGAAAAGTAATCAGTGATTACTGTGGTAGCGATGCCTACTGCAGTGATTTCCAGCTTCCACGAAGATAGGCTAGATATGGCACATCAAACAAAAACAAAGAAAAATTCCCAGCTCAACTTACCAACCATCCTACAACAAACCGTATTGTCCTGTCTAACAGATCACGTTAAAAACCAGGGGTTTCGTTTGCACACCTTTGCAAATACATGCGTAAGCTGCAGAGGCCACAACAAGGCACCCTGTTTTTTTTGGTCCTAACTCTATAAATTTCGAAAAGGCCTCCATACTAGGAGCACATATATAGTAATGGATGGATTGAGGGCAGGTTTGCCTGGAGGGATCAGTGAAAAATATAGCTTTTTTGATGACTCAACAATGTGATCTTGTAATCAGTTTTTGGCTTTCCAGTCTGGCTGCTTAACATCTGAATTCCAACCTCACAGTTACCTGCACGATTCCCTGGATTCGTTCTTGGAGCTCTTTGGATTCCCTGGATCGTTTTGGAAACTGCAGATCGGGCTACTTATTAACTAGTCGCTGACATTCAAGTCCACTATTTCCGGTAAGAGTGTATACCCCTTATCTCGGGAGGACACACTATCCTTGATGCTCTACATGCCTGCTGAGGCCTTTGTACTCCACTTCTGAGCAACAGCTTTTCATGGTGGACTCCATAGATGTTTACCATAGGATTGTTTCACCTTTGGGACTTTCTCACCCGTGTTTCTACTCATTTTATAAAAGTTCTGTTTTATATTCATTATATTTGAGATTGATTTTTATCACAAAGTTTTTATTATTTACACACAATACTTGATATATTGTTTCAATGTTTATTGTTTTATATTTTTATCGTTACATTTTTCACTGATCTTTTGCATTGAATTTTTGTCACATTCTTATGTAGCAGCTGTTCATTTTTCTTCACTAATTGAGTTAGTGCAGTAATATTCCCTATTCACATTTGCCTGGATGGAGCCCACCCCTCCTTAAAGGCACAGGGGCGCATTGGACTGGACAGGACACGTGAACTGTTAGACAGGACAATTTGGTTTGTTGCAGGCTGGTTAGTAAGTTGAACTGGGAATTTTTCTTTGTTTGTGTGTGAGATTCATCGTCCTTCCATTTGCTCCTTGCTGTTAAGGCCAGTTTTGGGTTGGGACAGTTGCCCTTTGTTTGTATTGTTGATTATTTGGTGGTGGTGGTGGGGCGCTCTGGACACCTTTGCTGCCATTGTGCTATTTGCCGGGTGTCCAGTGCATCCCTGTGCCTTTAAGAATGAATGGGCTCCCTCCAGGCTAACCTGCCCTCAATTCCATCCATTATTATATACTGCATGTGCCTCTACTATGGAGGCTTTCAAAATTTATAGCGTTAGGACCGCAGATAATACTGGGGTGCCTTGTTGCGGCCTCTGTAGCTTACGCATGCATTTGCAAATGTGTGAAAACTAAACCCCTTGTTTTTAAAGTGAACTGTTAGACAAGACAGTTCGGGTTTGTTGCAGGCTGGTTGGTAAGTTGAGCTGGGAATTTTTCTTTGTTTTTGTTTGATGTGCCCTATCTATCCGATCTTGGTGGAAATCACTGTAGTAGACATTGCTACCATAGTAATCACTGATTACTTCCGGGTCCCGTGGCTGTCCTTTTGTTTAGTGAACACAGAAGATCAATTGCTCAGCCTAGGCACCATTCAGAGAAAAGCATTTTCTTAATGGATACAAAGTGTTGTCTGATTGGATGAGGTGGAAATTGTGACGTCACCACCCCGTCTCTCTACCTTGTCCAATCAGTGAATGCTTCGCATTCATTGAGAAAAAGCAAAGTGTTCTCAAAATAGCGCCTACACTGGGCAAACAACCTCCTGTGTTGACTAAGCAGCAGGGCAGCCACTTGGTTCGGGACCAGGGAGTAGGCAGCGATAACTGTAGCAGTGGTATCTAATCCAGTGACTTCCAGCTTCCATGCGGATTGGTCAAGTATGACACATGTTAACTTACATTGGTCCAAGCTGGACAATTGAAACTATTCAAAAATATGCATGACCTGGAATTAAACCGGGGTTCCAGCCCCCCCCATGGAAAAATTAAAAGTCAACAGCTACACATACTGCAGCTGCTGACTTTTAATATTAGGACACTTACCTGTCCTGGAATCCAGCGATGTCGGCACCCCAGCCAATGTTTCTATCGGCTCTCGAGTGCTGGCCCCGCCATTGCCTGTAAGACCCCTTTCACACTGGGACAGCGGGTCAGTTAGCGGTAAAGCGCTGCACTTTACTGTCCTTTTAGCAGCACTTTTTGGCCGCTAACAGGGCACTTTTAGCTCCCGCTAGCGGCCGAAGGAAGGGTTAAAACTGCCCATGTTGCGGCGCTTCCGAAACGCTTTACAGGTGCTTCAGAAGCGATGCCCATTTATTCCAATTGGCAGAGATGGTGTAGGAGCGCTGTATACACCACTCCCACACCACCCCAAAGATGCTGTTTGCAGGACTTTTTTTCCCGTCCCGCAAGCGCACCGCCCCAGTGCGAAAGCACTCAGGCTTTCACACTGGGGAGGCATGATAGGCGCTTTACAGGCGCTATTTTTAGTGCTAAAACACCTGAAAACTGCCTCAGTGTGAAAGGGGTCTAAGGGAAACAGGCAGTGAAGCCTTGTGACTTCGCAGCCGATTCCCTGCTGCACATTCTGAATGGCCCGGCGGTGGGGAAGGAGGAGGGGGGTCGAACTTCTGATGAAGCTCACCTCAGAGAGGTCCGATGGAAGTGGGGACAGTTACCACTAGCCGCTACTGCCCTGCCTACTTTTTTCTAGATTGGCAGAACAAACTGTGCCATTGAAACCATCCCACTGTGAGCTGCAGTGTCTGGAAGGGAAACGTGTGAGACACAGAAGGGTTTGGTTGGGTCAGTGTAGGTAAAAGAAGTTTTTTTCTGAATTATTGAGACTCATCATGCATATTGTAACTGGATTTGAGGCTTGTTTAGACAGGAGCTTTTAGATTTGCTTTAACCTTACTTAGAGATTACCATTATTCAGAAAGTTCTAAATGACTTTCTAGGGAGCATTATGCAACATCACACATCATAAAAAATAGGACATCGAAAAAAAAAAAAGAGTGTGTTCTTTGTACTTATGTCTTTTGAAGATAAATGTCTGTCATGGAAACCAAATCTAACATGACAATGTGTCTCCTTATATACCATTCTTACCGCTCCATGGAACTCCTTAACCACGGGCGATTAACTACTTTAGCTCTTTGGGTGTGTCCTCTACACCCAGCATTAAATTGTTTAAAATTGTCTCTAAACTTAGCAGCGGGCTGAGGGAGTTTTAGGAAAAGTGATCTAGAAGACTGACAGGACTGACAGTATAGGGGACTAACTTTACAGGACTGACAGTATAGAGGACTAACTTTACAGGACTGACAGTATAGAGGACTAACTTTACAGGACTGACAGTATAGAGGACTAACTTTACAGGACTGACAGTATAGAGGACTAACTTTACAGGACTGACGGTATAGAGGACTAACTTTACAGGACTGACGGTATAGAGGACCAACTTTACAGGACTGACGGTATAGAGGACCAACTTTACAGGACTGACAGTGTGCCACCCCCTCCATTCAGGTTCTCCTGCTTCTCCTGGGTTCAGAGTAGACATGTGCTGTTAGTTTAGTTTGGAATTAATATTCAGACCAATTTCCGTTTTTCGGAGATTCAGATATATCCGAATACCCAAATTACAATATAAACAAATTTTACCGAATGCTCCGAATAACAAAAGGAAACTCAACTGAATTTCGGAAATTCAGAGTGAAGTTCGAATGGAATTTTACATCGAACTTCAGTCCAATTCTAACTGTACACATAATGCTGAAATCAAAGACTGTGTGTGTTATTAGAGTACCATTTCCAAATAATGCTGTTTTAGTTAAGCCAAAGGTGATTTAACCGCTTGCTGACCGCCGCACACAGATGTACGTCGGCAGAATGGCACAGGCAGGCAAATGGGCGTACCTGTACGTCCCTTTAAACTTGCCGCCTATCAGGTGACCCGCGATTATGTCACAGAGAGGTAGAACGGGCATTTCCCTGTTCTGCCTAGTGACATGACAGAGATCTACTGCTCCCTGTAATCGGGAGCAGTGATCGCTGTCATGTCCTAGGTAGCCCACAGTTATCCCCCCTACAGTTAGAACACCTCCCTAGAACACACTTAACCCCTTGATCGCCCCCTAGTGTTTAACCCCTTCCCTGCCATTGTCATTTAAAAGTAATCAGTGGGGATATTTATTATAGCAAAAAGTAAAAAATATTGCTTTTTTTCCCAAAATTGTCGGCCTTTTGTTTATAGCGCAAAAAATAAAAACCGCAGAGGTGATCAAATACCACCAAAAGAAAGCTCTATTTGTGGGAAAAAAAGGACATCAATTTTGTTTGGGTACAGTGTCGCACGACCGCGCAATTTCCAGCTAAAGCGACGCAGTGCTGAAACGAAAAAAATACTCTGGTCTTCCGGGGCTGAAGTGGTTAAAGAGTCATTGTAATCATTTGATGAAGATTTTTTTTCCGTTTGTTCACTTTGCCTCATTGGAATAAAAAAAAAACAAAAAAAAAAAACCTAAAGTTTTCGATTTGACCTATCTGAAATTTATCGGTTCAAACGTTTTGAATCTTAAAAAAAACCCCAGTAAATTAGAAGAAAATTTGAAAAATTCAGAATACGAATCCTGAATATGATTTGAACGAATCACCTGAATTTAACGAAACTAAATAACTAAATCTTTGGGTTCTTCTTTACTTCTCTCACCAAGGCTCTGCTCCCCCGATAGCTCAGTTTGGCCGGACGGCCAGCTCTAGGAAGGGTTCTGGTCGTCCCAAACGTCTTCCATTTAAGAATTATGGAGGCCACTGTGCTCTTAGGAACCTTAAGTGCAGCAGAAATGTTTTTGTAACCTTGGCCAGATCTGTGCCTTGCCACAATTCTGTCTCTGAGCTCTTCAGGCAGTTCCTTTGACCTCATGATTCTCATTTGCTCTGACATGCACTGTGAGCTGTAAGGTCTTATATAGACAGGTGTGTGGCTTCCCTAATCAAGTCCAATCAGTATAATCAAACACAGCTGGACTCGAAGGTGTAGAACCATCTCAAGGATGATCAGAAGAAATGGACAGCACCTGAGTTAAATATATGAGTGTCACAGCAAAGGGTCTGAATACTTAGGACCATGAGATATTTCAGTTTTTCTTTTTTAATAAACTGCAAAAATGTCAACAATTCTGTGTTTTTCTGTCAATATGGGGTGCTGTGTGTACATTAATGAGGAAAAAAAATGAACTTAAATGATTTTAGCAAATGGCTGCAATATAACAAAGAGTGAAAAATTTAAGGGGGTCTGAATATTTTCCGTCCCCGCTGTATACACTGCCCCCCCCCCGTCAACCCATGTATTACACACACTGCCTCCCCATGTATTATATAGACACACTGACCCCCCCCCATATATTATATCTACACTAACACCCCCCATAACCCCCTATATTAGATATGTACTGCCCCCCCATGTATTATATATACACATATCCCCTCCCCCTCATGTATTATAGATACACTGCCCCCCCATATATTATATATACACTGATCCCCATTTTTTGATATATACTGTCCCCCCATGTATTATATATACACATACTCCCATCCCTCTCATGTATTATATATACACTGATCCCCCTATATATTATATATACACTGATCCCCATGTATGATATATACTGACCCCCCCATGTATTATATAAACACATACCCCCTCCCCCTAATGTATTGTATATACACTGACCCCCCCCCTCATATGTATTATACACTGCCCAGGATGTGAGGTGTCCCAGAAATGGTAGAAAAATAGCACTTCAGATAAACTTCCTCCTTCATCTCATTTCAGCCTGGCAGAAAACGTTTCAGCCTGGATAACAAAACTCGCTGTAAATCCCCGCCATCCCCGTCCTACCTGATCTTATTCCCGGTCATTGCTGAGCCTGCTTGTCTCCAGCCAGCCTGGCCTCAGCACGGCAGTACACAGCCACCACTCACCCGGGCTCTTCTGGTCTCTCATATGCAGACTGTGGAGTGTGGTGGAAGCCCGCCCAGGCCCAGCCAGCCATGAGACCTGGACAGCGAGGCGGGAGCAAGCCGCGATCACCTGCCAAAGCCAGCTGTGTCTGCCACCGCGCCTACACATGACTGAGTGAGTGCAGCCAATCGCAGAGAGTGTCCATCGCTGAGGTCGGACAGCTGGGGAAGCTCCGGCAGTACTAGCACGGAAACATGGAGAGCGGTGGAGGCGGGGCGCAGACAGTGGCAAACTTGGGACTCCCTAGCGCGAAGTCCCGAGTCAGAAATCGGGATGGCGGGAGTCGGGACTTCGGCGCCCCTCCAGATATTTCGCCCGGGGCCGCAGCCCCCCAGCCCCCCTCACGCTACGCCACTGGCTGCAGATCCAAGTCCTTGTAAAATGAGAAAATTCTGAAAACATCCATGTGTGATTAGTTTAACAAATTCAGCTCTGGAAGGTTTACCCCTCTCATGACCAGGCCATTTTTTGCAATATGGCACTGCGTTATTTTAACTAACAATTGCGCGGTCGTGCAACGCTGTACCCATATAAAATTTACTTTTTTTCCCACAAATAGAGCTTTCTTTTGATCACCTCTGCGGTTTTTATTTTTTGCACTATAAACAAAAAGACAGGCAATTTTGATTAAAAAAAACAATATTTTTTACTTTTTGCTATAAAACATACCCAATAAAAAATTTTTAAAAATCAAATTTTTTCATAAATTTAGGGCAATATGTATTCTGCTACATGTTTTTGTAAAAAAAAATTCCAGTAACCGTATATTGATTGGTTTGTGCAAAAGTTATAGCGTGTACTGTAACAAGCCCCTGCTCGCTCGGTTCCACTCTCCCGACACTCCTCTGCTGCTATTGAATCAGATTGGAGATCATCCGATGCTCCGGGAATCGAACTACAGCTATGTGCCGTTCAAATCCAGTTGTGATAGCTCAGAACAAACACCAGGCAGGCTGTATGTAAGTTCAAACAGGAATCTCTTTTATTGAAAAGAATACAGGCTCTTTTATACAGTAAAAGAGGAGGTGCATACCTCCTGCTCATATTACTCTGAACATACACCTGTGACCAGAAACCTAATTAACATGGGCTAATTAACTAATCCCTTTAGACAGCCTAGATGACTCAGTCATGACCTTTAGGCCAGACTGGCCGTCTTGTAGCTCAGAAAACCCAATCAACATGATCACAAATCAACACAGAACTCTTCTTCACACAATAGCAGAGTTAATTAACACAAACAACAATAGGGATCTAATGACTCTTAGATCCCATACTAGACTTATTTACAATAAACACATTCTAGCAGGCAACAGACAGACAGGTGGCTGAAATTGACATCAGCATCTCCTAACAGTATTTGTCCCAGCATTATGAATCATCCACTATTGCTAATATGGCAAATCCAGGGTCCCCAGAGTCTGTGTCTCTTGGGGGACCAGGACCCGAATCCACAGTAATACCACCTCAAGGGTCCCCAGGCATACAGCTCACAAAAAGCACCGTTCCCCCAAATGCCAGGGCCCATAATCGGTCGGCAAGAGGCTTGTATTCAGTCCCCTCCAAAAGCCTCTATCCCAGGTGAGTCTGTCACATGTACAAACTATGGGGTAGATTTATACAATTTTTATTTTTATTTATTTTTTACTAGTAATGGCGGCGATCAGCAATTTTTAGTGTGACTGTAACATTGCGGCACTTAGACCCCTTTCCCACTGATCCGCCCCAGGCTTCGGAGGTAAAGCGGCGCTATTTTTAGTGCCGCTTTACTGTCGTTTTAACTGCCGCTAGCGGCTGAAAAAGGGTTAAATCCGCCCACAAAACGCCGCTGCAGCGGCGCTTTACCGGCGGTATGGCGGTGGTGCCCCATTGTTTTAAATGGGCAGGAGCGGTGGAGGAGTGGTGTATTCACCGCTCCTCCACCACTGCAAAGAAGCTGCTGGCAGGACTTTTTGTGATGCCCTGCCAGTGCAGCGCCCCAATGTGAAAGCACTCAGGCTTTCACACTGGGTTTGCAGCTGAGGCTTTTTTCAGGCGCTATGCAGGCCCTATTTTTAGCGCTGTAGTGCCTGAAAAACGCCCACAGTGTGAAAGGGGTCTAAGTGACACTTTTTGGGGAATGTACTGTCACTGTACAAACGACACTGGCAGGGAAGGGGTTAACATCAGGGGGCGATCAAAGGATTACATTTCCTAGGGAGTGCTTTCTAACTGTGGTGGGGGGGGGATTTGGCTGTGAGAAGACAGAGATCCATGTTCCTGCATAGCAGAAACACAAGATCTCTGTTTTCCCTACTAGCAGAATGGCGATCTGCCTTGTTTACATAGGCAGACCGCCATTCTGCTTCTCTCGTCAACGATCGACTGGCCCAGGTGGACATTGGGTCTGGCGGACCCGCTGATTGCCTCCTGCTGTGTCCAATCATAGCGGTTCGCCGGCGGTGTGCGCCCCGGACCCGGAAGTGTCAGATCACGTACGTAGTACGTGATCTGGAGCAGAGAGGACGACCTATAAATTTGCGCGTGGCGGCCGTGAACCAGTCTCCTGGTGACAAGCATAGGCTTCAGCTGGGGGTCAGCTGCAAGTCCCAGAAGAATGAATAATACAGCATGGCTTGTACATAGTAAAATAACCCAAGGCCTCCTGGGATGCGTGATGCGGATATCCCAGGAGGCTGCGGACAAGAGAAACATTCTCTCCTAGATGAGATTCAGGAAGCGGGGGGAGAGTTCCTCGAAAAAAAAAGGAAATTTGCTGCATGTTTGGAGAAACTGGTAATGAACATCTCTTTATGGACCCTTTTCTAAGGGGCATTGATCATTAGGATAAGTAACATAATTAGGCAGAATAATTATAATCACTTAACTGTATCCGTTAGTAGAAAGCCAGATTTAATTAGGTCAACCAAGTAATTAAAAAAAAAAAAAAGACAGCTTGTTCAATATAATTAGACTCTGGTTAATTGGTTTAATAACCATTCATTAATGAAATATTGAAAATCAGTTCCTTCAGGGTATAAATAGTAATATAGATAACCAAAATTTGCTTTTAAACATTTTAAAATATGTAAACCCTGATAGATTTTACGGTATAGAGTGATATACAGTATGTTGAGGAGGAACCAGATGTGTTTTATTGCTTTTCAAATATTTATTTGTAAAGGGTTTGCCATAGAGAAAAAAATTGATTTGATTTCGTAGAAGATTCACACATGTGTATTAGAGCCATTCTCTTGTCTGCATTGTATGGAATGGGAGTCTCTTCCAGTGGCAGGAGGTTTCCAAGAAACATAATGATCATTGCTTGAGACAGTTGACTGCTTACAGTATTTATAGTCAGACATGTAAGATGCAGCTGTCATACACAGTATCTTCATAAACACTGTATTTCCAAAAGTATTGGGACGCCTGCCTTTACACGCACATGAACTTTAATGGCATCCCAGTCTCAGTCCGTAGGGTTCAATATTGAGTTGGCCCACCCTTTGCAGCTATAACAGCTTCAACTCTTCTGGGAAAGCTGTCCACAAGGTTTAGGATAGTGTCTATGGGAATGTTTTACCATTGTTCCAGAAGTGCATTTGTGAGGTCAGGCCCTGATGTTGGATGAGAAGGCCTGGCTCGCAGTCTCCCTTCTAATTCATCCCAAAGGTGTTCTATCGGGTTGAGGTCAGGATTCTCTGCAGGCCAGTCAAGTTCCTCCACCCCAAACTCGCTCATCTATGTCTTTATGGACCTTTATGCAGATTCTCAATGGGATTTAGGTCTGGACTTTGACTGGGCCATTCTAACGCATACATTTGCTTTGACCTAAAGCATTCCATTGTAGCTCTGGCGCTATGTTTAGGGTCGTTGTCCTGCTGAAAGGTTGTCCTTCTGGAAGATCGTTGTCCTGCCCCAGTCTCAAGTCTTTTGCAGACTCTACCAGGTTTCCCTCTAAAATTGTCCTGTATTTGGCTCCATCCATCTTCCCATTAACTCTGACCAGCTTCCTTGTCCCTGCTGAAGAAAATCATCCCCACAATATGAAGCCACCACTATGTTTCACGGTGGGGATGGTGTGTTCAGGGTGATGTGCAGTGTTAGTTTTCTGCCACACATAGCATTTTTCTTTTAGGCCAATTAGGTAAAACTTTGGTCTCATCTGACCAGAGCACCTTCTTCCACATGTTTGCTGTGTCCCCCACATGGCTTCTCGCAAACTGAAAATGGGACTTCTTATGGCTTTCTTTCAACAATGTCTTTTTTCTTGCCACTCTTCCATAAAGGTCAGATTTGTGGAGAGCACGACTAATAGTTGTCCTGTGGACAGATTCTCCCACCTGAGCTGTGGATCTCTGCAGCTCCTCCAGAGTTACCATGGGCCTCTTGTCTGCTTATCTGATGAATGCTCTCCTTGCCCGGCCTGTCAGTTTAGGTGGACGGCCATGTCTTGGTAGGTTTGCAGTTGTCCCATACTCTTTCCATTTTCGGATGATGGATTGAACAGAGCTCCGTGAGATGCTCAAAGCTTGAGATATTTTTTTATAACCTAACCCTACTTTAAACTTCTCCACAACTTTATCCCTGACCTGTCTGGTGTGTTCCTTGGCCTTGATGATGCTGATTGTTTACTAAGGTTCTCTAACAAACCTTTGAGGGCTTCACAGAACAGCTGTATTTATACTGAGATTATATCACACACAGGTGGACTCTATTTACTAATTAGGTGACTTCTGAAGGCAATTGGTTCCACTAGATTTTAGTTAGGGGTATCAGAGTAAAGGGGGCTGAATACAAATGGACGCCACACTTTTCACATATTTATTTGTAAAAAAAATTTGGAAAACCATTTATCATTTTCCTTCCACTTCACAATTATGCGCCACTTTGGGAGTTATTTACGAAAGGCAAATCCACTGGGAAGTGCAGTCGCTCTAAATCAGGGGTTCTCAACTCCTGTCCTCAGGACCCACTAACAGGCCAGGTTTGCAAGATAACTGAAATACATGACAGGTGATATCATTTGCTGCTCAGTGATTGCCGTCTTCTAGTCTGTATCTCCCCCAAGGTAATACTTAAAATCTGGCCTGTTAGTGGGTCCTGAGGACAGGAGTTGAGAACCACTGCTCTAAATCTAAGGGGTAGATCTAAAATGAGCAAAAGCTCTGCTGATTTTATCATCCAATCATGTGCAAGCTAAAATGCTGTTTTTTATTTACCTTGCATGTCCCCCTCGGATCTACAGCGACTTTACTTCCAAGTGCACTTGCAGTGGACAGTGGATTTTCCTTTAGTAAATAACCCCCTTTGTGTTGGTGTATCACATAAAAACCCAATAAAATACATTCATGTTTTTTGGTTGTAACGTTACAAAATGTGGAAAATGTCAAGGGGTGTGAATACTTTTTCAAGGCACTGTAGGTTTTTCAATGCGGATGGTGATGGGCTTTCTTCTGAGAAGCAGTTTCCAAATGAAAATGCTTCCCTGGCAAAGTCTTAACCATAATCATAACTTCATCTGAATTTCCAAATATAACAGAGATAGAAAGTCACTTCCTTTAAAGGACATGTTCCTACAAGAGGACTGTCTTACGTGAAAAAAGGCAGACTTTACCTACCCTAATCCGGCATTAACAAGAGACGTTTATATTTCATACACAGACAGATGTGGTTTAGGTTCTGGCACCAGTGCTGTGTGCTGGAGGACTTCAGAGAAATGTGATTTATGTTTAGATTCTCCAGACTCTTCATTGTGTGTGAGAAGGAAGCCGTTTGTTCTGTAGTATATGTAATTACTGATAGATGCAATGATTGCATGAATATGTGCAACCTATTTCCGCCATAGCACAGGAAACATTTGCTATGGAATAGTCTTTATCTCGTTTACACAGGAAAACTCCGATAAGAAATGATCAGCAGATGATTTCGCAATATTTTTTTATAATATTGCACAATTAAAGCTGAACTCCAGGAATTACTTAGATTGCATAATTACAATAATTGGCACAATGTGAGTATGCTTATTTCATACCTGATGGTAAGGTTGCCACCTTTTCTTTAACCACTTCCATACCGGGCATTTTCACCCCCTTCCTTTCCCAAGCCAATTTTCAGCTTTCAGCTCTGTCGCACTTTGAATAACAATTGCGCGGTCATGCAACACGGTACCCAAATGAAATTTTTATTATTTTCCCCCCACTAAAACAGCTTTCTTTTGGTGGTATTTGATCACCTCTGCGGTTTTTATTTCTTGCGCTATAAACAAAAGAAGAGTGACAAGTTTAAAAAAAACACAATATTTTACACTTTTTGCTATAATAAATATCCAAATTTTTTTTTTTCCTCAGTTTAGGCGGATATGTAGTCTTCTACATATTTTTGATAAAAAAATATCGCAATAAGTGTATATTTATTGGTTTGCGCAAAAGTTACAGCGTCTACAAAATAAGGGGATAGATTTATAGCATTTTAATTTTTTTTTACTAGTAATGGCGGCGAACTGCGATTTTTATCGGGACTGCGATATTGCGGTGGACACATTGGACACTTTTGACACATTTTTGGGACCATTCACATTTATACAGAGATCTGTGCTATAAAAATGCACTGATTACTGTATAAATGTGACTGGCAATGAAGGGGTTAACCAGGAGGGAGCGCTGTAGGGGTTAATTATGTTCCTAAGGAGTAATTCTAACTGTAGGGGGAGGGGACTCACAAGGGGAGGAGACCGATCGGTGTTCCTCTGTACAAGGAACACACCATCGGTCTCTTACACACACAGATCCACGGTCCTGCTCGGTTACCGGGCGATCGCGGGTGCCTGGCGAACATTGCGGTCTCCGGGTACGCGCACTGGGACCTGAGTGGCGCGCCCCCTGGGGGGCCTGGAAGGCCGTCACGTCATATGACGGCGGCCCAGGATAACAGCTGCACCATCCCGCCTTCATATGACGGTGGGCGGGCAGCAAGTGGTTAAGTCAAACCTGAACACTTTAGCGGCACACAGCAATTTTTTTTTTATAGTATAAACTATACATATATTTTGCTATAAAATTAAATTTTTAATCATATGCAGTTAATAAAAAGAGTCCCTCTTTACATCAAAGTCCACAGAGTTCCCTTTTACATCTGAACTCGCAGAATTCCCTTACACTGTAAGGGGGGACTGTGAAGACTCTGATGTAAGGGAGAACTCTGGGGACTCTGGTGTAAAGGGGAACTCTGATGTAAAGGGTGCTCTGAGAAGCCTGATTTACCTTAGTGTACTGACTCGGAGGCAGAAGAGAGAAGGGGGGGCAGACACAGAGGGGTAAGGGTGTTTTGGGGGGGGGAGAGGGTTGTTAGTGTTGGCTTTGGGCAGTGTGAAAGAGTATAACAATATACTGCCCTGCCCTGCTTAGCTTAGTATCGTCCGCAAATACAGAGATTGAACTGTTTATCCCATCCTCCAGGTCGTTTATGAACAAATTAATTGTGATTTTTACAATGAATACAAGGCATTCTCTGATTGGATGAGGTAGAAAAAAAAAGTGGTGACCTCACAATCTCCACCACATCAAATCAGAAAACGCCTTGTTTTCATTAGAAAATATGCAATTTCTCTTTTCTGCTTTCTCTCATTCTTTTTTTTCCTGGGGTAGTTCTTAATCCAAGGGGAAAACTCGATAACACAATATAGATTTTCCGTAGAAATCCGACCGTGTGTAAGGGGCATTACTGTAGTAGCACCAACTCCTAAGTTCCCTTTCACACTGACAGCGCCCGCCGTTAGCACTAAATCGCTGCTCATTTTAGCGGTACTTTAGCGCTGCTTTAGTGGCGCATTTCGGCCACTAGCTGTGGGTTTTTATTCATGCGCTTTGAAAGCGATTATCATTCATTCCAACGGGCGGGGCATTTTGGGTGCGCTAAATGCATCGCTCCCAACCTGCCCCAAAGATGCTGCTTGCAGGACTTTTCGGAATGTCCCGCATTTGCACCGCCCCAGTGTGAAAAGACACACTGCAATGAACGGGGGGCGGTTTTCAGATGCTTAGCAGAGGCTATTCCCAGCGCTAAAGCGCCTGAAAACCGCCACAGTGTGAAAGGGGTCTTAAATGATTGTTAGAGTGCCCAGCGAGCCCTCAGATATGTAGTAGTGGTCAGCGACAGTCATAGAATGCCTTGTATTTTTTTTTTTTTTTTACAGTGAGTACAAGTCATTCTCTAATTGGATGAGGTAGAGAAAAGAAGTGGTGACGTCACAATCTCAACCCCATCCAATCAGAAAACACCTTGTATTCATTGAAAAATATGCAAGGTATTCCATGAATACTGACAGCGCCAAATGAGCAACCCCCCCCCCCCAGGAAGATTGCTATCACTGTGGTCGTGCCACACTGCTTCCCCGTGGTCCATCAGGTCTGAAATACAATATATATACTTACTTGATGTCAAGAAGGACCAATGTAAGTATGCAATACAAATAATTCCTGCAGTTTAGCTTTACAACCCAACTCTGGGAAGATAAAAAAATGATTGCAGTGGGATTGGTCATTTTGTCTAGGGGAGGGGAGAACATTTTACTTACCTGATCCTCTGCTTCCCTGGCAGGCGGTGCTCCCCCCCCACCCCCACCCCGTTTTTGAGCTGTCCCTTGGTGTCATCATGTCCAGAGCAGGGCTATGGACCCTAATCTGGTCTTGATGACGTCAGGATCCTAGAGCGGAGGAGCATCGAGGTGTAGAAGCTAGACCGGTCTAGCTGCAGGGAGGAGTGAGGGATCAGGTAATTAAATCTCATTTTATTGTTCCCCTAGGCATAAGCAAGCAATTAACCCTTGCAGTTTTTTTTGCCTGGATTTGGGCTTTAAAGCGGTAATAAACTCGGTGAAGAAAAAAAAAAAAAACACCTGCAAGGCAATGTTATAATATGCTAGTATGCTTTGTATACTAGCACATTATGTAAAACTTACCCTAGAAGGAAGCCCTCCAGCGGCACGCTGTCACCGCAGACAGGGCTTCTATCTTCACGTGCCGCGATGACATCACTCCCGTGCATGTTCGTGGGAACTTCTGTTCACGGCATGCGCTGGGGATGTCACCAGCGACTTCACGAGTAAATATCTCCTAAATGGTGCATGTTTAGGAAATATTTACGGTACCTATAGGTAAACTTTATTATAGGCTTACCCAGTGGTGGCTCAATTTTCTTGCGGGGGGCCGGCCAAGGACCACGCCCCTCCCCAGCCAACCAACCACCCTTCCGGCGCTCGCTCGATCAATCCCCGCTTCCCTCTCATTGCGCGATCGCCACATCTCTCGCCCGTCACCTACCAGGCTCCCCGCCAGCCCTGCACTTACCCCATCCAGGTCGTGGCTTTGGCGGCTTCCCCCTGCATCGCCTCCTGAGTCACAGCGGTCGCTTCTCCTCCCGGCCAATCAGGACTTAGGACTCACGACCAATCAGGTCTTTGGACTCCTGGCCAAGCGGATCTCAGGATCCGCTTCCTGATTGGCCGAGAGGAGAAACAGGAAGACACCAGCGAATATTAATTTGCTAATGTCACACAACTGGGTGGGCTTGGAGCGCAGTGCTCTGCGCCCCGAGCCCACCCTTTTTTTAAGCCAATTATATCTTGACTTTGATTATATTTTTTCATAGAGTGCAGTATTTGATCATTTTGGATTGTGGCCAGAGCAACTTTTAGTATTTGCATCACAAGTGCCTCTTTGAGGTCAAAAAATCAACTGCGCTGCTCGATATGTATCTGACCATTTACAAAAAAAAGGGGGTTTTCCTCCCATGGGACTTTATAAGGCAGGCAGCTCCTCAAAAATAATAATAAATGTTTGTAAAAAAGTGTATTTTATTTGAAAAAGTTAAAAGCGGGAAAAATTGCGTAGTGATAGGACTTCAATTGATGCGAATACAAACATTCATTGATACACGATACAATGGCATACATGGAACCACATCCTCTGTCTAGTGGAACACACAACAGAGTATACGCAACGCGTTTCAAGTTATGACGTTAAACCTCTTCATCAGGGGTAAAACACTATTATCATGCCGCCCATGGGTACTCTCCAGGCCTAGATGACACATCTCTGCATTGCAGGCTAACAGCACTAAAGTAATATGCCGTGTGACCACATAAACATCTTATCTTGCGATCATTTGAAGACTCAAGTTTAACTTTCTCTATATCTTTGAATGTCAGGGCTGGGCTTAGCCCTTCCTTCTCTGAGCTGGCCGCTCAGCTGTTGGCTAATTGCCAGCTCCTATCTCTCCACAGTTACTCAGCTGTTGATGATATCCTGCTCGTCAGTCCTGCCTACTTAAGCCGTCCAGTCCAGAGGAGCTCTGCCTTTGCCTTGGTCAACATCACAGAGACTCCTGCGATTCTGTTCAAGACGTGCAACAGAGTATACCAACGCGTTTCAAGTTATGGCGTTAGTCTTCTTCATCAGTGAGTGGTTATGAGTAAAACACTATTATCATGTACTTGTGTAGAATATCATGAGTATCACATCATTTAAAAACAAGGAGTAATTGCTGCCATGAGCCAATCAGAAAGGCCAAGGGGTGAAGCACACGATGGATCCGGCCAAAGTCACTCACGGAGGGCACTCAGCCCAAAACAACCAATGGAGACACCACACCATAGACCGGTAAAGTCAGTAAATCTCTGCTGTTTCATTGTCAGAAACCATGTAATCAGGCTGAGACAGAAGTACAGTTAAATCACACTTCTTTAACCTCCCTGGCGGTATGATTATTTCAGATTTTTGCGTCTAAAAGCGTTACAATTATTTTGCATAGAAATTTGGCGTTTTATATTGTAGGTCTGCAATTCTTAGCAATAACACGCTTAGATCTGTCCACCAAGAGTCTAGTAGATATCCCGGGTATGATGAATTTTGAAATACAAAATCATCAATTATAATATAATAAATAAATAGAAATAATTAAAAAATAATAATATAATAATAAAATAAATTTCCCCACGATTCACTATCGCTCAATTCTGCAAGTGTTCTAATTTACTATCGCTGTTTTCTAGCTGGTCTAAAGCCAACTTTTGACGTAAAGGGACAGTTTTTGGTTGCTATGGATAATCTCAAGTTTCCAGGCAGAAATAATAGTATATATAATATAAAACTGCATGCAGGGCATAGGACAAAGCACTGGGGACGAAGGGAAGTGAAATTATTTCATACAGTACTGTATGTGTTTTGATTTTTACATTTTTTGAATTTGCCGCCAGGCTCCGCCCCGTGCATCGCGACATTCGCAGGGAACGGAGCCTGGCACACAGAGGCTTTGGGCAGAGGACGGAGCCCGCAGACAAAGGGGGGACATCGCAGGATCCTGGGGACAAGGTAAATAACCTGCACCAGGATCCTGAGATGTAATCCTGAGTGTGGCTCGGGGTTACCGCTAATGGTGCTGAAATTTAACCCCGAGCCGCACTCGGGAATACCGTCAGGGAGGTCAATAATAAAAGTAAAAAAGAACAAAGTAGTCAAAACATAGCCAAAGTTCAGTAACCGGAACTGATAGTAAGCCAAGCCAGAAATCAGGGATCAGTAGTAGAACAACAAGCAGGATCTGGAGCCAGAAGGGATGTCAACAAAGCAAGTCTTGAACAGTATCGCAGGAGATACCACTCACCCCTGATGAAGAAGATTAACGCCATAACTTGAAACGCGTTGGTATACTCTGTTGCAAGTCCTGAACAGGATCGCAGGAGAGTCTCTGTGATGTTGACCAAGGTGAAGGCAGAGCTCCTCTGGACTGGACGGCTTAAGTAGGCAGGACTGACGAGCAGGATATCATCAACAGCTGAGTAACTGTGGAGAGATAGGAGCTAGCAATTAGCAGTGGCATCTCCAGCTTTCATATTTAGGGGGGGCAAATGGGGGGGATAGGGACAAAAGTAGGGGGGCGAACTATAAAACGCAATTCTATACCCATACGCATACCCAGGGTGTGCTACGTGCAGAGTACTGAGTTCACAGTGTTAGGTGCAGAGTACAGGTTCCAGGGTCCAGGGGGGGGGGGTTGGCCCTGCATGGAACAGCTAAGAACCCGAGAGCCGGTGTTCTGCCGAGAAAGTTCCCCTCGGCGGATAATGACCCCCCTGTACTGCGCAGGCGCAGCGCTTGCACAGTACGAACAACAAGGGAGCCGCCGAAAATATCCGAAGCTGAACAGCTGTGAGTGAGCTGTACATGGCGCCTGCACTATGAGCAAGACATTGAGGCCGACGCTGCCGCACGCTCCCGATTCTCGTGCTACTCTGCAAGGGGCGGGTGTATTACTGTGATAATGTGTTTATTATCCGCCCCTTGCAGAGTAGCACGAGCATCGGGAGCGCGCGGCATTGTCTGGTAGCATCGGGAGCGTGTGGTAGAATGTGGTGTTAAATTTGCGCAGGCGCTGTGTACAGCTGACGCCCAGCTGTGTATGTTCGGCTATTTTCGGTTTAGTAGTGCTTCGTACTGCGTAAGCGCTGCGCCTGCGCAGCACATGGGGGTCATTATCCGCCGGGGGGAACTTTTTTGGCAAGACATCGTACTGTGCAAGCACTGCGCCTGCGCAGTACAGGGGGGTCCTTATCCGCCGGGGAACTTTTTCAGCAAGACACCGGCATTGATGTCTCTCTCTCCCCTCCTTCCTCTCTCGCACTGAATGATACACAGACGATCTGCTCCTTCTCCCCCTCCCCTCTCCTGTGTGTGCTCCAGGGAAGTCAAGTGTGAAGCTAAGGAGCTCACACTTCCCACGGTGCACACATAGGAGAGGGGAGGGGGAGAAGGAGCAGATCGTCTGTGTATCATTCAGTGCGAGACAGGAAGGAGGGGAGAGAGAGACATCAATGCCATTGCTGGCTCTGACGTCACTGGTTGCTAGACGCGAGGCAGTTATAGAAACCAGTGGCCGGGAGTAGACTCAGGAGGTGGAGGCAGAGCCGGAGCCAGCAACACAGCGGCTCAGTCCATACCTGTCCCCTGCATTCCCAGTGTCTGTTTTCTTTTAATGGGGGGGCACATAGGGGGGCACAGTATAATGTTGGGGGCCCTGGCCCCCTCTGGCCCCCCCCTAGTGACGCCTGTAACGTGTCTGACACAGGGATGTGGGCACCATCTCCTACCCTTTAACATACAGCATACCTTCAAAAATATATCTGACCAATGTGCTACTTTGTAGAAAGATGGGAATTACATTGCAGATCAGCAAGCCAACTACAGGAGCCTCTAATCTGCAAATACATTTTTTTCCAAATTTGAGTTGCCGTCTTATAAATAAAAATGCAGTAAAATAAATATTTTCTTTGATTGTGCAGTCTAGGGGCTATTTCACACAGAAAGGACAGCTTCCAGAAAGGTAAATATTAGCGTCTCCAGCAGCTGTCTGTTATGGCTGCAGTAAGGGGCGGTGCATGCGTGATTCAGCACTGCGCTGCTGTACAGTGACATGCGATCCTGCACCTTTGGATAGCAGCATTGTAAGTCTGTGGGGGGGGGGAGTGTTGGATGTACTAGCAGATTTAAATACATTAACAAATTGAAGCCAAACTCCAGCTAATACGTTATAAGCCGTTACAGCAAACTGTTTTGTTTCCTATTGGGATAAAGGGTTTACATACAGTCAGGTCCATAAATATTGGGACATCAACACAATTCTAATCTTTTTGGCTCTATACACCACCACAATGGATTTGAAATGAAACGAACAAGATGTGCTTTATCTGCAGACTTTCAGCTTTAATTTGAGGGTATTTACATCCAAATCAGGTGAACGGTGTAGGAATTACAACAGTTTGTATATGTGCCTCCCACTTTTTAAGGGACCAAAAGTAATGGGACAATTGGCTGCTCAGCTGTTCCATGGCCAGGTGTCTGTTATTCCCTCATTATCCCAATTACAAGGAGCAGATAAAAGTTCCAGAGTTCATTTCAAGTGTGTTATTTGCATTTGGAATCTGTTGCTGTCAACTCTCAATATGAGATCCAAAGAGCTGTCACTATCAGTGAAGCAAGCCATCATTAGTCTGAAAAAACAAAACAAACCCATAGCAAAAACATTAGGTGTGGCCAAATCAACTGTTTGAAAAAAGATTGGGAGTTTTGGGACTTTGAAATGAGGTCCATGGACAGCATGGAGGTGGATTGAATACAATATGTATTTATTTGTCATAAACAATGTATCAAACATAAACCACACGAGAGAAAAGAACATTGTAATCAACTGTTTGGAACATCCTTAAAAAGAAAGAATGCACCGGTGAGCTCAGCAACACCAAAATACCCGGAAGACCACGGAAAACAACTGTGGTGGATGACCGAAGAATTCTTTCCCTGGTGAAGAAAACACCCTTCACAACAGTTGGCCAGATCAAGAACACTCTCCAGGAGGTAGGTGTATGTGTGTCAAAGTCAACAATCAAGAGAAGACTTCACCAGAGTGAATACAGAGGGTTCCCCACAAGATGTAAACCATTGGTGAGCCTCAAAAACAGGAAGGCCAGATTAGAGTTTGCCAAACAACATCTAAAAAAGCCTTCACATTTTTGGAACAACATCCTCTGGACAGATGAGACCAAGATCAACTTGTACCAGAGTGATGGGAAGAGAAGAGTATGGAGAAGGAAAGGAACTGCTCATGATCCAAAGCATCCCACCTCATCAGTGAAGCATGGTGGTGGTAGTGTCATGGCGTGGGCATGTATGGCTGCCAATGGAACTGGTTCTCTTGTATTTTTTGATGATGTGACTGCTGACAAAAGCAGCAGGATGAATTCTGAAGTGTTTCGGGCAATATTATCTGCTCATATTCAGCAAAATGCTTCAGAACTCATTGGACGGCGCTTCACAGTGCAGATGGACAATGACCTGAAGCATACTGCGAAAGCATCCAAAGAGTTTTTTAAGGGAAAGAAGTGGAATTTTATGCAATGGCCAAGTTAATCACCTGACCTGAATCCGATTGAGCATGCATTTCACTTGCTGAAGACAAAACTGAAGGGAAAATGCCCCAAGAACAAGCAGGAACTGAAGACAGTTGCAGTAGAGGCCTGGCAGAGCATCACCAGAGATGAAACCCAGCGTCTGGTGATGTCTGTGTTCCAGACTTCAGGCTGTAATTGACTGCAAAGGATTTGCGACCAGGGGCGTAACTACCACCATAGCGACCCATGCGGGCGCTATGGGGCCCACAGCCGAGTGGGGGCCCAGTGAGTATAAGAGCACCGCCAGCACAGTCTCCCAGCCAGGGGAAGAGAGGAAAGGAAGAGGCGAGCTGTCCGTATCAGCAGAGAGCTGAATTGTCCGATGTAAGAGCTTTCATTAGAACTTCCAGTGTTCCCGGGGCTCACGTCACATAGCTCCACCTTTGGGCCCGGCGCCTTTGATAGACAGAACGCCGATCCAATGCGGGACATGTGACGTCATCAAAGGCGTCGGGCCAAGAGGTGGGGCTATGTGACGATGAACCCCGGGAAGACAGGAAATTCAAATGAAAGTTATTACAGCGGGCAATCCTGCTCTCTGCTGATCCGGGTGGCTTGCCTCTTCCTCTGCATAGGTGAGGCTGTATGGGGCACAGGTCACGCTGTATTGGGCACAGGTCACGCTGTATTGGGCACAGGTCACGCTGTATGTGGCACAGGTCATGCTGCATTGACACTAGGGTAGCTGTGGGGGGGGGGGGTGTTTGCAGGGGGGCCCCATACAACATTTTGCTATGGGGCCCTGCTATTTCTAGTTATGCCCCTGTTTGCAACCAAGTATTAAAAAGTGAAAGTTTGATGGACGATTGTTAATCTGTCCCATTACATAGAACACAGAGAATAGCTAACGTGTTAGCTAGCCTCTGAGAAAGGGGGTGCGTCCCCTAAAACGAGTTAGTTGTACCCCGTGTTCTGTGCATGTCCATGCACTGTGTTTATGGCCTTTTGTCAGTTGCATTTTGTGAGTAACCACTTTTATACTAAAATTTCTTATTATTAAATTATCTCTGTTTTTCCTGAGACTACTATGTGACCAGTTAAACATTTTTGTATAACTTGCTGTCTGTTGAGGTTATCATGAATTGCTGTTTTATCACACATTGTGCATCTATGTCTTTTTAACAATTTTGCACAAATAACATTTATATATATTTAATATTTTTCAATAAATGGGTACCAAGATAGTCCAAAACTTTTCCTACTGGGGGTTCTGTAGGGTCACCCCTAGTTAATCTTCCCTAATATCCAATTGAGGATGACGGTACCCAGTGGCTGCTGTCAGTCAGACGGGTCTCCCACGCCCCCACCCCGGCCGGTCCCCACACTTACTTCATCTAGGTCGCAGGCTTCTTTTGGGCGGGGGGTCTCTGCGTCTCCTTCTTCCTCGGCTTCTCATTGGTGCGGCTTCCCCTGTGTCTCCTCCCTCCTCCTCCTCGGCGACCAATAGGATTGCATCTCCTCTCGGCCAATCGGGCCTCAGGACCCGCTTCCTGAGCTGGGATTGGCCGGGAGCAGAAGCAGGAAGACAATAGCGGATATAATGATTTGCTTTTGTCACACAACTGGGTGGGCTCGGGTGCAGTGCTCTGCGCCCCTAGCCCACCCTTTTTTAAGCCAATTATATCTTGACTTTGATTATAATATTTTTTCATCGAGTGCAGTATTTGATCATTTGGATTGTGGCCAGAGCAGCTTTTGGTGCTCTGGGTCCCAAGCCCACCCTTTTTTAAAGCCAATTAGAGCCTCCGGCGCTAACCATGTGCTTCTAAAGAAAAAAAAAAAACACCCGTTGGAATCCATGCGTCTGGCGCCCTGCATTCAAATTAGGGGCTGGGCGCATGGCCACCGCTGATGGTATCTCTTTAATCTTCTAAACATGTACAGTAAAAACCTTGGCTTGCGAACATAATTTGTTCTGGAAACATGCTTGTAATCCAAAGCACTTGTATATCAAAGCGAATTTCCTCATAAGACATAATGGAAACTCAGATGATTCGTTCCACAATCATTTATTCATAAATCCTTCAGTTTATAATCCATATAAAAAGATTATAACAATTGTGTAACCATAAAATGGAAGCCTCCACAAGGGGATTAGAAGCAAAATCCAGCAGGAGCTACAGAGTATAAAAGAGAAGAGAGGCGCCTCTAAGTGTAGCAATATGGTTACATTTAATGAAGGTACAACATTTAGCAACTCACATGGTTGATGATTAAAATAGGCACATCCAAGTATGCAGGCATCTGGGGTAAAGCTGTCCACATAGACCATCTTCTGCACCGCCGGCTCTCACCGCTATCAGTCTGTAATCGTGACCGGGAGGACTACCCTGCAGTAGACCGATCTGAAAGTGAGGCTTGAAGAGCTTGTGGAGTGCAGCGTGGAAGGGATGACGTTGATGGTGGTGCGGATGATAGTCTATGTGGACAGCTTTACCCTGGATGTCTGCATACTAAAGCCGTGTACACACGGGCGGACCTTTCGACCGGACTGGTCCGACGAATCCGTCGGACAATACGACCGTGTGTGGGCTTCATCGGACCTACAGCGGACTTTTTCTGTCGAAAATCTGACGGACTTTAGATTTGGAACACGCTTCAAATCTTTCTGACGGACTCGAGTCCTGTTTGAAAAATCCATTCGTCTGTATGCTAGTCCGACGGACGAAAACCGACGCTAGGGCAGCTATTGCCTACTGGCTATCAACTTCCTTATTTTAGTCCGGTCGTACTTCATCACGTACAAATCCGTCGGACTTTGGTGTGATCGTGTGTAGGCAAGTCCGCTCGTTAGAAAGTCCGTCGTAACTCCGTCGAAAGTCGGTCGGAAAGACCGCCGGACCTTTATTGCCGAAAAGTCCGCCCGTGTGTACACGGCATTAGATGTGCCTATTTTAATCATCAACCATGTGAGTTGCTAAATGTTGTACCTTCATTAAATTTAACCATATTGCTACACTTAGAGGCGCCTCTCTTCTCTTTTATACTCAGTTGTGACATGACGCTACTTCTATATAAAGACATCGCTTGTTTATCAAGGCCAAATTTATAAAAAATTTGCTTGTCTTGCAAAACGCTCTCAAACCAAATTACTCTCAATCAAAGGTTTTACTGTACAAGCATAGAGGCTTATGCCGCATACACACGGTCGGACTTTTCGTCCGGACTGGTCTGACGGAGGCCGACGGACCAAATCTGGCGGACAATCCGATCGTGTGTGGGCTTCACCGGACCTTAAGCGGACTTTTCCAGTCGCAAATCTGAGGGACTGTAGATTTGGAACATGCTTCAAATCTTTACGTCGTAACTCCGCCGGACCCAGAAATCCGCTCGTCTGTATGCTAGTCCGACGGACAAAAACCAACGCTAAGGCAGCTATTGGCTACCGGCTATCAACTTCCTTATTTTAGTCCGGTGTACGTCATCACGTACGAATCCATCGGACTTTGGTGTGATTGTGTGTAGGCAAGTCCGGTTGTTAGAAAGTCCGTTGAAAGTCCGCCAAAAGTCAGTCGAAAGTCTGTCGGACGAGCCGTCAGACTTTTGTAGCCGAAAAGTCCGACCGTGTGTACGCGGTATTGCATGCTTCCAAAAATCTACCAGTATATACCCAACTGAACACTACCCACTCCCCAGATTGACAATACTGCTACCCAAGAGTGGCTCCATTGCTCCTCCGTCCAGAGTGGAGACACCATAAAACAGGAAGTGTTTTACGGGCCAGATTACTACATGAGAATGAAGAGAAAAAAAATCCAAAAATGAGAAAACTAGCGTAGCCACCAAATTTAAAGATTGGAAGCAGCGTACTATTCTTTTGATTTGGTTTTAATACCACTTTAAGTCTCTCAGAGCAATAAACTGACTGGCATGTTCTGTGAGAACTAATTTTAGCACTGTGATTATCATTTGGAGGCGTGAAGCACAGTATGTACTACATTGCCTGTGGTAATTTTCTTCCCATTTCCATCTCTATAAACCCATCTCTGGCTTCATCTGGCCCAAGTGACAATTATCTCCAGAGCCCCAACCTCCTTTGTGACACAACAAGGCCATATGGCTCAGTCACTCAGATTGCGGACTGGTGGACCTCCCTTTAAAAAAAAAGAAGCGTTGCATGTCTATGTGTTCATTTATGTGGTAGAGGAACAATTAAAAGGCTCTTTTTAAGATGCTAAAATGTTCTTTCGGCATTTTGTAATTACAGAGACTTCTCAGGGAGGCATTCCCATAAACAGTAATTATTTAGAATTCTGCCTCTCTGCGTCTTTTTCCAGGCTTTGCTGTAAAAAAATAAAAATGTTACACTTTAGCTACGTCTTCCTTCAGAATGCTGTTCTTTGCTACAAAGGCTTTTTTGCGAGCAAAAAATAATTACAAGCGTCCTGGAGGCTCTGGACAAAGGCTTTCATCTGTCATCTTAGAGTTCAAAGACTTCTTCTGTCTGAATTTGTTTCAAAGTCATTTGGATTTCTCTGCTTGTTGTGAAAGCTGAATGAAGTGTTGACGGCCTTAGTGGCCTTGGTCTTGATGTAGATGTGTTAGAAGAAGCCTTGAAGTTACAGGCTTTTCCCGGGGTATTGCAAAATATGGTAGACAAACACTGAAGTTCAGAATTCTTCGATGGTTTTTCACATTAGTATGGCAAACCCAAGTTCAGTTTCCTGGATAGATGTAACTAAATGGATAGCAAGGTCTTCTGCTATAGACAAGTATCTGTCAGGAACCACGAATCAGACTGAGACAGAAGTGCAGTAAAAATCACACTTTTTAGTAAAATGGTACAAACAGAGCAAGCGTGGTCAAAACATAGCCAGGGTTCGGTAACCAGAGCGGGTAGTCGAAACAAGCCAGTGAAACAGGAATCCAGAGATCATTAAGGGGGTCATTTACTTAAATCTTCCAGTCCCTAAGTGGTTAATTACATCCCAGTCTTAATACGTAGGGTTCAATATTGAGTTGGCCCACCCTTTACAGCTATAACAGCTTCAACTCTTCTGGGAAGGCCGTCCACAAGGTTTAGGAGTGTGTCTATGGGAATGTTTGACCATTCTTCCAGAAGCACATTTGTGAGGTCAGGCACTGATGTTGGACAGGAAGGCCTGGCTCGCAGTCTCCGCTCTAATTCCTCCCAAAGGTGTTCTATCGGGTTGAGGTGCAGTCCAGTTAAGTTCCTCAACATATGCAAGTACCGATGCATATTATGATGCATGTGTACACTATACACTGCAGGTCAGTCAACCTCCTCCACCCCAAACTCGCTCATCCATGTCTTTATGGACCTTGCTTTGTGCACTGGTGGGCAGTCATGTTGGAACAGGAAGGGGCCATCCCCAAACTGTTCCCACAAAGTTGGGAGCATAAAATTGTTCAAAATGTCTTGGCATGCTGATGCTGATGGTTGTAAAGCCATTGTATCATCAGCATACAATCCCCTGTTAGCTAAAACGATTTATCCCAGTGTCTGTGCTTTATAAAGAAAATGACGATTCATACCTCATATCAGAGTGTCTCCTGGCGCTCACGTGACTGCTCGTCTTTCTCCTCTACGAGGCTTACAACTACAGCAAGAGGGGCCGAGAACTCCCGCTGACGTCACCCGGGAGGAGGGGAGGAAAGGAGGAGAGAGCCGAGCAGTCATGTGAGCGCTGAGTGGCGCTGTGAAAAAAGGTAGGAATCAGCCTAGTTTTTATAAAGCACGGATACCGGGGCACATAATGTTAGCTAAGACCCCTTTCACACTGGAGGCGTTTTTCAGGCGCTATAGCTCTAAAAATAGCGCCTGTAAAGCACCTGAAAAAAATCTCCCTAGCGTGAAAGCCTGAGTGCTTTCACACTGGGACACTGCTCTGGCAGGACGTTAAAAAAAGTCCTGCAAGCAGCATTTTGGGGCGGTGGAGGAGCAGTGTATACACCGCTCCTCCACCACCCGTGCTTATTGAAATGAATGAGCACCACTACCGAAGCGCCTGCAAAGCGCTTTGGCAGCGGTGCTTTTCGGACGCATTTAACCCTTTCTTCGGTCGCTAGCGGGGGTCAAAAGCGCCCTGGTAGCGGCCGAATAGCGCTGCTAAAACGACGGTAAAGACTAGATGACAGGCAAGGGGGGGGGGGGGGGGACAGAGGAGAGCTGCGGCTGATTGAGGCACGTAAACTGACCACAGTCACAGCGCTCAACAGCCATGATAAACTGTGGTCAGTTTACAGGGGAGATTGCAGAACCAGGCAGGATCAGCCAGGTGTCTTAGGTTAAACAAGGGGCCAAATTACACAGCACAAGCACTGTGCTGTTATGCATGCTTTAAGGGAACAGGATCAAATTTTTGAGGGGGGGTTACAAACACTTTAAGAGTTCCCTTTACTGGAACTAAGGGGCCAAGCCCAACCCCTGAAAAACAACCCCATACCATAATCCCCCCTCCACCAAATGATTTGGAGGGGTGGCCCAATACTTCTGCAATATAGTGTGGATAGAGTTTAGGGTGGAGGAACTTGACTGGCCTGCACAGAGTCTGACCTCAACCCAATAGAACACCTTTGGGATGAATTAGAGCAGAGACAGCGAGCCAGGCCTCGTCCAACATCAGTGCCTGACCTCACAAATGAGCTTCTGGAAGAAAGGTCAAACATTCCCATAGACACATTCCTAAACCTTGTGGACAGCCTTCTCAGAAGAGTTGAAGCTGTTATAGCTGTAAAGGGTGGGCCAACTCAATATTGAACCCTACGTATTAAGACTGGGATGTAATTAACCACTTAGGGACCGGAAGATTTAAGTAAATGACCCCCTTAATGACCAGGCCATTTTTTGCGACATGGCACTGCCTCGCTTTAGCTGACAATTGCGTGGTCTTGTGACGCTGTACCCAAACAAAATTGATGTCCTTTTTTTCCCACAAATAGAGATTCTTTTGGTGGTATTTGATCACCTCTATGGTTTTTATTTTTTGCGCTATAAACAAAAAAAGAGCGACAATTTTGAAAAAAAAAAATTTTTTTTTTTACTTTTTGATATAATAAATATCCCCAAAAATATATATAAAACAACTACCGGTAATTTCTGCCTCAGTTTAGGCCGATGTGTATTCTTCTACATATTTTTGGTAAAAAAAAAAATCGCATTAAGCGTATATTGATTGGTTTGCGCAAAAGTTATAGTGTCTACAAAATAGGGAATAGATTTATGGCATTTTTATTATTATTTTTTTTTTACTAGTACTGGCGGTGATCAGTGATTTGACATTGCGGCGGACAGATCGGACACCTAACTGATATTTTTGACACTTTTTTGGGAACCATTGACATTATTACAGTGATCAGTGCTAAAAATATGCACTGTTATTGTACTAATGACACTGGCAGGGAAGGGGTTAACATCAGGGGCGATCAAGGGGTTAAATGTGTTCCCTGCAGATGTGTTCTAACTGTATGGGGGATGGGCTGCCTTTGGAAACACACAGATCCATCTTTCTGCATAGCAGAAAGACAGGATCTATGTGATCTCCCCTTTAGAAAGGGGATTTTCCTTGTTTACACAGGTAGATCCCCGTTCTGTCACTGCGGGGAAACGGTCGCGGGTGGCCGGCGGACACTGAGTCCGCCCCACCCGCTGATTGCCTCCCCCCGCTGGCCAGTGGGTGCACCTGCGGCCACAATCTAGAGTTCCCGAGCCGACGTACAATGACGGCGATTTGCAGGAATGAGCTGACCTGCCGCAGTACAATGCCAGCAAGTGGTTAAAGTTCATGTGCATGTAAAGACAGACGTCCCAATATTTTTGGCAATATAGTGTATAAGGATGAGCTCAGGCGTGTTGGCAACCTGCACATGCAGAGCCCGCCAGGAAGTCGGCACTGCACAGCGCTAATCAGAGACATTGAGACATTTCTTGATCTCTGCGGCCGCGGATCGGGTAAATGTCTCACTGACTTCCTGGCGGGCTCTGCACGTGCGGGTTGCGAACATGCCTGAGCTGATCCTTAATAGTGTATACTAGGGGAGATTTACACAGAGTGCACTCTGGGACTAGGGTGACTTCATTTCCAAACTGCCATTTAGGGACCCCCCCTTCCTAAAAATCAGCTTGTGCTGTAACGAATCGCAGCACAGCTGGGGCGGCGGGTGCGCGCTTTACCCAGAAGCACTGACTCAAAGAAGGCCGCTGCATCGCCACTTTACTCACTGACAGTACTTGTCCTGGCCGGCGGAGACCCATTTTACCTTGTTCTAATAGTGGCTCTACAGTGATAACACGCAAGAGGCGGGATCTATGATTTCTCCAATCACAAGCAGGGGGTGGGGATTGTGCCTCTCTAGACATTCCCGGTCAGGACAAGTACTGTCAGTGAGTAAAGTGGCGATGTTTCGGCCTTTTTTGGGGGCATCAGATCATCCCTGGGGGTGGGTGACAGTGTCAGTTTCATTCCGGGACACTGTATTGTCCTGGAATGAAGGTGCCGGGACAGACCTGCAAAATGCGGGACTGTCCCGGGTAATCTGGGACATGTGGTCACCATAGCTCCCAACTGTCCCTGATTTCAAAGGAACTGTCCCTGATTTGGAGCAATGTCCCTCTGTCCCTCATTCCTCCTCATTTGTCCCTCATTTTGGTCTGATCTATATAGTTGTGTATAAAATGCACTTTTTATCTTTCAAAAAGTGTTTCCCAGTGCTAAACCTTTCATCTGATTTCTAAATTGCTGCATTTGTACATTTTAAAAGCCAATATAAAGGAATAAAGTAATATATGGGTAAATCCGCGCAAGGAAAAAACAAAAAACAAAAAAACCAAAAAAAAGGAATGGCTGCCTCTACAAGTAACGGAACAGCGCCATACCTACACTCTCCTTTACATTCAATATAAAGGAATATTGGTGGTAAAGAAAAGCCCTTATGGATTTAATTAACCTTTTATTTTGGTTAATTCTCCTTTAAGGGGGTGTGACAGGGGGCGTGTCCTATGCCTACATACGCTTGCTAGTAGGTGTCCCTCATTCCCATCTCAAAACGTTGGGAGGTGTGGGTCACCCTATCTAGGACACTGTCTGATCATTTGTTGTAGGGAGTTGCAGTGAGACTGTTCCTTGCTGTTTTTGCGGTTCAATGTTTATGCTGCCCTTTACCACTTTTGCTGATATTAGTTAGCGTTTGCTTAATACCACTGTCATGATCATCTGAATTAAATACCATATTGTAGCCTGATATCCATGTCAGCTAGTTCATTGCATTCAAATGGATTTCTTTACCTGTTTATCCCTTTTTGCTTTACCATTTATTTTGCATTGCAATAATATACTTAGCCTATTTATAACCACGCAGCGTGGTGTCTATTTCCATACGCTAATACACTGGTAATAGTATACTAACACTTTCTGCTCATACAGTTGTCTGCAGTATCCCACTACCTTACCAGGGGTGTCAGAAGAGACAAAGCCATACCTCCCAACTTTTCAAGATGGGACTGAGGTACACCTATTAGCAAATGTATGTAGGCATACAAATAATAGCATAGCAAAGGCTTGCAGGCATTCAGGAGGAGCTACTGCTGCCACCTGATGCCTGTTTTTTTTGTTTTTGTTTTTTCACTTTTTTTTTTCACTTTTTTAATTTATTTTTTTATTTCATTTTGTAGGACTACTTCGCAGCTGTGAGCTAAGTGTTTGTCTCCTGGTTGTTGTGTGGCTCTATTGAACTCAATAGGCTAGTTTGACAAGCTGTGCCACCTGCCAAACTCTGTAGCCCGAGTTACAATTCTCGCAGCCACGACATGTGTACAGCCCTATCAAGATGAAGTGAACTGTAAATGCTGTAGCAGCCTGCCTGTGGTACTAATAGGATCAGAAGAACACCACCAATTTTCTTCAGGTAGCTTTAGGTGCACACTGTGCAGAGGACACACTATACTAATTGTAAATACTGTAGCTGCCTGCCTGTGGTATTAATAGGATTAGAACAACAGCAATTGTCTTCAGGTAGCTTTAGGTGCACATTGTGCAGAGGACACAGTACACTAACTGTAAATACTGCAGCTGCCTGCCTGTGGTACTAATAGGATCAGAAGAACACCAGCAATTTTCTTCAGGTAGCTTTAGGTGCACACTGTGCAGAGGACACAGTACACTAACTGTAAATACTGCAGCTGCCTGCCTGTGGTACTAATAGGATCAGAAGAACACCAGCAATTTTCTTCAGGTAGCTTTAGGTGCACACTGTGCAGAGGACACAGTACACTAACTGTAAATACTGCAGCTGCCTGCCTGTGGTACTAGGATCAGAAGAACACCACCAATTTTCTTCAGGTAGCTTTAGGTGCACACTGTGCAGAGGACACAGTACACTAACTGTAAATACTGTAGCTGCCTGCCTGTGGTACTAATAGGATCAGAAGAACACCACCAATTTTCTTCAGGTAGCTTTAGGTGCACACTGTGCAGAGGACACACTACACTAACTGTAAATACTGCAGCTGCCTGCCTGTGGTACTAATAGGCCACGTACACACGACCGGTTTTGCCGTCGGAATAAACTCCGAAGGCTTCTCCGACGGAATTCCGCTCAAGCTGTCTTGCATACACACGGTCACACCAAATTCCGACCGTCCAGAACGCGTTGATGTACAACACTTACGACGGGACTAGAAAAAGGAAGTTCAATAGCCAGTAGCCAAAAGCTTCCGTCTCGTACTTGCCTCAGAGCATGCGTTGTTTTTGGTCCGTTGGAACAGCATATAGACGATCGGTTTTCCCGATAGGAATTGGTTCAGTCGGAAATATGTGGAACATGTTCCATTTCTAGGTCCGTCAGAATTTTCGAAAAAAAAAAAGTCCGATGAGGCCTACACACGATCGGAATAGACGATGAAAAGCTTCAGTCTGACTTTTTCTGTCGAACATTCCGCTCGTGTGTACGCGGCTTTAGAATTCCTGTGGGCGGCCAGGGATGGGGGCTTTAACACTACAGCTCAGCCCCCTGTTTTTATGCCCCCCTCACCCAGGCGCCAGTGTGAAAAAGCCCTTGGAGAGATTTCCTATGACGGTGACAACGCAAGATCTCCAGCACCAATTCATGCAGACATAACATGTTTTGCCTGGCGTTGGAAAAATCTATATGCCATTAAAAAGCTATAAAAAAAAAAGCTAAAACTGCTATAAAAAGATATTATCTGAAAGTGAATGTTACAGCATGTAAGGAGAATATGTTTATGTCCAGATCTGTGTTTAGAGTCGAGTACAGTGTGCTACAATGCAGAATCTGTCATCGCTGTGTTTTGAAATTTTAGATTCACATAGCTGTCTGCTGAGTGTCTACAGTGCTGGAGATATTCCCAGTGTGCCTTGCAGAGCCGTGCGTTTAACCCTTAGTGCACCCCTAATGTCAGCGTTTGGTTTACCAAAAATGCATTGCTTGCCAAAGTTCAGAAGTTTTGTGGCATCGACCATTTTTAGATAGACAACAGACTATGGAAAATGATGACTTGTGACTTTTTTTTTCACTAAAGTCTTTAACCACTTCAGCTCTGGAAAGGATTTACCCCCTTCCCGACCAGGCCCATTTTCTGCAATACGGCACTGCGTCGTTTGTGACAATTGCACGGTCGCGTGACGCTGCACCCCAAAAAAAATTGACGTCCTTTTTTTCCCCACAAATAGTATTTAACAACCACTGCAGTTTTTATTTTTGCGCTATAAACCAAAAAAGGAGTGACAATTTTGAAAAAAAACCAAACATTTTTTTTTACTTTCTGCTATAATCTCCTAAAAAAGATCTAAAAAAAAATGTATTTATTTATATTTCTTCTACATATTTTGGGTAATAAAAATCGTAATAGGCGTATATTGATACAAAAGTTATCACATTTAAAAACTATAGGAAAGATTTAGGGACTTTTTTTTTTTTTTTTTTAATTGTTTTCACTGGTAATGGCGGCAATCTGTGATTTTTAGCAGGACTGCGACAAATCTGACCCCAAATTACACTTTTTTTGGGGACCAGTGACATTAGTACATTGATCAGTGCTATAAAAATTCACTAATCAATGTATAAATGTCACTGACAGGGAAAGGGTTAACAGTAGGGGGCGATCAAGGGTTAACTGTGTTCCCTGGGTATGTTCTAACTGTTGCTGGGACGGGCTGCCTGGAACACCACAGAGATCGCTGTTCCCGATGACCTGGAACAGCAGATCTCCATCATGTCCCCTGTCAGAACGGGGATCTGCCTTGTATACATAGACAGATCCTCATTCTACCTCTGTATACCGCGAACGCGCCCACTATATCACATGCACGGACCGACGTACACCTATGGCGATTTGCGCTATCCAGCCACCTTGCTGCAGTATAACTGCGGCCGGTGGTCTGGAAGAGGTTAAAGTCCATAAAGTCTTTAAAATAAAAACCAATGTAATGACAATCAAAGTTCCACCAAGGATAAGTGTGATCTTATAGGATCGGGATGGTCTTTGAAATCACTGCAGTTCACCAAGGAAGGGGTTAACCCAGTGCGATGTGCTTTGCTCCTCCATCAACCGGGAAACTGCAAAATACAAATAGAACTCCTAGTGCAACACCATTTATTGTATAGAGGTAAAAAGTAACAAAATACACTAAACACTCGCATGGTGTTCTTTAACCACTTGCCGACCAGCCGCCGTCATTATACTGTAGCAGGTCGGCTCGTTCCCGCAAATTGCCGTAGATCGTACATCAGCTCATTTAAGAGCCATAGCAGGCGTGTGTGCCCGCTGCGCGGCGGGGGGACCCAATGCGTGTGGCCGCCGACCAAGAGAGCCAGAACGGGGATCTGTCAATGTAAACAGATAGATCCCTGTTCTGACAGGGAAGGAGAGAGAGAGATCTGCTGTTCCTAGTGATTAGGAACAGCGATCTCTCTCCTCCTCCAGTCAGTCCCCTCCCCCCCACACTTATAAACACCTCACAGGGAACACATTTAACCCCTTGTTTGCCCCCCTAGTGTCAACCGTTTTTCTGCCAGTGTCATTTATACAGTAATGAAAGCATTTATATAGCACTGATCGCTGTATAAATGTCAATGGTTCCAAAAAAGTGTCAAAAAGTGTCCAATCTGTCCGCTGCAACGTCGCAGTCCTGCTAAAAATCGCAGATCACCGCCATTACTAGTAAAAAACAAAAAATTTTAAAAATGCCATAAATCTATCCCCTATTTTGTAGACGCTATATACGCAAACCAATCAATATATGCTTATTGCGATTTTTTTTTTTGTTTAAAAAAATATGTAGAAGAATACATATTGGCCTAAACTGATGAAGAATTTTTTTTTTTTTAATCTGGGTATTTTTATTGTAGCAAAAAGTAAAAAAAAATTGTTTTTTTTTTTTTTTCAAAATTGTCGCTATTTTTTTGTTTATAGCACAAAAAATAAAAACCGTAGAAGTGATCAAATACCACCAAAGAAAAGTCTATTTGTGGGAAAAAAAAGGACGTCAATTTTGTTTCGGTACAACATCGCACAACCGCACAATTGTCAGTTAAAGCGAAGCAGTGCCGTATCGCAAAAAATGGCCTGGTCATTAAGGGGGAAATCTTCCGGTCTGTATTAAGTGGTTAAACAAGAGCGTCTGTATTAAGCTGTAGTATCTCTCCAGCATACAGGGCTCCAGGCTGGATCCAGGGGGAGCGGTGGTGGATCGTCTCTGTATAATAGCGTGCCGCCGCCGACAAGCTGCACGTGAGCCGCCCGCTCACAGCAGAGATCCTCCGATGATAGGGAAACCTGACCCGACTGCACAGTCACCTGATGCAGGAGCAGGAACCGCTGACGAGAGACGCCAAGGGTTGCTATGACAACGCGTTTCAGAGGGCGTGGCCTCCTTTTTCAGGTCTGCCACGTGTTCTCAGAAGAGCCCTTAAATAGTGTCAATCCTGGGATTGAGAACCCCTTCATTATCAAGCAATAGGCTTCCACAGGGAACACAGCCTAATAAACGATCGTAATGCACATTAGGGATCATAAACCCCCTTCTAAGATCTGTGCTAAGGACGATAATCGTGCCAACAAACCTATCTTGTAAAGCAGTGTTTCTCAAACTTTTTTGTCTTGTGGCGCACCAAAAAACATCTAAAAATGTTCACTGAACACCTCTACATTGTAGTTCGTAGGTTCCTAACTTGTTTATTTTGTTGAGCCACGAGATTTTCAAAGTATTCCTTTGCTTTGTCCTTTTACATCTAGATGTTTTGTTTCCAAGTGTCTCGTCAATCTGCTGGGAACAAGCGGCTTGTTCGACAAAACTGCGTGCAGATCAGACAGAATGGCAATTGAACATCTTCAGATCCCGAAGCGATGAAACCATATTCGATCGTAATCTTCTTTGTACGTTCGCTTGCTTCCTTGCTTTTCATTTAACAGTTTCTATTTCAGAGTTCCAGACTTGATTAATTATTTCTCCACCGCTAAACAATGAACAAACTTTATTTATAAGCATCAAAGTTGGAATGAAACGGTCTCTATTATTATAATATAATTAGAGTGACAGAATTCTCGTACAAGTGTCGCGCTATGAAAGGAACCAATAAATGACAGACTGCCAGAGATTGCGTTTTTATACATGTTATTTTTTTTAACTTTTGCGACATTGACTTACCATTTAATTTTTCGTTGTGTTCAAGGTTTCAAAACAATAGCAATTTTAAATATTTTTCAAAACTCCCACGACACACCGGCACACAGTTTCTGAATCACTGTTGTAAAGTAACTATATGATAACAAACATATTTTACAACCTGTTTAATATTTTTCAAAATATTTTTAAAAAATGTCTCTTTTTTTATATATTGATAAATTTTCTTTCTAAAAAATACTCTAAAATATATCACCCTGCTACAAGAGGAGAACATTTATTTTAAAATTGTATATGTATATGTATTTGTGTGTGTGTGTGTGTGTATATATATATATATATATATATATATATATATATATATATATATATATATATATATATATATATATATATATATATATGTATACATATTGTATAAAACTCTTAAAATAACTGTTTAACAGTATAAATTTTTTCTATCTTACCAATTACACCACAACATTTTTTTTTAGGGAAATATATTATAATATATATATATATATATATATATATATATATACACACACATACATATATATATGTATGTGTGTGTGTGTGTGTGTGTGTGTGTATATATAATTATAATATATTTCTCTAAAAAAAATGTTGTTTGGTGTAATTGGTAAGTTATAAAAATATATATATTTAAACAGTTATTTTAAGAGGAGAGAGAGAGAGAGAGAGAGAGAGAGAGAGAGAGAGAGAGAGAGAGAGAGAGAGAGAGAGAGAGAGAGAGAGAGAGAGAGAGAGAGAGAGAATTACTATTATTATAATGAAATAAAGTAATGGGATGGAAAAAAATGTTTTCACTTACAAAATGTGGTAGACATGACTGATTGCCATTTATGGCAAAGCATTTTGCTTTAAATCCAACAGAATGTGTTGGCAAAATCCGATTAAAGCAGAACCTTCAGTCATTTTTTTTCAACTTTTCATCTATTAAATCTTCTGCCCTTGTTGTTGTTGTTTTAACTTTGGATAGTAAAACATTTTTCTGCCAGTAAATCCCTTATACAGCCCACTTCCTGTTTCTTGTCTGGTCATTAGCCTAGGCTTATGACATCATGCACAGCTCTCTCTCTCTCACTCTTGGGATAGTTTGCCAGGAAGAGAGGAGGGATGAGTCATAAGAGGGCCAATGAGAGCTGCAGAGCTGGAGGTGTGTTTCTGTGTAAAGCCAGGAAGTGAGCAGGCAGCAGCTTCAGTGGTTGGAGGGAAGCTTCAGAATGGAAAAGATGTTTTTATTACAAATTATGTGAGTAGACTGCAGTTCCTCTTTAAGTTATAATAAACTTTATTATACAGATCAAGTGTAGATCAAATATACAAGTAGCTAATGTTAGCATTTGGCTGTTTTATGTTCCTTTGTGAAAATACCATACAGCAGTTATTAGGGGAATATTTTGGTTTATGAAAGTCTGGGCAATGTCAGTTATCCTCAGTTACCCTCCTTGCTGGTTTATGAGGAAAGCTGTACAAAGAATAAAAAAAAAAAAAAACACAGACTTTTTGTCTATGAAGGACAATGAATTATATTCAGACATTAATGTGATTTGTTTTATATACACATTAGTCAGAGACGGGAATGAATTCCAGCAAAAAAAGATACGCAATTTGTTATGATTAAATACTTACATAGGCCTATATAATGTGAAAGTACGGGTAATGTGCATAGCTCCCAACTGTCCCTGATTTTGAGGGACTGTCCCTGACTTGGAGCAATGTCCCTCTGTCCCTCATTCCTCCTCATTTGTCCCTCATTTTAGTCTGATCTATATAGTTGTATATAAAATGCACTTTATATCTATAAAAAAGTGTTTTCCAGCGCTAAATCTTTCATCTGATTCCTAAATTGCTGCATTTGTAAATTTCAATAGCCAATATAAAGTAATAGTAGTGGTTGAAAAAAAGCACTCGTGGGTTTAAGCAATCTTGTTTTTTTGTACAATTCTCCTTTAAGGGGGCGTGGCAAGGGGTGTGTCCTATGCCTGCATACTTTTGCTGATAGGTGTCCTTCATTCCCATCTCAAAACGTTGGGAGGTGTGTAATGTGTACAAAGTGCAGCAACCCCACGACAAGCAGATTTCAACTTTATCACCTGACTACAGTAAATTGAAATGTTTGGGCGTAGTCACTACCTTTTTGTTAGGGCTTGTCCACACCATATCCATTGTCCTGCATGCTGTAGATATCGCCCTAATACTAGTCTACTGATCAGTGCATTGCCTTGCATATAGAGAACTAAAATCAGAATGGACCTATAACTTTAAAGTAGAATTATGAGTTTGAGGACACGCACCCGTGCATGCACCAGCACGCCTGTCCAATTGGGACCAGTTACATACAATCCAATGAGAATGAAGGAATGCATTCCCCAACACTGGTGTAACCTGTCCTCCTGAAACTTTTCCAAGTAGTAAATTAGAGATTTATTAGGTATCTACAGTGGTTTTAGAAGATAATCACCCCCCTATAATATAATAACATTTTGTTGCTTTTCAGCCTGAAATGAAGACAGACACAGTTTTTGTTTTATCCAGCTGTATTTACTCAGAGCAACTTATAACATCCAAGTGAAAGATATAACTCCAAACATGTCAGAAAAAAAATGAAAAAATTGCAAAACAGAACCACTGAGTTGGAAAAAGGATCACGCTTCTTACGTCAGTATTTTGTGTAACCACCTTTTGCTTTAATTCCAGCCTTTAATCTGTTGGGATTTGTCTCTTCTAACTTTGCACATCTAGACTTTGCAATATTTGCCCGCTCTTCTTTGCAGAATTCCTCAAGTTCAGTTAAATTTGATGGTGGCTGTTTGTGGATTGCAGTCTTCAAGTCATTCCACAGATTTTCAATGGGGTTCAAGTCTGGGCTCTGACTAGGCCATGCAAGGACATTCACCTTTTTCTCCTTCAACCACTGTGTGGTCATTTTTGCTGTCATTGTTATGTTGGAAGGGAAACATTCATCGGGGGCGGCCCGTCCATTGCGTAGCCCCCCCCTATCCATGTTGCCGTCCTCCCTATCAATGCACCCGGCGCCTTTCAGGACGCCGGGCGCATAAATTCCTATGGCAGGGATGGGCGGGGGGAGTGTTTTTTGAAGCAATGATTAGAGACAGAGGCTCTAATAAGCTTCAAAATAGGGTGGGCTCTGGGTGCAGAGCATTGCGTCCGCAGCCCACCCAGGTGTGTTGCAACAATGAATGAATATTCGCTCTTGAAACACTGATCCTCCTCTGGGGCAATCGGGAAGCGGGTCTGATAACCTTCACCTGATTGGCTGAAAGGACAGGTGATCCTATTGGATGCCTAGGAGGAGGGGAGGAGACGCACGGCGGAAGCGAGGAGGAGGGAGGAGGAGAATACACAGGAGTCACTACCTGATGCCCTGATCCCTGCCGCAGCCTGATGTCCGTCGATGCCCCAATCCCCGCTGCTCCTTGATGTCTGCCGCTACCCGATCCCCATTTTTTTTAGCTATAAATCAATTTTACCATTAAATTACCTTGGACTCCTGAAAGTTTGTTAGGTGCTCTCAGTGAATTTTATGTATGTGGATTCTCAGCTCTGGGTCCTTTCCCTGTTCCTGGTGGTGGTCCCCATCTTGTGGTTTGTGAGCGGACACAGGGGGGCATGGGGAGAAGGTGAGCTGATCTAGCCTCCTCTCCTCTTCCATTCTATAGAGCGAGCGGGCGAGCTCTGCTGGCTGGGCACTGAGCGCATCTCAGCTGCAGTGCAGCGCACATTGACAGGTGTAGTCTAGTGCCGAAACGTGTTCAGGCACTGGGCTCCGCTGCGAGATTCAGCCCGAATTTGTGGGGCATCGGGAATTACTTGAAATCCCGGGACGGTCCCTGCAAATCTGGGATGGTTGGGAGGCATTACACTCTATCACATCAAAGTTTTTCAAATGTAAAGTGAACTTTGTTTCAGTAAAGTGGAATAAAATATTAATTGGTCAAAAAATGTTATATTTTTTTGCAACGAATACAAGACTTCTTTTGCTTGGTGAGGGGAAGAACATGATGTCATCCACCTGTCTCTCCATGTTGACCAATCAGAAGGGTTCATTAGAAAAAAAAAAATACAATGCTTCTCCTCAGTGGCGGAGATTCCAGATTCACAATTGACCACACTGAAGTGGCATCTGCATAATTTGCCAAGCTAAAGTACATTTATAACCATATTCCTGGAGTTCTTCTTTAAAATTGAACTGCAGATATAAAAGACATATGTTAATGCAGCTCTGTATTCATACATTGAATGTATTTTTATTATTTTTTTCCCATGCGGGGGCGGGGGGGGGTGATGGCCGCTGTCAGTCTCCTGTCAGACACTGATGTTGGACAAGAAGGCCTGGCTCGCAGTCTCCTCTCTAAAGGTGTTTTATTGGGTTAAGGTCAGGACTCTGTGCAGTTCCTCCACCCCAAACTCGCTCATCCATGTCTTTATGGACCTTGCTTTGTGCACTGGTCCAAATCACTTGGTGGAGGGGGGATTATGATGTGGGGGTTGTTTTCCAGGGGTTGGGCTTGGCCCCTTAGTTCCAGTGAAGGGAACTCTTAAGACGTCAGCATACCAAATCAATTTGGACAATTTCATGCTCCGAGTCCTAACTTTGTGGGAACAGTTTGGGGATGGCCCCTTCCTGTTCCAACATGACTGCTCACCAGTGCACAAAGCAAGGTCCATAAAGACATGGATGAGCGAGCTTGGGGTGGAGGAACTTGACTGGCCTGCACAGAGTGCTGACCTCAACCCGATAGAACACCTTTGGGATTAATTAGAGTGGAGACTATGAGCCAGGCCTTCTCATCCAACATCAGTGCCCGACCTCACAAATGCGCTTCTGGAAGAATGGTCAGACATTCCCATAGACACGCTCCTAAACCTTGTGGACGGCCTTCCCAGAAGAGTTGAAGCTGTTATAGCTGCAAAGGGTGGGCCAAGTCAATATTGAACCCTACGGACTAAGACTGGGGGGACATTAAAGTTCATGTGCGTGTAAAGGCAGGTGTCCCAATACTTTTGACAACATAGTGCATAAAGGTAGGCACAGGTAGTGTTCTCTTGATTTACAGTGTATCTTTGTCACTTTTCAAAGAAAAATAGAGTTAACTGAAGCCAATTTGTAGCAATTTATCTCCGCCAAAAGAACGATAAAACATTTTACAAGCTGGCATTGCTTTATGTGCCGGTAGTATAAGAAATTCAATGAGAGTATTGTACAGCCTTGGTCTGTAACAGACAACAGCATGAATATAGAACTGACAGAAATAAGAAAACTGATTTCCTTCCGTTCAGCAGACAGTTGCCTCTCATGTCTGCTTTGATCAGCCTTCTCTCTGGCATTTCATCAAATAACTTAAGTGGAAGTAGGAAGGATGTTTAGTTCTGTTTGATTACAGATCTGCTATTCTATGAGCAATTTCCGCCTTGGTATCATTTCATTTGCTTGGAAACCCTGTAGTATGCCAGCAGAACACCAAGGTCAAGGGCGAAGAATTCATTTAAAATGTGTTTGTGAACTTTACTTTTTTTTGGAATGTATAGGTTTAGGTCTTAGACGCTTTCTGTTTTAGATTTACAGAATATGAGCAAATTTTGAATAGATCTCATTTGTATTAATTTATAAAGCATTGATGAAGACATGTCGGTAGGTTAAGTGGATCCTGTCTAAATTGTCCCTAGTATGTATGTATGAATGTGAGTTAGGGACCTTAGATTGTAAGCTCCTTGAGGGTAGGGACTGATGTGAATGTACAATGTATATGTAAAGCGCTGCGTAAATTGACAGTACTATATAAATACCTGAAATAAATAAATAAATATTGTCTCATTTAGCACTCAAAGGATTATGCAAATGTTTTAAAGCATTTGCACAGCGATCAGGAGTAATTCCCATATTTTGTCTAATATGTTTTTTTCCTATGATTGTTAGCTTCACCTAGTGGTCATAATGTGTTATTTTCCTGATTGAGGTATTTCGGGAAAATATCCCAGTATGGCCACTAGACAGAGCTGCTGATCATAGGAAATAAACATATTAATCTTACTAAACTCAGGTTGAACTGGATGGACTGGTGTCTTTATTCAACCTTACTAACTATGTAACTAATCAAAATATAGGGATTACAGTAAAACTTTGGATTGCGAGCATAATTCATTCTGGAAACATGCTTGTAATCCAAAGCACTTGTATATCAAAGCGAGTTTCCCCATAAGAAGTAATGGAAACTCAGATGATTCGTTCCACAACCATTTATTCATAAGTCCTTCAGTTTATAGTCCATATAAAAAGATTATAGCAATGTGATAGGTTGTGTAACCATAAAATGTCCATCCACAAATGGAAGCCTCCACAAGGGGATTAGAAGCAAAATCCAGCAGGAGATAGAGTGTATAAAAGAGAAGAGAGGCGCCTCTAAGTGTAGCAATATGGTTACATTTAATGAAGGTACAATATTTAGCAACTCACATGGTTGATGATTAAAAGAGGCACACTTTAGGCCTTATGCACACGAGACGCTGTTAAACGCGCATTCAGAGGCAGTTGGACACTTTTTCAACTGCCCCTGAACTCATTCAATGTTATCCTATGTGTCCATGTACACAGTCTCGTTTTTTGGCGTTTTTAGGCAGTTGTGTTTAACCTCGTTTTTCCAGAAGCAAAAAAATGGGTTCAGACGCAAAAGTTTTCCACGTTTCAGACGCCAAACGCGGCTAAACACTGGTGTTCAGCCGCGTTTGCTTTAATAAGTGTTTTTTACAACCTGACTTTGGGGCCACATATCTCGGGGCCACTTGGAGCTAGGAACCCCAAATTTGATGTGCTAACACAGTTGGACTAACACTATAAAATATCCAACTTTGGGGTTCCTAGCACTAGGTGGCCCTGAGATATTTGGCCCCAAAGTTGGCTCACAAAATGTCATTCTCTACTGCAGAAGTGCTTGATGTTTTGCGACCTGACTTTGGGGCCACATATCTCGGGGCCACTTAGTGCTAGGAACCCCAACCCTTGCCACGTCACTTGCCACCAGATGCGTTTTGTCCCTTGCCATGTCACTTGCCACCAGATGCGTTTTGTCCCTTGCCACCAGATGCGTTTTGTCCCTTGCCACTTCACTTGCCACCCGATGCGTTTTGTCCCTTGCCATGTCACTTGCCACCAGATGCGTTTTATCCCTTGCCACGTCACTGGCCACCAGATGCGTTTTGTCCCTTGCCATGTTGCCTGCCACCAGATATGGTTTGTCACCTGCCACCACATGAAGACTGTCCCTGAAGTGGTGGCAGCACAGGCGTGCGCATTGGTTCAGAGGCAAGCCTGGAGTAGTGGGTAGTGAGGGAGAACAGCAATGATGGGGGGACGGGCAGTGGGAGACGATCTCATTTCTCTGCTCCCCCGCCTCATCTCCAGAAGTATAGCAGCCCCGCTGTGAGCGCGAAAGAGAGGTGATGCAGGCGGCCGTTGAGAGATGATCTCATCTCTCTGCTCACTTGACTCATCACTAACAGAGTAGCGGCCCCGCTGTGAGAGCAGAACAGCGGTGATGTGGGCAGTGAGAGATGATGATATCTCTCTGCTCGCTCTGCCGCCGCACGTCAGACAGTGCAGCCTTCGCGGCCCAGGTGCACGGTAGGGTTTCCACCTGTCTGGGATTCACCCGGACAATTCGGGCTTGGAATCATGCGTCCAGGTTTCAGACTGCCTGAAACCCAGACATATTATTCAGACCGGACTATGGCTTCCAGATGCATATGGATGAGAGGTGCTGACTGCCAAGGGGTGAGTGGCCTCACCATCCATTCCGGTCTGTGACTGAAGTCTCCCCCCTTCTCTCTCCTGCCTCTGAGTGAGTACAAGAGGTATTTCAGGGTTCTCAGAGCACCCCTTACATCAGAGCTCCCCTTTACACCAGAGTCCACAGTATTCCCCCTTACATCAGAGTCCTCTCTGTACATCAGAGTTCTCAGTGTTCCTCCTTAAATCAGGGTTCCCAGAGCATCGCTTATGTTAAAGTCCCCAGAGTTCTCCCTTACATCAGAGTGTGCAGAGTCCACCTTACAGTGAAAAGGAACTCTGCAAATTCAGATGTAAAAGGGGAACTCTGATGTAAAGGGGGACTCTTATTAACTTCATATGATTAGAAATGTTATTTAATAGCAAAATATATGTATAGTTTATTCTATAAAAAAAATAATAAAAAAAAATTGCTGTGTGCCGCTAAAGTGTTCCGGTTTGACTTGCAGAAAAGGTGGCAACCCCAGGCCCAGTAGTGGACCGTGGCCCGGGGGTTGATGACCCCTGCTTTAGAGGGTTTAGCAATTACCCCACAGTGGAAATACATTTATCTGACACATAGTATTATTTTTGGATATCCCTACAATCTAAATATTTTCTGGATTCCCCATCTGCTTCTTGAGGACATGGATATTCCAGCTTTTTTTTGCAGATACTTATTTTCCATAATCAATGTATAGATTTGTGACACAGCTTAGAAATTCATATATAGGCAATTTTTTTTACCTATGCTCTCAGGTTTTTATGTGTGTGTGCACTTCATACATCCTAGGGCAGTGATGGCGAAACTTTTTGAGCCCAAGTGCCCAAACTGCAACACAAAACCAACTTATTTATTTCAAAGTGCCAATACTGCAATTAAACCTGAATACCGACTTTTTAGGAAAAGCAAGGCATGCTGTGCCACTGGTGACACTGCTCTGCTGGGTCTGGAAGCCAAAAAACATACTAAAAAGTGGGGCGCTTAGAAAAAGCGTTTATTAATAAAAACTTTCCGCAGGCAAAGGACAGATTGCATGGTAAGCCAGGTGCATAGGCAGGTGGAAGAGCAATGTGATAAGCAATGGGAGCTTGAAGGAAACTCACATAGATGTAGAAAAGCACAAAACCGCCAGGTCAGGCGAAAGGCTGGCTCAAAAATCCTGGATCTCCTGTGGGAGAACGAAGGACTCCAATGGGCCTCGGGAGATGGACTAGGCCGGTGCATGCTGGAAGGACCCGGACTCTCTGGGTCTCCTGGAAGGTGTTTGGAGCGCCCAAGGGTAACCGATGGGATGGACGAAGCAGGTGCCTGCTGGAAACCCAAAGCCGGCTGTGTGTGTAGAAGGATCCAGGAGAGGAGTTAGGACTGCAGGTAATACAGGGTGCCGTGAAGTGGCCTTGCAGCTTACGCATGCGTTTGCAAATGTGTGCTAACTAAACCCCTGTTTATAACGCATACTGTTAGACAGGTTAATTGGGTTAATAAGCAGCCTGGTTGGTGAGTTGAGCTGGGAATTTTTCTGGTTTTACCTTGTGTAGCATGGTCCCCAGGCCTTCTTCAGTCTAATGAGAACTTCCAGGGCCAAAGACAGCTGACATCCTTCTGTATATGGTGGGTTGTGAGGCATAGTGGGTGCAAAGCAGTTAAACTTATTGGGGGCCAGACACGTCTTGAATGCAAAAGAGAGTTTATTTCTCTTAACAAACTTTTTGAGGGAGAGAGGGTTGGGGCCAGGACACCTTTAGGTAGTTGCAAGTCCAATTGGCAGACTTCGAAACTTCAACAGGAGGACACCCATGTAGGGAAAGGCATCCAGCAAGACTCCACATCCACATCTCCGCAACAGTCTTTAACAGTTCCTTCACTTCCACTACAATTACTTCTTGTAGTTCTTCAGCCCACTGAGCTCCCGGTCTCTCACTAGACTAGATGATTCACTGCCACTGAATCCCTTGAGCTCCTACAATCTTCACGGTAGTATCTTCCTCAAGCGTCACCCCCGCTTCCCTGCTGGGTCCCTAGCTTGGCACTCCAAATACCTCTCAAGCTTCACCCCACTGGGTGAAGCTTGAGAGGGGTCTATTGAGGATGGGTCTATTGTTTCTGGCTGCTGGAGAGTCTATTGATGCTGGCCACTGGGAGATCTGGTCTTGCTGCCTGGGGTCTACTGTTGCTGGGATGATATTTTGTTGCAGGGGTCCTATGTTGCTGGGCGGTCTATTGTTACTGGGGGGGGGGGGGTATATTGCTGCTGGCTGCAGGGGATCTATTGTACTGCTTTTATTGTTATTACCAATTTCCATACAAATTACTTTAGCATAGCATGATATTAATCAAACTTGGTTCTATATTATCTGAATGAGATGGTGCTGGGAGGTGGGTAAGGGGTGGAACCAAGAGATGTTGCTCTGAGGTGGGTAGGGGGCAGAGACAAGAAGTGACTCAGTGGGTGGGGGTTCCAGCACCTATTCTCTGAGAAAAAAAGCCCTGGTAGACACTATAACTTTGGCGCAAACCGATCAATATACGCTTATTGCGATTTACCAAAAATATGTAGAAGAATACATATTGGCCTAAACTGAGGAAGAAATTAGTTTTTTTTTTAATATTTTGGGGATATTTATTATAGCAAAAAATAAAAAAAAATTGCTTTCTTTTTCAAAATTGTCGCTTTTTTCGTTTATAGCACAGAAAATAAAAGCCGCAGAGGTGGTCAAGTACCACCAAAAGAAAGCTCTATTTGTGGAAAAAAAAGGAGGTCAGTTTTGTTTGGGTGCAACGTCGCACGACCGCGCAATTGTCAGTTAAAGTGACGCAGTGCCGAATCGCAACAAATGGCCCGGTCATTAAGGGGAAAATCTTCCGGGGCTGAAGTGGTTAAAAATTATTTTTAAGTTAGTAAACGGGGACATGAAACGAATATAAAGTGGGTGTTATCCCAATTTGGCTGCAAAAGTAGAAATCCACGTTAAACGATTTTCTTTTAAAAAGAAATGCATGTATTGATTTATGAATAAATGTCTAGCTTCATTTGTGTCTTGTATATTTAACTGGAGCTGCATTTTTAAAATCTGTTTATTTGCTGATAGCTGTTACAGCAGCATTCATAGTTTGCATGCCAAGCTTTTTGCGTGAGAAAAAAGGGAAATAACTGATTAAATATTTTCTTTTACTTTAAAAGATACTCGTAGAGCAAACATATTTTTGCCAAAACAGAGTGACTTTTATTGTGTTTACTTCAGATATATATCCTGGCTGAATATTAACTCTCCCTGGTTGTTATAAACACGTTAATGCCATGGACTCACATAACCTTTACAAATATTTGGTTTCAGTCTGCCTCTAGCTTCCCTATCTATCACATTGTATATCAAGATGCTGTCTACAGCTTCATATTTGCAGATTTGTATACAACCACAATGGACAAAGTAACTATAGAAATTTTGTACAAGTTAGAAGTTATTTTTCACATAATAATCACCATATAAATTGGGTACATGTTTAAAAAAATAAAGTACTATTTGGTTTTAGGATCTGTGACAAATGACCTTGGATGACCCCAGTGAAAACCATGGATCGCCAAACCAATTGTGGTGACTGTGTACCCAATCTGTTTTTATTTAGAAATGATTAAAAAAAGTACAGTAAAACCTTGTTTTGAGAGTAACTTGGTTTGAGAGCGTTTTGCAAGAAAAGCAAAACTTTTAAATAAATTTTGTCTTAATATACATGTAGCATCATGTCACAACTGGGTATAAAAGAGGAGAGAGGCGCCTCTAAGTGTAGCAATACAATTATATTTAATGAAGGTACAACATTAAGCAAGTCACATGGTTGATGATTAACCACTTCCCACCCGGCCACTGCATATTTACGGGCGGGTGGCCACTCTCTCCTTTTGAGTGGACGTTCAAGAACGTCCCTCAGAAGAAGGGAGATCGCGCGTGCGTGGGCCCGCGCAGCGGTGCGATCCCGATGCGCTCGTGTCACCCGGACACGGCGCATCTCAGAGCGGCAGGATGGCTCTGTGAGTGGCCCTCCTGATCACATGATGGCTGTGTCCAATCACAGCCGTCATGTGATGTAAACAGAGAGCCAGTTGCTAGGTGATCGGCTCTTCTCTCCTCACACTTTAGTTGTCGGTGAGGAGAGGAGAGCGGATTGCTGCAGCCGGCTGGTGATTTTTTACAGCTTTTTACACACTGATCACCAGCATAGTAACAAACAGCGTAAAACACAATGTCCCCAAAACACATGTCCCCAAAAACACATGTCCCCAAAACACAATGTCCCCAAAACACATGTCCCCAAAAACACATGTCCCCAAAAACACAATGTCCCCAAAAACACAATGTCCCCAAAAACACATGTCCCAAAAACACATGTCCCCACATAGTAAAAACACCTGTCCCCCACAAATGTCCCAGTAAAATCACATGTCTCAATGATTATCTGCACACATATGCCCATGATCATCTGCGCACATCTGTACATGATCACCTGCGCACATCTGTCTGTGATGAAACAAACCAATTATTATACACTTAACAGGATTTTTTTTTACTAAAGACATGTAGCAGAATACATTTTGGCTTAAATTTATGAAAAAATGTGATTTTATTGGATTTCTTTTAAAATAGAATAAAGATAAATTTGGTTTTTTTTCTCCAAATTTCCACTCTTTTTTCGCTTATATCGCAAAAACTAAAAGAAATGGAGTCGTGAATAAATATAACCAAAAGAACGCTCTATTTGTGTGAACAAAATGATAAAAATTTCATTTGGGTACAGCATTGCATGAAAAAAACAGGGAAAAAAACTGCGATATAGATATAAAGATATGTGTGAGTGAATGACTCAAATATGTGAAACTGAACAACAGGTAAATGTGAAAAGCAGCAATTCTAATTATATGACACCCATATAGTAATAAAATATAAAACCCTGGTGACCCTGGATGACGTAATTCTATTACAAAACGCGTAGGGCAGAGCAGGACAACGCCCTGACGTCACCTCCGGTCACTACTCCCATTCCAGTAGGACGGGTCTGTCCGAGCGTGTACGGCTAACACAAGGAACTTAAGGCTTATCTTACCAAGCGACTTCTGTAAGTGTGTTTTTGTCTATGCTACTGAATAAATTTTGAAAGGTTTTACACTATCGGAGTTTCCATATTTTTTACATGCTATGCAATTCCTATGAGCCGGTCCATACAAGGCGATGATCCGAGGACCCAGCGGCAGATCAGCATGGGTGATACTTTCAGAGTCACAGCTGTTATGCTTTTCATGATCCTCTGTAGTGGGGGATCATGTCTGTTTGGTAAGAAGTAACCCCTTCTATACCGGTGGTGGATCACATCTTTATGTAACATAGTGGAAGAAGATCGCCTTATGTGGACGTTTTTTTTTGTTTTGCACGGGTGGATGATGTTTGTCACTATTATTCACAGAGACTTATTTTTTTGTTCGACCTTTACACTCATTCAATTTTTCTTTTAACTTAAACTTTTTTTTCGTAGTGATTATCAATTTATTCACTCAGTTTCATATATCATTTTTTATATTATTTATGGTTTATACTTACAAATAAGCGCGATACTTGGGTTTTTATACAGCATTGCATGACCGCGCAATTGTCATTGAAAATGCGAGAGTGCTGAAAGCTGAAAATTGGCCTGGCAAGGAAGGGGGCGAAAGTGCTCGGTATTGATGTGGTTAAAAGAGGCACATCTAAGTATGCAGGCATCCGGGGTAAAGCTGTCCACATAGACCATCCCCCGCACCGCCATTGACGTTGTTCCTTCCACGCTGCGCTACATGAGCGGTTCAAGCCTCGCTTTCAGATCGCTCTACTGCAGGGTAGTCTTCCCGGTCACGATTGCAGACTGACAGCGGTGAGAGCCGGCGGTGCGGAGGACGGATCTCTGTGGACAGCTTTACCCCGGATGCCTGCATACTTAGATGTGCCTGTTGGTGAGTTGCTAAATGTTGTACCTTCATTAAATGTAACCATATTGCTACACTTAGAGGTGCCTCTCTTCTCTTTTATACTCTGGAGCTCCTGCTGGATTTTGCTTCTAATCCCCTTGTGGAGGCTTCTATTTGTGGATGGACATTTTATGGTTACACAACCTATCACCCCCATCAAATCATTCTATTACCTTTTGTACCACCCCCTCCCTTTAGAATGTAAGCTCTACGAGCCGGGCTCTCCTGTCCCTTCTGTATTGAACTGTACTGTAATTGTGCTGCCCCCCCTCTACATTGTAAAGCGCTGCGTAAACTGTTGGTGCTATATCAATCATGTATAGTAATAATAATGATAATCACATTGCTATAATCTTTTTATATGGACTATAAACTGAAAGACTTATGAATAAATGATTGTGGAATAAATCATTTGAGTTTCCATTATTTCTTATGGGGGAATTCGCTTTGATATACGAGTGCTTTGGATTACAAGCATGTTTCTGGAACGAATTATGCTCGCAAACCAAGGTTTCACTGTATACATTTGTGTTCCCCCAACTTTACTACTCTAATGCTCTACTTGCAGGGGTACCTAAATCCACATTAAACAGGTTACCGTATGCCCAAAATTCGGCAGTCCTTGCACTGGCCCAGTTTTGCTTTGAATTTAAAATCCTCATGTTCACCTATAAGGTTCCACTCAGCTTGGCACCCCATTATCTATCTGAGGCTGAGCTTTTATCACCCTACCCCCCCCTTTGTAACCTTCGCTCCTCTAATACGGGTCTTCTGTGTGTTCCTCAAACCCACCTGCACCCTATAGGGAGAGGACCTTCTCTTTTAATGCCCTGAAACTCCGGAATTCTCATCCCAAAACATCTGAGTTGTCTTCTTTATCTACTTAAAGCATAGTTCCACCCAAAAGTGGAAGTTCCACTTTAAGGACTACTCACTCCCTTACATGCCACATTTGGCATGTCATTTTTTTGGGGGAGGGGAGTGGGTACCTAGTTTTGACAGGAACCCAGGTCCCACTTCTGTTCTCGCCGCCTAGGCGATTTGAGCGGAAGTTCTCCTCCTCCCTCCTTGCAATCTTCTGGGTCACAGGTCCCAGAAGATTGCCTGGCCATTGAGGAGGCGCAGTGCGATTCACGCATGCGCAGTGCGCACCCAGCTGTGAAGCCGCAAGCTGTCACAGCCGGGTGCCCACACTTGTGATGCCGGCGCCAGGGAGAGGCGGGGGAGAGGACCGAGGCTTCAGCGGCCGCATTGCAGGTGAATGTGTGTTTATTAAAAGTCACCAGCTACACTTTTTGTAGCTGCTGACTTTTAATAAACACAAAAATTACTGGAACTCCGCTTTGAGGTCCACCCTATACCAGTTTTACTGCTACAGGGCGGCACCTCTGCGCTGGATCATGTATATATACAGTATCTCACAAAAGTGAGTACACCCCTCACATTTTTGTAAATATTTTATTATATCTTTTCATGTGACAACACTGAAGAAATGACACTTTGCTACAATGTAAAGTAGTGAGTGTACAGCTTGTATAACAGTGAAAATTTGCTGTCCCCTCAAAATAACTCAACACACAGCCATTAATGTCTAAACCGCAGGCAGCAAAAGTGAGTACACCCCTAAGTAAAAATGTCCAAATTGGGTCCAATTAGTCATTTTCCCCCCCTGGTGTCATGTGATTCATTAGTGTCACAAGGTGTGAATGGGGAGCAGTTGTGTTAAATTTGGTGTTATCGCTCTCACTCTCTCATACTGGTCACTAGAAGTTCAACATAGCACCTCATGGCAAATAACTCTCTGAGGATCTGAAAAAAAGAATTGTTGCTCTACATAACGATGGGCTAGGATATAAGAAGATTGCCAAGACTCTGAAACTGAGCTGCAGCACGGTGGCCAAGTCCATACAGCGGTTTAACAGGAAAAGTTCCACTCAGAACAGGCCTCGCCATGGTCCACCAAAGAAGTTGAGTGCACGTGCTCAGCATCATATCCAGAGGTTGTCTTTGGGAAATAGACATATGAGTGCTGCCAGCATTACTGCAGAGGTTGAAGGGGTGGGGGGTCAGCCTGTTAGTGCTCAGACCATACGCCGCACACTGCATCAAATTGGTCTGCATGGCTGTCGTCCCAGAAGTAAGTGTCTTTTAAAGATGATGCACAAGAAAGCCCGCAAACAGTTTTATGAAGACAAGCAGACTAAGGACATGGATTACTGGAACCATGTCCTGTGGTCTGATGAGACCAAGGTAAACTTATTTGGTTCAGATGGTGACAAGTGTGTGTGGCGGCAACCAGGTGAGGAGTACAAAGACAAGTGTGTCTTGCCTACAGTCAAGCATGGTGGTGGGAGTGTCATGGTCTGGGGTTGCATGAGTGCTGCCGACACTGAGGAGCTACAGTTCATTGAGGGAACCATGAAGAGGTTTAACCTTAAACTACGTAGAGGGTTCTTTACTGTAAGAGCGGCAAGGATGTGGAATTCCCTTCCACAGGCAGTGGGGCCTTGATAGTTTGAAGAAACTATTAGATAAGCACCTGAACGACCGCAACATACAGGGATATACAATGTAATACTGACATGTAATCACACACATAGGTTGGACTTGATGGACTTGTGTCTTTTTTGAACCTCACCTACTATGTAACTATATGTAACTATGCCAACATGTACTGTGACATACTGAAGCAGAGCATGATCTCCTCCTTTCAGAGACTGGGCTGCAGGACAGTATTCCAACCTGATAATGACCCAAAATACACCTCCAAGACGACCACTGCCTTGCTGAAGAAGCTGAGGGTAAAGGTGATGGACTGGCCAAGCATGTCTCCAGACCTAAACCCTATTGAGAATCTGTGGGGCATCCTCAAAGGATGTTGGAGGAGTGCAAGGTCTCTAACATCCACCAGCTCCGTGATGTCATCATGGAGGAGTGGAAGAGGACTCCAGTGGCAACCTGTGAAGTTCTGGTGAACTCCATGCCCAAGAAGGTTAAGGCAGTGCTGGAAAATAATGGTGGTCACACAAAATATTGACACTTTGGGCCCAATTTGGACATTTTCACTTAGGGGTGTACTCACTTTTGTTGCCAGTGGTTTAGACAATAATGGCTGTGTGTTGAGTTATTTGGAGGGGACAGCAAATTTACACTGTTATACAAACTGTACACTCACTACTTTACATTGTAGCAAAGTGTCATTTCTTCAGTGTTGTTACATGAAAAGGTATAATAAATATTATAAAAAATGTGAGGGGTGTACTTACTTTTGGGAGATACTGTATGTGATCTGGCTCTTCCAAGTAGGGGGAATGCATGCGCTCCTCTGGCAGCTCGCCAGTATGTGATCACACACAGCGAGAGCACAGCGGCGGGTACCCCGGACTCGATGTCCACTGGCACCCGCTGATCATTGAGCAGAGAGGCAGAACGGCAGTCTGCCTATGTAAACAAGGCCGATTGTCGTTCTGACAGGAAGGACAACATGGATCCTGTGTCTCTGCAAAGCAGGGACATGGATCCCTGCCTTTCCCTAGTAAAGGAACCTCCCACAGTGTAGTAAAACACTGGCTAGGCACACAGTTAACCCTTTGATCGCCGCTGATGTTAACCCCTTTCCTGCCAGTGTCATTAGTACAGTTAGCATTAGCACTGATCACTGTATTAGTGTCGCTGGTCCTCAAAAAGTGTTAAAAGTGTCAGTTAGTGTCAGAATGTTTGCCACAATATCACAGTCCTGCTATAAGTCACTGATCGCCGCCATTACTAGTAAAAAAGTAAATAAAAATATCCCACAGTTTGTAGGCTTATTGGGGTTTTTTCTACCAAAAATATGTAGCAGAATACATATTGGCCTAAATTTATGAAAAAATTTGATTTTTTAAAAAAATTTTATTGGATATGTTTTATAGTAAAAAGTCATTTTTTTTTTTTCAAAATTTCCTGCACTTGTTTGTTTATAGCGCAAAAAATAAAAACCGCAGAGGTTATCAAATACCACCAAAAGAAAGCTCTATTTGTGACAAGAAAAGGACATACATTTTATTTGGGTACAGCGTCGCATGACCGTGAAATTGTCAGGTATTTGAATATCCTTACATCATTTGTTACTATTGATATTTTTTTTTCCTATGTTGTCCTTCAGTAAATAACTAATTGATGATATACATCATTACGCTTACTTGTACTTACATTTCTCTTTTTTCGTTCTGTAATGTACTGTCTAATACGTGATCTTAATAAACCTAAAAAAAACCGCAGTGCCATATAGCAAAAAATGGCCCACTTCACCCTTTGACTCCCAAATCTGATCTTTTCCTGACTTTCTTCAAACTTTGTCAGTCCCAACGCTACTGTACCTTTGCTCACAGCTTTCTAATACTTTTATTTTTATTTTCCATCATGCTTTCCTTTATTTTTGCTTTCCTGTTATTTTTACATTATGCTTTCCTTCCCCCATAATGTAAAAGTATTTGACTGCCCATTTAAAGGGCATTCTCTCCATTGCTTCTTTTATTTTGCATCTTTGCTTTTGTCATGTTTTAATGTGTTTTCTTTAGGCGTGTTTAAACATTATATAAAATACACCCCGTAAAGCCAAGGAAAGAATATTACAGTTTACAGCAGAATTCTAGTCAGCTGGTACTAAGGACTTCTAGAAATAGGACCATAGAATTGTAATTGGATACAGTGCTGTCAAAGTAATCAGTATATATATATATATATATATATATATATATATATATATATATCTATATCTATCTATCTATCTATATATATATATATCTATATATCTATATATCTATATATATATATAGATATATCTATATCTATATATATATCTATATATATATATATATCTATATATATATATATATATATATATATATATATATATATATATATATATATATATATGTATATATAGATAGATATATCTATATCTATATATACATATATATATCTATATCTATATCTATCTATATATATATATACTTTCTGTAGTGGAGAGTAAATCACTCTCAAATACCTATCTGAATTGGTTAATTACTACTCTGATCCTGTCCTGCGTACCCAGTTAATTAGTGAATAATCATATACATAATGATAGGTAGATAGTTACTATGTCCCTGTAGTATAACTGATTGATTGTGTTGCTGGAGTTTTAAAGAAGGTGATGTATTATTAATATAATTATATAAAGCCTCCTGACCTAGTCTAGTCCTGATCTAGTGAGATCTTTTTTTACTCATTGTTAAGTAGTAAAATTGGACAATTAAGGGATACAGTCAATGGGCTTTGTCATGAGGCGCACAATAATTGTAGCCTGATTTAGGGATGTGGTTAGGAACTCTTCATGCCTGCAGAAGTGGTCGTTAACCACTTAAGGACCGAGTCTCTTTTAGAGATGTGTTGTTTACAAGTTAAAAACATTTTTTTTTTGCTAGAAAATTACTTAGAACCTCCAAACATTATACATTTTTTTTCTAACACCCTCGAGAATAAAATGGCGGTCGTTGCATTACTTTTTGTCGCACCGCATTTGCTCAGCAGTCTTACAAGCGCACTTTTTTTGGAAAAAATAAATTTTTTTGAATTAAAAAATAAGACAAGTTAGCCCAATTTTTTTTATATTGTGAAAGATAATGTTACGCTGAGTAAATTGATACCCAACATGTCACGCTTCAAAATGGCGCCCGCTCGTGGAATGGCGACAAACTTTTACCCTTAAAAATCTCCATAGGTGACGTTTAAAAAATTCTACAGGTTGCATGTTTTAAGTTACAGAGGAGGTCTAGGGTTAAAATTATTGCTCTCACTCTACCGATCGCGGCGATACCTCACATGTGTGGCTTGAACACCGTTTTCATATGCGGGCGCTACTCACGTATGCATTCGCTTCTGCACGCGAGCTCGGCGGGACGGGGCACATTTAAAAAAAAATTTTATTCTTATTTATTTTACCTTTAATTTTTTTTTACACTGTTTTTTAAAAAGAATAAAAAAATTATGTCACTTTTATCCCTATTACAAGGAATGTAAACATCCCTTATAAAAGAAAAAAAGCATGACAGGACCTCTTAAATATGAGATCTGGGGTCAAAAAGACCTCAGATCTCATATTTACACTTAAAAAAAAAACTGTCATTTAATTTTTTTTTTTTTAATTAAAAATGGCCCTTTAAGGCTCCATTCACACTAGCGCGTTTTTTGATGCATTTTGCATTTTGCAGAAATGCATGGGAATTTTTTAACATGGGTTCCTATGGAACATGTTCACATCAATGCTTTTTTGTTTCTCTGCATTTTTGGAAAGGGTCAGGGACTTTTTTTCATGCAAAATGCAGCGTTTTGCATGTAACAGAATTCAATGGACAAGCATCAAAAACGCAAGTGCACCGTTTTTGCAGCGTTTTTGATGCGTTTTTGGTGTGTTTTTGATGCGTTTTTGCCGTTTTTTTTTTTTGTAAATTTTTTTTTTTTTTTAAGACTGTAAAAAAAAAATGTAAAAAAAAAAAAAAAAAAAAAAACGCAAAACGCAATTCGCGGCAAAATCGCGGCAAAAACGCGGCTCAAAAACGTGGCAAGCATGAAAAAAAAACCTCCAAAAACGCTCAAAAGCAACATGCATATGTGTGAATCGAGCCTAAGAGCTATGGGCGGAAGTGACGTTATGACTTGGCTTCCGCCCTGCACTCGTCTCCATCTCGTCTCCATCTCGTCTCCATCTGCACTCCTCTCCATGCCCAGCGAGGGTGAAGATCCAATCGCCTCCGCCGCTGCTGACAGCTCCGGTAAGTGGTGGAGGGGACCGGAGCGTGGCGGGAGGGGGGGCCCCTGTCCCGCCGCCAATAAAAGTGATCTCGCGGCGAATCTGCCACAGAGACCACTAATATCGGAAACCGGCCCGCCGGCCAGACAAGAGGATACTGGGGTTATGGCAGCTAGCAGCTACCATAACATTGATATCCCCCTTCAAAGTAAGGATGTATATGGGCGTGCGGCGGTCCGGAAGCCGCACGCTGGTGTTCATGATGAAACACAATCATGGACCAGTGGTGACTGCCAAAGAGTCTAAGATAGAAAGATGCATTATCAGTGTGTTACATGATGCTGATAAGTTAAAATGGAGATAATAGGTAACCGGTTGAGGTAGTGAAGATAATAAGAATAGGTGCACATAAAACAAAATTAAAGTGTCAACCACAAACAAATTACCATAGAACATAGTGTGAAAGGAGATCTGAAAAGACAGCAGGGACAGTCCCGAAACACCAAGAGCAGTTGGAAGGAGGAAGTGATTACTGACAAAGCAGTGTGTGGGATGACCTTGTAAACAGTTTACATGTATGCCAAAAAGGGGGGAATAGAGTGCTGGTGTGGGATATATCGTCTTCAGTTGTGTAGCAAAAAGACTGTGTCTAGGGAGGCAGAATATATACGCCCTGCACAAGTACACGCCGACTCCTACCAGCGTCACGCTGGCACGGCATATGCAGGGAGGGGCTCTGACACAGACGGTGAACACCGCCCACGGCAGACGCCCATGTTCCCCAGCTATGTCGGTTGAGCTGGAAAGACTCATGCTCCACGTCATGACGCCAAACATGACGCCACACGCGAGACGCGGTGCGTGGCGCCGATGCGCTGTGGGCACCCGCCCACCCCCGAAACAACCCTTCTGGCCCTGGCCCTATAGTTGCCACTTCTCATCGCATTGACTCCATGTAAGTATTCAGGCCGGGCTAATTTGCCTTTCCCTGATTTGATTAGTTACAACTAGAGTGGGCGGCACGGTGGTGTAGTAGGTAGCAATCCCAACCACGACACTACCTGCCTGGAGTTTGCATGTTCTCCCTGTGCGTGCGTGGGTTTCCTCCCACACTCCAAAGACATGCTGGTAGGTTAATTGGCCTCTATCTAAAATTATAGTATATGAGTGTGAGTTAGGGACCTTAGATTGTAAGCTCCTTGAGGGTAGGGACTGATGTGAATGTACAATGTATATGTAAACCGCTGCGTAAAGTGACGGCGCTATATAAGTACCCTAAATAAATTAATGAATTAATTATATTCTATTATACTTTATAGATATTCTTGAGCATCCGCCCCTGATGAGTGTTCACACACGAAACGCGCTGGGCATCTAGGATGCAGACATATGCCTGTACTAGACAATCAATTCAGATCATCATCTACAAATTATTTATGATTCTACTGCTTTTACATATTTCTATTTCCTCCACAAAATGCTGCTTTGATGATATATGTACATATATGAACTTACTGAATGTATCAATCAATTATTCCAGACCACCATGTGGTGCCAATTTGTGATATATATTTATGTACCCTTGATGTTCATGTTACATGGGCACATATATGTGTATGTGAATACAGATGAAATTATATATATTTTTTATGTGTTTTCTATTACTGATACACATTTTTACATCCTTCCATGTTCAATAAATATTCCTTCTTTATTTTACATTACATCTTAGGGTTTGTTGTTGGCTAATGCTGGAGTAAGTATATTATTGATGTAGCGCCCTGGGGTTTAGTCAGGGAGCTCCTCACCGTATTCCTTGTCAGGGGTAGGCTGAGGGGTTGGCCTTGATGTACTTTTCTCTTCTACCACTAGGTGGCCGGACACTTGGGGTATATAGGGTATCTCAGCCAAAGAGCAGGGGTTTTCCTGAATCCCTTGGCCTGCTGGGAGTGCCTATATATTTGGGTGGAGTCAGGTGATCTATGCTCTGTGCCACCCGGACTACCGTCTGGGTGGACATGTGTCGTTTCCCCCGGAGTTGGAAAGGCCGGAGTTTGCTAGGCCGGAGTTTGGACCTGGCTGTGTGAGGGCCTATCCAGAATAAGAGGGCAGCACAGGGTTGGGACGGCGGCTTGCAGTCCAATCAAAAGTAACAGTTCTGCCGGCCGGAGAACCTGTCGGGGTCGGAGGTAGAAGGGAATATGTCGCCACTAAGGGATCAACCACCTTATTACCAGGGACCATAGTGAGTAACTGAAGCAAGTACAAGAGCAACATTCTCACCGAACGGGCACGGTGGAGAATCGGGAAACTTCAGGCGGTGATCAAGTCAGGGACCCAACCAGCGGAGGTGACACTTGGAGAAGCAACCTTGTGTGTCAAGCTAGGGACCGAGACGGTCAGCAGGGGTGAAGCTTGCAGGTATCCGAAGTGCCAAGCTAGGGACCCAGCAGGGAAGCATGGGTGACGCTTGAGGGAGATACCACCACAAAAGCCTTGAGGAGCTCACGGGGATCAGAGTCAGTGAATCAGAGGGTCCAGTGAGAGACTAGGAGCTCAAGGGGCTGAAGAACTGCAAGTAGAAGTTGTAGTAAAACCGAGAGAACTGTTACGTCTGAACTAGGAACTGTTAAGTATTGTAGCCATAGGGGACAGCAAACCTGCACGTGCAGAAGTGGCACCTTGCTGGGTCCTTTCCCTGTACGACTGTCCTCCTATTGAAGCCTCGGAGTCTGCCTATTGAAATTGCAACTACTTAAGGGTGTCCTGTCTCCAACCCTCTTTCCGTTGCAAAAATATGAAAGGACTGTTAAAAGCACCTAAAAACCTCTTTTGCATCCAAGAAGTGTCTGGCACCCAATGAATTTTACCACCTTTGCACCCACTATGCCTCACAAGCCACTACATATTGAAGGATGTCAGTGGTCTGTGGCCTCAAAGGTTCTCATTAAACTAGAAGAGGTTAGAGATTCTGCTACATTACACAAAGTGGTCTTTGCACATAAATCTTAAGCTTCACCTAATAAGGAAAACAAACACTACTGGTCAATGCCCAAAACTTTTGGAGAAAAATGCTCCAAAGTTTGAACTCATCTTCATCTTTGCTTTATAATTATTGTATAGTTAAGAAACTTTATTTGCAAACTCTACTTAAAGTGGTAGTAAGCCACAGGTGGTTTAAATAAAAAAAAATTCCCTGCAAGGCAATGTCATAATGTGCTAGTATGCATCGCATACTAGCACATTATGAGAAACTTACCTTAGAACGAAGCCCTCCAGCACCGCGATTTCACCTCTGAGAGGGATGACATCTTCCCTCCGGTCTTCTTTCCGGGTTCGCAGCCTCCAGATACATGAGTGGCCAGGGGCGCAATGACGTCACTCCCGTGCATCCTTATGGGAGCCGCTGTTTCCTGCATGGGCTCTGAAGGTCCGAGGGCGCAATGACGTCATTCCTGCGCATTGCCACAGGTGCCACCGTTTCCTGCATGGGCTCTGAAGGTCGGGCACTGTAAGCCGGACTTCAGAGCATGTGCGCCGGTGATGTCATCAGCTGAATGCGCTCTGAATATCTCCTAAACTGTGCAAGTTTAGGAGATATTCATAGTACAGCCGTATTATAAGCTCACCTATAGGTATAAGTTTTCTACCCCTTTAACTCCTTCAGTCCATGAAGAAGCACGACAGAACTTTGCTGGCCCTACAACACTGAATTGTATTCAGGTCAAGGACATGATTACAGTTAAGTCTCTCGCTGGAGAAAACTGAACTGGGGGTTTAACTTTCACCGGTATAAAGACATTTATTTTTCATGCTCGTAAAAGTTGGTGTTATATGACATGCACTTCCACAATTAGGTGATCTAGGAATTTCTCATCTCATAAAAGTCAAGTGGCTAACATCCAATGCAAAGATTATAAGCATGACAGAGTTCTCTATGACCTTCATTCTTGGAATTCTAGAGTTCTGTTACGTGAAACTTGACATTAAGTGAGGAGAAATCTCTCTATCGAGCAAAAAAAAAAAAAAAACACCCCATCTATGGTTCTAGTTCTCCCCATTCTATCCACAACTTCAAAATAAATTTGGATGGGCATTCAATTTAAAAGGATAAACAAAAAGCTCCAGTTCAAAGTGTTATAGAAAATATATATAAAAGAAACAGTGATAATTAGAATTAAAACTTCCTACAGATGACCATACAGCTTGCAGAGCCTACGTAAACACTCTCCTGGGACCCACAGCTGCCATGTACAGTCGCCCATTGAGATGACTTAGCAGATATGGCTGTAGTTATGCGCCAAGGGTTGTGTTAAAGTGGATGTAAACCCCCAAACTTTTTTTTTTTTGATGTCATAATGTAGAGTATAAGATTTCCTATCATTTGAGCCCAGTCTTGCCACAAAGAGTTAATCCAGCTCCGAGCAATCCTCTTTTATTGTTCAGTGAGATAAAACTTGACAAACAGAGAAAAACTTTGTCAGCTCCTCCCCCTTGCTGTGAGTGACAGGTGATTTACATATCTCGTGCACTAGCCTAAGACATGCATTATTTTTTAATTCCCACCCCCACTTCTTTCTTCAGCAGCTCTGCAAGGATTGGCTGTTCCACACCTCAGCCTGATTTGGCATGTGGTCATGTGGTTACTTTCCTGTCTTTTCATTGGATGTCAGAGATCATAGCAGAAGTTCAGTGTAATGCCGCGTACATACGTGCATAGCATGAATCTATCCATGGCCACCGCAGCCACCCCCTATTCATGCATTTGGCCCCTTTCAGGGCATCGAGTGCATGAATTACAGCGGCCAGGGGGTTTTTTTGGGCACCTGATTAGAGCCAGAGGCTCTAACAGGCTTCAAAATAGGGTGGGCTCGGGTCGCAAAGGTGTGTTACAACAGCGAATGATTATTCGCTATTGAAACACTGATTTTCAATTTGGCCAATCAGAAGCTGGTGTGAGACCCGTTTTCCAATTGGCCAAAAAGAGAAGACTCCCGATTGGCCATCTAGGAAGAGGGAGGAAATTGAAGCTGCCCCCGCTGTGATGACCAGGAGAACGGGAGGCCGCCGCCAAGCAGGGGAAGCCGCCATTGATGGGGTAAGTGCTACCTACCTACCTACTGACAGGGGGTTGGCATACTGTTTGCCGCACCCCCAAAAAAAATTTCCACCGGCTGCCACTTCAGTGTATATACAACTCCAACCTCTTTCTCCAGCACACGCTTGCAGAACTCCAGCTGTCACCTTGTTACAAATTGGTAGCTAAGGTCTATTACAGGCAGGGACTCGCAGCCCCTATTCTTGAAGGTAGGGTGACACAGCTTACAATTTTCCAGCACTTCCTCCTGTGGTCACTGATCTCAGCATCACCTCTTCAGGCGCTGCCAACCTGCCTGGCTGCAGCTGCCCCTTTTACTAGCCCTTCTGGCTAACTTCTCCACTGTCCTCCCAGACTGACCTGCTCCTGCTGTCTTCTCACTTGCTCCCGTGCCTCCAGGATAGGATTCTTCCTTTTGTTGTAGAGGATCCCTCCAGCACCCGAGCTCCAGGCCCGAGGTCACTCCCCCAGACTAGGGGGCACCCTCAAGGGCCACTGACAGCCTCCTCAGCACTTCATCTCCATCTTCCACCCGACTGCCTCTGCTGGCATTACTCATGCCTATTTATGCGGTGCCTACCCCCTTCCAGCCCCTTTTTGCTGGGCGTTGGTAGAGGACCTCATAAATATGCCAAGCAGCTCCTCCTAGTCTCCACCCACTACATCTGGAAGCTTCTCCAAGGTTCCAGAAACAGGGGGAGGCACCAGAGAAACTGCTTGCTGAGTCACCCAGCCTCACTGAGTCACTCAGTCCTGACCCATTCTCAACCCAGGTCTGGCTCTCAGCCAGACCAGTTTTCCCACGCTAGCAAACCTATATACATCTAGCACACTAGCTAGAGGGTGCTACACCCCCAGGATAATTCCTATTCCAGAGGTAAAAACATACATGCCTATACGCCTAATATATATAGACTAATATATATATTAGTCTGACTGTAAATATATATATCTATATATACCGTATTTATCGGCGTATAACACACACTTTTTTCCCCTTAAAATCAGGGGAAAATCGTGGGTGCGTGTTATACGCCGATCCCCGCTATTTTGTGATCTATCTGAGCGATCGCCGCCGACATTCACATAGCGTGTATTTTTAAATATGGTGCCGCGGAGTTCGGAGAGACTCGGCGGCACTCGTTCAGCTGAACTAGCGCCACCGAGAACACAGTGACTGGGCGGAGCCGAGATACACATAGCCGAGGGTTCTCGGCTCTTCTCGGCGCCATTCACAGTCCCGCCCAGTCCCGCCATTGGACCTGTGTTATGTCCATCATAGGGACTGGGCGTGACTGTGAACGGCGCCGAGAAGAGCCGAGAACCCTCGGCTATGTGTATCTCGGCTCCGCCCAGTCACTGTGTTCTCGGCGGCGCTCGTTCAGCTGAACGAGCGCTGCCGAGTCCCTCCGAACTCCGCTGCGCCATATTTAAAAATACAAACTAAACTTGTGTATGTCGGCGGCGATCATAAAATGTACACTGGGGACAAGGCTGCACTGACCACTGGGGACAAGGCTGCACTGACCACTGGGGACAAGGCTGCACTGGGGCAAGGCTGCACTAGGGCAAAGCTGCACTGACAATTCTGCACTGGGGCAAAGCTGCACTGACAAGGCTGCACTGACAAGGCTGCACTGGGGCAAAGCTGCACTGACAAGGCTGCACTGGACACTGGGGCAAGGCTGCACTGACAAGGCTGCAGATGGACACGATAACGCTGCATTGATGGGCATTTAAATGTAAGTTTTTTTTCCTTAAACTTCCCTCCTAAAAGTTTTTTTCCTTAAAATTCCCTCCTAAACTTGGGGTGCGTGTTATACGCCAGCGCGTGTTATACGCCGATAAATACGGTATATATATATATATATATATATATATATATATATATATATATATATATATATATATATCAAATGCACTGCCACTAACTAACTAACCTGCCTGCCTAATCTAGTTCAATCTCTCTATCTCCGTCCAATATAACACACTATGCGGGCGCTGTGTAAGCAGCCTTATATAGTGTGGGGCGTGGACTTAGTCCCCCTGAGCCATGATTGGCACCCTGCCAATTATGCCCAACTATGGCTCTTGCTGAGGAGTGTGCTGTGATTGGCCAAAGCATGCAGGTCAGGTGTATGCTTTGGCCAATCATCATATAGCAATGCACTGCGCCTATGGACGCAAATACTGGACTCTGGAGCGCGCCCCGCAAGGAAACCCCCCACCCCGGGAGAGCGCTTCTCCTAGGGGGTTATACGTTGCGGGGAGGAGCTACCAGCACCGCTGGAGGACCCCAGAAGAGGATGATCGGGGCCACTCTGTGCAAAGCGAACTGCACAGTGGAGGTATGTATAAAAATGTTTGTTATTTAGGAAAAAAAAAACTCGAAGTTTTACAATCACTTTAAAGCTGGGAGCCAAAGGAGATATGCTGTACTTCCAGCTTTGAAGGAGCATGTGACTTCAAGAGGAGTTCCACCCGAGGTCCAGTCAAAAAAAAAAATAAATAAAAGTCAGCAGCTACAAATACTGCAGCTGCTGACTTTTAATTGGACACTTACCTGTCCCAGGGTCCAGCGATGCGGGGGGATCAAAGCCCCGCTCGTCTCCCCCTCCGTTCAGCGGCGCTGGCATTGCAACTGTGGGCGCCGGGCTGTGGCTTCACAGCCTGGCACCCACTGCGCATGCGTGAGCGGCGCCGCACGCCGTGATTGGCCGCTCAGTCACCTGGGACCTGTAATGGGTCCCAGATGATTGACAGGAGGGAGGAAGCAGAGCTGAGCACCTTCCTGTGCCGAGGGGGAAGTGATGTCACCAGCCCAGGCACTGGAAGAGGCAGACTACGAGGGACCCCCTAGCAACAGGCATTTAGAGGTAAGTAAAAAAAAAAATATCCAAATGTTTTTTTGTATTTTTTTTTTAGGATTTTTCATGTAGTTTTTTTTTTTTTGGGTGGAACCCCACTTTCATGAGCTAATCAGTGCTGTCAAATAAGTTTATAGTCCTGTGTAAACCACAACTGATAAATACTCCCAGTGTGAGTGAAGAACAGGCTCAGGCAATACAAGCCTGCATATTTATGCAAAATACTATAGAGAAAAAATAAATAAATCTCCGGATCATTAAAATTATGTATGCCGGTACATGATCGTAAAAAAAAAAAGAAAAAGGAAAATAAGAAACCCATGATCTTAAAAAAGGAAAAAGAAAAGAAAAAAAAAAAAAAAGGTTGTGAAAAAAACACAACTTGCATAAAAAGCGACAGCCTTGACAACACACTAAAGTAGCCGATTTTCTAAATTCCATAAAAAAGCAGGCATTTCAGTAGGAGTTGCTCATGAAACTAAAATTAGACAGCAATAATCACTTTGTGTAGGTAGCTCTGAGAAAGGAACATGTAGGCTATGATAAAGGAGAAAGGCAGGATCTAAGCACAGAATATAATAAATTGCTTACAGAGACTGCTTAGGTAACAGAGATGTCTTTTTCTACTTGACACAAAGTGTTCAGATTTAAAAGATTTGTAATATGTGCGCATAACTCTTTTAAGATATTTTCAAGATCTAACGCTTCTAATGCCGCGTACACACGACTGTTTTTTCCGTCAGAATAAACTCTGACGGTTTTTCTGACGGAGTTCCACTGAAACAGACTTGCGTACACGCGATCACACCAAAGTCCGTTCGTTTAGAACGCGGTGATGTACAACACATACAACGGGACTGGATTAAGGAAGTTAAATAGCCAGCAGCCAATAGCTGCCCTTGCGTTGTTTTTGGTCCGTCGGAACAGCATACAAACGAATGGTTTTCCTGATAGGAATTGATTCCGTCGGAAAAGATTTAAAACATGTTCTATTTCTAGGCCCGTCAGAATTTTCAAAAGTAAAAGTCCGATGAAGCCCACATACGATCGGAATATCCCATGAAATGATTGCGTCGGACCTTTTCTGCCAGAAAGTCCGGTCGTGTGTACGCGGCATAATGCCCCGTACACACGGTCGGACTTTGTTCGGACATTCCGGCAACAAAATCCTAGGATTTTTTCCGACGGGTGTTGGCTCAAACTTGTTTTGTCTACACACGGTCGCACAAAGTTGTCGGAAAATCCGATCGTTCTGAACGCGGTGACGTAAAACACGTACGTCGGGACTATAAACGGGGCAGTGGCTAATAGCTTTCGTCTCTTTATTTATTCTGAGCATGCGTGGCACTTTGTCCGTCGGATTTGTGTACACACGATCGGAATTTTCGACAAAGGATTTTGTTGTCGGAAAATTTTATCTCCTGCTCTCCAACTCCAACTCTCCAAAAATCCGATGGAAAATGTCCGATGGAGCCCACACACGGTCGGAATTTCCGACAACACGCTCCAATCGGACATTTTCCATCGGAAATTCCGACCTTGTGTACGGGGCATAAGAGTTCATGATTCCTGAAAGCTTGTTGACAGACAGACAGGATTTTAGAATGGTGCAGCGTTCATCCCAAGAGGGGCCATGGGAAATAGATGGGTCTCCCTTATCTTTTCAGAGGTTCTGTTGTTCACCATGCACACCAACAAACACAGGCTCACTCTAGGGGTTTCTTTTTAAGTGCTTGAACATGGCAAAGGGATTAGTGTGCAGGATACTTCAAAAACGTAGGTTCAGGAGGACACATTCTAAGCCTAGGTTCACATTGATGCTATTTGGCAAGCGATTTGATATGCCAGCGATGGCACCGTCTGAATCGGTGTGACGCTGCATTTGCAGAACTGCACCGATTCCCAAAAGTAGTTTCTGTACTTCTTTTGGTGACTTTGGGTTGCGATTTGTATAGACATCTGTGCAGGAACCCACACAGATGTCTCTGAAATTGCTCCAAAAACTCAGACTAACATGCAGGAATGAAATCATGCGAGTTCAGCCGCTGTCAGTGTGAACCTGGGCTTAAGCAAAGTTCTTCAATACCAGCCTTAAGTAATACTGGATGTGGAGGGAATAGCCAGTCAATCTGAGACTCTGTAAGGGCAGTCCCAGTCCTGGTAGCAGCCTCTGGCATCCCCTCACAGGACAGGTTCACCTGAAGCTCTAGGCAAAAAAGGTCCTGCTCACAAAGCCCAGAGACCTCCAACCAGCTTCCCTGTGACACTCTTCAGTGAAAGGTTTCCCTATTCGAGTTGAGCTTCACAGGCTGCTTCCTCCAGCAAACTCTTTTTAATCCAGACTTCTCTGAGTTCTCAGCCAAGCACATGCTGAGGCCTTACAACAATCATAAGGTGTCTCCCAGGGACAGAGATTGAAGGGAGCTTTGAAAAAGCCTTCAGGAACATTTATCTTCTCCCCAGCCGCCTTCTGGGAGCACCCAAACTGGGATTGGCTGAGGTCAGATAAATATCCTCCTACACAATTTTTGGAAGCTTCCCCCTGAAGCAGGCAGGAGAAATCAAGCCCCAGAGTTAGGGATAGACCTGACCTTACCTGAAAAATAAATTTGTACAGCAAAACCAAGAACTAAATTTAGCCAGGATAGGGCAGGGCGCTACAATGGGAAAAATCACACAGCAAACACAAGCCCATTTAAAAGAAAAAAAAATCAGCAGCTACATATAAAGTAGCTTCTTACTTTTAAAAATCAAGTACATACCCGTCCATGGAGTCCATCGTCGTCTTCTCAGAGCCAATGTTGGTCCTCTGCACTGCCATCTTGGATTTGGGAGCCAGCTATGACTGCGCATGCACAAGATCGACATAGTGAGACTAGTCCTACAGCCTTCTGGGGCATGTGACATGTCCCTGGAGGCTTCAGGCTGTGAGGGGGTGGGATGGACAATGTAATTCTTGCCTCAAGAATTGAGGAAGAGGGAGTGGGTACCTGTCAAAAAAATTATCTCTTCCCCATAAAAAATAAAAAACTCAAATGTGTTAGGGACGGGGGTGGAGAAAAGGATGAGGAGGGATAACTTCTGAGTCAAGATCCGCTTTAAACACCACACGTAAATACCTTAATAGAATATAGTTTGCCCGTTCATATCCCAAAGAATGACATTAAGAACTGTTCGCTAATTGAAGGGCAAGGCCACAGCTTTATAAGATAAAATTAGGTGAATGAAAATAGCGGTGAATAGTTTATTTTTACATAGTCTAGGCAAGTATCAGTGGCAGACTCTCTAAGCAAGTCATTTTTTTGAATGGGTGACCTGCAACAATATTTTTATATTGTACTGTCCATTGAGGGAATTTAGGAATTGTAATGCTGTGTACACACGCGCTGACTTTTCGACCAGACTGGTGCGACGGACAGAATCCGGCGGACAATTCGACTGTGTGTGGGCTCCATCAGAGCTGCAGCGGACTTTTTTGGTCGAAAATCTGACGGACTTTAGATTTGGAACATGTTTCAAATCTTTCCGACGGACTCGAGTCCGGTTGAAAAATCCGCTCGTCTGTATGCTAGTCCGAAGGACGAAAACCGACGCTAGGGCAGCTATTGGCTACTGGCTATCAACTTCCTTATTTTAGTCATCACGTACAAATCCGTTGGACTTTGGTGTGATCGTGTGTAGGCAAGTCCGTTCGTTAAAAAGTCCATCGGAAGTCCGTCGAAACTCCGTCGAAAGTCCGTCTGAAGCTCCGTCGGACCAGTCCGGACGAAAAGTCCGCCCGTTAGTACGCGGCATAAGTTCCTCCTACTGGAGGTTGAGAAACTGGTTAACAAAAAACGGAAGCCAGCCCCCATATAACCCCGCCTCTGATTGTCATGCCCCTAGTATACAGTGGGGACGGAAAGTATTCAGACCCCTTTAAATTTTTCACTCTTTGTTATATTGCAGCCATTTTCTAAAATCATTTAAGTTCACTTTTTTACTGATTGGACTTGATTAGGAAAGCCACACACCTGTCTATATAAGACCTTACAGCTCACAGTGCATGTCAGAGCAAATGAGAATCATGAGGTCAAAGAAACTGCCTGAAGAGCTGAGAGACAGAATTGTGGCAAGGCACAGATCTGGCCAAGGTAAAAAAATAAATTTTTGCTGCACTTAAGGTTCCTAAGATGGAACAGTGGCCTCCATAATCCTTAAATGGAAGACGTTTGGGATGACCAGAAACCTTCCTAGAGCTGGCAGTCCGGCCAAACTGAGCTATCAGGGGAGAATAGCCTTGGTGAGGGAGGTAAAGAAGAACCCAAAGATCACTGTGGCTGAGCTCCAGATATGCAGTCGGGAGATGGGAGAAAGTTGTAGAAAGTCAACCATCACTGCAGCCCTCCACCAGTCGGGGCTTTATGGCAGAGTGGCCCGACAGAAGCCTCTCCTCAGTGCAAGAAACATGAAAGCATGCATGAAGTTTGCTTAAAAACACCTGAAGGACTCCAAGATGGTGAGAAATAAGATTCTCTGGTCTGATGAGACCAAGATAGAACTTTTTGGCCTTAATTCTAAGCGGTATATGTGGAGAAAACCAGGCACTGCTCATCACCTGTCCAATACAGTCCCAACAGTGAAGCATGGTGGTGGCAGCATCATGCTGTGGGGGTGTTTTTAAGCTGCAGGGACAGGACAATTGGTTGCAATCGAGGGAAAGATGAATATGGCCAAGTGCAGGGATATCCTGGACGAAAACCTTCTCCAGAGTGCTCAGGACCTCAGACTGGGCCGAAGGTTTACCTTCCAAAAAGACAATGACCCTAAGCACACAGCTAAAATACCGAAGGAGTGGCTTCACAACAACTCTGTGACTGTTCTCGAATGGCCCAGCCAGAGCCCTGACTTAAACCCAATTGAGCATCTCTGGAGAGACCTAAAAATGGCTGTCCACCAACGTTTACCATCCAACCTGACAGAACTGGAGAGGATCTGCAAGGAGGAACGGCAGAGGATCCCCAAATCCAGGTGTGAAAAACTTGTTGTATCTTTCCCAAAAAGACTCATGGCTGTATTAGATCAAAGGGTGCTGCCTTCTACTAAATACTGAGCAAAGGGTCTGAATACTTAGGACCATGTGATATTTCAGTTTTTCTTTTTTAATAAATCTGCAAAAATGTCAACGATTCTGTGTTTTTCTGTCAATATGGGGTGCTGTGTGTACATTAATGAGGAAAAAAATTAACTTAAATGATTTTAGCAAATGGCTGCAATATAACAAAGAGTGAAAAATTTAAGGGGGTCTGAATACTTTCCGTCCCCACTGTATATATTATATATATATACTATCCTACAATTAAATGATCAGCTTGCTGATTTAAGACTAGGTTCTATTGGAACTCTTATGGCTGAAAAGGCCTTCCTACTACAACCAATATTTGAAAACTTCCTTTACAAGCACTGGAAACAGCCTATAGGATTCTTGGCTTACTCTAACAATGCGATGGAGCGCTTTCCCTAAAAGAGAATTCATTGGTAAATGGTCTCTGCTCACTGTAGTTGCACCAGTGGTAACGTTCAAGAGTCCAAGGTCATTTAATGATAAAAATGATTTATAGCAGAATAGAGCTAATGCATTTCAGGGGCCAAACACGCTCCTCCTTCATTAGGGCTACAAAACATGTACAAATACAAAGGTCATGAATCCAAAGATAAAAGGTCATAAATATAAAAAACGATACCCCCCCCAAAAAAAACATTAAGTAAACCATTGTGTCCTGTAGCATTTGGAATAAATATCTGGAACCCTGTGCTTCAGCTGAGATGCCCTTTTACAAGCATCTTGCTTATGTCTCGCATGTTGATGATGTCCATTTATGAGTAGAACACAAATCTGGGATATTGAGGATCTCTCCAAGGAACATCTGATTCACTTGCCCTTGAAGAGATGAAGAGTCACCCCTTCAGACCAATAGTACTAGAGTTCCACTAGAGACAAAAGGTTGTGGGACCATCTTATGGTATGCTTGAATGCAAGTTTTAATGTTTTGATCTTAAACCTCCCCCCCTGGTGGAGGAGTGCTGGAAAAAGACAGAAGGTTGTGACAACATCCCGTGATATGCGGGGAATGCAAGCTTTAATCATGTGAGTGCAATTTTAAACAAATTGTTATTGTTTCACAAACTACTACACAAGGAGACAAGGGCTCTCTTACTGAACATTTTAATACAGCTTATCACATCCCCCCTTCTTTGGAGGAGTGTTGGTAGAAGTGCAGTAGGAGACGCAATCTGTAGGGCTGGCCATAGATTATGCACTTTTCTTTCCTTTAACCATGAGATGAAGGAGAGAAAATTGCTTGATTCCCCCCCATCAACACAGTCAGTTTTGATGGGGGAATCCCTCCTGTTGAGCTATTGTATTCTTACAGCAGGAGGTTTCCACTCCATCAGAATACAATGATCACTGCTGGCAGCTATAGCACAAAAAAAACAGACAGGCTGGCTGTATTGAAGCTGAAAGATAGATCGACTTCAGTACAACCAGCCTGCCCATAGATGGATCAAAATTCAGCCGGTTCCTGCTGAACTGGCTGAATTTTGATCCGTCCTTGACCAGCCTAAAAGCGGGATTGTTCTACATGCCTGGGAATCCAGGAGAGATAGCCAATAACTCAATACCAGGAAATAGAGAGGAGAATTAGCAGCCACCAGTGCTGTGAATACTGACAGGAGCAGTGAGAGAAGCAGGAGCACACAGGAGCCGAACTTAAATGAACTGGTATTGTGTTACACACTTTTCAGGTGAAAGGACTGTGAAATCTATCTAGGTTTAAAGAGCAAGGACTGGAGACTCTGAGGGGAATTTACTAAGACCAGAGCAGTCACAATCTGGAGCACCTGTGCAAGGCAACCGATCAGCTTCTAGCTTTCATTTTCAGATTCTGTCAGCTCCGGTTTTAGTAAATTAACCTAATTTTTTCAAGTGTATTGTTGTAGTGACTGTTCAGTGGTGAAGCACTGGCAGATAAGGTTGCCTCCTTTTCTTCAAGCCAAACCCAAACACTTTAGCGGCCTGGGACACCTTTGGGTGCCCCAAGAAGAGTAGAATTGCGGTGCACATAGCGTGCCGCAGCGAATGGTGGGTGTGGCCAGATTATTCTTCCTGACATCATCACCATGCCCTCCAGTGATGCAGCAGCCGTCTGGTAGCTGAACCTGCTACCAGACGGCCGCTGCAGCTCTCAGACAGCAACAGATTTGTGTGTGACTATTTTATTTACTTGGGGAGCCACAGCCTGGTCTGAATAATGTGTCCGGGTTTCAGTCCGCCTGAAACCTGGACAGAGGATTTAAAGCCCAGACTGTCCGAGTGAATCCCTTACAGGTGGCAACCCTACTGGCAGAAGGGCATATCCTGCATTCCCTACACTGTGTACACATTGATTCTTGTGTCTGTAAACCATTCCTTTCTTGGAGAGATTTTTTTGCTGTTTTTGCTGGGTGGAGTGATTGTTGGGACATAATTGTGGGGGAGATTTCCTAAAACTGGAGCACTCAGAATCTGGTGCAGTTGGTAGCCAGTTTCTAACCTCAGCTTGTTCAATTAAAGCAGACCTCCAGTCATTGTTTCATCTATTAAATTGTCTGCCCTTGTTGTTTTACCTTTGGATAGTTATGCCGCGTACACACGGTCGGACTTTTCACCTGCAAAAGTCCGACGGACGCCGCCGGACAAAGTCCGGCGGAAAGTCCGACCATGTGTGGTCTCCATCGGACTTCCGACGGACCGTTTCGGTCGGATTTTTGCGGAAATCCGACGTACTTTAGATTTGAAGCCTGCTTCAAATCTTTACGTCGTACCTCCGCCGGACTCAGTTCCTGACGGAAAGCCCGTTCGTCTGTATGCTAGTCCGAAGGACCAGATACGACGGAGGAGCAGGTTGCTGCATCTCGCGCTCGCTGCAATAGGAAAAACAAATCTTCCTATTGCGGCGAGCGCGGGGCATACCAGGCCCTTAGGTCTGGTATGGATTATAAAGGGGAACCCCGCTACGCCGAAAAAACGGCGTGGGGTCCCCCTAAAATCCATACCAGACCCCGATCCGAGCACGCAGCCTGGCCGGTCAGGAAAGGGGGTGGGGACGAGCGAGCGCCCCCCCCCCCTCCTGAACCGTACCAGGCCGCATGCCCTCAACATGGGGGGTGCTTTGGGGGAGGGGGCGCCTTGCGGTGCCCCCCCCACCACAAAGCACCTTGTCCCCATGTTGATGAGGACAAGGGCCTCTTCCCGACAACCCTGGCCGTTGGTTGTCGGGGTCTGCGGGCAGGGGCTTATCGGAATCTGGGAGCCCCCTTTAATAAGGGGGCCCCCAGATCCCGGCCCCCCACCCTATGTAAATGAGTATGGGGTACATGGTACCCCTACCCATTTACCTAGGAAAAAAGTGTAAGTAATAAAACACACTACACAGGTTTTTAAAATATTTTATTAAACAGCTCCGGGGGGGGGGATCTTCCTCCGGCTTCGGGGGTCCCTCCGCTTCATCTTCTCCCGGCGTCCGGTTGGTTCTTCTCCGCTCTCCGGCCTCTTCTCCCGGTGTCCCAGGTCTTCGGCCGGCCCCTCCGCTGTCTTCAGGTAGCTCTATTGCCAGCGGGAGAGAGCGTCGTGTCAACATCTGGGGGAAGAGAAGAGAAGAGAACACAAGAAGCCAAGAAGCCCAGAAGTCCGGACCTCCGCTGGCAATAGAGCTACCTGAAGACAGCGGAGGGGCCGGCCGAAGACCTGGGACACCGGGAGAAGAGGCCGGAGAGCGGAGAAGAACCAACCGGACGCCGGGAGAAGATGAAGCGGAGGGACCCCCGAAGCCGGAGGAAGATCCCCCCCCCCGGAGCTGTTTAATAAAATATTTTAAAAACCTGTGTAGTGTGTTTTATTACTTACACTTTTTTCCTAGGTAAATGGGTAGGGGTACCATGTACCCCATACTCATTTACATAGGGTGGGGGGCCGGGATCTGGGGGCCCCCTTATTAAAGGGGGCTCCCAGATTCCGATAAGCCCCCGCCCGCAGACCCCGACAACCAACGGCCAGGGTTGTCGGGAAGAGGCCCTTGTCCTCATCAACATGGGGACAAGGTGCTTTGTGGTGGGGGGGCACCGCAAGGCCTGGTACGGTTCAGGAGGGGGGGGGCGCTCGTTCGTCCCCACCCCCTTTCCTCACCAGCCGGGCTGCGTGCTCGGAGCGGGGTCTGGTATGGATTTTGGGGGGGACCCCACGCCGTTTTTTCGGCGTAGGGGTTCCCCTTAAAGTTCCATACCAGACCTAAGGGCCTGCGACGGGGCTCGCAAGGTTTCAATCTCGCCAAAAAAAGCGGCGAGATTGAATTCCTTTTCTAGTCCCGTCGTACCAAAGTCACGTTCAAAATGAACGGACTTGTCCGTGTGTGGGAAAGTCCGTTCGTTCTGAAAGTCCGGCGGAAGTCCGTCGGGAAGACCGGATTCCGGAAAGTCCGGCCGTGTGTAGGCAAGTCCGGCCGTTCAGAAAGTCCGGCGGTAGTCCGCCGGAAGTCTGGCGGCAAGTACGTCGGACCTAGCTTTCTAGAAAGTCCGACCGTGTGTACGCGGCATAAAACATTTTTTTTTCTGCCAGTAAATACCTTATACAGCCCACTTCCTGTTTCTTGTCTGGTAAAAAGCCTAGGCTTATGACATCATCCACAGCTCTCTCACTCTCGTGGAAAGGAGGGGGGTGGAGGTGTGCCTCTGTGTGTCTGTGTAAATCCAGGAAGTGAACAGGCAGCAGCTTCAGCTGCCCACAGTTAAAATGGATGCAGCCAGACTACGTGGAGGGAGATTTCTGCAGCATATTTGGGAAGTACAGAATCACAGTATATATAAAATAATATGCAAAGTGGTTGGAGGGAAGAATGAGAATGTCAAAGATGTTTTTTATTACAAATGATGTGAGCAGACTGCAGTTCCTCTTCAAGCTTTGACCCTAAAACCTGGAAGCTGATTGGTTTTGATGCAGAGAGCTGCACCAGATTTTGCATGCTCCAGTTTTAGTAAATAACCCCCTGTGTATTTATAGATTGGATATACAGTGTATATTTTACAAAGTGTATCAAGGTCTGAGTGGAGAGAGACTTGGAAGAACGCAGGAACAAGTTATATCTGCTACAGGCTACTGGTATTAATTATATATTAATTATATATTAAAATAGGTTCATAGTGAAGAGAAACTGGAACTATATAACTTAGTGTTATACATTGAGCCAAGACATTGTGTAGGAGGATACATTGCTGCCAGTGGAAAGAGCTAGAAGACATTTTAATATTGTAATAGTCTGTTCATGCACATCAAGTTCTTTATGCCATATTTAAAATGACAGAAGGAGGGTGTTTACCATACTTACTGGCAGGCAGGCTCATACAAAAGTTGATTTTATTTTAGCAGAACAAGGGGGGTATTCCATGCAATAAGTGATGTTGATGATTTTCTCTGTCATTTGCTGATCTCGATTCCACTGGAAGTCCAATTCGGCTCTTGCTGCAATGCAGGAGATCTGTGGATTGGATGGAGGAACCCCAATTCCATCATCAACTGCAGTAGTACCTTGTAGGTGGACAGAGCCTACCTCCCACTCAAGCCACAGATCTCAAGACCAAAGGTCTTCTACCTGCTCTTTTCCCTGTCTTCTCCCCTTATATTTAACAAGGACCTGACTCTTCAGTGTCCTCCAGCATTTCTGTATCCTGTATGTAGAACTGACCCTTATCATCCTAGTACATTTTCCTGGCATTTCTATTGTGGAACGCTCAGAGACCCCTCCTGAAGAGCGTCAGTTTCCTGGATTATCACAATTTATGCAATGCTGAGGGTCATATTTTCTGCAACCTTGTCTAGATATGATTTGCCATATACAGTATCTAGAACTAGTAATCGTTGGTCACCTTTGAGTGGAGGTGTCCTCACAAAGAAATTTCCATGTGGACCTTTCACCTTTTCGTTATGTGTAGCAGATTTTTCCCCATTCAGCACTTTCACAGCTTGTGGGACTGTTGGAGTAATTCTATTTAACATGATTCACCTTGTGCTGTCTCTTATGCCGCGTACACACGGTCGGATTTTCCGACGGGAAATGGTGGATGTGAGCTTGTTGTCAGAAAGTCCAACCGTGTGTATCGAACATTTGCTGTCGGACTTTCCGCCAACAAATGTTTGCTAGCAGGTTCTCAAAAGTCCGATTGTGTGTACACAATTCCGTCGCACAAAAGTTCACGCAGAAGAAGTCGCACTGGCTATTGAACTTCCTTTTTCTTGGCTCGTCGTACGTCTTGTACGTCATCGCGTTCCCAACAATTGTTGGCCAACATTGTGACCGTGTGTATGCAAGACAAGTTTGAGCCAACAACCTTCGAACAAAAATCCATGGTTTTGTTGGTGGAAAGTCCAATCATGTGTACGGGGGCATAAGTCGTTTTTGGCCTCACCCTCTAAGTAAGGGAGCCTGGGATATGGACTAAGCCTTGAGCTAGTCTTTTCGGACCAAGAAGTCCCGCTATTTGCCAGATTCTGGTCAGGGAGGGGATGGTCCTTTTCCTCCATCCTGGAAATCCAGGTTCCTTCTTTTGTTCTGTCTTCTTACCTGACCTGACTAGACATCATCAGAATGATGCACGACTTTCACCTCCAGAAAGGTTTGGGAACTCCCCATATGACAGACTGGGTGACTGACTCTCTAAGCTGGTATTGAGACTGTCATTGACTGCCCTGTCTTTCCTAGAGTCGAGCTACTGACTTCTGGATACCTGGCTTCAACCAATGATCCCCACATTAAATTGCAAGGGTTCAGCATTTGGATACACTCTTTTACAGCATGATTTCCACATCTGTTAGATTGATCAGTGGCTGTTGTTCTCCCCTTAGTTTGATTGCTTTGAAAATCCCGACTGTTTAAGAATTTCCAAATCCCCGTGTCCCTTAATGGGTGACAAAAAAAAAAAGAAAGAAAGAAAAAAGAAATAAAGATTGTTGTTCAGTCTAAAAAATCTTTTTCTTGAAGACCATTGAGGGACACGGGTCCTGCCCCTCCGTGTCACTGCTTTCTTGGGAAACCAAAGCATGATGGTTGGAGGTGGTTTAAGGGGGCTGCCCTAACATTTCATGTTTGCTAGTGTCCCAACCACCTCTAGGTGTACAACCTGACTGTTTAGGAATTCCTAAATTCCTATGTCCCTTATGGTCTTACGGAATTTTTTTTTTTTACACTAAGTACAAAAATCCTATTTTCTTCACTATTGGAGACCCAAAAAAAAACCATACGGTAATTAGAAGTACTGTAAAAAAGTTGCTTTTTAGTTATGGAAGTAACATTTTTACAGTGCTATATGGTTTAAATAACATCTCCAAACTGACAAAGAGTGCGTTAAAGCCTAACTCCACGTTTTGTATTATTTAAAAAAGTACATTTTGGCCAAGGTGGCCCATACAAGCTATTTCCTTCATTAAGAAATATGGCTGAAAAACACTGTGCATTTAAATAGATCTTGATTTGTTGACAGTGCATATCCTTCCACTTGTTGTCTACGTAGATTGTATCATTTTTATAAAACTAGATTTCAGACAATTATACCAGCACTATGTGAATTATTTTTACTGGGAAGCTGGACTAAATTTTGTTTTTGCACATTTGCCTGAAGTTTTGCTATCGTTTTTTATTACTTATTTTCCACTCAAACCAGTTTAAAGTACATTCGTTTGACCTGCCATGTACTTTGTACAATATATGTGGAAATAAAAGATTCTTTTATATGTATCTGTCAACAAGCAGCTCATTCCGGTCATTCAACGATTAATCACACTCCTTTAACCATGCCTTTATAAGGCTGTGGTTTCCAAAGAACTGGAGCAATCAAAGTTACTAAAAGAAGAATTCAGTAATGGTTGGCACTTGACACAAAGGCCAATACCTACTGGGATAAGATTCGGTAGAATTTCGTATGAATTCGTTTTAGAAGTACCTTTGTTAATTACATAAACACTAGAAAATGGTTTAATGTTTTGCAGATCATAAAGATCAAATGAAATAATAATCCATCTGGTTTGCCAGCTTATCATTTAAAGCAGTGGTGCCCAACCTCTTGAAGAGTGAGGGCCACTTAAGGTACTTAATAACTGGTCGCAGTCCACAATGAGCGGAGTGGGTGGACGACAGGTCCGTGTCCACTCTGCATATGCACAGCGGACACAGACACAGCCCACTCTACTCTATGGGCCCTCTGTACCGATCAGATGGAAGGGGGCAGATCCACTTCTCTCTTTTTAGCAGATCGGATTGGAGGTAGGCGGGTGTAAATGGACACAAGTCTGTTTTACATCTGCCGCTCCATAGAGGTGAATGGAGGGTCTGATTGGGTCGGACCAATCGTGTGAAATCAGGGGCGTAACTAGAAATCACAGGGCCCCATAGAAAAATGTTGTATGCCCCCCCCCCCTGCAAACAGCCCCCACCCACAAAAAAATGAACTAATGCCATTGAACAACAGATTACCACACTCATGTAGCACAGTACCCAGGCAATAGCTTATATTAATTTCGAACAACAAAGTATGCAGTATACTGTATGCAGCCCCTGAAGGACAAACATGCATCCCCACATCAGTACAGACACCCCCTACCTCAGTGCAGACCCCCCAGCAGTACAGACACCCCCCTTAGTACAGACACCCCCCTAGTGCAGACCCCCCAGCATTACAGACCCCCCCTCAGTGCAGGCTCCCCCCTCAGTGCAGACTCCCCCCCTCAGTGCAGACTCCCCCCCTCAGTGCAGACTCCCCCCCAGCAGTATAGATGTCCCCCCTTCTTACATACCTCAGAACAGCGCTGACAGTCACCAGATAGACACAGCGGTGTGTTACACGAGGCTCGAGTGCAGGCTCCTCCTCCTCTGTGGATGTAAACAGAGATGAGGGGAGGCAGCTTCGGTCTGCGCCGCTGAGGGAACACAGCGGCGCGAGGCACAGCGAGCGGTGTTAGTGGTGCAGCTGCCGCTACCCAGGGGTGTCACCCGATGTGGCCCGCACCCACCTAGCAATGCCACTCAGCGGGCCCCAACTCGGTTGCGGGCCCCATAGCGTCCGCATGGGTCGCTATGGTGCTAGTTCCGCCACTGTGTGAAAGGGGCCTAAGGCTGCTTTTACACTGATGGTCTGCGGTCCACCCACACCACAGGTGCAGCGCAGTGCACCTGTGGCTTTCCTGCGGGTTAGCTGCACTTTGCCATAGAATTCTATTATATCCTGCAGGTGAAATGCACTTTCTGAAAGCGCACAAAACCCGCAGGTAAAACCAGAAGTCTATGGCTCAGCGCAGATAAGCCACAGGTCCACTGCGCTACACCTGCGGATCAGTTTGAAAGCATCCCAGTAATCACTGCAGAACAGATATGCCCAAATATACACTGTGATTTTAGTAATAAACTAACCTTTAATAACAGTCTTCCATTCAAGTTTGGCTGGCTGTTGTTGTACCAGGCAGAAAGTACAGCCCGGAACTGAGCGCAGCATAGGTGTAGGGCTAGCATGACTAGGGTGGAGCTGTGAGGCGGAGATAGAGGGGTTAACTAGCCAGGCAATGGGGGGAGTTTGGTATACTTTTAGGAGGGTGGAGCTTAGGGGCAGGGGTCAGTTGGGAAGAAGTAGGTAGAGAGGAAGGTGAATTTCGGCGGTGCAGGTTAGTTAGTTAGCATGGGGGATGTGGAGCGTTTGTTGCAGCAGCTGCGGGAGGAGACGGCGGCTAGGGGGACTGAGTGGCTGCAATCCACCCTGGCATCCTTGCTTCAGGGTCCCAGCCAGGCATCCACTAGCACGCCCGCACAGCCCGCGGAACGGCCACGCGCTAGGAGGTCGCGACCTCCCGAGCGTTTTAGTCCTGCGGCCGACGGGGACAGGGGGAGGACTGGAGCCAGTGAGATGGAAGGGGAGCCGCCTGTGAAGAAGTCGCCGGCGGCGAGTACGCGGACATGGCGGGCACGGGGGGGGAGCGCATCAGTGGGCCCTGCTCCCGCTCCTACAGCGGGGGAAGAGAGAAGGAGAACGGCGGCCTTGGCAGGCTCCCCGCCTGGCCGGAAGGCGGCTCGGCGGGGGAGAGAGGTCGCGACGGGTGACGGCTTGGCAGGCGAGGCGGCCGGGGCCTGTATTCCAGAGAGGAGGGGCCGCAGCAGGCTGGCGGACGCTACAAGAGGAGTTCGGGGGGACCATGTCGCTTCACGGTCCAGGAACACGGCGAGGCGGGCTTCGCCAGCTCGGCCTGTAGCCCGGCAAGGCAGTGCCAGACCTCGTGTGGAGTTAGAGCGAACGGCGCAGGGTGATGACGTCACGCCTGGGCGCTCGGCGGCAACGGGGAATCCTGACCAGCGGCCTGGTGAGAGGGATCACGAGATGGCCGGGAGTTCCCAGGACAGCCTGTCTGAGGGCGAAATTGACGAGCGGAACACAGCAGAAGGACGGGAGACGGCGCATAGAACTGGTGGCACGGCTGGAAGTCCGGTGCAACGGAGGCAGCCAGGTGAGCGGGTTGTTGTACCTTTTTCTTCTATGGTTAGAAATGTTAGGCCCTCAAAGGGGGGGGCAGTGGGTGCAAATGATAGGGAGGCTGGGGAGGGTCCCAGTGCGGGTATCCAGTCCATGGGAACAGCTGGGGAACAGGCCGGGGGGATGATGCAGGTGTTATTAGGGAGGTGCTTGCACGCTGTGAGGCTAGCGCACGGCCGGTGAGTGGCATTTCCCCCGTGGCTGCGTGGGCAGTACCCGGCATCGGTATGGGTCAGGGAGCTGCGCTGGCAGCCCCAGGCCCGGTGGTGGCTCCAGGAGGTACGGTGTCGGTGGTGGACACGAGTGTTGGGGGGATGGGGGCAGCCAGTACAGGGCCCACACCGGCAGCGCCGGTGGTGGCGGCTGTAGCGACCACAGTGGCTGTGGATGCGGCTGCGGCCGGAAAAGGGTCGGCTGGTCTGGATGGGTTGCGTTTGGCGGATGCTGCCAAATGTGAAGTATACGTGTGTTTTGAAGGGCCGTTGGGAGCGCACTTAAAGGCAGAGATTAAGGAGCGGATTTGGAAGGGGGAATATGTTGAAATTTTCTCTTTGCTGCCTTTGGAGAAGTTTAACCTGGACAAGGTTAAGCCGGATGAGAGCAAGAAAGAGGAAGAGGAGAAGAGGCGCTATCGCTTGATTCCGCGTACGTTTGCAAATTGGTTGCAGGCGTTCGCGATTCTGGCAAGCGTGATTGGGGAAAAGGCGCCGGAGAATTGCTCGCCGCTCTTCTGTTACCTCGATTCCATCGGGGAAGCACAAAGAGTGTATGGTGGGACTGCATGGCTGCGCTACGATGAGCAGTTCAGGCAGAAAAAAGCGGTTCGCCCTTCAATAAGGTGGGATCACAAAGACATTAGTCTTTGGATGAAGCTGATGTCTTCTCCGAGAGGTTCTTTGTCGCCCTTTCAGGGTGGGGCCGGGGGTTCGGGGGTGTCTGGACAACCGGCCGGAGGGCGAGCGGGTTTCTGCTGGCAATTTAATGCGGGAAGTTGCAAATTCGGAGCCAAGTGTCGGTTCCGACATGAGTGCTCTACATGCGGGGGCTCCCATCCGCAGTCCAGATGCTTTAAACACGGACGTGGAAAGGGAGGGGATGTTGGAAAAAGGGAAGACGCCGGTGAGGGTAGAAAGGATGGTTCCCTTTCTAAGGCGGTATCCTGATAGGGATGTGGCCCGGCTGTTGGAATTGGGTTTCAGGGAGGGGTTTCAATTGAATAGTCAGCTCAGGGTGGTTCCGCCAGCAGCAAAAAATTTAAAATCGGCAGAGGAGCACGCTGAGGTAGTTACCAAAAAATTGTTAAAGGAGGTGGCGTTGGGCCGGATGGCCGGTCCGTTTAGGGCACCGCCGGTACCAGATTTGGTGATATCCCCGTTGGGAGTGGTGCCTAAAAAGGAGCCGAATCAGTTTCGGCTCATTCACCATTTGTCCCATCCTAGGGGGGGGTCGGTTAATGATTCCATTGATCCGGACCTCTGCACGGTGTCGTACACGTCTTTTGATGAAGCAGTGGCATGGGTGCAGCGCTTAGGCCAGGGGGCCTTACTGGCTAAGACGGATATTGAGGCGGCTTTTCGCCTCTTACCAGTTCATCCGAAGTGTTGCCGATTGTTGGGTTGCCGCTGGCGGGGAGAGTATTTTGTAGATAGGTGCTTACCCATGGGGTGTGCTATTTCATGTTCGTTGTTTGAGCAGTTTAGTTCGTTTTTGGAATGGGCAGTGCGGGATACCTCCGGCCTGCACTCTGTTATACATTATTTGGACGATTTTTTGTGTATGGGGCCAGCGGGGAGCAAGGTTTGTGCATCTTTGTTGGGCACAATACAACATGTGTTCGCCAATTTTGGGGTGCCGTTGGCTGCAGACAAAACGGAAGGCCCGGTCACCGAGTTGTGTTTTTTAGGGATTGTAATTGATACCGTGGCCATGGAGTGCCGGTTGCCACTGGATAAATTGGAAGGTTTAAGGCGGGAGGTTGCTGAGGCCATCAGGGGGAAGAAGATTCAACTTCGGGGGTTGCAATCGCTGCTTGGGAAGTTGAATTTTGCTTGCAGGATTATGCCCATGGGGCGTGTGTTTTGCCGGCGTTTGGCGGCTGCTACGGCGGGGGTGCGGGCCCCACACCACTTTATCAGGTTAGGGGCGGAACTCAAGGAAGATTTGAGAGTTTGGGATTCTTTTCTAGCGTCCTATAATGGCTGTTCATTGTGGTTGGAAAAGGCTGTTTCCAATTTTGAGATGGAATTATTTACGGACGCGGCTGGGTCCGGTGGTTTTGGGGCCTTTTTTCAGGGTAGGTGGAGCGCCGGGGAGTGGCCGGAGCATTGGAAGGAGGAGGGTTTGGTACGTAACTTGGCGGCTTTGGAGCTTTTTCCCATCGTGTTAGCGATGGAGCTATGGGGCGAGGAGTTTCGGAATAGGCGGGTAAGGTTTCATTGTGATAATATGGGGGTAGTGCAGGCCATTAATAACAACACCGCGTCGTCGCCACCGGTGGTGCGCTTGCTGAGGCATTTGGTGTTGCTTTGTTTAAATAAGAACTGTTTTGTTACTGCTGTGCATGTTCCTGGGATTGAGAATACTGTAGCTGATGCATTATCTCGTTTCCAGTGGGACAGGTTTCGTCAACTGGTGCCGGATGCGGAAGTGCAGGGGAGTCCTTGCCCAGAGAGTTTGTGGAGCATCGTGTTACCACGGCGCAACTGTTGATTCGTAGGTCTGTCTCGGCAACTACTTGGCAAGCATACAGTAAGGTGTGGTTGGAATGGGAGGCGTTAATGCGGGAAATAGGTGATGATGTTGGTGGGGAGAGCAAGGTACAGTTACTCCTGTACTTTATAGGACGGAATTTTGAGCAGGGGGTATCGGGGGCATATATGGCTCGCAAGTTGGCTGGTTTGGCGTTTATGTTCCAAATGGCGGGTAAGCGGGATGTTACAAAGGATTTTAGGGTACGACGTGCGATGCGCGGATATCGCGCTGGTCGAGCCGCTGCCGACACAAGACGCCCGGTTTCATTTGCCGTGTTAGGAGAAGTAGTTACGCAGTTGGAGACTGTTTGTCGGTCTAGTTTTGAGTGTGTGCTGTTCAGGGCAGCATTTATATTGACTTTTTTCGGGGCGTTTCGGGTTGGGGAAGTAGTGAGTAAGAATAAAAGGGGGGAAGGCGGTGTGGATGTACAAGATGTACAGCTGCGGGGAGATGCTTTAGGTGTCTTCCTCAAGAGGTCCAAGACAGACCAATTGGGAAAGGGGGCATGGGTGGAGTTGAGGTCGGTCCCAGGTTCCCCCTTGTGTCCGGTGACGGCTGTGGGGGAATTCTGTAGGGTTAGACCTGCCGGGGGAGGGTCGTTTTTTCGTCATGAGGATGGTTCGGCCCTGTCCCGCTTTCAGTTTCAGGCTGTCTTTCGGCAATGTCTGCGGGCGACTGGGCGGAAAGCGGAGGAGTATTCTTCCCACTCGTTCCGCATTGGGGCGGCTACGGAAGCGGTTCGTTGGGGTTTGGATGAGCAGGTAGTACAACGTATTGGGCGTTGGGAATCAGCACGCTTTAGGCTGTATGTTCGACCTAACTTGTTGTAGAATGGGAGAGGGGGATATTGTTGATTTGTTGGGAACTGTATTACAGAAAGAGTGTTATAATTGATTTGCTATATTTTTCTCTGTGTTTTTGTCTCTTGTTTTTCAGGTGCAGCAACCTGCCTAGTATGGATCTTTGGACACTCTTATGTCTATTGGGGTGCCAGAAGGGCAGATGTCAGGAAAGACGGCAGGTTGTTGGGTTTGGCGGGGGAGGAAGGGACGGTGCGGTGGATCGGTTTCCCGGGGATGTTATGGTCTAGGGTTGTTCCGGAAATGCACAAGTTTGCTGGTCTTGATCGCCCTCCGGATGTAGTGGTATTACATGTGGGGGGCAATGATTTGGGAGTGAGGTGTGCTCGGGAACTGATTAGGGATATAAAGTTTGATCTGCTGCGCCTGCAATCCAGCTTTCCTGACACTATATTTGTGTGGTCGGACATGGTGGCCAGGACAGCTTGGCGTTTGGCGCGCTCTGTGGCAGGATTGAATAGAGCGCGTGTGAAAGTTAATAAAGCGGTAGCAAAAATTTTTTGTGAGGAATGGAGGTTTGGCTGTTCGACACAGGGAGTTGGAGGAGGAGACGTGGCGCTTTCTGCGCTCGGATGGTGTACATCTGAACGCGATTGGCATTGATTTGTGGCAGTTGGGATTACAAGATGGTGTGCAGAGAGCAGTTAGAGTTTGGAGGGCGACGCACACGTAAGGTTGTCACGTGTTCGTCCCGTGGCAGTAGGTATTGGGGGTCTTTGAAGGCGGTGATGAGTATAATTGTGGTTTAAAATGGGGGTTGGGCTCATACGGATGTATGGGCGTCCTTTCCCAAAAGAAAAATGGCAACATTGGTGGTAGAAAAATTGCATCTGGAAGGATTAATGTGCTTGTCCCTGAGCTTGCGTAATGCACGGCGTGGGGCCTTACCTGGGGATACCGATGCAATGAGTTGGAAAAAGTTAGAGTTTGCCTTCAAGGACCTCCTAGAAAATAAAAGTGGTTATGCTATATAGTTGGTTTAATGTTATTTATAGATGTATTTATAAGCATTTAAGTTATATGTTGAAGAATGTTGATATTTCTGGTATTCTTTGTTATAATAAAAGGCTGCTATGGCCATTCGACTCCAAAAAAGAGAAGTTGTGTCGTCTGGTCATTTGGGTAAGGAATAGATAGTGAATAAGCTGGGGTAATGAATGGAGCCTCACTATATGCCACATCCCATAGTCATGCATTTGGCATCACTCCGCCTATGATAGGAGCCGGTGTTCTGCCATATAGAGTCCTCCTATCAAATAGTGTCCGCCTCGTACTGCGCAGGCGCAGCGCCTGCGCAGTACGGAGGAGCAGGAGATGCCGAAAATGCCCGAAGTTGATCAGCTGACCATCAGCTGTACACGGCGCTCGGGCACCTGTTAGCGATGGCAGTGTAAGAGGGCCCCTCGCGGGCTCGCTTCGCTCGCCACGCTTCGGGCACGGCCTCGCTGCGCTCGGCAAATATTTATTCTAACTCTATGTCCACTTGGATAGTGGGGAATGATCCTGGACATAGGGTAAGAATAAATGCGCAGGCGCCGTGTACAGCTGACGATCAGCTGTTGAACTTCGGAGACTTTCGGCGTCTCCTTGTCCTCCCTGTACTGCGCCTGCGCAGTACAGGGAGGACACTATATGATAGGGGACTGAATTCGACAAGACACCGGTGCTATATAGGAAGCATTGGCTTATGTGGCTCTGCTCTGCAGCTGCCTGCTTCCTCTACTGCTGGCTTCATTCACAACACTGATGCTCTGGGATGGCGGGTCCGCAACCTGCAATCTGGGCTTTCCAACCCACCATCCCAGAGCAGGAGGTCACAGGCCACATCAGGCCACTGATTGGGCACCCCTGATTTAATCACAAGTTGACCAGCGCACGACGATATACGTCGGCACAATGGCACGGCTGGGCAAATGGGCGTACAGGTACGTCCCCTTTAAAATGCGTAATTGTGGGCCGGGTGCCCGTGATCGTGTGAAGGAGCGGAAGAGCGGGGAGATGTAAACATGGCATTTCCCCATTCTGCCTAGTGACATGACAGAGATCGCTGCTCCCTGTCATCGGGAGCAGTGATCGCTGTCATGTGAATACTAGCCTATCCCCCCATAGTTAGAATCACTCCCTAGGACACACTTAACCCCTTGATCGCCCCCTAATATTTAACCCCTTCCCTGCCATTGTCATTTACACAGTAATCAGTGCATTTTTATAGCACTGATCGCTGTATAAATGACAATGGTCCCCAAATAGTGTCAAAAGTGTCTGATGTGTCCGCCATAATGTCGCAGTCATGATAAAAATCACAGATCGATGCCATTACTAATAAAAAAATCATAATAATAAAAATACCATAAAACTATCCCCTATTTTGTAGACGCTATAACTTTTGCGCAAACCAATCAATATACACTTATTGCAATTTTTTTTACCAAAAATATGTAGAAGAATACGATCGGCCTAAACTGAGGAAAACATTTGTTTTTTTATATATTTTTCGGGGGATATTTATTATAGCAAAAAATAAAAAATATTGCTTTTTTTTTTTAAATTGTTGCTCTTTTTTTGTTTATAGCGCGAAAAATAAAAACCGCAGAGGTAATCAAATACCACCAAAAGAAAGCTCTATTTGTGGGGAAAAATGGATGTCAATTTTGTTTGGGTGCAACGTCGCACGACCGCGCATTTGTCAGTTAAAGCAACACAGAGCCGAATCGCAAAAAGTGCTCTGGTCAGGAAGGGGGTAAAATCTTCCGGGGCTATATGAGGTAGCCCAGGAACATAAGCCAGCCGAGTTTGGTGAAAGCAAACAGTCTCTATATTGGTGTCTTCAAAATAAACACAAAGAGCTTTCTTCCGCCAAGAAGGAAAAATGAACAGTTCATAATCCTGGCATCAAACCAAACCATAACGTTCACAGCCAGACACACTGGGGTAGGGTTCCACTGTCGTTCGGGGTGTCGGGCAGGCCGCAGGGGTTCAGCAACTCGTGTCCCAGTTCCCAGGAACATTCACCCCTTCTAACAGCTTGTGAGCTACTCTAATGCCCTGTACACACGGTCGGATTTTCCGACAGGAAATGTGTGATAGGACCTTGTTGTCGGAAATTCCGACCGTGTGTAGGCTCCATCACACATTTTCCATCGGAATTTCCGACACACAAAGTTTGAGAGCAGGATATAAAATTTTCCGACAACAAAATCCGTTGTCGGAAATTCCGATCGTGTGTACACAAATCTGACCGACAAAGTGCCACCCATGCTCAGAATAAATAAAGAGATGAAAGCTATTGGCCACTGCCCCGTTTATAGTCCCGACGTACGTGTTTTACGTCACCGCGTTTAGAACGATCGGATTTTCCGACAACTTTGTGTGACCGTGTGTATGCAAGACAAGTTTGAGCCAACATTCGTCAGAAAAAATCCTAGGATTTTGTTGTCGGAATGTCCGAACAAAGTCCGACCGTGTGTACGCCCTATAAGAATTGTAGTGGGGACATGTTAGCTGTTGATTCCATCTCTTGCTGTATGGTTTTTAATCAATAAATTATTGTTGGAGTGCGGTTAAATTTCTCTCCACATGCTACTTTGCATACTGCGCCAGCACCCGTATCTGAGGAGGAGGAGAATTTTGTGGCCCAGACACCTGGAGCAGGTTCTTTTTCCGGTTTAACAGCTTGTGAGCTACTCCTCACTGCCTCACTGTCACAGTTGCTGATCCCTTCAGGCTGCCTTTCAAGACTTCCTTCGCTGAGGCTTAATTCCTCCAGCATCTCCAGCAGGCAGAGTTTGGAGGTTCTTCCCTGCCTTTAACCCTTGGCAGTTCCAGGTCCTTAATAAGAACCTAAACTAATAACTAATCAACTAATGCTGCGTACACACAACTGGACTTTCCGTCAGAATAGACTTCGATGTTTTTTCCGACGGAGTTCCGCTGAAACGGACTTGCCTACATACGATTACACCAAAGTCCGGTCGTTTAGAATGCGATGACGTACGACGGGACTAGAAAAAGGAAGTTCAGTAGCCAGTAGCCAATAGCTGCCCTTGCGTCGTTTTTGGTCCGTCGGAATAGCATACAGACGAGCGGTTTTCCCGATAGGAACTGGTTCCGTCGGAAAGATTTGAAACATGTTCTATTTCTAGGTCCAGAATTTTAGAAAGAAAAAGTCCGATGAAGCCCACACACGATCGGAATGTCCGACGGAATGATTCCGTCAGACCTTTTCTGCCGGAAAGTCCGGTCGTGTGTACGCGGCATTAGAGATGCACTGACATGACAGTCAGACCTCTTTTCCAACCAGATCAACCAGGAACCCCTCACCTTGCATGGCTGAGAACCCCTAAATACTCAGCCAAGACCTTATTACCTTCCTGCACGGCCTATAGTAAAATGACAGCCGGGCGGGACCCCTGTTGTTCTGTGATGTCCTCCCAGAATGCGCTTCTTGGGTTGTGAGGTAGTTCCGGGGTACCATCCATCTTTCTCTGCCCCCCTCACCAGATCGATCAGTTTCATCCTCTGTCCCAGCAGTTCTTGCAGGATGGGATGTTAATCACGGTGATTGACCTACGGATGAGCCTTATACTCTCTTATGGCCCGTACACACGATCCGAATATCGTACGACTTTTTTTGCTTAACAGTCGCAAGTAGAAATTGAATGGTTTACTAAAGTCACGAAAATTCTCGTACGACAGGAAAAAAAACAAATCAGAAGTGATGTCATGTGTTGTAATGTATTTGCATTGTATTTTCGGACGACAACTGTACTGACAAATGAAAATCGTACGATCTGGTATCGTACGAGGAAAATTTTCGTGCTTGTCCGGTCGAATATCATCGGATGAATTGTTGTGATCGGCTCTCAAAAGCTCTGTACTAACGATCCGATTATCGTACGATTGCGTCGAAAGCGGTATTTTTCGTCCGATTTTCGGATCGTGTGTACGGGCCATTACACGCTGTCAGTTTTTATGACTGTTGTACATTAAAGTTTTATTCAGATTCTGCACTCAGATGGCACTTTCTCCTTTTTTGATTTGTTTAGTATTTTACTTTGCTTCATTTTATTAGTTTAAAAGGAGAAAATACTGAGCTAGACAAAACCGGAATTGTTGCTTTTTTGCTTTTGTTTTCTTTTGTTTTTTTTCGCTTGCCTTCTTTGCTAGACCAGCATGCTGACATTTGAGAAGGACTGACCATCACTGACATTTGTTTCTTTCATTCCAGGCAAATGTGTCAGCTTGTATGTTGATGACAAAATTATAGCTTTAATGTTACGCGTTGCATTCGGTTGTACAGTTCTTTGTTTACCTAACAGCATATCTGTACTGATGTACTGGTACATTGTATCTTCACAATGAAACAAAATGACTGCTTTATGTCTCCTTGGAGCACATGTTATGATGAATGACAGGTGGAGCTGCCCCATGTGGGTCAGTAAGAGATGGGATAGGAAACTGTGGGGTTGATTTACGAAAGGGAAAAAGACTGTGCACTTTGCAAAATGCAGTTGCCCCATGCAAGAGCAGTTGCTCCAGAGCTTAGTAAATGAGCAGAAGCTCTGCTGACTTCCATCATCCAATCATGTGCAAGCAAAAATGCTGTTTTTTTAATTTTCCTTGCACAGGATTGGGTACTCTTTGCAAAGTCAAGCCTTACCTCATATACTAAGCTCTGGAGCAATTGCACTTGCAGAGGGCAACTGCACTTTTAGCGCTGTTTTACCGCGGTATTCTGCCGCTAACGGTGCGGTTTTAACCCCCCGCTGGCGGACGAAAAAGGGTTAAAACCACTCGTACAGCGCGGCTATAGCCGCGGTATTGCCGCGGTATAGCCGCGCTGTCCCATTGCTTTCAATGGGCAGGAGCGGTTTAGGAGCGGTGAATACACCGCTCCTTCACCGCTCCAAAGATGCGGCTTGCAGGAGATTTTTTCTTCTCCTGCCAGCGCACCGCTTCAGTGTGAAAGCTCTCGGGGCTTTCACACTGAACAAACAGCAGCAGCTGTTTTGGGTCGGTTTGCAGGTGCTATTTTTAGCGCAATACCGCCTGCAAACCGCCCCAGTGTGAAAGGGGTCTAAAGGTAAATAGACTGTGCACTTTGCAAGAGCAGTTTCTCCAGAGTTTCGTCAGATTTCCATCAGCCAATCATGACAAGCAAAATGCATTTTTTTTTAAATTTTTATTTGCCTAGCACGATTGGATATTCTTTGGAAAGTGAAGCTTTGCCTCATTTCACTAACCACTTCAGCCCCAGAAGATTTGGCTGCTGAATGACCGGGCCATTTTTTAGCGATTCAGCACTGCATCACTTTAACTGACAATTGCACAGTGCGACGTTGCACCCAAACAAAAATGACGTCCTTTTTTTCCCACAAATAGAGCTTTCTTTTGGTGGCATTTGATCGCCTCTGCGGTTTTTATTTTTTGCACTATAAACAAAAAAAGAGCGACAATTTTGAAAATAAACACAATATTTTGTACTTTTTTCTATAATAAATATCTCCATTTTTTTTTTAAAAAGCACATTTTTCTCAGTTTAGGCCAATATTTATTCTTGTACATATCTTTGATAAAAAAAAAATCGCAATAAGCGTATATTCATTGGTTTGCACAAAAGTTATAGCGTCTACAAAAAAAGGGATAGATTTATAGCATTTTTTAGTTTATTTTTTTACTAGTAATGATGGCGATCTGCGATTTTTATCAGGACTGCCACATTATGGCGGACACATCGGACACTTTTGACACATTTGTAGGACCATTGGCATTTATACAGCGATCAGTGCTATAAAAATGCACTGATTACTGTGTAGCACCCTCTACCAATAGATAGGTCAGGGATATGCAATTAGCGGACCTCCAGCTGTTGCAAAACTACAAGTCCCATCATGCCTCTGCCTCTGGGTGTCATGCTTGTGGCTGTCAGAGTCTTGCTATGTCTCATGGGACTTGTAGTTCTGCAACAGTTGGAGGTCCCCTAATTGCATATCCCTGAGGTAGGTGCTAGTATGGGATTTTTTACTAGGGTGACTGTCAGCACAGGTAAATTTAGGCAGGCCTTTGCTTTAAGCTAGGCCTCTTTGTTTTGATCTGGGGGGCAGGGAGTGGTTAGTGTAGCAGTGGGTGTGGCCACCTGTGCTCTAGTTCTGAGGCGCCTCCCCGGCTTCCAGGGAGAATGTTCTGGAAGAGGGACAGGGCCTAGAACTAGAGTGGCAGGCAGCTCATGTGGGAGCCCTGACTAATCCCCAACTGGTATTGGCAATGGGCGGGCCTCCTATATAAGCTGAGGTAACATGCCACTGGGGGAGTTGTCAGCCGGGTGAAGTGGAGAATGGAGTACTAGGCAGCAGCAGGAGGGCACCGCCATCTGGGGGGGGGGGTGCGCCGATCGTAGGAGGAGGCCCAGGGAGAACTGTGCGGGAACTTCACCTTTACATGGTCATTGGTGAAGTGCTCATCATTACACAGTCATTGATGAGGAACTCCTGGAGCAGAGGGGCAGGTAAAGCTGTCGGAACGTTAAGTTCTCCATCAAGGACTCGGGGCAGAGAAAGGTCGTGAGTGTACCAGAGTGGAGGGCTGGATGTGCCAGTGAGGTCTGTGAGGGAACTTCACTTTTACAGTGGAGGGCTGGATGTGCCAGGGAGGTCTGTGAGGGAACTTCACTTTTACACAGTCATTAGTGAAGTCCTCATCTTTACACAGTCATTCATGAGGAGTCCTGGATCAGAGGAGAGACTGTGGGGAGTTGTGTCAAATCGATGTGGCCTGTTGGCACAGGATTTGCAAGCTGGGCTGGCTGGGAACAGTAGTCCACCATTCAGAACATGCTTTTAAACTACCAGGCCTCCGGGGAAAGGTACTGCAGGCCTCTGGCCTAGTAGCAGCGAGGAACCAGAGTCTGCAGGAGAAACTATTCAGAGTCAGTTCTTTTGCTTACAGAAGAAGATGTGACAGGAAATGAACGTGCTACAGCACAAGTTTGTGCAGGAGGAGAGGATTTCTGGGAACTTCACCCTTACACGGTCTTGGGTGAAGTCCTTACCCGGTAACTAATGAGGAATTCCTGGGAGCAATAGTATGCAGGAGTTATGCAGAGGGGGAGCAATAGTCTGCATGGTGATGCTGGAAGAGAACTGTAGCTGTTAAACATGTGCATCATTCCTTCAGGCTCAAACTATGTGCTAATCTATACAAGCTCTAAATATGATGGCAAAGTGATCGGTTCTATGGGCATCCCATATACCCCTTTCCCCAACCAAGTTGTACCCCCCAATAAACAAAAACAAAACAAAGCAAATGACTGATCATTGTCCCTGAAGTGATATATGGGAGTCTGGCAGCGGGGTGATATGGTGGATGTTTGTTACTAGTGGCAACTACACTGCTACAACTGTAAAAATGTCACTGGCAGGGAAGGGGTTAACACTAGGGAGCGATCAAGGGGTTAACTGTGTTCCCTATGTGTGTTTCTAACTGTAGGGGGAGGGGACTGACCTATAGGAAGTGACAGATCGTGGTTCCTAGCTAATAGGAACTGACGATCTGTCACGCCTTACATAAAAGAACAGGGATTTGTGTGTTTACACACACACACTTCCCTGTTTTGCCCCTTGTGCCCGCGATCACTCGTGGCCCGGCGGCCATCGCGACTGTCGGCCAGGAGCATCGGCACCCCCGCTGTGCAGCGGGTGCGTGCACGCTCCCCCCGGCGGCACGCGCGCTCCTGCTATCCCGATCCCACATATAGCTACGACGCCTCACGGGATCGTGCCGACCTGCCGCAGTAAAATGACGACGGCTGGCCGGCAAAGGGGGCTAAACTCTAAAGTAACTGCACTTGCAGAGTGCAACAGAACTTTGCTAAGTGCACAGTCTATTTGCCTTTAGTAAAGCAACCCCAATATTTTACAGAGATGAGTTTTTGAAGCCTTTAGTTCACTCAGACATATATTCTTTTCTTATAACAGTTTGTCTGTGAAGACTTCCCACACACCTTTCTCATGAGCTTGAGGCATTTCCCTCTTGCCCATAAAAATTCCACACGTGGTCTGTTTTCTTGGGATGGTAATATGAAGCCAGCAGGAATGAAGATGATCATTTGTTTGCTCAGGGGAAATCGAATAACTCTGCTGAGACTTAGGCAAAAATTGAACATAATTTTAATGTCTTCTGTACAATCCGTCCACAGTACATCTTACTGTTATTTATATGGTGCCAACAAGTCCTGCTGCTATTTACAGAGTACACAAAGCAGACACTGAAGGAACTTAAAAGTTAATTTTCACACTGCCAGCCATATATGCATTGACTTAACACACTAACGTTCAGTGGCAGACGATTAACCTTCCGGCATATATTTATTTGTGTAAGGGGGGGGGGGTAAACCACGAATAAAGAGTGAATATGCAAACTGCATGAAAATATCGTCCAAGCACTGCACGGCATGAAAATGTTTACCTGGTTTGCCATGTGACTGCCTGTAATGTCTGGTCAAATACAAGGCTTGCAGGTGACAATTTTGAAACTTCATTGTGCTATTTATGATATCATATAAATGTAGAAATTTTCAGCGCAGTCAAAAAGCTTGATATGTATAGTACTGAAAACTTCTTAGTATTATGAAGTAATCCATTTATATTTTTACCCTAACACTAGGCATCTGGAGCTGCTGTAATCATACGTAGTACCCTCTAGTGCAGTGGTTCTCAACCTGGGGGTCAGGACCCCCCTCAGGGGTAAAATGATGATTTGCCAGGGGTCACCAAATCCTGGGCTGTTCCTGAAGCCCGCACCGCTTTCCCAGCCTTTTTGCATCCACCCAGCAAGGCTGTCCTTGGAGCCCATAGCCGCCCACTCAGCCACTTCGCAGTCGCCCATTCAGTTCATGGCATGGCTGGGGGGCAGAGACTAGAGGTCAGCTGACTGGTGAGGAATGGGAAGTGGGAGACCCTATGTCCTGATTTTGGCATAGGTGTCACTGCTACAAGACACCACAAAGTCGGAGACACAGTGAAGCCGGAGACACAGTGAAGCCGGAGACACAGTGAAGCCGGAGACACAGTGAGTAACACTACCTGTGATTATAGTTGCCATTAAAAGTCCCCACTACAATTCTCAGATCAGCAGATGACCTTGATCATGAGCACCTAAGCTGGCTAATCAGAACTCCCCCCAGCACTGCCACTCATCCCATTCCCCCCACCAAGGAGTAAGAGAAGGAATCAAAATAGAGAATACATGGAGGGGTGAGGAAAAGAGGGGGAGGAACAAAGAAAAATGGAGAGAAAGAATAAGAGAAAGAACAAGCAAGACGGCTAGAGCAGTGGTTCTCAACCTTCTAGTGCTGTGATGACTCCTTGATAAAGTTTCCCAAGTGGTGTGGACCCCTAACAGTAAATGTATTTTCATAGCGTGGGTTGACAGCACCCAAAGGAGAACAAAGAAAAAGAGTGATACATCCTAAAATGTACCATAAGGGGTTTTAATACTGTACGAGTGGAAGGGACTCAGGGAGCGCTAAATGTCCGTGGGTTGGGGGGCTCATATTACTTGTCTTGCCTTGGGTGCTAACAACCCACGCTACAAAAATAATTTTACTGTTAGGGGTCCACAACACTTGGGAAACTTTATCAAGGGGTCATAGCACTAGGGTGGTTGAGAACCACTGCTTTTGTGTGTGCTAGAAGTAGTTGCTAGTGTAGGAAAATGTTAGCTTGGCTGAGAGCCAGGCTTGGGTTGTGACTCTGGGTCAGGGTTCAGTGACTCAGGGGCTGGATGATTCATCTGACAGCTCTCTTTGGCACTTCCCCCTGGTCTGGAAGTTTGTAGAAACCTCCAGAGCTGAAGGGTGGGAGTAAGGAAGGGATAGAGCAAGAGACTCCTGCGCTGCTAGCGGACTCCTAAACTAACAGGGGGGCACTGCTGCAACACCTAAAGACTGCTCCACACAGACAAAAACGCATAAAAACTAGAGGGGGGTGGTGGTTGCGCTGTGATGGGGAAGGGGATGGGAAAAAGGGGGGAACTACACTAGAGTGTATCTGGCAAATATGCCAAGTGACCTAAAAGTGAAATATATAAAACAAACACAGCACACTGGTGAATGTGTATAATAAATAACTAAAAAGGTGACTAGTGCATATAGTAAACGAATAGATAAAAAGCACTAAATGGTGTAGGTATAAAGGCAAAGTGGTAATGAATCACATAAAAATGAGCAATGCACATGATAAGAAGGGCAATCACACTGATGACATATAATGCATATCTCACTAGGTGCACAAAAGAGCTAGTGAGTAAAGAATAGCGAATGGTCATAAACATAAATCAGAAACGCTTGACCAATAAAATACATCAATAAATAATGATAAATAGAATTCCAAAAAAATCTAGAAACCGTGGATCTCAAAATGTATATATAAAAATATAATGATGGTGTTGAATATAAACGACAGTCCCACCACCAGGTGTAATAATGCTGGGTCACAGTTCAAGTAAACATCCAAACAAATTGACAGGTGAAGGAAGGGGGGTGGTCTTTGATGGGGGCACCTCAGTGAACACAGGCCCCTTACCTTACAGCTGTAAGGTATACAGCATAAAAGACACTCAGTGGAATATGGAATCCAGAATGGTTGCGGCTGCCGGTATGAAGAAGAAGTCACGTGACGTGACGACACGCGTTAGGAGCACGGGACGCTGCCACACAACAGCTGATGTTACGAGCACGGCGCTCGCGGAGTTTTACCCCCCAGCTGTCTGTTTTTTGTAAGTGTACCACTGTTTTTAACATAAATAAAGTGTGTTTACTGTACGGGATTACGCTATATGCGGTCTTCTTGTCTTGCTACTACATTATCTTTATGACGGATGATGGGTGGAGAGCCACAGGAGATATGAGACGTTAGAGGGGTCTACGGCCAGCAGTGTGGATTATACGAGTTCGGCACTCGTGGATTGAGGCTTGCGCTCATCTGCCACAAAGTGAGTGCAACCCCCCCTCCTCCTTCAGCTCGTCCATCCCCCCAGTGTCACATGGTATCACACTATATGCTGTCTATATGTTTTTTCCGCATGTGATATCACTGCATTTACAAGCCATACCGGCAGCCGCAACCATTCTGGATTCCATATTCCACTGAGTGTCTTTTATGCTGTATACCTTACAGCTGTAAGGTAAGGGGCCTGTGTTCACTGAGGTGCCCCCATCAAAGACCACCCCCCTTCCTTCACCTGTCAATTTGTTTGGATGTTTACTTGAACTGTGACCCAGCATTATTACACCTGGTGGTGGGACTGTCGTTTATATTCAACACCATCATTATATTTTTATATATACATTTTGAGATCCACGGTTTCTAGATTTTTTTGGAATTCTATTTATCATTATTTATTGATGTATTTTATTGGTCAAGCGTTTCTGATTTATGTTTATGACCATTCGCTATTCTTTACTCACTAGCTCTTTTGTGCACCTAGTGAGATATGCATTATATGTCATCAGTGTGATTGCCCTTCTTATCATGTGCATTGCTCATTTTTATGTGATTCATTACCACTTTGCCTTTATACCTACACCATTTAGTGCTTTTTATCTATTCGTTTACTATATGCACTAGTCACCTTTTTAGTTATTTATTATACACATTCACCAGTGTGCTGTGTTTGTTTTATATATTTCACTTTCAGGTCACTTGGCATATTTGCCAGATACACTCTAGTGTAGTTCCCCCCTTTTTCCCATCCCCTTCCCCATCACAGCGCAACCACCACCCCCCTCTAGTTTTTAGTAAGGAAGGGCTGCCATGCATATTTATGAGGTCCTCCACCAATCCCCAGCTAAAAGGGGCTGGAAAGGGAGCAGGCCACCTCATAAATAGACATGGGCCATTTCAGCAGGGGAGTTGGGTGGAAGATGGAGATGGAGTGCTGAGGAGGTTGTCGGTGGCCCTTTGAGGGTGCCCCCTATTCTCGGGGGGGGGTTACTTTGCGCTTGGAACTCGGGTGCTGGTAAACTCCCCTAAAAAAAGGAGGAAACCCTTCCTGGAGGCACAGGAGCAATGGGAGAGGACAGCAGGAGCAGTTCAACAAGAGCTCCAGATATGCATACTAGGGCTCAGAAGAGGCCTTGGAAGTTTATGTGCCCTTTGGTTCCCCCCATATCAGGAAGGAAGTAGTGGAGCGTAGCAGCCGCCGGGAATACAGGGTGAACTCACTTCTATAAAAAGGCGTTAGCAGCCTCCTGCAGGGCCTAGATTAACTGTCACTGACATGCTGTTCAAAGAACCGTGTTGTGGTCTGCTACCCGAAATCATTGTACCATCATTCAAGATATTCCAGTAAAGAAGTTACTCTACATTGCAGCCTCTGTGTGCATTTATTCAGTAATGGCAGTAGATCTGGAGAGGGTGTAAGAGCTACTGCCAATGTCAACCTGGCTGTGGAGCCTGAGGAAGATTAGGACCAGCATCTGGATTCCCCTGTGAGTGAAGGGGTAGAGCCACGCAGCTAGGAGAGTGGAGAGGGGGTCTCCAGCCACCACCCAAACATTGGGGAGAGTCGCAGGGCAAAGCTGAGCGATTTTTCTGGAAGCTTAGTCTATGTTAGGGGTGACTCGGCTGCTCACTATGCCCACGCACAAGACAGACTGCCACCCGCTAACACCTTTTTGCACACAAAGGACACTTAGACAAAGAAAACATCCCTGCCATGATCTATTTGGCAGAAATGAATTGGCTAAACCATGCAAGTGCTTTTTTCACCTCTATTTGTCCTTCATATTGGCTTTTCAAAATAACAAAGGCAGTAATCTACATATTAGATAAAATGGTTCTGCAGAATTTTATAAAGGATGCCTTGACTGAAAAAAGTTTGAGACACACTGATCTAGAGTTTGGATAAAAAGTTTAGTGCAGCATAACACTTTTTATGGCAGTAAAATAGTACATTTTGTATAGAGATGTACATCAGACCAAAAAGAGGGACAACAAGGGACAGATGAATTTGGTCTCAATAATTTCCCAAATTAGGGAAAGTTCGGCAGTATGGTGAAGTTTAAAAAAACAGAACTCCAAACTGCCTGTCTGATCTCACACAAATAATAATTCAGAGATTATGCTGTGTGAGCATTTCAGAGCCTTAGCGTGGTTGCCTACTGTATGTCCATAGACACATGATACAAGAGTTCCCTCTTCTGGGTATTTCATATTATCTGTTTCATGTATTAGATCAGTGTTTCTCAACGTTTTTACGTTCAAGGAACCCCTGGCAAAAAGTTTGAGATCTCGAGGAACCCCTGAAATAATGTTCACATCTACAGCTCACGGAACATTGGTATGATCTGCAAGCTGTTGTAGAAATAGCATCAAAGTGGTGTTCTGGCCGAAATTATACTTTTTAAATAAAAATACCCCTATAATACACAAGCTTAATGTATTCTAGTAAAGTTAGTCTGTAAACTAAGGTCTGTTGTGTTAGTTTATAGCAGTAGTTTTTTTTATTTTATAAACTTACAGCAGGCCGTGGCCATCTTAAGTGTGGGCATCTGAAGCCAGACTGTATTTCTTCCTGGATCTCATCCTTGCAGATCTCGCACATGCTCAGTGCAGCACAAGCAGTGTAATAGGTTTCAGGTCAGGTTTCCATAGCAATGGCAGTTTCAGAGGAAGTTGCCGCCCCTTCCCAGAAGGCATTGCAAACAGGAAATGATGCGATGGGCCGCGGCCAGGGAGGAGGAAGTGAAAAATGAATACAGCAGATATACAGTAGGTGCTGAGAAAAAAAATAAAAAAATATCCAATTAATTTACAGTGCACAGTTTAGTGAGGGATGCTGAAGAGTTGTAAAAGTGGGTGGAACTCCACTTTAAATAAAAGAATAAATATTAAATGTACCTATTTACTTGCGGACCATCCGCCGTCGTTGTACGTCGGTACTTTGACATAGAGTACCGGGGTTATGGCAGCAGATAGCTGCCATAACCCCAGTATATTCTTAAACGGCGGACAGTCCTCTTTCTGATAAAAGTGGTCTCTGTGGTGGATTCACTGCAAGATCACTTTTATCAGGGGGGTGGGAGAGGGACCCCCCCGCCGCACCCTGGTCGTCTTGACAGTTTTCCAGAGCCGTCAGTAGCGGCGGAGCCGATCGGGTCATCTCCCTTCTGAGACATGGAGTCGAGTGAGCGAAAGATGGCCCCTGCTCGGCTACATAACATTGGATGATGCAAGCAACGTCAAAGACACTTTATCCCAATGGTCTTAAACGGGAATTTTTAATTATTTTTTTTGAAAAAAAAAAAAGACATTAATTTTTTTTTTAATTGCATTTTAGTGTAAATATGAGATCTGAGGAAGTAAAATAAATAAGAAAAAAAAGAAAAACATTTTTTAAAGCGCCCGTCTCACCGAGCATATGTGCAGAAGTGAACGCATACGTAAGTCGCGCCCGCATATGAAAACGGTGTTCAAACCACACATGTGAGGTATCACCACAATCATTAGAGTGAGAGCAATAATTCTAGCAAAAGATGTACTCTGTAACTCAAAACTAGTAACCTGTAGAAATTTTTAAACGTCGCCTATCGAGATTTTTAAGGGTCAAAGTTTGTCGCCATTCCACGAGCGGGTGCAATTTTGAAGCATGACATGTTGGGTATCAATTTACTCGCTGTAACATTATCTTTCACAGTATGAAAAAAAAAAATCGGGCTAACTTTACTGATGTCTTCTTTTTTAATTCAAAAGGGTGTATTTTTCAAAAAAGATTGTGCTTGTAAGACCCGCTGCACAAATACAGTGTGACATAAAGTATTGCAACAACCACCATTTTATTCTCTAGAATATCTGAAAAAATATATGTAGCAGTGTAGTTGCCACTAGTAACAAACATCCACCATATCACCCCGCTGCCAGACTCCCATATATATCTTGCAGACACAACGAACAGTCATTTGCTTTGTTTTGTTTTGTTTATTGGGAGGTACAACTTGGTTGGGGAAAGGTATATGGGATGCCCATAGAATAGATCACTTTGCCATCATATTTAGAGATTTTATAGTTTAGCACGTAATTTGAGCCTGAAGGAAGGATGTGCATGTGTAACAGCTACAGTCTTTTCCCTGCATCACCATGCAGACTATTGCTCCTCCTCTGCGTAACGCCTACAGACTGTTGCTTCCAGAACTTCCTCATCTATGACCGTGTAAGGATGAGGACATCACCCTTGACCGCGTAAGGGTGATGTTTCCAGAAATCCTCTCCTCTTGCACAAACTTATACTGTAGCATGTTAATTTCTTGTCACATCTTCTGTAAGCAAAAGAACCCACTCTGAATAGTTTCTCATGCTGACTCTGGTTGCACGCTGCTACTAGGCCAGAGGCCTGCAGTGCCTCTCCCCGGAGGCCTAGTAGTTTAAAAGCATGTTCTGAATGGTGGACTACTGTTCCCAGTTATCCCAGCTTGCAAATCCTGTGCCAACAGGCCACATCGATTTGACACAACTCCCCACAGTCTCTCCTCTGATCCAGGACTCCTCATCAATGACCGTGTATGATGAGGACTTCACTAATGACCGTGTACAGGGCCGGATTTGCCACAAGGCCACCGAGGCCAGGCCTCGGGGCGGCAGTGGTGCAGGGGCGGCGCCACTCCTGCGGCGACTTCGCAGCCGCCCCCCCTTTCAATGAAGGACCCAGCCTTGGGGCGGCAAAGGGAGTAAATTCGGGCCTGACCGTGTAATGATGAGGACTTCACTAATGACCATGTAAAAGTGAAATTCCCCCACAGACTTCCTGGCACATCCAGCCCTCCACTGTGGTACACTCACCGACCTTTCTCTGCCCTGAGTCCTTGATGGAGAACTTAACCGAACCGTACGTTCCGACAGCTTCACCTGCCCCTCTGCTCCAGGAGTTCCTCATCAATGACCTCTCAGGCAAAAGCTACAGTGAGGAGGCATCAGGTGAGCGAGCTGAGGATAGAATGCTGAGGCCCAGGAGCTTGGAAGAAGCTGATTGAGTGGAGCTGTCTGTCATAAATCTGTCTGGTATCACTAAAAGGACATCGCTTGGAAGATTGGAAGGAGGCTCCATCTGCCCTTGGGCCTTGTGAGTACAGACATTGAAAGATCTTGGCGACCTTGTGCTTTAGCTACCTCTCTGGTGCCTTATTATAGTCAGCTGTGGGTCTATTAAAGGGGACACAGGCTGATGTCCTAAAGAGCTCTATCCAGACACTTTCCTACTTTAAGGGACTTTGCTCTAATGGCTCTACTACTACTTAAACTGAAGTGTATTGTTTGTTACAAGCCTGGACCTCATCATAGCTTGTCCTGAAAAGAAAAGAAGTCCTCAGTTGTACATAGTTCTTATCTTTGGAGTATTCCACCACTTCACTTATCCCTATCCAAGTTCTCCACAAAAAAAAAAAAAGCAACAAAAGCAAGATCCTTGAAGAAGGAGTGAACAAGCCTGCTGTGTGCCTGTCTGCGGGGCAGAAGCTGGGAAGACCTGGACAGTAATTCCCGTGGATCCTACAGGAGTGGCGCTACATTTATATAAAAGAATGGGGTGCCTTGAGATTCTGCAGAATTTTAAAGGGTGCCTTGACTAAAAAAAGATTGAGAAACACTGAGCTAGAGGTTGAATAAAAAGTTTAGTGCAGCATAACACTTATGGTAATAAAATAGTACATTTTGTATAGAGATTTAGACATCAGACCAAAAAGAGGAATAACAAGGGAGAGAGGGATTTAATCTCAAAAGAGGGACAGTCCCTCCAAATTAGGGACATTGGTGTAGTTTAAAAAACTGGAATTCCAAGCTGCCTGTATGATCTCACACAAGCAATGATTCAGAGATTATGCTGTGTGAGCATTTTGGAGCCTCAGCGTGCTTTCCTACTGTATGTCTATAGACACATGATACAAGAGTTCCCTCTTCTGGTTATTTCATATTATCTGTTTTGTATATTAAATGGTTGGAATTTCCATCATTGCTAATGAATTCTAAAATACTGATGTGGATTATCAGAATGCTGTGCTCCAACAGCAAGAACATTTGCTCCCAGAAATGACAGTCTATTTATTCAGCACTCTTTGGAAGTCAATTGGCTACTTAGAAAAGAGTTGCATTGCTGGAATTCAATACATAACAGTCCATACCTCCCGACTTCTTGAGATAGGAATGAGGGACACCTATCAGCAAAAGTATGCAGGCATAGGACACACCCCCTTGCCACGCCCCCTTAAAGGAGAATTGTACAAAAAAACAAGATTGGTTAAACCCACAAGTGCTTTTTTTTACCACTGCTGTTCCTTTATATTGGCTTTTGGAATTTACAAATGTAGCAATTTAGAAATCAGATGAAAGGTTTAACACTGGGAAACACTTTTTGATAGAAAAAAAAGTGCATTTTATATACAGTTGTGCTCATAAGTTTACATACCCTGGCAGAATTTATGCTTTCCTGGCCATTTTTCAGAGAATATGAATGATAACACAAAAACTTTTCTTTCACTCATGATTAGTGTTTGGCTGAAGCAATTTATTATCAATCAACTGTGTTTACTCTTTTTAGATCATAATGACAACAGAAACTACCCAAATGACCCTGATGAAAATTTTACATTCCCCAGTTCTTAATACCGTGTATTGCCCCCTTTAACATCAATGACAGCTTGAAGTATTTTGTGGTATTTGTGGATGAGGCGCTTTATCTTCTCAGATGGTAAAAAGCCTCCAGTTCCTGTAAATTCTTGGGCTGTCTTGCATGAACTGCACGTTTGAGATCTCCCCAGAGTGGCTCAATGATATTGAGGTCAGGAAACTGAGGCGGCCACTCCAGAACCTTCACTTTATTCTTCCTGGCTGATGAATGCAAATGTTCCTCCAGTATGTTTTGATAACATACTGCATTCATCTTGCCATCAGTTTTGACCAAATTTCCTGTGCCTTTGTAGCTCACAAATCCCAAAACATCAGCGATCCACCTCCGTGTTTCACAGTAGGAATGGTGTACCTTTCATCATAGGCCTTGTTGACTCCTCTCAAAATGTGGCGTTTACGGTTGTGGCCAAAAAGCTCAATTTTGGTCTCCTCACTCCAAATGACTTTGTGCCAGAAGGTTTGAGGCTCGTCTCTGTGCTGTTTGGCGTATTATAATCAGGATACTTTGTGGCATTTGCGTAGCAATGGCTTTTTTCTGGTGACCATGCAGCCCATCTTTCTTCAAGTGCCTCCTTATTGTGCATCTTGAAACAGCCACACCACATGTTTTCAGAGAGTCCTGTATTTCACCTGAAGTTATTTGTGGGGTTTTCTTTGCATCCCGGACAATTTTCCTGGCAGTTGTGGCTGAAATTTTAGTTGGTCTACCTGACCGTGGTTTGGTTTCAACTGAACCCCTCATTTTCCACTTCTTGATTAGAGTTTGAACACTGCTGATTGGCATTCTCAATTCCTTGCATATCTTTTTATATCCCTTTCCTGTTTTATACAGTTCAACTACCCTTTTCCGTAGATCCTTTGAAAATTCTTTTGCTTTCCCCGTGACTCAGAATCCAGAAACGTCAATGCAGCACTGGATGTCACTGTCACTAGTTTTGAAAGAGGACCAAGCAAGTTATACTATTTCCTTTAAGAAAGGAAGAATCTTGGGTTAAAGGCCATTTAAAGACTTAGTCCATGTTTTGTAGCTTGTTTCATGTTGCACCCATATTAGGGTGTAACATGAGACATGGTGTAAAACACCATCGCCAAAAGCACATCGGCTATCCCTTCTCCTTCTCCCCACTCTGTAGTTCAAGCCCTACTTTCTGACTCAGGTCTGTATTCTCATACAGGCTTAAAGCTGAGCTAGGGAAAATGTTTGCAAGAGAATGTTTATTGCAATCTCGGCATATAGATCGCAGGTGCAATGCTTTGCAGGATTTATTGAAAAAAAAAACCTAGTAAATTCACATTGATTATGAAATAAGTGTCGCTGATTTTACTACTTTCTTTTTCTTGCACAAGGCAGACTTAGCTTTTTCACATTGACTGCAATGCTGATAGAAGCAGTTATAAATAAATATAAAGGCTATTTTTGAAAGCTACACAGGTAGATTTTGACTTAGGGTGCCCATTGACATAACTCAAGAAGAGAAGAAAAGATTGATTGCACACTAGAATCCAAAAGATGCTGTAGAAATTTCTTTATTGTCATGAGCCAGACAAATGCAATGATGATCAGTTGACGCGTTTCACACGAAAAGAACCGTGCTTGTTCACAACCTTGTGAACAAGCACAGTTCTTTTTGTGTGAAATGCGTCAACTGATCATCATTGCGATTTTGTCTGGCTCATGACCATAAAGAAATTTCTACAGCATCTTTTGGATTCAAGTGTGCGATCAATCTTTTCTTCTCTTCTTGATATTGCCTTCGGGGATGAGCCAGGATTAGCACCTTGGATCGAGTGTGTCCATTTTTTGCCTGAAGCGGTGTGTGCACCCTTGTTCTGTTTCCTGATTACTCAAGTACTCATAGCTTGAGTACCCAGAGACAATGCCCTTTTCAGGGGGAATTAGCAGCAAGACAAATTGGAAACCCCTTCTGGTCTTTTTTTGCCCTGAAATATGTCAGTGCAGGATATCTGCATGCTCCCCCCCCCCCCTGCCCTTCTTCTTTGGTGTAGCCGGGTGCTGTTGCCAGCTGTGTGTTCTTCCTCTCCTGCTCGCCACAAACCCCCCTTACCAGTCTCCTCTACCACTGATGCTGGCTGTGGGTTGCCTCCCCCCCCGCTGCTGGGATCAGTGTAGACAGCAGGGGGTGTTTGCAGCTGCCTCCTCTCACCCTGATCTTCCCTGCAGTACAATTTCATAGCAGGTTGTGTATTCGATGATCCCACTCACTCCTGCTTCCCTCTCCCTTCCTCTTGTTGTTGCAGATTAGACCCAATCAGCGCGCAGAGGACACTGGAAACCATAGTCCTTAAAGCATGGGCACTCAACCTGTGGCCCTACAGCTGTTGCAGAACTACAAGTCCCATCATGCCTCTGCCTTTGGGAGTCATGCTTGTAACTGTCAGCCTTGCAATGACTCATGGGACTTGTAGTTCCGCGACATCTGGAGGGCCACAAGTAGAGCACTTATGCCTTAAAGGAACGCAGTACAATAGAAGTTGGAGCTCCTGAGCAACTCTATTATATTATATGTATACATGCATGTGGTCATCTCTAAGAGCCCTTGCACACTGGGGCAGTTTGCAGGCGCTATTGCGCTAATAATAGCGCCTGCAAACCGGCCCGAAAGTGCTGCTCCTTGCATTCCAGTGTGAAAGCCCCGAGGGCTTGCACACTGGAGCGATGCGCTGGCAGGACGGTAAAAAAAGTCCTGCCAGCAGCATCTTTGGAGCGGTGAAGGAGCGGTGTGTATACCGCTCCTTTACCGCTCCTGCCCATTGAAATCAATGGGACGGCGCGGCTATACCGCCGGCAAAGCGCCTCTGCAGAGGCGCTTTGCGGTGGTATTTAGCCCTTTCTCGGCCGCTAGCGGGGGGTAAAACCGCCCCGCTAGCGGCCGCAGACCGACGGTAAAACGCCGCTAATAATAGCGGCGTTTTACCGCCGACGCCGCCCCCTGCCCCAGTGTGCAAGGGCTCTTAGGCTAGGTTCATATCTGTGCGGGATCTCCCCTGTTCCCGCAGGGGCAATCACCAGCACAGAAAAATGCAGGAGATGTGTGCAGGTGCCATTAATCCTAATGGCACGCTGCACGCACTGAAAATTGCTCCCGCACTGGGAACCACACTGCACGTGCGGTCCCCGTGTGGGCTGCGATTTCTAGAATGCTGCACAGACCTTTTCCCTGCATTTCAAGCCGCCGTAGTGTGAACCTAGTGTAAGTTACTTCCTGTACATTTCTGGTGATTTTTAGAATATACACACGGGTTTTCTGTAAAGTAGGACTACAGGCAAACCTTTTTTTTTCATTTTGGATAGAGTAAGGGATGGTTAGAATTTGTTTTATGAACACATAACTGGATTGTTTTTTTTTGTTTTTTTTACCAATCTGGTGATTAGCTTTTGCTTTGTAAGCTTATGTAACATATTAGGGATTATAAAACAGTGTAGTATGGAATGACCAAACATAATAGCTAATTGGTTTATGTGGTTTCCTGCACTAACGTGGATGCAAGCTGTTTGATAAGATGAAATGCTGCCATCTTGTGGTTTCAAGCATAGTAAATCAACATTTACTTGAAACCAAAAAAAAATTAATAAAATAGAGAGTAGGGTACCATTTGCACAGATGTTTGGCCACATTGCAAATCCCAGCATGGGCGGCTGGTGCTCAAAATTTTTGGGGGGGCGCAAACAAACTGAAAAATTCTGAAAACTACTGAAAAAAAACCATCAGTTTAAGCCTCACTGTGCCATCAAATGCAGCCACTGTGCCATCTATTGCAGCCACTGTGCCCATCAAATTCAGCCACTGTGCCCATCAAATGCAGCCACTGTGCCCATCAAATTCAGCCACTGTGCCCATCACATGCAGCCACTGTGCCCATCAAATGTAGCCACTGTGCCCCATCAAATGCAGCCACCATGCCATCAAATGCAGCCACTGTGCCCATCAAATGCAGCCACTGTGCCCATCAAATGCAGCCACTGTGCCCCATCAAATTTAGCCACTGTGCCCATCAATTGCAGAAACTGTGCCATCAAATGCAGCCACCATGCCATTAAATGCAGCCACCATGCCATCAAATGCAGCCACTGTGCCCATCAAATGCAGCCACTGTGCCCATCAAATGCAGCTACCATGCCATCAAATGCAGCCACTGTGCCCATCAAATGCAGCCACCATGCCATCAAATGCAGCCACTGTGCCCATCAAATGCAGCTACCATGCCATCAAATGCAGCCACTGTGCCCATCAAATGCAGCCACCATGCCATCAAATGCAGCCACTGTGCCCATGAAATGCAGCCACCATGCCATCAAATGCAGCCACTGTGCCCATGAAATGCAGCCACTGTGCCCATCAATTGCAGCCACTGTGACCCCCTGGTGGCATTTAACCAGCTATGCATGAATCTATCCATTACTCATATAGGGGGTGGCATGATAGAGGGGGCGGCGCCCGTGTGCCCTTAATGGACTGGCTGCCACTGAATCCCAGTAAAGTGCAACAAGCTGCAATCCCCTCAGGTAATCGCTAGCTGTGCGAACAGGCATGAATAGCTGTGGCTGATAACAGTCTGTCATTTCAATGAACGGGCTTTGTGGCCGCTGCTATTTGCACATAGCTGTCAATCCCAACAGCAGGATTCGGTAGAGGATTCAGTAGATTCTTGCTGCTGGGATTTGCAGTGAGGCAAAATGCCTGTGTGAATGGAGCCTAACTCATTGCATCTGCCAATGAAGGAAGTGTGGTTTAGCAAAAAAACACCATTCACGGTATAAATTATGTGAATATTCACTTGAAGTATCTATTTATGAAAAGCAAATTCCTGTTCACTTTGAATCCCCCATCATGTGCAGGTGAAATAAATAAAACATTTAGATTTAATTTTAGTCATAGTCTTTCACTAAAATGCCATTTTAGTGTTAGTTGTATTTTAGTCGTCTGAATTGTTTTAGTTTTAGTTGTATTTTAGTCTACTAAAATCCCCAGTACATGTTAATCGAATGGGTTTAGTTAACTGTTTGCCGACCAGCTGCCACAGTTTTCCTGCAGCAGAATGGCACGGCTGGGCGAAACAACGTTACCTTATGTCGCTTCACCTTTTGGCCACTAGGGGTGCGCGTGCCGCTGGAGGCGCACATCTGCAGCGTGTGCCCGGAGCCGATGCGAGTGCCCGGTGGGCGCGATGAATGCCGTGCACCCGCAATCGCTCGTGACAGAGCGAGAAGCAGGATCTGTGTGTGTAAACACACAGATCCTGGTTCTCTCAGGGGAGAGAAGACAGATCGTCTGTTCATACTATGTATGAATACAGATCTCTCTCTTTCCCTAGTCAGTCCCATCCCCCCTACAGTTAGAACACACCTACGGAACACAGTTAACCCCTTGATAGCCCCCTAGTGTTAACCCCTTCCCTGCCAGTGACATTTATACAGTAATCAGTGCATTTTTATAGCACTGATCGCTGTTTGATTTTCAATGGTCCCAAAAATGTGCCAAAAGTCCAATTTGTCCGTCGCAATATCGCAGTCCCAATAAAAATCACAGATCACTGTCATTACTAGTAAAAAAAAATAAATAATAAAAATGACATAAATCTATCCCCTATTTTGTAGACGCTATAACTTTTGCACAACCAATCAATATACGCTTATTGAGATTTTTTTTTACCAAAAATATGTAGAAGAATATATATGGGCCTAACCTAAGGAAAAAATGTGTTTTTTGTTTTTTTTTAAATGTGGGATATTTATTATAACACAAAGTCAAAGATATTGGGGGGTTATTTACGAAGGGCAAATCCACTTTGCACTGCAAGTGCACTTGGAAGTGCAGTCGCTCTTAATCTAAGGGGGAGATCTGAAATGAGGGGAAGCTCTGCTGATTTTATCATCCAATCATGTGCAAGCTACAATGCTGTTTTTTTATTCTCCTTGCATGTCCCACTTCGGATCTACAGCGACTTCACTTCCAAGTGCACTTTCAGTGCAAAGTGGATTTTCCTTTAATAAATAACCCCCATTGTGTTTTTTTTTTCCAAAATTGTCGCTCTTCTTTTGTTTATAGCGCAAAAAAAAACAAAAAAAAACGCAGAGGTGATCAAATACCACCAAAAGAAAGCTCTATTTGTGGGAAAAAAGGACGTCAATTTTGTTTGGGTACAGCGGTGCACGACTGCGCAATTGTCAGTTAAAGCGACGCAGTGCCGTATCGCAAAAAATGGCCTGGTCATTGAGCAGCCAAATCTTCCGGGGTTAAATTGTAATGCATTATTTAAGCATTTCTCTGGAATTGCCAAACTCATTATATACTCCTGGAGTAAAAATCGAATAACATGTTATTATTTATGGTATTAAGGTTTGAACATGTACTACAGACATAAGGGCCAGTTCACACCACAAAAACGTCCTCCAGATCCATTCCAGAAGCATTTCTGCGTGTGCGTTTTTTAACGTTTTTTTATGCATTCCAGTGCGTTTTTTGATGTGTTTCCGTATGCATTCCAGATGCTTTTTTTCTTTTTTTCCTGTTTTTTTCCCCTACTGTACTGTTGTCTGGTGCTTTTTTTATGCTTTTTGATGCTTTTTAGTGCTTTCCAGTTCAGTTCTATGCGGGGAAAAAAGCAGCATGTTGTACTTTTTTTTCTGGAACAGAAAAGCACTGGAACGCACTGCACTGGTGTGAAATATGCCATTAGAACCCATAGAACCCACTTTCCTTGCTTTTTGATGCAGAAAAAAAAACACTGCCCTGAATGTGGTGTGAACAGGCCCTTAGCCATTGTGATTGCTTTTTGACAAACAGAAGTGCAACTTTAAAATAAAAAATAAAATAAACTATAAAAACTGTAAACTCTATTGGCTGTAATGCCATTGCACATATTACCTGAATATATTACCAACATGAAATAATATTCTTTTTTCTTTCAGCAGCTTAGTAGATGCCCCGTATGTATTCTTATGTGGTAGTGCAGTGTTACTTTTGACATCAAATTTAGTTTTGGTTATAGTCTTTTGACTAAAATGCCATTGTAGTTTCAGTCGTATTTTAGTAGACTAAAATAGTGCTAATTTAGTAGACGAAAATATTTTCATCTACAAAATTAACACTGGATTGGGGTGAATAATCACACACTTTGTTGAGTGAAGACTCTCAAATTTTTTCGTAAAATCAGCATCAGTGTCTAATTAACATCATTAACATAGAAATTTGTGAGGGAGGAATGCTGTACAAAGTTTAACCACTTCAGCCCCGGAAGGATTTTCCTCCTTAATGACCAGGTAAAAAAATTGCAATAAGTGTATATTGATTGGTTTGCGCAAAAGTTATAGCGTCTACAAAATATGGAATAGATTTATGGCATTTTTTTATAAAAAAAAATTTCTACTAGTAATAGCGGCGATCTGCGATTTTTATCAAGGCTGCGACATTTCGGCAGACAGATCGGACACTTTTGACACTTTTTTGGGACCATTGACATTTATACAGCGATCAGTGCTAAAAAAAAATCCACTGATTACTGTGTAAATGTCACTGGCAGGAAAGGGGTTAACACTAGGGGCGATCAAGGGGTTAAATGTGTTCCCTCATATGTGTTTCTATTTGTGGGGGGGGGGTGGGAGTCACTGGATGAGGAGCCCATTCCTGGCTCTCGTGCCCACAATCGCAGGTGGTCGGCAGGCAATGTGACCGCATGCCACGTGCATCGGGTCCCCCGCCGCTCAGCGGGCACGCGCGCGCGCCTGTCAAGGCTCTTGAAGAGGCCGATGTACCTGTACGGTGGTTTGCTCAGGGCTGCCAACCTGCGGCAGTATATGTTCGTGAGGTGGTCCTGAAGAAAAAACTTTATATTAGTAGCAGCAGAATTTTGTACTGGGATAAAACACAGAAGGCAATGCAGCTGAAAGTGACAGTCACTAGTGATGAGTTGAACGTACCTGGGTTCGGTCCAAGCAGGTTTCAGTGAACTTTACTATAGTTCATGTGCCAAATCCAGACCCCAGTGATGTCAAATAATAAAAACAAAAAACAAAAAACAGTAATGGCCATTTTCTAGGGAAATAGGTAAGGGGTTGGGGGGCTGGGTAGTGCCCTGGGGGGACATAAATCAAAGCAAAACACATTTTGTCCTGGAGCAGCAATTTTAGTAATGCTTAGGCCCCATGCGCACAGAGCGTTTTCCCAGCTCTCCTAAATGCCTTTCCTCCTGGCAGCAGCATTTTGGCAGACACACAGCCATTAATATCTAAACCGCTGGCAACAAAAGTGAGTACACCCCTAAGTGAAAATGTCCATTGTATGGCCACCATTATTTTCCAGCACCATCTTAACCCCCTTGGGCATGGAGTTCACCAGAGCTTCACAGGTTGCCACTGGAGTCCTCTTCCACTCCTCCATGACGACATCACGGAGCTGGTGCATGTTGGAGACCTTGCGCTCCTCCACCTTCCATTTGAGGATGCTCCACAGATGCTCTATAGGGTTTAGGTCTGGAGACATGCTTGACCAGTCCATCACCTGACCAAGGCAGTGGTCATCTTGGAGGTGTGTTTGGGGTCCGAAGGAAGGGGACCATCCTCTGCATTAGTATGTCACAGTACATGTTGGCATTCATGGTTCCCTCAATGATCTGTAGCTCCCCAGTGTAGGCAGCACTCATGCAGCCCCAGACCATGACACTCCCACCTCCATGCTTGACTGTAGGCAAGACACACTTGTCTTTATACTCCTCACCTGGTTGCCGCCACACACGCTTGACACCATCTGAACCAAATAAGTTTATCTTGGTCTCATCAGACCACAGCACATGGTTCCAGTAATCCATGTCCTTAGTCTGCTTGTCTTCAGAAAACTGTTTGCTGGCTTTCTTGTGCAACATCTTTAGAAGAGGCTTCCTTCTGGGACGACAGCCATACAGATCAATTTGATGCAGTGTGGGGCATATGGTCTGAGCACTGATAGGCTGACCCCCACCCCTTCAACTTCTGCAGCAATGCTGGCAGCACTCATGTGTCTATTTCCCAAAGACATCCTCTGGATGTGACGCTGAGCACGTGCACTGAACCTCTTTGGTCGACCATGGTGAGGCCTGTTCTGAGTGTAACCTGTCCTGTTAAACTGCTGTATGGTCCTGGCCACCGTGCTGCAGCTCAGTTTCAGGGTCTTGGCAATCTTCTTATAGCCTAGGCCATCATTATGTAGAGCAATAATTCTTTTTTTCAGATCCTCAGAGAGTTCTTTGCCAGGAGGTGCCATGTTGAACTTCCAGTGACCAGTATGAGAGAGTGAGAGCGATAACACCAAATTTAACACACCTGCTACCTGAGACATTGTAACACTAACGAATCACATGACACCGCGGAGGGAAAATGGCTAATTGGGCCAAATTTGGCCATTTTCACTTAGGGGTGTACCTACTTTTGTTGCCAGCGGTTTAGACATTAATGGTTGTGTGTTGAGTTATTTTGAGGGGACAGCAAATTTACACTGTTATACAAGCTGTACACTCACTACTTTACATTGTAGCAAAGTGTCACTTCTTCAGTGTTGTCACATGAAAAGATATAATAAAATATTTACAAAAAATGTGAGGGATGTACTCACTTTTGTGAGATACTGTATGTCTAAAAGAACAGCTTGTTTGCACCCCCCACTAAATCATAATTTCCGATGCACTGTGAATGTTAAATTAGACTGGTCATTGTGAGTAAAAAATGGGTAGAATTGTGGGTAAAAAATGTGTGTACTTATTGATTTAGACAAAAAAAAGAGCAATAATGGGAGAATGAGTAAGTGACCTACTTTCTCTACATAATTATTAGACAAAGAGTTAGGAACCATGGAAAGGCAGCCCTACAAGTTGCATCCAATTAGTTTTAGAAATCTGTACTTGGCATTTTTTTTTCCAAAGAACCCCAGTAGAGACTGCAGAAAAGCCAATTACATATTAACCACATGATAGTGCCTATGTTTCTGCCAAACCAGCCAATTATTTTATTGATTACCTGCTCTCCACCAATTATGTAAGCAGTATGGGACTGCATTGGGAATAAAATGTTCTCTTGAAAATGGTTATGTACTATCACATATTGTTCAGGAGTAATATAGGTTGTAGTAACCCCAGCTGTGCACTGCTATAGCGTGTAATCAGAATTGGGTTTTTATTTGCCTCTGTACTAGGCAACAATATACTGTTTGTCTTTTTCCTAATGTGTGAGAGAGAAAGGTCTACTGTGGTGGTGCTAAAAGTATGTTTAATAAAATATCACACTGGCTAATAATAAGCTTGCAGATATATTTGAAAGTCAAGGTTATCAACATTGGTAATGTGTGAGATTAAGGGGGATAGATTATGCTATAGGGTTGACTTCCTGTCCAGACTCCCATTAAAGAGTACAGCAGGAAACCCCCAGTCTCTTCCCAGCCTGATATGACCAATTTAAAACAAATGCACTCAAATTCAGTCTCTTAAGGGACACAGGAATCGTAGATACTCTCAGACCAATGGGATATACTGATCTCCTCAGGAGGTAGGGACACTGCAGGGGCGGACTGACCATTGAGCCACTCGGGCACTGCCTGAGGGCCCTGGGCCACTAGGGGGCCCCATCAGGGTTGCCAGCCTCAGTAAAACCAGGAACAGTATGTATAAATCTGTGTTTTTTTTACATCTGTCTGTGTATACTGTGTGTGCATGTATGTGTATACTGTGTGATTGTATACTGTGTGTGTGTATACTATGTGGCCCCATAATCTCTGATTGCCTGGGGGCCCCATAATCTCCTATTGCCCGGGGGCCCCATGAGTTATCAGTCCGCCCCTGGGACACTGGTAAAAAAAATGTTAAAGCGTAACTCAACTTTTGTTGAGAAAAAAAAATTCCCCCCTAAGTGATCTATGTACATTGCAAGGATTATAACAACCTTTTGTTATTCTGAAGAAACCCATGTGTGTTTGTCTGTGCCTCTCGGCTGAGTAGGTCTAATGGGAGTGATTTCATAATTATCTATCAGGTGTGCAGCTGCAGGGCACTAATGAGGAAAGCTGCTGGACCTGCATCCCTTTAGATGTGTTCCTATTGGAAATATCTCACCAAAAATGACATTTTTTTGCAGAGGATGCCTGAAATCTGACTTGTATCTTAGGCAGACTTCTGGGGAAATTGGTGAGCCAATTACACAAGCAGGAAATTCAGTGGAGTAACTAGAACCCCATCCGTTGCCCTTCCCTTCGAATCCGGTGGTGGAACTCCAGGGCCCAGTCACAGGTACGACCTTTGTGAGCCCTGTAGTTCAGCTACTGGTATCAGTGGTTTTTTTATTATTCTTTTACAATTTTTTAGGAGCCCCGTTGGGGGACTTTGGTGAGATATCAGAGGTCTAAACAGGGGGGAGGGAATTCGGAGGACACAGGAAGGAACATCAAAGCCCAGGGGAGAGGTGCTGGAGTCTCTCAGAGGAGAGCTTGCAGATAACAACCAGGGAAAGGGGAGGACTTCACTGTTTGTATAACACTGCCTCTGATTCCGGGTTTTAGCTGGGGACACACTGCCATGGAAACAGAGGCATGTGAAGAGCGTGCTTGTTCTAGATAGCAGCCTGGCTGTGCACCTCTTCACCAAACACACCCACATGTCCTCCAGAGGGAGGGAGTGAAGGAGGGGCAGGATTGTGGAGATGTTTCCACCCCCTGGAAACTTTTGAACTGAGAAAAAACAGTTATAGGGGATCTTCAAAAGACTATTCTGCAAAAACTAAAGGACTGGGGAAAGAAAGAAATGCCATGCAGGTATGAGGGTAGCATGTGCTACCTATTTTTGCATTCCCATACTTCTCCTTCAAGTGCTCATAAAATGTATAATGATTTACATATCACAATAACAAATAAAGTGCATCAGTGTAAAGTCAATAAAATTTGTGAAATTATTAAAATTTCTTAAAAATCATAAATGTCTATGTAACAACACCCCAAAGTATGATATCTTATACCATAAAGTGCATAAGTGTTACATCAATTGAATAAATAAATTATTAATGTGTTCCATTAAATGGTATAAAATAAACCAACATTAATGCTTAAAGTCCATAAACCATAGACTAAGTGGTGCCATGAAGAACAACACTGCAATTCTTGTCATTCTCCTTGTGTTCCCACACCAAGTTCTCAAACTTCTTACCAGAGACTATATTTTAGGGCATGGCAGTCCACTTTTATTTAAAAGCAAGTCAAAGTTCATACAGATAGCTCTTCCCACACAGGGGGTTCTCACCATCACTGCAAAGACATAGCATTCAGCCTTTTGGCTCTCATGTGGCAGCTTTACTGCTTTAAGTACCTTCCTGACCATCAAACAAATCCCAGGGTTATGCGCAGATGCTGTACCTTAGCTCTGTGTCTTTCTTTGCAGCTCCTTAGCTGCACTTGTCCCTCCTAGACTCTCTCTACAGCTTCCTGGCTGCTTCCATCCTACATGGACTTCCTCTCAGGTTTGGGTCTTCCTCTGCCCCAACCTAAACACCTTGATGCATGGCAGCATCTCACATGGCTCCCCTCAGACACACTGATCTCCTCCAGGAGGCTCTAACTCTGGCTCTAATATAAAGCCAGAACACACCTGAGCCATCAGTGTGCTTGCTTCTCCGACAATCTGGCGTAAACCACCAATTTACCGAGTAGCACGGGGTCATCCTACTACACTAGGTAGAGAAAATGAGTAAGTCTAAACAAGTCTAAACACTATGGAAATAGTGTGGACATGAAGGACATATTGAAAGGGAGTCCAAAGACCATATTTTCCAAGAGAATAAGCAAAATGCCCAAAAGGAAAATTTCAAGGACCCTGGAGGGGCAAGTGGGAAAGGTTCCAGAAAAAGTCTGGAAGACCAAGACCAGAGATTGGATAGCTTACTATCCATAAGGAAAGGATACGTTGGCTGCACTAAGTGCAAAAGCACTGATTTACCTTTAAAGAAAATGTTCCATCAGTAATAGCCAAGGGCCCAGTATAATCAGTTCCATATTCAGAGAAGGAAGAGCAGTAACTGATGTTTGATGACCATGCAGGGTGAAATGTCTATCAAAAAACAGACAGGGGGAGGAGAGATAAGCACCGTAATGAGCACAATCATCTCAGATGGTACAGACTCCTTTAGAATGAGGAGTGGAGGGAAAAAAGGGACGGAATTCGGCAACAGAATCCTAGCATCATAGTAAACATGGTTTGGGGAACCCAACAAAAATTCCAAATAATGCATATTAGGACACAAAAACCGAAAAGGCAGGAGAAAAGCCGCACAGAGCCAGAATCAGGAAATTTGGGCATGCAACTGTTAAGTGTATGACCAAAAGGAGACCTTCCCTCAAATGGCAAATTAATAAGGTGTCCTTTAAATTCATCTTCTACATCCCAGCACATTGCCAAAGTGCCCTTCACTTATGGACAGGCAATAATGTAATTTGAGACACCAAATTAGGTGCCTCTAAGAGGCCATCACAACTAAAGTAGAGGGCTTCAGACATTTTCTAAAGCAGTTCCTAGTCTCAAGGGTCTTGCCCTGTGATAGAAGAGTTCTTTTTACAGCTTCTTAACATTATCAGCAGAAAGACAGGATTGCATTAGAGGTTCTTAATCATCACAAAGGGTTCTTTCAAACACAAAGGATATAAGAAATGTCTTTTCAGGGGTCTGAGCTCTAAAAGACTCTATACCTGGTATAGCAGGTTGAACCTCTAGGGAAGGGGTCTTCAAACGATTCTATTCGAGGGTCACATCGTACACTTTACAAATATTTGTGGGCTGAAAAAAATTAGTTTTAAAAATAAACAAATCAAATGTAAATCAATTAATAATGTTTACTTGCAGTTTTTTGTAATCAGCATGATTTAGAACAGGGGTCTTCAATCTACAGACCACATCCAGCCTGCTTCTAGATTTTACCCAACCCACAACAACTTGTCCCATAATTGCAATCTGTGCATTTCCATGGAGCACATGGGTCAACCAGCATAACCAATGACACTTACCGGCCAGGACGCACGGCTTCGTTTGTTGCCATCGTGACTGCTTCCCGCCCTGCGTCATGCTGCCGCTGTGGTGAGGATTGTAAGATAGGACAGGCAGACTGAGAACTCGGATGTGAAAGGGGGTGTTTGATATGAAAGGGGGGCTCTGATTTGATGGGGAGACTCTGATGTGAAGAGGGGCATTGATGTGTAAAGGGGGCTCTGATGTGAAGGGGGGCTTCTGATGTGATGTGAAGGGGGGGGGGGCTTCTGATGTGAAGTCATTATGTTTATTCATTAATTTAATTTTAATTTGTGTATTTATAAAACCATGCAATAATGTGTTAAATATATAATGTTGACATCATACTGAATAGTTTGGAGACCCCTGCTTTAGAACAACAACAAAAATAAACTAAAACTTTGTTAAAACAAAACAAAGAATCTCCACATAAACATGAGTCTATCAGAATCCTCCCTTTGCCACAGAGCCCCCATCAAAGTCTTCCTTACATCCAAGTCCCCCCATAAATTAAAGTCTCACTTATATCAGTACGAAATAGACTCCTATGTTTCTGTCTTTAAGGCCCTTGGAATACACCACTTCCCGCACAATACTCTCCCCTCTATGCTGATTCGCACATTGACTGACTTGGTGGGACTACTTTGGATCCTGTTCGATCAGGTTGAGTCTTGTGAGAATTGTCATAGAGTAAGCATCCTATCCACTGGATTTATACATATATATCTATAAATATAGAGTGTGTATCACTACATGTATAGTCAATATCACCCTTCAAATGTTTTAGGGCAGTGGTTCTCAACTCCCGTCCTCAGGACCCACTAACAGGCCAGGTTTGCAAGATAAGTGAAATACATCACAGGTGATCTCATTTGCTGCTCAGTGATTGCAGTATTTTAGTCTGCATCTCCCCAAGGTAATACTTAAAATCTGGCCTGTTAGTGGGTCCTGAGGACAGGAGTTGAGAACCATTGTTTTAGGGTAACACCTCTCCGGTTGAAGTCTCTCTATGGTCCCGGCGACCGCCCAGGGAGTTTGTGTGTGCGCGTGGTTTGCTGTCTGAGGTGGGTTCTACATGACTGACATATGGTTGCAATAGATAAAAACAAATGTATGTAAATGTTATAGTGATTGATATATGCACCCATATATGGTTAGATGTAGTGTAATACCGTAGGGTTGTTTATTACAAGTCTCAAAGGCTTCAACAATTGCAAGTAAAAACAATAAAACAAAGTATCTTCCTATACGAGCAAACGGTATTACACTATGAGGAGTCCGTCCTCTCTTATTTTTCTCCTGCACCGTTGGTGACATCCTGTTTGGAGCCACATCCCATCCCAAGGAGGAGAATATTGGAGGATTCGTTTATAAACCCTAGGAGGTCGGGAGGACCCCACAAGCCTTTATGATCCTTCCTGCCATAAGGTAGGAGGATCTACATCATCTGGTGAGTAGACATCCACACTTTACTTGTTTGCACGATCCACGTAGAAAGTTTTATCTGGATCATCCAGAATCTTGTTTGGGATTTTGCTTTTCAATATTTTTGGACATTTTCCTATATGATTGTCACGTTATAGACTTTTTTCTTTCATCGGCTATTTACCTATATTTAATCATTCACATTTCTTTCAAATGGGGTACATTTGTATCCAGGTTCACATATCGAATATTCATGCAGTCAATATTTTTATCCACTAATCTTAATTATATTTTTTTGGGTGATTGGCAAGCGCTGTCTGTACAATTAGGTTTTGTGCATATTTTTTCTATTTTTATTTTGAATAGCAGCTGCATTAGTACTACTATTGTTTATGGTTTAACTGGTTCCTTGGGTGGTTTGATTTACTAAGTTAAGAGACTGCCTGAAAGTCACATTCCAAGCTAGTCGCACCAATCTGGATAGCTGCTTTATAGAGACTAGCTCAAGCAGCATATTAGATATCTTGACTGAAGATAAAACATATCTACAGGGTACTACATTTGTTGATAAAAAGTATCAAACTCACTTCCCAACCTACCTACACATCCCCACCCCCTTGGTTCCTTTGGAGCCACCACACAATTCTCAATGCTTCAAAGTATGAAGGGACATATGCAATCCTCCCACAATGCAGTGCTCAGGCCTAGGTATCAAGTGCTAGGCCAGAACACTGTCACAGGAGGGGAAGGGCAGGCCAGGGTTAGGACAGCAAGGGAGCAGAGAAATGAAGGATCATGGGACATGCGTGTATATCTGGAACTGGGATGGATATCAACTCCTTCTATATGTTAATGTTTCTCATTATCACTTTGTACTGCTGGCGGCTCTTAATCCCAATTAACAGTTCCAGTCCCCACTGATGATCGGGAAGCAATGAGAGTGTTTTCTAATCATGTGAATACTATGTGAGCTGTGACATAGGGGGTTATTTACTAAAACTGGAGAGTGCAAAATCTGGTGCACCTCTGCATAGAAAGCAACCAGCTTCCAGGATTTATTGCCAAAGCTTAACCTCCCTGGCGGTTTTCCCGAGTGTGGCTCGGGGTTAAAATTCAGTACCATTAGAGGTAACCCCGAGCCACACTCGGGATCGCATTGCAGGATCCTGGGGCGGCATTACTTACCTTGTCCCCGTGATCCTGCGATGTCCCCCGCAGTGTCAGAGGGCTCCGTCCTCCTCCGAAGCCTCTCCGTGCCAGGCTCCGTTCCCTGCGAGCGGCGCGATGCACGGGGGCGGAGCCTGGCGGCAAATTAAAAAAAAAGTAAAAATCATAACACATACTGTACTGTAATCTTACAGATTACAGTACTGTATGAAATGATTTCACATCCCTTTTGTCCCCAGTGCTTTGGCCCATGCCCTGCATGCAGTTTTATGTGATATATACTGTTCTTTCTGCCTGGAAACTGGAGATTGTCCATAGCAACCAAAAAGTGTCCCTTTACGTCAAAAGTGGTTTTAGACCAGCTAGAAAACAGCGATAATAAATTAGAACACTTGCAGAATTGAGCGATAGTGAATTGTGGGGAAATTTATTTTATTATTAATTTTTTTTATTTTTTTTTATTTATTATATTATAATTTATGTTTTTGTGTTTCAAACTTTATCATACCCGGGATATCTACTAGACTCTTGTTTGGACAGATTTAAGTGTGTTATTGTTAAGATTTACAGACCTACAATATAAAACGCCAAATTTCCATGCAACATAATTGTACCGCTTTCAGCACCTAAAATCCGAAATAATCATACCGCCAGGGAAGTTAACTGAACAAGCTGAAGTTAGAAGCTGTTGGGCTACCATACACAACTGCACCAGATTCTGAGTGCTCCAGTTTTAGCAACGCCCCCCAATAGTGTCCACATGCAGGCAGAAGGCCTCATTGACAAAATATGCCTTCAGCCTGCAGATGTCACTGCAGATGCCTGAATCTGGCAGTGTGCATCTGTATAATTTTCAGACACAATGACAGTTTTTTTAAAAATCTAAAAAAACAAATGCAGGGTTTTAATTAAAACGGTTCACAAATAAAAGTATTATACTGTATGTCCTTAAAAAAAAAAAAAAAGTAAACGTGTTTTAATGCCGCGGTCGGAAATTCAGCCAGCAAAAGACCGAGGAGAGCTTTTGGTCGGAAAATGCGACCGTGTGTATGCTCCATCGGACCTTTCCTGGCGGAATTCCCGCCAGCAAAAAAATAAGAGCAGGTTCTCAATTTTTTGGTCGGAAAAAGTTCCTATCTGAAAATGCATTCGTCTGTATGCAATTGGGACGCGCAAAAAATCGCGCATGCTCGGAAACAATTTGACGCATGCTCGGAAGCATTGAACTTAAATTTCTCGGCTCGTCGTAGTGTTGTACGTCACCGCGTTCTTGACGGTTGAAAGTTCAGAGAACTTTTGTGTGACCGTGTGTGTATGCAAGGCAGGCTTGAGCGGAATTCCATCGGAAAAACCATCCAAGTTTTTTCGGAAGGAAATTCTGATCGTGTGTACGCGGTATTAGTGTGTAGTGCTATTTCCTTAGGAGCCGCTGGATAGGATGGGTCCTCTGTTCTTTGCCTCTTCTCAAAAACCTCAGCTCCTCTGACACTCCAGGTTGAGTGCATAAACATACGATATCATAGGAAATCACTGAAAAAAAATACCTAGTACCCAATAGTAGTGCTACATCAAAGAAAACAGCCACCAAACCAGGTATTAAAGGCAAACGTAATATATTGTCATCCAATATGGTTGGTAACTAGGCAAGCATAAAATGGATTAACAATGGTAATAACACAGCTTAGCATACAAAGTGATTACCAGAAGGGACTAGACATAAGATGACATTTGGCCTTCAGATCAGCATAAACAGTAGCAAGGCCACCTCAAAAGCAGCAGTGAGCAGTAGTAGAGTTTAATCTACCGAGTGCTGGAACTATACTGCAAGAGTGTATTTATGGTGGCAATTCTAGTCCTAGAACAATTGGGTATGCACTATCCAATTGGGGGACCCCAGAAGAAGAGGCAAGGGGTCACTCTGTGCAATACCATTAAAAAAAGCCGGTAAGAATAAGCCTTTTTTTCATTTTTTTTAAATAAATCTTTATTTATGAAAGACAGGGTATCACATTGTAAAATAATAAACCATAAATATATAATTACATCTACCACAAGTGGTGACTTCAAGTAATACACCAATCATTCCTTTTTTGTTATTTAAAGGAGAAAAACAAAAATGAAAATGAGAATGAAAAATAAAAATGAGAATGAAAATTAGTTAAAAAAAAATACAAACCAGAAGTAATAAATGAGAAACGCTCGTAATTGTATCAGTAGAAGATACAAATTGGTCAGGTGACAGTATAGTGGGGCAAGCACATCTCAGTAACGAGGATATAGAGAGTAGACAGGCATCCTATACAACTTTTTTTAGAAATGACTATCGTATAAGGTGAAGGGGTGGGACGGGCAGGAGCACATGTAGGGAGGGGGGCAACTTGCGCCTCCAACTGACCTCCCCCCACAGCCCCCCCCCAGACCCCCTCAGTGCTAGGTATCTGCACCATGCTAACATGCTAAGGTGCCAATACCCCTTACAGATCAGGGTATCTCATGGCATCAGACCTCCAAAGCCTATCCGATCAGCTTGCTCGTCCATATCTGTCCGCCACTTAAAAATAGCCAATATGTTTAATGTTAAGTAGACAACCATAACCAGTTAAAACTTAGTATTTTAATAAGTAGGAAAGGTAGAAGAAAAGGAAGTAAGAAAAGTAGAGTAGAACATACCTGGGAACTCGCATCCAGCTCCGTCTCCCCTCCACGCCCTCTCAACAGCACTATATTCACTGAGAAAGAAAAGACGTGTCTCATCCCCATTCCCTCATTTGGGTATATGACAAAATGATATATTGGCACTTAATGCGTGTTTCCCACTTGTGTGTCTTTAAGGCGGCCTTTCAGGGTTGGGTCAGCTAATTCAAGGAGGGCTATATCTAAGCTAGAGGGTATGTGACCCGGATCTGAGGCATACGTTATCTAGGGCTGACAAGTTGCTGAAAATCGGTCACAGGCCCCTCTACAAGTGGCAATACAATCCTCTGCCTCTCGGATGTCACTCACCCTGCCACTCCACTCCTCTCTGGATGAAACTTGCGGACGCTTCCAGAATATGGGAAGTAGCCGCTTTGCTGCATTGAGCAAGTGAGGTAGCACACTTTTCTTGTAGTGACTTATTGGCATGGGAGGAATGTGTAGCAGGAAGTGAACCAGAGAGAGAGGTATGTCAATGGCCACAATTTCCTTAATTTGGAATTTAATGTCTTCCCAATAAGGTTTGACCATAGGGCAATCTCTCCAGATGTGCAAAAGAGTGCCCTTTTGACCGCACCCCCTCCAACATAGGTCTGACGTGGATGAATATATTTTAGCTAGATCTGCTGGTACACGGTACCAGCGCATCAAAATTTTGTAATTCATTTCCTGCGTCTTGGAGTCTATAGTCTATTGAGCTAGTTCTAGTAAGTTGGTATAGGGAAGAGAGTTGGGCAGGAGTAAAAACTATTATTAGGTTTCGTTCCCAGGCCCTAACGTATGAGGGCTTCACTACGGGAGAAGCCAAACTGAGCAATTGATACAGTTCAGAGATCATATGTGGAAACGGTTCTTCTGCTACAAAGAGTCACTCAAAAGGTGTGAGGGAAGAGATATCTCTTATTGAGTCTCCTTGTGCTTTGAAAAAATGATGGAGTTGCCTATAGCACCAAAAGTCCATAGGGAAACTCCCTGACCGTTGTCTTAGGGTTTCTAGAGGGATTAATTTACCATCTTGCATTAGTTTGCCACAACTGGCGCTACCCTCATCAACCCAAGGACCAAAAAAAGCCGCCTGTTCACCAGGGAGGAACCACGAGTAACCTCCTAATGGGGCCAGCGGAGACACCGGGGGTGCCAATAGTAAGTTGGCATTGAGTCGGTCCCAAGATTTCAAAAGTTGGGCCATTAACGGTGAACTAAAGGCAGACAGCCCCCTGTGCTCCTGGGCTAGCCAAGGGGCGTAGGTCAGGTTTCTACCTGCCATATATTTTTCTAGGGAAACCCATATTTTGAAATGAGCGTGGAAGCGCCAGTTAAGTATCCTTTGAAGGACTATAGCCCTATAAAATCTCTGAGCATCTGGGAGGCTCAGTCACCCTCTATCCCTGTGACGACTCAGCAACCGAAGTGCAATTCTCGGTTTCTTGTTATTCCAGACAAAAGTGGATATCAGAGTGGACAATTGAGCAAAAAAGTTCTTAGGTAGTGCCACGGGTATCATTTGCATGTAAAACAACACCCATGGGAGAACATTCATTTTAATAATATTGAGCCTTCCTATCCAGGTAAAGGCTGTCTTAGTCCATTGGGTCAAGTCTTTTTTTATAGTTGTTATTAGGGAGGGGAAGTTAGTAATATATAGAGTTTCAAACCTATCAGTCAATTTTATACCTAAGTATTTTAGGGACGATTTAGCCCAAGTGAATTGGAAAGGCAGTTTGCAGTCGATCAGTCAGGGAGGGTGTTAATTGAATAGGTAATATCTCTGATTTCGCGTAATTAATTTTAAAGTTAGAAAGTGTCCCAAAGTATTGGAGTTCTCGCATCAGATTAGGCAAAGAAGTCAGGGATTCCGTGAGGTGGAAAAGTACATCGTCGGCATAAGCCGAAAGCTTATGTTCTGTGTATCCCACCGTAAGCCCTTTAATATCCACGTTTGCCCGAACAGTTCGTAAAAACGGTTCCAGCACCAGGGCGAACAAAAGTGGAGAGAGAGGGCACCCCTTCCTCGTGCCATTTCTGATCGGGAATCTCATGGAGAGACAACCATTAACCTTGACTTAGGCATTGGGATCTGAGTACAGGGCCATGATCCATGTAAGCATATGGGAACGGAGACCTAAAGCTTCCAACACAGTCCGTAAATAAGTCCAGCCCACCCGATCGAAAGCTTTCTCCGCATCGGTAGACAGGATCAAGTAGGGGGGGGAGTCAGGGAAAGCGCGCGCCCAATGGATAAGGTGAATTGCTCTGATTGAATTGTGCCTAGCTTCCCTGCCTGTTATAAACCCCGTTTGGCCCGGGGGAACTACTAGTGGGATTAGGTGTTTCAGTCTGGTCGCAAGGATCTTAGCTAAAATTTTTATATCCACATTAAGAAGGGATATGGGTCTGTAGCTTTGGGGTATAGCAGGGTCCTTCCCCTCTTTAGGTATTACAGAGATATGGGCCAGTAAAGCTTCACTAGGGATTACAGTGCCATTTGCTATGGAATTAAAATAACTACACATCGAATCAGACAGTAGGGGCAGAAACATCTTATAGTATGCTTTGGTGAACCCATCAGGGCCTGGGCTTTTCCCATTAGGTAAAGAGGTCACCGTGGATTCTATTTCTGTGGCAGTAATAGGGGCTTCAAGCGTGGAGCATAGCTCGTCTGTCAGTATGGGTAGGCCAGATGCAGCCAGGTATGCTTGAATAGCTGCCTTTCTTACAGCTTGGGTCTCTGGGGTCTGGGTTGAGTTCAAGTTATATAATGTGTTGTAATAGTCCTGGAACCCAGCAGCAATTTGGGAAGGTCTAACCATATGATCACCCGAGGGGAAGCGTAGCTTATGTACATACATGAGCGCACGCTTTTTCTTAAGAGCCCTAGCCAGCATACGGCCACATTTATTGCCATGTTCATAGTATTTATGCGACAGGTATCGCAGTTGTCTGCGTGCCTGTCGATCTAGCGGTCGAGGGAAAAATCCCCTCAATTCCGTCAGTGTTTTCAGATGCTCTGGGTCACTATTGTGTTTGTGTTTAAGTTCCGCTTGCTGCAGTACCCTATCAAAATCTGCTTGCCTAGCTTCTTAAGTCTGGATCCCTGAGAGATCAGCTTGCCCCTTACCACTGTTTTATGGCCCTCCCATATAATCCCCTTGCTCATCCCTTCTGTGTTATTTTCCTTAAAGTAGTGGGATAGGACCCCGTGACTCCCGAGACCACTGCTGCATCATCCAACAGGGATTCGTTTAAGCGCCACGACCAAGCCCTACGAGTACCTTGTGGTAAAACCAGTGAGGACGTTACTGGGGCATGGTCAGAAATTGTGATATTTCCGATGGATGACGCCTGCAGCCCTCTTTTTCATTTTAATAAAAAAAAATGTTTTTGTCTTTACAATCAATTTAAATATGTTAAGTTATACGACCTTGCCCATCCAGAGCCTCTTTTTAAAATAATCCTCCCTTGAACAGATCTACAAATAATCCCCTCCAAAAGGACAAAAGAACCAGAATTAGTTTTTGTGAACAGTACCATTTAAGCCTAATGGACCTTATCAGGCAGGGCCTGACAAAAACTACAGGAGTGGTCTTAATAGGGTATACAGGGGCAATGTCTATATATTTTTTCAACATGTTTAGTGCCTTTTTCAATTTGGCTGGCTCACATTTATGTTCTGCTTTGTGTTTATTTATTTTTTATACCTTCTTTTAGCTGTAGGTTATGCCCTAATGTCCAATAATTAAAATGCTTAGCAATGTGCAAATTAAAGAAATGTTCTTCTATAATTTGCAAATCATTTGCTGAACGAATCTAGTTATATCAGCCATTTGTTTTTCTGTAGTTTTTGTTTTATTTGCGTTTAGTGTGGTGCGTTCATTTATAATTAGGACATGAGAAAAGATCCATAGGAATTGGATTGTTAAGCTAGCCTCTTCCCGTCCGCGCTATAACCGAATGACGGCTACAACGCGGACCTACATTGCCGGGAGGCCGTCAATAGACGTCCTCCCCTTTCCTCGCTCCCCGCTAGCCCCCTGCGGGTCACACGCGGCGTGCTCTGTGATCACCGCGTCAATGAGACTCGGGTGATCACAGATCGGAGTAAGGGGTCCTGGCCCCTTACCACGTGGTCAGCTGTCAGCCAATGACAGCTGATCATGTGATGTAAACAGAAGCTGGGTAATTGTTTTTCACCGATCACCAGCTTCTGTTGAAGGGACATCGGTCCCGAAGAGGAAGAGGCATAGCTGCCTCACCTGTGCCAACCAGTACTGCCTGTGAGTGCCCACAGTGTCATAAATCGGTGCCCACCAGTTAATATCAGTGCCACCAATCAGTGCCACCTATCAATGCCCAAGAGTGCAACCTATCAATGACCACCAGTGATGCCAATCAGTGCCTCATCAGTGCCATCTAGCAGTGCTGCCTATCAGTGTTACCAGTGCCCATTACTGCCACCCATCAGTGCCACCCATCAGTGCCAGCTATCAGTGCCACCCATCAGTGCCCTTCAGTGCCACCTATCAATGTCCTTCAGTGCCGCCCATCAGTGCCACCCATCAGTGCCACCTCTCAATGCCCACCAGGGCCACCTCTCAGTGCCCACCAGTGCCGCCTCATCAGTGTCCACCAGTGCCGCCTCATCAGTGCCGCCTTATCAGTGCCCATCAGTGCCGCCTTAACAGTACCCATCAGTGCAGCCTCATCAGCGTACATTAATGAAGGAGAAAAATTACCTGTTTGCAAAATTTTATAAGAAAATATAAAACCGTTTTGTTTTTGTTTTCTAAATTTTTGGTCTTTTTTCATTTATCTTAAATAAAAAACCCCATAGGTGATCAAATACCAACAAAAGAAAGCTCTATTTGTGGGGGAAAAAATTATAAAAATTTAATTTGGGTACGGTGTTACATGACCGCGCATTTGTCATTCAAAGAGTGAGAGCGCTGAAAGCTGAAAATTGGTCTGGGCAGGAGGGGGGTTTAAGTACCCAGTAAGCAAGTGGTTAATATTCTTAAGTCGCGTACACACGATCGGATTTTCCGGCGGGAATTGTGTGATGACAGGCTGATGGCGGAAAATCCGACGATTTGTACGCTCCATCGGGCAATTGTTGTCGGATTTTTCGTGGACAAATGTTGGATGGCAGGCTTTAAAATTTCCCACGGACAAATGTCTGTTGTCAGATTTTCCGAGCGTGTGTACACAAGTCCATCGGACAAAAGTCCAAAGTACAAACACGCATGCTCGGAAGCAAGGACGAGCTGGAAGTGGTCGGTCTTGTAAACTAGCGTTCCTAATGGAGAATTAACATTCGTGACGCGGCAAATTATGAAATCTCGATATGCAGCGCACAATTCTCTTCTTCTTTAATGGGATAATAATGAAGCTGCTTTGCTGGTAATACTGATGGCGTTCTGCCAAACGTATTTTAAAAGGCTTTTTTTTCTAGTGATATCAAGAATAATATTATGGGTTTTTTTTGTTTGTTACCACAACACCATTATCCCATACTTTTTAAGATCAAAGATACAACTATGTTGGTGTCCCTTGTTATTTTATTTTTCATGTATTTTTTAAAATGTAACTGCCTACTCCCACACTGTCATTTAAAGTAAAACACATAGCCAAGTATTATTCTCCACAATTTTTTTTATTGTGTATTAAAAAAAGAAAATGCTATCTGCCAATAGAACCTAACCAAAAAGTGCATTCTATGCATCCAAAAATATAGAAAATATACCAAATCAAATCATTATTCAACCCCAAAAAAAAAAAAGCCTCATGCATGTGTCCTGCTTCTTAATATAGGGGGTCAAAAATGCCAAGAGTTGGTGAAAGCAGGGGTCCGTCATCCGGAGATAATTCCGAAAATCATCTGAATTATTCTCCTGGAGCTCCCACAGCAAAGGCATATGACATAATTGGTCACGATTAATAAAGCAACCAATTTTTGGTCCAAGAAATCCTCCTCCTCCTGTTCCTGGAGTGGACTTGGGTCAAAGCAATAACTCCAAGGCCAATAATAAATAACACGTTATCTCCTCCGATTCCGCAACATGTCTGGTTGACGAACGGCCGTTCAGAAACTAACTGAAAAGTGCAAAATGAAAACCGCGAATAAACACTCACCAAACTTCTACTAACATGAAATTAGCAGAAGGAGCAGAAAGGGTGGTGTCTGACAATTGAACTTACTCTTTTTTGGCTCGTAGTATGTCTAGTATGTCACTACGATCGTGTATGTTGCCTGACAATTGTGTACCGTTTGTATGCAAGAAAATCCGATCGTGTGGCTTTACTATTGCGCAGACAGTACCATGACACCCTTGGCATTTATCTCCTCAAATTTAACATATCATTTACTACACAAGCTATCTTTAATCAAAAGCTTTAATCAAAAGGCAACAATTTTTCATTGTATGCCTGTGAAGGATAATTACTTTGATAATGATTCAATATGTTACACATCCTTATCATGCATGATATTGATCTGAGCACATGTCAGTTGATCTGTGAGTGAGGCTTGAAGCCCATGATAACATTCTGACATTGAGGCTTGATGTTTGAGCAAGTTACTAGTCTGAAGGAAGAACAAAAAGGCGAATAGAGATAATAAGAACACACGAGAAGTCCAAATCCTCTTCGTTCGGACTGGAAGATTGCTGGAGTTTAAGTATCATCTGATATTAATAATAATGGATAAAATTAAACTGTGGAAATAATTTTTTGCAACATTGTTGCTGAGCTCTGGGGTCACATTTGTTTGTCTCCCCTGTTATGCCGCGTACACACGAGCGGACCTTACGGCAGACTTTGCCGGCGGATGGGATTTCGTCAGACAATTCGATCGTGTGTGGGCTCCAGCGGACTTGGTTTTCTCAAAAGTTGGACGGACTTAGATTTGAAACATGTTTTAAATCTATCCATCGAAATCGAGTCCGGTCAAAAAGTCCGCTCGTCTGTATGCTAGTTCGACGGACAAAAAGCCACGCTAGGGCAGCTATTGGCTACTGGCTATGAACTTCCTTGTTTTAGTCCGGTCGTACGTCATCACGTACAAATTCCACGGACTTTGGTGGATTGTGTGTAGGCAAGTCCGTTCATTCGGAAAGTCCGTCGTAAAATCTGTCGAAAAGTCCGCCGAGCAAAGTCTGCCGTAAAGTCCGCTTTTGTGTACGCGGCATTAGAAGAGAAATCTCTTTATTTCCACGATGAGGCTTAGCAGTGTCCTCCGCTTTCCCTATGATTTTGGTGGACGGGACGTGGCACACTGGTTCCCTGGACATATGGCTAAAGGAATGAAACAAATTATTAAACAGAAAATTAAACGGGGCTTCGCTGTCCGTTTACACCCAACAGCCCTGCAATCCAATCCACTTAAAAAGAGGGGAACGGATCCTCTTCCATTATTTTGTTTTATTTTTTTAGTGGATCAGAGACACAAGTCAGTTTACACCCCCCGGTTTATAGGGGTGAATGGAGGATCCTACCATGTCCACCTGACAGGTCAGTGACAGGCGAACGTGATCTGACGCTTTGTGGGAAAGGTTTAATGCAAGTTTATGTAATTCCCAGGAAGCGCTCAGATTGCAGCTTCACATTGCTATAATGTAACAAAATAATATTTAACAATGTATATTTATTAAATAAAGTGTGCCTTTTCTGTTAAAAAAAACAAAACACATCCTTTAGATACAATATTCAGATACATTAGCAAGGTGCAGTTAAAATGCAACTTGTTCAGTTTGTTTTCATTTTAGGTATTTTGGCTCCATCTATTGGTCAAGAAGGACTTCTGCAAGTGACTTGTTAAGAATTATCATAAGTATGTTGGGATGAATTTGCACGTAATCTTTAACTACTTGCCTGCCGGGCACTTTTACCCCCTTCCTACCCAGGCCAATTTTCAGCTTTCAGAGCTGTCGCACTTTGAATGACAATCTTGCGGTCATGCAATGCTGTACACAAACACATTTTTTTGTCTTTTTTTTAATTTTTTTTAGACAGATAGAGCTTTCTTTTGCTGGTATTTAATCACCACTGGATTTTTTTTTTTTTTTTTTGCTAAAAAAAATGAAAAAAGACCAAACATTTTGAAAAAAAAAAAAAAAATTCTTAGTTTCTGTTGCAAAATTTTGTAAATAAGTAATTTTTCTCCTTCACTGATGTGCGCTGATGAGGCTGCACTCATGGGCACTGATAGGCTGCACTGATGGGTACTGATGAGCATGGGCGTCCGCAGCATAGGGCAGGGGGGGGGGCAATTGCCCCCCCCCCCCCAGGAATCGTAAGAAGGTGTTGAAGACAGTTGCCTTTTGTGTTGCAAAGGCGGCCGAGTCTGCTGAGGGCTGCTCTCTTTTCCGACTTATCACAGATACAGATACAGACATCCGTCCCTCCCTCCCTCACCCCCAGCCCGATCATCGGATTGGCTCTGCCACTCGGGCCTCTGCTCGACATCTCGGCTGTTCCGTGATTGGCTGCCTGCCTGTGCATGTACGTAGCTATGCAGATCCGGCCGGCGCCGGCCCCTCCCACAGGTGCGTGCAATCAGTCATTTGCCGAGAATACGCTGCCAGTGCCTGGGCGCATCACAGGAGGAAATCCTGAAGAATCACAGGTAACAGCAGTGCCAGTTAGGAGGAGAATTTAGATATATATATTGCTTGGAAAGTTGGACAGCTGAGCTATTGCTGGAAAAGATACTTGTGTGTTATATGATCTTCTTCACTTTGTATGGAAGTTACTCAGTCTCAGGCATACCATGCCCATATAAATATAGCCTAGAGAATGTACATCTTTCTATATTGCAATTCATCTGTTGTGGCCAAATTTTGATCTTGATGAAAACATCCTATACTGTATTGCAATATAGAAAGATGTACATTCTCTAGGCTATATTTATATGGGCATGGTATGCCTGAGACTGAGTAACTTCCGTACAAAGTGAAGCTGAATTATCTCAAGAGCTATTTCACACTGCCATCTGGCCGCGTTATTGGTAAAGCGCCGCTAGTTTTATCTGCACTTTACCATCGTTTTAGCGGCGCTATTCGGCTGCTAGCGGGGGCGCTTTTAACCTCCACTAGCGGTCGAAGAAAGGGTTAAATGTGACTGTGCATCGCCGCTGCCAAAGTGCCCCCCTCCCCAAAAAATAGTTCTGTGGACGCCCATGCTGATGAGGTGGCACTGATGGGCATTGATAAGCTGCAACTGATGGGCACTGATGAGGTACTGACGAGGCAGCACTGATGGGCACTGACAGGCGGCACCGATGTACAATGATAAGCTGCACTGATGGCCATTGATGGGCACTGATGAGGTACTGACGAGGCAGCACTGATGGGCACTGACAGGCGGCACCAATGTGCACTGATAAGCTGCACTGATGGGCATTGATGGGACTGCACTGGTAATCAGGGCACTGATTATTAGTGTAAATGCTGTACTCACTGGGCCCCCAAAGTTTGGCTCTTCTTTCCTCACATGCTGTCTCTGTGTGAGGAAAGGAGAGCCATTAAGAACCGATAACGGCACTGAAGAGCACTGATGAGGAAGTACTAATATGCAGCACTGATGGGCACTGATATGCAGCACTGATGAGCACTGATAGGCGGCACTGATGGACACTGATAGGTGGTACGGATAGGCGGCACTGGTTGGCAGCACTGATGAGTAGGCACTGATGGTCACTGAAAGGCAGCACTAACTGGAACCACTGATTGGCATTGCTGCTGGGCACTGATTGGCATCACTGATGGGCACAGATTGGTGCCATTGGTGGGCACAGACTGGCATCACTGCTGGGCACTGATAGGGCTGCACTGATGATCAGTGCCCTGATTATCTGTCCAGGTCTCCCCTATGAAGAAATGCCTCTGATCGGCTCTCCTCTCCTCATGTGCTGTCAGTGTGAGGAGAGGAATGGCAATAACCGGCATTTCTGTGTTTTACATGTGATCATTTGTGATTGGACACAGCTGATCACATGGGTAAAGAGCCTCGTCATTGGCTCTTTAACGAGATCGGTGATGCGCCGTGTCCCAGGGACAGAGCTTATCACGGACCACAGTGCTGTGCGCCCCCCACGGGGGCGCAAGTGCAGCGAAGGGTGGGACAAAGTCATATGACCGTCATTTCACAATAGGGTGGGTGGGAGGTAGTTAAAAAAGCATTTGATGCTGAACGGAATCACCTAATATATGACATTATAACATAGGTTGAACTGGTGTCTTTCTTCAACCTTACCAACTATATAACTATATAACTACGGGGGGTTATTTATGAAAGGCAAATCCACTTTGCACTGAAAGTGCACTTGGAAGTGCAGTCGCTCTAAATCTAAGGGGTAGATGATCTTGTCATCCAATCATGTACAAGCTAAAATGCTGTTTTTTATTTTCCTTGCATGTCCCCCTCAGATCTACAGCGACTTTACTACCACATGCACTTTCAGTGCACTTGCAGTTCAAAGTGGATTTTCCTTTAGTAAATAACCCCCAATGCAACATGGTTCCTGTAGCTCCCACTAATCTTTAAAGAGAAGAATAATGACTTTTGGTAAAAGTATATTTTATTGCCATTCCATATTTCTTTCTATAAAAATTGTGTATATATGCATAGGGTGCCTCTATGATGCTCAATTTGCAAAGCATGCTTATAGTTTGATTTTCTTATAGGCAGGTACAGCACTGCTTGAATGCTTTGATGCACTCTGTGGGGTTGATTTACTAAAGGCCAATAGACCGTGCACCTTGGAAAGTGCAATTGCTCTCTGCAAGTGCAGTTGCTCCAGAGCTTAGTAAATGAGGTAAAGCTTCACTTTGCAAAGAATACCCAATCACGTGCAAGGAAAATAAAAAAGACTGCATATTTGCTTGCACGTGATTGGTTGATGAAAGTCAGCAGAGCTTCTGCTCATTTACTAAGCTCTGGAGCAACTGTTGTGCAATTGCACTTTCCAAAATGCACAGTCTTTTTGCCTTTAGTAAATCAACCCCATTGTGTAGTTGAGTTATATGGGTCCATCTGATTCTGCTTTCCTAGGAGGGAGTGAGGGGGTACACTGTGATTAATTCTGGTCTGACAGTTTAACAGAACAGCATTATCTTTAATGGCAGCAGCTGTTACTTTGAGATATGCTGCTTAGACTTTAACACTTGTTGGATGCAAGTAGTAAATATGAAATAATTATCTGCAACGTCTTCATATTAACCTGATTACAAATATCCCTGAACATAATAGACAATATAGAAATTCCATACCTTACCTTTAAAAAAGAATAGATATAGACAACAAATTACTCTGGTAGTCAGGTTTAGGGCTATGCTACACAGGCAGTTTTAATCTGATGGCAAGCTACTAATTTCCAGTTTATGTATTTCAGAAAGAGGGAATTGATGTGACTATCAAAGCGTAATCACTCCTTAGCATAAGGTTAAGATTTCCTGTGTAGCTTACCCCCTAGATAAGCTGAGCTTCATGTTTCCAATCCTACTAGAAATTGTTAAAGCAGAAGTCTTCTGATACCCTTCTTGACCCATGATGTGAGATCAGCAACGCGCTCCGCAGTATGAAACTGTGAGCCCAGATCAATGTGGTGAGGCATCGCCAGGATGTGTGTCCATGACGGCCTGGGCTCACAAGAAATAATGCTGCCCATCATTTAACCCAGTACCATGACCGCAATAGTACAGTAAGTATGCAGGGGAACGGGAGGTTGGGGGCAAAGACGCGGCATGTTTGTTATGAGAGCTGTGATTTTTTATTGGTTAAAGGCTTGGGCAAGCTATTTAAAAAAAAAAAAACCTAGAGCTATGCTTTAACCACTTCAGCCCTGGAAGATTTTACCCCCTCCCTGACCAGAGCATTTTTCGCGATTCGTCACTGCGTCGCTTTCGCTGACAATTGCGCGGTCGTGTGACGTTGTACCCAAACAAAACTGGCGTCTTTTTTTCCCCAAAAAAATAGAGCTTACTTTTGGTGGTATTTGACCACCTCTGCAGTTTTTATTTTTTGCGCTATAAACAAAAAAAGAGCGACAATTTTTTAAAAGGCTACATTAACCTACCTTAAAACGAAGCCCAGCAGCAGTGCGCTGTCACCACTGACAGGGCTTCAATCTTCACCCGGTCTTCCTTCCAGGTTGGTGGGCTCCGGTCCTTTATTTTGGACAAGCCGCGATGATGTCACTCCCGTGCATGCGCACAGGAGCCGCTGTTCATGGCACAGGGCTATGAAGGAACGGCACTGTATGCCATTTCTTCAGAGCGCATGCGCTGGTGATGTTACCGGAGGCTTCACAAGTAAATGTCTCCAAAACGGTGCACGTTTAGGGGATATTTACTGTACCTTTAGTTACAGTAAGCCTTACTATAGGCTTACCTATAGGTAAAAAAATCATCCATGGGAGTTTACTCCCACTTTAATAGATTAGGTAATTCTGGATAGAGAACAACAGGGCAAAACCACTAAAAATTTGCTCAATGGTGGTGAGAGTAGGGCAGGATTTGGTCTTCTACTGGGTCTTCAGTGTTGTTTGGGACTAAGACGAGTAGATCTCTCTGGGTCTTTGAAATCATAAGCATAACTTTTCATAATATTCCTGTCTAGAATATTCTAAAGCAGTTGTTCATATTTTTTTATGTAGCTGCTGAGAGAAGAACAAAAAGGAATTCTATAAAGTATCACTTGAGTGACAGCTCTTTGTCTGTTGGGGCTGCAGACATTATATCCAAGAAGGTGGTGCTTAGCAGCAAACTCCACTTCAAACTCTAATGCCCCGTACACACGAGCGTAATTTCCGTCGGAAAAAACTTGGATGGTTTTTCTGACGGAATTCCACTCAAGCTTGGCTTGCATACACACGGTCACACAAAAGTTCTCTGAACTTTCAACCGTCAAGAACGCGGTGACCTACAACACTACGACGAGCTGAAAAAATGAAGTTCAATGCTTCCGAGCATGCGGCAAATTGTTTCCGAGCATGCGTGATTTTTTGCTCATCCGAATTGCATACAGATAAACACATTTTCGGATAGGAACTTTTTCCGACCAAAAAATAGAGAACCTGCTCTGAATCTTTTACTGGCTGGAATTCTGTCAGCAAAAGTCCGATGGAGCATACACCTAGTCGAAATTTCAGAACAAAAGCTCTCATCGGACTTTTTCTGGCGGAATTTCCGCTTGTGTGTACGGGGCATAACAGTTACACCACTTCCTAAAACTCAGTCTTTCAAAAATTGAGCTCATAATATTACTTCTCAAAGTCTTTGAATACTGGTAGGCTAATGCACCTCACAGTCAACTCGGTATCTGCTGACTCTCTCTGCCAATCCTTCCATTGACTTCCGATCCCTCAATAAACAATATTCAAAATACTAACAACATACCAAGCAATCCACAACACTGCCCTCTCAAAATATCAACCAAACCATTCCCTCCTCCCAAAACTTCCTGCTTTCTATCTGTCTGGCTATCTCTTACTTTGCCTACCTCTAGACGATCCCTGAAAACTCATCGCTTCAGGGAAGCCTATCCTGCCTCTAGTTAACAACTGCATTTTAGTTTCTCAAACAACTCTTTGTCAGGACCTGTAGCACCTGCTTGTGGCACTGTGCTTCCCTGGGCGGAGAGTTGTAGCTCCAGTTTCCTCCAATGAGTGTCTCCCAGCAGCCCCCAGTAATTAGTCGCCACCTGATGCTGGCTGCTGGTAGGGTATTTAGTCCCTTCTCTATTACTAAACTGTGCTTCTAGTGTTTTACCTGCTAGCCAGATACTTGTTTACTGTTACATCCTGAGCCTGATCCTGCTTCTGCCTTGCACCTATATCTTGCTCTTGTTTTGTACACTGCTGCTTCTACCTGCTCCCCTTTTTCCTGATTCTAGTCCTGGTCCCCCTTCCTTACATCTCAAGTTTTGCCTTGTTTTTCTGTGTTCCCCATTTTGTGTATATTATATATAGTGTAGCAGGTGACCCCGTGACACTGGGTAAAATGCTGGTTTACTCTAGATTTCATAGGAAGCAAGCACACTAATGGTACAGCTGTCTTCATATGAGAGCCAGAGATAGAGCTCATCCTGGAGCCTTCCCACTCGGAAAAGATTGTATGGCCTCCATGACCTCCTCTGATGTGATAGGACAGACTAAAACCTCTCTCTCTCTCTATCTGACAACCAAATCAACACCACCCGATCCAAAAAAATGGACATGTCTCTCGGCTGGAAGTCAGAAGGGAGAGAAGAGGTATCAAGGGAACTATAATATTGACTAAAGGTCTCTAAAATTATCTTCTGTAGAGGAAACCTTTTTCCTGATCGATGTGATAATTTCTGATGTAAGTGTAGCTGGATGGTCAAGTTGCGCCAACATTGCCAAAAATCTCCCATTTCTGTCTCCTTGCTCAAAAAATCTCTGTCTATTTTTGTTTGAATCTAATCTAGTCACCTCAGTCATATGCAAATGAAGATCATGTTGAGCAGCCATTAACGATTCAACATTTCTAATATTAGGGTCCAAACCATAAGCTTCCTTCTGAGACTCTACTACTATTTGTAGAGACCGGGTATTGGCTGATTGCTCCTTCCGAAGTGCCGCTATAGCAGAAATATATTGGCCCCGAACAAATGCTTTAAAGGCATCCCATACAATATTTGGAGAGGATGATCCCACATTGTTTTCCTAATATTCATTTATCAGAGGTGGCATCTTTTCTGCTATAACTGGATGAGAAACCCAATGCGATCCTAATCGCCATAATGATGCATTTCTAGATGCAGGAAAGCGGATTGACAAATTCAGGGGACAATGGTCCGACAAGCCACTAGGTAAATATGTGGCTTCTATGATGCCTGTCAACATCGCCGAATTAGCAATTGCCAGATCTATACGCAAAGAAGTTTTATAAGAAGTGGAGAAACATGAATAAGCTTGTTTATCCGAGTTCTTCCACTGCCAAACTTCTATAACCCAAGCCGCCTCCGCCCAATTATGAAGTTCCATGGAATATTGTTTTGGTGGCATATCTAACTAGAAACAAAATGGAATTAAAGTCTCCCATCAGAAGTAATTTTGCTGGACAATGTGGGACAATTCTCTCCAGATTTGTATTCAATACTGCAGTAGAAAATGGAGGGGCAATATATTCTGTCGGCCTGCCGTCACAACATATTCTTGTTGCCAGGGCATACAGTAAATACTGCCACAACATATTTGCCCTGTGGATCTGTATATATGTCCTCTACTACACAAGGAAAAGATTTATTTATTAACACTGATACACCTCTAGCATATGAAGAATATTTGGCATGGTAAGCCTTCTGAACCCAGGTTTTTTTTAATGTCATTAATTTACTACCTATGCGTTTCCTGTAATAAAATCATATGAAGGTTATAATTCTTCAAGAATTGAAATATCAAAGCCCTTTTAAAAAGTAAGCAAGATCCATAAAGACATGAATGACCGAGTTTGGGGTGGAGGAACTTGACTGGCCAGGACAGAGTCTTGACCTCAACCCAACAGAACACCCTTGGGATGAATTACAGTGGAGACTGCGAGCCAGGTCTTCTCCTCCAACATTAGTGCCTGACCTCACAAATTTGCTTCTGAAAGAATGGTCAAACATTCCCATAGACACACTCCTAAACCTTGTGGACGGCCTTCCCAGAATAGTTGAAGCTGTTATAGCTGCAAAGGGTGGCCCAACTTAATACTGAACCCTACAGACTAATGCCCTGTACACACGACCGGTTTTCCTGTCAGAATAAACTCTGAAGGTTTTTCCGACGGAGTTCCGACGGAATTCCGCTCAAGCTGTCTTGCATACACACGGTGACACCAAATTCCGACCGTCAAGAACGTGGTGACGTACAACACGTACAACGGGACTAGAAAACGGAAGTTCAATAGCCAGTAGCCAAAAGCTTTCGTCTCGTACTTGCTTCAGAGCATGCGTCGTTTTTGGTACGTCAGAAAAGCATACAGACGAGCGGTTTTCCCGATAGGAATTGGTTCCGACAGAAACATTTAGAACATGTTCTCTTTCTAGGTCCGTCAGAATTTTCGACGTAAAAAGTCGGATGGGGCATGCACACAATCAGAATATACGATGAAAAGCTCCCGTCGGACTCTCTGAAATTCTGAAAGCATGCACTTTGAGGAAACCTACTGTAGAGGACTAGAGTAAGTGACGTCAAAACAGTGGTGGCCCATGCATTAAGGGTGCACGGGCGCCGCCCCCTCTCTCCAGCCACCCCCATCTATCACCAATAGATTGCATGAATCTATCTATGGCTGCCCCTGCCACCCCCTATTCAGGCACCTCGTCCCTTTTCAGGCGAAGGGCGCCTGAATTACAGCGGCGGGGGGGTGTTTTTGAAGCACCTGATTATGCCCATGCTGGACACTCGCAAGTCACTCGCTTTCCTAACACTAAACTGCCTCTCCGCCAATCAGGTGCTCGGGTCTGTTACCTGTCACCTGATTGGCTGAAACGACAGGCGCTGCAATTGGACGCCTATCAGGAGGAGAGGACGGGAGATGAAGACGGGAGGAGACGCACGAAAGAACCCCGCTTGTCGCCATCACCCGCTGCCCCACGAATGAATGAATGAAAGATTTGTAAAGCGCTGCAAATGCGAACTGAATCGCCTCAAGGCGCTAATGCGTTTTGTGTCTGAGCAGCTTGTTAGAAGAGGAAGGTTTTTAGTTTTTTCCTAAAGGCCAGATGGTTTTCTTCCATGCGATTGGGTGCGTAGTGTTTTATTTTCTCTCGGAGGTATTGAGGGGCGTTTCCTTGTATGCATTTGTGGGTGAGGCAGAAGGTCTTGAATGTGATCTGATTGTTTACGGTTAGCCAAGACAGGGTAAGACGGTGAGAGGGTGGGGGGGTCACACTGGGGGCATTCAAATGCAAACTGGCAGCATTTGATGGGCACACTGGCAGCATATGATGGGCACACTGGCAGCATATGATGGGCACACTGGCAGCATTTGATGGGCACACTGGCAGCGTTTGATGGCACACTGGCAGCATTTGATGGCACAGTGGCAGCATTTAAGGGGACAGTGGTAGCATTTGATGGGCACACTGGCATCGTTTGATGGCACAGTGGCAGCGTTTGATGGCACAGTGGCTGCAATTGATGATTTTTTTTTTTCAAAAAATGTTTGAACCCCCGCAAAAAATTTTGAGCAACAGCCCCAACTGCGTCAAAGCACAGACAAGACTCTCACTTTCTATGGGATTCTATATCAGAATATAAAGAGAGCTCACTTTGGTGGCAGTGGTAGCTAAAAAGCAGAACCTCTGTTATGGTTTTGCAGGGATCCCAATCATCACTGAAGACTTGGCAGGTGATGGAACCCTCGTTCACACTTCACCCAAGGTAAAAACTCCTGGGTAAACTTGGCCTTTAGGAAAAGTACTACTCCTTTTATATGCTTGATTCAGTTAATTTACTAGCACAAGTTTAGTTTTCCAGCGCAGTTACTTTACACTAAAAATAGACAGTTATTTTCATTTATAGACCTGGCAGCCGAAGCCTTTATACAAACTGGAAAAAAAACAAAAACGCTTTGACAAATTCCATCTGTGGTTCTTCTGTGTTCTTTTATTCACTGTGTGGAGTTAAAAGAAAACAGATTGGCACTTTATAGTTTACACATCGCCAATGGATTTCATTACCAGGGGGTCAACCACGCTTAAATATCCCTCTAATCGCCTGGGATTTTATGACATGTGGTAGGGTTCATAGTAAATGAAAAGCTGCTAAAATTGGCTTTATAAAGCCAGCGCTCCAAAGCTATATCTGTGACTTGTAATTACACAAGGACTATTCAGAGGGAGTTTTACCAAGCTGAATCTAGGAATTATTCTTCACAAATACATGAGGAATGTCATTATTATGCCCTGGCAAAGGACCCTTTGTCTACAGGAGGTACCAATTTACTGTGGAAGGATTTTCTTATCTGAAGCACTAATTACAACAAAGTATCAATCCCTGTCCAATACTTCACAGGGGAAGGAAGCATTGTTAAATGTATTCATTTGCTTCTATAAAATGTGCACTGCTAATAGCATGTGACAGATATGCCCCGTACACACGATAGGATTTTCCGACAACAAAAGCGTGGATTTTTTTTTCCGACGGATGTTGGCTCAAACTTGTCTTGTATACACACTATCACACAAATGTTGTCGGAAATTCCGAACGTCAAGAACGCGGTGACGTACAAGACGTACGACGAGCCGAGAAAAATGAAGTTCAATAGCCGGTGCGGCTCCTTCTGCTTGATTCCGAGCATGCGTGGAATTTTGTGCGTCGGAATTGTGTACACACGATCGGAATTTCCGACAATGGATTTTGTTGATGGAAAATTTGAGATCCAGATCTCAAATTTTGTTTTCTCGGAAATTCCGATGTTAAATGTCCGATGGAGCCTACACATGGTCGGAATTTCCGACAACAAGCTCCCATCGAAAACATTTGTTTTCGGAAAATCTGATCGTGTGTACAGGGCATAACAGTGCTGAAACCATCTTTTGGCGACTTTTTTCCAGTTGTATTCCTTTTAATTAACTTCTGGTCAATTCTGGTCGAATACCGACGGTAAAGCGCCGCTTACAATAGCCGCCCCCACCCCAGTGTGCTGGGCAGCATTAGTAACAGAATTTCACACTGAGATATCAGGACTCAGCACTGGAGTAAAACCTCAAGGGACGAGGGAATTTAAACTAGGATAGTTGGCAAGTATGGGGCAGCTGCTTTGGGCCCCACAATAATGACAGGGCCCAGGGCAGCTGCCCCTTTTGCTCTACCTTCAAGACGGCCCTGTTGACGGTCATTTGTCCCAGAAGGTGATCAGGTCTTCATGATCAGTTCCTCGCGATCAGACTCCCACTGGCTGTAGGCACACATGGCAATGGGTCACTCCAGCTTTGGGTCCCAGCATGGTAGGAGATCTTTTGGTGTCTCTGTCTCTGGTCTCTGATTTGGGCACAGACACCCAAGCGAAAGGTCTACTCCCTCTGTCTCTGGTCATACAGAACACCAAAAGGGGTACCTTGAACTCCACACAGATCATGCCTCTCTGGTGTAGTGTACAGACCCCAGCTACAGATCTGAACTCTCTGACTTTCCCACTAGACTGCCCAGTACTCCAGTAAATTCCTTGTGAAAAGTTCTCTCTCTTCTCCTATGGGGCAGGGAATCCTGGGTACTAAAGTCCACAGCCCATTAGCCACCATTGCACAGCACTCCTTGTGGACCACATATTGCATGATCTTCCTCCCTTTACCATCGTGCTCCCCTTATTACAAGCTCACTGCTGCTGTCAGGGGGTGGGTGGGTGATCGCACAGCACATCCCACTCTGCACGGACACACAGGCCTCCCGGCACTGTCTCAGCTTGCAGTGGGAGGGGAAAGTGGGCAGAGAATCATCAGCCGGTGGGCACCCAGCTACACACATCATAGCTCTCTCCTCTTCTGGGAGTGTCTAATTACTCTTTGTGCTGGCCTAGTTATACTGTAATACAGAGTGTCACTGAAGTGACAGCACTGAGTCTGCTAGGGCTGCTAAAATCACATTCAAAATGGTGGCACCCAACAGCAGTCTCATGGCTTTTAGATGTCTACACAAGCAAAGGCTTTTAAAAGGTAAAACACATGCATAAGTATTCATTCATATGGCCCTTCAAGGTTGTGCACCACCAAGAATCAATATTTCTCAGCAGTGGGGATCACAATTGTGTGCAATCAGCCGCAGGCAGGAAGCTTGCCCACATCGTCAGGGGAGCAGTGGGCAAACTCTTTATTAGGATAAGATAATTATAATTGGGGGCATTAGTGGTAGGTTAACCAAAGCACAAAAACACAAGGTGAGTATAGTAGCAAGTCCTAGTTGCAATCTTGAAACACCCAATACGAGGACAATATGCGACCGGTCTAAACTATGTGGCATGTTCACCAATGCCAGGAGCCTGGCGGACAAGATGGGTGAACTAGAGATACTGTTGTACAAGGAGGATTTGGATTTTGTGGGAATTTCAGAGACCTGGTTCAACAGCTCTCATGATTGGCTGACAAACATTCAAGGGTATACCCTATACCGCAAGGATAGAGAGGGTAAAAAAGGGGGAGGGGTATGCCTATATATCAAGAATAATGTACAAGTGAATGTGAGAGATGACATCACTGAGGGGGCTAGGGAGGAGGTGGAATCTTTATGGGTAGAGCTCCAAAGGGATGAAGCTAAGGGGAAAATAATACTGGGAGTATGCTATAGGCCCCCTAACCTGAGGGAGGAAGTGGAGACGGATCTCCTATCACAAATTGGATTAGCAGCAAGGATGGAAAGTGTTATCATAATGGGGGATTTTAATTATCCAGACATAGACTGGGCGGAGGGAACCGCGCATTCATTTAAGGCTCGCCAGTTCCTTAGTGTCTTGCAGGACAATTTTATGGGTCAGATGGTAGACGCACCAACTAGAAATAAAACCTTACTAGATCTACTGATTACCAACAATACAGACCTGATAACAGATGTGGAAATACGGGGCAATTTAGGTAACAGCGATCACAGGTCAATTAGTTTCAGTATAAATCACACAAATAGGAAACATGAAGGGAACACAAAGACACTGAATTTAAAAAGAGCCAACTTCCCTAAACTACAAACCTTGCTAAAAGGCATAAATTGGGATAAAATATTAGGAACAAAGAATACGGAGGAGAGATGGGTTTGCTTTAAGAGCATATTAAATAAGGGCATTAGCCAATGTATCCCATTGGGTAATAAATTTAAAAGAGCGAACAAACATCCTGGATGGCTTAACTCCAATGTAAAAATGCATATAAAAGCAAAGGAGAAGGCCTTCAAAAAATACAAGGTTGAGGGATCATCCACAGCATTCAGAATTTATAAAGAATGCAATAAGAAATGTAAGGGTGCAATTAGGATGGCTAAGATAGAACATGAAAGACACATAGCGGAGGAGAGCAAAAAAAATCCCAAGAAATTCTTTAAGTATGTAAACAGTAAAAAAGGGAGGACAGACCATATTGGCCCCATAAAGAATGAGGAAGGACATCTGGTTACAAAGGATGGGGAGATGGCAAAGGTATTGAATTTATTCTTCTCCTCAGTCTTCACGAGTGAATCGGGGGGCTTCAGTAACCAAAACTGCAGTGTTTATCCTCATGACACAACACAGGAAGCACCTACATGGTTAACAGAGGACGGAATTAAAATTAGACTTGAGAAACTTAACATTAATAAATCACCGGGACCAGATGGCTTGCATCCGAGGGTACTTAGGGAACTCAGTCAGGTGATTGCCAGACCGTTGTTCCTAATTTTTACAGACAGTCTATTGACTGGAATGGTACCAGCTGATTGGAGAAAAGCCAATGTAGCACCAATATTTAAAAAGGGCCCAAAAAACATCCCTGGGAATTACAGACCAGTTAGCCTAACATCAATAGTATGTAAACTCTTGGAGGGGATGATAAGGGACTATATACAAGATTTTAGTAATAAGAATGATATCATTAGCAGTAATCAGCATGGATTCATGAACAATCGTTCTTGCCAAACCAATCTATTAACCTTCTATGAGGAGGTGAGTTGCCATCTAGATAAAGGAAGGCCCGTAGACGTGGTGTATCTGGATTTTGCAAAAGCATTTGACACAGTTCCACATAAACGTTTACTGTACAAAATAAGGTGCGTTGGCATGGACCATAGGGTGAGTACATGGATTGAAAACTGGCTACAAGGGCGTGTTCAGAGGGTGGTGATAAATGGGGAGTACTCAGAATGGTCAGGGGTGGGTAGTGGGGTTCCCCAAGGTTCTGTGCTGGGACCAATCCTATTTAATTTGTTCATAAACGACCTGGAGGATGGGATAAACAGTTCCATCTCTGTATTTGCAGACGATACTAAGCTAAGCAGGGCAATAACTTCTCCGCAGGATGTGGAAATCTTGCAAAAAGACCTGAACAAATTAATGGGGTGGGCGACTACATGGCAAATGAGGTTCAATGTAGAAAAATGTAAAATAATGCATTTGGGTGGCAAAAATATGAATGCAATCTATACACTGGGGGAAGAACCTCTGGGGGAATCTAGGATGGAAAAGGACCTGGGGGTCCTAGTGGATGATAGGCTCAGCAATGGCATGCAATGCCAAGCTGCTGCTAATAAAGCAAACAGAATATTGGCATGCATTAAAAGGGGGATCAACTGCAGAGATAAAACGATAATTCTCCCGCTCTACAAGACTCTGGTCCGCCCGCACCTGGAGTATGCTGTCCAGTTCTGAGCACCAGTCCTCAGGAGGGACATACTGGAAATGGAGCGAGTACAAAGAAGGGCAACAAAGCTAATAAAGGGTCTGGAGGATCTTAGTTATGAGGAAAGGTTGCGAGCACTGAACTTATTCTCTCTGGAGAAGAGACGCTTGAGAGGGGATATGATTTCAATTTACAAATACTGTACTGGTGACCCCACAATAGGGATAAAACTTTTTCGCAGAAGAGAGTTTAATAAGACTCGTGGCCACTCATTACAATTAGAAGAAAAGAGGTTTAACCTTAAACTACGTAGAGGGTTCTTTACTGTAAGAGCAGCAAGGATGTGGAATTCCCTTCCACAGGCGGTGGTCTCAGCGGGGAGCATTGTTAGCTTCAAGAAACTATTAGATAATCACCTGAATGACCGCAATATACAGGGATATGTAATGTAATACTGACACATAATCACACACATAGGTTGGACTTGATGGACTTGTGTCTTTTTTCAACCTCACCTACTATGTAACTATATAATGTGATGCCCTGTTGTATTTTAAAGAACCTAATTACTGTTAGCTAAAGCACAGACATACCATGGAAAAACTAATCCATGTATCCAGTTGCTCTTGCTGAGAGTTGCTAATTATTTACTGAGCAAAAAAGGCTCTGTAAATAAACAAGTTTCCATTCCAAGTATAGACTGATGGTGAGGGGAGAATCCTGCTAAGCAGAGATCTTTGGTTTGTTTAAAGTTTTTTTTTTTCCTTTTAGAGATGAGCTTCATACAAACTCTTGTGCAAAACAGCACAGGCAGTTCCTGAACCTTCTCACAAAGTACCTTGCTATTGGACTTGTTTGAGGACCGATTCCACCCTATGGTGGACAATAAAGGAGCAGCAACACACCAAGGAGGACCTCTGAGTGTTCTCTCATCCTTATGCAAAGCAATAGATCCCTGGTTGCCCCAGAGTTTTGAGTGCTCATGCGGAGGGAATTTCAGGAAGCAGATATCAAGACAGACTAATATATATAGTATGCTGAATGCATACATTCATTAATTAATTAAATGATTTTTGAAAAATATGCTTCAAAATATGCCTTAAGTTCTGTTTAAAAGTTGCCCTTCCAGAGCTATCTGTTAAATAACAAGAATTAACTATCCTTTTTACCTCCAAATATAAAAAAGTACAGCTGATACACGTTGTAGCTTAGGTATTTATGGTGTATTTCTATGTGGCTAATGTGATAATAATGAGCAGTAAATAAAAGGCAAATAGGGCGTGGTTGCCATTAGACATGGTGGACCCTTAAAAGGGACTGTAACCTCGATAATCGGAAAAAATAAAAATGCCCTTTTCTGAGATACGCAATCTCTACACAGATACTCTCCTCAACACTGGACCTTAAATACTCACTCCTTGAAAAGCTATTATGGACTCCAAACCAAAACCAATGGAAAAGAAGTTTCTGCTATTTACTCTCTTCTACATTGTCAGTTCCAAGACCATTTAATTCATCACTCAAACATTTAACACATGTGAGGTTGATTTACTAAAACTGGAGAGTGCAAAATGTGGTGCATCTGTGCATGGTAACCAATCAGCTTCTAACCTCAGCTTGTTCAATTAACGTTGACAAAAAAAATGGAAGCTGATTGGGTTTCTATGCAGAGCTGCACCAGATTTTGCATTCTCCAGTTTTAGTAAATCAACCCCATAATACCCACATTATTACCTGCATCATTTTAAGAAGTTGAGGAAACATTCCTCACCATGGTTATCAGCACTCAAGACTTAGTGTCCCAGTTCCTCTTCAAACATAACTTGTATTACACGCCATACATATTATGGAAAATGGGACTGTTGGACTCTACCACGTGTCCCCCCTGCGACTCTGACTCAGCTATGATAAAACTAATAAAGATAGAACCAGCGCTGTGGAGAAAAATAAATAAAAAAATAAATAAAATTGTAAAAAAATAATTAGTAAATAAATACTGAATAAATACAAAATGTACATATGTGTGTGCGTTTACACACACCCACCCATGCACATATGTAGTAGGGCTGCCGCTGTAGTGCAAGGTGAGTACCCCAAAAGATGTGGCAACAGAAAATTTTATACACAGCGCTACCCCTCTAAATCATGAATATACATATACTCGCATCAAATATGTGTCATGTGACAACATGTATAGCAAAGTGCCAATCAAGTGCAAACAAATGCATTCAATAAAGTTCAAAAAAAGGTGCGAAATAAAGTGCAATCAATAAAGTTCATCAAGTGTGAGGTATAGGACTGGTGACATGTTGATGTAATCTTGGTGACTTCCTGTGCTCCCCTCCTGGGTCCCCACTCACCAGATGAAGATGATAAATACGCCTGTGTATATCAAGATGGTGTCTCCTGTCCAGCAGATATATGGGTTGGTTGTGCCTCAGTAGGGATGAGCCGAACACCCCCCTGTTCAGAACACACCGGAACATGAGAACAGGAAAAACGTTTGTTCGAACACGCGAACACCGTTAAAGTCTATGGGACACGAATATGAATAATCAAAAGTGCTAATTTTAAAGGCTTATATGCAAGTTATTGTCATAAAAAGTGTTTGGGGACCTGGGTCCTGCCCCAGGGGACATGGATCAATGCAAAAAAAAGTTTTAAAAAGAGAAGCGTCATACAGCGGGAGCCTCCCTCCATGCCATGGATGCGGAGCGGCCCGAGGAGAAGAAGGGAAGACGCCGCGGAGGAGATGCTGGACAAGAACACTGGAGGAAGAACCAGAAGAAGAAGAAGAAGAAGTTGAAGGAAGATAGAAGAAAGAAGAAAGAAGAAGCATTTAAATAAAGGAATTGTCAAAAACTGTCTCTTGTCATTTTTAACATTTTTAACAGTTTTTTAGTGAAAAGGTAGGGGTACTACCATTTCACACAGGGGGGGGCGGGATCTGGGGGTCCCCTTGTTAAAGGGAGCTTCCAGATTCCAATAAGCCCCCCGCCCGCAGACCCCCACAACCAGCCAGGGTTGTGGGGATGAGGCCCTTGTCCTCATCAACATGGGGACAAGGTGTTTTGGGGGGCTACTCCAAAGTACCTCCCAATGTTGAGGGCATGTGGCCTGGTACGGTTCAGGAGGGAGGGGCGCTCTCTCATCCCCCCCTCTTTTCCTGCGGCCTGCCAGATTGCGTGCTCAGATAAGGGTCTGGTATGGATTTTTGGGGGTCCCCACGCCGTTTTTTTTTAAATTTTGGCGCGGGGTTCCCCTTAAAGGTCTGGTATGGAATTTAGGGGGACCCCCCACGTCGTTTTTTCCAAAATTTTGGCCGGGGTTCCCCTTAATATCCATACCAGACCTGAAGGGCCTGGTATGGAATTTAGGGGGAGCCCCACGTCATTTTTATTTTAAAATTTTGGTTCGGGGTTCCCCTGTGGGGAATTCCCATGCCGTTTTTATCAATGAACTTCTAGGTGTTTTGTCAGACCGGCAATGCATTACTAGCTGCAAGTAGTTTTAAATTACTTTTTTTCCTTTGAAATGTCATTTTGCTGTCAGACTGTTCTAAACACGGGAAACATGCGCCCCTTTACAGGCATACTATAGACACCCCCCAGGTACGAAATTTAAAGGGATATTACACTTTTATTGTTTCATTTTAAGCATTATTAAAATCACTGCTCCCGAAAAAACGGCCGTTTTTAAAACTTTTTTTTGCATTGATCCATGTCCCCTGGGGCAGGACTCAGGTCCCCAAACACTTTTTATGACAATACCATGCATATAAGCCTTTAAAATGAATACTTTTGATTTCTCCCATAGACTTTTAAAAGGTGTTCTGCGGCATTCGAATTTGCAGCGAACACCCCAGATTGTTCGCTGTTCAGTGAACTTGCAAACAGCCGATGTTCGAGTCGAACATGAGTTCGACTCAAACTCGAAGCTCATCCCTATGCCTCAGAGAATGGGATCTCCTCTCCTCCACCACTTGATGTACATCCTACATACTTTACTTGGTCCAAGACGATCGAAGTAGTAAAGTTTGGACAAGTGAAGAAAAGAGGGCATATAGTGTAATACTGCAAGGTTTAAAATCATTACACTTACATCAGAGTCTTTAAAATGTGCAAAAATTGCCGCCTTGGCATCCAAACAGCCTTCACAGATTATCCTTAGCTGTGAAGGCTGTTTGGATGCCAAGGCGGCAATTTTTGCACATTTTAAAGACTCTGATGTAAGTGTAATGATTTTAAACCTTTTAATAAACCTTGCAGTATTACACTATATGCCCTCTTTTCTTCACTTGTCCAAACTTTACTACTTCGATCGTCTTGGACCAAGTAAAGTATGTAGGATCTACATCAAGTGGTGGAGGAGAGGAGATCCCATTCTCTGAGGCACAACCAACCCAAATATCTGCTGGACAGGAGACACCATCTTGATATACACAGGCGTATTTATCATCTTCATCTGGTGAGTGGGGACCCAGGAGGGGAGCACAGGAAGTCACCAAGATTACATGAACATGTCACCCGCCCTATACCTCACACTTGATGAACTTTATTGATTGCACTTTATTTTGCACCTTTTTTTGAACTTTATTGAATGCATTTTTTTGCACTTGATTGGCACTTTGCTATACATGTTGTCACATGACACATATTTGATGCGAGTATATGTATATTCATGATTTAGAGGGGCAGCGCTGAGTATAACATTTTCTGACTCAGCTATGGCCATGCATGTGCTTTGGCACTGCCCAATTATTTATTCCCTACTGACTATGCAACTGGAGTTTGTCATTCCCTTTCTTCCAGAGACATGTCTACTCTCCATGATGCAAAGTTAGGTACCAGCAAAACACTCCAGGGTATTGCTGCACTTGCTTTTGTTTTATGCCAGGAAAATGATCCTATTAAAATAAAAAGATTCTACTGCACCAAACCTGAGTTCCTGCATTTATCTGGTTAAAAAAGGTTCTATCAAAAAAACAAAACAAAACTATAGTAGCTGAACATGCTCTCAACAATTTAATAAGGTATGGCAGGGAGGGGGACAAATTGTGTCTATTTGTTTGTGTGTGTTCCTTGGGCCGTTCATTTTTATTTGACCTGTTCAACAAGTCATGTTGTCTTGTATTGTATGTATGTCTATTACATATACCTTCTAAAAGAAAAAACACCTTTTAAAAAAGATATAGTAGACCTATGAATAGATGCAGCTTTTTGCTGCACAGTTATGCTAATCTATTTTCCTTTCATTACTAGTTCTCACACATGCAGATTATCTGTGTGAATCTACAGAAAAACCCTCTAGTGGGACTTTTAAGGGCATTAACTACAAAGAAGTAGGATTTATAGTTAAAAAAAGGTCCAAAATTTTATTTGTAAGTATCAAAAGCCAAAAAATTGAAATGCAGAATTAAAACAATACAGTCAATGCGGTTACAGTAAATACATGATGAATACAAAATTAATAATCACAGTTCATTGTCAATGGTACAACCAAGATCACAGTAATACCCAACGCATTTTGAGAGATTAAGTAGTTCCTCTTCTTCAGGAGTAGGTGGTTATAATTACACAATAGTATCATATGGATATATGTTCATATCCTACAAAGCTGCATCATTTAAAAACAAGGAAAGTTACAGCCATGAGAAACCAGAAGTCCAAGAAGATGGGGAGCAGAGGGCCCAACTCAAACTCCCCACAAGGGACACAGTGCCAAACCCTAAAAGGATATGCCACACCGTAAGCCAGGGACCAAGGAAATCTGGGCCTTTGAGATATGGTAGGCTAATTAGCTACTTAGCTAAACTCTCTATGCTAGTCTCTGACATCAGGCCTCTTTCACACCTATTCCATAATCCACAATTTTCGCCAGGTCAAAACATTAAAGCTTTTCAGTGGCGGCTAAATAAAGGATTGTTTCATATTGGATACTTCTTTAACTCTATGGGACCCTTATCTGTTAGCTACTGCACCAGCAAACTGGAAATGCCCAGTACAGAAAGATTCAGACTATCCCAAATTTCACATTATCTTCACTCAATAAACCAGACCCCCCCCAGACCAGCCGCCTACGAAGGCTGGTGCTCCGAAATCAAGGACCAAAAGTAACGTATCTCCATCATTTATTCCTCTCTAGTCGAAGCTGGGGAGAAGCCAATTTACGCCCGGAGCTGGGAGCAGGACCTCAAAGAGGATTGGGACATGGACACCTGGCACCAGTGCTTTCATCGCTCCTTTAAGGGAATTATTAATATCTCCTTGATTGAGGCTAATGTAAAACTCTTTATGCACTGGTACCTTGTGCCCACATGCCTTGCTAAGATGTACCCGGATACCTCACCACTTTGCTTCCGAGGCTGTGGTCCCTCTGGAACCTTCTTTCACACCTAGTGGACAAGTCCCCGCATTCAAAGTATTTGTAACAAAAACTTTTGGATGATACGGAAGGTCACTAGCTGTCTTATCTTTTAAGCCCCCCCCCCACCCCCAAATAGCTCTGCTCAAAATACAAATAGAGAAGACCCCCAGACACATTCAAAATCCCCTCTTCTACATCCTTCTAGGAGCCAAAGTTACATTAGCCCGGGCCTGGAAACAACCCACAGTTTCTTTGATGGCCATCAAGCGGAAGATCTGGTGGCACAAGAAAAACTTGTTAGTATTCTACAAGACAAAGTTAGGAGATTCGAGAGTGTCTGTGAATCTTGGGCAAACTATATTATTATTATTATTATATGCGATTTATATAGCGCCAACAGTTTACGCAGCGCTTTACAATGTATAGGGGGATAACATAATTACAGTACAGTTCATTATAAAAGGTACAGGAGGGCCCTGCTCATAGAGCTTACATTATAAAGGGAGAAGGTGGTGGTACAAAAGGTAATAGCTGCAGAGAATCATTTGATGGGGGTGGCTCGGGGATAGTTGTTATGTGGGTGTCCAATAGGCTTCCCTGAATAAATGATTTTTCAGGGATCTCCTAAAGGTGGACAGGGTAGGGGCTGATCGGACATACTAGGGCAGGGAGTTCAAGAGGATGGGAGAGGCTCTGGAGAAGTCCTGGAGGCAAACATGGGAGGAGGTAACAAGGGAGCTAGAGAGCAGGAGGTCCTGGGAGGAGCTGAGGGGACGATTTGGGCGATATCTGCCAATGGACCAATGGTACTAATACCCCCTAGTGATCTTCCCTTGTATCTTAGCACCATTTACCATTCAGTGACTGCCTTACTCTTTCTCCCCCCCCCCTTCTAACTTTTCTAATATTCTCCTACTGACAACCTTTCTCCTGCTCTTTTTTCTTGTCTCCTTCTTTGTCCTTCTGTTTTTATAATGTCTTCCTTTCATATGGGTTTTTTGAAAGGAATTACCACTCGCTACCCCCTTTCAGGTCGGGGAGGGGGCTGGGAATTCTGTCCTCGACCTCCCCTAGCCATGCTGGAAGCTGGGTCATAGTTATATCATGTCTTGACACCTTACCCCTGACCTCTATTGAAGATTAGGATTTGGTCAAACGGGGTTTCACTGGACCACCCCTTTCTGGGTTCTAGTAGACTGAGCTCCCGGGGCCCGTATGTGTTGCAACCATTTCCTGGTGCACGGCACCCAGTGACCCCAGTCTCTAATAACATCTAACCCAGGTGTGGGACTGGGGCCCCTGAAACAATGTTTTTTTTGTCATGAAAAGTCTGTAATTCTTTTCTCACCCCATGAGGGTGCGGGATCTTATCTACATACACCCTATTCCATATTTCTTCTTGTCAATTTATTATTTCCATTATTATTTTTTTTGTCATTGTTATATTCTTTAATAAAAGTGATTGAAAGTAAAAGTCCAACTAGAGGGTTTTTCTGTAGATTGGTTAATTGGGGATGTGGGCACCCTCTCCTCGTTCCATTACAGAAATTAGCACATCAAATTATCTATGTGAACAGCTTGCTTAAGACAGCTGCTAATAAAAGTTGTATGTGTGGTCTACTTTGAACTTTTCTAGCAAACAGAAACCCATTTGAATATCAAACAGCGTGGGTTGAAGATATCTGCGTTAGAGCAGCTCATAAAGTTGCTCCCATCTGTCTATAGTGATGGCCAAAACATGAGCAGTTTTAGGTTGGCCAATCTACATTGGTATGGGCAGATTTAGTGTGCCAGAGATTTTACAACTTTAAGTCTGACTAATGTTAATCTAACCCTGCTGCTTAAAGGGTAGCATTGCATTTTAAAAGAGCCTCTAGCCCCCCACATGTGTGGATGGGGTCACTCTTTAAATCATACATGAGAGGCATATGCAGTGGCCCAGCTATTCAACAGAGCTTAGGCACGTGACCACTTCTTCTGCCAAGCTTACGCTAAATAGGTCATGGATGCAGGCCATAGACCACATATTCTTCCTCATCCTCCTGATCACTGCTGTTAACCTCCTCTCTGCCCAGAGCATTCTTAGCACTGGGTGGTGTCTTGCTAGTGGTTCAAGTTAAAGCTCCCAAAAGTCGATCTGGAAATTTGGGGCCCTTGTGACACGAGTCACCTAATGCATGCTACCTGTGGCGGTTATCTCTCACCGTCAGGAGGGTGATCTTGTTCCTCTAACCACCATACACTCTGTGACCCAACCTGGTTTGCACAAAACATTTCACGACCCCACTCTTAACTGAATTTGACTCTCCACCTTCTGGAATGCAGTAATTCACATCACTGAGTCAGTAACGAGGCCAGGACTTGCCTCCTTTAACTTTTACTTAATGAATTGTAGGAATAAATTACAACATCCATAGCCTTGGTTAACTTCAAGAGTAAAAGCGTAGACAGTCCAAACTTTGGGCTAAACAAGAGGCAATATATGATCTCACATATATATGCTCTTGAGTGGTTCACATACAATCCAGGGGGTGCTGTGATGTACTTACTGTTTTAGGGCATGCTGCTAATATTCTAAATAAGCCAGAAACCTCCACTGGTCCCGCCCTCTAGCATCCCCTAAATCCTGGGGTGCTATCCAGCTGCAAGGTACTCTCCTCTCTTTACACTGCTGGTATCTCTTGGCAAAAGACCTTGAGAAAACTCCTTCAAAGACCTTTTATAGGCAAGAGGAAGGGAAGGGTCTTTTCCAGCAAATGGCCCAAAAGCAGGGAGAGCTCTAAATCTTAAAGGGGTACACAGTTCAATCTGCAAACCCAGCGCTTGAGGAAATTGTATAGTATTAAGTTCACAAAGCTAAGATGCAGATGTGACCCTCTTCACACTGATACACCTGCCAAGGGCTGGGACTGTTCATACAGGTCAGCGTTAGAGCAGTTCTGTAATAGGTTCTGTACAGTATGTGTTGGCTTGCTTAAGTCCGCACCTGAGGTCTGTACTAACTTCAGAAAAAGAAGAATAAAGAAACAAAGAAGGTGCAGCTAAGTCAAGTATGTTTTACCTTTAATAAATTAAGAAACATAAAAAATGGCCACTCACATTTTAATGGGAAAGCAGAGAGCATAGATAACATCAAGCATGCTTCAGTACTTCAATGAACGTAGTACAGGGAAGCCCCGTGATGTCAACCCAACAAGAGAACACCTATGGGCGTGATTTTGGGGTCCAACAAACAACAAATAAAAATTCCCAGCTCACTTACCAACCAGCCTGCAACAAACCAAATTGACCCTGTCTAACAGTTCATGTTAAAAACCAAGGGGTTAATTTGCACACATTTGAAAATACATGTGAAAGCTGCAGCGGCCACGTTACAGCATCCCAGTGTACTGCAGTCCTAGCTCTATAAATTTGTCTCCTGAGTTGGAGCACATATATAATAATAGATAGATAAAGGGTATGCCTGGAGGAAGCCCACCCCTCCTTAAAGGTATAGGGATGAACTGGACACCCAGCACAAGCACAATGGCAGCGAAGGTGTCCAGTTCGTTCCCCTCACCAATTCACCAACAGTACAAACAAATGACAAGGGCTAAAGGGCCTGCTGCACACATAAGGTTATTTTGTCTTAATGCATAGACTGCATTAAGATAAAAAACCTTCTGCCTTTAGAATCACATTAAGGAGGGGTGGGCTCCTTTCAGGCTTACTTGCCCCTAATCTATCCATTATTATTTATGTGCTCCAACCCAGGAGACTCTCAAATTTATAGAGTTAGGACTGCAGTACACTGGGGTGCCATGATGTGGCCATTTCAGTTTACGTATGCATTTGCAAATGTGTGCAAATAAAACCCCTTGGTTTTAATGTGAACTGTTAGACAGGGTCAATTCGGTTTGTTGCGGACTGGCTGGTAAGTGAGCTGGAAATTTTTGTTTGTTGTTTTTTTTACATGTCTTGGGCTTCCATGTGCTTCTGTACTTCAAAGGCAAGTTATAGGTTGGGGTGGTTGCCATTTGTTTGTACTGTTGGTGCATTTTGCGGTCCGCAACCTCGAAATGCATAGCCACACCCATAGCTGTTCCCTCATTGGGTTGACAACATGGTGCTTCCCTATACTATATAAACCTGAGCACAACTGCAAGAGAGGCCATCTGTCAGTAGGGATCCATTCGCCTGTGCAAAGAGCCGACTCTGGGCTGGATTAGAAGCCAAGCAAAGCTTCTATGCTTGATATTATCTATGCTCTCTGCTTTGTCACTAACATGTGAGTGGCCATTTTGTATGTGTCACATATGTAATAAAGTTTGCACTTAGCTGCGCACTCTTTGTTTTTTTTGTTTTGGTTTTTTTCTTTATCTGAGATATCCTGTATCTGTGGGGGAGCAGCAGCAAACAGCAGACCCAGGATTGGAATGACCTTTCATCATGCATGAGACCTTGATTTATTATTTAAAGACATTCATCTCTTATGCCGCGTACACACGGTCGGATTTTCCGAAGGGAAATGTTGGATGTGAGCTTGTTGGCTGAAAGTCCGGCCGTGTGTACGCTCCATCGAGCATTTGATGTCAGACTTTCCGCCAACAAATGTTGGCTAGCAGGTTCTCAAATTTTCCGGCAACAAAACTTTATTGTCGGAATTTCCGATCGTGTGTACACAAGTCCGTCGCACAAAAGTTCACGCATGCTCGGAATCAAGCAGAAGGAGCCGCAATGGCTATTGAACTTCCTTTTTCTCAGCTCGTCGTACGTCTTGTACGTCACCACGTTCCCACGTTCGTAATTGTTGGCCAACATTTGTGTGACCGTGTGTATGCAAGACAAGTTGGAGCCAACAACCTTCGAACAAAAATCCACGGTTTTGTTGTCGGAAGGTCCCGTCGTGTGTTTTTGAGACTTTTGGTTGCCAGTGCACTGATGTTCATTGTGCATGGTTTCAAATTTGTTCTGCACTTACTTTACCCAACTTCATAAGGACAGCAAGGGGTATGGATCTTTTTTTTTACGCTTTCCCTTTAACGGGGTTTGGAACATTGCCAATAAAATGCAACATTAAAATATTTTTTTACCAGATAACTATGTTGGCACAAAATTGGTAATGCATGCTGTGCAGTGAGGGCAAGTACAAAGTTTAGGTTGGCTTTAATAACATCAAATGGCAAGTGTAGTGACTATATATTGCGTGTTCTTTTTTTTTTTTTTTTAACCAAAGCAGCTTTTTGTTGCCAAGCACTGACTTCTACTACTTGTAACACAACCAATTTTAAATCCAACTAAAATGTACTTTCAGCTCCAAAAGCATAGATAAAATTTATTGAGGAATTAATGGACGCTTAGACATTTCCAATGTAATTCTATTTGCTTGTGATTACATAAAGCTATATCTTCATTAAGACTCCTCTGGGAGAGCAGTAATGTATCATTGGAAACCCAGTTCTGAAGTTTACTGCGGCATCCATTAAATTATATTTCAGCCTCCAAACTCTCAGCCCTACGCCTCGTAGCAACACAAGCAAAACATTTCCTTAGTCACATATAGTCTGCAGAATAACTTTGTTCAATAAGCATTTGGTTTAAACCCAGTACTACCCATTTATTTATTTCTAAAATGTTAACAAGTATCTGGGGAGGTTAGTTTCCAGTATATGAGTGTAAGGTCTGGAAGATACATTAGGAACACCAAAAAATAAATTGATGTGCTATTTTATTTGTATATAATTGCTAAAAACACATATAAGGGCAGAAAACAAGATTTGTATGGCAAGAGCCAGCATATCCACTTGTGCAAACAGCGAAGGAAAATTTCAGTCATGATAAAACGTTTCATCAAACTTGTATAATATCTGATTTTTTAATTTTTTTTTAACCGCTTTGGCCATAAACGCATCAACCATTTGTTCCAAGTGTTTTAATCACTGAGATGACCATAATCCTTTTTTAAGTCAAAAGGTTAATGGAATTAAACTAAACTAAATAAGGTTGTTAAAGACTAACCATACACAGCACAACCTGCTTTTCCACCATTCTGATTTCATAAAATTGATTGGAAGCTATCAGACCGATAAGAGAAAACGACAGCTAATTGCTAATTTTACTAACGTATGGCCTTTATCGTAATTAGTGTAGCCATAGATGCGACAATTGCTAAAATTTGCAGTGTCAAGCATTATCTGATGTCCCTGGCTACTTCTAAAGCCCCGAACACACGATCAGACTTTCCGACAACAAAACCGTGGAATTTTGTTCGAAGGGTGTTGGCTCAAACTTGTCTTGCATACACACAGGTCAAACAAATGTTTTCCAACAATTACGAGCGTAATGACGCACTAGACATAGTACGTGGTTTTTCAGCTCTTTAGCGCCACCCAGGGGCATTGCTAGGCCTGCAAAAGATCTGGGGCTAGAGCCCATAGCAGCGGTCACCAACCTTTTTGCATGCCCGCGCGGGGGGGGATACCAGTGGTAAGCAATTTGTTATGGGCGATGGCTGGTGTTGGCGCTTCAATCATCATGGCATAATGTTTGATATGGTGTCAAGTGGTTCAACTTACCATACTGCAGAATCAGTGGGAGCCCTGGGCGTGTCACTTGCCACATCTCCTGCCACCAGATGCAGCGTGTCACTTGCCGCCGTCGCCTGTCACCAGATGCAGCGTGTTACTTGTCACAATCACCTGCCACTAGATGTGAATTGTCACTTGCCATGTCGCCTGCCACCAGATGTGAATTGTCACTTGCCACTTTCACCTGGCAGCAAATGTGGATTGTCACTTGCCATGTCACCTGCCACAATTTGCAGATTGTCACTTGCCATGTCACCTGCCACCATTTGCAGATTGTCACTTGCCACGTCTCCTGGCAACATTTGCAGATTGCCACATCTCCTGGCAACATTTGCAGATTGTCACTTGCCACGTCACGGACCACCAGATGTGGGTTGTCACTTGCCAACTGATGTGGATTGTGACCTGCCATGCCAGCCAGTGCCACCAAATGTGGCGGGCAGTGAAAGACGATGTCATCTCTCTGCTGCTCACCACACCTCGCTCCCAAATTGAAGAGGCCTGGCTGTGAAGAGCACTGATGTGGAGCGGGCGGAGAGAGATGCCATCTCTGCTCGTCCACCCGCTCGCTTCTCTTCTCTCCTCCGCCTCTCTCATGCAGCCAGCCTGCCTGCCACAGAAGCTGCAACCTGCTGGTTAGGCAGGGACCCTGCGGCAAGAGACTCGGGGCTATGGGCTCCAGATTGGGGGCTATAGCCCCAATAGCCACCCCCTAGCAACGCCCCTGGCGCCACCCTTTGGGCTCCTTCTACTAATTTCCTGTTAGTAGAAGTTTGGTGAGTGTTGATTCGCGTTTTTCTTTTCGCGTTTTTCATTTCGTGCTTTTCAGTTCTTTTCTGAACAGCCGTTCGTCAACCAGACATGTTGCTGAATCGGAGGAGATAACGTGTTATTTATTATTGGCCTTGGAGTTATTGCTTTGACATTTTTTTTTTGGTTGAATAATGATTTGATTTGGTATATTTTATATATTTTTGGATGCATAGAATGCACTTTTTGGTTAAGTTCTATTGGCAGATAGCATTTCTAATTTTTTTTTTTTTTTTAATGCACAAAAAAATTTAAAAAACTATAATATTATTCTTGATATCACAAGAAAAAAAAAGCCTTTGAAAATTTGTTTGCAATAACTCCATCAGTATCACCAGCAAAGCAGCTTTATTATATCCCATTGAAGAAGAAGCGAACTGTGCGCTGCATTTGGAGATTTCATAATTTGCCGCGTCACGAATGTTAATTCTTCATTACAAACGCTAGTTTACAAGACCGACCGCTTCTGCTTCCGAGCATGCGTGTTTGTACTTTGGACTTTTGTCTGACGGACTTGTGTACACACGATCGGAAAGTCCGACAACACACATTTGTTGGCGGAAAATTTGAGAACATACTAGCCAACATTTGTTGGTGGAAAGTCCGACAGCGATTGTTCGATGGAGCATACACACTGTTGGACTTTCCGCCAACGAGCTCACATTCAACATTTCCCGTCGGAATATCCGATCGTGTGTACGCAGCATAAGGTCCATTTACACTGTTTTGCCAGATGTATTTTTCATTTACTTGCCCCTGGGAGTGGCAACCTGGGGATGCCGGAGTAACACCATGAGTCTTGGACCCCTCTGTGTGATATAGCACTTTAATCACCAGACCAAATTATTTTTCTACAGCTCGCCTTATTGGCTAGGCCTTATGACTTAGGCATTTTTTTTTACCAGGGAACAAGACCTAGCCATTGCCCAGCATATTGGCACTTTATTTTTTCTCCACGTTTTATCACTGCACCTATTATGTGTGTCCTTTTTTCACTCACTTGGACGGTAGAGTACAGGTCTTCTGGCCTGTCCTGAAGTTTAAGTTTAGGGGAGGATGTGTGGGCTTTAGGTACTTTCCTCCTCTTCCTCCACAGGACTGTGCGTTGGCAAGGACTACTAGGGACTACTAACTACTATCACACATCGAGATAGGGAACCAGCGGCTTTGGCAGCCCCCTAGGCAGGAGTGTGCTCTAGGCAGCCGCCTAGTTCACCTAGCGGTAGCGCCAGCTCTGATTAAAACATCTAAAATTTATTCAAAGTGACAGGCGCCCTTAAATAATCCACCACCACCCGGAAAAAGGACTTTCACCCTGAGAAGGAATGTGCCTGGGACATTTATCACCAAGTAAGTGTGTCTGGGACATTCACATGTACCTATTGGGCATTAGTAGAGCCAAAGGTGCCAGGACTGGTTACCAATAGCATTACAGTTGCATTTGATGTTAGTGGAATGCCAATAAAAGACTAGTGTGATTGGGCTGTTGGACGTGGTGCAAGGCATATTTTACACAGTTAAATTATACCAATATCCTTTTTTTTTTTTTTTTTTTTTTTTTTCGAGAGACATTATTTCAACTTTGTGTCAAACTTTATCTCTTCTCCTTTTTCACATCATTGTGGATTGTTTCCGTCACATCTTTATTATTTTTCCTTTCTAGGATATTCTTAAATATTTTTAAAAACCGGCGACAAAACGCCTTCTATAATTATAAACCCTATTATTATCTTAGTCTCTCTCAGTCCCTCTTATTTCCCCCCGCCCCCCCTCCCCCTCCCCCCCCCCCTCATCTCCCCCCTCCCCCTCCCCTGTGTCTGGTCCGTTCCTTTATGTTATTTATTTATCCACTTGGCTCTGCACCTGTTCTTTCTTTTATCCTATCTAAATAAATATCCGAGACTTTGTAGTTTTTCCAACTTTCCCATCTACTATTATCCCCTTTCTCTCCTCCTTCCATTTTGTAGTGATAATCTATTTCCTTTAGCCAGTCTCTAATGTCTGGTTTTCCACTTTGTAGCCAATTCTTGGGAATTAAGGCCTTGGCCGCATTCAGGAGGTTAGGTATTATTGATTTTCTATATTGTTTCTTAGGTTTATTGTAGATATGGAAGAGGCAAGTCCAAATATTTTGTTCTATTTCTTCTCCAGTTATTTCCTTTATGTTATTTAACACTTCCTTCCAGTACTCCATTATTATTGGGCATTCCCACCATATGTGTGTGATCGTTGCTATTTGGCCACATTTTCTCCAACACAAGGAGGTTCTATCTTGATGGAATCTGTGTATTCTTACTGGGGTCATATACCATCTTGATACTAGTTTATAATTCATTTCTATGGTCTTCATGTCCCAAGCCTTATTATATCCCATTTCTATAATTTTTTCCACTTTTTGGTTATCTATTTTTAAATTCATTTCTTTTTCCCATTGATTTATATATTCTGGTCTTTCTTGTGCTTCCAAATCTGTCAGTATACTATAAATTTTTGATGTTCCGTTTTTTAATGGTGTTTCATTGCTACATAGCTTTTCCAGTGCAGTTAATTTTGTTTCATCTCTCAGTGGGTGTGGTATTGTGCTTACTAGGTGCCTTAGTTGAGTATAATTCCATTCATTCATCTTCCATCCATTCCTTTCCTCTATTTCTACTCGTGTTCTTATTTTGCCATTTCTAGTGATATCTTTCAGTCGTGGGTTACCTATTCCTTGGATTTCAAATATTTCCCTCCCAGGGGTGAAGAGATTCGATCCTGTGAGTGCTAATAGTGGTGAATTATATTTCCATTCATTCTTTAAGTGAATGGTGTCCCAAATTTTAAATACATTTTTTGTTATTTCGTGCGTGTCGGTGTCCAATAGTCTATATTTCCGTGGAATCCAAATATTCTTATGTAGTGTGGCTCCACTTATTGTGTTTTCCATTTCCACCCATTTTTTTTCATTTTTCTCATTTGTCCACTCTAACATTCGTGTTAAAACTATGGCTTTATAGTACCTACTTATATCTGGGAGGGCAAGACCCCCATGCTCCTTTTTCCTTGTGATCAGCGTGTATTTAATTCTTGGTTTTTTATTAAGCCATATGTATTTTAGCAGGATTGTTTTAATTATTTTAAAAAAGCTCTGCGGGATTTTTACTGGTAACATCTGTAATCTGTAGTTTATTTTAGGTAATATCGTCATCTTAAACATATTTATTCTTCCAATCCATGAAAGTGGCTGTATTCTTAACTTTTTCATTTCTTCTTTGACCTCATTGATCAGTGGAATAAAGTTTGCCTGATAAATTTTTTCAACTCTAGGAGTTATTTTAATTCCAAGGTAATTTAGTTCTTTTACCCAAGTGAATGGGAATTCTTTTTGTAAAAACTGAACTTCCTTTTTCTCTAGACCTATGTTTAATATTTCCGTTTTTATTGGATTAATTTTGAAGTTTGACAGTTCTCCGTATTTTTTAATTTCTTTCAGTATGTTTGGGAGTGACACTCTTGGGTTGGATACGTACATCAAGATGTCGTCCGCGTAGGCAGCGATCTTATGCTCTTTTCCTCCTAGTTTCGCTCCTTCTACCTCTTTGTTATTGCGGAGTGTTGCTAATAGTGGTTCTAAGGCCAATACATATAATAGTGGAGACAATGGACAGCCTTGCCGTGTTCCATTCTGCATCTTAATTTTGACAGGGTAGACTGGGGTTTCATGATGGATACATTGCGGCACTTGGGTATTGGGACAAAAATGATGAAGTGGATAACAAATTTGTATAATGGCCCGACAGCAGTCGTAAAAGTAAATGGTAGACTCTCTCCAAAAATTATACCAATATCCTGAGCAGTAAAAGAAAGATTTGATAAGCAATATGTGAACAGTATGGGATTCCCCTCCACACACATACTCAAAAAAGTACCAGAGTTTGGACGTAAATAAGACCCTGCAAGATGTCCCATGCCTTGTTTCTTGTAAATAATTTGACTTCTTTTGGATTTTAAGATAGTTTTAAGATCTTTAAATCACTGTGATAGAATGAATTTAATTGCTTTGCATGAATAAAGTGTCTATATACAGTAGACAGAAAAATATTTTGACTGCTTTGAGAATATTGTTAGGTATACTGGGAAACCATTACTTCCAAGAGTCTCGATCTTCTTGGTCCCCAGCAGTGCTCACAGGTTCATCCTGTGGTTTATCAAACTGGTTGTAAACCTCGGGCATTAAATCTGAACAAATCACATATTTCTATAGAGCACACTCTGGTGGAGTGAAAAGTGGGAAAGATAAATATTCACTCTCTTCTTTGGGGGATTTTTGTTTTAACTGAGCGTCACTTTAAGGTTGAACTCCATGGAACTTTGCCTTAATTCGTATGTACCCTCAATATGCTTACTATGTAAACTTGTAATACATTCCAGATTAGTGAATATGCCAAGTATGAGCTGGCTTGCTGAAAAGGCAGACAAATACTGTATGATGTTATACTTTAATTATATCTTGTTTTAGAACCAAAAAACACAGTGAAATCAAATATTCTTATCACACTAATCATAGCTAACGTCAAACTCAACTATATTGATGCCAGATGTTCAACCAAATTAAAGCTCATCTCTGAGCACACAATTTTCCACACACTATAATAGTTTTATCTTACCTTTTGTTGTTTTTCCATTCAATTTTCCATAGGTTTTTCTATTATACTGTGCAAGCGACTTGAAAGTTTGCATTTTTTTTTAACCGCTGAGACCCTATTACCTGCCCTGGGGACCTCAGTCTGCTTCATTTGTGTTGTGTGACTGGTCTCCTCACTGCCCATCTGTAGTTCTATTAATCAGTGCTAATGTCACTCGGACTCGTCACTTCCGGGTCTTGTATGTGACATCCATTTTTCCAATATATCCAGGCGAGGCGTGGATCGCCCGCCGCCGCCATTTTGATATACCAACCTGCGCATGCTGTAGACACCTTAGTGCTGGGCATAGCACAGTCACATGTGAGTGCAATCATTGTCAATTTTTTAAACCATTTTTTATAAAACTTGCTACACTATGTAAGATCTTCTTTGTGTCTTTGGTGGAGTCTGTTACCTTATCCTCAGCCTTTCCTGGAGGGGGTCTCATAGTGGAGAGATCTCTACCTAGGATCCACCTGGTCCATTCTATCAAAGCGGTGCGCAATTTGACCTACTGTAAAAAGTGGTCAAACACCTCTGGTGAGTCGCCATCTACCTCCTGAGCACTCGTGGTGAAGCTTGTATTTGAAGGAACATCAAACAAGAAGATTTTATATGTATATGGTGTTGGGATTGTTACTTTGGACTTTATTAGTTTGCTTTTTTGCACATGGTATACCTATATCAATTTTTATGATGTATTCATTCATGATGTTTTATACTTTAATGGTGCAGCTGTCATATATTAAAAAAATTTCACTCCAGGCGCCATATTCAACCAACAATTTCTTCACCTTGTTGAAGCTGCTTGCAGTGGGCAGATGTGAGTATCAGTGTTTTGTTTCGGATAGATTTGTTATGTTACTAATTTTGTTTCGTTAATTCATTTCGGAATTTGTTTAGTTGCATTTTGTTTCGTTAAATTTCATTATACAAAAGAATGCTGGCAATAGATCATTCAGAAAAAAAAACATGGTGGGGGTGGGGTCCGGGTCCCCCCCAATCCATACCAGGCCCTTCAGGGACCCCACACCAAAATAAAAAAAAAAATACATACAGTATCTCACAAAAATGAGTACACCCCTCACATTTTTGTAAATATTTTATTCTATCTTTTCATGTGACAACACTAAAGAAATGACACTTTGCTACAATGTAAAGTAGTGAATGTACAGATTGTATAACAGTGTAAATTTGCTGTCCCCTCAAAATAACCCAACACACAGCCATTAATGTCTAAACCGCTGGCAACAAAAGTGAGTAAACCCCTAAGGGAAAATGTCCAAATTGGGCCCAATTAGCCATTTTCCCTCCCCGGTGTCATGTGACTCGTTAGCATTACACGGTCTCAGGTGTGAATGTGCAGGTGCGTGAAATTTGGGGTTACCGCTCTCACTCTCTCATACTGGTCACTGGAAGTTCAACATGGCACCTCATGGCAAAGAACGCTCTGAGGATCTGAAAAAAAGAATTGTTGCTCTACATAAAGATGACCTAGGCTTTAAGAAGATTGCCAGGACCCTGAAACTGAGCTGCAGCACGGTGGCCAAGACCATACAGCGGTTTAACAGGACAAGTTCCACTCAGAACAGGCCTCCCCATGGTCGACCAAAGAAGTTGAGTGCACGTGCTGAGCTTCATATCAAGAGGTTGTCTTTGGGAAACAGACGTATAAGTGGGGTGGGGGGTCAGCCTGTGTGGGGTCAGCCTGTCAGTGCTCAGACCATACCCTGCACACTGCATCAAATTGGTCTGCCTGGCTGTAGTCCCAGAAGGAAGCCTCTTCTAAAGATGATGCACAAGAAAGCCTGCAAACAGTTTGCTGAAGACAAGCAGACTAAGGACATGGATTACTGGAACCATGTCCTGTGGTCTAATGAGACCAAGATAACCTTATTTGGTTCAGCTGGTGTCAAGCGTGTGTGTGAGGAGTACAAAGACAAGTGTGTCTTGCCTACAGTCAAGCATTGTGGTGGGAGTGTCATGGTCTGGGGCTGCATGAGTGCTGCCGGCACTGGAGAGCTACAGTTCATTGAGGGAACCATGAATGCCAACATTTACTGTGACATACTGAAGCAGAGCATGATCCCCTCCCTTCGTAAACAGGATCGCAGGGCAGTATTCCAACATGATAATGACCCCAAACACCTCCAAGACGACCACTGCCTTGCTAAGGAAGCTGAGGGTAAAGGTGATGGACTGGCCAAGCATGTCTCCAGACCTAAACCCATTTAGCATCCGTGGGGCATCCTCAAATGGAAGGCGGAGGAGCACAAGGTCTCTAACATCCACCAGCTCCGTGATGTCTTCATGGAGGAGTGGAAGAGGACTCCTGAGACTATGCACCAGCCGCGTGGCTTGCCGCTCTATGTCACTTTAAAGGTGCCACTCCATGATGTGTCTGTTTTCGCTGCTCAGCTTTCCAGATAGAACAGTTCTTTTTTTTAAGTGATTGGTCTTTTTACAACGAAAACAGGCTCTGCTTTCTATGTTGTGTTTTGTGCCTTTCTACATCTTAAGAACCTTGTCATCATAGTGCGTATTTTCTTTCCATCTGTCATATTCATCGATTAATTTGCTTTTGACATATCCTAGTGTCAGGTCCTGCTCAGGTCTGGTTTCTAAAGCGTTAATGAGAGCAGTATATGTCTCTGGAAGGCTGCAGAGAAGCAGGGCAACAGTATGGTTATCTTTGATGTCCTATCGTAGCTGTTCTATGATGTCTAGCATAGCATTCATGTGGTTACACATTTAATGGCCTTCTTCTAGTCTCATGTTATATAGCTTTCCTAGCAAAAAGTTTGCTGTTGAGACTTGAAGGCTCATGCAGTTTTTTTAATGAAGTCCACATACCTTTGGTCGTTTTCTCTGTTTTTATGTGGATAAGCTAGTCATCTTCTACTAGCAAGCTTATACTCGCTTTTGTCTGCCTATCTGATTCCGTTTGTGGGTCTGTCTGTATTCAATACTTGCCAAAGTCATCCTTGTTCAGAAACATTTGTAGTTTAAACTTCCATAGCTGGTAATTGGCATTGTTCAGCTTTGCAATTGCAAACTTCACATCTGAACCGCTTGCCAACTTTCAGAAGTCTGTATACAGTATTTACTGACTCACTGTACTCACTGAGTATTATTTCCAGTGCCTCTGGGCGCTGCTGGATGACTGCTGGGTGCGCTGGGTGCTTGACATATCCTCTCGAATGCCTGGGTGCCTGGGAAATCCTCTCCAATGCCTGGTTGCCTGGGACCCATAATCTTATGGTAGGTTATTGAATCATGCGCTTGGAAGCGTGTTGTATGTAAGCAGAGAATACTTTACTTTCATGGTGGATGTCTTTATCGTGTCTTACAGGAAACAGGGCAATACAAGTACATGCATTGAGCATAGACAGAACATCCTGTCATATCATAGAAAACATGTACTATACACTATAATACTACAATGCCACCTGCTGCATAGAAAGGTGTAATGCATACAGTATATATTGTTCAGTTTATATAAGCAACTTTACATTACATGCTGTTCTTTTCCAATAAAATCAATGCGTCCACACCATACCAAGATGGCCGCTGCTCCGATGCACAGGTGCGGTGCCATGACATCATCATGTAAGCTCCTCCCTACGTGTTTTGTGTGCATGCACGTCATCAGGGGACCCGACCACACAGCTGAGCTGGGCAAAGAAGTTATTTAGCTTTATGATTTTAAAAAAACATACACACTGTATTTAATATGTTCCTAAAACAGAGAAGATAAAAGAATATAATAGATGTGACTTTACAATTTTGGAAAACTGAGGAAGTGAGTTGGGAATTACCACTGTAAGGTGTTCCATTCTACGGATCTGCTCCAATATCTGTAAAACTTGTGAAAGAGTAGGTGGGGAGGGAGATAACCATCTCAAGGGTATAGCCCCCTTCATTCTTCCGGCAGCTAGTTTTTTGGGTGTGCTTGGAGATGCCAGGGAACGGTAGGCCCAATAGGTAATGAATCGGGTCCAAGGGCAGATTTATTTCAAATAGGCCTTGTAAGTGGGATGGGTGGAGGACCAGAATGGTTGGATAATGGGGCGATCCCAAAATATATGGAGATGTGAGCCAATGTCACCCAAGCACATCCAGCACACCTGAGGAACATTAGGATCGTATCTATGTAGAATCTCATGGGTTCTATACCAAAAGAACAATATTTTATAAGCCATCTCTCTCTGCTCCACGTACCTTGATGACTTGGAAACAGCCTCCCAAATCTTCTGCCATTGAGGGAGAGAAATAGGTAGTTGAGTGACCTGGGACCATTTCTCCATGTATGCATGTTGCGTGTTAGTCAGTGGAAGGGCATTGTGGAGAAATTTATAGATATCCGAAATAAGGTGGGTCTGGACACCGGGCACATAAGAGTTCAAATGGGGTGGGCTTATCTAAGGTCAAGGTTTGTGATTTAGAGAAGAAATAATGTTTAAATTGGGGATAAGAGTAAAAAAGTTGTTTAGGGATCTGGTGTGTTTGTTGAATTTCTGCAACGGATAAAAGGTTGCCAGTGAGTGGATATACTCTATTTCGAATCTGGAAAATTACAGCTTGTGACCAGGAGTACATTTGGGTGTAGGATAGATGGGATTGAAAAGCACGTTTAGTAAGGCTGGGCATGGAGATGAGAGAGAGAACTGGCAGGAACATCTTTTCCATATAGAGAGTGTAAATAACATCGGATGTAAACAAATGCCCCGTAGTTGGGCAATAGAGGTTTCTAGAGTCAACCAAATAATGGAGCAGCGATGGACCGGGCATGTTATACTCATTTCTATCTCTGACCACATACTAGACGCTATTCTAGTGGACCATGTAATAACCAGTTTAAGATAAGTGGCAAAGTAATATTTGATAAGGTCCGGGGCTCCCATACCACCTCTAGTACGAGGAGCTAGCATCACTGAGCTGGCTATACGATGAGCTTTATTATGCCAAATGAAATTAAGGGATAACCTCTGTGTGGCCTTGAGCTGTGACATTGGGATGGGGATTGGCAGGGTTTCAAACAAGTACAGGAGCCTTGGTAACATAGACATCTTAAGGACATTGATCCGACCTAAGAGAGAGAGGGGAAGAGTGTCCCACTGGCACAAAAGTCGGTCAATGTCACGTAAGAGTGGGGGGAAATTGGCCTGGTAGAGGGCGGGGTATTAGGAGGTTAAATTTATCCCTAGGTACTTAGGAGCGTGTGGGCATCAATGGTAGGGGTAATTCTGTTGTAGTGTAACAAGAGCAGAGGGGGGGATGTGGAGTGGTAAGGCTTCCGTTTTGCTCGTATTGGTTTTGTACCCAAAAATTGAGCCAAATTTTTTTAACAAGTCATGGAGATTCGGGAGGGAGGTATGGGGGTTGGTCAGTGTCAGGATGATGTCATCTGCAAACAAAGAAAGTTTCTACTCTCTCTGTCGCAGCGAGACCCCACGAATGTCAGGATGAGTGCGGATGGCTTCGGCTAAAGGTTCCAAACATAGAATGATGAGCAAGGGGGATAGCGGGCATCCTTGTCTGGTGCCATTACTCAAAGGGAGCAATGGCGACAGAAAGGAGGACAGCTGAACTTGGGAGGAGGGTCGGGAGTATAAGTCATGTAGCGCTGCCATAAAGGGGCCGTTAAATCCATATTTGGCGCAGGTAGCAAACATAAAGGGCCAGCTGAGCCGATCAAAGGCTTTTTGAGCATCTAATCTCAGAATTAGGGCTGGGCAGGTTCTTTTATTTGGCAGGTCAATGAGATCAATGGTGTGTCTCGTGTTGTCGCTGGCATGTCTAGCGGGTAGGACGTCAATTTTGCTTGGGTACAGCGTCGCACGACAGCGCAATTGTCAGTTAAAGCAACGCAGTGCCATATCGCAAAAACTGGCCTGGTCATTAACCACTTGACGACCGCCTCACGCCGATGTACGTCGGCAAAGTGGCACGGACAGGCAAAATCACGTACATGTACGTGATTTGCCTTCCGCGGGTGGGGGGTCCGATCGGACCCCCCCCCGGTGACCGAGGCGGTCGTCTTTTGTCCAGCGGCGATCGGTGATGAGGGGGAGACCATCCGTTCGTGGCCCCCCCCTCGCGATCGCCGCCGGCCAATGGAATCATTCCTTTGCTGCTGTATGCTAAACAGCAGCAAAGGAAATGATGTCATCTCTCCTCGGCTCGGTAATTTCCGTTCCGGCCCGAGGAGAGAAGACTTCACTGTGAGTGCACCAAACACTACACACACAGTAGAACATGCCAGGCACACAAATCACCCCGATCCCCCCCCAATCACCCCCCCCCCCCTGTCACAAACTGACACCAGCAGTTTTTTTTTTTTTTTTTTTTTTTTTTTTCTGATTACTGCATAGTGTCAGTTTGTGACAGTGACAGTGTTGGGACAGTTAGTATTACCCCCCTTTAGGTCTAGGATTCCCCCCTAACCCCCCCTAATAAAGTTTTAACCCCTTGATCACCCCCTGTCACCAGTGTCGCTAAGCGATCATTTTTCTGATCGCTGTATTAGTGTCGCTGGTGACGCTAGTTAGTGAGGTAAATATTTAGGTTCGCCGTCAGAGTTTTATAGCGTCAGGGACCCCCATATACTACCTAATAAATGTTTTAACCCCTTGATTGCCCCCTAGTTAACCCTTTCACCACTGATCACCGTATAACCGTTACGGTTGACGCTGGTTAGTTTGTTTATTTTTTATAGTGTCAGGGCACCCGCCGTTTATTACCGAATAAAGGTTTAGCCCCCCGATCGCCCGGCGGTGATATGCGTCGCCCCAGGAAGCGCCAGATTAGCGCCAGTACCGCTAACACCCACGCACGCAGCATGCGCCTCCCTTAGTGGTATAGTATCTGTACGGATCAATATCTGATCCAATCAGATCTATACTAGCGTCCCCAGCAGTTTAGGGTTCCCGAAAACGCAGTGTTAGCGGGATCAGCCCAGATACCCACTAGCACCTGCGTTTTGTGCCTCCGCCCGGCCCAGCCCACCCAAGTGCAGTATCGATCGATCACTGTCACTTACAAAACACTAAACGCATAACTGCAGCGTTCGCAGAGTCAGGCCTGATCCCTGCGATCGCTAACAGTTTTTTTGGTAGCATTTTGGTGAACTGGCAAGCACCAGCCCCAGGCGTCAGGTTAGCGCCAGTACCGCTAACACCCACGCACGCAGCATACGCCTCCCTTAGTGGTATAGTATCTGTACGGATCAATATCTGATCCGATCAGATCTATACTAGCGTCCCCAGCAGTTTAGGGTTCCCAAAAACGCAGTGTTAGCGGGATCAGCCCAGATACCTGCTAGCACCTGCGTTTTGCCCCTCCGCCCAGGCGAGCCCAGCCCACCCAAGTGCAGTATCGATCGATCACTGACACTTACAAAACACTAAACGCATAACTGCAGAGTTCACAGAGTCAGGCCTGATCCCTGCGATCGCTAACAGTTTTTTTGGTAGTATTTTGGTGAACTGGCAAGCACCAGCCCCAGGCAGCGTCAGATTAGCGCCAGTACCGCTAACACCCACGCACGCACCGTACACCTCCCTTAGTGGTATAGTATCTGATCGCATCAATATCTGATCCGATCAGATCTATACTAGCGTCACCAGCAGTTTAGGGTTCCCAAAAACGCAGTGTTAGCGGGATCAGCCCAGATACCTGCTAGCACCTGCGTTTTGCCCCTCCGCCCGGCCCAGCCCAGCCCACCCAAGTGCAGTATCGATCGATCACTGTCACTTACAAAACACTAAACGCATAACTGCAGCGTTCGCAGAGTCAGGCCTGATCCCTGCAATCGCTAACAGTTTTTTGGTAGCGTTTTGGTGAACTGGCAAGCGCCAGCGGCCTAGTACACCCCGGTCGTAGTCAAACCAGCACTGCAGTAACACGTGGTGACGTGGCGAGTCCCATAAGTGCAGTTCAAGCTGGTGAGGTGGCAAGCACAAGTAGTGTCCCGCCGCCACCAAAAAGACAAACACAGGCCCGTCGTGCCCATAGTGCCCTTCCTGCTGCATTCGCCAATCCTAATTGGGAACCCACCGCTTCTGCAGCGCCCGTACTTCCCCCATTCACATCCCCAACCATATGCAGTCGGCTGCATGAGAGGCATTTTTATGTCCTCCCGAGTACCCCTACCCAACGAACCCCCCAAAAAAGATGTCGTGTCTGCAGCAAGCGCGGATATAGGCGTGACACCCGCCATTATTGTCCCTCCTGTCCTGACAATCCTGGTCTTTGCATTGGTGAATGTTTTGAACGCTACCATTCACTAGTTGAGTATTAGCGTAGGGTACAGCATTGCACAGACTAGGCGCCATTTCACAGGGTCTCCCAAGATGCCATCGCATTTTGAGAGACCCGAACCTGGAACCGGTTACCGTTATAAAAGTTAGTTACAAAAAAAGTGTAAAAAAAAAAAAAAATATGAAATAAAAAAAAATAGTTGTTGTTTTATTGTTCTCTCTCTCTCTATTCCCTCTCTCTATTGTTCTGCTCTTTTTTACTGTATTCTATTCTGCAATGTTTTATTGTTATTGTTATTGTTATTGTTATTGTTATTATGTTTTATCATGTTTGTTTTTCAGGTGTGTAATTATTTACACTTTACTGTGCTTTATTGTTAACCATTGTTAACCATTTTTTTGTCTTCAGGTACGCCATTCATGACTTTGAGTGGTTATACCAGAATGATGCCTGCAGGTTTAGGTATCATCTTGGTATCATTCTTTTCAGCCAGCGGTCGGCTTTCATGTAAAAGCAATCCTAGCGGCTAATTAGCCTCTAGACTGCTTTTACAAGCCGTGGGAGGGAATGCCCCCCCCCCACCGTCTTCCGTGTTTTTCTCTGGCTCTCCTGTCTCAACAGGGAACCTGAGAATGCAGCCGGTGATTCAGCCAGCTGACCATAGAGCTGATCAGAGACCAGAGTGGCTCCAAACATCTCTATGGCCTAAGAAACCGGAAGCTACGAGTATTTCATGACTTAGATTTCGCCGGATGTAAATAGCGCCATTGGGAAATTGGGGAAGCATTTTATCACACCGATCTTGGTGTGGTCAGATGCTTTGAGGGCAGAGGAGAGATCTAGGGTCTAATAGACCACAATTTTTTCAAAAAAGAGTACCTGTCGCTACCTATTGCTATCATAGGGGATATTTACATTCCCCGAGATAACAATAAAAATGATTAAAAAAAAAAATATGAAAGGAACAGTTTAAAAGTAAGATTAAAAAAGCAAAAAAATAATAAAGAAAAAAAAAAACAAAAAAAAAAACACCCCTGTCGCCCCCTGCTCTCGCGCTAAGGCGAACGCAAGCGGCGGTCTGTCATCAAACGTAAACAGCAATTGCACCATGCATGTGAGGTATCACCGCGAAGGCCAGATCGAGTGCAGTAATTTTTCCAGTAGACCTCCTCTGTAAATCTAAAGTGGTAACCTGTAAAGGCTTTTGAATGCTTTTAAACATGTATTTATTTTGTTGCCACTGCACGTTTGTGCGCAATTTTAAAGCATGTCATGTTTGGTATCCATGTACTCGGCCTAAGATCATCTTTTTTATTTCATCAAACATTTGGGCAATATAGCGTGTTTTAGTGCATTAAAATTAAAAAAAGTGTGTTTTTTCCCCAAAAAATGCGTTTGAAAAATCGCTGCGCAATTACTGTGTGAAAAAAAAAATGAAACACCCACCATTTTAATCTGTAGGGCATTTGCTTTAAAAAAATATATAATGTTTGGGGGTTCAAAGTAATTTTTTTGCAAAAAAAAAAAAACTTTTTCATGTAAACAATAAGTGTCAGAAAGGGCTTTGTCTTCAAGTGGTTAGAAGAGTGGGTGATGTGTGACATAAGCTTCTAAATGTTGTGCATAAAATGCCAGGACAGTTCAAACCCCCCCCAAATGACCCCATTTTGGAAAGTAGACACCCCAAGCTATTTGCTGAGAGGCATGTCGAGTCCATGGAATATTTTATATTGCGACACAAGTTGCGGGAAAGAGACAATTTTTTTTTTTTTTTTTTGCACAAAGTTGTCACTAAATGATATATTGCTCAAACATGCCATGGAAATATGTGAAATTACACCCCAAAATACATTCTGCTGCTTCTCCTGAGTACGGGGATACCACATGTGTGAGACTTTTTGGGAGCCTAGCCGCGTACGGGACCCCGAAAACCAAGCACCGCCTTCAGGCTTTCTAAGGGCGTGAATTTTTGATTTCACTCTTCACTGCCTATCACAGTTTCGGAGGCCATGGAATGCCCAGGTGGCACAAAACCCCCCCAAATGACCCCATTTTGGAAAGTAGACACCCCAAGCTATTTGCTGAGAGGTATAGTGAGTATTTTGCAGACCTCACTTTTTGTCACAAAGTTTTGAAAATTGAAAAAAGAAAAAAAAAAATTTTTTTTCTTGTCTTTCTTCATTTTCAAAAACAAATGAGAGCTGCAAAATACTCACCATGCCTTTCAGCAAATAGCTTGGGGTGTCTACTTTCCAAAATGGGGTCATTTGGGGGGTTTTGTGCCACCTGGGCATTCCATGGCCTCCGAAACTGTGATAGGCAGTAAAGAGTGAAATCAAAAATTTTCACCCTTAGAAATCCTGAAGGCAGTGATTGGTTTTCGGGGTCCAGTACGCGGCTAGGCTCCCAAAAAGTCCCACACATGTGGTATCCCCATACTCAGGAGAAGCAGCTAAATGTATTTTGGGGTGCAATTCCACATATGCCCATGGCCTGTGTGAGCAATATATCATTTAGTGACAACTTTATGGAAAAAAAAAAAAAAAAAAAAAAAGTGTCACTTTCCCGCAACTTGTGTCAAAATATAAAATATTCCATGGACTCAATATGCCTCTCAGCAAATAGCTTGGGGTGTCTACTTTCCAAAATGGGGTCATTTTGGGGGGTTTTGTGCCACCTGGGCATTCCATGGCCTCCGAAACTGTGATAGGCAGTGAAGAGTGAAAGCAAAAATTTACACCCTTAGAAATCCTGAAGGCGGTGATTGGTTTTCGGGGCCCCGTACGCGGCTAGGCTCCCAAAAAGTCCCACACATGTGGTATCCCCATACTCAGGAGAAGCAGCTAAATGTATTTTGGGGTGCAATTCCACATAGGCCCATGGCCTGTGTGAGCAATATATCATTTAGTGACGACTTTTTGTAAATATTTTTTTTTTTTTTGTCATTTTTCAATCACTTGGGACAAAAAAAATGAATATTCAATGGGCTCAACATGCCTCTCAGCAATTTCCTTGGGGTGTCTACTTTCCAAAATGGGGTCATTTGGGGGGGTTTTGTACTGCCCTGCCATTTTAGCACCTCAAGAAATGACATAGGCAGTCATAAACTAAAAGCTGTGTAAATTCCAGAAAATGTACCCTAGTTTGTAGACGCTATAACTTTTGCGCAAACCAATAAATATACGCTTATTGACATTTTTTTTACCAAAGACATGTGGCCGAATACATTTTGGCCTAAATGTATGACTAAAATTTAGTTTATTGGATTTTTTTTATAACAAAAAGTAGAAAATATCATTTTTTTTCAAAATTTTCGGTCTTTTTCCGTTTATAGCGCAAAAAATAAAAACCGCAGAGGTGATCAAATACCATCAAAAGAAAGCTCTATTTGTGGGAAGAAAAGGACGCAAATTTCGTTTGGGTACAGCATTGCATGACCGCGCAATTAGCAGTTAAAGCGACGCAGTGCCAAATTGGAAAAAGACCTCTGGTCCTTAGGCAGCATAATGGTCCGGGGCTCAAGTGGTTAAGCAGGAAAATCTTCCGGTCTGTAAGTTGTTAAATCTTTACATAGCTTTTGTCTGCATTTGTTCCTACAGAATAAGCGTAGTCAATTATAGTAATGTTATGATGTACATTCAAACAATAACCAAATGTATTTGTAAATCGTTGTCAAACTTGGCAATTCTCAGTGTTATAAAAATGAATGCGAGCAAGTTAACCAAAACTGATAGTTTCTTCAATACAGATTATTTGTGCATGGCAGGAAGTGTAGCCCAAAATGAATTTGCACCTAAGAGCATCAGTCACGCAGAGAAAAGAAAAAGGAAAGCTGAACCAATTAACAAGTCAAAGGTAAGAAGCCAGATTCTAAAATAAAGATGTGTTAATTATAATCGTCAAGCAGAATGACTATAATCCAAATTAGATTTGAAAAGTGTGACTCTCTACAGCTGGCTAGAAAATGTGAAAGAAAATAATATATGAGTGCTAAAACTTCTAGAAGAAAATAAACATTAACCCTTTTCTTAGTAGAGGGCCATAGAGGTGGATAAATGCTATAAATTGGTTTCATACTGTACCTAATAAGTATTCAAAAGCATCTTTATTATTAGGAAAAAGAAACCCCCACCTCTAAAGCAAAAGGGAAGGAGGGGAGAACAGTAGTGGACACTGGATGTTTTCTGGTGCACAAGGATGACAACCACAAAATAGCTTTACCAAATTTTATTTACATATATAAAATTAAAATACATAGATACATAAAGGTTAAAAAATGTTATAAAAATTACATTTTTCATTGAGGGCTCTCCAAAGGCTAAACAGTGCAATGATTAGTGTGTGGGTGGTCCTCATCCAACTTGTTGCTGCCTCTGCACGTTTCGCAGGGAAAACAGCCCACTTCCTCAGGAGGATTTTTATTCCTCATGCACCCTGGAGGTTATAATAACGTTATAAAAAAACGCCAGTAGCTTCGCAGTGAGATTTTCAACGTTTTTTAAAGGTTTTTCACAATAAAGTTTTTCAGCATTTTTCAGTGTTTTTTTGCATTTTTAAGTGTTTTTTTGGGGGGGGGGGGGATAAAAAAGTTAAACTCTGGTGAGCCGCATTTTTGAGTATTTATCTGTATTTTTGTCCGTTTTTTTTTTTTTTTTTTTTTTTTTTTACGTTACATCGCTTTTAGAGCTGAAAAACCCCTCTCAGAACCCACTAGTTTTGGGGTTTTTTTCCAGCCAAAACGTGCCCCAGCCAAAAACAGTTGATAACAGCCTATGTGTGCATAGACACATAAGATAACATGCTGGAGAGTTAATTTTTCACATGCTGGAGAGTTTATTGACTGTAGAAAAAAACGTGTGAAGCCAGAAACAGCAGCTGTAAAAACGTCCAAAAACGTCCAGTGTGCATGAAGCCTCAGGCGAGTGATCCAAAATAGTAATCGTAAATGTAAGCAACAGTGTTAGTACATGGTATAATAAACTTAATATATATCCATATAAGCCAATATATCAATGAATCAACAACATTTTACCATCAAGTTTTTGAACCACTCTCCAGAGTTGCAAAGTCCACCTAAACAGCCTCTCCCAGGTCAAGGAAAAGAGAAGGGGGAGCATCCAAAACTAGAAAAAAAAAACGGGACGGGGAGCACAGGGGACCTCCACAGGACCAACTGAAAAAGAAGAGAGCAGCAGGGGACAGTATTATGCCCCGTACACACGGTCGGATTTTCCGATGAAAAATGTCCGATTGGAGCGTGTTGTCTGAAATTCCGACCGTGTGTGGGCTCCATCGGACATTTTCCATCGCATTTTCCGACACACAAAGTTGGGGAGCAGGATATAAAATTTTCCGACAACAAAATCCGTTGTCGGAAATTCCGATCGTGTGTACACAAATCCGACGGACAAAGTGCCACGCATGCTCAGAATAAATAAAGAGATGAAAGCTATTGGCCACTGCCCCGTTTATAGTCCCGACGTACGTGTTTTATGTCACCACGTTCAGAATGATCAGATTTTTCGACAACTTTGTGTGACCGTGTGTATGCAAGACAAGTTTGAGCCAACATCCGTCGGAAAAAATGCTAGGATTTTTTTGTCGGAATGTCCGAACAAAGTCCGACCGTGTGTACGGGGCATTAGTGTCATCAAATTTAATTGTGCTGAAATACACTTCTCCAGAGCTTATCTTCTAAAAAGTCTCAAATTTTCATCATAGATAGCATGTATGTTATAGTGGTAAACTCCACAGTTTGAAATCATCCTAAAAAAAAAACTAAAACAGAAGAAAAGGGAAACAAAATAAAGGCATTCCCTTTGCTTTTGTTTCAGATTTTTTTATAGGATGATTTCTAACAAATTATTAGGAGAACATAATATAGCAGTAAAAAGAGCAATGCCGTAATCGATGGAAATTACATTTTTGTTTGTTTTATTTAGATAAGCAGAAGGTTAATTCTGTTTGGTTGTTATTTATTGTACTGTACTTGGATGTTGCTCTTTTCCTTATTGACAATATGTTCTAATCTGCAGCTTCCTAAAGTTGTCCTAGTGGGGTGCATTTTATAGGCATTTCAGTGCTCTAGTGTCTTTGCTTTATTCAGCAGCAGGCTGTTTAAGGAGGTGATGTATGTACGTCAGCATCCCCTGAAGACGTACATTCGCATGAAATGCGTTGGTGCAAGAGCTACACACTGACATCTCGCTGCCATTTCCATGCTTGGAACTGGCGGTTTTCTTTCTCTTTTTTTCTCAGGCAGTGTCAAGCATAACCTTCTGACTGTCCCCATTGGTGAGAAACAGTACTGCGGGGTGTCCCCATTGTGAAAACGGAGCTGGTTGACCATGTGTGAAGGATCCTGTTGATACAAAGAGGCATGTTGCTGCTTTCCTCTGCCAGCTTTAATGTCGGTGAATGCATTTTAGTTCTCTTGCTCACAGGTGATGGAAAGGATTTTCATTAGCTGGTGGAAGACACTTTATTTCCAGTAATATTTATCCCATGTTTTGGATACTTCTGCGTTGGACTTTATTCACACTGATTTTTTTTAATTAACATTTTTTGATATTGTGGTTGCTTTTTGCACATTATGAATGCTGTGTTGATAGCACATGCTTTAACTTTGTAATATTCTATATTTGGAGGTGCTGCATTATTTTGTTAGTTTGTTTGGGTACTGTATATTTACCTATAGCACGCTAGACATGGGCGCCGTCAATAAATTTGTTTTGTTTTGTTCCGTTTCGTATTGGAATTAATTCGTATTTCGTAATTCATGTCCGAAATTCAATTTAAATTTGTACGAAATACGAATTTTCATTAGGTTCGTTAACTTTTCTTAACAGTTACGAATGTTCGTTGTGATGAATTTATCATTATGAGGGGCTCCCACCATTCCTGTGCTGTGCTGACTTCCTGGGGTTTTAACTTTTAGGTTCGTTAACTTTTCGTAACAATTACAAATGTTCGTTAGGAATTTGGATCCGAAATTCGCAAACGAAATTTCTTATTTCATACAAAATTCGGAAACATAGCAATTCGTATTTCGGATCCTCCTGAATGTACGAATTTACGGAAATTCGTACAAATTTTCAATTCGTACGAAACTAATCGCACATGCCTATTGCACGCTGTCCATTTCTTTTCTTTAGCGCCAACATCTTTTATGTTTTCAATATTAATGGCATTACCTGGATGTCGAACTAGTCAGTTTTTATATAATTTAATATTTGTATGTTAACGACAGAAATAACAAAAGGGGCAAGGATACTGGAGACTGGTTATGTATGGCACATGGAGCAACCACTGTTATAATATGTAAATACATTGAGAGCTGAAACTTAGTAGAAAGTCAAGGAAGCTCTATGGTGGTATGCAAAGAGCACTCAATCCACGCTCAGTTGACCGCAATAAAAGGGACCACCCCGGCCCCAAAATATTGTACTGCTGCATTGTTTTCACTATGGATAAAGGGATTTCCCATGAAACCTATGGGCAGAGTGCCCAGCACAACAGGAATTTTTTTGCACTTTTCAAACAGATATAACAATACACTGTCAATAGTATATTTAGTACACCAAATAGTAGCAAATAAGAGTTAATTGTTAGGGTTCATACATACTTTAACCGCTTAAGGACAGCCCCATGTACATATACTGCATCAGTACGTGAATTTTTTTCTTCAGGGTCTGGTGCGTGCACGCACGCCACCGGGGACCCGCTCTGCCTGTAATTAGACAAAGTGGGAGCCAATCTGCGGGTCTGGCGGACCGGATGCCCGCCGGGTCCCACCAAACCTTTCCTGAGGCAGACAGAAGGGCGATCTGCCTATGTAAACAAGGCAGATCGCCGTTCTGTGGCAGAAGAAGACCTTGTGTTTCTGCTAAGCAGGAACACGGATTTTGGTCTTCTTACAGTTAAAGCACATCCCCCATAGTTAGAAAGCACCCCCTAGGGACACATTTAACCCTTTGATTGCCCTTGATTTTAACCCCTTCCCTGCCAGTGTCATTAGTTCAGTGACAGTGCATATTTTTTAGCACTGATCACTGTATTGGTGTCACTGGTCCCCAAAATGGTCAAAAGTGTCACTTAGTGTCCAATTTGTTCGCTGCAATGTTGCAGTCCCACTATAAGTTGCTGATTGAATACACTATAACTTTTGCGCAAACCAATCAATATCCACTTATTGGGATTTTTTTTACCAAAAAAATGTAGCAGAATACATATTGGCCTAAATTGATGTAGAAATTAGATGTTTTACATTTTTTTTTATTTTATATGTTTTATAGCAGAAAGTAAAAAAAAATATATATTTTTTTTAATTGTCACTCTTTTTTTGTTTATATCGCAAAAAATAAAAAACGCAGAGGTGATCAAATACCACCAAAAGAAAGCTCTATTTGTGAGAAAAAAAGGACATAAATTTCAGATCCTCAATTGGATTTAGGTCTGGACTTTGACTGGGCCATTCTAACACATGAATATGCTTTGCTCTAAACCATTCCATTGTAGCTCTGGCTGTATGTTTAGGGTTGTTGTCCTGCTGGAAGGTGAACCTCCGCCCCAGTCTCAAGTCTTTTGCAGACTCTAATGCCGCGTACACACGAGCGGACTTTACGGCAGACTTTGCCCAGCGGACTGGATTTCGTCAGACAATTCGATCGTGTGTGGGCTCCAGCGGACTTTCTTTTCTCAAAAGTTGGACAGACTTAGATTTGAAACATGTTTTAAATTAATCCGTCGAAATCGAGTCCGGTCGAAAAGTCCGCTCGTCTGTGTGCTAGTTCGACGGACAAAAAGCCACGTTAGGGCAGCTATTGGCTACTGGCTATGAACTTCCTTGTTTTAGTCCGGTCGTACGTCATCACGTACGAATTCGACAGACTTTGGTGGATTGTGTGTAGGCAAGTCCATTCATTCAGAAAGTCCGTCGTAAAGTACATTGAAAAGATTGCCCTGTATTTGGCCCCATCCATCTTCCCATCAACTCTGACCAGCTTCCCTGTCCCTGCTGAAGAAAAGCATCCCCACAACATGATGCTGCCACCACCATGTTTCACAGTGGGTATGGTGTGTTCAGGGTGATGTGCATTGTTAGTTTTCCCCCACACATAGCATTTTACTCTTAGACCAAAAAGTTACATTTTGTTCTCATCTGACCAGAGCACCTTCTTCCACATGTTTGCTGTGTCCTCCATATGGCTTCTCGCAAACTGCAAATGGGACTTCTAATGGCTTTCTTCTTGCCACTCTTCCATTAAGGCCAGATTTGTGGAGTGCACGACTAATAGCTGTCCTGTGGACAGTAGACACGTGTGTAGCAAGATCCCGGGCCCCCAGAGGCCTAATGGTGACCTCTAGAGTTAGGGACAGCTGACATCCTTCAGTGTAGAGTGGGTTACAAGGCATGGTGGCTGTAGTGCAAGGTAGATTGATGAGCGCCAGACACTTCTTGAATGCAAAGAGATTTATTGTCTCTTGAACAGAACTGTGGGAGAGAGGGTTGGGGCCAGGACACACTAAAGTAGATGCAATGCTAATTGGTAGACTCCGAGACTTCTATAGGCAGACAGCCATGCAGGGAAAGGCATCCAGCTAGATACCACATCTGCATGAGTAGGAACGCATGAGTACAAAGGTTGCAACAAACTCCTTCACTTCTTCTACAAACTCCTCTTGTAGAACTTCACTCAACTGAGCTCCCAGTCTTTCAATAGACTAACAGATCCACTAGCCACTGGATCTACTAAGCTCTTCCAATCTTCTCACTCAGTATCTTCCTCAAGCGTCACCCCGAGTCCCTGCTGGGTCCCTAGCTTGGCACTCACAGATACTCCTCAAGCGTCATCCTGCTGGCCTGCTTGTTCCCTGGCTTGGCACACAATAATGCTCTGCAAGCATCACTTCCACTGGCTGGGTCCCTGGCCTGGCACTTGCAGAAGTTTCCCAATTCTTCACCGTCCCCAGTTGGTGAGAATACTGCTCTGGTACTTGTTTCAGCTACTCACGGTGGTCCCTGGTAACAAGGTGGATGGTTCCTTAGTGGCAACAGCTTCCCCTCTACCTCCGACCATGACAGGTTCTCCGTCTGGTTGGACTGCAAGCCGCAGTCCCAACCTTACGCTGCTCTCCTGCTTCTGGATAGGCCCTCAGACAGCTTAGCAGCCAGATGTCCCGGGATAGGACTTAGGTCTCTGGCCTGGCCTGGGGCAGCACAACACAAGTCCACCCAGACAGCCATCCAGGTGGCACAGAACCCCGATCACCTGACTCCACCCAAATAAATAGGCTCCCCTAGCAGGCCAAGGGACTCAAGAAAATCCCTGCCCATTGGCTGAGGTACCCCATTCATTCCTAATCTGACCTTGCATTGCCCTTGTCTTATCTAATGCCACCAGATATCCGGCTATCTAGCGACAGAAGAGAGAAGTGCAGCAATTCCAGAGTTTGGGCGAAATCAGTTGACCTCCTGACAATTGGCCAAGGCAACTATCACTTGGCAAATAAATTTAATGGCAACCCTGCTTAAACATCAGGCCACATGTGCCATTTAATTCGTTCCAAATTTGTTTTATAACGAATTCCGACAAATTTGTTAATTCAGAAATATCCAAAACAACGAAAACCCGTTTAACAAATGTTTCCAAATATTCGTAAATTCAAATATTAGAAAATTTGTAAATTCGGAGATTCAGAAAGCCAAAAATTTGAAAATCTGAAATAATTACCGTATTTATCGGCGTATAACACGCACTTTTTTTCCCTTAAAATCAGGGGGAAATCGTGGGTGCGTGTTATACGCCGATCCCCTGCGATCCTGAGCTGACAATATGTACATGTGAGCGCTGCACCCAACCAATATAAAAACAGTTGGAACCCCAAAAACACATATATATGCACACATATATGGCTATGTTGCAGAGAGGATTAATGCTAAAAGATATTTCCACAGAAATAATAAGTAAATGGTAAAAACTATAAACAAGCAGACTCTGAGCTGCTAAAGTCCAAATAAACTAAATAAAATGAATTAGATTAGATTAAAGTCCATGAGAAGTGGATGTAGAAGGCAGCCCTGTAGATAAGGATGAAGCAATCCTCTGGATGCTGGAGAAAAAAGAACAACAGTGGCGCCACTCTAAGTGCAGTATTAAAAGCGATTTTTTAAAAGTGACTCCGTTCCCCGGATCGAAAACAGTGCGTTCCAGCGGCAGGACAGAGCGAACATCTCACAGCGCAGCCTGTCAGAACGCCACTGCATGATATGACTGGACAACTCTTTTGGGACACCAGGCACTATCTTATTCTACACGCTCATTTTCATGTACCTTTGTGAGTACCAGATTTTAAAGATATATATTAAAAAATCGCTTTGATCCTGAGCTGACAGATCTTCAAAATCGCCGACCGCGATTTGAAAATGGCGCCGCCGGTGCCGAAATACACAGAGCCGGTCCTCGGCTCTTCTCGGCCACTTTCGGCTTCACTCGAGCGCCGCCCGAACCTAGCCGAGTGTACTCGGCTAGGTTCGGATAGCTCCGCTCACAGTCACGCCCATCCCGGGCGGGACTACGAGTGGAGCCGAAAGTGAACGAGAGCCGCCGAGAAGAGCCGAGGTTCGGCTCTGTGTATTTCGGCGCAGGCGGTGCCATTTTCAAATCGCGGTCGGCGATTTTGAAGCCCAGGATCGCAGGGGATCACAGGATCGCAGGGGAACGGCGCCATTTTCAAACTGCGAGCTGCAAGGCTGCACTGGGGCAAGGCTGCACTGGGGCAAGGCTGCAATGGACACTGGGGAAGGCTGCACTGACAAGGCTGCACTGACAAGGCTGCACTGACATGGCTGCACTGACATGGCTGCACTGGGGCAAGGCTGCACTGATAAGGCTGCAATGATGGGCATTTAAATGTAAGTTTTTTTCCCTTCAACTTCCCTCCTAAAAGTTTTTTTCCTTAAAATTCCCTCCTAAACTTGGGGTGCGTGTTATACGCCGATAAATACAGTAATAATAAGTTAACTATTACTAACTATTAAATTATAGGTATTAGAATTTCCTTTCAAATTTGGCTGTGAACGTAACAAATAGGAATTTATCCAAAGTTACTAATTATCCAAAATAACGAATGCTGTATCTAAACGAATGGAACATAACAAAATAATAATAATAAATAACAACAATAATAATAGTAATAAAAACGTTTTATTATTATTATTTTTTATTAATTTGTTCCGTTTGTTTAGATGCGGCATTCGTTATTTCCGATAATTCGTAACTTTGGATAAATTCGTATTCGTTATGTTCACTAACAGCCAAATTTGAAATGAAATTCCAATACCTATAATTTAATAGTTAGTTATTATTAGTTAGTTAGTTATTCTTTGAATTTTCAGATTTTCTTTCTTATTTTTGGATTTTCGAATTTTCGAATTTACAAATTTTCGAATTTATGAATTTACAAATTGCGATCATAACGAATGACCCAAAAAATAAAAAATAAACAAAAAAACAATTGAAATGAAAACGAACACATTTTTCTGCAGTGCACATGTCTAGTGGACAGATTCTCCCACCTTAGCTGTGGATCTCTGCAGCTCCTCCAGAGTTACCATGGACCTCTTGGCTGCTTCTGTGATGAATGCTCTCCTTGTCAGTTTAGGTGGACGGCCATGTCTTGGTAGGTTTGCAGTTGTGCCATACTCTTTCCATTTTCGGATGATGGATTGAACAGAGCTCCGTGTGATGTTCAAAGCTTGGGATATTTTTTTATACCCTAACTTGTTTTAAACTTCTCCACAACTTTATCCCTGACCTGTATGAATACTTTTTCAAGGCACTGTATCTTTAAATCACAATGAAAAACAATCTGAACTTTTCCAAACATTGCAGTATTTTTTTTTTTTTTACTTTCTCAATCAATTTTGGTGGCAAAAGTCACTATTACTGGTTACCTTTCTTGCAATCTTTGATTGCCATAGAGATGCATCAGTCTAGTTCTCCTGTCCCAATGTATAGCCATCTTCTGAGTATGAATGAAGTATAGTGACTGCGCTTAGGACAGTTGTAAAGGTATGCAGCCCCCCTAAAGAAACTCCCCAAGGTGTTTCGGATATAAGTATATATGAATGAGTGGGGTAATGGCGCTCCCTGACGAGTAAATGGGCAGGTGAGTAATAAAGGGTACCAATAATAATTGGAATCAATATACAAACTTCACGGCGAGTAGCCCCGCCTGGGTGAGTTGCATAAATAAATAAATGCCAAACAACCGCGGAGTGACAAATCTCCCTCCACGTTCGTGAGTGTGCAAATAAAGGATCTGGAAATTAATAAAACTACAAAATTAATATGAATTATTAGTGATTGTGTTGGTAGAGATGCCTACCCTTTTTAAACATAATCCGTGTAAGTGCAACCGTGAATGGTGCTTAATTAAGTATGTCACTCATAAGCATGTGCACACTCCAAACATATATAATACTATGCCTGTGCCTAAACCAAGTGTTGATACCTCAAAGAACATAGGTACCAATAAACCATTAAATAACTGTACAATTAAATGTATGTTACTTGAGCACCCAAACATGCATTGGGCTTCTGCCAAATTATAAATCCTCAAACATGTGCATTAAACAAAAACATATAAACCTTAATTAATATTTTAATCACTTACAAAGTGTATATGAGCAGTCCGCAAATGTTAGCCAGTCCGTAATTGTGAAGAAAATCTTGCGGTGAATAAGTAACCCAGGAATAAAAAATGAAAATAACTTTAGGTTGTGACTTGAGTGTATTCAAACGTCCTTGGTGACTTAGTGCTCCCCCTCAAGGATCCCCACTCACCAGATCCATTCACCGCAAAGGGGTAATTCGCATATAACGGTAATCTTTACGATCTCCCTGCCGGCGTGGTGGATGGATTTCCCAGGAAGGTCCTCAGCATGTGTAGGGTAATGGCTCTTAGTCAATGGGAGTTACAGAGCTGAGACTGTAACTCCCATGTACTCAGCGGTTGTGGTTACTTGGGGAGCCACAGTCCATTATGAATATTGTGTCCGGGTTTCAGGCAGTCTGAAACCCAGATAGACGATTTGAAACCCGGACTGTCCGGGTGAATCCCGGACAGGTGGCAACCCTACCCGCCTTTCAGTGAATTGTAATAACTGCTTTGATTTGTTTTTCATAATCCTGAAATAATCCCCCTTTGTTAAATTTACTTGCTGTTTTATTTGCAATGTATACTAAAAGGCATGCAGCATTAAACGTTTTAATGCCTGCTGAGTAAATGCAGTGATATTGAACATTCTGTCGGTTTTTTCCCTAAAGACTGTTAACACCAAAAGAAACAGCATGTAGTGCAAACATATTAATTTGTCATTTGTTCAGTCCTGCCTGGTTGTTTTGACAGATTCATTATTATCAATCAATTGTGTGTTTTGTAAGTGGCAGGTTTATAAATGGCATTGTGCTGACAAGACTTGTTGGGTGAATTTAGAATCTCCAGAAGGCACCTTAAAAGCATTGCTGTCTGGATAATCACTTGAAAGGTCAACACTGTTGGTTCAAAACCCTGCTTTCTAAAGGGAATTTATTCCGTATCACTTGTAATTGAGCAGTTGATGCACTACAATACATACACTGGGCAAAATTATAAATGCAACACGTTTGTGTTTTCCCTTATTTATCATGAGCTGAACTTAAAGATCTCCGACTTTTTCTATGTACACAAAAGGCCTATTTCGCTCAAATATTGTTCACAAATCTGTCTAAATCTGTGTTAGTGAGCACTTCTCCTTTGCCGAGATAATCCATCTACCTCACAGGTGTGGCATATCCAGATACTGATTAGACAGCATGATTGTTGCACAGATGTGCCTTAGGCTGGCCACAATAAAAGGCCACTCATAGAAAAAGTCGCAGATCTTTAGGTTCAGCTTATGATAAATAGGGGCAAACGCAAAGGTATTATGTTTATAATTTTGCTCAGTGTATTTTATAGCATTTTCTTTCTTTTTTTGTCATTTGCCTCTAAAATTACCATACTAGCAACATGTTCGAAATGAGATGGTATTTTACCTTGATAGATGCTGCTAAGAGAGGGCTTATAGAATTGTATACAAGAGCCAGGATCAAACCCATCCACAGATGAGTGAACTGAGAAAAAATAAATAGCTAAACATACTTTGGACTCAATTCACTAAAGTATATCTCATGAGAATCACGAGACAGTTATCTCATGAGATGCTGAAAATTTCAATTTACTGTCACCTTATGAGGTACAGTGCCTTGAAAAAGTATTCATACCCCTTGACATTTGCCACATTTTGTCATGTTAAAATCCAAAAACGTAAATGTATTTTATTGGGATTTTATGTGATAGACCAACACAAAGTGGCACATAATTGTGAAGGAAAATTATAAATGGTTTTCAAAATTGTTTACAAATAAATATGTGAAAAGTGTGGCGTGCATTTGTATTCAGCCCCCTTTACTCTGATACCCCTAACTAAAATCTAGTGGAACAAATTGCCTTCAGAAGTCACCTAATTAGTAAATAGAGTCCACCTGTGTGTAATTTAATCTCAGTATAAATACAGCTGTCCTGGGAAGCCCTCAGAGGTTTTTTAGAGATCCTTAGAGAACAAACCACATCATGAAGGCCAAGGAACACACCAGACAAGTCAGGGATAAAGTTGTGGAGAAGTTTAAAGCAGGGTTAGGTTTTAAAAAAATATCCCAAGCTTTAAACATCTCACGGAGCTCTGTTCAATCCATCATCCGAAAATGGAAAGAGTATGGCACAACTGCAAACCTACCAAGACATGGCCGTCCACCTAAACTGACAGGCCGAGCAAGGAGAGCATTCAGCAGAGAAGCAGCCAAGAGGCCCATGGTAACTCTGGAGGAACTGCAGAGATCCACAGCTCAGGTGGGAGAATCTGTCCACAGGACAACTATTAGTTGTGCTCTCCACAAATCTGACCTTTATGGAAGAGTGGCAAGAAGAAAGACATTGTTGAAAGAAAGCCATAAGAAGTCCCATTTTGAGTTTGCGAGAAGCCATGTGGTGTGGGGGGACACAGCAAACATGTGGAAGAAGGTGCTCTGGTCAGATGAGACCAAAATTGAACTTTTTGGTCTAAAAGCAAAACGCTATGTGTGACAGCATCAAATTGTGGGGATGCTTTTCTTCAGCAGGGACAGGGACGCCGTTTGGCTGTCAAAAGCACTGTACTAACGACAGCTCGTCGTACAAATGTTTCCATACGATTTCCGTATCGTGTGTACGGGCCTTTACTGTTGATAGCTGAAGCTGCTGCCTGTTCACTTCCTGGATTTACACAGACAAACAGAGGCACACCTCCAGCTCTGCAGCTGTCATTGGCCCTCTTATGACTCATCCCCCCTCCCTTCCTGGCAAACTCTCACGAGAGTGATGGAGAGAGCTGTACATGATGTCATAAGCCTAGGCTAATGTACAGACAAGAAATAGGAAGTGGGCTGTATAAGGTATTTACTGGCAAAAAAATGGTTTACTATCCAAAGTTAAAACAACAAGGGCAGAAGATTTAATAGATGGAAAGATGAAAAAATGACTGAAGGTCCACTTTAAGAGCTCAGGTTGTGCTTGGAGGGCCATTTAATGGGAAATCAGACAGCCAGAAGGGCTTGAGGAAGGGGGTTGGGTGTTGCCCCTCATGAAAGGAGAAAGGGTAGATAGGAAAAGTTGGGTGGTGGGACTTAAGAGTTAGGCCCAGTTCACACAGGTGCGACATGGAATCCAACTTGTGGGAGCACAAGTCACATGGCATGTCAAATAAAATGTTTCCCAATGAGAGCCATCTTAACTGATCCCACACAGTCACTCCAACTTTAGAAAAGGTTCCTGCACTACTTTGGTCTGACTTTTGCTGTGTACACACAAGCGGACTTTTCGACCGGACTGGTCCGACGGACAATTCGACCGCGTGTGGGCTTCATCGGACCTGCAGCGGACTTTTTCGGTTGAAAATCTGATGGACTTTAGATTTGGAACATGTTTCAAATCTTTACGTCGGAACTCCGCCGGACCCAGTTCCTATCGAAAAGTCCGCTCGTCTGTATGCTAGTCCGACCGAAGAAAACCGACGCTAGGGCAGCTATTGGCTACTGATTATCAACTTCCTTATATTAGTCTGGTCGGTCGTCATCACGTACGAATCCGTCGGACTTTGGTGTGATCGTGTGTAGGCAAGTCCGTTCGTGGGGAAAGTCCGTTGGAGGTCCGCCGAAAGTCCGTCGGATAGTCTGTCGGACCAGTCCAGTCGAAAAGTCCGCTCATGTGACCAAGGCATAAGATACGACTTCAATGCCATAGAGTGTAAAAAGTCACATTAAGTCAAATCAAGTCAGCGGTGGTGCTAGGTATGCAAATCCAGTGATCTACTGTTCAAATAGTTAGCAAAGTATTAGTAGGGATAGTCTGATGCATAAACAGTATCCTATACTGCTGTACTTTTAGGAATTTCTCATGTGTATCTGTACATGGTATATTTTAAATAGTGAATTGAATGATTTTGTAAGACGTCTGGAAATAATTAAGGAGACGAAGAATGGTGACAGGGCGGAAATGTCATGTTTGCCATTCCCTGCATTAAATAATGGATTCTATGTCCCTTGTAGAGAAATGTGTTATGGTTAAGGAAATTACACCATTCTAGTTTGTTAATAGAACTACAAATGATAATAATCACTCAGTTCAAATGGCAGAGTGGTGTCAGATCCTTTTTGACTTTCTTCATCCAGGGCATTTTTGGCTAATGAAGTGGTATCTGTGTTATTGCAGTGTTTACATTCACTTGTGTGCACAGAGAATAAAGTTATGGTCACTGTCTATATAAAAGGAGGGATTTTTGGCTGACTTTGCGTTGTCTTTTTTCATTGTCAGTACAGTTCCTTACCAGAGACAATGGTGCTTTTAAATTTTATGTCTTGCTTGTGCAGTATGCTGAAAACACTGCTTGTGTGTCAACATATTAAAGCGATCCTGCAAAAATCCTCAATGGCAGTTCCCTGCCATAGTGGCTGTTTCTCCCCCCTGCAGCCTCCATCAGGGTATTCAGCATTCAACATTTCACAGAGGATAAAATTAGAAACAGACTTGAAAAACTTAACATAAATAAGTCACCGGGACCAGATGCCTTGCACCCGAGGGTCCTTAAGGAACTCAGTCAAGTTATTGCCAGACCGTTGTTCCTAATTTTTACGAACAGTCTACTGACTGGAATGGTACCAGCAGATTGGAGAAAAGCCAACGCAGCACCAATCTTTAAAAAAAGGACCAAAATGTATCCCTATGAACTACAGACCAGTTAGCCTAAAATCAATAGTATGCAAGCTCTTGGAGGGGATGATAAGGGACTATATACAAGATTTTACTAATGAAAACGGTATGATTAGCAGAAATCAGCATGGATTTGTGAAAAATCATTCTTGCCAAACCAATCTATTAACCTTCTATGAGGAGGTGAGTTGCCATCTAGATAAAGGAAGGCCCGTAGACGTGGTGTATCTGGATTTTGCAAAGGCATTTGATACAGTTCCCCATAAACGTTTACTGTACAAAATAAGTTCTGTCGGCATGGACCATAGGGTGAGTACATGGATTGAAAACTGGCTACAAGGGCGATTTTAGAGGGTGGTGATAAATGAGGAATACTCGGAATGGTCCGTGTGGAAAGTGGGGTCCCCCGGGGTTCTGTCCTGGGACCAATCCTATTTAATTAATTCATAAATGACCTGGAGGATGGGGTAAACAGTTCAATCTTGCAACCTTGCAAAAAGATCTGAACAAATTAATGGGGTGGGCAACTACATGGCAAATAAGGTTTAATGCAGAAAAATGTAAAATAATGAATTTAGGTGGGAAAAATATGAATGCAATCTATACACTGGGGGGAGAACCTCTGGGGGAATCTAGGATGGAAAAGTACCTGGGGGTCCTAGTAGATGATAGGCTCAGCAATGGCATGCAATGCCAAGCTGCTGCTAACAAAGCAAACAGAATATTGGCATTAAAAAGGGGATCAACTCCTGAGATGAAATAATAATTCTCCCACTTTACAAGACTCTGGTCCGGTCGCACCTGGAGTATGCTGTCCAGTTCTGGGCACCAGTCCTCAGGAAGGATGAACTGGAAATGGAGCGAGTACAAAGAAGGGCAACAAAGCTAATAAAGGGTCTTGAGTATCTTAGTTAAGAGGAAAGATTATGAGCACTGAACTTATTCTCTCTGGAGAAGAGACGCTTGAGAGGGGATATGACTTCAATGCACAAATACCGTACTGGTGACCCCACAATAGGGATAAAACTTTTCAGTGGAAGGGCATTTAAAAAGACTCGCAGCCATTCACTAAAATTGGAAGAAAAGTTATTTAACGGGAGACTACGTAGAGGTTTCTTTACGGTAAGATCGGTAAGAATGTGGAATTCTCTTCCACAAGCAGTGGTTTCGGCAGGGAGCATCGATCGTTTCAGAAAAAAACTATTAGATAAGCACCTAAACAACCACAACATACAGGGATATACAATGAAATACTAATATAAAATCACACACATAGGTTGAACTTGATGGACTTGTGTCTTTTTTCAACCTCACCTACTATGTAACTATGTAAAATTTATGAGAGCTTTGGATGGTTGTGTCTTCTGTGACATGCATTGGTTCTATCCTGTGATGCAAAGCTTGGAGGAAATGTTGAATGCCTAAAAGTCGTAAATAAGGTAGAAAATATGGGCTGCCAAGGAGGTAAATATAATATCTCTTTTACTGCAGGGAGCTGCAGTCTGGGATTTTTTTTCAGACAGGCAGGGTCACTTGAAAACTAACTGATTACCAGTGAATGTTTCATGTATACAAGATGTCTAAAACTTATTTGCAGTTCACCGGACTACCAGCTCAGAAGGCAGGCCAACTATAGGCGTCCTGACCACTAGGTAACACATCGCAAGTCGAATTCTTGTGCAGATCACATCAGCCACATATGACATTTTTTAAATTGACCCCATCTATTCCTCTTGCTTTCCTCTCTACCAATATCTGTGCAATAGGCAATGCCAGCCAACAGAGGCTTTTGTCACCTCTCTCCTGTCACAGCTCTTTAGCAATCCATAGGCAGCAGCTGTGAATCCCTGTAAAAAAATATATTTTTTTTATCAGCAGTTAGACAAATAGTTTGCCTGTAGCGATCAACTTCTGTACAACCGCCCTGTTGGATTTTGCCCACTCGGTCAGCGCCACCGGCTAAATCCGTCAGCCCTGATTTGTGCATTCTGGCGGCAAGGAAGTCTCCCCGCTTTCAGAATACAATAGCTCAGTGATGAGAATTCCCAAATCTTCACTTAGTGTGTGGATGGGGGAATCATGTTGTTTTTTTTTCTTGGTTGAAAGAAAAAAGAAAGTGACTAATCTATGGGCTGCTTTACACACCTCCTGCCCTGACTACATTCACTCCTTCACTGTAATTATGGAGAAGCAATGTAGTCACACTTGGACAGTGGACAACAACATTGTCAATCAGTGGACTAATAATGTAAAGCCCAACTCTTAACCGGTTCCTGACCGGCTCACGCAGATATACTGCGGAAGAATGGCTCCCCTACAGGTATGTCCATTCCTTTAGTGGCCACCAGGGGGTGCGCGCGCCTGCTGCACGGCAGGGGACCCGATGTGCATGGCCGGTGGGTGCGATCACATGCACGAGCGCCAGCACGGGGATTTGTGTGTGTAAACACACAAATCCCCGTGCTGTCAGGGAAGAGGAGCCATATCGTTTGTTCCTACTAAGTAGGAAAAACGATATGTCTCCTCTCCTAGTCAATCCTATCCCCCCACAGTTAGAACACACTGAGGGAACACACAATTAACCCCTTGACCGCCCCCTAGTGTTAACCCCTTCCCTGCCAGTGACATTTACAAGTAATCAGTGCATTTTTATAGCACTGATCGCTGTATAAATGCCAATGGTCTCAAAAAAGTGTCAAAAGTCTCCGATCTGTCCGTTGCAATGTCACAGTACCGCTAAAAATCTCAGATCCTGTCATTACTAGTAAAAATTAAAAGAAAGGTCATAAAAATGCCATGAATCTTTCCCATAGTTTGTAGACACTATGTGGTTGATTTACTAAAACCAAATAGACTGTGCACTTTTGAAAGTGCAGTTGCACTCTGCAAGGGCAGTTGCTCCAGAGCTTAGTAAATAATGGAGAGCTCTGCTGACTTCCATCATCCAATCACGTGTAAGCAAAAATGCTGTTTTTTTGTAATTTTCCTTGCATGTGATTGGATGATGGAAGTCAGCAGAGCTCTCCATCATTTACTAAGCTCTGGAGCAACTGCCCTTGCAGAGTGCAACTGCCAACTGCACTTTCAAAAGTGCACAGTCTATTTGCCTTTAGTAAATCAACCCCTATAACTTTTGCGCAAACCAATCAATATACGCTTATTGGGATTTTTGTTCCCAAAAATATGTAGAATAATATATATTGGCCTAAACTGATGAAGAAATTTGTTTTTTAAAAAAAATTGGGGGGATATATTTATTATAGCAAAAAGTAAAAAATATTGTTTTTTTTTTTTCAAAATTGACGCTCTTTTTTTGTTTATAGCGCAATAAATAAAAACCGCAGAGGTGATCAAATACCACCAAAAAAAAGTTTTATTTGTGGGAAAAGAAGGATGCAAATTTTGTTTGGGTACAGCGTCGAACGACTGCGCAATTGTCAGTTAAAGCAACACAGTTCCAAATTGTAAAAAGTGCTCTGGTCAGGAAGGGGGTAAATCTTCAGCGGCAGAAGTGGTTAAACAGTTACAGCAATTTTTTTTTTGCTTTTAGGATAAAGGTTTTACATAAATAAAAAACAGATGACAATTGTGTCAGTGATTAATGGTTTGTCTCAACCCTCTAACCACCATCTTTTCTGGACAGCTTGATCTGTTAAAGGAAGTTGGCTGGACCACAAGGTAATAAAACTCAGGAGACTCAGAAAAACAGAGACTGCTGTGTTAATGCTACGGACAGACTGACATTTTTTTATTTTGACCATAGTTAAACTTACACTGTCATAGCATAGCACAGTGAACTGTCAGTTAATAATAAATCCAACCAATCAGTAACGAAGGGGTGTGTGCAGCCTAATGCATTAGGGTATGCACACCAAAGTACCAAAGTTCAAACACACATGTATGTGTGCATATACTGTATATATATATATATATATAGGGCAGTATGGTAGAGGTTGGTGTCGGTAGAGCAGTGGGCGATGTCAGAAGGGCAGAGATCGGTGTTAGTAGTTTCTTTTTATATATTTTTTTTATTATTGTTTTTTTTTCTATTTTTTTTTTTTTTCTGAAAAAACACAATTTTTTTTACAATTTTTTTAGGAGCCCCATCAGGGGGCTTTGGTGAAATATCATGGGTCTAAACAGACCCCTGATGTCTCACTTTTGAGACAGAGAAAGGGACTAAGGACAAGGATTCCCCAGTCCTTTTCTCTGCAGCCAAGCAGCAGGGGAAATCTGCCCAGAACAGGGTGATTAGGGTGTGCCCAGGCACACCTGGCACACCCTGTGTGCGCATGCCTGTGGAAGGGATGATGTATTTAGGTAGACGTTTGAGGGTAAAGTAAATTCTTACACAGGAGTTTCACAATTGCTATCCAGGGATTCCTGGAGAGCTGTCGTAGAAGAAAAGGGGCACAAAAGGGATTACAACAACCACTATATATTGGTACTGTTAGATTGGATAATGAATAGGAAGAGTTATGTTAATCTCAGGGAATATATCTGGCATTCCCAAAGAATCTCTCTCCCATATTATATGGTGTAATCCCTCGCGCTGAATTGAGTTGGTAGGTTATGTAAATGCTTCTGTGATAGACTGAAATAAAGTGCAAGTGAGTGGTGATGATGTCTCTGTGGACTGCGGCAAAATCTAAAGTGTTCACTTACACTTAGCATAAAAATGGTAATAAAAGTGATTTCGCACTTAAAATCTATCACCTCAAAATATAGTGCATACAATAACATAAATGAAAATTCTTATAAGTGCATTGTCAAAAAAGTGCTCCATAGTGCAATACGTGGTTAACAAAAGTGCTTTTGTGCATCAAAGATAACATAAGACATGAATGAAAAGTTCATCGGAAATAGATAAAATAGAATAAATAGATAAAAAATTCTATTGTGCAACAATATCTCTCCCATATGCCACCGTTCACCATCCTAATTGTTTCAGAAAGGTTTACAATCTATCATTACAATATCTCTATTTCTGGCCCGCATCAGCTTTTATTTGCAACACTTCTTCTCCTAATTGCTTTTGTACTGATTATTTTGTGCAGATTATCATTATTGTCTTTTGAGTGGTTATATCTGTTTGGGGAAAAAAACAAACATTCATACTCCCCTTGGTGGATGCAACATCGATGCGATGCTGCATCTGTCCCCCAACACCTCTACACTGAGAGCTGAGTGATCACTCAGTTCTTGGTCTTCAGTGAGCAGAGAGCCACCAGCTCTCTGCTCTGCCCCTCCAGCGCTCACTGGATTGGCAGTGTCACCAGTACCTGGTGATGGAGCCTGATATGCAGAGGACGGCCTCTCTTACAACTCTGACTTGGAGCCCCTGATAGAGCTGACAGGAAGCACTGAGATGCAGAGTCGCACGAGGCAGGATCGCTGAACCTGGAGCTGGATTGGGGCACTCGGCCGGGCTGTAGAGGTGCCTGTAAGAATCCCAGAGCAGTGGTAGGCAGGTAGCTTGAGCGAGTAGACAACTGGTCCCCACAGGCCGAAGTGCAGATGCAGCAGAAGGGATGGTGGCACCCTCGAGGCTGAAGAGAAGGCAGGTACAGGCAGGCCGGGTCGTACACAAACGGGCACGTCAGGAACAGATGCTGAAGCAGAAGCGGAATCAGATTACAGGCAGGGTCTTCAACAGGCTGGCAGCAGAGTGGCAGAAGAGCAGGCAGGTGCGCAGTGGAGGACAAGCCAGGGTTGGATGCAGGCAGGAAACAGGAATGCCAGAAACGACGGGTCACAACAGGAAGTCAGGTAAGTAATTGCAGGATACACAGAGAAGGTTGTAGAGCAGACAGCACTGAGTCTGGAAACTGGCTGAGTTTAAATAGCCTGTTTGGGCGGCAAAAGCTGTCACAGGGTGCATACACACCAGTGGCATCCTGACAGGGGCAGAGGTAACAGGTCATCTTCTTCTGTAGCTATCTTGGGTGCTGGTATGCCCTTCTTGACAGGCAGAGGTAACAGGTCATCTTCTTTGGCAGCCATCTTGGTTGCTGGCATGCCTTTCCTGACAGGCAGGTTGTGGAGGGGGTGGGAGCAGCTGGCACAGGCTCTGATTATCGGGATCTCTGCAGAGCCTGGACCGGCTGAGTGACGTCAGCAGACATGGAACTTTAGCCTGCTGTTGGCTGAACACGAGTCACAGGGGTCCATGAACAAAGTGCATCCCTGTGATCTCCAGAAGCAGGGCTGAAAGAGCTTTGGCTACTTCTCCTTTAACATTGTTTCCCTTTTTTGTCCTGTATATTCTGACTGGCAACCTAAGACTGTAAATCTAGACGTATTTATTTATTAGAAGTATGGGCAGAGCTTTTTTTTTATTATACTTCTATCTTGGGTCACAGGAGTACAATTGCCTTTGTCTTCCTGTGACCAGGGCTGGGTTAATGGGCCTGGTGCTGAGGATGTTGGTGTTCCTTTTTAAGGAAATAATTAAAATGAAAATGCAAACAATTCTTTTTTTTTTTTTTTTTGGTTTAACAAAAACATGTTTATTACTTCTGCCACATGAGACCAGAAGACAATCAAGTCCAAACTCCCAGAGAGAGAGCGAGAGAGAGAGAGAGAGAGAGAGAGAGGGGGGAGAGAGAGAGAGAGAGAGAGGGGGAGAGAGAGGGGAGAGAGAGAGAGAGGGAAGAGAGAGGGGGGGAGAGAGAGAGGGGGAGAGAGAGAGGGGAGAGAGAGAGAGAGAGAGAGGGGGGGGGAAGAGAGAGAGAGGGGGGGGGGAGATGGGAGAGAGAGGGGGGAGAGGAGAGAGAGAGAGGGGGAGAGAGAGAGGGGGGAGAGGGGGAGAGAGAGAGAGAGAGAGAGAGAGAGAGAGAGAGAGAGAGAGGAGAAAGAGAGAGAGAGAGGGGGGGAGAGAGAGTGGGGGAGAGAGGGGGGGAGAAAGCGAGAGAGAGAGAGAGAGAGAGAGGGGGGGGAGAGAGAAGGGGTGAGAGTGAGAGAGAGGGGGGTGAGAGAGAGAGGGGGGTGGAGAGAGAAAGAGGGGGTGTGAGAGAGAGAGGGGGGTGCGAGAGAGAGGGGGGTGAGAGAGAGAGGGGGGAGAAAGAGGAGGGGGGAGAGGGAGAGGGGGGAGAGAGGGGGGAGAAAGAGAGAGGGGGGGGAGAGAGAGGGGGGAGAAATCGAGAGAAAGGGGGGGGAGGGGGAGAGAGAGGGGGGTGAGAGAGAGGGGGGTGAGAGAGAAGGGGGTGAGAGAGAGAGGGGGTGAGAGAGAGAGGGGGTAAGAGAGAGAAGGGGGTGAGAGAAAGAAAGAGAGACACTACTTTGGGTAGTTATAGTAGGGTAGTAATGTGGCATAGCGTAACACACATTGCAGTAAGAAGTGGGAGGGGCTGCCCTACACGCAATGCATGGGAACGTGCATGCTCTGTCAAATCTGCATGATGTGAATGGAGCCTTTCACTTACCAACCATGTAACGGGTATTTACTATGACAGACCCCTCCCTGCCTCTCTGCATCTTTATCCACCTCCTCTCAGTACACCTGTTCATTCTAAATCCCCCTGCTAAACTCTGCACCCCAAACCATCCCCTGCACCCCCTCATCTCTGCCTAACTCCACATGCCTCTGCTAATCTTTTCACCCCAGCCCCCCTGCATATCCCCTTTTTGGCCATGTTTGCCCTCCAAACTGTAATCCCTTCTCTGTTTACCTCTGGTCACGCCTCCCCCCCACCCATCTGCTCACCTTTGCAGTACAGGCTGAAGGCAGGCTTAGTGACTGTGGTAGGCAGAGCTTGTTATACATCCCCAATTTCAGCAGCATTCAGCAAAGGTGATGGTGGACCAGGGCTCAGGGAGCGTGACATACCTATGAATGCTATAACAATTTACATATCAATCATGTGTACACTTCGCACAGAGAAGGGCTGGGCAGCATTAGTGACTCACTGACACCACTGGGCTGGGCCTATCTTAAGGAAGGGCCTGGAGCTGCAGCTCCAATAGCCCTTATGTTAATCTGGCCCTGCCTGTGACCCAGAGCTGAGGTAGGGGGAGATGTGTTTAACATAGGGTTGCCACCTTCAAGTCAAACCCGAACACTTTAGCGGCGCACTGCAATTTTTTTTTTATAGTATAAACTATACATATATTTTGCTATTAAATAACATTTCTAATCATATGAAGTTAATAACAAGAGTCCCCCTTTATATCAGAGTCCACAGAGTTCCCCTTTTACATCTGAACTCGTGGAGTTCCCTTTCACTGTAAGGGGGGACTCTGCAGACTCTGATGTAAGAGAGAACTCTGGGGCCTCTACCATAAAGGATGCTCTGGGAACCCCGATTTAAGGGGGAACACTAAGAACTCTGATGTACAGAGAAGACTCTGATATAAGGGGGAACACTGTGGACTCTGGTGTAAAAGGTGAACTCTGATGTAAGGGGTGCTCTGAGAACCCTGATTTACCTTAGTGTACTTACTCAGGTGCAGGAGAGAGAAGGGGGGAGATTTGAGTCACAGACAGGGATGGATGGTGAGCTCACTCACCCCTTGGCAGTCAGCACCTCTCATCCAGATGTATCTGAGGCTGCTGAACTTCAAATTTCTGGCCCCAACTTTCTTTTTCTGAGGCATAGCACCGGAGATTGGAGTGTGGGCAGACACAGAGGGGTCGGGGTGGGGGGGGGGGGGGGAGGTGCAGATCGAGCCCTCTCTCCTCTCCCATCTGTGTGTGTGTATGGGTGGGGGGTGGGGTTGTTAGTGCAGGCTTTGGGCAGAGTGAAAGAGTGTACCATGTTTCCCCGAAAATAAGACCTAGCGTGGTTGTCGGTGATGGCTGCAATATAAGCCTTACCCCCCAAATAAGCCCTAGTTGAAGTCCTTGTAGGTCTTCTTTTCAGGGTAGGGCTTATTTTCAGGGAAACAGGGAAGGGCTTATTTGTGGGGTAGGGCTTATATTGCAGCCATCACCGACAACCACGCTAGGTCTTATTTTCGGGGAAACAGGGTAACAGACAGCTTAGACAACTGCATACAGCAACCCTGCTGGGAAGCCATAGTCCAGTCTAAATAATGTGTCCGGCAGTCTGAAACCCGGACACATGATTCCAAACCCCGAACTGTCCGGGTTAAATTTCTGGACAGGTGGCAACCCTAGTTTAACATCAATCCTCCAAAGATATGTAAATGCTTTATTATTGACAAAAAAAAAATAGATCAGTTGCTATCATTTCTACTTTTTTTCCTTTCCAGCATATGGGATTTTTTTTTAAGACTGCAGGTGTCCTTTAATAGCTATCTTAACCATCCTATTTTAGTATAATTAGGTCACATATATAAGCAAATTGGCTGCAGATGCAATCTGAATAGCCTTCTTCAAGCATGTGACCTGGGCTGCTAATTGCTTGTACTTATCCGGGACATTATACTAATTACACAGTTACAGCAGTTTGCTTTGTTGGAAGTGTATTTGTGTTTCTTTCAGATCTCCAGGGTTGTTTCATCTGTTATTTATAGCCATCAATCTCTGATACAGATGCATTTATCTTTTTAATGAAGATAATTTAGTAAAATGAGGGATCACAAGGAACATTTTGTGATTAGATATAATAAATAGATAAACATATAGGTCTATTATCTAGAGAAAGCAATCGTTTAGGAACCTAATGTTTGTGGGGGAGAGGTTAATAATGTAAGTAAGCAGACCTCTCATTAAATGTGTATTTCCATGTGCAATGCAGACATGCCAAGTAGAGCTGCAGTTTGCTGTGTAACTGTAAGGCTCGGTTTCCCCTAGTGCGACTTGTAATGCGACTTAGGACTGCAAAGTCGCATGACAAGTCGTACCCCATGATTTCCAATGAGTACTGTTCATATCTATGCGACTTCAAAGTAGTCCCTGCACTACTTTGGTCCCACTTTGATGCGACTTGAGGTCCGTAGACCTCAAGAATACACAGGCATTGCTTCAAGTTTAGACTCTGGTCCGGCCGCACCTGGAGTATGCTGTCCAGTTCTGGGCACCAGTCCTCAGGAGGGATGTACTGGAAATTAAGCGAGTACAAAGAAGGGCAACAAAGCTAATAAAGGGTCTGGAGGATATTAGTTATGAGGAAAGGTTGCGAGCACTGTATTTATTCTCTCTGGAGAGGGGATATGATTTCAATATACAAATACCGTACTGGTGACCCCACAATAGAAATAAAACTTTTTCGCAGAAGAGAGTTTAACAAGACTCGCGGCCACTCATTAAAATTAGAAGAAAAGAGGTTTAACCTTAAACTACGTAGAGGGTTCTTTACTGTAAGAGTGGCAAGGATGTGGAATTCCCTTCCACAGGTGGTGGTCTCAGCGGGGAGCATCAATAGCTTCAAGAAACTATTAGATAAGCACCTAAATGACAGCAACATACAGGGATATACAATGTAATACTGACATATAATCACACACATAGGTTGGACTTGATGGACTTGTGTCTTTTTTCAACCTCACCTACTATGTAACTATGTAAGTCGTGGCAAAAAAAATCGCAGCAAAATTGTGCGACGTTGGGGTTGCAGTAGTGGAAACCGAGCCTTATTGTGGGTATTTCGTTTGGTTTGACAGTCTCAAGGTTTTTTACCTTCATGCATTCTAAGGTAAAAAACCTTCTGTGTACTGCCCCCCCACAACCCCCTAATACTTACCTGAACCCAATCTTCCTCCAGCGATGTTGAACGAGGGCCTCGGCTCTCCGGGGGGCTCTTCCTCCTCATTGGATGAGACAGCAGTGGGAGCCATTGGCCTCATGCACACTGGGCATTTGCCCAGCTCTCCTAAATGCTTTTTTTCCTGGCAGGGGAAAACCGTGTCAAATACCTGCCTGAGGGGTTTAGTTGCATTCAGGCGCATCAGTGATATGGGCGTTAATTCATTTCATTAGCCGGAATAATATTTTTTAACTGGCCAATGATATGAATTAACTCTCAAATGCTAAACATGCATTTAGACACGTTTACATGGATTTAAGGGCGTCAAACGTTTTTTTCTGCCTAAACACTGCTGGTCCTAAATGTGTTGGCAATGGGTTTTTTCTTCCCCTAAACACCCTTTCCTCTAAATGCCTGTATTCTGTGCATGGAATAATGGTGAAAACTCCCGCCCTACCACTATCAATAGTGTCTACGTGCAATCAAACTGTAATGGGTGCTGATCACATTCATACAGTGGGGCAAAAAAGTATTTAGTCAGCCACCAATTGTGCAAGTTCTCCCACTTAAAAAGATGAGAGAGGCCTGTAATTGTCATCATAGGTATACCTCAACTATGAGAGACAAAATGTGGAAACAAATCCAGACAATCACATTGTCTGTCTGATTTTTTAAAGAATTAATTTGCAAATTATGGTGGAAAATAAGTATTTGGTCACCTACAAACAAGCAAGATTTCTGTCTCTCACAGACCTGTATCTTCTTCTTTAAGAGGCTCCTCTGTCCTCCACCCATTACCTGTATTAATGGCACTTGTTTAAACTTGTTATCAGTATAAAAGACACCTGTCCACAACCTCAAACAGTCAACACTCCAAACTCCACTATGGTGAAGACCAAAGAGCTGTTGAAGGACACCGGAAACAAAATCATAGACCTGCACCAGGCTGGGAAGACTGAATCTGCAATAGGCAAGCAGCTTGATGTGAAGAAATCAATTGTGGGAGCAATAATTAGAAAATGGAAGACATACAAGACCACTGATAATCTCCCTCGATCTGGGGCTCCACGCAAGATCTCACTCCGTGGGGTCAAAATGATCACAAGAGCAAAAATCCCAGAACCACACAGGGGGGACCTAGTGAATGACCTGCAGAGAGCTGGGACCAACGTAACAAAGGGCTACCATCAGTAACACACTACGCCGCCAGGGACTCAGATCCTGCAGTGCCAGACGTGTCCCCCTGCTTAAGCCAGTACATGTCCGGGCCTGTCTGTGGTTTGCTAGAGAGCATTTGGATGATCCAGAAGAGGATTGGGAGAATGTCATATGGTGAGATGAAACCAAAGTAGAACTGTTTGGTAGAAACACAACTCGTCGTGTTTGGAGGAGAGAGAATGCTGAGTTGCAACCAAAGAACACCACACCTACTGTGAAGCATGGGGGTGGCAACATCATGCTTTGGGGCTGCTTCTCTGCAAAAGGAACAGGATGACTGATCCGTGTATATGAAAGAATGAATGGGGCCATGTATCGTGAGATTTTGAGTGCAAACCTCCTCCCATCAGCAAGGGCATTGAAGATGAAATGTGGCTGGGTCTTTCAGCATGACAATGTTTCCAAACACACCGCCCGGGCAACGAAGGAGTGGCTTCGTAATAAGCATTTCAAGGTCCTAGAGTGGCCTAGCCAGTCTCCAAACCTCAACCCCATAGAAAATCTTTGGAGGGAGTTGAAAGTCCATGTTGCCCAGCGAAAGCCCCAAAACATCACTACTCTAGAGGAGATCTGCATGGAGGAATGGGCCAACATACCAGCAACAGTGTGTGACAACCTTGTGAAGAATTACAGAAAACTTTTGACCTCTGTCATTGCCAACAATAAATATATAACAAAGTATTGAGATGAACTTTTGATATTGACCAAATACTGTACATTCTAACTGTAGGGGGGATGGGCTACGTGTGTCAAGACACTGATCACCGCTCCTGTCCGCTAGTGTCCTGTCACTAGGCAGAATGGGGAAATGCTTGTTTACATCAGCATTTCTCCGTTCTTTCCGATCGTGGGTATCATCGAGTCTGCGGGATCTGCGATCACACTCACGGAGCTCGCGGCAGGTGCGCGTGCGCCCACAATGCCGCATCTTAAAGGCGATGTACAGGTACGTTAATATGACTGTCCATGCCATTCTGCCAACGTATATCGGCGTGGGCTGGTCGGCAAGTGGTTAAGGCAAATATAAAAAAAAAAAATACTTACCAAAGATTGGTTGAAAAACTGACAGTTGCCCCCAAAAACGGTCCTCTTGCACGGGTCTCAGCCTATAAAAGAAAAGAGGATGCATCCTTAGTGGGGCAGAAGACGTCGAAGATCAGAAGAGGAGCACAACCCACCCTCCCTCCCTGTCGTGGCCTGTTTTATGAGGTTTAATCCCTTCCTTTGAAAGGGGATGTTATAATTGATGTTACAATTATAGCTTGAGCTTAAATGGCTAAGCTATGTATATATATAATTATAAACGGTTATATGTTTATTAAGAAGATTTTAATACATGCTAAGTGTATTGATTATTTACAAAATGTTATTTAAAGTTGATATAAATTGGTTTAATATTTATACCTATAAATAAAAGGGCCACGGCCAATTTAAACCACAGGTATTCACTAAAGTATTTGCATTCATTATTTATTTAACTGATGGAATATTTTATTAAATATCAATTGTTAATGAGTTCTGACTATAATCCGTAGTGTGAGCGGGGAAAGAGAAAGCAGATCCAGCCTCTGCCAGCCGTTCGTGTGGGAGGAGGGAGGGGCTGGGCTAAGCTCTGTAACACAGACTGTCATTCCTGTGACAGAACTCTTCGCTGGCTTGCCGTACTTTAATCCGGCCGTGTCCGCCACCTGAGCTGCCGCAGCTCCAGACTGCGCAAGTGCAGTTCTGAGGTGACGACATAGCAGCCTTTGTATAAGACATCAGAGCGGCCCAGGGGGCAATTGTATCACCCCCTCACCCCCGGCCCAGCCCGCCCCTGCATATGGGTCGCTTTCTAAACATAATTCAATAAGTGCAAGGAATTTTTTGTAATAAGTGCAGAATTGCAACTTTTGAGATGGGAATGAGGGACGCCTACTAGCAAACGTATGTAGGCATAGGACACGCCCCCTGCCACACCCCCATAAAGGAGAATTAACCAAAAAAAAGGTAAATTAAATCCACAAGTGCTTTTTTTTTACCACTACTATTCCTTTATATTGCCTTTTAAAATTTACAAATGCAGCAATTTAGAAATCAGATGAAAGGTTTAGTACTGAGAAACACTTTTTGAAAGATAAAAAGTGCATTTTATATACACCTATAGAGATCAGACCAAAATGAGGGACAAATGAGGAGGAAAGAGGGACAGAGGGACATTGCTCCAAATCAGGGACAGTCCCTCGAAATCAGGGACAGTTGGGAGCTATGGAATTGTATGGAGAAATAAACTTAAAAAAAAATAAAGGAAAAATGATATGTAATACTCTGCAATTACAATATATCATCAAACGCTTCCGTGATATAATAAAAGTCCATATATAAAAAATGTCCAAGATATCTATGACTCTATTATTATTAATAGGAAAAAAAAACAAAAGTGAGGTTTCCACAAAACTCCTTCCTCACTCTGTGCATAAGAAATACAATGTGCCCCCCGCCATCATGCAAGGGGGATCCCGCCACCTTCACTGCAATGTACTCACCTTAAGGAATGGACCTTAAAACTTGGACCCCCTAGGGCAGGGGTGCCCAACCTTTTGAGGAGTGAGGGCCACTTTATCGACTTGGTCGCAGGCCATAATGAGCGTAAAAGGGGGATGGCGGGTCTGTGTCCACTCTGCATATGTAGAGCAGACACGGATGCAACCCTAAGGGCCCTCCGATCCGCCCAGACAGAAGGGGACAGATCCCCTTCTGTTTTTTTTAAGGAGATCGGATTGCAGATAGTCGGGTGTAAACAGACACAAGTCTGTTTACATCTGCCGCTCTGTAGAGGTGAATAGAGAGTCCGTTTGAGTCCACCTGAAAACAGACAGGTGGACCTGATCGGACCAATCATGTGAAAGGGGCCTAAGGCTGCTTTCACACTGATGTACAGCGGTTTACCTGCTACTCAACTGACCTCAATCTTCACTTCTTCCTCAGGATTCCTGCTGCTGGCTGGTACTGCTGGCTTGTACTGCTGGAGGGTACTGTTGGCTGGTAATGGTACTGCTGGCTGGTACTGGTACTGCTGACTGGTGCTGCTGGCTAGTACTGCTGGCGGGTACTGGTACTGCTGGTGGGTACTGCTGACTGGTACTGCTGGCTAGTACTGCTGGTGGGTACTGGTACTGCTGGCTGGTACTTGTACTGATGACTGGTACTGCTGGCGGGTACTGGTATTGCTGGCGTGTACTGGTACTGCTGGCTGGTACTGATACTGGTGGCTGGTACTGGTACTGCTGGCGGGTACTGGTACTGCTGGTTTATACTGCTGGCTGGTACTGATGACTGGTATGGATGGTGGGTACTGGTACTGCTGGCGGGTACTTCTGGCAGGTACTGGTACTGATGACTGGTACTACTGGCTGGTACTGGTACTGCTGGTTGGTACTGGTACTGCTGGTTTATACTGCTGGCTGGTACTGATGACTGGTATGGATGGTGGGTACTGGTACTGCTGGCGGGTACTTCTGGCAGGTACTGGTACTGATGACTGGTACTACTGGCTGGTACTGGTACTGCTGGTTGGTACTGGTACCATTGGTACTGGTGCTGCTGACTGGTACTGGTACTGCTGGTTGGTACTGGTACTCTTGGTTGGTACTGGTACTGCTGGCTGGTACTGATACTGGTGGCTGGTACTGATACTGGTACTGGTGGCTGCTGTCCCTGATCATGGGTTCCTGTGTCCCGACCCGCCATCCCCCGAGCATAATTGTGACAGAAGCATGCAGCTGAAGTAAAGAGCAGAGCCGATGCTTCCTGTCACAGGTGGAGTACATTTGGTATCACTCCGCCTGTCAAGGAGCCAGCGCTATACAGAAGGCATCGGCTCTGCTTCCTCTAGTGGCAGCTCCGTTCTTCGCACTAATGCTAGGAGATGGCGGGTCGGGAACCCACGATCTGGGCTTCCCGACCCGCCATCTCAGAGCAAGACATGGCGGGCCACATCGGAGGGCGCCGCGGGTCACATGTGGCTGGTCAGCGGGTCAATTTTTTCTCCTTCACTGATGGGCACTGATAGGCTGCACTGATGGGCACTGATGAGGCGGCACTTATGGGCACTGATAAGGCGGCACTGAGGGGCACTGATTAGGTGGCATTGATGGGGAGGCACTAATATGCAACACTGATGGGCAATGATATGCAGCACTGATAGGCGGCACTGATGGGCACTGATATGTGGCACTGATGAGCACTGGTAGGTGGCACTGATGGGCACTGATATGTGGCACTGATGGGCAATGATAGGCGGGACTTATGGGCAATGATAGGCGACACAGATATGCTGCACTGATGGGCACTAATGGGCAGCACTGATGAGCAGGCACTGAAAGGCAGCACTGATTGGTGGCACTGATGGCTACTGATTGGTGGCACTGATGGGCACTGATTGGTGGCGCTTCTGGGCACTGCTGGGGCTGCACTGATCATCAGGGCACTGGTGATAAGTGCCCTCATTACCTGTACAGTCTCCTCTGCGAGAAGATGCCGCTGATCAGCTCTCCTCGCCTCACACACTGTCAGTGTGAGATGAGGAGAGATAATAAATTGCACTTCCGTATGCACAGTACATGTGATCTGCTGTGATTGAACACAGCCAATCACATGGGTAAAGAGCCGCGTCATTGGCTCTTTATCGAGATTGGGGTTGTGCCGCGTCCTAGGGACACGGCGTGACTGCGATCACCGTGCTGCAGCGGTGACGCTGAAGCGACATCATATGATGGTGCCCCAGAACAAGAGGGGATCCCGCTCGCTGTTAGTTTGCAATGCAGGGGGCGGGAGGTAGTTAAGAGTCCCTCCATCCTTGGCTCCCAGTCACTCAAAGAAACACAGGTGATTATCCATCGCGTAGTAAGTTAAACAATCCAGAATTTATTAAAAGAAATGCACTTACATTTAAAATCAAGTCAATATGGCTTTAAAGCTAAGTAGTGCAGCCACAAACAGACTCTCGGTAGCTTTGGCGTCACCGGGCTCCTCCTGCGGCTGACATTGAGGAGCGCTTAGAGGCAGAAAAAAAAGTCAAACGCTCTTAAAAGTGGTATTTTTTACATGAGGCCTTTCTCAGTGTCCAGGTTGCAAAAACAGTTTTATACATTTGGGGCTGTTCCTTAGTATTTTTCCTTGTCTAAACCCATACCTCCCAACTTTTTGAGATGGGAAGGAGGGACACCTATTAGCAAAAGTATGTAGGCATAGGACACACCCCCTGCCACGTCCCCTTAAAGGAGAATTATTTTAAAAAAAAAGATTAATTAAAGGGGTTGTAAACCCTCGCCGTTTTTCATTCTATGCATTGAGGCGCCCGCACGGGTGTCCACAAAGGAGAGTGCTTCTCCGACGGGGCGCTCGAGAAGAGGAGGAGCCAGGAGCGCCATGGAGGGACCCTAGAAGAGGAGAATCAGGGCCACTCTGTGCAAAACCAACTGCACAGCAGTGGAAAATATGACATGTTTGTTATTTGTTTAATTTTTTTTTTTTTTAAACCGAACCTTTACAACCACTTTAGCCCCGCTTCACATTGATGCTACTTTGAAATCGCTCCCACTTCACTTGAAGTAGCGCGATTTCAAAGTAGCAAGGTCGGCGAGATTTCAGGTGCTACTTGATAGACATCTGTGGGGCTTCACACACAGATGTCTATTGAAGTCGCACCTGAAATCGGCAAAAGTAGTTCAGAAACTACTTTTGCCAATTGGTGCGGCGCCGCAAAATCGGTGTCGCACCGATTGGAACAGTGTGATTGCCTCCAATAGGCTGCGACTTGTCATGCGAACCTAGGCTCAAATCCACAAGTACTTTTTTTTTTTTACCACTACTATTCCTTTAGATTGGCTTTTTAAATTGACAAATGCAGCAATTTAGAAATCAGATGGAAGGTGGGAAACACTTTTTGAAAGATAAGTAGTGCATTTTATATACAACTATATAAATCAGATCAAAATGAGGGACAAATGAGGAGGAAAGAGGAACAGAGGGACTTTGTTCCAAATCAAGGACAGTCCCTCGAAATCAGGGACAGTTGGGAGCTATGTAAACCCCAGGCTGTTGTATGAGGAGACATTGCCCTCACAGACCTTCTTCTTAGACACGGCCCTGGGAAAAAGAGTTTCTGAACTGCACCAGAGGCATTGGACTGTATCCTGTAAGTAGATATAGAATTTAGATGTAATTGCTGCAGGAGATTAAAAGTGCGGGATTAATCCGTGTCACGTTAGTTTCTAGGTCATTGTAGAATATCAGGGCTCCTGTGCTGGGGGAATTAGCTGGAGGAATCACTAAATCTGCCTAATAGGTAAATCTTTCAGCTATTCCCTGAGCTTTGAAGTCAATCATTTCCTACTAATATTTGACCTATTTTTAGATAGCAAACCCCTTGCGGAATAATTATTTTCCGTCACACTGTCACTTTCAAATTAGCATTGGCACAATGCATCTTTCACTCGAATGAACTTGATTTATCCCTACATCAAAAGGAATTAATCCAGAGGAAAATTGTTTAGCAAATAATATTTCCATCTATATATAGAAGAAATGGATAGATGCATTCGTACACAAATATCTAGAGGGAAACCTGACATGGATATTGCCATTGCCAAGTTTTCCTTCTAATAGCACTTTGGCATTAATACTGTGAATCGCTGACCTAGAATAAGTGCGCGGGTCCATAATGTGCACACTTTCTGTGGGTCACTGACCACAGATGTCAGATAAAATAAAAAGTTCAGAATCAGCAACAAAGTGATGCCTTTGGATCTACATACCAGCCAGGCAACTTGCTTTTTGTCACAAGAAGAGAATTGAGTACAGTCAGCCTACGCCTTTTATCAGTGAAGGTTGCCTTTACCTTCAGTAGAGCAAAGTGAGGCTACAAATCTGCCTTTGCTGTCTGGTGGGGGTACCTGATTGCCTATATGGAATTACAAATATTTTTGCAGGTAAAACAGTGTCAGAAACCATGAAATCAGGCCACGACAGAACTACAGTTAAATCACACTTGTATAATAATAAAAGTAAAAAAAGAACAAACGTAGTCAAAACATAGCCAAAGTTCAGTAACCGGAACGGATAGTCAGCCAAGCCAGAAGTCAGGGATCAATGTAGTGGAGCAGCCAGCAGGATCTGGGGCCAGAAGGGATGTCAGCAAAGCAAGTCTTGAACAGGATCGCAGAAGAACGTTTCTGTGATGTTGACCAAGGCGAAGGCAGAGCTCCTCTGGACCGGACGGCTTAAGTAGGCAGGACTGACGAGCAGGATATCATCAACAGCTGAGTAACTGTGGAGTGAGATGGGAGCTGGCAATTCCAGCTCAGAGAAGGAAGGGCTGAGCCCAGCCCTGACACCATGTGCCATTTTCGGCCAAGCAAGAGTTTCTTCTGGTGATATTGGAATTGATTTACTAAAACTGGAGAGTGCAAAATCTGGTCCATCTGTGCATGGTAGCCAATCAGCTTCTAACTTCAGCTTGTTCAATTAACCACTTACCGTCCGGCTCACACACATATACGGCAGCAAAGTGGTTAGTTCTCGGGAATCGCCGTACCCGTACATTGGCTTCTGTAAGAGCCATAGCAGGCGCCGCCAGAGGCACGCTCCTGCTGCACGGTCGCGGGCATGGGAGCCAGAACGGGGATTTGTGTATGTAAACACACAAGTCCTCATTCGGATGTTTCCGAATTAACAAATTTGACGAATTTCGTTAAAAAACTAATTCGGAACGAAACGAATTGCACATGTCTAGAAGCCAGCTATGTTAGGCTGATGGCACACTATTGATCCTGTCAGTAGTGTGAAAGTGGCTCTTTATTCAATTTCAGGGACTTGAAGTGGTAAAACAGGGATCAGGGTGACAGACCTTAAAGAAGAATTCCAGGCATGCATATTTTATACACAAAAAATTGGTCCAGCTTTGACTAATGCAACTACGTATATATATCACCATACCTGGCTGATCCTCCTGGAAGGTAGAAATCCATGAAGTAGGCACCGCTACCCCAGTGATCTCCTCTTGCTTCTGAGTCCCATGCCTAGTGGCTGCTCTGCTGAATTCTAAACACAGGAGGTCGGCTGCTTGGTACGGGTGCCATTCTTAGTATGCTTTGCATTTTCTGTTTGAATGCAAAGCATTTTCTGATTGAATGAGGCGGGGAGGTGGAGCGGTGACGTCCTGCTCTCCACCTCTTTCAATCAAAGAACATTATAGTATTCATTATTATTCATTCAGAAAATGTAAAGCGCTCTCTGAATGGCACCCATACTCAGCAGCCAACCTCTTGTATTCTCAATGCAGCAGAACAGCTGCTTGGCATGGGACCCGAAAGCAAGTGGAGATCACTGGAGTAGCAATATTCACATCAGTGATTTCTGCATGGTATATGTATGGTAAGATTGATCCAAGCTGGACCAATGTATTTATGTATAAAATACCCATACCTGAAATACTACTGAAATTCCCAGATAACAAGGATAACTTGCCACAAATTTGTAGCAGTGTTAAATTGTAAGTCTGTTAACTTGCTACACATTTTGTAAGTTGTACACTTGCAGAGCACTTGAAGCACAAGTTCTAGATGACACTTTTCCAATTTGTAGCAAATTTGTGTGGCAAGTCTCTAGCAAGAGAAAAAGTTGAAGTGGTGATTCTACAGCAAGAGCAAACTTGCAGTGGTGAGTCTCTAGCAAGAGCAAAGTTGCAGTGGGGAGTCTACAGCAAGAGCTCTGCAAGTCTACAGCATAAAAATTCAGCCACAGTGACCCCCTGTGGTGGGATGACTATTGCACAACATAACTGAACCAGAACTTGCAGCAGACTTGCAGAATGTTTGAAAAGAAAGTTGATCTGGAGTCATGCAATGTGGCAATTGCTGCAACTGTGAAGCCTGGCAAGTCTAATGCCCCGTACACACGATCGGACTTTCCGACAACAAAACTGTGGAATTTTGTTCGAAGGTTGTTGGATCCAACTTGTCTTGCATACACACTGTCACACAAATGTTGGCCAACAATTACGAACGTAGTGACGTACTAGATGTACTACGTGGTTTTTCAGCTCTTTAGCGCCACCCTTTGGGCTCCTTCTGCTAATTTCGTGTTAGTAGAAGTTTGGTGAGTGTTGATTCTCGCTTTTCTTTTTGCGTTTTTCATTTAGCGCTATTAGTATTTGTATTATTATTTTTGATATCACTTGAAAAAAAAGCCTTTGAAAATTAGTTAGCAATAACTCCATCAGTATCACCAGCAAAGCAGCTTCATTATTATCCCATTAAAGAAGAAGAGAATTGTGCGCTGCATTTGGATATGTCCTAATTTTTCCACGTCACGAATGTTAATTCTCCATTACGAACGGTAGTTTACAAGACCGGCCGCTTCTGCTTCTGAGCATGCGTGGACTTTTGTCCGACGGACTTGTGTACACACGATCGGAAATTTGTTGGCAGAAAATTTAGGAACCTGCTAGCCAAAAAGTGGAAAGTGGAAAGTCCGACAACAAATGTTCAATGGAGCGTACACACGGTCGGCCTTTTCACCAACAAGCTCACATCCAACATTTGTTGTCGGAAAATCCGATCGTGTGTACGGGGTATTACAATAATTTAGCAAGTCATTTCCAAACTTGCAGCACAATTGCTTGCTATCTGGGTTAGTTCCATCCAAAAGTTGCGTTGCATATACAGTATGTCTGTTGTGACAGCATCCCATTAACTGTAATAAAATGTAACTAGTTTGTGATAAATACTGTTATTTTAGAAAAGGCGAAGTAATCCTCCCTATGCTGGAAACAGCTAAAGAGATCATTGCATAAAAGGATAAAGTATAATTATAGGATCATATCTTAAAACATGGCAGTGTTTGGTTAGAAAAAGCATGAAGTCCTGTATTTGTATCATGGCCTTCCCATCACAACTTGGCTGAAATCGCGTTGCAGCTGCCCAAACTGACTGCAGGTGCTTGGACCTAATTAATAAACATTTACCATCAGCCAGCACTCTTGGCACAGACAGTACCATTTCCATCCCAGAGCTAAGAAGTTTTCCAAAACTATCCACCCAATCAAAGCTGTTGAATTATATGGTTAAAGAAGCATGAATAATATTCATGTATTTTATGTTTCCCATGTGTCTTTAATAATATGCTAAAAAATGCAAATCAGTTGTTCATATTAAGAAGAAAATAACTGCGAGCGTTCCGTATAATCTGAGATCTGCCTTAAAGCAGTATTAAACCCAAAACCAAAACTGTGATATATTGCAGCTTACCAATCATTAGATGTGGTGTCTGTATTTGTTTCCTTTTGGCTAAGATCAAGTGTAGTATCTGTTCTTATCAGTTTCCAGGAGGTGGCGCTTGCTTCCGTCCCTGATCTGCGGCGAGGTGGAGACGGGATGGCGGTTGCTATGCAAAACCTGCTGGAGTAAAGGTTACCTGGAGCGGTTCGTAGCTGAAAGGGAAGCCTTCTGATGGAGATGGAGAACCACTGGGTCCGGCTGAAGGGTCGGGTTCATGGCCTTCTGGCCTAGATTGGGGCGGCTCTAGCTCCGGACAGTTTTTCGGGAGAGAACACTGGCTCCCCTTTCTCCCACTAGTATTTTCCAAATGTAATTAGGTAGGATGGAACGATGGTGAGGCCTGATGGTAAAGGGCTCTCACCAAGCTTCCAGAACTCCAGGCCTTTCTGCCTGGGGTGGGGGCTGCTGTGGTCTGGGTTCAGGGTTGCACGAAAAAGCCAGTGGTGAATGTGCCCCTGAAGTGGCAGTTCAGGGGTGCCGTACAGTCCACAGTGTTTCGGCACTTGATTTATGGCACCATGGTCACTTCACCACAACACATGTTTTTCGCACCTGCCTCTAGGGCCGAGCCTTTTGGCTAGGACCAGGGGAAATTTTTATTCGTGGCCGGAGGGCCGGCCATTGTATTACACAATGGTCACTTTTCACTCTCCCGCCTTCCTTCTCCCCACTTTCTTTTTATTTATCCCCGTATTTGTCACTTTTTTGTATTTTTTTGTTTGATGTGTATACACCTTTGTCACTGTGTGATGAGTAGGGTGTGGTCTTCGGGCCTACTCTGAAAGTCTTGGGAGGGGGCGGATAATAAGCGTTCTGGCTTGGTTCGCCCTCTCTCATGGGGTCTCCCTTCGGGGGAGTCCCACTTAGTACTTGAACAAAAAAAAAGGGGGGTTTTTTAGGGTCTTTTAGGAAGCCTAGACCTGGTAAGGTCACGTATTTCCATCCCCATGGGACTTTGAGTGGAGTCCCACCTAGTACTTGGGTGGGTCTGTTTCGGCAGACCTTCCAGAGAACGGGGGTCCATCTGGTTTGGATGGACCCAAGTGAAGTACCTCAGTCCCTGTCTGGAGCCTAACGCCCCGGGGGATCAGGGTAAGGTCCTTCCCTAGTGGAGGATCAGTGTGAACACCCTTTGCACGTTTTTGTGTTTCACTCTTTATGTGTGTGCACTTTTTTTTGGCACCGGGTGGAAGTTTTTGGGTGTGTTTTGCACTCCACTGGCTTTTCAAACAAAGAAAAAGGCTGTATTTGTTTTATTTTTTAAGGCTTTTCCCTCAGTTTTCACCTGGGGATCTGGCCAGAAAAATACCTCCCGTATTAGAGTACCCCCACTCTGGATGAAGGAGCACAGCATTGTTAAAGTGTAACTCCACTTTTGTTTAGAAAAAAAACATTCCCCTCTGGGTGATCTATGTACATTTAATACAATAATAGTGCAGCGCTGAAACATTGACTAAATGCATATAACTGCTATACAAACGCATAAAAGTCCCGGATATAAGAAATGCTGTAAAGCCAAAGGATGATAAGAACACCAGCAGTCAGGCAGAAAAATCCTCAACGGTGACCGGGGTGGTCAAGACAATCATAAATCGTGTACGATCTTATCTGTGCTTCCTCCACCACAAGTACAGGCCATTCACCTTAGTGTATGGACCTCTGATTTAACAGAAAGGTACAGGCAGTCCCCACCGGGGTAATCATAAGATACAAATCTGTTAAACGGCTGATCCAACGATCGAAATCCAGCTTCAGTAATGCAGCAGCAATAGGGCAAGTCTCTTATGCAGTCAAGGTTCATGTAAAATCAATGAGACATATATAGTGCTCTCTGTTTTAACTAAAACCAGCTTTAATAATAATAAAATGTTACTTACATACATAGCACTGCAAACCCAGTGCTAGGATATGAGGCATACAGCATAAAATGCATGAATCAAGGAAGGTGGCTGTAATGACATCACAGAATCCTTTGTCCAAAAAAGGGATCCGTGACGTCTTTACAGCCACCTTCCTTGATTCATGCATTTTAGTTTAAAACAGAGAGCACTATATATGTCTCATTGATTTTACATGAACCATGACTGCATAAGAGACTTGCCCTATTGCTGCTGCATTACTGAACCTGGATTTCGATCGTTGGATCAGCCGTTTAACAGATTTGTATCTTCTGATTACCCCGGTGGGGACTGCTTGTATGACCTTTCTGTTAAATCCGAGGTCCATACACTAAGGTGAGCGGCCTGTACTTGTGGTGGTGGAAGCACAGATAAGATTCTACACTGTTTACGATCCTCTTGAGCACCCTGATCACCATTGAGGATTTTTCTTCCTGACTGCTGGTGTTCTTATCATCCTTTGGCTTTACAGCATTTCTTATATGTGGGACTTTTATGGGTTTGTATAGCAGTTACATGCATTGAGTCAACGTTTCAGCGCTGCACTATTTTTGTATTACATGTTTATTTAACCACTTGGCGTCCGCGCTGTAGCCGAACGACGGCCCCAGCGCGGACCTGAATTTCTGGGAGGCTGTCATATGACGGCCTCCCCTTTGCACGCTCCCTGCGCAGGCTGTGATCACCGAATCACTGAGACCCGGGTGATCACATATCCGAGTGAGGGGCCGATCCCGCCCCAAGGACAACCTTTTACAAGCCAATTAGAGCCTCAGGACTGCTTTGGAGGGGAGGCAAATTTTCCAAAAATTGTAAAAAAAAAAAAAAATGGTTTTAGCAAAATGTTTGACTGCTTTTTGTAAACTAATACTTAACCACATCAATCAAATTGTGTTTAAATATATTCCTTCTTTAAGTGCATTCATGTGATTAGTTAAGAGTTCTTATTTAAGAATCAGTACTCGACCCATCAAATCTCCTTGACCGCTTCTTCGATCTCCATCCGAAATCCCAAATAACTGTGTGCTAAGGAATAAATAAACCAAGAAGTCTTCCATTTTCTTTGTTTCTCCTTCTGTTTTACTACCTTGGGATTTTATTTTGCAACTAAATATTGATTTACTTCTAAGTGTTAATTAGAATGCTGTCTGCCAGCTTCATTGCTGCAGCAGGTCTTCCTTTATCCCCCAGTCTTGGAACCTTTTGTTTTTTTTGCGTTGTTACATTGTTGCCTAATATGCATTTACACTTGATTAAAGCCTATATATGAGTAATTTGGGGGCTTTTTTTCAAGAGTGTTGAGCCTTAAAGGGTTTGTAAAGTTTTTGTTTTTTATTTAAATAACAAACATGTTATACTTACCTCCTCTGTGCAAGGGTTTTTGCACAGAGTTGCCCCTGATCCTCCTCTTCTGGGGTCCCCCCAGCAGTGCTCTTGGCTCCTCCCTTCATCGAGTGCGCCCACAGAGAGCCATGTTCCATGAGGGCACTTGTGCGGGCGTGCTCACGAGTCCTGCTGTGTCCATTGACACAGACAGCAGGACTCGGCCCGGCCCCCACCGGGCTCCCGTGTCACTGGATTTGATTGACAGCAATGGGAGCCAATGGCTCCTGCTGCTATCAATCTATCCAATGAGACAGTGGCTGGAGCTGTTGTGCTCGTTCTCGTCGCTGGACAGACCGGGTTCAGGTAAGTTAAAGGGGGGCTCTGGGGGGCTGCTGCACTACAGAAGGTTTTTCACCTTAATGCATAGAATGCATTAAGGTGAAAAACCTTGAGAGTTTACAACCCCTTTAACTTAGGAGAGCTTGTTGGGTTTCTTTTGGTTCCTCCATGGTTTAAAGTGGAAGTAAACTTCCATGTATTATTTGGACCTATAGATAAGCCTATAATGAGGATTACCTATAGGTACTGTAAATATCTCCCAAACGTGTGCCGTTTAGGAGATATTTACTGTATATGCAGCTGATTACGTCATCGACGCAGGCACTTTGAAGGAACGGCCACCCGTGCCGTCTCTTTAGAAGCCTGTAAAGTGAACGGTGGCTCCAACGCGCATGTGGCTCTAGCCAATCACACAGCCAGAGTCTGCGAACCCGGAAGGAAGTTGGGCGAAGATGGATGCAGCCTCCAGCGAGGACAATCACTCTTCGTTTGCAGGTAAGTTTAACATAATGTGCTAGTATGTGATGCATTCTAGCTCATTATGCCTTTACTTTTGCAGGTCAGAATTAAAGGCCCTTTACTTCCTCTTTAAGCCTACATTTGTTATTTTACCTTTGGTTTTATGTGTTGAAATAAAGATGTAAACTGTTTTTGTACAAATTTCATGTCTTTGGATTGTATTTGGTGCCGTGAAAGTCCCAGACACCCATAATGCTATTGGTTTAATAGACTTCAGGATGTTGGCACTATAATAGCCTCCAACCACACCTGGTATTATTTTGTGAGGCTTTTTTATGCATATTTGCACATTTTTGCACACATTTATTAGGAGTGAAGCACCAAACAGGTGCTTCATTCACATGTTTTTGGCTTACAGACTCTTTATTAGGGAAGTACCTAAAAATAAAAACATAACGTGTTTTTGCACAGTTGTCTGCCAGCTCCCATTGAAGTCATTGAGGCCCCATTCTGCTTCACAAGTAGCTCACGTATCTTTTGGCACTTTCAGGCATTCAGCTACAGGTGCCTGAACCCTCAAAAGTGAACAGGAACAATAACAAGAATGGGATTTGGCTTGTGGAGCATTGTGTTTCAAAGCGCAAAATATTCAGATATGAATGGTCACCAAGTTTTGGGGGTTTTGTATGAAAAGGGTGTTAGTAAGAAAATCTGTGATGCCGCGTACACACGACCGGACTTTCCGGCAGAAAAGGTCCAATGGAATCATTCCGTCGGACATTCCGATCGTGTGAGGGTTTCATCTGAACTTTTTCATTCTAAAATTCTGATGGACCTAGAAATAGGACACGTTTCAAATCTTTCTGACGGAATCAGTTCCTATTGGGAAAACTGCTCGTCTGTATGCTATTCCATCGGACCAAAAACGACGACAGGGCAGCTATTGGCTACTGGCTATTGAACTTCCTTTTTCTAGTCCCGACGTACGTCATCGCGTTCTAAACGATCGGACTTTGGTGTGATCGTGTGTAGGCAAGTCCGTTTCAGCAGAACTCCGTCGAAAAGACCGTCAGACTTCATTCCGACGGAAAGTCCGGTCGTGTGTACGCTGCATAACTGCCATTACCAACCAATCAGCTGCTAACTGTTCCGCAGTACAGGGTTAAAAAATAATATAACAATTCTGATTGTTTGATATGGGAAACACAACATTTTCTTCTTAGCACACTTCCCATACATACGAACCATAGTGTGTATAGAGCCCTGTTTACACTGGCAATAAAAGCAGGCATTTGAGGCGTGTTTTTAATGTTACTCAAAGATAAGGTTACTCAAAGATTAGAGTACCATATCTATACATTTTTGTAAGTTTAATAATTGTCAAAGTGGTCATCGCCCTGTATTGCATATCCTGTATTATGCATTGGCCACAAGTTTATGTTCAGAATTGAATACTAGTTAAAGCGGACCTTCAGTCATTTTTTTTTAACTTTCCATCTATTAAATCTTCTGCTCTTGTTGTTGTTTTAACTTTGGATAGTAAAACATTTTTTTTTTCTGCCAGTAAATCCCTTATACAGCCCACTTCCTGTTTCCTGTCTGGTCATTAGCCTAGACTTATGACATCATACACAGCTCTCTCTCTCTCTCTCTCTCTCTCTCTCTCTCTCTCTCTCTCTCTCTCTCTCTCTCTCCTGATAGTTTGCCAGGAAGGGAGGGGTGATAAGTCATAAGCGGGCCAACGAGAGCTGCAGAACTGGAGGTGTGCCTCTGTGTGTTTGTGTAAATCCAGGAAGTGAACAGGCAGCAGCTTCAGCTGCCCACAGTTAAAATGGCTGCAGCCAGACTCAGTGGAGCGAGATTTCTGCAGCATATTTGGCAAGTACAGAATCACAGTATATATAAAATAATATGCAAAGTGGTTGGAGGGAAGCTTCAGAATGGCAAAGATGTTTATTACTACAAATTATGTGAGCAGACTGCAGTAATTTAAGTAAATTTTTATAGTACGTTTCATATCACAGGAAAGCTGAGCCCAAGTATCTTAGCAACTCCTAGATTAAAATTTTTTTTTAAAAAGTGGCATCAACAATCATTTCTCTGGCACGGCTAATGTGAGCAAACTCTAAAACAGAAAGCACACTTCTATTCAGACAGAATGGGATCTTTGTTGACGCTCTTATAAAACGGGATGACATTTTTGCTTTACTTCAGTTCATGCCAAGTCTAGACAGAGCACAAATAGTGTAAGCCATAAAATCCATTCATTGACATACCTTTATGAATTTCTAATAGTGAATGACAGCATACATTTTTTATTTGTTTTACCATGTGTCTTACCAGTTATAGTCAGCATGAGAGGTTTTTATATTATTCAAATGCAACAAGACAACATCTGCTTGCTAGCAGCCAAAAATAACACAAAGTGAATACAATTCATTTTTAGAATGTTACATAACACAATCGTTTTTAAGTGAAATTCAGTATGTACATTTGTTTCTCCATCATGTAACCAATGGAGGTCTGAACTAGGGTGCCCACGTGTCCCGGATTGCCCAGGATTGCCTCGTAATTCGCATTTATGTCCCGTGTCCCGGGCACCTTCATTCCGGGACAATACAGTGTCCCGGAATGAAATGAGGACACATAGCCACCCTAATAGAAGATTGCCAAACTGGTTGCTAGGGCCGACCCTCTAGCAACCAGTGACGTCACATTCCCAGAGTCTCAGAGCAAGGCCTTTACCCAGTGCTGCTCTGCGCTCCAAGTCCAACAACCTCCTCTCCTTCTCTGGCAGCAGCAGCACCCAGAGGGAGCGGCCAGAGCATCTTCATTGTGTCTCCTCCTGAATCCACCAGTCTTCAGTGAACTCCCGGCGGGAGGCGGCATTCTGCAGTGCTGGCTGGCTTAGATCCATGGCTCATCTGCCCATCCCGACTCCCGCAGCACATTGCCCGACTTCTCCTTCTCCCGCCCGCGGGCCGAGCTGCCCGACTGCCTGAGGGGGGCCTTCCAGCCTGGGAACAAAGACGCTCAACTGCTCACCGCACCAGACCAGTCCAGATTAAAAGATAATCAAATGGAACCTGATTGGAGCAGGTCAGATGACAAGTCGGGGCACTTGCTTTACCTGACATTTTTTGTTTTTTTAATAAAGGAATTGTCAAAAATTGTCTCCTGTCATTTTTACTTTTTTGACACCTTTTTTGGTGAATGTGTAGGGGTACAATGTACCCGATACCCATTCACGTAGGGGGGGGGCTGGGATCTGGGGTTCCCTTGTTAAAGGGGGCTTCCAGATTACGATAAGCCCCCCCACCCGCAGACCCCCACAACCACCAGGCAGGGGTTGTGGGGATGAGGCCCTTGTTCCCATAAACATGGGGACAAGGTGTTTTGGGGGGGGACCTCCCTATGTTGAGGACATGTGACCTGGTACAGTTTTGGAAGGGGGGGCACTCGCTCCTCCCCCTTTTCCTGTGGCCTGCCAGGTTACGTGCTTGAATAAGGGTCTGGTATAGATTTTTTATTTTGGCGCGGGGTTCCCCTTAAAATCCACACCAGAACTGAAGGGCCTGGTATGGATTTTGGGGGGACCCCCACGCAATTTTTTTTCATTTTGGTGCAGGGTTCCCCTTAATATTCATACCAGACCCAAGGGGCCTGGTAATGGACTGGGGGGTGAACCCATGCTGTTTTTTTCAATGATTTTTATCTATATTGCAGGGACCTGACAATACATTACAGCCGCGAGCAGTTTTAAATGACATTTTATCCTTTAGAAATGTAATTTTGCTGTGGTACTGTTATAAACATGGGAATGATGCGCTACTTTAAAGGCAGACTAAGGACACCCCCAAGCACTACATTTAAAGGAATATATTTTATTTTTATTGTTTCACTTTAAGCATTATTAAAATCACTGCTCCTGAAAAAATATCAGTTTTTAAAACTTTATTTTGCATTGATACATGTCCACTGGGGCAGGACCCGGGTCCCCAAACACTTCTTATGACAATAACTTGCATATAAGCCTTTAAAATTATCACTTTTGATTTTTACATGTTCGTGTCCCATAGACTTTAGCAATGTTCGCACAAATTTTTTGCCCGTTCGCAAGTTCTGGTGCAAACCAAACCGGGGGTGTTTGGCTCATCCCTAGTCTTTGCCGATAAGGCTGAAATTTGTACCTTGAGGGTACTTGAGCTTAGACCTTTACCCAGGCCTGCTTGCAGAAGTTCTGAAATCTGCAGAGCCTCTGGTGGTAGTGGATTCCAGTTTTTCTGCTGCGCCACAGATGCAAATCTTTCCCCTTTAGATGGTGTTAGTGGTACACTTCCTAGCTTGAAGTAGCATTGATACTACTTCCTAAAAGCAACCTTGCTCTAGGAGCCTATTCCTCTCAACCTTCTTGCTGTCAAGTGTAGTTTCTCTGGAGCCGGATGAAGAAATTGACCTTGGTAAAGAAAGGCTCAGAGTAAAACCCAAAGGCAATAAACGGAGGGCCAGCATGACAGGGGTTAAAGGGGCTTGGGACAGGTAAATAAGCATCGGTGGAGCTGCTGTACGATGGAGTTGGTAGGAGGCTGGCTGAGCATGGTCTGGGCTGGGTGGAGCATTGGGGGAGTGGTGAGGAGATTGGATGGGGAAGGTCTTCAGTCGGAGCAACAGCGTGGAACAACTTGCAACATGCTGGGACACGGCTCCTTGCTACTTCTGTATTGCCCGACTATGGCCGAGTTGGAGGCCCTGTTGTCCCAGCTGCGGGCTGCTACTGATGTGCATGGCACAAACTGGCTGCATGCACAGGTTAGTGGGCTGATTTTGGGAGCCAGGCAGGGGGTTTGAGTCCTGCCCTGCCACATGTTCGGAGGTCCAGGCCTCCAGAGCGCCTCGGCCCTGATGTGGCTCCCAGGGCCCAGCGCCGCCTTAGGAGCCCCACAGAGTCTACCTCTAGTGACCCTCCAGTCCCCACACCAAAGCACTGGTCAGCTGCGGTGGCGATGCAGCCCGGGAGGAATCCTCTTCCTCGGCGGGACCTGCGGGTGTGGGGCTTCAACATCTAGTACAGCCCTGGAAAGGTTTATGGGTAAATCCTCGCACCAGATACAAGTACAGGAAGAAATTAAATTAAAAATGAACTGCTGCCCCTACAGATACACCACCACCTAGGTGGAGTGTACTAGAGTTGATTTGAAAGGAAATGTACGTGTGGCACTGTTCTCTAGTGCAGCCCATACCCCTGCAGATGTTCTGGACCTGGTTGCGTCTCCACTAGTGGTTCCATTGCCGCTCGGCAGAGGAGTGTTAGTGTGGCATGAACCAGCATGTTACCTGGAGCAGCCGGTGTCCCTGTGGTGTGCTGGAGGCAGATGACGTCAAGGCGCCCAGCGGGCTACGGACACAGTGCCAAGGGGCAGAGCATCTGTAGGTGGAGGACGCTCCCTTGTCTGAGGGGGAGTTGGAAGAGGAGAGCGACTTGGAGCAGGTGGAGGAGCATGTAGCAGTTGAGATGCTTGTGATGGCTGGTGGAGGTCCGTGGCAGCCTGGTAAGGGGCCTTTGGGCCTTTCCTCTTCTGCTTCCGTGAGCGTGCCTGTTGCTGGGGGGGCTTTGCATGATCGGGGGTGTGGTGTCTGGGGTTACAGCTGGTTCTGGTGGGGGGGCGGCATTGGCGGCTCAGGAGTTGGCCCAGTTGTTGTCGGGCTGAAGGACGTGTTGGGGCGCCTGGACTCTTACTCCGGTATGGGGTTGCCCACCTTGGCATGGGTTCCTCCAGCTGGTTCCAGAGGGGGGCTGTGGTGACCGGTGGCACAGGTACAGCGGGGCCTTTATCGGTTCCCCCGATGGTGACTCCGGGGATGTCACCCTCCTCTGGACGGGTCACTTGCCAAGTTCCGGTGGCCGGGGTTAGTGGTGGAACGGACGTCGGACAAGAAAAGGCACAGGAAAAAGAAGTAGACTGCGTGCGCCTGGCGGATTCTGCTAAGTGTGAGTTATACGTTTGTTTTGAGGGGTCGTTAATGGCACACCTCAAGTCAGAAGTGCAAGAAAAGATTTGGAAGGGTGAGTACGTTAAAAATTTGTTCCCTGCTTCCGTTGGAAAAATTTTACCTGGATAAGTAAAAGTTGGATGACAGCAAGGAGGAGGAAGAGAAGAGGTGGTATAGGCTCATTCCTCGGTCATTCACTAATTGGCTACAGGCTTTTGCGATTTTAGCCAGTGTTATTGGGGAGCGGGAGCCGGAAAATTGTTCTGCCTTTTTTGTTACTTGAACACTATAGGGGAAGATTATCGAGTCTACGGGGGACTGATGTGGCTCTGGTATGATAAGCACTTCCGGCAGTGCAAGGCGCTACGGCCTTCCTTGAGCTAGGATCATGAGGAATTAGTCTTTGGATGCGGCTCGTGACCTCGGCGCAGGCTGGGACATCGTTTTTTCCATTGGGGGACGGGGGCGGATCTTCCTCCTCAGGACAGTCGGCCAACAAGAAGAGAGGGTGTTGGTCGTTCACTGAGGGAACATGCAAGTTTGGAAGGCATGCAAATTCAAGCATGAGTGCTCCGGCTGCGGGGGCTCCCACTCTTTTAATCGATGTGCACAGAAAGGGAAGGGGAGACCTGGGGAGCTTGCAGGAAAAGGGAACGACTCCGGTAAGCATAGCAAGGATGCGTTTGTTTCTAGGTAGGTATCCAAACCGTGAGGCGTGGACCTGCTGGCTTCTGGATTAGCTGAGGGGTTCCGAATTCCTTGTATTCTTCCTCGCCCAACAACAACAAAAAACAATTTAAAAAAATGCATAAAAACAAAATCGAATCCCTAGTTTGTGCTGAGCTTAAAAAAATACTAACTTGCCTACTACCAGCCAAGAAGTCATCAGATTAGGATGTCTTTCCATCAATTTCACTTTCTTTTTTTAGTTGTTTAGTTAGGCTCAGTAAAAGTTTAAGGGTACGTTTGCAGGAATGCACTTTTTATTTGCTCTGAATTCTGTCTTCTGGGAGTTTAATTTCCATTATGCTTTATGTGGCCTTCTGAGATTGGTCTTATCTTGCATAGCAGGCTTGTTTATTTTCCGTTTGCTGCTTTTTCCTTTACTGTGTCACCCTGGTAGTTATTTCACGATAAGTTATTGCAGGGTTATCGTTCCTTTCAGTGTTCTATATGTATACATGAAGTTGCCATGCTTGTACATGTAAAAAAAAAAAATATTTGCACCTTCAGTTGAAGTTTCGGTAAAAGGAAGCTGACTAAAATGTTAAACTTTCCATAAGCAATTTTCCAAAGTGGTTGACGTGTATGACAATGCTTAGTATATAGAATAGGACTTTATAGAGATGTACAGAGATTATAGACAGAGTGCGCTGTACAAAAAAACAGTGCTTCCTATTGTTCTAGAGAAGTTGTGTTTAACATGAAAATTTACAAAACTCAAGTGCAGCTCCTGACACTTCCAGAGGGCTGTACAAAAGCTGGGAAGCCCATTCAAAATAAATGGCCATAATGCACCTCATGCCCAAAAATTGTGGTCCTGCTGCATTTTTTGAAGCATATCTCAATGCACATTGAAGAAGAAGTTGGCCACAATAATAATTCCCAGCTTTTGTGTCAGTGAGTGCAATAATAACGCCCATCATTGGTGTCAGTGGACGCAATAATAACTTCCAGCATTGGTGTTAGCAGGCACAATAATAACCCCCAGCATTGACACCAGTATATGCAATAACTGCACATCATTGGTTTCAGTTGAAGCAGTAATAACTCCCAGCATTGGTGTCAGTGGACACAATAATAATTCCTATTGCTGGTGTCAGTAGACACAATAATAACCCCCATTGCTAGTGTTAGTAGATAACCTTCAGCACTGGTATCAGTACTATTAACCCCTCACATTGGTGGTCATTCAATGACAGTACATATTAATCCCCCACCTCCCTGCATTGGTGGCCAGTGGCTGAGATATTTAATCCCCCCCTCATTGGTTGCCATTGGCAGTGAAAGTTAACCCCGCATTGGTGCTCAGTGACAGTAAAATTGAATTCCCTATCCCTCTCCTGAAATTGGTGGTCATTGGCAGTGAAGGTTTCAATCGTTTTTTGTTTTTTTTTTGCTTTGCCGTCATTTTTTTCTCTTAGTCCATATATTTCAATTCTCTTCGGCTACCCCTTTGATTCACACATCTGTTCAGAGTGGGTACCACTATCCAATGTCGACACCCTTTGCGGTATTCTCTATGAGTTGACCACATGTGGCCTGCTAATTTGACCAAGAAAAAGCATTACCACACTGCTGGGGGCCTCTTTTTGCTCTTCTGCTGTGAAGTGGCTCCTTGTGGCACCCACACAACCCAACGTCAGTATGCAGTGCATGCTAAATGGCTTTCCATGCTTGCACTTCCTTCCTAATGCTGGGTACACACGGGCTATAAATCAACCAAAAACAGTCAGTTCGGCAGGAACTAGATGACTTTTGGCCCGAGTGTACAGTTCCCCGTCTGACAGATGCAGTCTCATGACTGGCTTCTGTCGAATGAGCATGCTGGAAGACCAGCTTCCAATCAGCCAATGGCTGCGAGCGCGGATCAGTGTGTTCTGGTGAAGGGGAGGTCCCCCTGTAAGAACCCAATAGCACAGCAGGGAAGATTGCTTTACCAACATTGCTTATGTTAATACAGTGATCTGTCAGTTTTGTTTTTTTTTTTCTCCATTCAGCCCGCTGGGTTGAATGGAAAAAAAGCTTATAGTGTGTACCAGACTTAACCCCTTCACGCTGACTATACACAAATTTGCGTTAATGGCTTAAAGGGGTTATACCGGGATGATGCCTGCAGCTGCAGGCATCCCCCCGGTACCGTTCTTTAGAGCGGGCGGTTGGCTCCTTAGTGATAACAACCGATACGGCTAAAAGCTGCCTTCCGCTGCTCTTCCTGGGCCTCCCGTCCCACCAGGATACCCAAGCCACCAACCGGCGCATCCGCCGGCTAGACTGAGACACTAATGAAGCCGGATTTGGCTCTGATTGGGTCTCCACTGTAAAATCCCAGAAGCGAGGTCACAAAGTCACTTCCGGTTTACTGCCAATGGCGCTGATTTTTTAAAAATGACAGTATTCAGAATCGCCAATTTTGGCGATCTGAAAACTTTTAAGTGCAAATGAGGGATTTTGGGTCTTTCAGACCCCCGCTCCCTCCATAAAGAGTACCTGTCACCACCTATTACTGTCACAAGGGGTATTTACATTCCTTGTGACAGCAATAAAAGGGATCAGATTTTTATTTTTTTTAGGGGACAATGTAAAAAAAATAAACAAAAATAAAAAGTAAAGTAAAAAAGTAAAGAAGAAAAAAAATTTAAAAATTTAAAGCGCCCCCGTCACCGCATGCTCGCGCAACAAAGAAAACGCATACGTAAGTCACGCCAGGAAATGTAAACAGTGTTTAAATCACATATGTGAGGTATCGCCGCGATCGTCATAGTTAGAGCAATAATTCTAGCACTAGACCTCTTCTGTAACTCTAATCTGGTAACTGTTATTTTTTTTTTTTTTTAAATCGCCTATGGAGGTTTTTAGGTACCACAGTTTGTCGCCCTTCCACGAGTGTGTGAAATTTCAAAGCATGACATGTTAGGTATCTATTTACTCAGCATAACATCATCTTTCACATTATACAAAAAATTGGGCTAACTTTACTGTTTCGTTTTTTTAATCTATAAAAGTGTCTTTTTTCCCCAGAAAAATGCATTTGTAAGACCGCTGCGCAAATACCGTGTGACATAAAATATTGCTACGATCACCATTTTATTCTCTAGGGTCTCAGCTAAATATATATATATATATATATATATATATACACATACATATATATATATACACATATATACATATACATATATATATATATATATATATATATATATATATATATATATATATATGTATATATATATATATATATATATAATATTTGGGAGTTCTAAGTTATTTTCTAGCAAACAATACTGATTTTAACTTGTAAGCAACAAATGTCAGAAAGTCAGAAATAGGCTTAAGCGTGAAAGGGTTTAAAGTTGATTTCTGTTATGCAGGGATTTTTTTAGCAAACTATTGTAAAAATAAATTTCAGGTAATTGTACTAACCGCATTTAAAAATACATGTAATAATATCTGAATAAATATTGAGTTGGACAGGTCTGCAGGCTATGCGACTGCTTTCTAAATTTAGTTCCATTCATCTTTTAAATTCAAACCTTTCTTCTCTAGCCTGCATTCCACTTCCTGTCCATATTGTTCTCTGAACAGACCAACTGTTGTAAATTGAAAGAAAAGCAAAAAAGAGCAAACTGCTATGATGAAGAATGTCAGATGGAAATGGAGGGGAAAATACGAGATGAAATCATCATAAATCAAAGAACAAGTGGGGATGTATAAAGATAGAAAATAGCAAGAAGAAAAGTTAATACAAATAGAAAGAAGAAGGGGGAAACAAAAAGAAAGAAAGAAGGGATGGGAAGGTGAAGAAATAAGGGAATCTCTAGAAGCAAATAATGGGTGTATGGAAACTTTGTACTGGGGTGATAGAAAGGAAAAGTAGACTTATATATAAGTAGAAGTGGAGATATTATTGGCCATAGGAAATGAAGCCAAAATTTTAAAAAAATAACTAAACAGCAAGTAGAGATAAAGAAAAATCCAGTTACTAATTCCTAAAGTTATTTGTTAGTAAATGTGAGAACGAGAGGGAGAAAGACATATTCTGGATTAAATGGGTGTTTTTTAATGCAATTATTTTAGTAAATATAAACTGCTAAATACCTTTTCTCATCAGCAGTTAGAGCAGTCTTGTGAGGTCTGTCAGTGTCTGGTTAAAGCTTGTAGGTAGACATGTGCAGAATGAAAAAATTTGTTTAGTTTTGATTCGTTAATTACATAAATTTGTTTTTGTTAAATATGTTTCATTCGTTTAATTTGTTTGGGGAATTAGATTCACTTATTTGTTTTCAAATCGATATGAATTTTTCTAATTCGAATTTGGATTGATTCGAAAAGTTTTCGAATCAATTTTGAATAGTTTTTTTAACCCAAACAGTTTTTGAATGTGAATAGTTTTCCAATTTCCAAAGAGAATAAAATAGAATAGAAAATAAAGGAATAGAATAGAAAAGAATATGACATAAAATAAAAGAATAGATATAACAGAGTAAAACAGAACAAAATAGGATAGAAAATAAAAGAACAGAATAGAATAGATTAGAAAGGAATAGAATAGAATTAAAATAAAATAATAAAATAGAAAGATTATAACTATGAAATTCGAATAGAATAGAAAAAAAATAGAACTAAAAAAAATAGAATAGTATAGAAATAATATAACCATTTTCCAAAATTCAAATAGAATAGAATTCAAATTTGAATAGAATAGAAAATAACACAATAGTATAGAAAAAAATATCAAAATAGAATAGAATGAATATAACCATTTTCCTATTCTAACCTATTCTTTTATATTCTATTCAAATTCGAATTGATTCTATTGCAATTTTGGGAAATGGTTATATTCTTTCTATTCTATTCTATTTTTTTAATTCTACTCTTTTCTATTCTATTATAGTCTATTCCATTCTATTGTTTTTTTTTTCTATTCTATTCTTTTATACTCTATTATTTTATTATGTATTCAAATTCAAATGCATTCTATTTGAAATTTGAATTTCAGAAGGTGGTTATATTCTTTCTATGTTATTCTATTCTATTCTATTTGTTGCTATTATATTCTAGTCTATTCTGTTCTTTTATTTTCTATTTTATTTTGTTCTGTTTTACTCTATTATATTCTATTCTTTTATTTTCTGTTATATTCTTTTCTAGTCTATTATTTTTTTTCTATTTTATTGCTTTATTTTCTATTCTTTTATTCTTTTATTTATTTTATTCTCTATTGGAAAACCATTTGAATTCGAAAACTTTTCGAATTTGAAAACTATTCGAAAATGTTTCGAATTCGAAAACTATTCGAATTCGAAAAGTATTCGAAAACCATTCAACACGCATGCTCGGAAGCAAGGACGAGCCGGAAGCGGACGGTCTTGTAAACCAGCGTTTGTAATGGAGAATTAACATTGGTGACGCGACAAATTATGAAATCTCGAAATGCAGCGCACAATTCTCTTCTTCTTTAATGGGATAATAATGAAGCTGCTTTGCTGGTGATACTGATGGAGTTATTGCAAACAAATTTTTAAAGGCTTTTTTTTTTCTAGTGATATCAAGAATAATATTATTATGCTTTTTTTTTCATTTTTTTTTTGGGCAAGTTACCACAACACCATTATCCTGTAGTTTTTAAGATCAAAGATACATCTATGTTGGTGTCTCTTGTCAATTTTACATTGTATTTTTTAAATGTTACTGCTGACTCCCAAACTGTCATTTGAAGTAAAACACATAGCCAAGTGTTATTCTCCACAATTTTTTTATTGTGCATTAAAAAAAGAAAACAAATAAAATTAGACATGCTATCTCCCAGTAGAACTTAAAGTGGGGTTCCACCCAAAAAAACAAACATATCTAAAAAATTCTAAAAAAAAAAAAAAAAAAAATTTGGATATTTTTTTTTTTTACTTACCTCTAAATGCCTGTTGCTAGGTGGTCCCTCGTAGTCTGCCCCTTCCTCTGCCTGGGCTGGTGACATCACTTCCCCCTGGCACAGGAAGGGCTCGGCTCTTCTCCCTCCCTCCTGTCAATCATCTGGGACCCATTACAGGTCCCAGGTGATTAAGCGGCCAATCACGGCACGCGGTGCCGCTCGCGCATGCTCAGTGGGTGCCAGGCTGTGAAGCCACAGCCCGGCGCCCACAGTTGAAATGCCGGCGTCGACGAGCGGAGGGGGGGGACGAGCGGGGCTTCGATCCCCTGCATCGCTGGACCCAGAGACAGGTAAGTGTCCAATTAAAAGTCAGCAGCTGCAGTATTTGTAGCTGCTGACTTTTAATTTTTTTTTTTTTTATGGCCCCCCTGGGTGGAACTCCTCTTTAACCAAAAAGTGCATTCTATGCATCCAAAAATATAGAAAATATAACAAATCAAATCATTATTATTCAACCAAAAAAATAATGTCAAAGCAATAACTCCAAGGCCAATAATAAATAACATGTTAACTCCTCCGATTCCGCAACATGGCTGGTTGACGAACGGCCGTTCAGGAACGAACTGAAAAGCACGAAATGAAAAGCGAAAAATGAAAAGTGCGAAATGAAAAGTGCGAATCAACACTCACCAAACTTCTACTAACACGAAATTAGTAGAAGGAGCCCAAAGGGTGGCGCTAAAGAGCTGAAAAACAACGTAATACGTCACTACGTTCGTAATTGTTGGCCGAGTGTATGCAAGACAAGTTTGGGCCAACGCCCTTTGGACAAAAGTCCACAGTTTTGTTGGCCAACAATAATCCAATCATGTGTACAAGGCTTTAGTCTTTAAAAAAATAATAGACAGAAGATATGTACCTCTCCCGCTGCCTGTGGTGCTCTAATGAGGTGAGATTGTCCCCTGAAGCCAACGTTACTGGTAATTTCAAACTCCTAACCCCCCCTGCTGCACTCTATGGTTACTTCTGCTAACTCCCAGGTTACTGCAGGACATCAATGGTAATGTAAGGGTTGGCAGAGGGAACCACTGTGCACAGCAGGGGAACAGGGGATTAACACTCCAGATAGTGTTGGTTGCTGCTTCGGGGGGGTTTTCACTTCATTAATAAACTGGCATTTGGCACCATGGGCAGCAGGAGAGGTAAGCATCTACTGTCTTCTTCACAGGGAAAGCTTTTATATATATTTTTTTTAGTTTAGCGATCACTTTAAGCATGCTTCAAGAACAAAAAAAAAATTAAGAGACACAGTAATTCTTTTGGGATTCATTAACATTTTTTCTTATTATCTACAGTATTTTCCTATTACCTCGCATAGATATGGGATCACAGGAGAATACAGGAATAATCCTGACCTCTCTAAACGAGTTTTAATCTGTTTAAAAACTTTAATTGGCTTTCAACGGTTTGCAGATTAATTCCACTTTATTAAACACACAGCAAAATTGTTATCACTTGCGCTGGGGCTCTGTTAAAGAATGTAAACCCAAGAAAAGAAATTAAATAAATGACTTTAAATATTGCTATATAGCTTATTTTGTCATTAGATTGTATGTGTGTGTGGGGGGGGGGGGGGTCAGCATTTGTTTTCTTTTATTATGCTTGGTACACTTTTAGCAAGTACAGAAAGAAAAATGTTTCATCAGTCACCATGTAATGGGGGGAAAAGACCACCGCGCTATATAAATGCAGAAAATTAACACAATCAAGTCATATGGTGACAAACAATTAAATTAAATAGCAAAAGCAGCCGCTAAAAGGTGAGATACACACACTAAAGACAATCAATAAAGGAAGCAGCGCTGTTAATGTTATAGGCTTAGATTAGGCCAATATAAGTATGAGTGATTAAATATAAATATATTACATTGAGTAAATATTTAGGATAAGTAATAATTAATAAAGTTCATATTCAAATCATATAAATCACATAAATCAGTAACAGTTCTATTCCGTGATCAAAAATCCAAATGTAATGGGGATAAAAAAAAAACAGGAGACCTCTTAGTAGTAAAGCCTGGTTCCCTCCATAGACACAGTGGAGGAGTAAATGTAGTCACCCTGTGCTGTTTGCAGGATTACCAGATACAAATTACAAAAAAATAAATAAAAATCTTAAAAAAAGAAAACTAACACATTTACTATCTTGAAGGAGATACAATTCAATATTAAATGTTTGTTATTAGGATTAGATTCACATCAAGACCCCTTTCACACTGGGGCTGTGCAGGTATTAGCGGTAAAGCGCCGCTAGATTTACCAATGTTGTAGCGGTGCTTTGGCGCCCCTAGCGGGACGCTTTTAACCCCCCAGAAACCCAAGCAAGCCCATAGATTTCTATGCAAAGCGCTGATACTGCTGGCAGTTGTAGTCTGAGATGGTAGCCATATAATGGCACTCCTTACACTACAGATCCCAATATGCATTGTTCAGTAGGAGGAGTGGAGAGATGTTTTTTTTTTTAACTGCCCGGGAAAGTTCTTTCTCTTGGCTCCAAGGGAGTTAGAGATACCTTATTCTGGATATTCGCCTGCCAGTTGGAAACCATAGCATGTAGACCTGAGCCATAGACTGGGAGTGAGGACACCCGGGGGCAGCGCTGCCCACATTACAGCCCCTGCACTGCTACTGCAGGGAGATTGGAGCATCCACTCACCTTCTGCTTCCCACCGCTGATCACTGGAGGCTTTTGGGGAAGACACTGTGGGGCTCCCCTTCCTACAGTGAGAGGTCACGGTAGCATCCCAGGGACTGGTGAGAGGGCGATTAGCCCATTTCTGATACTGCTAGCAGGGACTGAGTCACTGAGAACAGAACACCAAGTGTACTCAATCCATGCTGCTCCGATACAGTACTCTATACCACATTATTCCAAACATTTACCGCATCTCAACCACATCTACCTTGCACATCTGCTGAGACTATACTGTACCTACATTGCATGCAGATTAAATGGGGCTGCTGTTAAGTGCAACAACACTCCTAAAGGGCCCCAACAATAGCCAGCAAAACAACATCTCAGAGGACTGTCCCTCCCATAATAATTATTCTGCAAGCCCCCCTTGTTCCCCTGTCTCCTCTGCTACCATCCTCCTATTACTTTGGACAGTACATACCCAGTCGGTCTAGTACTAGCATCACCATAAATGCACTCTGGCAGTAAAGTTACAGCATTCGGTAGATTAAACTTTCCTACTGCTCATTGCTACACTTGAGGTGGCCTTGCTACTGCTCATGCCGATCTGAACACCAAATGTCATCTTATGCCTAGTCCCTACTGCTAATCACTATGTATGCTAAATTGTATTATTACCATAGTTATTCCACGTTATGCTTGCCTAGTTGCCAAACATATTGGGTTACAGTATATGAAGTTTGCATTTACAACCTGGTTTGGTGCCTGTTTTCTTTGATATATCACTAATATTTGGTACTAATACTTTCAGTGAATTCCTGTGATATTATACATTAGTAGACTCAACCTAGTGTGTCAGAGGGGCTGAGATTCTTGAGAAAAACAGAAGACCCAACCTACTCAGAGGCTCCCAGCGGGGTAGTGCTACACAGAGAACACAGCATTTGCTTATTTTGGAATTCATGAATTCAGGCAAAGTAATGTTGGTCTTTTGCCATGCATTTATTTTTTATTTAAGGCTAACTCCACATTTAAAGGGTAACTCCACTTTCGTGGGGGATAAAAAAGCAAATAAAGAAAAAAATAATATAGCGTGTACAATTGCGATACAAGTCATATTGTAATTGAATGTTATTAAAAATTACCTTTCCTTTTCAATCTGTAATTTTCTATAAATGCGAAGCAATATGGCTACATGGAGTTGTACTGTACACAGAATGTATACTGACCGCTTCCCAGAAACATCATTTCCTGCTTGTGTGATTGGCTCACCAATTTTCCCAGAAGTCTGCCTTAGATACAAGTCAGATTTTAGGCATCCCCTGCAACAAAAATATCATTTTTGGTGGGATACTCCCAATAGGAACACATCTAAATGGATGCAGGCCCAGCAGCTTTCCTCATTAGTGCTGTGCAGCTGTACAGCTGACTGATAATTATAAAAACCACTCCGCTCAGCTCAGAGGCACAGAGGAACAAACAGGGAATTCTTCAGAATAACAAATGGTAGGAATCTGCAACAATGATTGTTATAATCCTTGCAATGTACATAGGTTACCCAGAGGGGAATTTTTTTTTTCAACAAAAGTGGAGTTACGCTCTAAGTGTATATTTAGGATGTAACGTGGTGCCAAGCAGACCCCCACCACCCCATCTCCAATATAGCCCCCTCTTGCAGGGGTTCCTCTCCACCGCAGCACCTGTCAAATTTAAAAATGGGCTCAGATGTGCCGGGTTCATCATAAAACCCGCATCAAAATCCTGCATGCTTGCACCTTTGATGTGCTTTCACAAAACGCAAGTAGAGTTTAATGGAAGCGCGCCTGAAAATGTAAAACTGAAAACCGGGTACAAAACCTCCCAGTTGTATTATTGGGGACCAGTTAATAGATCGCACCTGTATTTCCCTAAGCAAAAACTCAGAATTTCACTTTCATATTTCTAAACTTCACTGATAGCACAAAGAGAAGCACTTGATGTGCGCCACATGCAACTTCAATCAGTTCTTTTCGCAGACATTTACATATCACACTAGCTGTAAGTACATGAATTAGCTAAAGCATTATGCTGTCCGCTGTATAAGGAGCCAATACACTTTGTGGGTTGACAGGACAGTGTGTGTATAAGGAGGATGGTAAATGTGTGAACAGGGAGGCCAGCAGTGCTTATCTCATTTCTGCCGCCACATAACAACTGGCAGGATTAAGGGCACCACTTTGTGCTCTTTGATGAATTCATTTGGACTTCTGATGAATCAGCCCTCGATGAAATGTCACTGCAAAAGCAATTCATTTGCTGGGGCAGGAGTGTGCTTTCATTTTTTTTTCTTTCATCAGATTATCTTTTCCGAGCACAGGGAGAAATCACAATAACCCTATAGGGATATAAATCTAATCTGCTATCAATTGTAACAAAACTAACTGAACATTCATAGCTTTGAAACCAGCAAGCTTTTGTAAAGGCTACACTTATAGCAGTTTGTTATGATCTGGTCAAGTGAGCAATGTATGATGTGATTTATTTATTTTTCTAATTTGATTGTATGTACTTTGACCCTTTAACCACTTAAGGACTGAAAGATTTTCCCCCTTTTTTTGCCATTTTTTGCGATACGGCACTGCATCGCTTTAACTGAGACTTGCGCGGTCGTGCGACGCTGTACCCAAACAAAATTGACGTTCTTTTTTTTCCCCACAAATAGAGCTTTCTTTTGGTGGTATTTGATCACCTCTGCGATTTTTCTGTTTTGCACTATAAACAAAAAAAGACCGACAATTTAGAAAAAAAAATAATATTTTTTACTTTTTGCTATAATAAATATCCAAAACAAAATTAAAAAAAAAAACAAATTTCTTCATCAGTTTAGGCCAATATGTATTCTTCTACATGCTTTTGGTAAAAAAAATCCCAATTAGTATTTTTTTACTAGTAATGGCGGTGATCTGCGATTTTTAGCGGGACTGCGACATTGCGGCGGACAGATGGGACACTTTTGACACTTTTTTCGGACCAGTGACATTTATACAGCGATCAGTACTATAAATAGCCACTGATTACTGTAGAAATGTCACTGGTAGGGAAGGTGTTAACACTAGGGGGCGATCAAGGGGTTAAGTGTGTTCCCTGGGAGGTGTTGCTAACTGTATGGGGGCTGGGCTGACTGGAGGAGGAGAGAGATCGATGTTCCTAATCACTAGGAACAGACAATCTCTCTCTCCCCTCCCCTGACAGAACGGGGATCTGTTTGTTTACACTGACAGATCTCCGTTCTGCCTGTTTCTGGAGCGATGGCGGGTGACCAGCGGACATCAAGTCCGTCGAAAGCGCTAGTTGGCTCCCCCCGCTCGCGAATGGGCACGCACACGTTGAGGGCATGCAGCCTGGTATGGTCCAGGAGGGGGGGGGGGGGGCTCACTCGCCCCCCCTTTTCCTGACCTGCTGGGCTGCATGCTCGGATAAGGGTCTGGTATGGAATTGGGGGGGGGACCCCACGCTGTTCTTTTAGATTTTTTGACGTGGGGTTTCCCCTCAAAATCCTTACTGGATCGAAGGGTCTGGTATGGTCTTGGCAGGGGGTACACCACGCTGTTTTTTGTTTTTTTTTACTAATTTGTTATGCTGTTCCCCCGTCAAGATTCATACCAGACTTAAAGTGCCTGGTATGGTCTGATCAAAGTCGGATCCCGTTCATTAAAGTCGCATGGAAGTCACAGGGCAAAGTCAGATCGGAAGTCGTACGACTTTCGTGTCAGATCAGTGTGAACATAGCCCGAATAGCAAGTAAATATTGTTTTTTGGTGCGCTTATCCTCTATTCACCCCCTACACCTTCATAAACAATAGTGCGTTAACATCAGAAAAACAAAAATTCAAAACAAAAACGATTAAAAAAGTGGCAGTGCTTGAGATTAGAAAAATAGAAAATCAATGAATTACCCCAATTACACATAAAATCACAATTTATTTGAGGAGTGTTGTGATTTTATGTGTAAGGGGTAATTAATTGATTTTCTATTTTTCTAATTTTAAGCACTGGAACTTTTTTCATCCTTTTTGTTTAGAATTTTTTTTTTTTTTATGTGAATGCACTTTTGTTTAGAGAGGTGTAGGGGTGAATAGAGGACAAGCGCACCAAAAACGAAATGTAAGTATACATATGTTATACCTGTGGGGGCCACAGTGAAAAAGGGAAATCACTGTAGTAGCACTGCTACCTACAGGGATCACTTTTGTCTTCTGGGCCACGTGCCATTCACAGAATTCCTTGCATTTCACTCAGTAAATGAAATGCATTCTCTGATTGGTGGAGGTGGAGAGGAAGGACAGTGATGTCTCAATCTCCATGTCCATTTAGAGAATGCATTGTTCTCATTGATAGAAATGAAGACAGTGGAGACCACTGTAGTAGTGGCAACTACTACCACGTTCCTCTGCTTTCTGCAGATAAATCCAACTATGTAATAAAATCCATGACAATCAGATTCGCTTCAGAACCGATCAGTCTCCAGGCCCAGGCCAATGATTTATGGCCTGGACCTAGTGATCAGTTCTGAAAAATTAAATCCTTCCCCTGTCTGTGTATGTATAAACACAGGCAGGGGAAGTGTTGTCATCTCCCCTCGTGGAACCCTTTTCATTCCAGAGAGAGGAGTGAAAACATCTCAGAGTAAGTTGCACCAACACTACACTGACACAGTACACATAGACACACATTTCACCCCCCAAACACCCCCCAGTTAACCCCATCACTCCCTGTCACTGTGTCACCCAGTGCAGTGTTCATATTTTTCTTTGATCACTGTACTGGTGTTATTTGTGACAATAATCAGTACTTAGTGGTAGGCCCAGATAGGTCTAGGGACCCCCCTAAACCTCCCTAGTAAAGGTTTAACTCCTTGATCACCCCCTGTCACCAGTGATCACCGTATTAGTGTCACGGGTGACGCTGGTTAGTTAGATATTTTTTTATAGTGTCAGGACACCCGTCGTGTATATTACCTAATAAAAGGTTTAACCCCCTGATCACCCGGCGGGTGACCTCAGTCAGGTTTTAGTGTCAGTTAGGGTCTGCGCCACCCCAGGCAGCGTCAGATCAGTGCCAATAGCGCTTACACCCACGCACGCACCATACACCTCCCTTAGTAGTATAGTGATCGATATCTTTGATCTGATCAGAATTATATTAGCATCCCCAATAGTTTAGGGTTCCCCAAAATGCAGCGTTAGTGGGATCAGCCCAGATACCTGCTAGCACCTGCGTTTAGCCCCTCCGACCAGCCCAGCCCACCCAAGTGCAGTATCGATCGATCACTGTCACTTACAAAACACATAACTGCAGCGTTCGCAGAGTCAGGCCTGATCGCTGCGAAAGCTAACAGTTTTTTTGGTAGTGTTTGAAGCAGTCGCTGACAGTCAGGTGCTCTGTTTTCCTGTGAGTTGCACTAGTTGTACCAGTAAATTTAGAGGCCAAAATATCCAATCGAAGGTACACTAGTGAAGAGGCCTACAAGTTTCTGAGCATGACAGAGAGTGAAGAGGAAGTCACCCATCTGTCAGATACGAACCAGTAGACAGCAGCGGCACCCTGACAGATAGCTCTGACGACAGAGTAGTGGTCCCTGCCAAGGTCAGGCGTACCCGACCCCGTTCTTCTGCTGTTGTTGAGGTGCAAGAACCGCAGGGCTCTTGTATGGTGCAGAGAGCCAGTACTAGTGCCGCTCATCCTTCTGGTGAACTGGCAAGCACCAGCAGCCTAGTACATCCTGGTCGTACATCCAGCACTGCAGTTTCACGTGGTGATGTGGTGAGTCCCATAAGTGCAGTTCAAGCTGGTGAGGTGGCTAGCACAAATAGAGTCCTGCAGCCACCAAGAAGACAAAGACAGGCCCGTCGAGACAATAGTGCCCTTCCTGCTGCATTTGCCAGTCCGAATTGGGAGCCCACCACTTCTGCAGCACCCGTACTTCCCCCATTCACTGGCCAACCCGGAATTCAGGTGGAAACAGTTGATTTTACGTCACTTGATTTTTATCCACTGTTTTTCACGGAAGATCTCTATAGATCTATTGTGGACCAAAGAAATTTGTATGCTGGTCAATTCATCGCCACTAATCCCCTGTTAGCCCTTGCCAGAGATTGGAGACCAATTACGGTCTCCGAATTTAAGACCTTCTTGGGCCTATCCCTCCTCATGGGCATAGTTAAAAAAAAGGGAGTTGCGGTCATATTGGTCCACTGACCCAATTCACCATATGCCCGTGTTCTCTGCCTCCATGACCAGGACACGATACGAGCAGATCTTGGGGTTCATGCATTTCAATGACAATGACCTCTGTTGCCCTCGGGGTGACCCTGGATACGATCGGCTCCACAAAATTCGGCACCTCGTAAACCACTTCCACCAACAGTTTGCAGCCTTGTTTACTCCCGATCAAGTTGTCTGCGTTGATGAGTCCCTGATTAAGTTTTCTGGCCGCTTGTCTATCAAACAGTATCTTAACCCAGCAAGCGTGCCAGATATGGGGTCAAGATGTATAAGCTCTGTGACAGGGCCACAGTCTATACATATAGTTTTATGGATTATGAAGGAAGAGATAGTCACGTGGAGCCCGGGAATTGCCCAGACTACATAGGGAGCGCTGGTAAGATTGTGTGGGACTTGGTGTCACCCTTATTCGGAAAGGGGTACCACTTGTACGTGGACAATTATTACACAAGCGTGCCACTTTTTAGTCACCTTTTTGATTGTGAAATTGGCGCATGTGGCACCGTGCGATCTAATAGCTGGGGCTTTCCCCAACGGCTTGTAGAATCCCAACTTTTTTTTTTGTCATTTTTCAATCACTTGTGACAAAAAAATAAAATATTCAATGGGCTCAAATGCCTCTCAGCAATTTCCTTGGGGTGTCTACTTTCCAAAATGGGGTCATTTGGGGGGGAGCGGGGTTGTACTGCCCTGCCATTTTAGCACCTCAAGAAATGACATAGGCAGTCATAAACTAAAAGCTGCGTAAATTCCAGAAAATGTACCCTAGTTTGTAGACGCTATAACTTTTGCGCAAACCAATAAATATACGCTTATTGACATTTTTTTTACCAAAGACATGTGGCTGAATACATTTTGGCCTAAATGTATGGCTAAAATTGAGTTTATTGGATTTTTTAATAACGAAAAGTAGAAAATATCTTTTTTTTTTTCAAAATTTTCGGTCTTTTTCAATTTATATTGCAAAAAATAAAAATCGCAGAGGCAATCAAATACCATAAAAAAAAAGCTCTATTTGTGGGAAAAAAAGGACCAACTTTCATTACAGCATTGCATGACCGCACAATTACCAGTTAAAGCAGCGCAGTGCCAAATTGTAAAAAATGCTCTGATCATTGGGCAGCCAAATCTTCCGGGGCTGAAGTGGTTAAAGTATACAGATCCAACAATATTAATTACAGTTGTTTTGGTATTGCTTATCACATTGCATAGGTCATAATATAACAAACAGAAGAACAAAGAATTAAAGAACATGTAGTGAAAGATTACAGGGATACCAGATATCGGTCGTATACTTGAAACATTTTTCCGCCGGGTGGGAATTGGTTAACACTAACCTGATCTCAGAAGTGGGCGGGGTCCATTGTGGTTGTGGGCATCTGAAGCGTGCTTTTCTTTATTCCTGGGTTTCGGTTCAGTTGGCTACCCAGCATGCACCTCCCGATCTTACACCTGCACAGTAATGCCACTGCGTTGCGGATTGGGCATGGGAACAATTGCAGGTTAAAAAAATGGGTGGAACTCCGCTTTAACGTAGGAGATTCCATTCACATGGGGTTTTTTGTAAACAAAGTAATAATTTTTTAGATCTTGCTATTTTTAAGGATAGAAATACTATTTGTACAAAAACATTGATCAAAATAGATACATCCCTATAGTTGTGATTATTCAAAGTGCAAAAATAATGTTGCAAAAGAACAGGATTAGGAGGAACTGTAGAGGGGCTGAAGATTTCAGGATTTCAAGAAATAAGCTGATATAATAAGAAATAGATTTGAGCAGAAAGGTTATGATAAAGGGCATTTGGAAAAGGTTTTTAGAGAGTTTGAGGATACAGGAAGGGATTCTTCTTTTAGGTAAAAGGAAAGGACACAGATTTCTAATTACAAATTTGCCTTAATTTTTTATATTTGTGTACGTTATAAAAAATATGTTTTTAAGAAATACTGGCCTATCCTTCTCATAGACAAAACGTTGGGACCTTTATTGCCTAGTAGACATGTGCACACTGAAATATTTAATGTGACAGACCTAGCCGGGAAAGAGATTTTTGGAGGGGACTGTATGCTAGATCGATTGGGGGCCCTTGTATTTGGGGGAACGGTGCTCTTTGTGAGCTGTATGTCTGGGGACCCTGGATTTGCCATATTGGAATAGTGGCTGATTCATAATGCTGGGACAGATACTGTTAGGAGATGCTGATGTAAATTCCAAAGCCTGTCTGTCTATTGTCTGCTAAAATGTGTATTGTAAATAAGTCTACTATGGGATCTAAGAGTCATTAGATCCCCATTGTTATTTGTGTTAATTAACTCTGCTATTGTGTGAAGAAGAGTCTATGTTGATTGTGATAATGTTGATTGGATTTTCTGAACTACAAGACGGCCAGTCTGGCCTAACGGTCATGTCTGAGTCATCTAGGCTGTATAAAGGGATTAGTTAATTAGCTCATGTTAATTAGGTTAATTAGGTTACAGCTGTATTGTTAGAGTAATATGAGCAGGAGGTCTGCACCTCCACTTTGAGTGTATAAAAACCTGTATTTTGTCAATAAAGATAGATTCCTGTTTGAACTTACATACAGCCTGCCTGGTGTTTGTTCTGAGCTATCACAACTGGGTTAGAATGGCACATAGCTGAAGTTCTAATCCCGGAGCATTGAATGACCGAAACATCAGACGTTGCAATCTGATTCTATAGCTGCAGAGGAGTGTCCGGAGAGTGGAACCGAGCGAGCAAGGGGCTCGTTACAGTTTTAAGAAAGGGCATTTGGAAAAGGTTTTTAGAGAGTTTGAGGATACAGGAAGGGATTCTTCTTTTAGGTAAAAGGAAAGGAGACAGATTTCTAATTACGAATTTGCCTTAATTTTTTATTTTTGTGTACATTATAAAAAATATGTTTTTAAGAAATACTGGCCTATCCTTCTCATAGACAAAACGTTGGGACCTTTATTGCCTAGTAGACATGTGCACACTGAAATATTTCGTTTCGGAATTTCGTTTTCGTCCAAAAAATAAATGTATTTAGTTACTCCCGAAATTCGTTTTTATTTATTTTGTTTTTCGTTAAAAATTGCATTCGTCCGAAAATCCAAATTAAGGTCGAATCTGTATTTGAAGGCTTATGGTGTCTGTCGAATGTTCAAAGAAGATTCGACGGAGCAGCTAAACTGTACGACGCCGTATAGTTTACCTGCTCCGTCGAATCTTCTTAGAACTTTCAACAGACACCATAAGCCAAAGTACGTGTGTACTTAGTTCTAGCTATTTTACTGCTCCTCCTCTTTGGTTACAATCAGCCAATAACATTCATCATCATCATTATTTTTATTTATCTTTTCTCCCCTACGTCGAATCTTTTCTCCCCTACGTCAAATCTTTTCTCCCCTACGTCAAATCTTTTCTCCCCTAGACAGTGGTTAGTTGATAATGTCATTACTCCACCAGTGAGAAAGACTACCATTTATGAAGGAAAAGGGTTATACAGTGGAACCTTGGTTTACGAGTAAGACGATTAACGAGCTTTTTGAAAGACGAGCAACTTTTTTTTTTTTAATTCTGACTCGGTTTGCGAGTGTTGTCTCGCAAAACGAGCAGAATTCAAGCTAATGGGCGGTGCAGTACCGCATTTGGCCAGAGATGCGGGGGCCCTGGGGACACTCGGAATGGTTCAGAGCCGTTCAGAAATACTCGGAATGACTTGGAAATACTCAGAAACACTTGGAAAGACTCCGTTCCCGAGGCTTTCCGAGTTCAGCCGAGCTGTTCCCGAGTATTTCCGAGGCTCTCCGGCGCCCCCCCCCCACCTCTGGCCACATGCGGTATTGCATGTAATAGAAGTCAATGCGGAACAAATTATCTTAGTTTCCATTGACTTCTATTGGGAAACTCGCTTTGAAATGCGAGTGCTTTGGATTCCAAGCATTCTCTTGCAACGGATTATGCTCGTAATCCAAGGTTCCATTGTAATTATAAACGTACCAGCGACAATAATATTCTAAGCTTTTGTGTGCTTTTCTATGATTAACAACATACAGTAATCTATAGGGGTGTAATATTATTATATGTAGGTAGGCTATTACTGACTTGTTATGATATTTTAGTTGAGGCTACCTGACCATAAATCAGTTGTATTTATCCTTATCTGTTACATGAGAAAGCTGCTAGATCACAGTTAGGGGCTAACTAGTTAAAAAAGCAAGGCTGAGAATGATAATATGTGATCCTTCCCTGGTCCAATGGCCCTGTATGCTCGTTCCTCACCTCTGGAATGTACAGTGCCTTGAAAAAGTATTCATACCCCATGACATTTTTTACATTTTGTCATGTCACAACCAAAAACGTAAATGTATTTTATTGGGATTTTATGTGATAGACCAACACAAAGTGGCGCATAATTGTGAAGTGGAAGGAAAATGATAAATGGTTTTCAATTTTTTTTACAAATAAATATCTGAAAAGTGTGATGTGCATTTGTATTCAGCCCCCTTTACTCTGATACCCCTAACTAAAATCTAGTGGAACCAAATGCCTTCAGAAGTCACCTAATTGGTAAATAGAGTCCACCTGTGTGTAATTTAATCTCAGTATAAATACAGCTGTTCCGTGAAGCCCTTAGAGGTGTGTTAAAGAACCTAGGTGAACAAACAGCATCATGAAGGCCAAGGAACACACCAGACAGGTCAGGGATAAAGTTGCAGAGAAGTTTAAAGCAGGGTTAGGTTATAAAGAAATATCTCAAGCTTTGAACATCTCACGGAGCACTCATGGAGTTCAATCCATCATCTGGAAATGGAAAGAATATGGCACAACTGCAAACCTACCAAGACATGGCCGTCCACCTAAACTGGCAGGCCGGGCAAGGAGAACATTCATCAGAGAAGCAGCCAAGAGGCCCATGGTAACTCTGGAGGAGCTGCAGAGATCCACAGCACAGGTGGGAGAATCTGTCCACAGGACAACTATTAGTCCTGCACTCCACAAACCTTTATGGAAGAGTGGCAACAAGAAAGCCATTGTTGAAAGAAAGCCATAAGAAGTCCCATTTGCAGTTGGCGAGAAGCCATGTGGGGGACACAGCAAACATGTGGAAGAAGGTGCTCTGGTCAGATGAGAACAAAATATAACTGTTTGGCCTAAAAGCAAAATGTGTGGCGGAAAACTAACACTGCACATCACCCTGAACACACCATCCCCACCGTGAAACATGGTGGTGGCAGAATCATGTTGTGGGGATACTTTTATTCAGCAAGGACAGGGAAGCTGAGTTGATGGGAAGATGGATGGAGCCAAACACAGGGCAATCAAGAAAACCTGTTAGAGTCTGCAAAAGACTTGAGACTGGGGCGGAGGTTCACCTTCCAGCAGGACAACGACCCTAAACATACAGCCAGAGCTGCAATAGAATGGTTTAGATCAAAGCATATTCATGTGTTAGAATGGCCCAGTCAAAGTCCAGACTTAAATCTAATTGAGAATCTGTGGCAAGACTTGCTGAAAATTTCTGTTCACAGACGCTCTCCATCCAATCTGACAGAGCTTGCGCTATTTTGCAAAGAAGAATGGGCAAAAATGTTACTCTCTATGTGTGCAAAGCTGGTAGAGACATCCCCAAAAAGACTTGCAGATGTAATTGCAGTGAAAGGCGGTTCTACAAAGTATTGACTCAGGGGGGCTGAATACAAATGTACCCCCCACACTTTTCACATATTTGTTTGTAAAAAATCTTGAAAACCATTTATCATTTTTCTTCCACTTCACAATTATGTACTACGTTGTGTTGGACTATCACATAAAATCCCAATAAAATACATTTATGTTTTTTGTTGTAACATGACAAAATGTGGAAAACTTCAAGGGGTATGAATACTTTTTCAAGGTACTGTATCTATCTATCTAACTTTGTCTTTGAAAGATATGCTCTTAGTTATTACAGCTCTACATGGAGAGGATGTTCCATAATCTGGCTGCAGTTATTGATAGACAGGTGCGATCAGTTTCATTATGATAAAATTTGGACAAAATTTTATTATTCAGAGATTCGGATATATCTGAATCTCTGAATCACAGTAGTAATGAATTTCAACTATTCCAAAGTAAATGTGGTTTTGCAACATTGTGTGCTATTTTCTAAAGGGGACTTAAGAGCTCATAGTAGTTTGCAAGGGACTTTTGCTAACTGATCCTTAAAGACTGATTGTGTCCAGGAAGGAGAACCGTCCAGGATCTTTTCTCTGTACATAGGAAGGAAGTTGTCCCCATCTGTTGTTTCAGTCAAGTTGGGCATCCCATAACCCCTCTACCCCATCCAAGTTGTTATCTATAATAAAAACAACAAAAACAAGCCCATAGACTGATTTCTTGTGTCTGGATTCAAATGGAAAATGCGTGTTGCCTGGGTGTGCAGGAATAGTTGAGCCAGTTACCAGCAGCCCCTGCGGAGGTAGTGCTACACAGGCTTCAGTTCATATCCCTGCCCATCAGTCATGCCAATGGCGGCTGCTCCATTAGGAGCACAGGGGCGCCGCCCCCCCCCCCCCCCCCATCCATGTGTCCAGTCCCCTAATCTACATGCAGAGCGTCGGACGCATGGATTCCAATGGGGTTTTTTTTTTTTTTTTTGAAGCACGTGATTAGAGTCAGAGGCTCTAATAGGCTTCAAAAAAGGGTGGGCTATGCACCCCGAGCACACCCACTTGTGTGACAATCCTCATTCTCCTCCCAGCCAATCAGGAAGCCCCTATTGGCCAAGGAGTCTTAGGTTAGACTTGATGGACTTGTGTCTTTTTTCAACCTCACCTACTATGTAACTATGTGTCTCAGGACACACTTCCTGTTTCTGTTGGGCCCGGGAAAAGAACGTCTTCTGCAGGGGGGTGATCGCCGCTGTCCGTCTCCTGTGGGTAGGTGGGGTCTGGTGCTGTTAGTTTGTGCAGCAACCCCCCCCTCCCCAAAATTTTGAGCACCAGCCACCACTGGGTCATGCCCCTCTGACATGCTTCACCCACATTCAGCTTAATCTACCTCTAAGCCCAATGTGGGTGAAACATGTCAGAGGCTGATGGTCGGGATTTGACTTGAAGCTTGTATTTCACTTATTTTACTCTGGAGTTGAATACAGTGCGCGGTGATACATGTATTATATACCGTACTTTAGCGTGAGGTGTGATCTGTCTCTGCCAGCACCAGTGGCGGCTGGTGCTCAAAATTTTTGTAGGGGCGCAAACAAACTGAAAAATTCTGAAAAAAAACCCCATCAATTGCAGCCTCACTGTACCATCAATCGCAGCCACTGTACCATCAATCGCAGCCACTGTACCACCAATCGCAGCCACTGTTCCCATCAATTGCCGCCACTGTACCATCAATCGCCGCCACTGTGCCCATCAATTGCCACCACTGTACTATCAATCGCAGCCACTGTGCCCATCAATTGCCGCCACTGTGCCATCAAACGCAGCCAATGTGCCCATAAAATGCAGCCACTCTGACCATCAAACACAGCCACTGTGCCATTTCAAATGCTGCCACTGTGCCATTTCAAATGCTGCCACTGTGCCCCATCAAATGCAGCCTCACTATGCCCCATCAAATGCTCCCAATGTGCCCCCTCAAACGCAGCCACTGTGCCATATTAAATGCTGCCAGTGTGTCCCCCGCCCGCCCTCTGTTCTTACCCTGTCTCGGTGGCGGTGGTACAGCTCCTCAATGTCTTCTCCCAACCTCCCTTCCAGTCCTCTGCTATGATTGGACGCCTGATAGGCATCCAATCACAACACCTGTCATTTCAGCCAATCAGGTGACGGGTAACAGATCCGAGCACCTGATTGGCGGAGACTGTTTAGTGTTAGGAAAGCGATTATTCTTTCGCTTTTCTAACACAGCTGAGTGACCTGCGAGCGCCCAGCATGGTGCTCGCAGATCACCTTTTTTGACGCCTATTAGGGCCTATGGCTTTAATCAGGTGCTTAATAGAAAACCTGCCGCTGTAATTCAGGTGCTCGAAAAGAGGCCGGGCGCCTGAATAGGGCGTGGCAGCGGCGGCCATAGATAGATTCATGCAATGCATGAATCTATATATTGGTGTTAGAAGGGTGGCTGGAGAGAGGGGCGGTGCCCGTGCGCCCTTATGGACACACCGCCACTGCCCAGCACCTTAACACAGAGTGTAAGCCTTTGGAACTGATACTGCGGGCTTGGAGTGATGCAGCAGCCACACAACAGCAAATGTTTAAAGACTGTTTTTAGCTGAAATTCAGCTCTAATACATGCAAACCATACATCATACAACAAAGAGCATCCATTAATTTTCTTAGTACTTTAAAAATTAATTTATATCATCACCATAGGGATCATCCATTGCCACCTACATAGTAGTGAATATGCAAATATGCCAGCCCACATCTTCTTTATTAACTTGTTTCACCCAGCTTCTTCTTTGAAATCATTCTTCCGCTATGGGAAATATTTTATTCATTAACAGAATCTTATGATGCTCAGCAAGAATTGTCCTTGCAAACTACTGTTGTCCTATGATTTTGAACATCATAAAGTAAGGCCTTTATCTCTGATATCAAACATTTCCAAATTCAGAAAAAAAAGTACGATAACACATCAGAAAGTTGGATTCATCTTTGCAGCACTGTGGGATTTGGCTTCAGATACCCGTGGGAAGTCCACATTTAAATATACATCCTTGCAGTGGATGAGGTGGTGTGTGACTGGCAGGAAAAGATAATGCCCAGAATTTCCGCACTAAATGATAGAGGTCATTCGAGGTTGCAAACTGACAGATGCGACTTGGGTATCAACTTTAGATGGCACAAAGGGAACTGTCAGATCTTTGATGGTACATATTTTATATTACCAGACATTTAAGCCTGACATGTCTCTAAGAAAAAGCTTGTGATCTAATGCTGTAGATTTTGCAAAATGTTCAGACGGAAAAATAGGTATAAACTCTAGCGATTTAATATCATCTGTATGTAGCGCTACCCTCCGCAGGAGCCGCTTGAATATTATTGGTTCCCTACTCTGCCTCTTCAACCCCAAGAACAGACTCAACCCCACTGGCACACCTGGCAGTTGTGTAGTGGGGGAAGATGCTGTAGTACCGGTCCTTACGAGTGCCCGATTGACACCTCCTCACGGGAACATCGCGATTGATCGTGATTGGGATACCTGGAGATGTCCTCCTTTAGCTTCAGATGTCCACCTGGCTGTAGCAGGCGCGATCCCCCAGATCTAAGGCCACAGCATTCTGTCCCCACATCCAGACTCTTCTCTGCCTCATGGTAGCTATGATTTCTTCCCAGAAAAGCCCCTCTGGTAAAACTTCTCCCATGCAGAAGTGCTTCTAGGGATCTGTAGTCCTCTGAGTGTTGATCTCAATCCATCAGTTTGTGCTAGGAACCCCATCTCCCAAAGTCCTTTGCATCTCCCAAAGTTCTCCCTTGATTGGCTCACTCACCTCTGTCTATACAGAAATAAGGGAAAGGGCAGAGTGGTCTGTCTTGTCTGTGAAAAAGTCTGTGAGAAGAAGAAGGGAGGGGGGAATTCCTTCGTGCAAAGCTGACAAGCTGTATCTCTGTCCATTTAGAGTTCCGGCCAGCCTGGCAATGCAATGAAGATGCATAACCACCGCTACATGTATATCAATGACTGGCAGCTAGGGTGCCCATGTGTCCCGGATTGCCCGGGATAATCCCGCGATTAGCAGGTCTGTCCCGGGTCCCGGGCACTCTCATTCCGGGACAATACAGTGTCCCGGAATTGCCCCCTGGCCCTGACCCGATCTGATGCCCTCTAAAATATCCCTCACATCGCTGCTGTCACTCACTGACAGCCTGTGGTGGACCCCTGGCTGGTGAGACTCCTTTTACATGAGCCGTTGGCTCAGTGCCCAAATGGTTGTTAGCTGCCGCTCCGCCTCGAATCTAGCAACCAGTGACATCATGAGGAGGAGAGAGCCAGAGCCCCAGCATTCACAGCGGAGAAGATTTAACTTCCTGCTCTGGTGGCAAGTGACATGCTGCATCTGGCGGCAGGCATCGGTGGCAAGTGGCACACTGCATCAGGTGGCAAGTGACAAGCTCAGGGTCCCCACTGATTCTGCATTATGGTGAGTTGAACAATTTCATTATATATTACAATGTAGTACAACACCAGCCATTCGCCCGACAAATCACCCCTGCCACCGAATTCCCCGTCAACCCCAAGACTACATTCCCCCAACCCCCCCCCCCCACCTTTTTTTGGGAAGGGGGACAGGGGGGGTGTCCCTGAATGGCAGTTTGGAAATGTTGTCACCTTACTGGCAGCTAAGCTGTCAACCAACCTTATTGCTTAACTAAAGGACCAGAATCCCTAATATGCGCTTAACCTCTTGCTGACCAGCCGCCATCATTATACTGCGGCAGGTCGGCTATCCTGCGCAAACCGCAGTAGGTGTACGTCTGTCTGTGCAGGGAGGCTAGCGTGCCCGCGGGTCCCATGTACTCAATGCCTGCCGGCGATCGTGGTGTACAGAGGCAGAACAGGGAACTGCCTATGTAAATAAGGCAATTCCCCGTTCTACCTAGTGACTTGTCAGAGATCTTATGTTCCCAGTCATCGGGAACAGTGATCTGTCATGTCCTAGGTAGCCCATCCCCCCCTACAGTTAGAACACACTGAGGGAGCACAGTTAACACCTTAATCGCCCCCTAGTGTTAACCTCTTCCCTGCCAGTGACATTTATACAGTAATCAGTAGCTATTTTTTAGCCCTGATCGCTGTATAAATGTCACCGGTCCCAAAAAACTGTTGCAATGTTGCAGTCCTGCTAAAAAATCACAGATCACCGCCATTACTAGTAAAAAATAATAATAAAATTTAAAAAAATGCCACAAATCTATTCCCTATAATAATAAAAATAATAATAATAATAATTATTAATAATAATAATAATAATAATAAAAATGCCACAAATCTATTCCCTATTTTGTAGATGTTATAACTTTTGCGCAAACCAATCAATATACGCTTATTGCGATTTTTTTACCAAAAATATGTAGAATACATATTGGCCTAAACTGATGAAGAAATTCATTTTTTGGGGGGGGGGGGGGGGGATTTTTATTACAGCAAAAAGTAAAATATCTTTTTTTTTTTTCAAAATTGTTGGTCTTTTTTTGTTTATAGCGCAAAAAATAAAAACCACAGAAGTGATCAAATGATGATTTAGCAAATGATTTAACAAACTCTATTTGTGGGAAAAAAGGACACCATTTTGTTTGGGTACAGCGTTGCACGACCGCGCAATAGTCAGTTAAAGCGACGTGGTGCCGTTTCGCAAAAAAGGGCCTGGTCAAGTGGTTAATAGATGCAAAACATACAGTGCTGTTTTGTTAAATAATTTTGGATACAGTGAGTTATAACCTTTTGTCAGTTTTTATTTGCTGTTTTAAGCCTAAGTTTAGTCAAAAATTAAAAAAAAAAAAATCACCAGAAGGGACAGTACTGATAGTCAGTGTAAAATGTCCCTTGTGCTGCTGCCTGCAGTTTTTGTTGAAATCCTCTGATCCCCCCTTCCCCCACAGCCATAATCTTCTGGAGGGACCTGTCACAGGCACATTGTCAAGAATGACAACTTTGCTTGCACTTTTTACCCCCTCCTTTTTTCATAAAAGTTGTACTATAGCTTCAAGCAATGAAACATGATTTATGAATGGAAGAGGGGTAGACAGTGGCAGCCTGTCCATACAGAGCGCAGGCGCGCCGCCCCCCTAATCCACGCATCCAGCCCCTAAACTACATGCAGAGCGCCGGACGCATGGATTCCAATGGGGTTTTTTTTTTCTTAGAAGCACATGATTAGAGCCAGAGCCTTTAATTGGCTTCAAAAATGGGAGGGCTCAGGGCGCAGAGCACTGTGCCCTGAGTCCACCCAGTTGTGTGACAATAGCAAATTAATCTTCGCTATTGCCTTCTCGATTCTCCTCCCATGTAATCAGGAAGAAGGTCCTGAGACCCGATTGGCGTCCCGAGAGGAGAATTGATCGTATTGGCCGCCGAGGAGGAGGAGAAGACGCAGGGGAAGCTGCCGTGAACCCGAGGAGGAGGAGACGCTGGGTCATGCCAGTGAAGTGGAAGCTCTGCCCTCGACCTAGATGGGGTAAGTGCTGGGTTGGAAGGGCTGATGATCGAGCGACAGGGTGAGGGGTGTGACCGACCTATCTACCGACCACAAGGGGGAGGAGGTGGCGGGCGGCTGCCCCCCCCCTCCCAAAAATGCAGCACCAGCTGCCACTGGGGGTAGATGAATGAAAGGTGTGCCTCCTCCATTCATTGAAGCTATAGTACAGCTTCTAGCAAAGGAAAGGGGGGCAGAAGGGGTGGGCATAGTCTTCACTCTTGACGAATACCTATGACAGGGCCCTGGACTCGTATTAACTCCCCCAGCACCAGAAGATTACAGTTGCAGGGGGTCGGAGGGGGTGGGTATCAGAGGACTTTGGATTTCAACTAAAACTGCAATCAGCAACACAAGGGACACTTCACATTGATTGCAAGGACCATCTTTTTTTTTGGTGTTTTTGTTTTATGTTTAGACTGAACGCAGGCTTGAAGTCACACATTAGAAAGATTTCCTAATGGGTACATGACTAAATATTAGTGAGTGAAGTGGAAATATCACATGGGGTTCGCTTCTTCATTTTCTCATAGGCAGCTGTAAAGAGAGACTAATACACTCAACAAAAAAGCTGCCATTTATTGCAGAGTAGAAGTGTACTTGAAATTGAAGTGCACTTACCCTCTTTAACCCCTTCCCCTCCTCTGCTATGCTCATCTAGCCCTCCCTACCCAGATTTATAGCTGCATAATGCCCTGCTCTTTGTTTAAATTTGACCCTTGGTGCGCTGGCCATTCAGTGGATTTCTATAGGGTTCAAGAAGACCACCTCCTGGGGAGGTAGGAGGGAGGAGGGGAGGTAAACGATAATTACGCCTAAAATGAATGATAAGAAATGTTCTATGCATAGTTCTGAAGGTGCTATGTGCAGGTAAAAAACATTTTTAAAAATAGATTTTGACTTGGCAAAATGTGTATACCAGAGGTATTCTTTTTAAAAGGTTAACATTTAACAAAGTATTTTTCAAATATCTTCATTAAAGTGACTGTAAGGTTTTTTTTTTGTTTGTTTGTTTTTTTTAAAATAACAAACATGTCATACTTACCTCCACTGTGCAGCTCGTTCTGCACAGAGTGGCCCCGAATCTCCTCTTCTCGGGTCCCCCGGCGGCTCTCGCGGCTCCTCCCCGCATCAGGTAACCCCCTAGGAGAAGCGATCTCCCGAGGGAGTTACCTTGCGGGCGCGCTCCCGAATCCAGCATTTGCGTCCATAGCCGCTGAATGCTGGACTCGGCCCCGCCCCCCGGCGCCCGCGTCATTGGATTTGATTGACAGCAGCGGGAGCCAATGGCTGCGTTGCTATCAATCTATCCGATCAAGAGCCGGGACCCCGTGGAGAGAGGCTGAGCGCGTCACCGCCAACAGAATTACGGGGCTCAGGTAAGTAAAACGGGGGGGGCTGGGGGGGCGGTCACTGCCAGGTGTTTTTTCACCTTAATGCATTGGATGCATTAAGGTGAAAAAACACAAGGGTTTACAACCCCTTTAATGTGCTTTACAGTGATTGTAAAGGTTTGTGTTTTTTTTTTTTTTAAATAACAAACATGTTATACTTACCTGCTCTGTGCAAGGGTTTTGCACAGAGCGGCCCCCATCCTCCTTTCCGGCGGCGCACCTGGCTCCTCCTCCAAATCGATTGCCACCACAGAGAGCCATTAACACAGATAACAGGACTCGGCCCCGCCCCCTTCTGACTCCTGTGTCACTGTGCCAATGGCTCCCGCTGCTGTCAATCTATCCAATAAGGACTTGAGACAGCGGCTGGAGCTGCTGGGCTCCTTCTCGTCTCTGGAAAGATCGGGTTCAGGTAAGTAAAAGGGGGGCTCTCGAGGGCCACTGCACCACAAAAGGGTTTTCACCTTAATGCATAGAATGTTTTAAGGTGAAAAGCCTTGAGACTTTACAACTCCTTTAACCGCTTCCCGACCAGCCGCTATCATACTGTAGCAATATGGCTCGTTCCTGCAAATCACCATAGCTGTACGTCGTTGCGGGAACTCGCTTTTGTGGGCTCCAATTGGCCAGTGGGGGAGGCAATTAGTGGGTCCGGCAGACTCGATGTCCACCAGCCACCCGCGATTCCCACAGTGACAGAACGCGGATCTCTGTTCTGACAGGGGAGATCAAACAGATCCTGTATTTCTGCTACGCAGGAAGATTGATCTGTGTGTTTCCCCAGGCAGCCCATCCCCCATAAAGTTAGAAAACACAAACAGGGAACACATTTAACCTTTTGATCGCCCCTGATGTTAACCCCTTCCCTGCCAGTGTCATTAGTACAATAACAGTGCATATTTTTAGCACTGATCACTGTAATAATGTCACTGGTTCCCCAAAAAAGTGTAAAAAATGTCAGTTAGGTATCAGATCTGTCCGCTGCAATGTCGTAGTCCCGCTCAAAATCGCAGATCACCACCATTACTAGTAAAAAAAAATGCCATAAATCTATCCCTTATTTTGTAGATGCTATAACTTTTGCACAAACCAATCAATCTATGCTTATTGCAATTTTATTTACTAAAAATATGTAGCAGAATACATATCAGCCTAAACTGATGAATAAATTTGTGGGTTTTTTTGGAAATGTTTTATAGCAAAAAGTAAAAAATTTTGTTTTTTTTTTCAAAATTGTTGCCTTTTTTTTGTTTATAGCGCAAAAAATAAAAAACGCAGAGATGATCAAATACCACCAAAAGAAAGCTTTATTTGTGGGAAAAAAAGGATGTCAATTTTGTTTGGGCACAGCGTCGCACGACAGCACAATTGTCAGTTAAGACGTCGCAGTGCCGAATCGCGAAAAATGGCCTGGTCGGGAAGTGGGTAAATACTTCTGGGGCTGAAGTGGTTAAGGGGTGAATATATGGGGCAGCATTGGTTTGTTCAATAGAGATCATATTGGATTGTTAGTACAACGGCTCCTACTGAGCTCTTCAGTTTTTCTTTTTGTTCAGCCCACTGGGTTGAACGGGAAAGAAAAACAGTTATGCCCCGTACACACGATCGGACTTTCCGACAACAAAACAGTGGATTTTTGTTCGAAGGTTGTTGGCTCAAACTTGTCTTGCATACACACGGTCACACAAATGTTGGCCAGCAGTTACGAACGTAGTGACGTACAAGATGTACGGCGAGCCGATAAAAAGGAAGTTCAATAGTCATGCGCCACCCTTTGGGCTCCTTCTGCTAATGTTGTGTTTGGTGAGCATTGATTCCGAGCATGCGTGGACTTTTGTGCGACGGACTTGTGTACACACGATCGGAGAGTCCGACAACAAAATTTGTTGGCGGAAAATATGAGAACCTGCTAGCCAACATTTGTTGGCGGAAAGTCCGACAATAAATGTTCTATGGAGCATACACACGGTCAAACATTCCAACAACAAGCTCACATCCAACATTTGTTTTCGGAAAATCCCATAGTGTGTACAGGGCATTAGTGTTTACTAGGCTTTATATGGTAAATACTTATCATGTGTGTAATTATTTGCTAATCCCCACAGGGGACAATAAAATAGGAAAACACCTTCCCATTTTCACTAATAATTCACACCTCCTCTTTACAAATAAAAACTTTAGCCGCTGGCAATAATTGCATGCTAGAAACCCGACAGGCTCGTTGTACCTAAGTCGATCGATGGATTGACTTGGGTACAATAAGCGTGCCCATACATGGAGCAAATCTCGGCCAGGCCCCGCAGAACTGCCCGAGATGCAAACCATCTACGGCCGGCTTAGGGCAATATCCCCACAGCCCTCTTTTCACAGTGTCTGCGCAAGAGAAGGAAGGAAAAAGGCCAAGAGCAGGAGTCTGACCTAAATAGTTGCACGAAACTCTGGGGGGGATCAAATCTGGGTGAAAAGTGAAAGAACGTATCTTCAAAATAAGTGGAATCTTCTCTAAGACAGTTGTCACTGGAACAAGTGTTCCAATTAGAAAATGTTTCTAATGTTCTGGTGAATTAATTAAAAATGTTGAATCTTCCATCACGTTCAGTCTCATTGACACAAAATTAGGGGAAAAGACTGCAATAAAAACCTGATAGGGGTTCTAATCCCAAATCATTCTATCCAAAACAAAAAAGGAAATGGGGATGGGGCCTCATTGTACACCCTGACAGGTATTGGGTGATCTGTGAAGATTAACAGTTAAATGAACACTGTGACAAACTGCCTTGGCGGATGGCCTATGCTACGCTAATGTCCCCTTCAGAGAATTATGTGTCCCCTTATTTGGCTGTATGTGAGATAGATCTAAGCCAGCAATTATGACAAGAGCAATGGGACTATATCATGTCCTTTGCTCATAATTCCTCAATCTCCTCCAGACTCCACTAAGCAGGATATAAATTGCTCACCTGGTGGTATAGGGTCTTTACCAAAATTCTCCCAGAAGTATCTTCCAACTGTTGGAGATGCGAAAACAAGGAGGGTACCCTATTTCATATATATACTGGATGCCCCCTTTTTGGTCACAAGTCTGTATCTTAATTCATGACCTCACTTTGATTGACGACCCAGGAGCATGCCTTCTACATTTAAGTATTTCTTCAAAGTGGAAATACAAAAATTCTTTGACTATCAACCTTCTAAATGCTGTGAAGTCCTGTATTTCCTCCAACTGAAAGTCACTCCAGACTCCATTTATCAACCAATGGATAAACGCTGTGACAGGAGTCACTTTGGGCGGGGGGGGGGGGGGGCTTGGGGAACCCAGGTTACCTTGGAGAGCACTAGAAGCTCCTTGTCCAGCTCCCCCAGCCCCTCCTATGTGTAAGTCACCCTGTGTCTATTAGGGGCACAGGGTGACCGAGAACCCCAGTCTGACCTCAAGGATATATGAAGATAAAGTCCAACGTTCTTTAGAGACTATTGCTAGATGGATTGAAGTGGGGTGGGGGTTGCTATGTCTTTGTTAGGTGTGGCTGTATTCCATTGTTCTATTATGTCTGTCTGCCTTGGGGCAACCTATTATGGGATGTACATGTCTATGTGGATTAGCTGTGAGAGGGGAGGGGGGAATTCCTCCAAAAGCTCTCCCTGCTGATTGGACAGTCTACTGATGAGAAGTATGAATATCTCTGTGTGCCTGTGATCAAATAAACAGTTCATGTTCAGCAGCCAAAACGAGTACTGCCTAGTTCTTGGTTGTCAGTGATTATACAGTGGGGACGGAAAGTATTCAGACCCCCTTAAATGTTTCACTATTTGTTATATTGCAGCCATTTGCTAAAATCATTTAAGTTCATTTTTTTCCTCATTAATGTACACACAGCACCCCATATTGACAGAAAAACACAGAATTGTTGACATTTTTTGCAGATTTATTAAAACAGAAAAACTGAAATATCACATGGTCCTAAGTATTCAGACCCTTTGCTCAGTTTTTTAGTAGAAGCACCCTTTTGATCTAATACAGCCATGAGTCTTAGATTTGGGGATCCTCTGCCTACCTAAAAGGGGTAGAAAAAATAAGTCCAGGATGGATAGCATATGCCACTGTGTACCAACCAAAAATCAAATAAAGTGTAAGTAAGTATGATGTGCCACATATCCTTATAAGTTAGCAATGAATTAGGCATTTTGTAAATCACAGGTATCGAAAAGTGCAGCCCATGAACCCCAGATTTTATCAAACTTGTGGGGACATCCCCTGGATTCATACGCCAACTTATAAAGCAGCAAAACCTGATTGAGCAGGTTTTTCCACAATTTATATGAATAATCTCCATATATATCCACTGTAGCACAACAGTTTTCCTGGCATAGAACAACAGGAATCATAAAAATTGTCTCTGATAAGTGACCCCGGGTTCAAATCTTCCAGTACCCCAGCACACACCACTTTGGATTTCATATATTGGGTATTTCAAAATGCATAGCAATACATTGAGTAACTAGTGAGCAGAAGAGATTAACTTTTTCACACCCCCAAAGCATATGGAGAAGGTCCCCAGTCTGCTTTTGACATTTTTGATAGTCAGGGTTATCTCTCATATGCATCCTAAAAAGTCGAATTGGTGTGTAATAAATTCTCTGAAATATTCACAGTTGAATAAGTCTATCTCGAGCTGAGATGGTAGAATTGAAGTAAGAATGCAGGATTTCATCCCAATGGTCATCGGAGAGATCCAGGATATCCTGCAGCCAAAGAGATCATAAATTGTAGAGTTGGTTGGGCCTGGCCTACAACAGGGTACTATAGAAGGAAGATGTTAGGTTAGAGCGTTCATGGTGTAACAAGGCCTTTTCATGTACGGAGTTACCGAAACAAACTTCTCTGATCCCTACTTAAGCTGCAACCGCATGTTTTAATTGAAGATATCGAAAATGACAAGAATTTGGATTACCTAACTCATCCTGTAGCTGTACAAAGGACTTGAAAGAGCCATACTCATACAACTGGTATATGTACTCCAAGCGTTTCTGCGCCCAGAGATATGCATTAGGCAGCATATAGAAATGTGGAAAGGTAGGCTTCAACCAAATCGGGTGATTGGGTGAAATAGACTGGGATGAGTTAGGCATCAGAGACATACACTGTGCATAGTTTTTCTTGTTCAATATTTTTATTGGAAGTAGGTAATAACAAACATTGCATGAGAGACAATGACTAAGTAGTACAATGAACAGGTGTCTTCGTACATAATAACTAGATGATAACATTACATCACGAGTAGAAAAAATGTAGTGGAGGATGCATGTGGCACAGGTAGTTATAGCGTAATAATTTACAAAGGAGAATAAGGACCGTGGAGAGGGCCTCAGGGGAGAACTACAGAGGCCCTGACCACATGTCTTCAGATAACGTCTGAAGAGGGAGATGAAAGATATCTAAAGGAAAAGGTAAGAAGAGAGAAAAAAAGAAAGTGAAGGTAGAGGGTAAGGTGGAAAACAGCAAAGAGGGGTGAGATGACAAGGGGGGAGGGAGAGGCCGTCTGTTCCGCATCAGGGCAGGGGATTAACCGCGGTAGGAGGTTGGTCTCACAACCTTAAGGTTCCAGGAGCCTGAGATCGAAGTGTGGAGGGAGGAAATGATCCACCCACAGTTGCCAAATTTTCAGCTGCCGAGGGATCTTATCTAAGATGGTCGCCTCAATCTTACTGTGAATCATAGCTTGGGTGACCCTATTCTTAGTATCCACCGAGCAGAGAGACAATGATTTCCAGGCCTTCGCGACAATCTGTAATAATATGTATTGCTAGTTTTGATTGGGTCTTTGTAAGGTTAGGTTTGGGTGCCACAAAAAAAAGGAAATGATAGAATCCAATTCTTTAAAAAACTAGTTAGGAATATACATTGGGCCATTAGACTAAATATATAAGAATTTGGGTAAGAAAACCATTTTAAACAATTGTATCCTTCCCAGGAGGGTCAAAGGTAACTTTTCCCAACTAGTAATTTTCATTTTAAAGGTGGCTATACAGGGAAAAAGATTGTTACGTACTTATGTAGATAAAGGTAGCTGCACTGTAATCCTGATTCCCTAAATATTCAAAGTCTATTCTATTCTTCCAACATAAAAAATCTCTTTTTAGTGGGGCTTTTTGTTTGTTCAACCCACAGATGACTTTGATAAACACATCATCCATCTAAGCTATCCTCGTTGATCTATCATATTACGTCTTTAATGTTGTCCGCTAGTTTCAAATCTATTATGCCAGATAAACCACACTGTTGTGAATATTTTATGTAGTGATCTTCATGCTACAAACGTTCCATGGCGGATGCAAGGGTGGTCGGAGACATCATATATGTTGTGCTTGGGCTTGAAGCTACCGTTCTCTGATTTAAAGGGTTATTAAACCCACAGCAGCAAAATCTGTATATGCAATAAAGCATGCTTGTTATACTCTCTGTGGAACCTAAGGGGTTAATCCTCTGCATTGTGTAAAAAGGCTGTTTTATCCTGTCTGCTCAGATCCTCCCCTTCTTTTACTGTCCCCAATCCATCTCCTGATAGTACAGAGCCTTGGGGGCACTCTGCACATGCTCAGTTTGGCGTGTATTGTTATAGAGTTGTTTTTTTGTTTTTTTTCTTTGGAGGGTGCCTGTGATCAGCACAGGGCTAATCCCCACTGTCCAGACAGAGGGTCATGCAGCCTCATAGGATAGTCAGAGTAGAATGAAAACTCCTCCTACAAGCTTTAACCAGACACTGATAGAAGTCTAAAGACTACTATATACTGCTGATGAGAAAAGGTATTTAGCGGTATATATTTACTTAAATATTTGCATTTCCATGTTCTGTGTACTGTGGGAGACCGGATATAGTGAATGCTGGGTCCTGGGTTTGGTAATACGTTAAAGTGGGGTCACCGGTATGTGGAGGACTGCTGGATTTAGCAAAGAAACCTTTCTCACAAAACTGAGATAAAAATTTGGAGTTTGTATTCAGGAAGCTGGAAATTATTGTTATTATTATTACAATACAGGATGTTTTTTAGCGCCAACAGCTTTCACAGCACTTTACAATATAAGAGCAGACAGTACAATTACAATACAATTTAATACAGTAGGAATCAGAGGGCCCTGCTCTTTAGAGCTTTGTCTGAGTTGATTTTATGGACGAACAACTATTTTGAAGAAACCAATGACAACTTTCAAACAGACTTACTGTTTGTAACTTTCCCCACAATACATCATGCTTGGACTGTCCTATTGAGATCCATACCTCTTCCTCTTTCCTTTTGATTCTGATCCATAATAACACTTAACGGCCTTCACAGTTTAAAAGCACATAAATAATTACTTTTAAAATATACTAAATTATTCAAGGATATTTTTAATAATTCCTTGCTGATATAATTTCATATTTAAAGTGGAACTAAACTGTATTTAAGCACTAAAAACTGAAATACTCATTCATTTGTAATATTCAAAGCAAACCCCCCCATCCATCCATGTCTCCGTGCTTTATTTTGATGAGAATTCACTTTGAAAAACACCTCCTAACGTTTCTTGCTGTGGCCATCTTGAGTAATGGGAAGAGGATTGATGTAGAATTATTTCCTGGAATCCATCTGCCTTTAGCATAAACATGTAGGCAGGATGGCGTGCTTAGCTGAAAAAGCCCCTTCAAATAAAACAAACAAAAAAAAAAGCCCATGATGACTCCTGGGATGTATGACATGATTTTGGCCTAGGCAAGGAACCAGGAAGAAACTGAAGAAATGTAAAACAAATTCAAACAATTAAATATAATCGACAGTACCTTCCTATCTATATGACCCATTCCACTGCTCTCCACGGGCCAACACGGCGGTGGGGGCAGCAGCCTCCCGTCCTCCTGCTCTCCACAGGTCATCACTGCAGCGGCGGGGCCTCCCGTTCTCCTGGTCTCCTCGGGTCATCACGGCAGCGCCGGCTTCTGTTTCCTCTCTCCTGCTTGGCGGCCAATCGGGAGTCTTCTCTTTTCGGCCAATCGGGAAACGGGTCTCACACCCACTTCCGATTGGCCGGATTAAGGATCAGTGTTTCAACAGAGAATAATAATTTGCTGTTGTAACACCTGGGTGGGCTCATGGCACAATGCTCTGCGCCACGAGCCCATCCGATTTTGAAGCCTATTAGAGCCTATGGCTCTAATCAGGTGCTTCCAAAAAACACCCCCGCCGCTGTAATTCAGGCGCCCGGTGTCCTGAATGGGGCCGGACGCAAGAATAGAGGGTAGCCGCTGCGGCCGTGGATAGATCCATGCTCTGCAAGATTCTCTCTATTTTACATATAGGGGTGGCGTGGATAGAGGGGGTGGTGCCCCGGGCACCCCTAATGGACGGGCCGCCACTGCTTCAATTACTCCAAGAGGTATCTGCATAAAGTTTGCGTAGATATCAAAACTTTTTTGGTGTACCCAGGGAGCCTCCAAATCTAGACACAATTTGAAAACTTCTTGACATGAACTACAAGTTGGAACTTTAAAACTTATTTCTGGCATCACGCAATGTAATGCAAAGTACTGAGAGATAGAATTGAGAATCCTTTAACAGAATGGATAATCAGCAGAATGACCAAACAGAGAGAAACTGTAACTTTGCCTTTTCCTAAAACAGGTGCAAAGGCGATAAAGCAAAACAGGTTTAGGGTACTGCCCCCTTCTTTCCTGGCCTGCCGGGCTGCATGCTCAGATAATGGTCTGGTATGGATTTTGAGGGAGCCCCTACGCCATTTTTTTTTTTTACATTTTGGCGTGGGGTTCCCCTCAAAATCGATAACAGACCAAAGAGTTTGGTATGGATTTTGGGGGGACGCCAAGCTGTTTTTCTTTTACATTTTGGTATGGGGGGCAATGTTTTTTTCTTCATTCAGCTGTCAGCGGGGAAGCCCGTTGACAGCTGATGACTCAATGATTGTTTAGGATGCCGCTATTCACTGTGCCCTGATTGGGCAAAGCTATGCACTAGAATGCACTGTGCTGTGCACTGCGCAGTGCATTGTGGGGTGATCGGCGGGTTAACATCCCGCCTAGCACCCCGAAAGCTTGGGTGTTCGCCAATTGGGCGAACAGTCGATGTTTTGGCCGAACTGTTGCTCAGCTCGAACTGTTTGCCCAACTCTGACAGTGAAGAGCCTCTCCCCTGGTTGCAGATCACTTATGTCTTTAACTATCTCTCTGCCTCAGCCTCTCTGAGCTGCTGAAGGAGGGAAACAGAGAAACTTACCTTTCTTGGAAATGTCCTGCAATAGCTCTGTCTTTGAGCTAGAATGTCTCAAAGAGGGAAAAAAAAAAAAAGAGTATCGCTTACTGCATCTGGGATAAATAGACAATATTTTTAAGCATCAAAGCCAGGAAGGAAGCATGAGATCTATTTATTAAACATGTGGAATTAATTTCATTCTAAATTTGTTTTTCAACGAAAACCCGTTTAACAAATTTTTCCGAATATTCGTAAATTTGAAAAATTCGGAAATTCTAAATTCGAAAATCCGAAAACCCAAAAATGCGAAAACCTGAAATCATAACTAACTAATAACAACTTAACTGTTACTAACTATTAAATTGTAGGTATTGGAATTTCCTTTCAAATTTGGCAGTTAGTGAACGTAACGAATACGAATTTATCCAAAGCTATGAATTATCCCAAGTAACGAGTTCCGTATCGAAACGAATGGAATGTAACTAGTTAATAATAATAAAAAAACAATAATAACAACTTTTTATTATTATTATAATTTATTATTAATTTGTTTCCTGCCACTTGTTTAGATGCGCATTCGTTATTTTGGATAATTTGTAACCTCGGATAAATTTGTATTCGTTATGTTGACTAACAGCCAAATTTGAAAGGAAATTCCAATACCTATAATTTAATAGTTAGTTATTTTTAGTCAGTTAGTTATCATTTAGAATTTTCGGATTTTCGTTCTTTTCGAATTTTCGGATTTTCTTTCTTATTTTCAAATTTTCGAATTTACGAATTGCGATCATAATGAATGACCCAAAAAAAAAAAAAATACGAATGAAACGAAAATGAAAACGAACACATTTTTCAGCAGTGCACATGTCTGCTATTTATTAAAAAAATAGATAGGGAGAAGTAGTAGCAGAAAGTTACAGGCCACCTTTTTTGCTATTTTCTCATGTCTGGCAAAATATATACTTATTTATGTGCAGCTTTAGAGTTATTTAATACCCACACAAGTACTTCTGAATCTGTTCACCCAAAGAGTCTGTCCTCATCTCCTCCTATCCTTTTTTTTATCAGCTTTTGAAGCATTATGTTATTTGAGATAAGAAAAACAGCAGTAGTTTTCCACTGACATTTAGTCACAGAGTTTTGCTCACGTAATTGTCTTAACTGTAGCTGATGTTACTTTAGGAAAGAGTTTAGCAGTTCTGGGTGGGAGAGCGTTTGTAGCTGAATTTCTAAACTGCAGTTTTTTTCCTGCCAAAATGCGTAATAAATGCTATTCTTTTGGTGTTTTCTGTTCTGGAAAAGACTGCTCACAGGAACAGGAAGTAAGCAAAAATCTTTCCAATGTGGTCACAGATAGAAGTTTTAAGTATAAGTTCACCTTTTCACAAAAAAAGAAAAAGGTGAACTAACAAACTACACACTCCCTGAGTGCAGAACGAAAACATTTTTTTGTTTTGTGTCGTTATTTACATAAATTTGTTTAGCTAAATTTGTTTCATTCATTTAATTTGTTTTCGGAATTCGTTTTGTTTATTCGTTTTTGAATGGATTCAAATTTGACTGTGTGTCAGATAGGGTGATCAGCAATATTGGGGTTCCACGGGGGACAGTTTTCTCTCTCTCCCTTTCTTTTTACTGTCTACACCTCTGACTTCAGCTGCCAGACAGAGTCTTGCCATCTTCAGAAGTTTTCTGATGACTCTGCGGTAGTGGGATGTATCAGGGATGGGGATTAGGTGAGTATAGGACTTTGTCACATGGTGTGAGGTTAATCATCTGTATCTAAATGTGACAAAGACAAAGGAGCTTGGTTGTGGATTTCAGAAAGAGGAAGCCACCAGTGACCCCAATCTCCATCCGAGGAGTGGATGTAGAGGTAGTAGAGCGTTACAAGTATCTGGAGGTGCACATAGATAATAAGCTGAACACTGAGGTGCTCTATAGGAAGGGCCAGAGCTGCCCCTAATTTTTGAGGAGACTGAAGTCCTTTAACATCTGCCGGACGATGCTAAAGATGTTTTATGAGTCTGTGCTGGCCAGCCCTCTCCTGTATGCAGTGGCAGACTTAAGCAAACTTAAGCCTCGTATACACGATCGGATTTTCCACAGACAAAACCTTAGGCTTTTGTCCAAAGGCGTGTGTCTAGATTTTGCCTTGCATACAAACGGCAAGGAATTGTCGGCCAACAAACACGAATGTAGTGACGTACTACGTGGTTTTTCAGATCTTTAGCGCCACCCTTTGGGCTCCTTCTGCTAATTTCGTGTTAGTAGAAGTTTGGTGAGTGTTGATTCGTCTTTTCATTTTGCGCTTTTCATTTAGCGCTTTTCATTTTGCGCTTTTCAGCTCGTTTCTGAACGGCCATTCGTCAACCAGCCATGTTGCAGAATCGGAGGAGATAACGTGTATTATTGGCCTTGGAGTTATAGTTTTGACCCAAGTCCGGTCCAGGAACAGGAGGAGTTCTTGGACCAAAAATTGGTTGCTTTACAAATCGTGACCAATTATGTCATATGCCTTTGCTGCGGGAGCTCCAGGAGAATAATCCGGATGATTTTCGGAATTATCTCCGGATGACGGACCCCTGCTTTCACCAACTCTTGGCATTGCTGACCCCCTATATTAAGAAGCAGGACACATGCATAGGGCATTTATTTTATTTTTTGGTTGAATAATAATGATTTGATTTGTTATATTTTCTATATTTTTGGATGCATAGAATGCACTTTTTGGTTAAAGCGGGGGTCCACCTATCTATCATTTTTTTTTTTTTAGTTCATTCACAAACTTTTCTTCTCAGCATTACATACTCACATATTGTGTGTAATATGTCCGCCTGTGTCAGATTTCGTCAGAAAGAATAACTTATACTATTCACTGCAGGCGGTTTCCATCTTCATTGTGGGCATTTGAAGCCCACAAGCATTTATTTCCTGGATGTGGTGAATGCTGTGCTCCCAGCATTCACAACTCGTTCCCGCACATGCTCAGTGGCATCCTGGAAAGCCTGAGACTAGATCCCAGGAGTCTGGGAGAGGCTAGAAACACGCCTACTCCCACGGGAGGAGAACCAGGAAGTGCAAAGAAGAATAGAAAAATAAAAGGTAATTACGGCGATTTAATTTTTTTTAAACAGCATGTCAGCATCTAGGCAAGGAAGAGAATACATACAGATATTGTTCAAAATTTGGGTGGAACCCTGCTTTAAGTTCTATTGGCAGATAGCATGTCTAATTTTATTTGTTTTTTTTTTTTAATGCACAATAAAAAAAATTGTGGAGAATAATATTTGGCTATGTGTTTTACTTCAAATGACAGTTTGGTAATAGGCAGTTACATTTAAATAAATACAATGTAAAATTGACAAGGGACACCAACATAGTTGTATCTTTGATCTTAAAAAGATGATGGTGTTGTGGTCTTGTCCAAAAAAAAAAAAAGCATAATAATATTATTCTTGATATCACTAGAAAAAAAAAGCCTTTGAAAATTTGTTTGCAATAACTCCATCAGTATCACCAGCAAAGCAGCTTCATTATTATCCCATTAAAGAAGAAGAGAATTGTGCGCTGTATTTGGAGATTTCATAATTAGCCACGTCACAAATGTTAATTCTCCATTACGACCGCTAGTTTACAAGACCGACCGCTTCTGGCTCGTCCTTGCTTCCGAGCATGCGTGTTTGTACTTTGGAATTTTGTCCGACGGACTTGGGTACACACGATCGGAAAATCCGACAACAGACATTTGTCCGCGGAAAATTTCGCAAGGCCAGTGATGTTGTTGGATTGGAATTGGAGTCTTTTACAACAGTGTTGGAGAGGAGAAGGTTGTTCAAGTTATGTCCTATCATGGACAACTCCTCCCACCCACTCTACAATACACTAGTCAGTCTGCGGAGTACCATCAGTGATAGATTGTTACACCCACAATGCACCACAGAGTGACACAAGAAATCATTTTTGCCTGTGGCGATCAAGATATATAATTATTTTCTGTGAGGGCTGGAGGTGAACATTTATTTCTGGTTGTTTATGATCAGGATTTTGTGTTGTTTTTATTGTATGTTGGTATTGTGTTGGTTATTATCTGGGGTGGTGTTAGAGAAAGTGGTGTATTATTTGTATTTGGTAGTTTGCCTGGTATTTTAATCTGTGTTATGTATTTTATGTTGTATTTTAATTGTATGGATGTTTTATTTGTAGTGTAGTTTTAATTTCGTTATTTGGTGTTAATGGCTGTTATTGGTAATTTTGTTGTGTTTTTGCATCTTGTTCAGTCTATTGTTGTGATCTTGTGGTTTTTTTAAGTGTGTCTGTTTCGTAACAATTTCTCAATTTCCCTTTGGGAATAATAATGTATTCTGCATTTGGATTCCAAAACTTTTTGAATTTGAAAACTTTTCGAATTCGAAAACTTTTCACATTCGAATTTCGTCCGAATTTTTTTTCATTATTTCGGATTCGGTAAAATCTGGTACTATTGTAATTCGGAAATTCAGATAAATCTGAATTTCTGAAAATTCTTCCGTATTTAAATTCGGAACGAAACGAACAGCACATGTCTAACACTTCCCATCCCCCATGGTTCCCCAATATCCTTCCCCATCTTTCCTTAGGGTTTCCTGGTCAGAGCAATTCCCATTGGTCAAAGTGGTCACATGTCTGTACGTGATCAATCGGAATCACGCTATTCCATCGAGCCCTTAAGCCTGGTACACACTACAAGGTTTTCTTTTCATTCAACCCAGTGAGTAAAAAAAAAAACTGACAGCTGCAACCATTCACAGTGAACAGTTGTGGCTTCCTCAAAAGACCCTGAGATGATAGTTCGTCCAAGTGCCCAATATGTGGTCAGTGGAGCAAAGGATGGGGTCAGCGGGATAGAGGATAAGACGGCACTGGTGGGCACTGATGAGGAAGCACTGATAGGCAGCACTGAAAGGTACTGATGGCAGCACTGAAGGGCACTGATAGTCAGCACTGATGGGCACTGATAGGCGGCACCAATATGTGGCACTGATTGTCAGCACTTATTTGCCCTGATAGGCAGCACTGATGGACACTAATTGGCAGCACTGATTGGCAGCTCTGATTGCCACTGGTAGGCAGCACTAATGGGCACTGTTGGGGCTGCACTGATAATCAGGACACTGATGAACAATGCCCTGATAATCAGTGCAGATGTCCACTTTAACACTGGCCATTTACCGGCTTTCTCCTCTCCTCTCCTCACCCTGTGACATCGCGAGGAAAGGAATACCGATAACCGGCAAGTGAATTTACATTGTAATCAGCTGTGATTGGACACAGCTGATCAAGTAGCAAAGAGTCAATCTGAATGGCTCTTTACCCCAATTTGTGATCAGCTGTGCAAGTCGCCTGCAAGACGGTGCCACCCCCCCCTGAAAAATGCTGCCCAAGGCAAACACCTTGTTTGCCTCATGGCAGATACGCCTCTGGCTGTACTAACCATCCAAAGTTTGAACAGCGATCTCCCCCACTGAGCTGTTGTGTTCTGACATGGGGACGGCCTCCCCGCCAGAACACTCCGATCAGCCCTCTCTACCATTGGCTGAAAGTGCTGATCGGGAGTGGGTCAGCTGCGGGTTTTCCAGCACATTCATCTGACAGAAGGCGGCCAAACGGCTGGCTTCTTTCGGACAGACTGACATACAGACAGGCCGAATGTCGGACAATTTTTATTGAACCGGTCGAAGTCTCCCGACATTCAGCCCGTGTGTATGGGAAAGACTAAGAGGAAGAGTGGGGCTTCCAAGTCCCCAGACAGCTGCATCAGCTGTGTGGGCACTGACAGCTAACCTACAAGGAGGTGGGGTGGGTGTAGGGTGTTAGTTCACCTTCATTTCATATGGTGAACTTACACTTTAACTCTTTCTTAGGCTAGGGTTACACTTGTGGTTGGAGGGCAGTAAAAACACGCAGATGATCTGCATTTTACTGCCCCAACCGCTCCCCCTTATGCAAGGACAAATGTCAAAAATTATCCTGGTTGCAGCAGGGTGCTGCAGGTTTTAGGGGTTAAATCAGGTAGTGAGGAGGCAACATACCACCTCCTCACTGCCTGTCAAACACCCTCTGAAAAGTGATCCCCGGAGGATCACCCTTCAGAGGGCCACACATGTATAAATGAAGACCTGCGTTCCGGACCTTCATTTTTGAACACACAGGACCCTAAACGCCAATACAACATTCAGCCTCATCCAGCCTCAGCCTGCCATAGACTTTGACAGGCTGTCTGCAGGGCTGGGTGCTGCACCTGCCCCTCCCGGGCACACTAAACCGCTTTAGATGGCTCGTGTGCAGGGAACCTTACTCTAAAATATGTTCTGCAGGATTTAGCCTTTCAGCCTGCTTATACCTTCTAAACTTTTATGGAAATTTGTGATCTAAGAGCGGTGGCGGCTGGTGGGACCCGGAGCAGCCGGCGGTGCGGCAATGACAGCACCCCCCCTCCTTACCCGATCGTGTCTGTGATCTCCTCTTCTTCTCCTCCTGGAAGTTCGGTGAGCGGCAACCACAGGTGCGGTGAGCAGGGCGCAGGTGCGGGGAGTGGCAGCCATAGGTGCGGTGAGCAGCCCACAGGTGCAGGGAGCGGTGGCCATAGGTGTGGGGAGCAGCCTGGAGGTGCATAGAGCCATAGGTGCGGTGAGCAGCCCGCAGGTGCAGGGAGCGGTGGCCATAGGTGCAGGGAGCAGCCCAGAGATTCGGGAATGGCAGCCATAGGTGCGGTGAGCAGCCCGCAGGTGCAGGGGGCGGTGGCCATAGGTACAGGGAGCAGCCCGGAGGTGCAGGGAGTGGCCCGCAGGGGGCGGTGGCCATAGGTGCAGGAAGCAGCCCGGAGGTGCAGGGAGCGGTGGCCATAGGTGCGGTGAGCAGCCCGCAGGTGCAGGGGGCGGTGGCCATAGGTGCAGGGAGCAGCCCGGAGGTGCAGGGAGTGGCCCGCAGGGGGCGGTGGCCTTAGGTGCAGGAAGCAGCCCAGAGGTGCAGGGAGTGGCAGCCATAGGTGCGGTGAGCAGCCTGCAGGTGCAAGGAGTGGCGGCCATAGGTGCAGGGAGCGGCCCGGAGGTGCAGCCATAGGTGCGGAGAGCGGCCCAGAGGTGCGGGGAGCGGCGGCTCCGGTGTCAGCTCCTGCCCACAGTGTACTATAGGTCCGAACTGTGATCTCCTCTCTTCCTTCTCCCGGAGGTGCGGGGAGCAGCCTGGAGTTTCGGGGAGCGGCGGCTCCAGTGTCCTCTTCCCCACAGTGTACTGTAGGTCCGGGCCGTGATCTCCTCCTTCTTCCAGAGGTGTGGGGAGCAGCGGCTCCGGTGTCCCCTCCTTCATCTCGTACAGCGTACTGTTCCTCTTCCATCTAATAGGATCGCTAACGCTTAGGCCAATCTGGAAACAGTTCTCACGACCTGCCTCCTGATTGGCGGGGAGGAACTTTAGTGTGAAAATAAGGAAAATTCATTCGCTATAGTCACACAACAGGGTGGGAATGGGAGGCAGTGCTCTGCGCCCCCCGAGTCCACCCATTTTTGAAGCCTATTAGTGCCTCTAGCTCTAATCACATGCTTCAAAAATTCACCCCCCAATTGGAATCTATGCACCCGCCGCCCTGATATGTAGATCCAGGGGCCAAGCGCATGGATGGGGGGGGGGGCGGTGCCCATGCGCCCTCTATGGATGGGCCGCCACTGTCTAAGAGGTATGTTTATTCTTGCTGAAATGTTGCTAGTATTGTTCTCTCTGTGACACCTCTGGCATACATATCCTCAGTCAGAACTATAACACTTTGTTTGCTTTTTGCTCAAAAATATGTAAATAATAATTCTGGAAATGCGAAAAAATTGCAGACGAGTATATTCACTGCTTCAGACAAAACATTTGAACAGGGAGGGAGATTGTACGGCAAAACTTCTTGCAACACAAAACTGCAGTTCCCGCAGTCTGCAATATCTGGCTGTATTTAATCAAACCTAGAAGCAAGCCTTTCGACTTTAGCACAGCTGCAGCATTTCCAACATAGTGTAGCTCACCTCCCAAAGGACATTTAAATAGTTACAGTGTTAAGCTGGCCATACATTATACAATTTACTGATTCAATTTCCTTTAGATTTACCTTCAACTATGTATTACAAGGGCCTTCCTGATTAAATATAAATTGTAAGTGTTTAGGTTTGACCTCATATTATATGGGTTTTGGTAAATCGAAAGGAAAATTGTACAAGAAAATTGTATAATGTAGGGCCAGCCTGAGGCCCCATTCACACCTGAGCGATTATCCGCTTGAAGTTTGAAGCTCAAAAACATTGGGGGGAGAAAAAATTAATTACCGGTATTCTCTATTCTCCACTCCAAGTCGCCTGAAGCTCAAACAAGTTCTGGAGCTTTTTTTTGTCGCTCGAATCGGGCAGATTTGGGCATTTTTAGCGCGTTGGTATTCCCATAGAAATGAATGGAAACGCGCCATTAGTGCATTTTTGCGCGATTGTGTGCACGTTTTTGCTTGATTTTCTGCTCAAATGAAGAAAAGTAAAAAAAAAAATAGTAATAATATATGAATAAATACATGTAAAATAAATACACAAATAACTAAAAATCATCATAAATAAGTAAAATAATATGTAATAATACATTCATAAATAATAATTAACCTCTAACCTTAAAAAATATTAAATACATTATTATTAGTATTAATAATGTAGCACCCTCTACCAAGAGGTAGAGGGTGCTAGGGTTTTCAGCACAGATAAATTTTAACAGGCCTATGCTGTAAGCTAGGCCTGTCTGTTTTGATCTGGGGCCTGGGAGTGGTCAGAGTAGCAGTGGGTGTGACCACCGGTGCTCTAGTTCTGGGGCGCCTACCCTACTTCCAGAGAGAAGGTTCTGGAAGAGGGGCAGGGCCTGGACCTGGAGTGGCAGGCAGCTCTTGTGGAGCCCTGACCAATCCCCAATCGGTATTGGCAGGGGGTGGGCCTCCTATATAAGCTGAGGTGATATGCCACTGAGGGGAGAAGTCAGCTGAGTGAAGTGAGGAATGGAATACTAGGCAGCAAGAGGGCCTCCCCATCTGGGGGGGTGTGCCAATCGCAGGAGAAAGCCCAGGGAGAGCTGTGAGGGAACTTTGCCTCTACACGGCCATTGGCAATGTCTTTGTCACCACATGGCAGAGAACTCCTGGAGCAGAGGGGCAGGGGAAGCTGTCGGAATGTATGGTCCGGTCAAGTTCCTCACCAAGGACTCAGAGCTGTGGAAGGTCGGTGAGTGTTACCACAGTGGAGGGCTGGATGTGCCAGGAAGTCTGTGAGGGAACTTTGATTCTACACGATCATTAGCAAAGTCTTCATCATACACACGGCCTACCCTGCTTCCAGAGAGAAGGTTCTGAAAGAGGGGCAGGGCCTGGAACTGGAGTGGCAGGCAGCTCATGTGGGAGCCCTGACCAATCCCCAATCGGTATTGGCAGGGGGCGGGCCTCCTATATAAGCTGAGGTGATATTCCACTGTGTGGAGAAGTCAGCTGAGTGAAGTGAGGTATGGAATACTAGGCAGCAAGAGGCCATCCCCATCTGGGGGGGGGGGGTGCGTCAATCGCAAGAGAAAGCCCAGGGAGAGCTGTGAGGGAACTTTGCCTCTACACGGTCATTGGCAATGTCTTTGTCACCACATGGCAGAGAACTCCTGGAGCAGAGGGGCAGGTGAAGCTGTCGGAACGTATGGTCCGGTCAAGTTCCTCATCAAGGACTTCATCATACACATGGATGATGGGGAGTCTTGCATCAGAGAAGAGACTGTGGGTACCTGTGTCAAATCGATGTGGCCTGAGGGCACAGGATTTGTAAGTTGGGCTGGGAACAGTAGTCCACCATATAAGTCATGTTTTTAAACAACTAGTCCTCCAGGAAGAGGTTCTGCAGGCCTCAGGCCTAGTAGCAGCGAGCAACCAGAGCCTGTAAAGGGACTTATTCAGAGTGGGTCCCTATTACCCAATAGAAGAGGATGTGAAATACAGTGGAACCACGGATTACGAGAATAATCTGTTCCAGGAGTATGCTCGTAATCCAAAGTACTCGCATATCAAAGCGAGTTTTCCGATTGAAGTCAATGGAAACGAAAATAATTTGTTCCGCATTGACTTCAATGGAATGCAATACCGCATGTGGCCAGAGGCCCGAGCACACTTCAGCGGACCTCGGCAAACCTCGAAAAGACTACGTTCACGAGCCTTTCCGAGGTTTTCGGTGGTCAACCGAACTGTCCTCGGGCATTTCCGTGCATTTACGAACGCCGACGATCGGTGCTGTTTGGCTCCGGCTCCCCCGACCTCAGGCCAAATCGGTAATGCACAACACTTTTGGCCTGAATCCTGCTCGTTTTGCGAGACAACACTCGCAAACCGAGTTATGATTTTTAGAAATACAGTGCTCGTTTTGCGAAACACTTGTTAACCGCGTTGCTCACAAACCGAGGTTTCACCATACTTCAATTCAGTAACTACAAGTGTGTGCAAGAGGAAACCAGTGTGGGTAGAAGGAACCAAGTTTGTACAGGAGGAGTAACAGTCTGCATGGAGATGCAGGTGGAGATTTACATTCAATGTTCCTGCACATCTAATCTTCTGGCTCTAACATTGTGCTGTTGTGCTTAAATTATAAATATGATGGCAATGATCAATCCTATGGGCATCCCATATTCCTAATCCCTATCCAAGTTTTACCCCCCAATAAAACAACAAAAACAAAACCAGCAAAAGATTGTTCATTGTCTCCGGAAGTGATTATGAAGTCTGGAAGAGAGGTGAATTGGTGGATTGTTTGTTTCTAGCTGCAACACCATGGCTACATAATAATAATAATCAGGGCTTTTTTTAGCGGGAAACGTTGGGGAACGCAGTCTCAGCACCTCCAGCACAAGGGGTGCTGGGGTATGCTGAAGGGTCTATTCATGCTGGCTGCTGGGGGATCTATTGTCACTGGGGGTATCTATTTCTTCTGGTGGGGGGATCTTTTTTTTGCTTGGGGTCAATTGTTAATGGGAGAGACCTACCATTGAGAGAGTGGTCTATTGTTGCTGGCTATTGGGAGATCTATTGTTGCTGGGGTGGATCTATTGTAGCTGGGGGAGACAATTGTTGCTGGGGGGGGGGGTCTAGTGTTCCTGGGAGAGCTATAGTTGCTGGGGGGATCTATTGTTGCTAGGGAGATCTATTGTTGCCGTGGGGGTCTATTGTTGCTGGGAGAGATCTATTTTTGCTAGCAGGGTCTATAGTTGCTTAGAGGGATCTATTTCTGCTAGCTGGATCTGTAGTTGCTGGGAGAGATCTATTTTTGCTAGCAGGGTCTATAGTTGCTTAGAGGGATCTATTTCTGCTAGCTGGATCTATAGTTGCTGGGAGAGATCTATTTTTGCTAGCAGGGTCTATAGTTGCTGGGAGGTATTTATTTTTGCTTAGGGGGACTATTGTGGCTGTAGGTGTAGGGGCTCTTTTTTATTGCTTTTTGTTTGCAAATTTCATAGAATCATATCAAGCACCAAATAACATTTGGTTTTGTATTGTCTTAAAGGGACGGTGCTTGGAGGTGGGTAGGGGGTGGAGACAAGGGATCCTAGATTGTAAGCTCTAACGAGCAGGGCTCTCTGATTCCCCCCTGTATTGAATTGTATTGTAATTGTACTGTCTGCCCTAATGTTGTAAAGCGCTGCGTAAACCGTCGGCGCTATATAAATCCTGTATAATAATAATAATAATAATAACTACTTGAAAGGGTGGAGTACCTGCACCTATTCTATAAGAAAAAAGCCCTGATAATAATAATAATAATAAAATAACAACACCCAAACTCGAACAAAAATATACATTATTAATATGGTCTGGTCTACACTGTGTGTGTGTGTTCCTGGCTACTATCACCCTAAACTAGGAAAAAGATCTGGGACAAAATAAATTTTTTAAGTAACTTTATTTGCAAATATACTTACTTAAAAAATTTATTTTGTCCCAGATCTTCTTCCTAGTTTAGGGTGATAGTAGCCAGGCACACACACACACAGTCACACTTCTGGCTCAGGGAAAAGCCTAGAAGTCGTCTTTTTTAAAGATTTATTGCTGAATAAATTGGATAGGGCACGGGGAGCCGTGGAATACTCCATCAACGCTGAGCAATAGGCTGAGGACCTTCTCCACTGTAATATTTCTTCTCAGAGTATTATTATATTATTATTATTATATTATTATTATTATACGAGATTTATATAGCGCCAACATTTTACTCAGCGCTTTACAATGTATAAGGGGACAACACAATTACAGTACAGTTCAATACAAAAGGTACAGGAGGGCCCTGCTCGTAGAGCTTACATTCTAAAGGGAGGGGGTGGTGGTACAAAAGGTAATAGCTGCAAAGAATGATTTGATGGGGGTGGCTCAGGGACAGTTATGTGGGTGTGGGATAGGCTTCCCTGAATAAATGAGTTTTCAAGGATCTCCTAAAGGTGGACAGGGTAGGGGCTGATCGGACATACTGGGGCAGGGAATTCCAGAGGATGGGAGAGGCTCTGGAGAAGTCCTGAAGGCGAGCATGGGAGGAGGTAACAAGGGAGCTAGAGAGCAGGAGGTCCTGGGAGGAGCGAAGGGGGCGATTTGGGCAATATCTGCAGATGAGGTTGGTGATGTAGATGGGGGCGATGTTGTGAATGTTGTGAAAGAGTAGCACCTTCCTAGATACTGGAGGTGCTAAGATAGTTAGATAAGTGTGGTTTTGATAAGAAAGTTTAGTTGCCGCAGTATAAGCATTGTGCCTTTAAATGTTGGTTAACCACTTGCCCTCCAGAAAATTGATCCCCTTGATGACCAGGCCATTTTTTGCGATACGTCACTGCGTTATTTTAACTGACAATTGCATGGTCGTGCGACGTTGTACCCGAATACAATTTACCGTATATACTCGAGTATAAGTCGTTCCGAGTATAAGTCGAGGCCCTAATTTACCACAAAAAAATGTGAAAAACTTATTGACCCGAGTATAAGACGAGGGTGAGAAATGCACAGCTACTGTAAGTGGAAAAGAGGGTCAACAATGCCCATTTGCAGCATCACTGTGCCCATTTGCAGCCATAGGTCCCCTGAACTTCAAACTCGGTAGTTAAGGGTTCCTAGATGCCCCCTAGCTGCAGCCAAAATTTGGGGTCTCTGAACCCAAAGGGTCCCGAAATGACATTGCTGCAGGTGGACACAGTTGACCGAATTTGGGGCCCTGTATCTCAGGGCCACTTAGTGCTAAGAACCCCAAATTTGGTGTGTAAACCCAGTGGAACTAGCACCATAAAATTTCCAAAGCTGGGGTTTCTAGCACCAAGTGGCCCCGAGATACAGGGCCCCAAAAATCAGTTCAGAAAATGTCAAGCACTTTTCTGCAGGAGAATGACATTTTCCGAACCAGTTTTGGGGCCCCGTATCTCAGGGCCACTTAGAGCTAGGAACTTCAGCTTTGGATATGTTGTGGTACCAGGTCCACTGGGTTTGCACACCAAATTTGGGGTTCCTAGCATCAAGTGACCCTGAGATATGAGGCCCCAAAGTCGGTTCAGAAAATGTCAAGCACTTTTCTGCAGCAGAGAATGACATTTTCCGAACCGATTTTGGGGCCCCGTATCACGGAGCCACTTAGTGCTAGGAACTTCAGCTTTTGGATATGTTGTGGTACCAGGTCCACTGGGTTTGCACACCAAATTTGGAGTTCCTAGCACTAAGTGGCCCTGAGATACGGGGCCCCAAAGTCGGTTCGGAAAAATAAAATTTTTTGCTGCAGAAAAGTGCTTGACTCGAGTATAAGTCGAGGGGGGCACTTTCAGCACTAAAAAATGTGCTGAAAAATTCGACTTATACTCGAGTATATACGGTATGTCCTTTTTTTTCCCCCACCAATAGAGCTTTCTTTTGGTCTTTTGGTGGTATCAGGTGGGTTTTTATTTTTTGCGTTATAAGCAAATTATATTTAGGCCAATATGTATACATCTTTTTGGTAAAAAGATCCCAATAAGCTTATATTGATTGGTTTTCGCAACAGTTATAGCGTCTACAAACTATGGGATATTTTTATTTATTTATTAACTAGTAATGGCGGTTATCAGCGACTTATATAGTCAGGTCCATAAATATTGGGACATTGACACAATTCTAATCTTTTTGGCTCTATATACCACCAATGGATTTGAAATGAAACGAACAAGATGTGCTTTAACTGCAGACTTTCAGCTTTAATTTGAGGGTATTTACATCCAAATCAGGTGAACGGTGTAGGAATTACAACAGTTTGTATATATATGCCTCCCACTTTTTAAGGGACCAAAAGTAATGGGACAATTGGCTGCTCAGCTGTTCCATGGCCTCATTATCCCATTTACAAGGAGAAGATAAAAGGTCCAGAGTTAATTTCAAGTGTGCTTTTTGCATTTTGAATCAGTTACTGTCACCTCTGAAAATGAGATCCAAAGAGCTGTCACTATCAGTAAAGCAAGCCATCATTAGGCTAAAAAAACAAAACAAACCCATCAGAGAGATAGCAAAAACATTAGGTGTGGCCATATCAACTGTTTGCAACATCCTTAAAAAGAAAGAACCGGTGAGCTCAGCAACACCAAAAGATCTGGAAGACCACGGAAAACAACTGTGGTGGATGACCGAATAATTCATTCCCTGGTGAAGAAAACACCCTTCACAATAGTTGGCCAGATCAAGAACACTCTCCAGGAGGTAGGTGTATGTGTGTCAAAGTCAACAATCAAGAGAAGACTTCACCAGAGTGAATACAGAGGGTTCACCACAAGATGTAAACCATTGGTGAGCCTCAAAAACAGGAAGGCCAGATTAGAGTTTGCCAAACAAAAAAAAAGCCTTCACAATTCTGGAACAACATCCTATGGACAGATGAGACCAAGATCAACTTGTACCAGAGTGATGGAAAGAGAAGGGTATGGAGAAGGAAAGGAACTGCTCATGATACAAAGCATCCCACCTCATCAGTGAAGCATGGTGGTGGTAGTGTCATGGCGTGGGCATGTATGGCTGCCAATGGAACTGGTTCTCTTGTATTTATTGATGATGTGACTGCTGACAAAAGCAGCAGGATGAATTCTGAAGTGTTTCGGGCAATATTATCTGCTCATATTCAGCAAAATGCTTCAGAACTCGTTGGACGGCGCTTCACAGTGCAGATGGACAATGACCCGAAGCATACTGCGAAAGCAACCAAATCGTTTTTTAAGGGAAAGATGTGGAATGTTATGCAATGGCCAAGTCAATCACCTGACCTGAATCCGATTGAGCATGCATTTCACTTGCTGAAGACAAAACTGAAGGGAAAATGCCCCAAGAACAAGCAGGAACTGAAGACAGTTGCAGTAGAGGCCTGGCAGAGCATCACCAGGGATGAAACCCAGCGTCTGGTGATGTCTATGCATTCCAGACTTCAGACTGTAGTTGAATGCAAAGGATTTTCAACCAAGTATTAAAAAAATTTAAAGGGAAAGTTTGATGGGTGATAATCTGTCCCATTACTTTTGGTCCCTTAAAAAGTGGGAGGCACATATACAAACTGTTGTAATTCCTACACCATTCACCTGATTTGGATGTAAATACCCTCAAATTCATTTCATTTTAAATCCATTGTGGTGGTGTATAGAGCCAAAAAGTTTAGAATTGGGTCGCTGTCCCAATATTTATGGACCTGACTGTAGTGGGACTGCAATATTGCGGTGGACATTCTGACAGTTTTGACACTTTTTGGGGACCAGTTACACTAATACAGTGATCAGTGCTAAAAAAAAAATACGCACTGTCACTGTACTAATGATACTGGCTGGGAAGGGGTTAACATCAGGGGCGATTAAAGGATTAAATGTGTGCCTAACATGTGTTTTACTAAACTGTGGAAGGTGCTTTCATTAGGGGAAGACATGGACCCTAGTCACTGCTTTGCAGAGACACAGAATCCATGCCTTCCATCCTGTCAGAACGTAAAACTGTAGCAGTAAAACTGCTATAGGGTGGACCTGAACTGGTTAAGGAGGAGCTCCAGGCTGCTTCAGAAAAAAATTAAGTCAGCAGCTACATTTACTGTAGCTGCTGACTTTTAATATTAGGGGACTTACCTGTCCAGAAATCCAGCGGTGTCCTCACCCTGATTTTTCAATCAGCTATCGGGTGTTGCCACCATCTACACTTAGACTTCACAGCCGGTTTCCTACTGCGCATGCACGAAGCGCGTTGCACTTTGTGAATGGGCTGGCTGCTGGGGAAGGAGGAGGAGGCCGAACTTCCGGCGTACCATATGCAGACAACCAGACTGTATCCTGGTAAATCACAGACGCTAATGTATATATACGCTCAGTTCACTAACAAAATGGTTTGCTTTTGAATGCATGCTTTAAAGTGGAAGTCTGGTGAAAACTTAAGCTTAAACCTGCTCCTGCCCCCATTCTAAGCCCTATACTAATTACCCTAGAACGCTCTGGTTCGGTCACATAATCGGTTCCCAGCACTGACTTCAGGGGAGAGAAGAGAGAAGTGGCAACGGTTGCAGAGCCTGGATAGTGACATCACCCATAGACTTACTATGGGGCATTCTTTGTTCATTGACACTCCTCTCCCCTGAGGCCGACACTGGGACCCGATCAGCCGATCACATGACCAGACTGGAGAAAGTCACATGATCTGTGACGCAACGCGTGAGGAGGATTTGGGTGACGTCACTTCTGGCCATGGCTGAGACTGGAAGTCTTGAATATATCGATGCTGCTTGTCTTGTATTATATTTTTTACGGAATTACTGCACTATGGAGGTTTAATTTGATTTATATGATCCTTGAATGGGAGAGAGGAGGAGGATAAATACAGCACAGTGGGAGATTCTTTAACTATAACTATCCTTGATTGCTGTCCCACATACGATGTAGCGCCCTGGGGTTTAGTCAGGGAGCTCCTCACCAAATTCCTTGTCAGGGGTAGCCACTGTAGATAGTTGTTGGAGATCCATTGATTTCTCCCTAAGTTTGGCCTTGTTGTACTTTTCTCTTCTGCCACTAGGTGGCCGGACACTTTGTGGCATTAGGTGTGAGAAGGACATTTCAAGGTCAAGGTATGGGTATATGGGATATCTCAGCCAATGGGCAGGGGTTTTCTTGAATCCCTTAGCCTGCTGGGAGAACCTATATATTCAGGTGGAGTCAGGTGATCTATGTCTGTGCCACCCGGACTGTCGTCTGGGTGGACATGTGTCATTTGCCCTGGGCTGCTAGGCCAGAGATTGGGCCTATCCCGGGAGCATCTCGCTGCCAGGCTGTGTGAGGGCCTATCCAGAAGAAAGAGGGCAGTGCAGGGTTGGTATTGCGGCTTGCAGTCCAACCAAAAGTGATGGTTCTGCTGGCCGGAGAACCTGTCATGGTCCGAGGTAGAAGGGAAGCTGTCCCCACTAAGGGACCAACCACCTTTACCAGGGACCACAGTGAGAAACTGAAGCAAGGCCTGGAGCATTATTCTCACCGAACGGGCACGGTGGAGAATCGGGAAACTTCAGGTGGTGATCAAGTCAGGGACTCAACCAGCGGAGGTGACGCTTGCAGAGCAGCCTTGTGTGTCAAGCCAGGGACTGAGCCAGTTAGCAGGGGTGAAGCTTGAATGTTATCTGGAGTGCCAAGATAGGGACCCAGCAGGGAAGTGTGGGTGACACTTGAGGGAGATACCACCGCAAAAGCCTTGAGAAGCTCACGAGTTTCAGAGTCAGTGAATCAGAGAGTCCAGTGAAAGACCAGGAGCTCAAGGGGCTGAAGAGCTACAAGTAGACATTGTAGTGAAGCTGTTGAACTTTGCGTTAGGAACTGTTAAATACTGTTGTCATGGGAGACTGCAAACCTGCACATGCAGAAGTGGCATCTTACTGGATGCCTTTCGTTGTACGGCTGTCTTCCTATTGAAGTCTCGGTGTCTGCCTATTGAAATTGCAACTACTTAAGGGTGTCCTGGCCCTAACCCTCTTTCCCTTGCAAAATATAAAAATGACTGTTAAAAGAAATAAAAGCTCTTTTGCATCCAAGAAGTGTCTGACGCCCAATGACTTTCACCATTTTTGCACCCACTATGCATCCCAACCGACTACATATTGAAGGATGTCAGCGGTCTGTGGCCTCAAAGGTTCTCATTAGAGTGCCGTCAAAGTGCTGTCGGACCGCCTGCGCTCTTTGATTTAGGAGAGGAGAATGGAAGTCGATCTGCCATAAAGGATTCTTATACCAAAGCGCTGTTAGACCCGCTGTGGTCTTTGATTAAGATGAGCTGCTGGGGCACACTCCTGGAGGTTTTTTGGAAGGTGGAAGCAAGTGTGATCACAACTTTTAAGAATGGATGTCTACCTAGCACTTGATCTTCACATCTCATCATCAATTATTTCAAAATAGTTTTTTTTGCACATGCACTTTATCACTTGGGATTGAAATTTGATGTTTTTTCATTAAATGGATGTTTATTTTGTTGGATACAGCTTATGGACACTATCATATATTCATTACGTATATTATGTTATTTACTCATTCATGTGTATATAAGCCATTCTCAGCACTTTCGTTTTTGATTCGCTGCCAAAGTAATTTGGACTTTTTTATATATGGTTAAAAGTTTTTGCTGTGTTCACTCAACACTATAATTATCACTTTGAAGGTATCGCCGCATTTTTTTATTCGTTTTATGAACAGACTGGAGCGCCCTTAGATTATTTAAGCATACACATCTTTTCTTGTCCACGTGGCTGTCTATTGTAAACTTTAAAGTAGTATTCTTCTAAAAGGGATGAAACACAGACCAGAGATGCCTGCAAAAACCTTAGAGCACTCGGTGCCACAAAACCCGAATACAACTTTAAGTAGAAGTCCACCCTAACACTAAAATCTGTAAATCTACGGGCATCCACAGTCAAAAGCCTCGTACACACGGTACGATTGTTGGCCAACCGAGCGTCTGATTTTTGTCGAAAGGGCGTGTGCCAGGATCTTGTCTTGCATACTAACCAGGGCCGTTTTTAAGGCAGGGCAAAAGGGGCAGCTGCCCTGGGCCCTGTCATTGTTGTGGGGCCCAAAGCAGCAGCCTCATACTTGCCAACTATCCCAGTTTAAATTCCCTCCTCCCTTGAGGTTTTAGTCCTGTGCTGTGTCCCAATATCTAAGTGTGAAATGCGGCTACTAATGTTGCCCAGCTCTGCCCTATTGTTGTGTAAAGATGACTCACCTGCAGACCCTGTGTTTGCATGTAAATTACCGGCATTCGTATGTAAATAGTGTTGAAATTCATATGTAAATAGGGGCGGTCGGCGGCATTGATATGTATATCATGCCCCCCTGAGGTCATATCCCCAGTAATCTCTAGCAACCAATCAACAAGCACAAATCATGTGCTGTAACCTCTAGCAATTAATCAGTGAGCCGTAATGTGTGCTCTAACCTCTAGCAACCAGTCAGTGAGCAGTAATGATACACTGTAACCTCTGGCAACCAATCGCAATTGCTGCCTGATCTGATTCAGTAAACTGATTTTGAGTCTAGCTGTTATTTATTGTATGTCTCAGAGCAGGTGGAGAGCGAAACTGCATGGAGGGGCCCCAAGAAAAGTTTTGCCCAGGGTCCAATCAATATTAAAGACGGCCCTGATACTAACGGTACACAATTGTCGTGCCACAAACACAAACGTAGTGACGTACTACGTGGAATTTCAGCTCTTGAGCGCCACTCTTTGGGCCCCTTCTGCTAATTTCGTGTTTGGTGAGCATTGATTCCGAGCATGCGTGTTTGTACTTTCGACTTTTGTGTAACGGATTTGTGTATTGATCATACGAAAATCTGACGTCAAACCATTGTCTGCAGAAGATTTACTAGCCTGCCATCCAACATTTGTTGGCCGAAAGTTAGACAACAATTGTCAAAAGGAGCGTACTAACGGTAAGATTTTAGGACAACAGTCTGTCAACAGATAATCCCCTGCCAACAATCGTACCATGTGTACGAGGCTTAAAGGGCTGTACACACTGTCAAAAAATCTGAAGATAAATTTAGTCCGATGAACGATCTGATGATTTTCTGATCATTGGTATGCTGCTTTTCACAGCCGATTACGAATTTTTGGCAGACAAAAACTGGATTTGCAGGCTTGAAAATTTTTGTCTGATGTGACCACAACGTCCGATTTTCTTTTCATTAGTACGGTTTTCTACCAAAAAAAAAAAAATCTGAAGAGCAAGACTAGGCATGCTCAGAAATGAAAGAACACATACAAAACAATTCAACACATTACGTCACTTCTGACATTGAATTCTGACGTCGGAAAATTTTCTGATGGTGAGTACCCTCTTCACTGTCGATTTGAGACTAGCATCAAACAAAAAACTGATGAAAATTCGTCCAATAATCTGACCGTGTGTACAAGGCTTTAGACTAACCTATCTAGCCCTGTAAAGAGAAAAAAAATATCGCCATACATACCTTTTCTGAAGCCGCTCTGGTCTGGTGCCACGCTGAGCTGTCATCTGCGGCTTTGTGGTGGAGACAGGTGCAGGAGAGGCCGCCGACAATGGAATCCCCATAGTAAGTCTACGGGTGACGTCACTTCCCTGGCATTTTACAACCATTGCCGGCTGTCTCCTGCACACAGCATGCAACCCCTGGAGACCACTGGAGACCACTGGAGACTGCTGGAGACTGGAGCAGCTTCAAAAAAGGTATGTATGGCGATTTCTTCATTACAGGGCTAGTAAGGTTATTGTTAGATTGTGGATGCCTGTAGATTACAGTATACAGATTTTAGTTTTAGGATGAACTTCAATATAATAATAAATCATTTTTATTTTGCTGCCCTTTAGTCTTTTAGTTGTACTACTGAAAGCTTTTTTTATATTTGTTTAATAAGTGCAAAGAATACCTGTTGATCCAAGAGAAGTAGGATTGTAAAAGATCTAGGGGAATTCTTGGGCATTATGTGGAGAGTATTTCTGTGGGCCAATGGTGCATATGTATGGTAAATAGAGGGCGCTAATCAGGGCCGATCCTAGGGTCACCAGCGCCTGGGTGCAGAAATATTTCTGGCGCCCCCACATGGGTGTGGTCATCTTACCAACTCCTACCGTTTACAAATGTTTCTATGGCAACGACTCAAACAGAGATGCTCCCCTAAGAAGTCTTTGTTACCCTGGGATCCTCCTGTGATCTTTTAATAAAGAAAATACAGGAAGAGGGTACACTAATGAGACCTGGAGGGGAGTCTCTCTGATGCACACAGAGAGGGCTTCTGTTAGAGAGTCTGTTAGAAAGAGCCCCCAGACATATTACAGAAGATGGTCAGAGACTGCAGACATAGTACAGGAGATGATCAGAGACTGCAGACAGGATATAAGAGATGATCAGAGACTGCAGACATAGTACAGGAGATTATCAGAGACTGCAGACATAGTACAGGAGATGATCAGAGACTGCAGACATAGTACAGGAGATGATCAGAGACTGCAGACATAGTACAGGAGATGATCAGAGACTGCAGACATAGTACAGGAGATTATCAGAGACTGCAGACATAGTACAGGAGATGATCAGAGACTGCAGACATAGTACAGGAGATGATCAGAGACTGCAGACATAGTACAGGAGATGATCAGAGACTGCAGACATAATACAGGAGATGATCAGAGACTGTAGACATAGTACAGGAGATGATCAGAGACTGCAGACATAGTACAGGAGATGATCAGAGACTGCAGACATAGTACAGGAGATGATCAGAGACTGCAGACATGGTACAGGAGATGATCAGAGACTGCAGACATACTACAGGAGATGATCAGAGACTGCAGACATAATACAGGAGATGATCAGAGACTGCAGACATAGTACAGGAGATGATCAGAGACTGCAGACAGGATATAAGAGATGATCAGAGACTGCAGACATAGTACAGGGGATGGTCAGAGACTGCAGACATAGAACAGGAGATGATCAGAGACTGCAGACATAGTACAGGAGATGGTCAGAGACTGCAGACATAGTACAGGAGATAATCAGAGACTGCAGACATACTACAGGAGATGATCAGAGACTGCAGACATAATACAGGAGATAATCAGAGACAGCAGACATGATATAGGAGATAATCAGAGACTGCAGACATAGTACAGGAGATGGTCAGAGACTGCAGACATACTACAGGAGATGATCAGAGACTGCAGACATAGTACAGGAAATGATCAGAGACTGCAGACATAATACAGGAGATGATCAGAGACTGCAGACATAGTACAGGAGAAGGTCAGAGACTGCAGACATAATACAGGAGATGATCAGAGACTGCAGACATAGTACAGGAGATTGCATGCATTTCCTATGAACGTTAGTAGATAATGGCCGATCGGCCCTCTCACCTGACCCAGCGATGGTTCCTCTGATCAGGAGTCAGCTCACTCTGAAATGCCCGTGGCGACTCCGCTGGGTAGAGCCCAGATCTATATTCCGGCAATGTCTCCATTCATTTCTCTGCCAGGGATGGCGCTAGGCTGTGTGGCTTTAGCTCTGGTGGCGCAGGTCAGCGGGGTTCTCTCTCTGACGGTGTTCCCTCAGCACTGTTCTCTCCCTCTGGAGTCCTGGGTGTACTTCCCTGAAAGCTTTCCCGGGCTCCTGTCTCTCTCTCTCTCTCCCATTCAGCTGAGCATGCTGTGTGAGCTGCAGTTTCCGTGTTACAGTAGGGCTGCCAGTCCTCGGGACCACATGTCCCACAATCCTCTTCTCTGCTCCTTTTTCTATTCTGTTTCTTCCCTGGGTATATGAAGGCAGGGGAAGATACATAGTGGGCAGCTGTGCTGGCAAGCTCTGCTCACTAGTACAGCAGCGTGCGCAAGAGGGAGAGGGAGAGGGAGGGGGGAGAGGGGGGAGAGGGAGGGGGGAAAGAAGAGCCCGCAGCTGCATTGGCATCACTAGGGTTGGGGTCACTTCCCCTTCCACCAACTATAGTCGCCCCTCAGTAAAGACCCCCCTCCACTAAGTATAGACCCCCTCCATCAGTGCAGAACCCGCACTAAGTATAAACCCCTCCCTCAGTACAGACCTTACTCAGTACAGACCCCCCCAGGACAGCTCTCCCCCTCCATTAGTACAGACCCCCACAGGACAAACCACCCCTCCATTAGTACAGACCCCCCAGGACAGACCCCCCTCCATTAGTATAGACCCCCCAGGACAGACCACCCCTCCATTAGTACAGACCCCCCAGGACAGACCCCTCCTCCATTAGTACAGACCCCCTCAGGACAGACCCCCCTCCATTAGTACAGACCCCCTAGGACAGACCCCCCTCCATTAGTACAGACCCCCCTCCATTAGTACAGACCCCCTAGGACAGACCCCCCCCACCATTAGTACCGACCCCCCAGGACAGACCCCTCCTTCATTAGTACAGACCCCCCCAGGAAACACCCCCCTCTGTTAGTACAGACCCCCAGGACAGACCCCCCCATTAGTACAGACCCCGCAGGACAGACCCCCCCTCAATTAGTACAGACCCCCCAGGACAGGACCCCCCTCCATTAGTACAGACCCCCCCAGGACAGAGCCCCCTCCATTACTACAGACCCCCCAGGACACACCCCCCTCCAATAGTACAGACCCCCTAGGACAGGACCCCCCTCCATTAGTACAGACCCCCCCATGACAGAGCCCCCCCCTCCATTACTACAGACACCCCAGGACAGAGCCCCCCCTCCATTACTACAGACCCCCCAGGACAGACCCCCCCTCTATTAGTAATGACCCCCCAGGGCAGACCCCCCTCCTCCATTAGTACAGACCCCCCCCCTCCATTAGGGTACAGTACATAAAAACACCCGGGCGACAGCTGGAGAGGAGAGTGTGCAGCCGCACCGCCCGTGTGGAGAACAGAACAGTACACAGCAGGCAGCAGAAGTGAGAGACACAGAGGAGGAGAATGTGTCAGCACGGAGTCGGACCGCCCCGCCCCCCCCCCCCCCCGCGCGCGCGGCATCACTGCACGGCTGGTCTCTCTCCACACAGAGACCAGCCGCTCTGCCTCCATTCTCATCTTCGGCTGGCTGTTCTCCTTCTCTGACAGAAGGAGGGAGGGGCTTGAGCAGTGAATACAGCTGCGCCTTTCTTCTTAGAACACCAGCGGAGAGGCGCCGCCGGACACAAACAAGAGGAGGAGGAGGAGGGAAGGGAGCACTCTGGCGCTTCAGCGCCCCCACCTTTCTGGCGCTGGGGTGCACTGCACCCCGTGCACCCCGTCTGGGATCGGCCCTGGCGCTAATGCAATAACTAATATTAACCAAAATACTGCAAAATTAAGTGATGTGAATTGTTGAGCAATAATCGTACATATAAACCTATATAGTGTGAATCAACAATAATGATCAGATAAATGTAAATATACATACAAATGATCAATCACAAAAACATTAAAATCGTGAAAAATAAAGTCCCAAACAAGGAAGAAAGAATACAATTCTAGTATAGACAGTGATCTTCTGTGTGGATAATCTTCTAGGCATATAGTGAGAACCAAGAAAGCGGCACCCAACAGTGCTGGATAGAAAATCTGCTTACCAGATCTAATTGACTTCTTTTATTACAAAGGAGTAAACAAAATAAGTGTAGCGCTAAAACAACCCTAGATGTCCAATATAAAAATGGAAATGGTACAGTCCAGGAACCAATAAATCTCTAGGTATAGATTGGACAAAAATATCCATATAGTTCATAAAGAGTAATGGTCCATATATATTACGTGACTTCATGTATGGAATATATCAATAAATGCGTGACATCTGGCGTGAGGGGAACACCACCACCGACAATAAAAAGGCTTACCAGATCAATTGGACCCGAAAAACATCTGCAGTGCCAACTGCAGATGTATAGCTAAGAATGACCGACAATGACTTTAATCTCCTCTTAAAAAGGTTTTATGAATTACAAGCGGAACGTGTGGAGACATACCATCTTTTTGATGAGGATACACCGGTCCAGGGTTTCATCTCAAAGACCCCCACCCGTTCAACTTTTACGGATCTCCTACAGTGCTTCACCACCCAAGCCTGTTTGACTCGACCAGACGTACGTCTTTTTCGGGTCCAATTGATCTGGTAAACCTTTTTATTGTCGGTGGTGGTGTTCCCCTCACGCCAGATGTCACGCATTTATTGATATATTCCATACATGAAGTCATGCAATATCTATGGACCATTACTCTTTATGAACTATATGGATATTTTTGTCCAATCTATAACTAGAGATTTATTGGTTCCTGGACTGTACCATTTCCATTTTTATATTGGACATCTAGGGTTGTTTTAGCGCTACACTTATTTTGTTTACTCCTTTATATGCACATATCCTACTGGCTATGTTAGCTGCTTACTTCCCCCTTCTTTAGGGCAGCGCAGAATTATTTGGTATATTTCTTTTATTACAAAGAAAGTCACAAAACGCTTGTGCAGGATAGTGCCTGCTCACATGGATAGACTGGAGATGAATAGGAAAGCTTCCTCCCCGGGTAGTTAGACATGGGATATATAAAAGACAATGGAGATATCCATAGCGTAATTCAGTTTATTAAAAAAGTAAAAGCATAAAACAGAGCCAAAAGGTCGCTTACATTTGCTGGTGCCTACCTGGCACTGGGGCTGCTAGCTCGTCGGTAATGGGGCTGTGCATGAATGCCGTCTATCCACCTCCGTGGTCGGTGTGCATTCCACGTGAGACGTGAGATGACGTGACCAGGTACCGCTCCGACGTACGTTTCGTAATAACATTTTCAGGAAGCGTACCTTGGTCACTAGGATACATGTAACTTATAGTCAATGGGGGCAGACTAGAGGCGTGGTGATTGCAAAAAGGGGAAAATGGTATTGTGCAGCCGCGATGCAAATTCAAATTGCTTGCAGCTAAAAGACACTTGTGCACACTAAAATAGGAGTGCAAACTTCGCTTAACCATTTGAAGTTAAATCATTGTATGGGCCATAAAAGTTATAATACACAAAAAAAGAGAGAAAGAGAGGTCGGATTGGGGGGGCGTTTTAATTGTAAAAGAGGGGATTCGTATTTCACAGCCCCGGTGCTGGTTCACATTGGTTAGCAGCTAATAATTCTTGTACATACAATCATAGAAGTACAATCACTTAAATTACCCATAAATAAAACATTCCACGACCATAGATATACTCTCAAGTAAGCAATGACCCCAAGCAGTGTGTTTGGGGTCATTGTCCTGCTGGAAGGTGAATCTCCGTCCTAGCCTCAAATCACACACAGAGTGGTGCAGGTTTTGCTCAAGAATATCCCTGTATTTAGCACCATCCATCTTTCCCTCAACTCTGACCAGTTTCCCAGTCCTGACTGCTGAAAAACATCCCCACAAGATGATGCTGCCACCACCATTTTTCACGGTGGGGATGGTGTTCTTTGGCTGATGGGATGTGTTGGGTTTGCGCCAGTCATAGTGTTTTCTTTGATAGCCAAAATGTTTAATTTTAGTCTCATCAGACCAGGGCACCTTCTTCCATTTTGGGAGTCTCCCACATGCCTTTTTGCAAACTCAAAACATGCCATTTTGTTTTTTTCTGAAAGTAATGTCTTTCTTCTGGCCACTCTGCCATAAAGCCCAACTCTATGGAGCGTACGCCTTATTGTTGTCCTGTGTACAGATAATCCAGTCTCTGCTGTGGAACTCTGCAGCTCCTCCAGGGTTACCTTAGGTCTCTGTGCTCCTCTCTGATTAATGCCCTCCTTGCCCGGTCTGTGAGTTTTGGTGTGCGGCCGTCTCTTGGCAGGTTTGCTGTTGTGCCATGTTCTTTCCATTTGGTTATGATAGATGTGATGGTGCTCCTAGGGATCATCAAATATTTGGATATTTTTTTATAACCTAACCCTGACTTGTACTTCTCAACAACATTGTCCCTTACTTGTTTGGAGAGTTCCTTGGTCTTCATGGCAGTGTTTGGTTAGTGGTGCCTCTTGCTTAGGTGTTGCAGCCTCTGGGGCCTTTCAAAAAGGTGTGTATATGTAATGACAGATCATGTGACACTTAGATTGCACACAGGTGGACATCATTTCACTAATTATGTGACTTCTGAAGGTAATTGGTTGCACCAGAGCTTTTTATAGGCTTCATAACAAAGGGGGTGAATACATACGCACATGCCAATTATCAGTTTTTTATTTCTGAAAAATAGTTGTTTTTCTAATTTTACTTCACCAACTTAGACTATTGTGTTCTGATCCATCACATATAATTCAGATTAAAAAAAAACATTGAACTAAAGGCTGTAATGTCACAAAATAGGTAAAAATCCAAGGTGGGTGAGTACTTTTGCAAGGCACTGTAAGTGAATGCAAACTGCGCGTGAATTCCCGGGTTCCTCCATATGCAGAAGCTGGATCTATAAATAGTGCTCTCCCTCTACATCGTGCATTTATTTTATCCTGCGCTGGTGGGGATTTGTTTATACTGCAGCACTGTCCTATGTTTATGTTTGTCTTTCATTGTATGTTTCCACTGGATCTTTCCAAGTTGTTGTGTTCAAGACTCTTTACCCCTTTCCAGTTTATTTATAGAGCAGGAAATTAGTTTACTATTGTGCTATTTACAGCGTTTGATAAGAGACAGAAAGCTTACATTAGGATTATGCCTACGCTTTAAGATTTTTCTAGTCCTTTTTGTTCTATCTGCGTTTGCTTATAAAAGCGCAACACAGTCTCCGACATAGAATCCGAATGAACTGTGAAATGAGAAGCACATAGTTGTGTCATGTTTGTTGTGTAGCGCACAAAATACAGTTTATAAAAGAACTAAATGTTTTCTCCTTTCAGCAACATTGTCCGTTTTGCTGCATAGGCTTAAAAAATATGCGGCTTGTGGATTATTATATTCTGTTTATGAAAACATGAAAGCTGCATGAAGCTGCCATTTTTTTTCTTTCCTATAGTCTTGGGGCCAGTTCACACCATAGAAACGCAGTCCAGATGTGTTCCGGATGCTCTTCTGCATGCACTTTTTTATGCGTTTTTGGTGTGTTTTTAATGCGCTTTTTTTTTCCTCCCTCTTTTTTCTTCACCCACTTACCGACCGTCTCTTGTACATATACGTCGCCAGTTTGAAGAGGGATATCTCAGTAACGGCAGCAGCTGCTGCCACAACCAAGGTATCCATCTTTAGAGCCAGCGGTTCTGTGTACGATAATGGTGGTCTCTGCGGCGGATTCGCCGTGACATCACCGTTATCGGCGGCGGGAAAGGTGCCTCCCGCCACTCTCCCACGCCCTCCGCCGCTTACCGGAGCCGTCGGCAGCGGCGGAGGCGGTCGGGACCTGTCCGTGTCTGTGTATGGAGACGAGTGAGGGGAAGATGGCCCCCACCCGTCTCCATACTATAGCAGGGCGGAAGCGATGTCAAAATTCCACTTCCGCCCAAACGTCTTAAAAGGCACATTTTTCTGTTGTCATTTTTTTCAATCGACAATTTTTTTTTTTTTTATATTATTTTATTTTATTTCATTATTATTTATTATTTTATTATTTATTGCATTTAGGTCCGAATATGAGATCTGAGGTCTTTTCGACCCCAGATCTCACATTTAAGAGGTCCTGTCATGCATTTTTTCTATTTACATTCCTTGTAATAGGAATAAAAGTGACCTAATTTTTTTTTTTTTTTAAACAGTGAAAAAAATCAAAAAAATCAAGTAAAATAATAAAGAAAAATGTTTTATTTTTTAAAGCGTCCCGCCCCGACGAGCTCGTGCGCAGAAGTGAACGCATACGTAAGTAGCGCCCGCATATGAAAACGGTGGTCAAACCACACATGTGAGGTATCGCCGCCATCGTTAGAGCGAGAGCAATAATTCTAGCCCTAGACCTCCTCTGTAACTCAAAACATGCAACCTGTAGAATTTTTTAAACGTCACCTATGGAGATTTTTAAGGGTAAAAGTTTGATGCCATTCCACGAGCGGGCGCAATTTAGAAGCGTGACATGTTGGGTATCAATTTACTCAGCGTAACATTATCTTTCACAATATAAAAAAAGAATTGGGCTAACTTTACTGTTGTCTTATTTTTTTTTATTCAAAAAAGTGAATTTTTTCCAAAAAAAGTGCGCTTGTAAGACCGCTGCGCAAATACAGTGTGACAAAAAGTATTGCAACGACTGACATTTTATTCTCTAGGGTGTTAGAAAAAAAAAATGTATAATGTTTGGGGGTTCTAAGTAATTTTCTAGCAAAAAAAAAATTGTTTTAAACTTGTAAACACCAAGTCTGAAAAAGAGGCCTGGTCTGTAAGTGGTTAATGCCCCGTACACACACAATAGGATTTTCCAACAACAAATTTTGGATGTGAGAAAAGAAGGGGGGAAAAAACTGCGCTATATGTTGTTTTGAAATATAAGTGATGTGATGTGAATCAATATAAAATAAACAGCAGCAATTCTAACAATATGACACCCATATGTCACTGGAAAAATAAAGAAACAAAAAGAATCGCGCTAATAGGTGACAAAATGTGCATAAATATAAAAACAGTGACAACTTGAATGGGCACAATTATATACAAACTCAAAACAATAGTGTTTAACAACAATAAATTAAAATAAACCCTCGTGCAATCTTGAAAGTCCAAAGGGTGAACTAAAAAACAGTCTGGAAGGTGGCACTAAACCACCAATCTAAATAAAACTCCAAGTGATTGACAAATATTCATCCGTGAAAAAGGCAGTCCACCACCAAGAATGGAAGGGGTCACTCCTTACCGGAAAGCCATGATCCCCCAACTACAGAGGATCACAGCTCGCAAGCACAGCTGAAACTGGCAACTGGAACCCGCATCGGTATCCACTACAGGGTCATCACAACATCAGCGGTAAAGGACCAACTCGTGGAAGGGGCGTACCATAAGATAAAAGATGGAACTTGCATAGTGTAAAACTATAAAGAACTTTATTCAGAAACTCATAAATACACACTTACAGCGTTATCCAGAAAAAAGAGCCTTAAGTCCGGTCCGTTGGCCGTGTGGACTCGGACAAACCCGTCCTACTGGAAATGGAGCACAGATTGGAGGTGAAAACAGCGCGTCGTCTAGCTCCGCCCTACGCGTTTCGTGACAACATCACGTCTTCCAGGAGCACCTGGAAGCCAGTTTTTGCGAGCTGTGATCCTCTGTAGTGGGGGATCGTGGCTTTCCGGTAAGGAGTGACCCCTTCCATTCTTGGTGGTGGACTGCCTTTTTCACGGATGAATATTTGTCAATCACTTGGAGTTTTATTTAGATTGGTGGTTTAGTGCCACCTTCCAGACTGTTTTTTAGTTCACCCTTTGGACTTTCAAGATTGCACGAGGGTTTCTTTTAATTAATTTTTGTTAAACACTGATGTTTTGAGTTTGTATATAAATGTTGGATGTGAGCTTGTTGTCGGAAAGTCCGACCGTGTGTAGGCTCCATAGAACATTTGTTGTCGGAATTTCCGTCAAAAATGTTTGAGAGCTGGTTCTTCCGATCGTGTGTACACAAGTCCGATGCACAAAGTTCCACGCAGGCTCGGAATCAAGCAGAAGAGCTGCACTGGCTATTGAACTTCATTTTTCTCGGCTCGTCATACGTGTTGTACGCCACCACGTTCTTGATGTTCGGAATTTCTGACAACATTTGTGTGACCGTGTGTATGCAAGACAAGTTTGAGCCAACATCCACGGTTTTGTTGTCGGAAAATCCTACCGCGTGTACAGGGCATAAGGCTCTGTTTACACCTAGGCATTTTGTTTTCAGGTCGCGCAATTTTTCTTAGACCCCTTCCACACTGAGGCGCTTTTCCGGCGGTTTCACACTAAAAAAAAAGCACCTGAAAAGCTCACGAACACCTATTTCCATTAACATCAATGAATGCTTTCCCACTGGGGCAGTGCGCTGGCATGGTGGTGAAAAAACGCCCCTCTCCATGGAAAGCTCTTCAAAAGCACCTGAAAAGCTCTTCAAAAGCGCTCAGTGTTTTACTGGAGGTTTAGAAGCGCCTCAGTGTGAAAGGGTCCTTAACCTTAAGACCCCTTTCAAACTGGAGGTGTTTTTCATGCGCTCTAGCGCTAAAGATAGCGCCTGTAAAGCGCCTGAAAAAAGCCTCATCTGCAATCCCAGTGTGAAAGTTCAAGTGCTTTCACACTGGGGCGCTGCGCTGGCAGGACGTCAAAAAAAGTCCTGCAAGCAGCTTCTTTGAGGCACTTTAGGAGTGGTGTATACACCGCTCCTAAAGCACCCCTGCCCATTGGAATCAATGGGTAGCGCCGCCGAAGCGCCTTGTGGGTGCTTTTAACCCTTTATTTGTCCGCTAGCGGGGACTAAAAGCTCCCCGCTAGCACCTGAAAAGCACCGCAACAACTACGGTAAAGCGTCGCTAAAACTAGCGGCGCTTTACCACCAATGCCCCTGCGCTGCCAGTGTGAAAGGGGTCTTAAAAAGGACATGTTACAGTGCATTTTTGGTGCATTTAAGTGCGTTCCAGTGTGTTTTTGATGCATCTTATAGCATTCCAGTACAGTCCAGTGCAGAAAATATGCAGCATGTTCTGCTTTTTTTTTCTAGAACTGGAACGCACTGGAAATGCAAGCTCGGTGTGAACTATGCCATTGGAAATCATATAACCTACTTTCCATGCGTTTTTGATGCAGAAAAAAAACACACTGGACTGCATGTGGTGTGAACTGGCTCAGTTATTTTTTCATCTTTCCATCTATTAAATCTTCTGCCCTTGTTGTTGTTTTAACTTTGGATAGTAAAACATGTTTTCTTTCTCCCAGTAAATACCTTATACAGCCCACTTCCTCTTTCTTGTCTGGTCATTAGCCCAGGCTTATGACATCATGCATAGCTCTCTATCTCACTCTCGTGAGAGTTTGCCGGGGGGGGGGGGGGTGAGTCATAGGAGGGCCGATGAGAGCTGCAGAGCTGGAGGTGTGCCTCTGTGTAAATCCAGGAAGTGAACAGGCAGCAGCTTCAGCTGCCCACAGTTAAAATGGCTGAGGCCAGACTCAGTGGAGGGAGATTTCCTGCAGCATATTTGACAAGTAAAGAATCACAGAATATATAAAATAATATGCAAAGTGGTTGGAGGGAAGCTTCAGAATGGCAAAGGTGTTTTTATTACGAATTATGTGAGCAGACTGCAGTTCCTTCTTTAACCGCTTGCCTAGTGGGCACTTGTACACCTTCCTGCCCCGGCCAATTCTCAGCTTTCAGCGCTGTCACACTTTGAATGACAATTACACGGTCATGCAACACTGTACCCAAATATGTAAAACCAATAGCTCCGCGCTCAGGTGATAAAGGAACTGCAGCCCCCCAGCACAGAATCGCACCAATGTGAAATTCCAAAAAGAATAGAGTCAAAAACAGGGGTGATTGGCGCTGTTCCACTGAAATCAAAAAAACTGGTGTGGTATATCAAGTGAGCTGTGAAACAAACCGAGCATAAATAACAATGTATGAAATAAAAACAAATTAAGTGAGAATAGCTAAAGTATGTGCAGCACCTGCCCCCATAAAAAGTGCAGCGTGTATTCACTCCTTGGTGAACCAAAATAAATCAAGGTCTAGGTGAATCAAAAAAATGTGAAATGAATTCCCAAACAAACTATCAGGAAATCCTTAAAATCATATACTAATCGTAATAAACATCAGTAGTGCATAAACTAAAAAACATCAATGGTGTGTAAATGAAATTGAAATCTATAATCACACATGCACATAAGATAATTAAAAATGCATATAAGATAATTAAAATCTATAATCACACATTTACACACCATTGATGTTTTTTAGTTTATGCACTACTGATGTTTATTACGATTAGTATATGATTTTAAGGATTTCCTGATAGTTTTTTAGTTTATGCACTACTGATGTTTATTACGATTAGTATATGATTTTAAGGATTTCCTGATAGTTTGTTTGGGAATTCATTTCACATTTTTTTGATTCACCTAGACCTTGATTTATTTTGGTTCACCAAGGAGTGAATACACGCTGCACTTTTTATGGGGGCAGGTGCTGCACATACTTTAGCTATTCTCACTTAATTTGTTTTTATTTCATACATTGTTATTTATGCTCGGTTTGTTTCACAGCTCACTTGATATACCACACCAGTTTTTTTGATTTCAGTGGAACAGCGCCAATCACCCCTGTTTTTGACTCTACTGTACCCAAATGAATTTTTATCATTTTTTTCACACAAAGAGAGCTTTCTTTTGGTGGTATTTAAAGTAGAAGTCCATCCTAAAATTAACATTCCTGCATCTACAGATATCCACAATCTAACACTAACCTATCTAGCCCTGTAAAGAAGAAATCAGTATACATACCTATTCTGCAGCCGATCTGACCCGATCCCACGCTGAGCTGTCAGCCACGGCTTCGCCATGGAGGTGGGTGCAGAGGACATGTCTGACAACAAAGCCCCATAGTAACCCTATGGGGGACTTCGCTCCCCATTCATTTCACAGCCGTTGTCGGCCGTGTCCTCTGCAGAGCTTCCGCCGTTGGAGACCGGATCGGATCAGCTTCAGAAAAGGTATGTATAGCGATTTCTTATTTACAGGGCTAGATAGGTTGGTGTTAGAATGTGAATGTCTGTAGATGCAGGGGTTTTAGTTTTAGGGTGGACTTACACTTTAATCACCACTGGATTTTTATTTTTTGCTAAACAAACAAAAAAAAGACAGACAACAGGTAATTTTTCTCTTTCACTGATGTGCACTGATGAGGTGGCATTGATGGGTACTGATGAGGCGGCACTGATGGGTACTGATGAGGCGGCACTGATGGGTACTGATGAGGCGGCACTGATGGGTACTGATGAGGCGGCACTGATGGGTACTGATGAGGCGGTACTGATGAGGCGGCACTGATGGGCACTAATAGGGTGCACTGATGGGCACTGATAGGGCGGCACTGGTGTGAACTGATCAGGAGGCACTGATGAGGCTGCACTGATGGGTGGCACTGATAAGTGGCACTGATGTGCACTGATGAGGTGGCATTGATGGGTACTGATGAGGCGGCACTGATGGGTACTGATGAGGCGGCACTGATGGGCACTAATAGGGTGCACTGATGGGCACTGATAGGGCGGCACTGGTGTGAACTGATCAGGAGGCACTGATGAGGCTGCACTGATGGGTGGCACTGATAAGTGGCACTGATGGGCACTGATAGGGTGGCACTGGTGTGCACTGATGAGGCTGCACTGATTGGTGGCACTGATAAGTGGCACTGATGGGCACTGATAGGCGGCACAGAGAGGTTTCACTGGGATTTTAGTTTTAGGGTGGACTTACACTTTAATCACCACTGGATTTTTATTTTTTACTAAGCAAACAAAAAAAGACAGACAACAGGTAATTTTTCTCTTGCACTGATGTGCGCTGATGAGATTGCACTGATGGGTACTGATGAGGCGGCACTGATGGGCACTGATAGGTGACACTGGTGGACACTGATGGACACTAATATGTTGCACTGGTGGGCGCTGAGGGTACTGATTTGCAGCACATTCGGGCGCTAAGGGGACCAATGCCCCTCTTAAAAAAAAAGATAACCAACATCTGTTTATATCCGTGATCAGCTGTCATTGGCTGACAGCTGATCACCTGGTAAATGGCCTGCTGTGATTGGCCCTTTACCCAATCAATGATCAGCCGAGTCTCACGGACTCGGCAATCACAGAGCGCTCTGCCCATCTATGGACACCCTCTCGACAATTTAAGTATCTTTCGGCTACAGCGCGGGCAGCAAGTGGTTAAATAAGGACATGTGTGTTCCAGTGCGTTTTTGGTGCATTTAGGTGTGTTCCAGTGCGTTTTTAATGAGTTTTACTGCGTTACAGTACAGTTCAGTGCAGAAAAAATGCAGCATGTTCTACTTTTTTTTTTTTCTGGAATGCACTGAAACTGACCACACTGGTGGGGGGCAGAGTCGCTTCACGTTTGGGGTGCTATTAAGGGATAATGGCACCCATACGCGTGTTATGCAGCGATCACCATGCGATTTTAGAATTGCGGCAATTCCGAATTGCGAAGTGTGAATGGAGCCCCAGAGTCAGCGTTTAACCACTTAAGGACCGCCCCACGTAAATTACCTGTGGCAGGCCCTTAAGCGCAAAAATCACGTACCTGTACGTGATCTTTTCTTCCTGGTCTGGGGCTCCCGCTGTGATTGGACCCGATGTCCGGTGGGAACCCGGCGATCGTTCTGAGAAAGGCAAATTGGCGATCTGCCTATGTAAACAAGGCAGATCGCCGTTCTGCCAGAGGGGAAAATGGAGATCTTGTGTTTCTGCTAAGCAGAAACACAGATCTCTGTCTTCCCCTAGTCAAAGCACCTCCCCCAAAGTTAAAAAAGCACCCTCTAGGGACACATTTAACCCTTTGATCGCCCCTGATGTTAACCCCTTCCCTGCCAGTGTCATTAGTACAGTGACAGTTCCTTTTTTTTAACACTGATCACTGTATTGGTGTCACTGGCCCCCAAAAAGTGTCAATTAGGCTCGATTCACATCTATGCATGTTGCTTTTGAGCGTTTTTGGAGTTTTTTTTGTGATGCTTGCCATGTTTTTGAGCAGCGTTTTTGTAGCGTTTTGCGTTTTTTTTTTACAGTTTTTTTTTAGACTGTATACATTGACTGTACATTGACCGTAGACTGTAAAAAAAAAAAAAAAAATGCCAAAAATGCATCAAAAACGCTGTAAAAACGCTGCAAAAACGCTGCACTTGCGTTTTTTGTGCTGGTCCATTGAATTCTATTACATGCAAAATGCTGCATTTAGGCTCGATTCACACTAGCGCGTTTTTTGATGCATTTTGCATTTTGCAGAAATGCACGGGAATTTTTTAACATGGGTTCCTATGGAACATGTTCACATCAATGCTTTTTTGTTTTTTTGCGTTTTTGGAAAGGGTCGGGGACTTTTTTACATGCAAAATGCAGCGTTTTGCATGTAATGGTTTTCAATGGACAAGCATCAAAAACGCAAGTGCACCTTTTTTGCAGTGTTTTTGATGCGTTTTTGGTGCGTTTTTGGTGCGTTTTTGCCGTTTTTTTTTTTTTTTTTTTTTTTTTTTTAATTTTTTTTACATTTTTTTTTAGACTGTAAAAAAAACTGTAAAAAAAAAAAAAAAAAAAAAAACGCAAAACGCAAATTGCGGCAAAAACGCGGCAAAAACGCGGGAAAAACGCGGCAAAAACGCGGCTAAAAAACATGGCAAGCATGAAAAAAAAACCTCCAAAAACGCTCAAAAGCAACATGCATAGGTGTGAATCGAGCCTTAGCTTGAAAAAAAGTCCCTGACCCTTTCCAAAAATGCAGAGGTACAAAAAGGCATTGATGTGAACATGTTTCATAGGAACCCATGTTAAAAAATTCCCGTGCATTTCTGCAAAATGCAAAATGCATCAAAAAACGCGCTAGTGTGAATGGAGCCTTCATGTCAGATCTGTCCGCCGCAATGTCGCAGTCATCGTTGATTGCCGCCATTAGTAGTAAAAAATATTAGTCCCCAAATAGTTTGTAGAAGCTATAACTTTTGCGCAAACCAATCAATACACGCTTATTGTTTTTTGGGTTTTTTTACCAAAAACATATAACAGAAAACATATTGGCCTAAATTGATAAAGAAATTCGATTTTTTACATTTTTTTATTGGATATGTTTTATAGCAGAAAGTAAAAAATATATTTTTTTGGTTTTTGTTTACAGCGCAAAAAAAAAAAAACTGCAGAGGTGATCAAATACCACCAAAAGAAAGCTCTATTCGTGAGAAAAAAAAGAACATTTTTCGGGTACAACGTCGCATGACCGCGCAATGGTCGGTTAAATTAACGAAGTGCCATAGCGCAAAAAACGGCCAGGTCGTGAAAGGGGGGTAAAACCTTCCGGAGCTGAAATGGTTAATATATTCGTGTAACACGTCTAGCAATATCAGGAGAAGAGAAATGTTATTTTAAGCCTAAAGTTGAGGTCCTAAAATGTTATTTACAAGCTTATTGTAGAAGATTCCTTGGGGTCCAGTGTAAGTGATTTACACGAGACGGGCAGAAGGTGAAACGTAGTGTGGAATATCAGCACCATTCATCTTCCATATTGCTGCAAAGATGCTGGGAGGAGGTCATCGACACAACTCATTAATCCTTAAGCTTTGTCTTTGCTGATCAACATTTTACTGTACTGAGTTCTGTACTTTAAAGTATATTTTAACCACTTCAGCCCCGGAAGATTTGGCTGCTGAATGACCGGGCCATTTTTTTTTGCGATACGGCACTGCGTCACTTTAACTGACAATTGCGCGGTCATGCGACGTTGCACCCAAACAAAATTGACATCCTTTTTTCCCCACAAATAGAGCTTTCTTTTGGTGGTATTCGATCATCTCTGCGTTTTTTATTTTTTGCGCTATGAACAAAAAAAGAGCGACGATTTTGAAAAACCCACAATTTTGTACTTTTTGCTGTGATAAATATCCCCCTTTTTTTTTTTTAAAAAAGCAATTTTTTTTCTCAGTTTAGGCCGATATGTATTCTTCTACATATTTTTGGTAAAAAAAATCTCAATAAGCGTATATATTAATAATATTAATATATATTGATTGGTTTGCGCAAAAGTTATAGTGTCTACAAAATAGGGGATAGATTTATAGCATTTTTATTATTTTTTTTTTACTAGTAATGGCGGTGATCTGCGATTTTTATCATGACTGCGACATTATGGCGGACACATCGGACAATTTTGACACATTTTTGGGACCGTTGGCATTTATACAGCGATCAGTGCTATAAAAATGCATTGATTACTGTAAAAATGTCACTGGCAGTGAAGGGGTTAACACTAGGGGGGCGATCAGGGGGTTAACTGTGTTGCCTGCTACGTGTTCTAACTGAAGGGGGGATTGGACTTGCTAGGGGAAGAGATAGATTGGTAATCATACTTTGTATGAACACACGATCAGTCTCTTCTCCCCACAGAGAACCGGAATCTCTCGCCAGGTCACAAACGATCACGGGAGCCCAGCGGTCATCACAACCGCCGCGACCGCCGGGCACTCGCATCGGCTCTGGAGGCGAGCAACGGGCGCAGGTGCGCGGCTCCGGCCAGCGCGTGTGCGTGCCCCTAGTGGCCACAATAAGAAGCGACGTAACATGACGGCGATTCGCCCAGCCGCGCCATTCTGCCGCAGTAAAACTGCGGCGGCTGGTTGGCAAGCAGTTAAAGAGGAACTGCAGTCTGCTCACATAATTTGTAATAAAAACATCTTTGCCATTCTGAAGCTTCCCTCCAACCACTTTGCATATTATTTTATATATACAGTGATTCTGTACTTGCCAAATATGCTGCAGAAATCTGAAAACTGAGTCTGGCTGCAGCCATTTTAACTGTGGGCAGCTGAAGCTGTTGCCTGTTCACTTCCTGTATTTACACAGACACACAGAGGCACACCTCCAGCTCTGCAGCCCTCATTGGCCCTCTTATTACTCATCCCCCCTCCCTTCCTGGCAAACTCTCAGGAGAGTGAGAGAGCTGTACATGATGTCATAAGCCTAGGTCAATGACCAGACAAGAAACAGGAAGTGGGCTCTATAAGGGATTTACAGGCAGAAAAAAAATGTTTTACTATCCAAAGTTAAAACAACAACAAGGGCAGAAGATTTAATAGATGGAAAGATGAAAAAATGACTGAAGGTTCCGCTTTAATTTTGCAGTCGTGTAATATGATAAACTACACTATACCTTAATTTGTTCCCATTCACACAGCATATTCTAATCTCAACCACGGCACTCCCTGCCTGGAATTTGCATGTTCTCCCTGTGTCTGCATCAGTTTCCTCAAGCTAGTGTAGGCATTTACAATAAATGTGGTGTAAAATTGGTTGTTACTGAATTATAGATATAAAAAATTTACAGAAAGTTAACCCCTTCCCACCGAGCGTATGCAGATGTGCGGCCTCGGCTTTCAGGGGTTATACCGGATGATGCCCGCAGCTGTAGGCACCATCTTGGTACTGTTTTTTAGAGCCGGCGATCAGCTATCCAGGTATAACAACCGATGTAGCTAAAAGCCGCTCGGCTGTTATACCGGAGGAGCGGGAGGGGACGTCCCCCCCCCTCCCGCCGCTCTTACCGGGCCTCCCGTTCCATCAGGAAGCCGTGTGTGGCTTCATTCCAGCCTCCTAATAGTAAACACGGAAGCGACATCATGACGTCACTTCCCGTTTACTCGGCTGCCAATGGCGCCGGTTTAAAAAAAATATACAGTATTCAGAATTACTGTTTTCGGCGATCTGAATACTTTGAAGTGCAAAGGAGGGATCGGGGGGTCTTTTAGACCCCCCGATCCCTCCATAAAGAGTACCTGTCACCACCTATTACTGTCACAAGGGATGTTTACATTCCTTATGACAGCAATAAAAGTTATCAAAATTTTTTTTTTTTTTTTAAAACACAATTTATTAATATAAAAATAAATAAAATAAATAAGAAAAAAAAGAAATTTTTTTAAAGCGCCCCCGTCCCCGCGAGCTCACACAGCAAAGAAAATGCATACGGAAGTCGCGTCCGCATATGTAAACGGTGTTCAAATCTCACATGTGAGGTATCGCCGCGATCGCCAGAGCGAGAGCAATAATTCTAGCACTAGACCTCCTCTGTAACCCTAATCTGGAAACCGTAAAAAAAATTTAATGCATTGCCTATGGAGATTTTTAGGTACCGTAGTTTGTCGCCATTCCACGAGTGCGTGCAATTATAAAGCGTGACATGTTTGGTATCTATTTACTCGGCGTAACATCATCTTTCACATTATACAAAAAAATTGAACTAACTTTACTGTTTTTTTTTAATTCATGAAAGTGTCCCTTTTCCCAAAAAGTTGCTTTTAAAACACCGCTGCACAAATATTAAATAGCGCAAATACCGTGTGATATAAAATATTGCAACAATCACCATTTTATTCTCTAGATTCTCTGCTACAAAATATATATATAATGTTTGGGGTTTTTCTAGCAAAAAATACGGATTTTAACTTGTAAACACCAAATGTCAAAAATAGGCTTCGTCATGAAAGGGTTAAACAGGTTCAAACGCAACCAGTGGATCTATCCCTACACATGCATACTTAGGCAATCAACCCTATCTATTTACCCCAGTTTAAGCATATGACAATAATATACACAATTAATTGTTACTTACTTAGCTTCAAAATAGGGACTTTAATTAACCACTTAAGGACCGGAAGGATTTACCCCCTTAATGACCAGGCCATTTTTTGCGATACAGCGCTTTAACTGACAATTGCGCGGTCGTGCGACGCTGTGCTCAAACAAAATTTATGTCCTTTTTTTTTCCTTTCCACAAATAGAGCTTTCTTTTGGTGATATTTGATCACCTCTGCGGTTTTTATTTTTTGCGCTATAAACACAAAATAGCAACAATTTTGAAAAAAAAAAAGCAATATTTTCCATCATACTTGAGGTGATTGTAGCCGTATTAGTGACAGAGAAAATTAAGTACTGTCTGGGATACTTTTATTTATTTTTGAAAATAAATAAAAGTATCACGGATAGTACTCAATTTTCTCGAAAAAAAAGCAATATTTTTTACTATTTGCTATAATAAATATCCCCAAAAATATATATAAAAAAATAATTTATTCCTCGGTTTAGGCCGATATGTATTCTTCTACATATTTGTGGTAAAAAAAAAAAAAAAATCACAATAGGCGTATATTGATTGGTTTGTGCAAAAGTTATAGCGTCTACAAAATAGGGAATAGATTTATGGCATTTTTATTATTATTTTTTTTTCTTTACTAGTAATGGCGGCGATCTGCGATTTTTAGCGGGACTGCCACATTGCGGCGGACAGATCGGACACCTAACTGACATTTTTGACGCTTTTTTGGGAACCAGTGACATTAGTACAGCAATTAGTGCTAAAAATATGCACTGTTATTGTACTAATGACACTGAAAGGGGGCCATACAGGGTGCTGAAAGGGGGCCATACAGGGTACTGAAAGGGGGCCATACAGGGTGCTGAAAGGGGGCCATACAGTGTGCAAGAGCATAGAGAACATGCAAAACAACAATGCATTTACAGGGTTCCACACCTCCCAACTTTTTGAGATGGGAATGAGGGACACCTATCAGCAAAAGTATGCAGGCATAGGACACACCCCTTGCCACGTCCCCTTAAAGGAGAATTGTACAAAAAAACAAGATTGGTTAAACCCACAAGTGCTTTTTTAGCATTACTATTCCTTTATATTGGCTTTTGAAATTTACAAATGCAGCAATTTAGAAATCAGTTTTAGTGCTGGAAAACACTTTTTGATAGATTAAAAGTGCATTTTAAAAATATCTATATAGATCAGACCAAAATGAGGGACAAATGAGGAGGAATGAAGGACAGAGGGACTTTGCTCCAAATCAGGGACAGTCTCTCGAAATGAGGGACAGTTGGGAGCTATGGGGTTCTGTACATGGGTATACACCACTACTTGCATAAACACGTGCACAGATGTACAACCCTAGACACGAACGTCCTGCGTCAAGGGTTGTACGGCCATGGAAGTGTTAACATAAATACCGGCCATACACACACAGTTGCGTCCTGTAATTGCATTTTTCGGGCGGCTGTATGCAGCAGCTGTGGCTATTGGGGAAGATATTTTGCAGGTTCTGTATGCTGTTGCATACTATACAGCCCCCTTTGAGGTCGTGTGCATGAGAGTGTGGTGGCCTCAAGACCAAAAGTTCTGGTAGAGTTTCCCTTTGGGGCAATGAAACATACTCAGGCTTTGCATTCATTTCTGAAATGCGTACCATAATTATACTGTAAATTATAGAAACTTTTTTGCAAGTTAAAACCAGGACCACCAGCAAGGATTTGCCTCCACCAGCCATGGAGTGCGTACTCGTTGCAGGAGCCTCAGACGTTTAGACGTTAGTTCTTGGTGATCGAGCCTAGAGCTGATAAAACCAGAGGTAAGATTCTTTTACAGAGGAAGATCTGATAACGCTGTTTTGCATATGCGAGATATTTTATGTTTAACATACAGGCAACCTCAATTTTGAAGGCAATCATGAAATGTCAGCGTTATCTCCATTGATGTGATATGTCCTAATATAGACATATGACTGACTGTGGAATCTCACAGGCCTCTTCCAAACAAGCAGTCATTTGGCAGGAGATGAATTCTCATCAGAGGTTTTGCCTCATACAAGCAACTTGAAAAAAGACTGGCTAAGTTTCATGAAAATGTTTTTCCACATAAGAGAGGGACATGTTTGGAGAGGTCACATTAAATGTACCGCTGTAGACAGATACGTTCTGGAATCGAGAAATGTTCCTGAAATTAATCATAGCATTTATTCCATTTGGGCCTAAATAAAATGGGGCAGAATGACTTTAATTTATGTTTGTTATGCTTGGCTTAAAGGGATGGTATGCTTATAAAACGGCAGCAATAATCAGATCATGCATAATAGTCAGGTTTTTTGGAAGCATTGGAACCTTAGCAAAAGCCCATGCTCTACAAGGTAAAAGTCAATAGTGATTAACATACAGCATATATATATAGATATATATAGATATATCTATATATATATCTATATATATCTATATATATATATACACTCACCAGCCACTTAGGTACACCTTGCTAGTATCCGGTTGGACCCCCTTTTGCCTTCAGAACTGCCTTCATTCTTCATGGCGTAGACAAGGTGTTAGAACAGTGGTTCTCAACTTTTCTAGTGCCGTGACCCCTTGATAAAATTTCCCAAGTTGTGGGGACCCCTAACAGTAAAATTATTTTCGTTGGTCGCGTTTGCTGGCACAGTGGCGGCGTTTGCTGGCACAGTGGGCACAGTGCTGACAATTGATGGGCACAGTGGCTGCACAGTGGGACGTTTGCTGGCACAGTGGCGACAATTGATGGGCACAGTGGCTGCGTTTGGCACAGTGGCAACAATTAAAGGGCACAGTGGCTGCGTTTGATGGCACAGATGACGACGTTTGCTGGCACAGTGGCGACAACTTATGGGCACAGTGGTTGCGTTTGGCACAGTGGCAACAATTAAAGGGCACAGTGGCTGCATTTGATGGCACAGTGGCTGCGTTTGATGGCACAGTGGCTGCATTTGATGGCACAGTGGTGACAATTGACGAGCACAGTGGCTGCATTTGATGGCACAGTGGCGGCGTTTGCTGGCACAGTGGTGACAATTGATGGGCACAATGGCTGCATTTGATGGCACAGTGGCGGTGTTGCTGGCAGTGGTGACAATTGATGGGCACAGTGGCTGTGTTTGATGGCACAGTGGCGACAATTGATGGGCACAGTGGCTGCACAGTGGCAACGTTTGCTGGCACAGTGGCGACAATTGATGGGCACAGTGGCTGCGTTTGGCACAGTGGCAACAATTAAAGGGCACAGTTCCTGCGTTTAATGGCACAGTGGCGACAATTGATGAGCACAGTGTCTGCATTTGATGGCACAGTGGCGGCGTTTGCTGGCACAGTGGCGACAATTGATGGGCACAGTGGCGACAATTGATGGGCATAGTGGCTGGCACAGTGGCGACAATTGATGGGCACAGTGGCTGCGTTTGCTGGCACAGTGGCGACAATTGATGAGCACAGTGGCTGCATTTGATGGCACAGTGGCGGCGTTTGCTGGCACAGTGGCGACAATTGATGGGCACAGTGGCGACAATTGATGGGCACAGTGGCTGCACAGTGGCGATGTTTGCTGCCACAGTGGCGACAATTGATGGGCACAGTGGCTGCGTTTGATGGCACAGTGGCGACAATTAATGGGCACAGTGGCTGCACAGTGGCGACGTTTGCTGGCACAGTGGCGACAATTGATGGGCACAGTGGCTGTGTTTGGCACAGTGGCAACAATTAAAGGGCACAGTGGCTGCGTTTGATGGCACAGTGGCGACAATTTATGGGCACAGTGGCTGCATTTAAAGGCACAGTTGCAGCGTTTTAATGGGGGTTTTTATTTTCAGATTTTTTTCAGTTTGTTTGCGCCCCCACCACTTATTTATATATAAACGTCCCGGTTGGTTCCTCAAAAGTGGTTATTCCGTGCCAGTGCTAGATACACAAAGTGTATAGCACCCAAACATGTATCTAGCACTGGCACGGAATAAACACTTTTGAGGAACCAACTGGGACATTTATATATATATATATATATATATATATATATATATATATATACGTTTATATATATATAAATGTTAAGTAACATAATGAAAAAAATGTTATCTTGTCAGCTTCTCCTGTGTGTCTGACTTACCAGATGTCACAGTGACACAGGTGTTCTTCTTCAGGTGTGTCGTTGCCTCCCTCTTGGTACACTCATCCACAACAAGCGGACTTCGGTGGGTGTAACAAGATGTCCGCTTGCCGACTTCTAAGTCTAAGCATTACTGTGGACGAGAGTACCAAGATGGCGGCGACGGAACGTCACTTCCGTGCAGTCTCTCCTCTGCAGGAAGTGACATCTCGCTGGCCGAGACGGACGGACTCCGGCAGTAACTTCGGGTCCGTCTCGGCCAGCATCTCAGGCAGCATCTCAACCAGCATCCGCGATCCCCTGGAGAATAGGCAATCGACCCCCCAGGGGGTCGCGACCCCCAGGTTGAGAACCGCTGTGTTAGAAACATTCTTCAGAGATTTTGGTCCATCGTGATTTGTCGAGCTGCACATCCATGATGCGAATGTTCCACCACATCCCTGTGCTCTATTGGATGAGATGTGGTGAGTGTGGAGGCCATTGGAGTACAGGGACCTCATTGTCCAGTGGTGAGATGATTGGAGCTTTGTGACATGGTGCATTATCCTGCTGGAAGGGGCCATCAGAAGATGGGGACACTGTAGTCATAAAGGGATGGACATGGTCAGCAACAATACTCAGGTAGGTGGTGGCCTTTAATCGTTGCTCAATTGGTACTAAGGGGCCCAAAGTGTGCCAAGAAAATATCCCCCACACCATTACACCACCAACCTGAACCGTTGAAACAAGGCAGGATGGATCCATGCTTTCACGTCATAATTCTGATCCCCACCATCTGAATGTTGCAGCTGAAATTGAGACTCATCAAGCCGGGCAACATTTTTCCTATCTTTTATATATATATATAAATACACACACATATATATATATATATATATATATATATATATATATATATATAGATATATATATATATATATATATATATATATATATATATATATATATAGATAGATATATATATAGATATATTTATCTATCTATATATATATATATTATACTAAAGAGCCACTAAACACACTGTTGGTGTGTTTTAAAGCATATCTAAGAATTGAAGGATAGGGGAAAATGGACTTTAATGGCACGTATAGAAAACTTTTTCTATATGTGCAGTTAAAGTGGTGTTCCGGCCGAAATTATACTTTTGAAATAAAAACACCCCTATAATACACAAGCTTAATGTATTCTAGTAAAGTTAGTCTGTAAACTAAGGTCTGTTTTGTTAGTTTATAGCAGTAGTTTGTTATTTTATAAACTTACAGCAGGCTGTGGCCATCTTAAGTGTGGGCATCTGAAGCCAGACTGTATTTCTTCCTGGATCTCAAACTTGCAGATCTCGCACATGCTCAGTGCAGCACAAGCAGTGTAATAGGTTTCAGGTCAGGTTTCCATAGCAACAGCAGTGCCAGAAGGCACTGCAAACAGGAAATGATGCGATGGGCCGCGGCCAGGGAGAAGGAAGTGAGAAATGAATACAGCAAATATACAGTAGGTGCTGAGAAAACAAAATTAAAAATATCCAATCCGTTTACAGTGCACAGTTTAGTGAGGGATGCTGAAGAGTTGTAAAAGTGGGTGGAACTCCACTTTAAGGTCCATTTTCCCCTATCCTTCAATTCTTCAATATTAGGATGTGGCACTTGTTTACTCGGGGTGTTTGATTGCCACCACAGGGCACAGCATTTTTCTCTTAAAGCGTATCTAAACTTACCATTCCTTGAACAGTTCCTGTCCCTTGCTGATGTTTGGCATTTTCTGTTTCGTTCCTTCGAAGGCCAGCATGGATTGATGTTGCTCCTGCACATGCACAGAACTTAGTCATCCTGGCGCTCAGAGACAGTGCCGGTATGCCCTAAAAGACAGGGAGCAGGCAGGTAGTTGTATTGTATTGCAGAAGAGACATTGCATGTTTCTTCTGCAGTAAAGAGCCTGCCTGCTCACAGGTTTTGACAGCTGGACTTTAACTCCACTTATGCCCCGTACACACGATCGGAAATTCCGCCAGCAAAAGTCCGATGTGAGCTTTCGGTCGGAGATTCCGACCGTGTGTACGCTCCATCGAACTTTTGCTGGCGGAATTCCCGCCAGCAAAAGATTGAGAGCAGCTTCTCTATTTTTCGGTCGGAAAAAGTTCAGATCGGAAATTCCCGATCAATTCCGACGCGCAAAATTCCTACGCATGCTTGGAAACAATTCGACCCATGTTCGGAAGCATTGAACTTCATTTTCCCGGCTCGTCGTAGTGTTGTATGTCACCGCGTTCTTGACGGTCGAAAGTCCAGAGGACTTTTGTATGACCGTGTGTATGCAAGGTAAGCTTAAGCGGAATTCCGTCGGAAGAACCATCCAAGATTTTCCCGACGGAAATTCCGCTGGTGTGCACGGGGCATAAGTTCTTCTGATCAATAAATACCAACCTTCCCAAAGAATCCACTTGGAAGCACATCTCTGCTGACCACACATTGGTTCCGCTTTGGGGCCTCATCCCCCCCATTGTTCACTTGATCTGAACGCAGCCTTGCGCAGTGCAGAAATGTCTGGAAAATCCTGAAGAGCATCAAAGGTGACAGCCCACACTCTGTATGGAGACAGTCATATTCTCTATATGTGCTAAAATAAGCAACATTATGAATGAGAGCATAAGCTTACTACACGTTTTGCTGTACTTTCCATAAATGTACAACTCATTACTACTCTTACAAGGATCTCCCTTTCATCCCTCTTATTCTCCTTGTCTCTACTCCCCTGCAGCTCCAATGACTCATCTCGCATTACACTAAGCCATTGTTTTCATTTGATTTCAACTACCTCCATGTACCTGCAGCGGCTTGCAGTTTAAAATAAGAAGCCATAAAATTTGAGATGCTCTAGCTACACGGGGTGTGCCAGGTGTGCCTGGGCACACCCTAATCACCCTGTGTGGTGCAGATTCCTCCTGTTTAGATCCCTGATATTTCACCAAAGCCCCCCATAACGGGGCTCCTAAAAAAAAAAATTGTAAAAGAATAATAAAAGTAAAAGCTACTGACATTGTCCACTGCCCTACTGACACCAACCTCTGCCCTACTGACACTGTCCATTGCTCTACTAACACCGTCACTATACTGTGTATACATGTTTGAGCTTTGGGGTGCACACCCTAATGCAATAAGCTGTGAACTCCTATGTCTATCATGCTTATTAGCTAGGAAGTTAATGCTTTACCCTACTTCTTGTACTTGAGGCTGCCCATCACACTGATAGAGCAGAAGTAAGTTAAGGGAAGGGGACCTTACTGAAGACAGATTTACAGGTTTTCGGGGAGGTGCTTGCCCTTTATGTTAGACTGTTGGTTTCCCTAGCTTAACACCACTATGAGAGTGTATGCGTAAAAGTGAAACTATGATGATTTTAATTTTAGTTGTTTTCTTTTGTGGTTGTAAACCTCAGACATGAAAGAGGAACAAAGCCTATCCCTCTATAGTGTATATTTGTCTCAATTAAGGACACTAAGTCATTTCTGTCTGCTGCTTTGTTGTGTGAAGGGGGGTGTGTCCCTTCCCTCCAATCAGCTCTCCGAGTTCTCACTGAGCTCTACGGAGTGTAACTTCCGCTCTCCACCCCCTTTTTTCTGACGCCTCACACAACTTATAAATTCTGGACTTTGAGCGGATGTAGAAAAGAGAGGACGGCAGATAAACAGGTACAGCCTATGCAGGATGTGTCACGTAGTCATTGGTCACTGGTCATTGAGTCTGACATGTAGAGGAAAGCCTCTTGTACAGCTCCAGCTCGGGGGCCACTGGTAGTGAGACAGTGGAGGTTATCTACTAAACCTGGAGAGTGCAAAATCTGGTGCAGCTCTGCATAGAAACCAATCAGCTTCCAGGTTTTATTGCCAAAACTTGATTGAACAAGCTGAAGTTAGAAGCTGATTGGCTCCCATGCACAGCTGCACCAGATTCTGAGTGCTCCAGTTATAGTAAATCTCCCCCAGTAGCCACAGGAGCATGGTGACGTATGAGTGCCTGTAATCAGTCCAGTAGTGTGCGTGGCAGCAGTCAGCAGGTGGATGTGGCAGCAGAACAGGCTGAGAGCAGATGAGCTGGCACGGTGCTTGGCTGGCAGCAGACTGTAGTAAGCAGTTGGAAGCAAGAACCAGATGGGAGCTTGCTGGCATGGGAGCTGTAGCAGGCTGGATAAGCAAGATGCAGGGTCAAACAAGCCGGGTCAGTAACGGTTGGGCAGTTCAGATGTAGATGGCAGACAGCAGGATGATCGGGTAACAAGCCAAGCTTAGGCTTGCGCACAGGGTGTGCCAGGTGTGCCCAGGCACACCCTAATCACTCTGTGCAGCACAGATTCCCCCTATTGCCCTCCCCCCCCATTTACCCAACAGCACTTCCAGCTTTCCTCCTCTCCTCTCCCACTGGCTTCTACTGCGGGCACACACAGGGGAATGTTTTAGGAGGAGTGGGGAAAGGGCTGGTAAATATGTCATTTACCGACCCCTTCCTTTTTCTAAATGATCACAGTGAGTGATCAGTAGCGTGTGTTTGAGCTTTGGGGTGCACACCCTAATGCAATAGGCTGCGCACACCTATGAAGCCAAGTCAGCAGTCAGAAGTCAATCAAGCGGAAACAGGAGGCAGAAGCAGAATCCAAAGACAAGCCAGGGTGGGTGGCAGGAAGCAAACGCAGGTCAGAAGTAAGTCGGATCAGGATCAGAGGTCACATGGAATCAGGAACAACACACAGAAGCTGCAGATCAAACAGCAATGAGCCCATACGGAAGCCTGTTTAAATAGCCCGCTTGGCGCCAGCATTAATGACAGATGCACGCATTGATGCGTGAGTGCACCTTTGCCCACTATGCACACCTGCCCGGCCACTTGCTGGTCTGCGCATGTGCATATATGTGCGCCGAGAGATTTCATCAGCACTACGGACATGTTTTTCCTGACAGGATGATTTATTTCATTTCTGTGTATCATCTTAGGCAGTCACTTCACAGGGTATAAGTAAAGCCGGGTACACACGGGCCGAATGTCAGAAAACATCAGCCAGTTGAAAAATAAAACGTCCGACATTCAGCCCATGTATATGTCGGTTTGTCTGACAGAAGCTGTCCACCATCTGTCGGACGTGCATGCTGGAAAACCGGCAGCCGACCCACTCCTGATCCGCGCTCTCAGCCAGTGGCGGAGAGCGCTGATCGGAGTGTTCTGTCAGAATACAATAGCTCAGCGGGGGAGATCGCTATACTAACTTTGCATAGTTAGTAAGGCGGCTCTGACTGAAGCTGACAATTTTATTCATTCAACCCACTGGGTTGAACATAAAAAAACGAATAGTGTGTATCAGGTTTAAGACCTCTTTCACACTAAGGCAGTTTTCAGGCGTTTCATAGCGCTCCCAAAACGTCCCTGTTGCAATGAATGGGCAGCGTTTCCAAAGCACTTTTCAGGCGCCGCAACACACCCTGTTTAACCCTTTTCTGGGGTTAAAAGCGCCCTGCTAGCGGCTGAAAGTGGCTTAAACAGCAGTGAAGTGCCGCTAAAACGAGCAGCCCTTTACCGCAAACGCACGGGCAGCCCCAGTGTGAAAGGGGTCTAATGCCCGTACACACGAGCGGAATTTCCGTAAATTGTAAAAAATAGCGTGGTACCAGGAACCCAGTAGAAGGACCTCTAGAAGGACCTCTAGTTCGAAACATGTCGGGTTGCAATTGATTTCTTGTTCCTGGTACCACGCTATTTTTTTACTGTGATCACTTTTATTCTGGCTGCTGTTGTTTGGATTTTTATCCTGCTTGGTTTACAATAAACCTGTTTTATCTGGATTCAAGCACTTTGTGGGGTTTTTGTTTCCTTTTCCATGTCCATGTGTGAAGGGTGTATCTTTCTAATATACACCTGTTGAAGAAGTACCTGCAACTGGACTTTGAACATCTGCTGTCTCCAGGCCGCTCACCTTTATTGCGAAGGAACCAGTGGAACCTGCTATATATGCCTCTTCACTAAAGCACCTATTTGGATCGATCGATCCTCAAGCCTGTATGACACCTAGCCGTACGGCAAACGTGTCCACCAGTTCCGGTAAGCGTATTTGCTCCATATATTTTTTTGGCTGTGGATATTAAGTACTGGAACGTCACGTAGCACCTTTAAGAATCCTTTTTTTAATCCAACACTTATATTGTTAACATTTATTGGACATTTATATGAACATCACGTTCACGCTATTGGTCATTGATTTGATCATGGACTCACTATAACATTGTAATGGTTTTGATATGTTTCCATTATTGTTGTTTCACACCTGATTACATATCATCATGCTGCACGGGTGTTAGTCACATCTGTGTGGGTCATCCAATCTGGTTTGCTATGTTTAGCGCTGCATTATTTTTCTTATCATTGGATTTGATTGACAGCAGCGGGAGCCAATCTATCAATCTATCCAATCAAGGGCCAGGAGCCCGTGGTGAAGGAGCCAGCTCGTTCCCACCGACTGAATGAAGGGGTTCAGGTAAGTAAAACGGGGGGGGGGGGACGGTGACTGCCAGGTGTTTTTTCACCTTAATACATAGGATGCATTAAGGTGAAAAAAACACGCAAGGGTTTACAACCCCTTTAAGCTCAGAGATACAGGGATTTGGGGTGAAGGGGAGAGAGCTGTTTGCAGGAAAAAAAAAAAAAACGTTATAACTGGGCTGCCTGGGACACGTGTGTGTCTTGGACTCTCTCCTGGCTGGCGAACCCTCTTTGGTATACTTTGAACCTGTTCTGAAGCAAATTGTTATGTTGCTGTGTTTCAGACACCGAAAAGAAGCCATAACATCATTTGTTTGCACTGATGTAAAAGTCTTTCTTTGTGTTGGCTGATCCTGACAGTATAAACATTTTAAAAGGGTTGTCTTATATTTATTTATCCTTTATATTATCTATATAACAACTTTGTATTATAAATAATCATAATACATGGCTAAGGATCCCCAGAGCACTAATGGTTATCTAAAGAGAAAGTACAGCTGACAATGTTTGTTTTGAGTTTGTGATTTGTCGGAATGAAATTTCAAAATGGGTAATCTAATAAGGAATGAGATACCATGATGTGTCATTAATACTCCAATGAACTCATTTGTTTACAGACCATTACACTGATGCCCCGTACACATGATCGGAAATGCCGCCAGCAAAACTCCGATGTGAGCTTTTGGCCGGAAATTGCGACCGTGTGTATGCTCCATCGGACTTTTGCTGGCGGAATTCCCGCCAGCAAAAGATTGAGAGCAGGTTCACTATTTTGAAAAGTTCCTAAAATGCGTTCGTCTGTGTGCGCAAAAAAACACGCATGCCCGGAAACAATTCGACGCGTGCTAGGAAGCATTGAACTTCATTTTCTCAGCTCGTCGTAGTGTTGTACGTCACCACGTTCTTGACGGTCGAAAGTTGAGAGAACTTTTGTGTGACCGTGTGTATGCAAGGCAAGCTTGAGCGGAATTCCGTTGGAAAAACCATCCAAGATTTTTCTGACGGAAATTCCGCTTGTGTGTATGGGGCATTAGGGCCAATTTATTCTTCAGGGACTTACAGCTGCCACGTACCAATCGAAATGAATAAGAAGATCTGTCTGTATGCAGTTATGCGCTGGGTTTGCATAAAGCATGCACATGAATATGTGTTCTAAACATAGATAATTTGCATTTGGAGCAGACATCTTTGCCCATGTGGGTGCATAACCATGTACAGCTCCATCCTTTTATATATTCAAATGCCACCTGTATGTGGCAGCCAGGGCTGGATTAGCCACAAGGCCACCGAGGCCAGGCCTCGGGGCGGCAGTGGTGCAGGGGCGGCGCCGCTCCTGCGGTGACTTCGCGGCCGCCCCCCCCTTCAGGCTGCCCGTTAAAGTCGATTAAGGGCACCGGTGCCCTTAGAAATGATGGCCGCGAGCCGCCCACTACTGGGCATGCGCCGTTCCGAAGCCGGCCAGGCTCGGGAAAGCTCGTATGCGCAGTAGCGTGATTGCGCTGCCCGGCGCCATTTTTGAAAAGATCGAGGAGTAATGTCAGCGGTGCGGCGGCGGGGGGAGAGAGATGACATCTCTCATTGCCCGCACCGCTGTTCCACCCTCCTCCATCTGGTGGCAGCCAGGCAGCATGGCAAGTGACATCAACATGTGGTGGCTGCCAGGCAGCGTGGCAAGTGACATCTCCATTTGGTGGCAGTGTGGCAAGTGACATCTCCATCTGGTGGCAGTGTGGCAAGTGACATCTCCATCTGGTGGCAGCGTGGCAAGTGACATCTCCATCTGGTGGCAGCGTGGCAAGTGAAATCCCCATCTGGTGGCAGGCAGCGTGGCAAGTGACATCTCCATCTGGTGGCAAGTGACATCTCCATCTGGTGGCAACGTGGCAAGTGACATCTCCATCTGGTGGCAACGTGGCAAGTGACATCTCCATCTGGTGGCAACGTGGCAAGTGACATCTCCATCTGGTGGCAGTGTGGCAAGTGACATCTCCATCTGGTGGCAGGCAGTGTGGCAAGTGACATCTCCATCTGGTGGCAGGCATAGTGGCAAGTGACACGCTCAGGGCTCCCGATGATTCTGCATTATGGTGAGTTGAACTATTTCATTTTACATTATAATGTAATGATATAAGTAATGTGTTTCAATCATCCTGACACCATAACAACCATGGTGCTGGGGATGATTGAAGCGCTAACACCAGCCATTGCCCTGAAAAATTGCCCGCAAAAAATTGCCCGCAAAAAATCCTTACCTCTCGCGCGCTTACCCTGAAGTATTTTTAGTCTGTACAATTAAAGTCAGTTATTTTCAGTGTTCTCGTGTATGGAGATATGTTTTTAACTGATCTATTGTAGAAGTCATCGATAAAGGACAAGAATGGTGGTGTGTGTGTGTGTGTGTGGGGGGGGGGCTGCTGAAATGAGTGTGAATATCACTGGATCACAGAGAATAGCGTATCATTCCTTTCACCCTTTGTAAACATTCCTATAGATATTATATGTCAGTTATTTTGTTAGTCAGTTATTATATGTCAGTTTTTTGGGGGGGTTTTCTTTTGATCTTTATTTTTATTTTTTTATTTTTATTTTTTCTGTTTCCTTTTTCTTTTTTTATCATAATAGACAATTTTTTTATTATACAGCAAAATGGTTAGATGAATAGGAGAAAGTTCAATATAAACTGTTAAATACACGTGAATGAATAATTTGATTAATAATTGGATTAAACGTTTTTTGTTTTTGTTTTTTATTCTTTTTTTTTGTTGTTTTTTTTATTTAAAGCGACAGTCTAAAATACATAGTTACATAGTAGGTGAGGTCCAAAAAAGACACAAGTCCAACAAGTCCAACCTATATGTGTGATTATATGTCAGTATTACATTGTATATCCCTGTATGTTGCGATCGTTCAGGTTCTTATCTAATAGTTTTTTGAAACTATCGATGCTCCCCGCTGAGACCACTGCCTGTGGAAGGGAATTCCACATCCTTGCCTCTCTTACAGTAAAGAACCCTCTACGTAGTTTAAGGTTAAACCTCTTTTCTTCTCATTTTAATGAGTGACCACAAGTCTTGTTGAACTCCCTTCGTCCGCAAAAAAGTTTTATCCCAACTGTGGGGTCACCAGTACAGTATTTATAAATTGAAATCATATCCCCTCTCAGGCGTCTCTTCTCCAGAGAGAATAAGTTCAGCGCTCGCAACCTTTCCTCATAACTAATATCCTCCAGACTCTTTATTAGCTTTGTTGCCCTTCTTTGTACTCGTTCCATTTGCAGTACATCCTTCCTGAACTGGACAGCATACCCTAGGTGCGGCCCGACCAGAGTCTTGTAGAGCGAGAGAATTATTGTTTTATCTCTGGAATTAATTCCCTTTTTTTTTTCCCCATAAAATCCCCTTTTTAATACATGCCAATATTCTGTTTGCTTTGTTAGCAGTAGCTTGGCATTGCATGCCATTGCTGAGCTTATCATCTACAATACAGAACCATAATTTTCCATAATTTTTCATATACCTTAATGCATAGTAAATTCACAGATGCACTCAAGATGCCCTTATGTATTACACATCAGAAACGTCTGACCATTAACAATATTACAAATCAAATAGAAAAGTTATTGCATTTACCCACTACGTCTACTCTGCTCTGTGCTCATTAAAAAAGGAAAAATAAAAAAAAAATTACCACCTACTCAGAAATATTCTTTAGTACTGATAATAGATGTATGTTGCTTGTGGGGATATATTGCACAGTTTTGTTTTGTTTTTTTACATATTTTTAGAAAAAAAAACTAAAAAACAAAACCAAAAGTCAAAACAAAAATTGATACCAGAAAGAAAGTAATGAGTGTGTGAATATCACTGGTCCACGGAGAATAGTGTAACATTCCTTCCACCCTTTATAAACATTCCTATAGATAATATATGTCAGTTATCTGTGTGCATATGCCCATTCTAATTTAGTTTTATAGGAGCAGAGGCAGCTGTGGACATCATTTAACCCTAATCTGATATTAATCAGACCATGGATGGGTCAGCTGTAAATTTCAGGGCTGAAAGAATCTACTTGGACATCAAACAGCCATTTAAAATCAATGCAGATTATTAAGAACTACATCTGTTCATTTTTATGGTAATTTTACGACTGTTTCTATTTTCCCCAAAATGCTCTCATTTGACTTGAACACCAACATTTTAGATGAAAGAGTTGTTCTCATCACTGTGCACAAATTATATCTGGGCCATTTTTTTTTATATATATCCCATCAACTTACTTTTTCACACATGTAGCTCTACCCCTGTAGGGGCTGCTGGTGAACGTAGTCATCTCCCACCCAGCCAGGCACACAAATTTTCCATTCACTTCAGGGACAAGAAGCAGTCCTTGCAGATTTGTTTTGTTTTTTGTTTTGTTTTTTAATTAGGGGAATTGAACTTGGATAGGGAAGGGTAGATATGGGATGCCCATTTGATCAGAGGAACTCTTTATGGACTTGAACTATATGCACCCAGTATTTATACGCTTTCCTCTTCCACCTCCAGCACACTTGCTTGCAGAACAACAACTCCCAGGACCAGGTAGCACAGTTTCAGATTCAGCACAGGCTCAATATGGACAAATGCCCTTTGCAGGCAGGGACCGCGGGCCCCTGTGGTGTAGCCAAAAATAAAAAGGTCTTTGGTGCTAGCTGTCCTTCTCTATGGCTACTGCTCCCAGTACCACTTCTTCAGGTACCGCCAGCCGTCCTGGCTGCAGCTGCCCCTTTCTCCTGCCCGTGGCCACCACAGTCCCCCTAACTGGCACAGCATCCATCCCAGACTGCTCCATCCCAGTCCTCTCAGGCATGACTCCCAGTCCTTCTGACTGTGTGTCACTCACCAGCCCTCTTGGCTGTTCCTTTTCCTCCTCGAGTCTTGCCTGGCAGTGTTCTCCCGCTGTCCTCTCCTTGCTCCCAAGCCTCCTGGCCAGGACACCTCTGTGTGTCTTGAAGAGGGTCCTGTCTGTGCCCGTGCCCAGGCCAAAGGTCACCCCCACCCCAGACTGGGGAGCTCCCTCAAAGGCCACGACAGCCTAACACTCTTGTCTTGAAGAGGGTCCTGTTTGCGCCCATGCCCAGGCCAAAGGTCACCACCCCTCCCCCAGACTGGGGAGCTCCCTCAAAGGCCACGACAGCCTAACACTCCATCTCCAGCATCCACCCAGACTCTCTACCCCCTGCTGGGCTGATCCTGAGTATTTGAGGGGCCTTCCCCCTGCCAACCCTCTGTTGGGGATTGGTCAGGGCCCTCAAAACACTCCAGGCAGCTCCACCTTACTTCCCCTCCCATTCGTCTAGAAGGTTCCAGTACACTCTAGAAGTGGTGGGGGGGGGGGTGTCTCAGTGATGCTGCCTGTGAGTCATCCAGCTCTCCCTGGATTTCTGCCCAACCCAGGAAAAAAACACACAGGCTTGGCTGCCAGCCAAACCTGAAATTTACCTACACTAAGGGCCCTTTCACACTGGGGCGGGCATCAGCGTCGGCGGTAAAGCGCCGCTATTGTAAGCGGCGCTTTACCGTCAGTATGCGGCCACTAGCGGGGCGGTTTTACCCCCCGTTAGCAGCCGAGAAATGGTTAAAAACCACCGCAAAGCGCCTCTGCAGAGGCGCTTTACCGGCGGTATAGCCGCGCCGTCCCATTGATTTCAATGGGCAGGAGCGGTAAAGGAGCGGTATACACTCCGCTCCTTCACCGCTCTGAAGATGCTGCTAGCAGGACTTTTTTTACCGTCCTGCCAGTGCATCGCTCCAGTGTGAAAGCCCTCGGGGCTTTCACACTGGAATGCAAGCAGCGGCACTTTCGGGTCGGTTTGCAGGCGCTATTATTAGCGCAATAGCGCCTGCAAACCGCCCCAGTGTGAAAGGGTCCTTACAAACACAAATAGTAGCACTCCAGCAACACAGCAAGGGGGTGCTACACACATTTTAGGCGGTTCTAGGGTGGCTACTTACAGTTAAAGGGAAATGTTAGTCTTTCTTCTTCTTTTTTTTAAATATACTTTACTTGTGAAAGATAACATCTTGTATATAATCTGTGAACAATTTGCAGTTATAATATTTGCAAATTACACATAAAAGCTCTACTTCCTACTAAATCGTGCCTTGCTGATCATCCTGTCTCTGTACAAATTTACCATGCAGGGTCTGCTTGATTTGTTTCAGAGACTGTAGAGAGTCTACTGATTTCAAACACCCACAGTGCTTTTGGTAGCCAGAGATGTTATCTAGATTATAGATTACATAAGAACTCTTTGTTTCTGTGCAAGAAAAGAAAGTACATTTCACTCAAAATAATAATGGACATTAGTAAGACTGCCTTGACTGTCATTGATTTATGTACAGTGCACATTTTAATAACAGGTTCTTTTAATCATAAATTTTTAAAATATTTTTTAAAAATTTACTAGTAAAGCTTTTAGTGGATTTTGCAAGTGGATCTAATTCCAGTCAAGCAGGTTACAAGGGAAATTCTGCCATAAAAGCATAAAAGCATAACTAATGTAAAACCTGAACAACTTGTAGTTCTGGTGGAGAAAATAAATAGCCGTTAGCTAAAAAAGTTGAAAATAGTTTAGAAATATATTTTCAAGCACTGCCCTTATGTCATAGTTACATAGTAGGCGAGGTTGAAAAAAGACACAAGTCCATCAAGTCCAACCTATCTGTGATTATGTGTCAGTATTACATTGTATATCCCTGTATGTTGCGGTCATTCAGGTGCTTATCTAATAGTTTCTTGAAGCTATCAGTGCTCCCCGCTGAGACCATCGCCTGTGGAAGGGAATTCCGAATCCTTGCCACTCTTACAGTAAAGAACCCTCTACGTAGTTTAAGGTTAAACCTCTTTTCTTCCAATTTTAATGAGTGGCCACGAGTCTTGTTAAACTCTCTTCTGCGAAAAAGTTTTATTTCTATTGTAGGGTCACCAGTACAGTATTTGTATATTGAAATCATATCCCCTCTCAAGCGTCTCTTCTCCAGAGAGAATAAGTTCAGTGTTCGCAACCTTTCCTCATAACTAATGTCCTCCAGACCCTTTAATAGCTTTGTTGCCCTTCTTTGAACTCGCTCCATTTCCAGTACATGCTTCCTGAGGACTGGTGCCCAGAACTGGACAGCATATTCTAGATGCGGCCGGACCAGAGTCTTGTAGAGCGGGAGAATTATCGTTTTATCTCTGGAGATGATCCCCTTTTTAATGTCAATATTCTGTTTGCTTTGTTAGCAGCAGCTTGGCATTGCATGTCATTGCTGAGCCTATCATCTTCTAGGACCCCCAGGTCCTTTTCCATTCTAGATTCCCCCAGAGGTTCTCCCCCCAGTGTATAGATTGCATTCATATTTTTGCCACCCAAATGCATTATTTTACATTTTTCTACATTGAACCTCATCTGCCATGTAGTTGCCCACCCCATTAATTTGTTCAGATCTTTTTGCAAGGTTTCCACATCCTGCGGAGAAGTTATTGCCCTGCTTAGCTTAGTATCGTCTGCAAATACAGAGATTGAACTGTTTATCCCATCCTCCAGGTCATTTATGAACAAATTAAATAGGATTGGTCCCAGCACAGAACCCAGGGGAACTCCACTACCCACCCCCAACCATTCCGAGTACTCCCCATTTATCACCACCCTCTGAACTCGCCCTTGTAGCCAGTTTTCAACCCATGTACCCTATTATCCATGCCAACTGACCTTATTTTGTACAGTAAACGTTTATGGGGAACTGTGTCAAATGCTTTTGCAAAATCCAGATACACCACGTCTACGGGCCTTCCTTTATCTAGATGGCAACTCACCTCCTCATAGAAGGTTAGTAGATTGGTTTGGCAAGAACAATTCTTCATGAATCCATGCTGATTACTGCTAATGATACCATTCTCATTACTAAAATCTTGTATATAGTCCCTTATCATCCCCTCCAAGAGTTTACATACTATTGATGTTAGGCTAACTGGTCTATAATTCCCAGGGATGTATTTTGGGCCCTTTTTAAATATTGGTGCTACATTGGCTTTTTTCCAATCAGCTGGTAACATTCCAGTCAGTAGACTGTCTGTAAAAATTAGGAACAACGGTCTGGCAATCACTTGACTGAGTTCCCTAAATACCCTCTGATGCAAGCCATCTGGTCCCGGTGATTTATTAATGTTAAGTTTCTCAAGTCTAATTTTAATTCTGTCCTCTGTTAACCATGGAGGTGCTTCCTGTGTTGTGTCATGAGGATAAACACTGCAGTTTTGGTTACTGAAGCCCCCCGATTCACTCGTGAAGACTGAGAAGAAGAATTCAATACCTTCGCCATTTCCCCATCCTTTGTAACCAGATGTCCCTCCTCATTCTTTATGGGGCCAATATGGTCTGTCCTCCCTTTTTTACTGTTTACATACTTAAAGAATTTCTTGGGATTTTTTTTGCTCTCCTCCGCTATGTGTCTTTCATGTTCTATCTTAGCCATCCTAATTGCACCCTTACATTTCTTGTTGCATTCTTTATAAAGTCTGAATGCTGAGGATGATCCCTCAACCCTGTATTTTTTGAAGGCCTTCTCCTTTGCTTTTATATGCATTTTTACATTGGAGTTAAGCCATCCAGAACTTTTGTTCGCTCTTTTAAATTTATTACCCAATGGGATACATTGGCTAATGCCCTTATTTAATATACTCTTAAAGAAAACCCATCTCTCCTCCGTATTCTTTGTTCCTAATATTTTATCCCAATTTATGCCTTTTAACAAGGTTTGTAGTTTAGGGAAGTTGGCTCTTTTGAAATTCAGTGTCTTTGTATTCCCTTTATGTTTCCTATTTGTGTGATTTATACTGAAACTAATTGACCTGTGATCGCTGTTACCTAAATTGCCCCGTATTTGCACATCCGTGATCAGGTCTGTATTGTTGGTTATCAGTAGATCCAGTAATGTTTTATTTCTAGTTGGTGCATCTACCATCTGACCCATAAAATTGTCCTGCAAGACATTAAGGAACTGGCGAGCCTTAAATGAATGCGCCCAGTCTATGTCTGGATAATTAAAATCCCCCATTATGATAACACTTCCCATTCTTGCTGCTAATCCAAATTGTGATAGAAGATCTGTCTCCACTTCCTCCCTCAGGTTAGGGGGCCTATAGCATACTCCCAGTATTATTTTCCCCTTAGCTTCATCCCTTTGGAGCTCTACCCATAAGGATTCCACTTCCTCCCTAGCTCCCTCAGTGATGTCATCTCTCACATTCACTTGTACATTATTCTTGATATATAGGCATGTCAGAGAAACATTGGAGACATTAGAGTTTTCCTGGGGTGCCAGGAGGGATAGTTCACTATTGTGTTACAGGAATCTGTCTTTTTTTAAAATAGATTATCCCAGGGGCCATGTCATTAGAAGTCAGAGCTCCATTACAGAAATTGGTGCTAAATATATTTTTTTCCCAACCTTTATTGGAGGACATATACCGTAGCTCCTACCCACAAAGTATATCTGAACTCTGTGGAAGGCAAAAGAGCCCCATTTAGCGGTACTAAACATTCACCTGCACAGTTTGGCTCCGTGTCCTGAGGAAGAGGTAGGACATTTCTTTTAAGCTTTTCTGGGCCTAGGCTTAGTTACTGAAAATGCTTCTATAAAGCGGCTGGTGGCAATATCAAAGGAGGCTCCCATATTGTGGATATACAGTGCCTTGAAAAAGTATTCATACCCCTTGAAATTTTCCACATTTTGTCATGTTACAACCCAAAAACGTAAATGTATTTTATTAGGATTTTATGTGATAGAACAAAGTGGCACATAATTGTGAAATGAAATGTAAATGAGAAATGGTTTCCCAAAATTTTTACAAATAAATATGTGAAAAGTGTGGCGTGCATTTGTAACCAGCCCTCCCCCTGAGTCAATACTTTGTAGAACCACCTTTCTCTGCAATTACAGCTGTAAGTCTTTTTGGGGATGTCTCTACCAGCTTTGCACACCTAGAGAGTAATATTTTTGCCCATCCTTCTTTGCAAAATAGCTCAAGCTCTGTGAGATTGGATGGGGAGCGTCTGTGAACAGCAATTTTTCATTCTTGCCACATATTCTCAATTGGATTTAGGTCTGGACTTTGACTGGGCCATTCTACCACATGAATATGCTTTGATCTAAACCATTCCATTGTAGCTCTGGCTGTATGTTTAGGGTCGTTATCCTGCTGGAAGGTGAACCTCCGCCCCAGTCTCAAGTCTTTTGCAGACTCTAAACTAGGCCAGATTTGTGGAGTGCACAACTAGTAGTTGTCATGTGGACAGATTCTCCCACCTGAGCTGTGGATCTTACCTTACCTGGAATACTTACCTTTTTTGTACAATTTTCACACATGGAGAGACCCCAGGTATCCACTGGAGCACCTGTGTGGGACACCCTAAAAAGGGTGTTCTGGTGTCCCACACTAGTGCTCCTGCGTCCAGATGTGTAAACAGCTGCTGAGTGTCCTCTCCTTACACTGAATCAAGTGTACATTTCATTCTAGTTACAAACCCATCTAGAGAACAATGTACTAAACTTCTTTTAATACAAATAGGCCTGAACAAATGTAGTTAACTTGGATCTGCCGAAAACATTGTATTAGTGGGCGAACAAACAATGTTTACTACGAACGATTACTGTGCCCACGAACCAGAAAGTTGCCATTTTAAACTGTACAACAGTGAAGAAAAACACATGGAGCAGCAAGCAAGTAATAATAATAATAGAAACACAGGACAAATACTTACTTTTTAGAAGCAGTTTCCTGATCCTTCTGTACTGATCCTGCTCCCTCAATTTCAGGTCTGACCAGCGTTTCCTCAATTGATCCTTGGATCATCGTACCCTAAAATTCCTGTGCAGACTTTTCACAAATTAAGCCATGATCTTGGCCTTTCTCACATTTGGGATTGGGTAAGGTCCATACTTCCCATCATAGTCGGCCCTCTTCAAATGTCCACCATCTGCACCATCTCTACAAAGGACATATTTGAGGCCTTAAATCTCCTCCGGGATCGGGACGTTCATGGCTCCGGTCTTTCATCGTTGCTGCTGCTGTCTTCATGAACTTGTTCTTTCTACGCCATGTGCTCTCCCACTGCGCCGAAAGAGAAGGGGCGGGGAATATACTAGATAGAAGGTCAGGGGCGGGCGGAGTCTCACGCATACACAGTGTATAAAAAGCGGAACACGCGTGCGTCGTACGTACAATCTGCGAGCGGAGGAGGAAATAGCGGAAGGGCCGATCGTGATAATGAAGGTACAATTTAAACTTGGTGCATCAGTGGCCTATACTGCTTATAGATTGAGGCCTATATTGGGACAAGATTAGAAGAGTTTAGCCTGACTTGTCCGACCTCCCTTTTCTAACGCACATGTGAATGTCTTGTGTTGTGTTTTGCAGAGAAAATGGATCTATTCAATGATAGGGAATTTCTACCAATAATCATTGACATGTTCAGGGAGGTGCCCTGTCTGTGGCAGGTGAACCACCCGTTTTTTAATAAGCTAAGAAAGAGGAAGGCAGCGCTGGAGAAACTGCTTGAATTTGTGAAGCTGATGATCCCCACGGCAGACATCACCTATTTGAAGGCCAAAATTGATGGCATGAGGAGTACTTATCTTAGGGATCAAAAGAAGGTCCAGAATTCCCATAGATCAGGAGCTGCAGATGACGTTTATGTCCCCAGGCTGTGGTACTATGGCAGACTGCGTTTTCTGTCAGACCAGAGAGAAACCAGGTCATCACTCTCCACTCTTACTTCAAGGCTTACTTCCGAAACCTCAGCTGAGGCTTCCAATGTCCAACCTGGGCCTTCCAGGCAGGAAGATGTGGAGGAGCCCAGCTTGAGTCAGGTATAGCATTGTTCAACATATTTCTTGTCGTAAAATGAATGATGTTAACTAGATGTTATTATTGATCACTAATATCAATAGACAGTAGTGGCCAAAAAGGATTGGGACAAGAATGAAAAATGCTGGGGTCAGAATGATAGTCTTTTCTATTTGTTAACATTCAATTTGCAATAGTCATGAGCTGAAAACTGTGTGTGATTGATGAACAAAAAACTAAAACTATGTCCCTTTTTCATACACAGGAAAGCCTCAGCCAGGAGGTGGCAGGGGTAAGTGGCAGCCAGGAGGTCGACCATCGTCCTCCTCCACCACCTCCTGCCACAACTCCAACACCACAGCCACAGCCTGGAAGGAAGTGTCTAAGGAAGACAAGAGTGTGATGGCCTGGGTTCAGTCTGGTCTGGCAAAAGATGCAGGTTGTGGTATGACCACAGCCTGGGGACAGATATGTCATCTGCTGCTGTTCATGATTTTTTGGAGTCCTGGACTGGATTGTGCTCACTATTATAAGGACTCCTCAGGCCACCAATTTTTCCTGTAAAATAGTTGATGTGTGCCCTGGGGTACAAAGGCTTCGCCAATTTCACCAGTTTCTCCAGCGTTGCCTTCCTCTTTATTTTCTTATGACCCCCTAATAAATGTCTATTTTTGATTTACAAATACTTGCCTATGTGTTTTACTTCAAAAAGGACAGTTTGTTTGTGAGTAGGCAGGTAACTTTCAAAAATACAATGTCAAATTAACAAGGGACACCAACCAACCTCCTTGAGGTTAAAAAATACAAGATAATAATGGTGTTGTGGTAACTTGACACATAAAACGAAAGAAAAATATTATGGAGATCACTAGAAAAAATTTAAAAAAAAAAACAGATGTCTTGATAAAAAAAAAAATCAATATAAAAATAAATACAAAACATTATTATGGAGATCTGACGAAAAAAAAAACTAATATTATTCAGGAGATCATGAGAAATAATAAAGAAATCAGTTTCTCAGAACTCTGTGTGAAGCAAAACAACTTCATTTTTCTGTCATTATAAAGAAGAAGAGAATGCGCTGCATTAAAAGATTTTGAAATTTGCAGGGTGACGAATGTGCTATCTCCATTACGAACGCTAGATTTACCAGAACGAGCGCTTCCGTCTCGTACTTCATTCAGGGCATGCGTGGAATTTTGTGTGTCGGATTTGTCTACACACGCTCGGAATTTACGAGAACGGATTTTATTGTCGGAAAATTTGAGATCCAGATCTCAAATTTTGTTTGTCAGAAATTCCGACAGAAAATGTCCGATGGAGCCTACACACGGTCGGAATTTCCGACAACAGGCTCACATCGAACATTTGTTGTCGGAAATTCCGACCGTGTGTACGCGGCATAAGTGTGTCTTTTAACTTTTCCATCTGCATTTAATAAAACAGCATTACACCACTAGATTTATTTGTGTGTGTGTGTATGTCTGTGATCCCAGCTGTGCTGGTCTTCCTGAGATGAGATGAGAAGTTCCTGAGATGAGAAGTGAAGATCGGATCTGATTTTGATGATTATCTAAGGAGCTTGCTGTTTTTGACCTTTTATAATAAAAAGGTCAATACTATCTGCTGTGATCTGCTTGTCACATGGTGTGTCACATTAGGAAGTACACTTTTTTGTTTTGAATTAATATTTCCATATGAACATACCTCACAAATTTGGAACCTTTTCATTATATTTATCACTTTAAAGCACTATAATTGTTACGTTCTGCTATATCTGATATTTGTCACATCGCAAAAGTTGGAATTATTGTTGGCATTGAAATGTGTAAGAGATCATATACTCATTTTTAATAAGACTATTAATATACACAATCTTTAGTAGTTGGTTAGTGCTGTATTTTTTAGTTGTTTATTTTTGAGGCACATATTGTGAATTGTAAAACCGAAGCATTCCACTACACATATGCATATACAGTATATAGTTATTTTTTCATTTACCTTTATTGTTTGTTTTTTTTATATATTTTTTTCAAATTATTTTTATTAGATTTATCCATAAACTGTATATACACACATTTTTTGCACTGATTTTCTTTTGTGGGTAGGGCAGTGTATCAGATCTGAATGAAGGAAAAGTTACCCCTGCAGGGGGCGCCCTAAGCACTTCAAGGATTAAACGCTTGTGTTGTCTAATGCAGTGTTTCTCAACCTTTTTTTCAGTCAAGGCACCCTTTACAATGATGCACAATCTCAAGGCACCCTATTCTAAAATGAAAAACACGAAACAAATAGTTTTACATATCACAGCAGCATCCACACACGTGGGCCATCCAACATTAGAAGTGATTTATTTCTCCACCTTTGCATACTGGTACTGATTGGTATTCTAGTGTTTCTCTGGTACAGTTTCTCTCTCTTGCTCTGTTAACATGACCTCCTTGTGAACAGAGAAGGATAGGGGAGGGGCAAGCAATGATCCGGTGCAGGCACCCAATGCCTTCCTTATCAACGAATGGCATTATTGGTTGTTAGGATGCCAGAGGCTGGCCCGCACGGTGCCCAATGTTCAAATGCTGCCCAATAAAAACCAGTGGCTTTGTGTAACAAAAAAGGCAGCCATGTTCAATTTTGAACAATTATTAGGCATTTTGCCAAGGCACCTCTGAAGAACTCAAAAGGCATCGGAGGCTGCCACAGCACCCTGGTCGAAAAAGGCTGGTCTAACGGATGAAGAAAAAAGTGAATTATGTATCTTGTCCCTAGCTCCCTTGGTAGCTGACTCCTCTGCTCCTCTGCTCAGGATATGTATGGGTCCTCCTAGCCATCTTCACTTACAATGGAAGAAACTCTTTGGGTCCTTCATACAAAAACAAGTCTTCATACAATCACCTGGGTTTATTATTAGGCATTTTGCCAAGGCACCTCTGAAGAACACAAAAGGCACTGGAGGGTGCCACAGCACCCTGGTTGAAAAAGCCTGGTCTAATGGATGAAGAAAAAAAGTGAATTATGTATCTTATCCCTAGCTCCCTTGGTAGCTGACTCCTCTGCTCAGGATATGTATGGGTCCTCCTAGCCATCTTCACATACAATGGAAGAAACTCTTTGGGTCCTTCACACAAAAACAAGTCTTCATACAATCACCTGGGTTTATTATTAGGAATTTTGCCAAGGCACCTCTGAAGAACACAAAAGGCACTGGAGGGTGCCACGGCACCCTGGTTGAAAAAGCCTAGTCTAATGGATGAAGAAAAAAAGTGAATTATGTATCTTATCCCTAGCTCCCTTGGTAGCTGACTCCTCTGCTCAGGATATGTATGGGTCCTCCTAGCCATCTTCACATACAATGGAAGAAACTCTTTGGGTCCTTCGCACGAAAACAAGTCTTCAAACAACCACTAGGGTTTTATTATTAGGCATTTTGCCAAGGCACCTCTGAAGTACTCAAAAGGCACCGGAGGGTGCCACAGCACCCTGGTTGAAAAGGCTGGTCTAACGGATGAAGAAAAAAAGTGAATTATGTATCTTATCCCTAGCTCCCTTGGTAGCTGACTCTTCTGGTTCTCTGCTCTGAATATGTATGGGTCCTCATAGCAATCTTCACATACAATGGAAGAAACTCTTTGGGTCCTTCAAACATAAACAAGTCTTCATACAATCACCTAGGTTTTAAAAACTGAAGGATGATACATAAAATACCTGATGTTTTGTTTGAAGGATTCATTTAATTTTACTTGCTGAAAAACATCCATAATAAACCACTAAAAAAATAGGCTTCTCATAAATTAATGGAATTATAACACAAAAAGCTGTTTGTAGATCCTAGTTGGTTAGTAAATAAATTTTATCTAATTCATCACCTTCTACTTCTTCCTGATCTTCCTGATATCTTCCAAGATGACCACTACTGTTGCCCGAGCCAGCACTCGACTTCTGCAGTCAGTACATAAATATAAACCCCAATTTTTTGAAGCACAAAACCTAACTCTACACCTCAATAAAGACATGCCTATGTAACTAAGTCTATAGAATTCTTGCAATAAATTCCAAACACTCATAATAGTCTTCAACATTGTGCTGAAAAGGTCTTAGCAGTGCTTTGATTAGAGGCCTCTGTCCCAAATACTCTTATGCCCCGTACACAGGGTCGGACATTGATCGGACATTCCGACAACAAAATCCTAGGATTTTTTCTGACGGATGTTGGCTCAAACTTGTCTTGCATACACACGGTCACACAAAGTTGTCGGAAAATCCGATCATTCTGAACGCGGTGACGTAAATCACGTACGTCGGGACTATAAACGGGGCAGTAGCCAATAGCTTTCATCTCTTTATTTATTCTGAGCATGCGTGGCACTTTGTGCGTCGGATTTGCGTACACACGATCGGAAATTCCGACAACAGATTTTGTTGTCGGAAAATTTTATAGCCTGCTCTCAAACTTTGTGTGTCGGAAAATCCGATGGAAAATGTGTGATGGAGCCCACACACGGTCGGAATTTCCGACAACAAGGTCCTATCACACATTTTCCATCGGAAAATCCGACCGTGTGTACGGGGCATTATAGTTTGAATCCTAGGATCTTGTTCCGATGCGACTTGTTCTCCAATTCTCTGTATGATCATTTTCATGCAATAAACGGTAGAGTACAGTTTATTTCAAACAAAATTTAGACTGTACCAGTTACACACATTTTTGTCTGTGAAAACACATCGATATACCCAAAAACAACAGCCTGGGAGTTTTTCAGCATGTTTGCCTCTGGTTGCACAGCATCACCTTCTCCTCCCAATGTGTTTTGTCATGTAAAGACTTGTCCAAAAGCAGAGATTTTACATCATTCAAGTTGAAAAATATGCATATTTAGACAAAAAGAGCATGCATGTTTGTCATGATCATTATACAGTATTGTGCAGCAGACATATTATATGTTAAAAGTATCATCTTATGTTTATGGGGAATTTAAAGTGAAGGAACAAAGTCCAGCAACTCAATACTGCTAAGCAGCGAACCTCCAACCCACCCGCTAAAAGCCACCCCCGTGACAGCATGAGGGGTTCTTCTTCCCTCTAGTCCCTGTCACTTTTGAATTTTTTATGGCTTTGCAGAGATCTGTGATTGAGTGAACTACAAGACCCTATTAAAACTCATAGTTCTCAATGGAAGTGATCACCGGCTCTCCAAGTGAAAGTCCATACCTACAGACAAGGAGCTGAAGAGTCGGCGGGAGCCTGGCATTTCACCCATCATGCACTGATCGAGGGTGCAATGCTTTCCAGGCTTCTAATAAAGCAAAGTGTTAAAGGTGGACTTACCTTTAACACTACTCTTTACATTGCCTTTCTAAGTCTCTTTCTACAGTGCTGTCACATCTAATGTTAAAAGATGCAATCTGGCTAATTTTGATCCTCATGAACAGGGGTCTCCAAACTCTGTAAACAAAGGGCCAGTTTACTATCCCTTAGACATTAGGTGGGACGGATTGTGGCCAAAGCCTAAGGCTTCGTGGTAAGTGGGATTAAAAAAATACATAGCGCCTGAGATCGGGCGAAGGAGGAATAGCACCCCATCATTGGTATGAGTGGGAAGAATAGTGCCACGTTGTTAGTGCCAGTGGGAGGAATTATGTCCCATCATTGGTGTCAGTAGAAGTTATGGTGGTGCATTGTCGTGTCAGTGGGAGCGATAGTGTCTTCAAACAGTGGGGATAATAGTACCCCAAGGGCCAGATAAAAGCAAGCAAAGGGCCCCATCTGCCCCGTGGACCACAGTTTGGAGACCACTGCTAATGAAGCAAGTAACCTTGGTCAATAGTTTTTTTACATTTTTTATTGGATATGTTTTACAGTATAGCAGAAAGAAAAAAAAATTTTTTTTTTTAATTGTCTGCCTTTATTAGTTTATAGCGCAAAAAAAAAAAACTGCAGAGGTGATCAAATACTAGCAAAAGAAAGCTCTATTTGTGGGAAAAAAGGACATCAATTTTACTTGGGTACAGCGCCGCACGACCGTGCAATTGTCAGTTAAAATAAGGCAGTGCCGTATCACAAAAAATGGCCTGGTCATTAAGGGGGTAAAGCCTTCCGGGGATGAAGTGGTTTTAAATCAACAACTTTTTTTTTTTTAAACAGAAAAAAATCTGCAACATCTGATGATCCTACCATGGAGGTCCTTTTTCAGGCATTTCCTGTTACGGTAAAAATGCTCTGCCCCTAGGTGCTCCCGCATTGTCATTTTATCATGCTGGGAGTGCAGAAAAATATTTTGTATAAAAAAGGCAAGTGTTTGTGGTACAGTGCTTTGGCAGTCTAAAGCACCGAATGGGCCGAATGTCGGGAGACATTTGCCAGTTCAAAAAAAAAACAAAAAAAAACCTGTCGACATTCTGCCCGTGTGTATGTCAGTCTGTCCGACAGATGCCGGACGTTTGGCTGGCTTCTTTTGGATGAGCATGCTGGAAAACCAGCAGCCGACCGACTCCCGACCGACTCCCGACTCCCAAATATATATATGTGGCGCTCACGCACCCTATCAAAAAATAAAACAAATACCTACAGTGATATTCAGACTACAATAAATATGTCACAAACTGCAGTAAAAAACTGAGAAAGTCACGTGGTGGTGACGCAACGCGTCAGCGAGGAGAAAGGTGCCGCTGCTTCCTGGGTACGGACGAACCCAGAAGCTTCTCATTCGTTCGCTGCTATTTTCTTACTTTCATGTAAGTTACTATTTTGTTTTTATTGCCAAATAAATGTTTTTAAATAATACACTATGGAGCCCACTTTTTCCTATCACCTTATAACGGTATATATTGAGAGTGGAAGACTTTGATTGTGAAAAAGATATCGAGTGTCCCCGTGCACTGCTGCTGTCACTGGATCCTGTGTGGAGTGCTTCACTCATTGGCTCATGCTCGATTCGGCCCATTGGGGAGCGCTACTACAGGTGAGAGGCTGGGGGAAACAGATATCGCACTCCGGAGCATAATTTGATCACTTCCTGTTATCCGGGACACACTTCATCACAGAGACTGTCTTTTGCACTTCTACCTCTATCTGCATTCATCTTTAGCAAGATCGGATCTAAAAAAAAAGTCACACTTTTTGGAACTTGCACTAATCATTGGATTATTTATCAATACTGTACGATCATTATTGTTCATTTGGGATACCTATTACACACTTCAGTGTGTCAGTGTGTCACGTTTCTCTTTTGCACATTGTCACTTTATTTATTTGTCTGCACTTTATCAGTTATATGCTTCACTATATTGAAATTTGAATATTTATTAATTTATTACATTAGTAGTTTTTTGTTCACTTTACACTGTGCGTTAGCATTTCTCCATTTTAGTGTTATTATACTTCATCACACCTATGATGGTTTTTATTGCTGTGTTATCACTTTTTTACTGCAGTTTGTGACATATTTATTGTAGTCTGAATATCACTGTAGGTATTTGTTTTATTTTTTGATAGGGTGAGTGAGCGCCACATATATATATTTTTATTTCTTTGAGTTATGTGAGTACACTTTTTTATGTAGGCAGCTCCTTTTCAGCTCAGTTGATCATTTGAGGTTGTGCGCATTAGCTATTTTTAGATTTGTTTCTGAGAGCTAAACTTTTCATCCAATTTCTAAATTGCTGCATTTGTAAATTCCACAAGCCAATATAATGGGAATAGTAGTGGTAAAAAAGCACTTGTGTGTTTAACCAATCAATTTCTTTTGCACGATTCTCCTTTAAGGGGGCGTGTCCTATGCCTGCATACTTTTGCTAATAGGTGTCCCTCATTCCCATCTCAGAAATTTGGGAGGTATGTCAGCAGGGGAGATTACTTACTATACTTCGCATAGTTATTACATCAGCTCAGACCGCAGCGGACAGGTTTTTTTCGTTCAACCCGCTGGGTTGAACGGAAAAAAACGAATAGTGTGTACCATGCTTAAGGCCTAGTTCACACCTATTTTTTTTGCGTGTTTTCAGTTTTGCAGAAACATACTACAGTCCATTTAACGTGGTTTCCTATGGATGTAGTTCACATCTGTGCATTTTATGGAAAGGGCCAGGGACTTTTTTCTGGTTTTTGGTTCCATAGACTTCAATGGATGAAAAGCGTGTATTGAAAATTGCAAAATGCACCTGGAATATGCAAAACTGCAACCTGCATAAGTGTGAATCAGGCCTAAGGCTCGATTCACATCTATGCATGTTGGTTTTAAGCGTTTCTGCAGTGCTTTTTGCGGTGCTTGCCGCATTTTTGAACAGGCGTTTTTTGCCGCATTTTTACCATGTTTTTGCGTTTTTTTTACGTTTTTTTTTTTTTACACTGAGCTTAGCAACCAGCTATATACAGTGTAAAAAAAAAACCAAACCTCTAATCGCGGCAAAAACGAGGTAAAAACGCGGTACTTGCGTTTTGGATACGGGTCCATTGAAATCGCTGCATTTTGCATGAAAAAAAGTCCCTGACCTTTTCCAAAAACACAGAGGCACAAAAATGCATTGATGTGAACATGTTCCATAAACCCATGTTAAAAAATTTCCATGCATTTCTGCAAAATGCATCAAAAAACGCATTAGTGTGAATAGAGCCTAAAAGCCATTCAGTTGCATCTACCCTGTTTCCCCTAAAATAAGACCTAGCGTGACTGTCCGTGATGGCTGCAATATAAGCCCTACCCCCCAAATAAGCCCTAGTTAAAGGCCTTGTAGGTCTTATTTTCAGGGTAGGGCTTATTTTCGGAGAAACAGGGTAGGGCTTATTTGGGGGGTAGGGCTTATATTGCAGCCATCACTGACAATCACGCTAGGTCTTATTTTCGGGGAAACAGGGTACCTTATCATGCTTAAAAAAAAAAAAAGAAAACATGTTATTCAATTGGTCAGGTTATGCATATAAATATCTAGCTGCTCTCTGTTGTTTATGGCCAGTTTTCAACTACAGAGCAAAATGGTTCCTATAGCTTGGTTCATGGACTTGGGTCACTGAACTATTGTCCAGAGCAGCAAGGTGACAGTTCCACTGTTGCTTTGGAGGCAAGCTGTGGGAGTTCTCTGGTTTGTTTTACTCGATTTTTATTTGCTCTATTTTTGTTTTTGTTTTTTATTATACATTGTTTTTTTTTTTAATATACCGTATAGCACGAAAGACCAATACCGCAACACAGGGTAGCGCATTAAAAATAGGTTAGGATTGTCCAGCCTGGGACCCAGTGTCTTTCCCAGGAAGTAACTGGCTTCTTGCCCAATAGCAGAATATTTTAACTGTAGCTATATATGGAAAATCAAACAACAGGGTGTATTTGAAAATTCCAATCATACAGTACTGAAAAAATAAATGATGCTATCGCAGATCAATTTTCCGCACTTCAACTCTACATTTCCTTCTACCGGCGTTATCTGTAGGTTTTCAAGAAACAAAAATCAACCTTTCTATTGTTTTTAAACAAACAAAAAAAAAAAAAAAATCCTTTTGCACCAATTTTGGAATGTTCACTCTTTTGTCTACTATTTCATGTTTGTTTTATGTTTCATTTTATGCTTGGCGGAGAATTTCATTAAGGCAGACGCAATTGTGCCTCGACTGTTTCACAATTGTCTTCCAGTAACATCAGTTTTACTATATTTGAATGAATGCGAATTCAGGGAAACGAGGGTCAAAGATTACATATTTGTACACACTGCAGTCGCTGCATCATTTTTTCCATGAGATGGTAGGCGGAGTCTTGAGCTGCATGTGCGTGTGTATTTTTTTCTTCTTAAGGTTCTAGAAACACTTCCTTACTGAAACAGCCTCTTTTAATCATCTTGTTCTCAGGAAAGGAATTCCGTAAGCTTTCTCCAGTCTAACTAATGTGCAGAAAGTTCAACTTTTTTTTTACAATAAATCACCAGCTCTGAAAAAAAAAAATTAATAAAAAAAAATAAAAATGGTAAACACTGATGATTGGTTATCTTCTGTGTTATAGATATTAGGCACGGGCTTACAATGAGAAGCAGTTGTTTAACCACTTCAGCCCCGGAAGGATTTAGCCCCTTAATAACCGGGCCATTTTTTGCAAGACGGCACTGCGTCGCTTTAACGGACAATCGTGTGGTCGTGCCACGCTGCACCCAAACAAAATTGATGTCCTTATTTTTCCACAAATAGAGCTTTTTTTGGGTGGTATTTGATCATCTCTGCGTTTTTTTTTTTTTTTTTTTGTGCTATAAACAAAAAAAGACTGACAATTTTGGAAAAAAAAAACAATATTTTTTACTTTTTGCTATAGTAAATATCCCCCAAAATTTTTTTCAAAAAATAATTTTCTTCATCAGTTTAGGCCAATATGTATTCTTCTGCATATTTTTGGTAAAAAGAATCGCAATAAGCGTATATTGATTGGCTTGCACAAAAGTTATCGCGTCTACAAAATAGGGGATATATTTATTATTCTTTTTTTTTTTTTTACTAGTAATGGCGGTGATCAGCAATTTTTTGTACGGGACTGGTCAGCAAGCAGTTAAGGTATATGTCGAGCCAAAAACTTTAATATCAAGTTTTAGGTTTTTGTTTTTTTTTAGTTTTCAATGCTATCTAAAGCTCATTTATTGGGATTTATCTTCACTTCCTGTCCTGCTGACAACAGTTTCACCAGGAAGTGACTGAAAATCTGCTACAGCGATGCAGAAAGAAATAGTTAGATTTTTGGTTACCTGTAAAATCCTTTTCTGGGGGGGGGGGGGGGGGATCTCTGTACTCAAAGAAAAATATTTTACAGGTAATAAAAATTTAAATGTCTTTTTCGGAAAACCGAGGACAAAAAGCATTTTCAAATTCATAACAATGAGGACTTCCTAATGTAATTTAATCAGGGGAGGGCACACAGCAATCAACTACCACCCCCAAAAAAAGGTAAGAACCTCAAACAGCAAGACGTGCCGACTGAAAAAAGTGCCCCCCCCCCCAATGGCGCAAACATTCACTTGATAAAACTTAAGAAACTAGCAAAATACTGGGGCCTGGCCTCATTGGGAGGGGTTATGTCTGGGAGAGGACAATCTGGGGGTTATTTACGAAAGTCAAATCCGCTTTGCACTGCAAGTGCACTTGAAAGTGCAGTCGCTCTAAATCTAATGCCGCGTACACACGATCGGAAATTCGGCCAGCAAAAGACCGTTGAGAGCTTTTGGTCGGAAAATGTGACCGTGTGTATGCTCCATCTGACTTTTTCTGGCCGAATTCCAGCCAGCAAAAGATTGAGAGCATGTTCTCAATTTTTTGGTTGGAAAAAGTTCCTATCCGAAAATGCGATCGTCTGTAGCAATTCCGACGCGCAAAATTCCTACGCATGCTCAGAAACAATTTGACGCATGCTCGGAAGCAATTGAATTTAATTTTCTCGGCCCGTCGTAGTGTTGCACATCACCGCGTTCTTGACGGTCGAAAGTTCTGCAAACTTTTGTGTGACCTTGTATATGCAAGGCAAGCTTGAGCGGAATCCCGTCAGAAAACGCATGCTCGGAAGCATTGAACTTCATTTTCTCGGCTCGTCGTAGTGTTGCACATCACCGCGTTCTTGACGGTCGAAAGTTCAGCGAACTTTTGTGTGACCGTGTGTAGGCAAGGCAAGCTTGAGCGGAATCCCGTCGGAAAAGCCATCATATCTTTTTCCGACCAAAATCCTGATCGTGTGTACGCAGCATTAGGGGTAGATCTGAAATGAGCCAAAGCTCTGCTGATTTTATCATCCAATCACGTGCAAGCTAAAATGCTGTTTTTTTTTTTATTTTCCTTGCATGTCCCCCTCGGATCTACAGCGACTGCACTTCCAAGTGCACTTGCAGTGCAAAGTGGATTTTCCTTTAGTTTGTTCCGCATTGACTTCAATGGGCTGCAATACCGCATGCGGCCAGAGGTGGGGGGCGCCGGAGAGCCTCGGAAACGGCCAAAAAGACCCGAGCACACTTCGGCTGACCTCTGCAAACCTCGGAAAGACTCAGTTCACGAGCCTTTCCGAGGTTTGCCGAGGTCAGCCGAGCTGTCCTCGGGCCTTTCCATGCATTTCCGAACGCCGACGATCGGCGCTGTTCTGCTCCGGCGCCCCCCCCCCACCTCAGGCCAAAAGCGGTACTGCACACCGCTTTTGGCCTGAATCCTGCTCGAAACCCCCTCTGTCTTTTTTTTTTTTTCATTTGTGCCAGTGTCCAATCACTTTAAGCGTTTCATAGACAACAGTAAAAAAACCTGATATGGGTTTTAACCCTTCTATTCAAAACTAGGAAAAACATTTTGTCACGGCATAGACTGTATTCTGTTGATCAAGAACCCCTTGCTAGGAAGTTTGGTTTGCACTATTTCATTATTCCAACTCCCCCTTACATTGGCATGTGATAGCAGAAATGCCAATATAAGCGAGTACAGATTATGCAGACAAGAGGTCTTGCTGTAGAAGCGTCACCCACACTCAAGTCTTTTAGATAAATGGATAGTATTTGCTAGACCTCAGTACAGATAATAGAAAATGTCCATAGTAGCAGATGGAAACTGTAGAATATCTTATCTCCTGCACGTCATTAACTGTACATACAGAAATTCCATTGGCCCTTCCTCGTCCTGCTGTACCATAACAGAACAGCTGCTACATGTGACCTTAAAGCAGTCCCCATAGAGTTCTTGGGTGAAAAGTATGCTTGTTAGGACTCTTTTCACCAAACCTAGAATGTGATGAAAGCTTTGGGTCAGGTTGTGATGTGAATGGGCACCCGTCAATACTGCCTTATTCATGTATATTTTACTAGAGCTCCCCGAGGAACCTAAATGATTGACCTTGTCATTGCAATGCACACATCTTATAGCAGCGCTTGATTAGAACCTGTCAGGATAGATTTATGGGAGCTGCCATGGCTGGTTTATTTTTGAGGGTGCATGTCCCCCCCGGGCCTGTCGCTGTCATCTTTCTCTGCTTTATTACACATTGTCATTGGCCTGGAACAAACATACAGATATAGAAATATCAGGATACCTAGGCTCCATGCACACTAGCATTTTTCATGAGCTCGAAAAAAGCTAGAAAAAAAAACGCTGGATGAAAAATGCTGATAATAGCATTTTTGTTCCAGGTTCTAGTAGCATTTTTGTAGCTTTTAGAAGCATTTAGAAGCTTATAGGAGCATTTGCACTTTACTAGCGTTTAAAAAGCTCAAAAAAAGCTTTCGAGGCGCTCAGCATTTTTTTTTTACTGCAAAAACGCTCCAAAAAACCTCTCCAAAAACAATTTTTTTCTGCTCCTAGACACTGAAGCTCAAAAAATGCTAATAGCCTAAAGTAGTGTGCATGGACACATAGGATAACACTACAGTGGAAGCTCGGGTTTGCGAGTAATGCGGTTAACGAGCGGTTCGCAATAAGAGCACTGTATTTCTAAAAATCCTAACTCGGTTTGAGAGTGTTGTCTCGCAAAACGAGCAGGATTCAGGCCAAAAGCGGTGTGCAGTACCGCTTTTGGCCTGAGGTGGGGGGGCGCCGGAGCAGAACAGCGCCGATCGTCGGCGTTCGGAAATGCACGGAAAGGCCCGAGGACAGTTCGGCTGATCTAGGCAAACCTCGGAAAGGCTCGTGAACGGAGTCTTTCCGAGGTTTGCAGAGGTCAGACGAAGTGTGCTCGGGCCTTTTTGGCCGTTTCCGAGGCTCTCCAGCGCCCTCCACCTCTGGCCGCTTGCAGTATTGCAGCCCATTGAAGTCAATGCGGAACAAATTATTTTCATTTCCATTGACTTCAATGGGAAAACTCGCTTTGATATGTGAGTACTTTGGCTTACGAGCATACTCCTGGAACGGATTATGCTCGTAATCCGAGGTTCCACTGCATTTAACTTCTAGGAGCAGAAAGAAATGCTAATAACAGCTTCTAGGAGCTTAAAGTGGTTCTAAAGGCAGAAGGTTTTTTTTATCTTAATGCATTCTATGTGTAGCAGCCCCCTTCAACCCCCTAATACCTACCTGAGCCCCGTCTCCTTGTTCTCTCTCACCTTGACTATTGTAACTCCCTCCTCATTGGCCTACCTCTCCGCAAGCTGTCCCCTCTTCAGTCTATCATGAATGTTGCTGTCAGACTCACCCACCTTACCAACCGTTCAGTGTCCACCACTCCTCTCTGCCAATCCCTCCAATGGCTTCCCATTGCCCAATGAATACAATTCAAAACACTAACAATAACATACAAAGCCATTCACAATTCTGCCCCGAGCTACATTACCAATCTTATCTCCAAATATCACCCAAACCATCCTCTTGTCAGAAACCATGAAATCAGGCCGAGACAGAAGTACAGTTAAATCACACTTGTTTAATAATAAAAGTAAAAAGAACAAACGTAGTCAAAACATAGCCAAAGTTCAGTAACCGGAATGGATAATCAGCCAAGCCAGAAGTCATGGATCAATGTAGTATAAAGGCAAGCAGGATCTGGACCCAGAAGAGATGTCAGCAAAGCAAGTCTTGAACAGGTTTGCAGGAGATAGTTTCTGTGATGTTGACCAAGGCGAAGGCAGAGATCCTCTGGACTGAACGGCTTAAGTAGGCAGGACTGACGAGCAGAATATCATCAACAGCTGAGTAACTGTGGAGAGATAGGAGCTGGCAATTAGCCGACAGCTGAGCGGCCAACTCAGAGAAGGAACGGCTGAGCCCAGCCCTGACAACTCTTCGCTCATCCTAAGACCTTCTGCTCTCTAGCTCCCTTGTCTCCTCCTCCCATGCTCATCTTCAGGACTTCTCTAGAGCCTCTCCCATCCTCTGGAACTCGCTACCCCAATCTGTCCGGTTATCTCCTACTCTGTCCACTTCTAGGCCATCCCTGAAAACTCATCTCTACAGGGAGGCCTATCCTGCCTCCAGCTAACAACCAAATCTTCTACTCCCCTCATCAGTTCATCCCTCACAGTCCCTACCTTTTGTTTCACTAGCCCCTCCCTCTTAGATTGTAAGCTCGCAGGAGCAAGGCTCCTTTAACCCTCTTGTTTTGAATTGTACTGTTGGTGTATTGTCTCCCTTTACATTGTAAAGCGCAGCGCAAACTGTTGGCGCTATATAAATCCCATATAATAATAATAATCTCCATCCAGCGATGTCCGCGAGTGTCTCGGCCATCCAGGACTCTCCCTCCTGATTGGCTGAGACACAGCAGCGATGCCATTGGCTTCAGCTGCTGTCAATCAAAGTCAGTTAGCCAATGAGGAGAGAGGGGGGAGGGGCCAAACCACTGCACCCTGTCTAAATGGACACACAGAGCAGCGACTCGGCTCAAATGCCCCCATAGCAAGCTGCTTGCTGTGGGGGCACTCGACAGGAGGGAGGGGCCAGGAGTGCTGGTGAGGGACCTGAGAAGAGGTCTTCTCAAGCTTATTACACCAGAGCATCCCTTAAAAACAAAATAGGTTGCAGGGAACCCAGCTAAAATAAATTCATCAGGGATCATTAGAAAAATGGCCCTTACATTCATGATCGGTGGTCAAAATGCCACCCATAAGCTGGCTATACACTGCTTGACCAGACAAATTTCGATCGGAGTGTGCTCTCTCCCGTGTGTTGGGGCATGTTGGAATGTTTTCTGACACTCAGCAGGTGCAGTCAATCAGTTCTAGTCCCTGGTCAGTGTATTGTGACAGCAGAGGGTGTCGCTGTCAGAATACAAAGTCTCCATTCATTCCTTACAGACACCTAAAAAGATCATTGGTGTTATGCTGCTGGCTCTGCCAAAGGGCAGTAGACCAGATACTGTGCAAGCACCATCAAATGGGAGGGTAGTCAGACACAAGTCAGCCCGGTGCCACTGTCTGATGTGTTTTACTCTCAAGAGGATAATGAAAATGTAATAAGGAATAGGAATAAACTTTTCTAAACATGAAGCATCAGAGGGTGGTTCTACGTCAAGCTGTACCTGAATAAAGTTCCCAGTGTGCTGTTTTTGTTAATAGCTACAAGGAGTGGGAAGTTGATATCCATTGTACCTGAGGGCTGATTCAGACCACATTTTCTGCATTCCAAATGCATTTCTGCATGCACGTTTTTGATGCGTTCTGGTGTGTTTTCGTTGCATTTGGTGCACTTTTCCCCTCTTTTTGTTCTTCATCTCAACTGAGAACATTTGTATTCCAGTGCGTTTTTTTTTTATGTGTTTTGCCATGTTTCAGATGCATTCTATACAGAAAAAATGCAACATGTTCTACTTTTGTTGACTGCACTGGAACGCACTGCAATGGTGTGAACTAGGGCCATTAGAATCTTAGAGTGTTAAATACTGTCCATGAGTTTTTGATGCAGAATAAAAACGCACTGGACTGCATCTGGTGTAAACCAGCCTTAAAGAGAAATAATGATTGGCTTGAAAGACTAAATTCTCACACTGAAAATGTCTCATCTCTAATAAGAGTAAGCAACTTTGAAAAGTATTTAATTTGCATCATAAAGTATACTTCATATAAAACTAGCAAAAAGGCAGAAGCTTAGTAGTTTTGCCCCCGTGTCAATGTTAGAAGGGCCTCCCAAGGAAAGTTTTATATATATATATATATATATATATATATATATATATATATACACATATACATATGTGGGAATATTAAGTGCGGCGCTAAACCATATTATGTGTATCTATTAAAAAATGCCCCAGATGATGTTCTATTGAATGAAACCGGTCGGGTAGACTGAACTAGCTCCACGTTACTGCGCTTCTTGGATGTATTTGTGATATCTCACCTGTTTATATCATCACTGATGTACAGTGGGAACGGAAAGTATTCAGACCACCTTAAATTTTTCACTCTTTGTTATATTGCAGCCATTTGCTAAAATTATTTAAGTTCATTTTTTTCCTCATTAATGTACACACAGCACCCCATATTGTACACACAGCACCCCATATTGACAGAAAAACACAGAGTTGTTGACATTTTTGCAGATTTATTAAAAAAGAAAAACGGAAATATCACATGGTCCTAAGTATTCAGACCCTTTGTTGTGACACTCAGATATTTAACTCGGGTGCTGTCCATTTCTTCTGATCATCCTTGAGATGGTTCTACACCTTCATTTGAGTCCAGCTGTGTTTGATTATACTGATTGGACTTGATTAGGAAAGCCCCACACCTGTCTATATAAGACCTTACAGCTCACAGTGCATGTCAGAGCAAATGAGAATCATGAGGTCAAAATAACTGCCTGAAGAGCTCAGAGACAGAATCGTGGCAAGGCACAGATCTGGCCAAGGTTACAAAAAAAATTCTGCTGCACTTAAGGTTCCTAAGAGCACAGTGAACTCCATAATCCTTAAATGGAAGACGTTTGGGATGACCAGAACCCTTCCTAGAGCTTTGGTGCGAAAGGTAAAGAAGAACCCAAAGATCACTGTGGCTGAGCTCCAGAGATGCAGTCGGGAGATGAGAGAAAGTTGTAGAAAGTCAACCATCACTGCAGCCCTCCAACAGTCGTGGCTTAATGGCAGAGTGGCCCGACGGAAGCCTCTCCTCAGTGCAAGACACATGAAAGCCCGCATGGAGTTTGCTAAAAAAAAACACCTGAAGGACTCCAAGATGGTGAAAAATAAGATTCTCTGGTCTGATGAGACCAAGATAGAACTTTTTGGCCTTAATTCTAAGTGGTATGTGTGGAGAAAACCAGGCACTGCTCATCACCTGTCCAATACAGTCCCAACCGTGAAGCATGGTGGTGGCAGCATCAAGCTGTGGGGGTGTATTTCAGCTGCTGGGACATGACGACTGGTTGCAATCGAGGGAAAGATGAATGTGGCCAAGTACAGGGATATCCTGGACGAAAACCTTCTCCAGAGTGCTCAGGACCTCAGACTGGGCCGAAGGTTTACCTTCCAACAAGACAATGACCCTAAGCACATAGCTAAAATAACGAAGGAGTGGCTTCACAACAACTCCGTGACTGTTCTTGAATGACCCAGCCAGAGCCCTGACTTAAACCCAATTGAGCATCTCATGGCTGTTCACCAACATTTACCATCCAACCTGACAGAACTGGAGAGGATCTGCAAGGAGGAATGGCAGAGGATCCCCAAATCCAGGTGTGAAAAACTTGTTGCATCTTTCCGAAAAAGACTCATGGCTGTATTAGATCAAAAGGGTGCTTCTACTAAATACTGAGCAAAGGGTCTGAATACTTAGGACCATGTGATATTTCAATTTTTCTTTTTTAATAAATCTGAAAAAATGTCAACAATTCTGTGTTTTTCTGTCAATATGAGGTGCTGTGTGTACATTAATGAGGAAAAAAAATTAACTTAAATTATTTTAGCAAATGGCTGCAATATAACAAAGAGTGAAAAATTTAAGGCTGAATACTTTCCGTCCCCACTGTAAGTGTTCTACCTTTTACAATAAAACCCTTAGTTCTTGGTTTTACACTATGTGGCGGCCTTTTTTTTTTATGAATGGTGGAGTCCATGGTTGGGTCCGGTGACAAGGTTGAACGGAAGCTGACCTCAGATGTTGTTTCCTGAGAGTGACCATGTTCCCAGTTCCATGCCTATTTGACGCTGGCATTGGGCCCACTGAGTCTGGTAAGAGTATCTAATTTTTTTCATCGGTGGTGCATTCACAATCTATGGTGATTTCCTTACTGGATAGTGGCCTATCCTTCAGAGATCAAATATATCTTCAATTTCGACATTGATTCCTACCTAAACACTTGTGCTTTTATTTCACCTGTTTGGACTGTTTTTTTGTGTTTTCAGTCATGGGTTACTTATTCACAATGCCATTTCACATACATGGACTTTTTAGTGATTTAAATTTATGAATTGTGTTTCTACTCATTTATTGCTGTTTGCACCTAGCACTTTATTTTATTTTGCACAGTCAATGTGTTTGCATATTTGCACACATTTTTAATACATACACATAATATGGATTAGCGCCGCACTTAATATTCCCACTAT